>JBAMCH010000005.1:18521668-19771668 GCA_037075245.1 Drosophila mimetica | reverse complement strand
GTAAGAACTATTAATAATACTGTCATTGTAGGAATTTACGCTTTTTCCCCATTTGTTCCTTGCCCTTGCACTTTCCATAATCCTTGTTTTTGTCTCTTTTCCTTCGTCCTTTCTTCAGGTGTCCTGTCATTTCATAGTTTCAGGTATGAATTACTGCAAATTGTAATAATTTATGCAATTATTTGTGTACGAAACTGAGAAAAGTTTCTTGTTGTCGTTGCAGCGATATAAAAAGCAAACTTGCACTTCAAAGTTTCCGCTTTGTTGTTGCTCTTCGGCGGGGAGGAAAGTTTTCCCAGCAAGGGGGGAAAATCGGGTGGGGAGTCGGGGAGTGGGGAGTATGAAGCTCTAACGATAATGTCACATGGCAGCCGCATATTAACTTGGCAGAAAGAAGCAAAACCGCAGGGACAAGAACGAAATTTGCAGCTAACTAGTTGCTAACTAATTACCAAAAAATCGTTGCCCCCCAAAAAAACACCTAAGAAAGACACCAAAGGGACGTTAAGAAAATCCCCACAAAACAAAAAAGGGCCATAAAAATATTCGACTACAGGGGGGAGGGCAAAGAAAAGCAAACTTTCTGCCAAGTGAGAAAGAAAATTGTTCAAGTTGCCACAAACTCCACGACTCGAGAAAGCAATGAACTGGGAAAACGGCCAGCGATCCCCGACTTTGGCCAAGACAAAGTGTAAACATTTTTTGGGGGGCCAAACACAAAGTACAACTTCTGCCCACTCACCTCTCGGATGCAGCAGACAATTGTAAAATGTTTTTTAATTTGACCAAAAATACTTTGGAATAGTCCGAATTGGGCTGAAAGGCAAAAACTTTGCAGTGCAAACATTCCCAACGCCTCGCCACATAAGAGTTCGTGGGTGTTTCACTTGTCCGTTTGTCCGTTCTGTCCGTTTGTCCGTATGACCATGTGTCCCTTTGTCCAAGTGCCGAACAAAAGTTCTGCGTACAACTTGGAATGCAAGAAGAAATGGTCAACGAAAAAGGAATATCCTGCTGAGATATACCCAGTTTTTTATAAACTCGAAGGGGGTACAAATCCTGATTTGAATTATAAGTAGTAACTAAATTTGTAACCTTTGTAAAGAAAACACTTCTCAGTTTATAATATAAATATTTAAAAAAAAAAATTTAATTTGAAATAGGTAGTCTGCAGATGGACTTAGTTTTATTTAAAATTAAATATTTTAAACTTTTTAAAAAATTAATTAAAATTAAGTACAAAGTCTAAGGAGTAAAGCTCTGAAAAGTATGCTAAGAATATATTCTGATTTAGCTGGGAAACATTCTAAAGTCGGTAGATAGATTTTGTTGTGGGGCATGCGGAATATACCCGCTCTTGGTGGCCGGCAAAAGTTAACAACAGTGTCTAGGCAGCCTGACATGTAGCAAGTTCCTGGCTATAATAATAAAAATTGCACGTTACGCTTGGCTCGGGTGCTTTTTTGGGGGGGAGCGAAATGGAACACAGCTGGACAGGGCATATCAAAAAATATTGTACGCCTGCTAATGTTTATGTATGAAGTAGGACTCTTCGCACTCCCTTGCCCCACTTTTCCAAGGCGACGGAGGAGGCGGAGGATATGGGAGTGCTGCTGGAAAAGCCCCACTGTAGCATGAGATCCGGATTCGGTTGCACAACTTTCGGTTGTTATTTTAAGTTAATGAAAATGTAAGACGCAACAGTGTGAGAACGGGCACGAAGCGAGTAGAATCCGAGTGGTCATTGTGGTAATGCAATGTTATGCGTACACGTTGGAACGAAAACAACAACAACAACAACAATGGTTGAAGGGGGGGAAGGAGCAAGACCACTTAAGGAAACAGTCGGCATAATGAAAGTTTCAGCAATTGTCGGGGGAAGTGAGTTAACTTAAAACCAGAAACGAATTTTGAAGATAAAAGTCTGGGACAGTGTGGCCAGATTTGAGAAAAAAATCTTTGCAGCATTGCCAGATCGGTATTTAAAGCATTTTGCAGCATTGCCAGATTAAAGCTTAAAGCTTTTTGGCCAGCATTACCATCAGTTATTCACTACAGCGACTTAAACCAAGTTCTCGTATCACATCAAAGTTACTATGATTGAACTTCGAAACACACAATAATTTACGAGCCACACATCTTTTAAAAACGACTCATTTAACCCAACTGCCCCTGCAAAATATATCGCTTTGCCCGCTGCAAATTGATTTAATCTTTAAAACAAAAACCCCCCGCCAAAATCGATCCATCCGAGCAGTAAACGTGTCCAATAAATTTGCTGAGCTTGCCGACTAAAATTTTTAAATAAATAAATCTGAAAGTTATCTAAGCGTGTCCAAATTCGATTTACAGCTACAAAAATTGAGCAAAAACAACAGCGGGTCGACGTTGGGGAAAACAAAAGGAATAGAAAGAACAAAATAGAGCGAGAGTGGGAAGTTTGAATTGGAAACAAGAGGAACAAAAAAAAATTGAGGAGGTAAACACTGTGAGCATGGCTGAAAAACTTTGGCAGCGCGAAATGGAATGAAAACACTTTTGACTGCCAAAATTTTTTGAAACAAATATAGATAAGGGCTATATTTATTTAAAATTGTACGTATGAAAAGCAATTGAAAAAAAACAGTTCGTATAGTAAATAAGTCTAGACGAATAAGACATAATTAAACAAACTAATTGATATCTTAAGAGGCCTTAAATACTAATAAATACTTTTTATAATTATTAGCCCATTATATCATTACCAGCATAAATGTTTGAAATTACAGCATTGCCAGACTCTATAAATTAACCATAATATCATTGCCAGCATGAATGTTTGAAATTACATCATTGCCAGACTCTATAAATTTACCAAAATATCATTGCCAGCATCAAAGTTTATACAGCATTGTCATGCAGTAAGTAAAATCATAACAGCAATCCTCGTAATTCTCGTTTTGTACAATCTTAATCTCTGTTATAATTACGGTAAATTAAAGATATAAATAATAAGAGCTCTTTCAATGCGGTCGACAGCATGATTGCCCTACGACTAACGGTTTCCTTTGCTGCCGACCTTGGAACTCACCTCGTTGTGTGGTGGATAACGTGGTCGTGGTGGGTAGGTGGTGGTCCTTGATGAGGGGAGTGGTGCGATGGGTGCTTTGGCTGGTGATTGTTTGTCTATTTATATGCTCATTATGTTTTCGCGCTTGTTTTACCAGCGAGCGAAGCGAAGCGGATCGCATTTGCCAGTGGGGTCCTTTGAATAATGCCCGGCCATACATTGTGGTCAGCGGGTGGCTTCTGGGTTGGTCTTGTGCGGATGGTGGGCGGTGGTCGGTGGGCGGTAGTCCAGGGACAAAGGATAGGCGGGCACAAAAGTTTGCCGGCGATGCAAAAACAAGGACAGCAATTTGCCGGCTTCTTCTTTTTTTTCGCCATCCCGACTGACTCCACTGAATGAAGAAGTGTCCGGCCATTGTCCTTACAATGAAACTGCTTGTCAATCACTTGTGTCCTTCGCTTTTTCCCCGTTTCCAAGGGCCCCACTCATCAATTAGTCAGCCTCTAATTAGACACCGAAAAAGAGAACAAAATCGAAGGGATTCTGCGGCTGAAGGTGGGAGTTTCTGTATTAGCGGGCCCAAAGGATACCTGGGTAAGTTAAAGAGGTTTATTTTATGTACTAAAAACATTTAGGGGCAAAATATTAAGTATTACGTATAAGTCATACGTTGCGTATACGTAATTTATAAAAGTTCTTCGCATTTATTACGTATACGCAACATGTACCCATTTAAATACGCCCTAACTGTAATAAAAAACAAATATAAATAAGTTAAAAATGTTTTTTATAGCTTAAACCATATAAAATATAAATATTACATTTAAATATTATACAATAAATATTAATATTATTATAAAATGGAAGATTTCCCTAATTAACATTGCGTATACGCACCATATACTTCATTTGTTTCTTCTTTAAATAATGTTACCATTTCTTTTCTTCAACAATCTGCAAACTGTCTCCGAATATATACAAAATCACGTTCCCGAAGCTATATCGCTCGTAAATGTCCACTGACCAGAAATGCCATTATTTTTTGGACCCAAAGGAGGTGGACATATCGGATTTCAGAGTTTCCCAGAGGCCCTGACCTGCCAACGAAATGAAACGTTTGCGGTTTTACTTCATAAACAATTTGTGTATATTTCATAAATATTTTTAAACAAATTTCTGTCCGCCATTTTTCGTTTTTCATTTTTTTTTTTTGTTTTGCTATTGTTTCTGTTGTTGGTTGACTGCTTTGTTTGCATGGCGGTTACCATGTTTTATTTGCGGGAATTACACTTTTCGCTTTTGGCAATGGGAGCACAGGATCGGGGGAATGCGGACGGTGGCAACCGAAAGGATCAACTTTTTTCCCCAATGCAACGAATATGGCGGAAAGTCAACGGCGCATGTATGTGTGTGTGTGTGTGGGGAGGTGAGAGTGGGTGGCATGGCGGCGAGGGAACTGCGAATAAATGACATCGAGCGATGCGTGATAGCTACAGTTTTATATTCCCCTTATAAATGCAACTAAGATCTATTAATTAGTTCAAATAAAAAAAATTTTTAAATTTATAAGATGCTAAAAAAAATAAAAACAAATCTTTTTAATTTTAAAATTTATTACGATCATAAAAATGTCTTTCTATATTTTAGAAATCTCGCCTTTGAATAGGCCAGATTTTAAATTTAGAAAAAATATTTTTTTTTGTTTTTAGAAAATTTGCAAAAATAGACATTCTTTTTTGATACAACATTTCAAGAAAAAAGTTTTCTTAAAAATAGAAAAATTAAAATCTGTCATTTTTTGGGCTGTTTCTGAAAAAAAATTGGCTACGTTTTTAATGTCGAATTCGCCTTTGAATTGGAGAAAAAGCAACCTTTAAGAATAGAATTTTGAATCTTGTTTTTCAAATTTTTTTTGCTCTGGCGGAAAATAATTCCCAACCAGTTCTAGCTCTGCTGGTGTGTTAACCATGACAGTGATTTCACTGCTGATAAGTTTTTGGAGTCTAAGCCGCCAATTTAAGAAATATTATTTCTTGGAACAAGAATAATTTTTTCTTGTTTTATAGGTTTTTTTTTATAAAAGAATATTTCTTGTTTTAAGAAATGTATTTTCTTCAATTTTGGTTTAAGAAATATTTTTCCTTGTATTAAATGCGGGTTTCTAAAAGAAAATTTCTTAAAATAAAAGCGGAGTAAACTTTGCCAAAAATTTAAGAACAAATTTTCTAGATTTTATGGAAATTCTCAGGTTTTTTTTATGAGTGTAAAAAATATAAGAATAAATCTTTTTAATTTTAAAATTACTTAGGAATTTGATCAGTGAGATTGTGGAAACTTAATTTAGCATCTAATCCCTAGACGGTATCCCCCGTTCGGGGCACTCACCAATTATCGTAGAACATCCTGTCCAGCCTGTACAGTTGGACAAACTCTGCCGCCTGGCAGCCATGTGCGTTTGTTTACTCGCCCAGGACTCGCAGGACACACACGCGGCACAAACTGGCTGCTGGCTGCTGGGCGCGGAGCAATGGCGCCACCCAGTTTTCCTCCTCCCAAGGGTCATGTTTATCTTGCGCTTACAGTGGAAATTCCCTTAAACTTCATTCGTGTCGCCGCTGCAGCCATTGTTTTGCTCTGTTGCAGTTTTTCTGCACAGTTTGGTCCCCAAAGTATTTTATTGCTCATGCACGCGTACACGGTTTTCATGCAATTTGTCCTGAATTTTCCGCGGGAAAGAGTGGGAAAAAGTTTGTTGCGGGTGGGGGGGTGTTGGCTGGACTGAACTTGCAAAAAATGTTGCACTTCATTTGACAAGAACATTGCTGCTGTGGGGCAGATGCCTCCCATATTAATATCACGCGGCACATAACTTTTGTATCTCTTTTTTTGCCTGGATTTAAACCCGTTTTCTGTTTTTTGTAAGGCTTTTTCAAAGATCTAGAGTTTAACGGTATTTCAATTTGCCAAAGCTTTAAGCTCTGGATTCCGCGCTTTTCCGCTACATTTTGAAAGCTTTTTCTTATTTTTGATATAATTTATTTCTGATATAATAGAGAAGAGCTTAATTTAGTCGCATGTTCTTAAAACACCGTTAGCTTTAAAATATAAAGACATTTTAAAAGCTATTGCCGTTACTTTACAGGCATCACAAATCCTTAAAAGCCCATCGAATCAGGCTCCAGAAAAGCTCCACAGGAAGCTTTCCGCGAAACATCATGGCGCCACTTTTCAAATTTCACCAAAACAGACCTTATATCTTATATCTATAAGTAAAAACACCATTTTCCATATTGATTTTGTTTAGTTTTGCTTCATTTCTTTATTTTCCGTTATGCTTTTAATTTTTTGCTGCACTGTCAAAAATGAAAACACACTTTGATAAATACTTTGACGGCTTTTAAACCTAACAATAATAAAGTTCATAATCATAATTTTACTTAGTTCTCTCTCTCTGTCTGTGTGTGAGTGTGTGTGTGTGTGTGTGGGTTTGACTTAAAGTTACAATTCCTTTCAATCATTGCCCAAGATAATTTAATAACAGCACAATAAATGGATTAAAATGAGTGACAAGAGCGAAGGAAAGGAAAAGAAAAACTTATATGTGCAACATTAGCAACTTAGTATTAAATAAATATCCTTATGCTTCGCCAATACAAAAAAATGACTAAAACTAAAAGAAAAAAAAAAGTTTCTTAAATCCATAAAACGGATATTCAAGTATTTCATACACATACATATATACTTCGATATACATACACTGTATATAACATAATGTTTTCTCTTCCTCTTTGCTTTCTTATTTAAATGTTTTCTTTTTTGTATGTTTTTAACATAGTTTTCTGGTTTTTGTTTATTTTTGTGTGTGTCTCCCTCCTCTCTCAGCTAATAATTTTGTTTCGTTTTTGCGTTTTTTTTTTAATTTTTAGTTGCAGCTTTTTGTTATTTGTAAGATTTGGAAATTGTTAAAATATACAGTTCTTAGGATTTATGCTTCGCTGCTCGAATGGGGAACTTTTTTGATGATCATATTCTGACATTAATGAGACGATAATGAATATTAAATGGAATTTCTTCTTCTAGCTTACAAAATTTGACTCACTTTTTGAATAGTTTTTTTTTGTTGCTTTCGTTTAGTTCGCATTTGTAGTACTTTTGCATAGTTTTGAAACGCAAGAAATTTAATTTCTTGCTTACAATATGACGAGTTTATTGGCTCTTTATCTATATATATTACATATGTATACCATATATGTATATCTGTGTTAGTGTATGTAAATAGTTCTAGAAAAAGACTTTTGAATCACGAAACAAGCTATTCCAAACGAATATTCAAAAAACGAAAACGAATTGTTCTTTCTCTCTGTGTGTTTTGATAATAATATGTAATCAGTTCTTTGAGTTCTCAGTTAAAATGTTGTTTTGCTGTTGCTTTTGCTGTTGCTGTTTTGACCAAACGAACGCGAAATCCCAGCAGCTCTAGTCCATATATCATCGATAAGGTTTCCCGTCGATTATTGGTTAGTTGACATATAATGCCCAGAAATTGTTTTAGTTAACCTACTTACAACCTAATCTCCTCCAGACACGAGCGCGCAAAAAAAAAATGTGTTTGGGGCACCATTTACTCTTCTCGCTTTTGTTTTTTTACTTTTTCTTTGTTTTGTCCTTTTAATAAATAGCTTAACAAACTAGAAACTCGAATGTACAATGTGGGGCTTGAGTTGATTGCCCCTTTGGATCTCTATCTGTATCTGTCTAGGATCTATACTCTATCTACGATCTCTCGCTCAGAAGGCAGCATCGCCGGCATACCAGGGATGCACCCACGGCGCCGACGGCGGCGGAGTGGGTGGATAAATGGTGGGCGATGGCTGGCCATGTGTATGATGGGCCGCCGCAGCTGCCGCCGCTGCCGCTGCTGCTGCTGCTGCTGCCGCATGATGATGGTGTGCCGCCGCAGCCGCCGCTGCAGCATGATGATGATGGTGATGTTGATATGGTGCCGTAAATGCCGCCGCCGCTGCTGCCGCTGCGCTGCCATAGTAGGAGGCTGCAGCCAAGGCCGCTGCGGCCGCCGTCGGCGAGGCCGTCGAGGAAGAATGCGTCGAGGAGGCGGGCGACAGGCTGGCCAGCCCAGCGGCACACACGCTGTGCCTGCGATGCATTATATGTCGCTGCGGTGGCGCCACCGTCTGCTGCTGCTGCTGCTGTTGCTGTTGCTGCTGGTGGGGCAGTTGTGCTGCCGCTGTCACCTGGCTCCTTCGCTGCCTCTGCTGCTCCCACTCGGGCAGGACATTGCCCAAGGGTGGACTCAACATGCTGGCCGCCGCCTTGCCATATAAATTGGATAGGTAGGCATGCTCAACCTCGGCCAGTTTTTGTGCAGCTGCCGCAGCTGTTCGGGGATTCTTGGCCGCCGTCTGCTCGGCATGTTGCCGCTTCTTCAGCAGACGCTGCTGCTCGTGCTGCTGCTGGTGGTGCTGCTGGGCGGCGACTGCTGCAGCTGCTGCTGCTGCTGGGTGGTGCGGGTGTGTGTGGTTGTGGGAGTACAACATTTCGTATGTGTTGCTGGTGGTGCTGTTGCTGTGTGCAGGTGTTGCTGATCCTCCTGCTGCTGCTGCTGCTGCTGCTGCTGCTGCAGGGGATCCTGTGGTTCCGGGTGGTGTGGCAGGAACTGGTGGTGCTGGCGGTGGTGCTAGCGCCCTCCGCCTAGTCAGCACCTCACCACCACCGTTTACATTCGCTGGCGGTGTGAGGGCACGTCTCCTCAACGGAATGCCTGCCACTGATGATGCTGCTGCTGCTGATCTTGTATGAACTGTTGCTGTGGTGGTGTTGTGGTTGTTGTTGCTGCCGCTTGCTGTGGCTGTTGATGGTGTTGTCTGTGTGGCTGTTATCGTGGCTGCTGCTGTAGTGGTTGTTGGTGGCAAATGTTGTGCTCCCCAGCTTAATTCCTAGCTCGTGCGCGTCCTTTTCGCCGGCGGCTGCTCCGGCTGGCGCGTCATGAAGGTCAGCTGCGTCATATACTTGATGATGTCGCGCACCTGCACCAGCGGCATGTTCTCGTTGTAGCTGCGGTCGTACTCCATCAGAATTTGCACCTGTCGCCTGTGAATAATCGAAAAAAGATTGCCATCAGTTAAGGGTACAACAATATGTCGGAAGTAATACAATGTAATTAATTGAAATAAATAAATAAAGCTTCTTTTGAAATAAATTCCTGGTTATTACAACATCATTTTATAGTTTCTTGTTATGTTTTCAAATGGAATGGTTGCTTATTCATCCAAAACATATATTTATCTTTGTTCAAAGCAGCGCATGTTTATTTACATAAAACTGACAACAAATTCATTAATGCACTCGCACTTCTTGCTTCTGCTTTTTGGTTGACTGCATTCCAAAATAATATCCCTTTGACAGCTTTTTTAATACATATATTCCTCGTTATTGCAATATCAATTACGTTGGGAAGGGCAAACACAAGTTAATAAACACTTTTTATAAAGAAAAATGTTTTAAAATTGCTAGATTAAATATTGCAAAATATATTTAAGTAGTCAAACATGCACATATTTTAATTTTGCTATTTTTAATAATTTTTTTATCGTTTTAAAATACAAAAAAAATCAAGTTTTATCTCTAAACGAGGGAAACGAATTAAAATGTGTAGATTATTGAATTTTAATATTTTTAAAAGGACTTTCTTTTGACTTTCGATTAAATTATTAACTTTTAATATTTTTTAAACGACTTTCTTTGGACTTTCTATTAAATTATTGAATTTTAATATTTTTAAAGGACTTTAATGAAGAAACAGTTCACATTTAGGCTTATAATAGTAGTTATGGATAAAACATATGCCAAACTCACCGATTCGCCTTGTAGAGCTCCACGCCGAGGGCCTCAATCAGCCGCTTGCAATGGTCCAGCGGCACCGATGGGAAGAAGTTCTTCTGGAACTCGATGAGGGTCATCAGCTGCTCCGAATCGTTGTAGGCCTTCATGTTGATGCACGGCACCAGGTGCTTGTCGACGCACACCTTCTGCACCTTGTAGGGCGTCAGGTTCATGTTGTTGGTGGGTATTTCGGGTATCACGCACAGCCGCTGCGCGCTGTCCGCCGCACTGGCGGCCGCCACAAGGGCCGCGTGTCGTTGCAAGTGCATGGAGGCGCTGTTCGAGGTGGCACTTCCGTTGCCAGTTGACCCACCGCCATTGCCGGCAGACCCCGAGTTACTCGTTCCATTGTTGTTGCCAGAAGAATTCGCATTGCTGGAGGCGGAATTTCCGGAGTTACCCGACGAACTGCGTCCATTCTGCTGGGCATGCTGGGCATGATGGGCGGCGGCGGCGGCCAAACGCTGATGCTGGGCCACCGCTGCCGCTGCCACCTGTTGCTGCTGTTGCGCCACCGCCGACGAGTGCTGCTGCAAGTAGGCCGCCGATGCAGCAAGTGACCTTCGGGAGGAGGACAGATCGATTACGTCAGTGGGTGTGGGTGGTGTGGATGTGGGTTGCTGTTGTGTACTACTATTTTGGCTGTGTGTCTGACGACCGTAGTTATTATGATTATTATTGCTATTACTATTATTATTATTATTGTTCCGTCGTCCGCCTGAATTTGAACTAACCCCCAATGAATTATTGCTAGCTAGCGAGAGTATGGCCATGGGCAGGTTATTGCTTTTGGTCGAACAAATCACGCTCTTTTGCCGACCAGACGCTGCCGTCCCCACGGCGGTTGCCCCACCACCGCCGCCGCCCCCATTCGAACCACCGCCACTGCTCAAGGGAGATGCCGCCGTATTCGAGGCACTCGAACTGGAACACGAGCTCGATGGCGAGTGCAGAAAGTGTCCCGGCAACTGTGGTGTTATCGTCACATTCGGATTGGAGGCCAATGTCAGTGTGGCGGCCACATTGCCCATGGCGGCCATTCCCATGCCAACCACAGACGGCGACATGGGTGGCGAGATATACGAAGGCACCAGGTGGTGATGATGATTGGCACTACTACCGGAATTCGTTTGGATGAACGTCGAGAGATCCGGATTGGCCAGAACCTTTTGTATAACAGCCCGCATTTCGTCCGTCATCACGGTGAACTTCTTTTCAAAATCCTCCAGTGCCTGCGTGGAGTTTAGCGGTATGGTGGTGCCACTTGCGGGGGCTACTCCTCCATCTCCTACTCCTCCTCCTCCTCCGGATCCACCACCACGTCTACTTTTGGTCAAAGTAATCTCTGCTCCCGAACCATCTGGTATCAGTGGTGGCACAATGGGCTTGGTAAACGTACCACCTCCTCCTCCAGTCTTTTGAGCCTTGTTTGCCTTATTGGGATTATTATAGTCCAGCATGGTGATCAGATCGGTGTCTAGCGGTAGGGAGGGCAGGGCTGGAAAGTTCTGCTGCTTGTTGCCACCGGGATGATGATGATTTGAAGAGGTGTTGCTGGGACTGCCACTGGAATGGCCGCCGGGAGCGGCTCCCTTTAGCTGCTGGCTGAAGAGCAAACGTTGGGCGGGTGTTAGTTGATTCCACAGCGCAAGATTTGTGTAGTCCGCCCGCGTCGAGGGTAGGTTGTAGTTGAAGGCATTGCTGTTGTTGCTAGCGCCAGCGCCAGCAGCCACGCCCCCTCCACCGCCTCCGCCTGCTCCCCCAGTACCAACAACGCCGCCACTGGCCCCCAGAAGCGCCTGCACATAGCCAGCTGCTGCGGCGGCGGCTACAGCAGCCGCTGAATTGGAGTTGCTGCTGCTGCTGTTGTTGCTGCTGCTGCTGTTGCTTCTCATGTTGCTGTTGTGCATGTTGCTCCTGCCGCTGTTGCTGCTGCTGCTGCTGCTGAGACTTTTGGCTAGAGCATGTTGCTGTTGCTGTTGCTGATGGTGATGATGGTGGCTGTTATTGTTCTGGTTGTTTGGTGAGGAGTGTTGTTGCTGTGTTGCATGGCTGTTGTTGTTGTTGTTAAATGTGCTGTTCTGGTGTCGTTGTTGTTGCTGTTGTTGTTGTTGTTGTGTCTGTTGTTGTTGCACCAGTGACTGCTCGACATTTGACCTAGAAACATTATATACAATACATACATAAGTCGAGGTTACCGCCCCTTTTTTTTTTGGTTTAAGCTTTGTTTTATTTACATTTGTCTTTTTCTTTTCATATATTATATATCCTATCTTAGATTTTTGTGTTTCTTAAGGACTCATTTATTGCAATTTTCAATAGATTTTGTTGTAATTGTTTATTCCTCATCAACTAACTAAGACTTAGAACACTGCAATTCTCTTGGTTTCGTTCTTCTTTGGTATGCTTTTGAAATTGATTTCTTTTTTGAATCTCGTTGGCTCCTCTTCTTTTTCTTTTTCTTCTTATTCTTATTCTTCTTCTTCCTATTCTTCTTCTTCTTCTTTTTGTACTTCGCCTTAACACTCGCTTTTCCAATGTATACATATCGGATATATCGATTTCTATACTTTAAGATTGATTTCGATATTGGTTTTAATATTGATATTGGTTTCGATTCGAAATTTTGATTTTGATATGGCTTTTGAAATTGATTTAGAAATTGATTTTGAAATTAATTTAGAAATTGATTTAAAAAATTGATTTATAAATTGATTTTGATAATAATTTTAATATTGGTTTTGATTTTATTATTTTAATATATCGAGTTTGGTATCAATCAATCGACTTTGCTATCGAGGTATTATTCAATCTCAATCGACTTTGGTATCGAGTTTGATGATATTGAGTTTGATATCGATTCTGAAGCCTTCGGCTTCGCCTTACCCTTCCCGCTCCAAGAATATATAATTTCTTAATGCTCTTTTGAAATGTTGCCCTGTTTTTAGGTTTAAATATTTTTCTAAATTTCTTACTTAATAGGTTTTTAATTAAATTTAAAAAATAGTTTTTTAATTCGTTTGAATGTGTTGGTGTATGAAATCTATACAAGATGCAATAAATATAAATCGGTAAGGAAAGAGCTTTCAAAAAGCTCTTTTATTCTCTCGTTTCTGAATTTTCTTGCGCCGTTTAATTCTAATCTTACATTCCCTACTTCTTCTTCTTATTTTTAAGCCAACTTTTTAAATTCAGAATCGATTGTCAAATATTTTTCATAGGATATTAGTAACTTCAACTTTTGTACACGCATTATATATAATGTATCTAGAATCTTTCACTGTATATTGTATCTTTTTTGTTTTGTTTTAGTGGTGTTTATGTGTGTGTGTGTGTGAGAGGGGGGTAAGGGGTGGGTGGGGCCAAACGGGGTTAAAAAAAACCTGCCACCACCAATAAAAGCTTGTTCTCGTTGTTGTTGCTGCTGCTGCCTCGTTTTTCCCCTTTTTTATATATGTAGGTAAAATATATATATATCTTTTTTTTTAACTTTTTCGTTCGTCAGAAGTCGTGAGTCATACCACGTGTATATGTGTGTATTGTGTTTTTATGTATGTGTGAGAGAGTTTGAGGTGTTTGTGTGTGTGTGTGTACATGTGATAACATTAGGGGTAGTCAGTACACACAGCCATTAAATAAATGTAGATATGCTTTTTTTTTGCATTTGGATATATTAAATATATATTTAACCATATTTTTAAAGATAATTCATTTCGGGTTTTTTTCTTTGTCTTTTATTATGCGAATTTATGTTTTTCAAAATATGTTGTAGTTCCTCTTTAACATTAAATTATTGTTATATTATACAAAGAAGAAAAAAAAAAAAAAGAGTTTTTAGAGCAAAACAAGGAAAAGGTATTATTATAATATACAAAGTAAGGTTATAACGAAATTATCATCATTCCATTGAAAAAAAGAAACAAATACATGTACGTTTTCATATATAGGTATATATAATGTTTATATAGATTTATATTCTACTTTCATTTTTTTACTTAATCAAGTCGGGGAGGTCATGCAATCGCTAGGGATACTTTCGGATTTTGAGAGTTATATGCTCTATATTTAGGAGAACTCTACAACATGATGTATGTACAGATGCGTGTGTGGGTGCGTGTGTAGGCGTGTTCGTGTGTGTGTGTGTTGTATTTTGGGGTTTAGTTCTACTGGACTTATACATGGAGTAAGTAGGCGGTAGTAGTGTTAATCGATCGGGTAGGTTGAACCGTGTAATCCCAATGTGAGCGATATATTCTCCACCTTAGTCTCGCGCCTCCGATACCGTTAGCTTATTCTTTTCACTCTATGTATTCTTTTTTAGAGCCTCTCTTGAGCCACCCTAATGCATGCCGTAAGAGGTTAGGAATCTGGAGACCCGAAAATAAAAAAAGAGAGAACAAAAGCTCGTCAAGTATTTGCAAAAAGTTGTCGTTTCGAATCGGTTAGTAAGGGGTTTCAATTTTGTTTTTGCATATTTTTTTTGTCTTTTTGAAAATGTTATGAGGGGGAATTGGGGATTATTGTGGTATGGTTGATTGGTGTTTGGTAATTATTTTGAAAAACATAAAATCTAATTATGTACGGACGCCGGCATCCCTCTATCAAATGGATTATACATCTTATCCAAGTAATGGTTGAATATTACTGACCATTTTAAGTTTATCGAAAAGTGTAACATACAATACAGAAAACGAATTCAATTTCTTTATAAAAATATTATTTTATATATTAAACATCAATTTATGAAACTATTTTTTTGTTAATGACAAAAAGTAAATCGATAGTATCAGTTCTACATTGAGAAAAATTACAATTTTTTTTTGGCTTTCCGACCACAACAACCATTATTGTATTTTTTTTAAATATATGGGAAATGACGTTCAAGAGTAATTGATTTAAAGTGTTGTATGACTTTGATTGCAAATTGCAAAACAAAAAAAAAACAAAGAGCGGAGAGAGCTTATGCGAGGAATGAGTACTATATATTGTATATTTTTGTAAGACGGTATAAAACACAGATCAAAACTTCAAATAAAATGCGTGCACAAACGCCGATTTTGGTATGGTTTATTATTATATATCTAACATTGAGAATTGGAAAAAACAATCGGTGCAATATTTTTTGAAAAGAGCATAAAGAAAGAACAACAAAATTATTAAAAATATATTTTTTTTTTGACTCTCCTGAGATTGCGAAAAATCATGTGGCACCCTAATGGCTGGGCAATTTAAACCTAAGCAGCGATTTCTCAATGTCTATAGCCTGCAATTCCCCCCGCCCCCACTACACCCAGCATTTTACACAATTATTACTGACTACTAAGCATTATTTCAAAGATATGTATTATACTATACCGCTAATTAAAGCTCGCCACGTCCTTAAACTTATTCGATCGATTTTCGGGGGCATTTGGAAATTACATTAGGTGCATTTTCAGCCTAGACATTGAGAACTCAACCCTTAGAGCGACTTAGTAAATGTGTGTACTATATATGTATAATATAAACAACAACAGCGAAAAAATAGGTTCTTGTTTTGATATTGGCAAAAACGAATTACAACAAAATTTGAAAAACACAATTTCTGCGCATTTGTATCCGAGATTTCAAATAAAATCAACGTACTAAATGTAATTAATGTAAATAGTCATATAAGGAAAGGCAAAATCAAATGTAGAATCATCAAGTTCTAATTTTTTTTGTTTTTTTTTAAGTTTTGAAGGACAGTAGTGGGGGGAAGATATTTGAACAATCGATAGGAGGAGGCTATGGACTGCCGTTCTACTTACATGTGGTTGGCATTCTGGCCCGCCGCCGAGCGAACGAGGGGAGGTGGGGCATTCCCGCCACCGCCGCTGTGGTTATTAACCGAGGACATGGAGATCGCGGGATTGTTGTAGGAATACGGCTGCCGACTGCTGCCGCTCATCATCAGGTTGTTCATGTGCTCGCGGTAGCTTCCCACGCGATTGGCGTTCGCATGCGTTTGCTGGGCCTAAAAGAGAAAATAAAGGAAAATTAGAAAAATAAACTCCCTTTAAATCAAGCACTGAGAAATTTATATTTTTGAAAAGATTAATTTTAACTCGAATTTTTAAAATATTCTAATTTTCAGAATGTAAGTTGGTTACAAATAATTAGGTCAACGTTGGCGACAAGACACATTTTTTGTCATTATCTTCTAAAATAAGTCAGGTATCAAAGAATATTTTAAATAAAATTTGAATTTGAGAAATATCGATAAGATTTCAGGGATGCCAAGTCAGTTTAATACGGAGCATTCAAGGTATTCAACTGACTTGGCATCACTGAACTCCTTTCGATATTTATAAATGACAGTCACAGGGAAGAAGTGCTTTCTTAAACTGACTTGGCATCACTGAACTCTTCTCGATATTTCTCAAAATCATCGCTTAATTAAAGCGATTTCTGTCTAGGAAATGGTAATTTGTATATTTAATTTCCCATATTTAACTTCCCCCACAAAAAATAATCGAATAGACAGCCGTTTTGCTATTTATTTGATAATTAAATATATAACCAATTAGTTAATCGTTTCTGTGACCTACTTTCAATAAACATACATACATTATCTATATACATATGTATGTATGGGCGATTGAGGCGAGTTGTTGTTGTTATGCATAATTAACAATTATGGATTCAGATTGCAATTACCATGGATTGTCAATTGCAAAGAAGGCGGAAGCTACTTATTGCCAATGCAAATTGGTTGAACTACAAAAAAAAAAACAATTAATAGCTCTCTAATAACCGTTTAAAGACTTTTCGTGCTATTTAAACGATTGTATACACACGATTAGAATTACGTTTTCAAGTTTAGGATTTGATAAGATTGCCATTACTCATATCGAGTATCTAGACAGGCTAGTACTCTTTTGCGTGAGTCGCGGGTGTTATTTTTGTTGTGTTTACGTTTTTTAATGTTGGAGGTCAAATTTAATTTTTGGAGGTCAAGCCGAATTGTTTGAATTCTTTAAAGTTATATACAAATAGAAAAAGTGGAAAACCCAAAAAACTAAGACTAAACGAAAATTCCAAACCCACCTTAAAAGTTTAAGGCGAAATTCAAAATCTACCTTAAAAATTAATGGAAAATTAAAAACCTACCTTGAATTTACAGAAGAGATATTGTAATATATTTTTATTTACAATAAATATTTTAAAAATATTTCAAAATATTTTTATTTATAATAAATATTTTAAAAATTTTGTAAAATATTATACTATTTACAATAAATTTTTAAAAAACATTGTAAAATATTTTTATTTGCAGTAAATATTTAAAAAATATTGTAAAATATTTTTTTAAATTAAGAGATTTCTTGCTTGTATGAAATGTGGCTTTACTTTATAGAAGTTCAACTGTAGTGACAACAACAACAGCAGCAACAGGTTGTGGGCAACACACACACACACACACACTCGTGCACAACCAAAGAGGGAAAGAGAGAGAGCTAAAGGGGGGAAAGAGATGGGGATGGGCAAAGAGGGAGATGGAGCCACTCTCCTATGCACACTATACCGATGACCTAGTTTTTAGATGCCGTCGAACGCTGCTGCTGCGCTGTTGCCAAACTGTGAAAAAATCTGCTAGAAAAAAAAAACACGCTAACACAAACAGCGATTTATATATGTATGTATATGTTTATATGTATGTAAGGCCCAGCATGTAAGTTTGTGTGTCATTACAAGCGAGGCCAACAAAACATGGCCATGCACTCTCTAGAGAAAACCCTCTGTACACCACATATTTTATACCCCCATTACATTCCATTTTCACATTTTTTTTTTCGGCCTGATCTCTACCAATTCCCAAGTTCTTCATCAATGATAGCAGATAGCTAACAAAAAAAAACTTGTTTTAAATGGGATTCTAAGCGGTGACCTAATTTTACCGAGTTACAGTGAACACACATCAATGTTGGAATTCCTCAATACTAAGTGATCTTTGAACTGAGCTTTTAAAACATCTCGTCCCCCAAAGCCCCAAAATATCTTTAAAAAAAATGTGTTATTCATATTTTATCCAGTAAAAAGGTATCATATAATAAAGTGCACCCTTTATATAGTGTAGTGTTATTTCTTTTTTTTAGTAATGTCAAGTAGGTTGTACTTTGTAATATTGATATAAAAGTAAAGTAACTACGGTTGTGATTGCCAAATAATTTCATTGTTAGGCAAAAGGTGTGGTGGAAAATTTGTTACACCGAAAATTCTTGGAATTCGGGAGCAGCAAAAGTAATGGAAATATTTATTTTAAACGAATACAAATGAAATACCCTTTGATTATTTACTTTCAACAAAACATATCAACTATCACGATAAAAGTGAGGATACAAATGTTGCAAGTAACAAGTAAATAAATATTGTCAACTTTGTATTCGTTTTAAATTGAACATGATCTAGTACCAAATTACATTTTTCACGACCTGAGCGATGTTTTTAAATATATTTTTTAACAATATGTATGTACAGGTATAATTGGCAATACAAATTTTTAAATATATACAATATTTAAGTTTCAAATTGACAATTTTTTAGAACATGAGGGTTTACAGTCTTTGTTTGTGGTTTACATTTCCGCCGTTTTGGAGCAGAACAGTCCAACTTTATATTAATCACCAGTCATGAGTTGTAGTCGCGAGTAAATATTCCATTGCTTTTAAAGTTTGCTACACAAAAGTGTGTGTTGTTTTAGTAGAGTTAGGGAAGTAGTGTTCAAATTGAGTAGTTGGTCAGCTGTGGTGACCAGTGCGACAGCTACTACTTACCATCATCTGGGCGTGGAGCTGCAGGTTGCTCTGTCCGGACATCCAGCCGCTGCTGGCCAACGCCTGGACGGTGGCCTGCGATAGCATCCGATTGTTGCCAGCCTGCGATTGCTGGAGCATCGATGCGGCCGCCGCCGCCTGGGAGTTGAAGGCCGCCACCGCCGCGGCCCCAAAGCTGTTGGCCGCATTCGCCACCCCATTGGCGCCGGCAGCGGCTGCTGCTGCGGCGGCGCGTTGCTTCATCAGGTGTTGTTGCTGCGCAGTTGCAGCTGCCGCAACAGCGGAGGCATGTTGCTGCTGCTGCGATTTCGAGGTCACCTGTTGGCCACCGCCGCCGCCGCCTCCCGCTGAATTCGAGGCAGACGATGAGGATGAGTTCTGGCCCATGTTGCCGCCAGTGGAGGAGGAACCACCGCTACCCGATGATCCAGAGCCGGTATTCGTCACCTTTGGCGGCGGCGCCGACGGTTGACGGGTCCAATTGACCGAGTTATTGACATTGGCCCGGTTGCCAATCAGGAGATTCGAGTCCACCACCTTGCTGGGCCAGTAGTCCTCGAATTCAGTGCCATTGGGGAAGTAGCTCTTGATATCGGTCAGCGAGATGACGGCCACGTTTTCGCTGGAGAAGAGCTCGTTGCGTATGCCCTGCACCTTGCAGCAGAACTTCAGATAGGCCAGATCCCAGCCGTTGAGCAGCTCCGCCTTGGTCTTCAGATTCTCCGTCTCGCCCTCGAAGTAGAAGAGCGGCACAACCTGCTGATTGTTGCGCACAGTGTACGGGACCACCGACTCCTTGTTGATGCGTATGAAGCCGCACTTCTCCGATGGCGTCTTGCTGCCCGACACCAGTTTGCGGTAGCAAATGTCCAGGAACTGATAGAACTTGGAGGCGTCACTGAGGCGCACCACCAGGTCCTTCTGATTGAAGATGTCGCGTCCGAACTCGCCGTCGCAGTGCTTGTGATTGATCTCGATGAAGAGGCGCGCCTCGGCATCGGTGATGTAGTAGCTGCGCACGCAGGTGCAGCTGGAGTAGATGTCCGGGTGCAGGCAGTTGAGATACTTGCCCAGCAGCTTCAGTTCGATCATGCGCACGGAGCAGTACTTCTCCGACTGCCTGAAGATGTACGGTATGGACACCTTGCCGAACTGGGCCCAGCCAAAGTGGCCGAGCACGGACTCCTCGTCGCAGGGACCCGTGGAGGAGCTGGAGGATGAGGACTTCTTGTCCGAACTGGAGTCGTTGATGGCTCCGTTGGAGCGGCCATTGGAGGCCAAGGCGGGCACCACCTGCATGGTGCCGTTGGGTAGCTTCTGATGACGGGATAGGTAGCTCATGATGTTCGTCTGGCCATTGCCATTTGTGATCGGCGGCTGCATGTTGCCACCGGCGGAGCCAGTGGAGCCGCCGCCGCCGCCACCACCGCCGTTCGAGTGCTGCATGGCCGCTTGGCGGGATGCCTGCTGGGCGGCCTGTTGCTTCTGCTGCTCCTTCATCTTGGCGGCCAGTTCGCGGATCTCCGCGTCATCGGGACGCTCCTGCTTGACGGGCGGACCCAGGGGACCGCCCAAGCTGTTGCCGTGCAGCGGTAAACTCTGGCCGTTGGCATCGATGACGCTAGTGATTTGCACATCCTCGCTGGCCATCGCTCTCTTTGGCTCTTAACTGCTCTTGGTGTCTTCTTCTTATTTTCCCTTTTTCCGTTTTTCCGGCTAAGCGTTTTTCACAGTTGCTTTCTATTCAGGAGCTGTATTACACACAGAATGAGAAATTTATTCGTTATGACTTGAATTTTCGACTCTGCTAGGTTTCAATTTAATATGTCAAAAATGTCAAAATTGTAGACAACAAATTCACGGGTGGGTTTGAACCCGGTCGTTTTTTTTTTTTTGGTTACTCGAAAGTAGTTGATACTTTTTAACATTATTCACATATCAAAAGGCAATGGTCATTTGTGTTTTATTTATTTGTTGGTTTTTCAAGATTTTCAAATATTTTTTTATAGTTTAACGTGGAACAAAAAAAAATAAAATGAAGAGCCGGCTTGTTCTCTCCTTCTCTCTCTGGCACACAAACGGTCACACTGGCCGGCTCACACACACACACATGCACGTGCTCTTTTTTCTTTAGCTGTTTTCCAAGTGTGTGCGTGTGCCAATGCGCGCACTTTAATTTGTTGTTGTTTTTCGTTTACACATTTGTTGTTGTTTTATATATATAATATATATGCACATACATATATACATTGTACACTTACACAAGCAAACGCTGACTGCATTTTTGCAGTGGGGCAAAAAAACAAAACTATTTTATGCATTTGTTGTTTAATTTAGTGGCTGCTTTTCTCTCTCGCTTGTTTTTGGTTAATTATATTCCTCTTGTTGTCGCGGCGATTAAAAAAAAACAAGTTGTTGCTGTTGCTCAGCTCTCTCTCTCGCTTCGCTTTTGGTTATTTGTTGTTTATGGTATTCGCACTTTTTCGCTATTTCGCTTTAGCGCTTTTTCCGCTTTCGACGCCGACGTACGTCCGCCCGTCTTCGCAATACACAAACGAGTGTGATCGTTGTTACGAAAATTATTTCAACGAAGTCAACTGAAAAATGTGTGCGGCACACACGGACACGGCACGCACACTAGCGCG
Source organism: Drosophila mimetica (assembly GCA_037075245.1). Classification (NCBI taxonomy): domain Eukaryota; kingdom Metazoa; phylum Arthropoda; class Insecta; order Diptera; family Drosophilidae; genus Drosophila; species Drosophila mimetica. Next base: position 19,750,279 of record JBAMCH010000005.1, on the reverse strand, counting down.
CGGGCAGCGACGCCGACTGCGGCAGCGGATGCAGAGCGCAAAAGAAAAACGGAAAACACGAAATACGACGAACGGAAAACACAACAAAAAAATACACACGGCAGCGCAGTCGGCGTCGCTGCAACGCTGCCACGAACATTTTGCCGAATTGTTGTTGTTCTTGTTGTTGGCTGTTCCCTTTCGCCCCCCTCTCCCCCTACCCACCCACCATGTGCATTTTCCTCCTCTCCTCCGCCCTCTCTCTCTCGCTCTCTCTCCTTCCGCTCATTCGACTAGCTCTAAGCTGCGACGCCGACTTCGACGTCGCTGCCACGTTACAACCTACTGTGGTTCGAAAATTATGCAACTCACCAGATATTTTCGGGCTTAAAAATATTTGAACAATTTTTCTGGATCTATAATATTTGAAGACTTAACTGTGAAGAAAACTTAACGGAATGAACAATAATCGATGCGACTTTTTAAATCAGGAAAAATATTTTGACAGGTTTTTTCAAGGCTTACTAGCTGTACTAAAATCCCCTGCATAAACATTCGATTTCTAAACCAACTTTGATATCTAGTATTATATTTTCCCGAACGAAACAGTTTTGAAATTACTGAGTAAAAACATGTGATATTTCAGCAGTTCTGTGAAAAGAAAGTTTACATTAATCGTGATTAGCGGCTTACTCATAAACATTCCTGAAATTAAATTATCTTATCTATAAAAATACATGGAAAAATTTAGAAAATGTGGATTAGACCAATGAATCATACGCTGCCACATTACAACTTAGTGTACTTAAAAAGTATGCAACTCACCAATTATTTGCGGGATCAATATTAGAAACTATTTCAACAAGAAATGTTTTCGGGATCAATAATATTCGAGACTTAAAAAAACGCCAACTTTGATAGTGGAAATTTGCCATACTTTAACCACAGTGCAAGGAAAGCTTAAGCTATGCTATGCTATATACAAGACCCGCACACACAGACAGGTTCACAGAGAACTGCCTGGGTCACAGTATTGGTATTGGTTTTGGTATTGGTGGTGTGATGATGATGTTGTGTGGGTGGGTGGGTGCGTGCTCTTTGTGGGCGGAGGCGTGGCGGCGGGGGCGTCTCTATTTTTGGCAGGCAGCAACGCAAAGGCCCCTGCTTAGCATTCGATGGTTGCCTCTCCCTCTCCCTTTCCCACTCGCCAACACTCTCCCTCTCCCCGTCCCTGTCACACCGACGAATGCAAGAAGTTTTCGGTATTCGCGCGCTCTGCGGCATTTAAGACAGGCCCCGTTCCAGCACGGGCACGAACACACGACCACACGAACACACGGACACGAAGTGTCAGCTGCGCAGCTCCGAAAGGTCGGGCCCCGACTCTAAACATTTACCCAAAAATTTAATTAGCCGGGGGTCCAAGAGTCCAAGTCGGATTCCATTGTGCTGCCATCAGTTTAACTGGCAGTTAAAAACGGGTCCCGAGAAGTACAGTCAGATCAAAACAGTGGTTCTGTGATATTCGCCAAGGTTTAATATCATAATGATTGGTACCGAAAAGTTCCGAAGCACTGGAGTATTTTTGGTACATGATATTTTAATAATCCCTAAAGTACAGAAACTTTAAAGTATACATAAATGCACTTTTTGAGTAGAATGAACTTTTTTCTTCGTTAATATCCATTTCTTAGATCGAAACATTTTATTTTTGAATGCAAAAATTACAGCCATACCAAAAACCTATAAATTATACGAAAGCGATTATACTAGAAACCCGAAGGTTGCATACCCTTTAAAATGGTAAAAGAAAAAATTGATTTTTTTTATATGTATTACATATAAGAAATATAAATACCTTAGTATCAATATATTTAGGTACATATTTCCAAATAATATTTTATACGAGCCGAATTTAGTTTGATATAAGACCATTACTTTATCAAGGGTACACTAATGTCGAATATCGAGAGAAGAGGTATTAATTGCTGGGAATTCAGTTTCGGCTTTGGTTTCAGGTGTCTCCCGGGCTTTTTTTTATTACATATGTATGATATGACCAACTCCCCGGTGCGGTGCGTGTCTTTCGTACCTCCTTTCCGTTCTCCGAGCTCTCCATGTACATATTTCGTAGCATCTCTCCTAATTTTGAGTGTGGGTTTTGATTTTGGGTGTTTTGCTTTGCTAATTAGTCAGCTGTGCGTGTGTGTGGGTCTTTCCCGCAAGTTATTTTTGTCGATTTTGTTTGGGTTTTTTTGTCCCCCCTACAGCTTATGTAAACCCCCTTCTAATAATAGGGTATATGTATGTACATATATGCAACGGTATGAGTGTGCGAAATGTGCATTTGTAGTGGTGGGCATACGCATTCGACGTCGTCAGTCGTCATCGATGTGAGAGAGAGACAGACAAGGAGAGAGAGAGAGAGAGTAAGTGAACTTGTTGGGGGAGGGGGTAGAAAGAGGGAGACAGCGTGAGAAGCGAGCGTTACGAAAGGCCCCGTTTCGTGCGCGCTTTGCTATGTAAACACGACTAAACATGTGCCTGCATGTGTGCGTTGGTCCGTATGTATGTATGTACTTATGTATGTACGTACATATATAGACCGTTCGCTTAACCATCAATGGAAAATGGAAAATGGTGGATGGGTGGTTCAAAAGGGTGCGGGGGTCTGGGGGGGGCCGGTGGGTGGAAGGGCCAACTGCCAATTGCTTTGATTTTGGCAAGCTTCACGATTGCGCAGGGAAAGGGATGGCGATATTTGGTATAGAGAGAACAAGAAGAAGAACTAGGAGCAAGGCAAATGGATACAAGGTTTACGAAAGCAGGGTTGCATTTCCCAGTAGAAAGAGATCATTTCGAAAGATCCACAACTTTTTAGCAGATTTGCTTAACACTTTTTCACTTTTACTACATATATTTCTAGAAATCATTTCATATTATTAAGAGATCCTCTTGGGCAATATCGGATATCGTTAACTTGAAAACTTTTTTTTTTAATTAGAAATACATACATATGTATTAGATTCAAACCTGGTAAGCGTTTAAAGAAAAAGTTCGTTCTTTCTATACTATGTAGTTGTTTGAAACGAATTTAAAATTATGCAGATTTCCCTCACATTTCTTTGACTTGATTAACCTCTATAGGAAGGGGGTCTTCACCCAATCAATGGGGACCGGACATCCGTTCGACCTCGAACCCCCTCGCCCCTTTGCGAGACCCTGCCGCAGCTCTTTTCACCGCAATCATTCCATCTCCTTTCTTCTCTTCTCTCCGCTTTTCACTGTGCACTGCACTTTGCTTTCTGCTTTGGGCTAATACGCCCGCAGCACCTGAGTGTGTCAGTGTTTGTGTGTGCCGGTGTTAATGTGAGTGCACCCACCACCAACACCCCCCCCCCCCCTCCCCCACTGCAAACACCACTTCTTTTAACTCCCACCGCCCCACTACCACATTTAACCCTCTGTGTGTCAATTACCGCACTTTATAAGTATGTGCTTTTCTGATGGATAGCAAGCATTTAGCTTAGAATGTTTGACAATATCGGCTGTAACTTTTGAGATTAGAAATTTAGAGATATCCCAACTGAAGTTCTTGTTTTAGAATCTTAAAAATTACGAAATTCCTGTTCTTTATATGCATAGAAATGTAAGTTTTTAGGGATTATTTTTAATGGAAATAAGGGTGAGTTAACCATAGTATTTATGTACTGTACCACAATTTTTCCAATGGGGTGGATGTTTTTCAAGTGTAGGACTTTTCCCCAAAGTCACACCTGTAGAAAGGAAGGGTGGTTGAAGTTAAAAACTCTAGGAACTACAGGTGTTTTTCTATTTTGACTTAATCTTACCCTTGAGGGGTTGAAACCTTTTCAAATTTCGTATACTACAATACTTACTAATCATTTAACAATTTCAAACATTTAAAATAAAATTAAAAAAAATATATTTGCGATAAGAAACCTTGGATATTTATAGATTTTTTCAAATTGTTTATCGCAAATTTCGCTTGGGTAAATAGTGGGTTAAGCGTTGCTTTATACAACTTTTCACCAGCAAGTTTTTTGCGGTTGTTTTTGTGGCATTTCGTTGTTGTTTTTGCATGGTTGTATGATGGGGCGGGGAAGGGGGGGTTCCTGCTTGCATTATCAGTATCCGCATCTTTTGCTTATCATTTTCTGGTTCTCTCGCTTCGATTGTTGTTGCTTTTGCCTGCAGTTGCAGTTGCAATCTATGCAAATACAAAAAAGCTGAATTACAAATAAGTAAAAGAAAAGTGCTTACCAAGTTTTGCACAAATATGCATACTTATGTATGTATGTATGTATGTATATATGTGCTGTACATAAATAGAGGGAAATACCAACAGCGATGCACATTCGTTCGTCTGCTGCAGCTGTTGATGCTCTCTCTTTTCCTCTGGTTTTCCCACTCCCTCCCACTCACTCGGTTTTCCAGCCCCTGGGAACTTTCCGAACTCCACTTCCCTTCTCCACTTTTCTTTTTCCCCTGCATTTCCCTTCAAGCATGTATGTGTGAGTGGGTTGCCATTTCTTTGTTGTAAGTTTTCATCGTATCTGTCATTCAGCACAAAAAGTGCTTTGAAGAACGCGTCATATATCTATTATTTTCCTCCCCTCCCCTCCTCTTCTATATCTTATCTCCTCCGCCACCGTTTTGTATCCTCCCCCACTTCTCTCGCTCTCCGCCTCCCCGCCTCCTTCGGTGACAGTTGGCCACTCTGGACACAGGACCACGACCACCTGGTCCTCCAATGTAATGTAATAAATAATATTGCTCTTTGGGTTTCACTATTATCACCGGTTCCCTTCTGCTTCTGTTTTCGTTCTCTGTACACACGGTTTATGATGGCCCAAGAGGTCAATTAGGGTTTTCCGATCAGGATGTCTTATATTTTACGTCAGAGATGATATGCTAATCTCTTTTGAAAGAAGGGTTCCGAAAATTAGTGAAAAGAAGGATATTCTAAAAATATTTTTCAATATCAATGTTAAAACATAACGGAATATCAATGTTTTTTGAAAAAAAAACTTTTTTCAGGATAAGTTTAGTAACGTGTTCTATTGGTTCTTAAAATAACTTGAAATATTTTCCTATTTTTTTGTTCAAAATATTTAACTACTACATACAGTCTACATTTGGCCTGGAAGGGAATTCATGTTTTTTGGTTTGTGCTTTCCCCGCAGAAAGTTGTGCGCTACTTTCATTAATAAAGGGTATATGACTCTATGCTGCGCGTAAGAACATATTCTAGTATTAAAATAAGCATTCACAGTAATACATCAAGAAGAAATGAACTTTATAATCCTAAAGAACTTCTCAAGAAAATCATATTAATCTGTTCCTAACATTTTGAACAGAAATTTTTTTTTAATTTCTTGTTTTCAAATTAGACAACCTAATTGAAATTGAAAAATATTCGAAATTCAATTTTGGTCCGAGATTGAGGTTGGTATCGCCTTTTCTACAAAATGTTTCTTTTACTGTAGGTAACTTTGAAGTTCGGATAAGCCGTCTCCGCGAACTTGTGACCCAAGCAACAACAACAGCAGTACAGCCGGCACTCATCGATAAAAAGACGCGAAAAAAGGCAAGGAAAAATGCAGAGGTGGTGGTGGGGGATGGAAAGGGGGTGGGGGTGTTTGGTTCGGAGAGGGGGTGGCCAGTTCGTCTGTCTGTGTGAGTGTTTGAGTGTGTGCCACGAACAGTTAGACTTTGGCAGGCGACGTCATCAAACTCTCTGCTCAGCTGCTGCTGCTGCTGCTTTTGCCGTTGCCTCCTCTTCTTCTTCTTGCCGTCATCTGCTTCTTCCAAATTACTTGTGTCTGTGTGTGCGTCTGTGTGTGTGGTTATTTTTTTCCGTTTCTGTGCTCTCTCTCCCTTTCGTTCGGCCGTTCGTGTTGTTGTTCGTCGCTCGTCGGTTGCGCATATTTAAACGTTGCATAGTCTCTTGCCGGGTACCCGTCCACGCAGCGCAGCGCAGGCAGTCCGTCCGTCTCGTCTGTTGGTCTCTCCGTCTCTCTCGTCTCTCCGTCGCTGCGTCACTCATTCAAGCACGCTGCTAGACACACACACACAAATACGCACACACTTGCACACTTTGCTTCACACAAATTCAATTGGCCTCAATAATGAATTAACAAAAAAAAAAGAAAAAAAAAAGAAAACAACAACAGCAACAGAGTAGCGTGCGAAAAGCAGCGAGTGAGCGAGACAGAGCGAAGGAGAGAAAGGGAGAGGCGATAGCCAGATAAGCAAGTCGTGTAAAGTTGCGTTATAATGCTTGTTATAAAACAACATTTTTTCGGTTTGATGAATTTCTTAATTAAGAAAAAATATCATACCCAGCAAAATGGGCTTGGACATTATTCTACGGAACACAGAAATTGCAGTCCTAGAAGAGGGTGGTTCTATCCAAATTGCCAATAAAAAACACGATACCACGTAAAAATCAATTTAATGGAGTTTCCACAAGAATTAACTTACATATTTATGTAATGTACTTATAAAGTATGTAACTAAATTTGTAATTTGTAAAAAAAAAAACAACTTAAGACTAGAAAAAAAACACAATTGTATAGATTTTAGAAAGTAAAATGTTTATTTTGCAAACCAAAACAAATACAAATACATACACATACTTTTGTTAAATTAAACTCTAATAATATTTTACAAATTCGCAAACAAACAACGATCTTAGCCTAAATTATCTGTGTGATTAACCCTTGGCTGTGAATTCTTCCAGGGGGTGATGTAAGATTTGGAAGAACCCTGGATCACTGATCCCTCGAAGAAACCTTACCTTATCACTAGTGGCGATCGCTTTTATCTATCGAGATCTGGGGAATATTTAGCCGTTGGTGCTTTTCTTTTTTTCTGACTTTTTTTGAGGGCAGCCCGCAGAGACCTTAATGGGTTAACGGTTAGATATTTGTGAGTGTGGTGTGTGTGCGTTGGCATTATTTTTTGATACGTCCATCTCACTCGCACCCGTGCTCTTCTGTTGAAAAACTTGTTGTGGCTGCAAACGAAACGAAATGAAACGAAACAAAACGACGCGATGCGAAGCGGGGCCTTTTCGTTCGCGACCGCTCGAGAGCGTTCTCCCCCTTCCCCTTCCCGCTCTTTCTCACTCTTCGTAAACTCTGGAGATTAAAGAGCACGCTGTGTGTGTGCATGTGTCTGTATCTGTATCTGTGTGTGTGAGTAAGCGAGCGCGTTGCGCAAGGCCAGCCCGTTTAGCGGTGCGGGTGCGAGCGGGACAGCAGCTAGCCCGGTATTATATTTTTTTTCGCTCGACCCCCCAAAAGACGACTGCCCTCGCCCCACCGCCACGCCCCCCGCCTTTATCCAGCAGTCATATTAAATATACAAATTTATCCATAGATATGTATGTTCGCTTATGAAAAAGACTATTATAGGATAGTTTGCACATCTGTTTATTGGAATTATTACAAATGCAATAGATTACAAATATGTACATATGTACATAATCTATAATTATTGAAAATCAAAACATTTTTGAATATTCTAGACAATGTTTTTAAAAATAAAAAATTATGTCAAAGAATAATAGCGCTTGTTTATATTAAAGATTAAAAAATATTAAATTTAATAGTTTAGTCGCACAATTCTAAATGCCTTATCATATTCCTAAAACTCACTATTTTTGGAATTTTGAAAACGTAGGATTCTCGGAAAATGGGAATGTCCGGGCTGAGTGTTCATCAAACATCCGGTCAATACACCAATTTTTTGGTTGATTGGCAACTTTAGTCGCTCTCTCTTCCTTTCTCCTTTCTCCTTTGACCTATCTCTTTCTCTTTTCCGCCGTGTTCTTGGTGTAAATTTAACTCGTTTTTTTGCTTTGCTTCATTGCCGCCGCTTTTCGTTTGCGTTTTGTGTTCTTATTTGCTTGCGATTTCATTTTCTTTGCTTCTGCTCTTCATCTTCCCCATTCGCCATCCGCTATCCGCCTCTTCCGCGCGTTCATCCCCCTTTCTCATTGCCATCTTCTATTTGTTTGTTTTTGCATTGGTGTTGGTTTGATTTTAGTTTCCTCTTATTCTTTTTTGTTTTTGCTTTCCGCCTTACCAACAAAAACAACAAACAAGAACAACAACAACAACCCGTTATGACTATGACTTTCAGGTGTGCTTCTGCCCCTCCCCTTTCCCCACCCGTCTCGGCCCCCTCTCGGTGGCTCTGCCCCCCACCCCCACTCTCACCGCTGCTCCTCGTTTCCCACTTTTTGGCTTGCTCTTCGCTCGACGGCGACGTCGACGCTTTCGTCATCTGCGCCTTGCGTTTCTCGTTCGCTCGTTGTTGTTGTTGCTTTTTGTGGCATTTGTTTTTGTTTAATATTGTTATCAATATTATAGCATTTCTGAAGTAAAGCTAATGCCCTTCCAGTTAAACAATCGGCATATCGATTTTTTAGATAGTTTTATTCGTATTCTTCAAAGATTTTTCAACATATGCAACATATTAAATAAATTCTGATTTTTTAAAGATTTCTTTCAAAGAATTTTGAAGATATTTTTTGAATGTTTTTTCAAAAAATTTTGAAATTTTTTTTTTAGTTTATAAGGTTTCCTTAAAAAATGTTGAAGATGTTTTTGCAAAAAATTTTAAATGTTTTTTTTCTAAAATTTTAAAGATTTTTTTACAGAATTATTTTGAAGAATTTTTAAAAGATTTATTTTTTTTAAATGCTTGTTTTAGTTTCTTATGGAGCTTTCCAGTATAAAATATGTATACATTTTACATTTTGTCAGGATAAACTTGACATTCATAAGTAAACTTTTCCATTTGATAAAGTAAAATACATTTCGGAAATGGTATTTTTCAAAAACACTCAAAAATCTATAAAGTAAGATGACGACCTTGGGATGTAGGGCAGTAAGAGCTTCTGGCTGGCCGGCACCGTTATGCTTCCCCTTCCGTCAAGCCAAGACTAAAAGTCTGAAAGCCTCAGAGACCCCGAGATCCGAGAGCCGAGTTGTCTGTCGTTGTTTTTTGTCGTCACCGTTGTCATATTGCAATGCTTAGATTTCTGCAGCGCAAATTTTAAACTTCAATTGAGTTATTATTGTATCTCATGTTTTTGCTTAGCAATTTTTCATTCAGAGGTACAATACTAACAAAAACACTTCCGCATGCTACGAAAACACCGTTATAAACATGCATATTTGTAGGTACATATGAGTGACCTGATAACACAAGCACACACGCACACAGCTGAAAAGGCAGGTGTCAATTGATAAGGAAAGACAGTTTTGGGAGATGTTTCAGTTGCAATTCGATCTAGAGGGGAATTACCCAGACAAACGTATCAAAAGTAAATTACATACATAAATATGTGGGGATTTTTTGCGAGATTGTTATAAAGAACATAAAAAAAAATCCAATAAAAAATATTATAAATGTATACCCTACCAAACAAAAAAGAGAACATCTGTACATGGAACATCTAAAATCTCTAAGCACTGCAATTTAAAAAATATTAAATATCATAGAAAATAAAATATTTCTCTTTTGCGGACAGTACATACATATGTAATAATATGATGTACATATATACATACATATATGTACATATGTATATGTTATAGTAGAGTGATTGGTAAAATCCCTGGGGATTCCCTAAATCTCTAGAAAGATTTGCACACTAGTCAAATCTCTGGAGATTTCGGTGACACCCCGTTATATATATGTACACACATATAAACATAAATTCATAGTTATAAATAAACCCCTTTTGGTTGTGTGCGTGTGTGGGTGGGAGATTAGCGAAATCGGCAGAGGCAAATTCCACAGTTAAGCTCTCGGCAGCGACGTCGACGTAGCTTTTTTCTCTTCATCACTTTTTACATACCAATTTGGTTCGGTTTTTGCTTTATTTTCTGTTTTGTTCGCTTTGCGGTGGTCTTTTTTCGCTTTCCTCTGCCACCATTTTTATTTTTCGCTCTGCTTCTTCTCGTTCCTTTTTTGTGCCAATTCACGTTGGTAAATTAGAAGGAGAAAAGGAAGGCAGCGAAAAAAGGGCTGAAAATATTAGAATGGATAAAAGGGAAACAACAGCAAAAAGAAAAAAAACTTAGTGAAAAATAAGAAAAAGAGGGATAAAGTACAAGTACAGTTAGTCAGCGATTTGGTAGTTGATAGATCAGGGTTGCCACCACACCAAAAAGCATGACGTGGCAACTCTGTTTTCCCTTCTCGTATTTCACAATTAATGTAGCTGACTGCTTTTGCACTCCGTTTTGCTTAAATACTACATATATATAGATTTGTGTGCTTTCTTGACACGCCACATATTTATATGTATATGTGAGTACTCGGACTATATATTGTATGAATATGTATGTATATACATATGTACCTAAGTATTTCTTTATTGTTGTTCGCTGGCGTGATTCATGATTCATGGAATTTACAGGCCCACATTTCCAGATAATACAAAGCCAACATTAGCTGTCAACAGTTGCTCATGATTTCCATTAGTTTTAGCCTTTTCGACTTTATTTTGCATATGTATGTATGTACATCAATTCATGCGTGAATAATGCCTAGGCAAACTACATAATTTAGAAAAGAAAAAGATTTTGATTAAAATAACATTTTTTCAAGATTACATACAATAATATATTATTATTAAAACTTATTATGCAGAATAATGATTCAGTTAAATTCTCAAAAATAGATCTAACTTAATCAAAGACTTAGAATTTTCTATGATTCAGTTATCAGGTATCAAATGTTCATATACCATTTGAAATTAAGATTAGGAAATTAAAAAAACAGCAAGAATATAGAAATTATAATTATTTGATCCCATATTCACATACCCATCAATTGAAAGATACATAAATGTAGTCAAACCTAACCTAATTTTTTCAAAAAATATGAAAAATATAATTTAACAATTTAACCAAAGAATAGCTTGACGCTTAAGTAGTAATCCCTTCTCAAACATTGTAATGGTGATCATTATAACGCACAGCGGGATTTCCCCGGTTATCCACCCCTCTCGTCCTTCCTCATTATCATTTTGCATCCTTGACATATGCGGCTACCTGGTTAAATAAGAGATCTATTGGGACCCAAAGCTTGTGAAAATCACAATCTACCTGAGACAGATCCTTAAAACTTTCCAGGTAGCATATGTATCTTCCCAGAAATGTATTGCACAGGGCTTAAAGGGCTTAAAAATACAAAAGGTGGCTATAATAATGATTTTTGATTTCAAATCTCACATTTTGAATATTTTTCTATAACTTGACTTACAATCAATTAATACTTTTAAAAAATATTTAAAGTTTACTGTTTGATAACCAGTGTTTTTGGGACTGGAAACCGGATTTTCTACGGTTTAGATGTGTGAAACTTGTTTTTGTTCCTTTTTTCGATCGGAAAAGCTTATATAGAAATCGAAGCGTAAAAAGAAAATGGGGATTTCATATGTATGTATGTATGTAGATACATATATTTAAGTGGATGTGATGTGTTTGGATGTATTCAGCTTTGGCTTTTGCCGTTCCGCTTTGTGCTGCTTCGCTTTCGTTGTATGTGAGGATTATATACATAGATACATATAGATATATACGTATATTTTTCTTCTCTTTGCGTTGGCTCATAAATAAATATGAAATATCCCACAGAAATACAAACCTACATATGTATGTACAATCTATATTTCTTCATCTATATGTGTATGAGTGTCTGTGTGAACGTATATCGGTGTGTGTGGATAGAGACATTTATAATTTATTTATTTGCACTGCAACAGCGAAGAAAGGCGAAAAAGCAAAATTGCAAATAAAAGACGAAGGTGATACGAGTGCGAAAGAGACGGAGAGAAGGTGGGCGGTGGGCTGACGGGGGGTGGTGGCGAAAGGAAGGAGAGGGGAAGTTGGAAAAATAGCAGCTAATTTTTCTTTTGTATTATTATTTTTCCCCATTTATTTTCTCTCTTTCAAGACTCACGAAAGCAAGGGTACATTAGTTATTTACCTCAGTTGGCAGATTTGGAAGACCTAAATATTATGATTGGTATCTTAACTTTTAGTCTGAGACCTCTGCAATATCTTCTAATTACATATGTTTTATTTAAATATTTTAAAGAGCATTCGAAAGTCGGAAATCACAGTGATTTTCCATTTGGTGCATTGCCAAAAGAAAAACTTAAGAAACGAGCATAATGCAAAGGAATTTGTGAAAGTCGCGATTTGTATACTCTATCTAAAAGTATTATACTATAAGATTATTGATAAAAGTATATTTTAACTTAAATTTTTTTTTTAATTTTTATTAAAATTTTGTAGTGAAAAATTTTTTCTAAAGATTCAATATTTATAGGTAAGGAAATTGTTTCAAGATTATATAATGGTCTTTAAAAAAAAGGATCGACAGCATTTATTCAGTTGGCTTTCTCCCCGTTTCGCAAAAGTGAGGGTGTCCCAAAAAAGACAGAGTCCATTGAACCACAGAGGGGGTTTGGGGTGGTGCTGGTTGGGGATTTTCGGGTGAGTTCAAAAGGGGTCTGAAATGGTGCAAAGGGTTGGGTGGGGGAGGGGGGGCCTTTCAATGGAGGGATATACACTCAAACACACATACATACATACACCCAGATACATGCAGATTTTTGGCTTCCACTTGTTGTGTGTGTGTGTTTCTTCCGCCCTCTCGTTTCTCCACAATCGATTCCATTGAAAAATGTTGGGTGCCTAGGAACAAAGCGAAAACAATATAGTATATATGTATGTCTGTGTGTATCTATGTACACTTATCTCCTATGTAGATACACAAGCAAAATTGGAAAAAATTACAAAAAAAAAAAGAAACGAACAAAATGAAGTCATAAAAGCCGGACAGAAAGGAAATAAATAAAAATACCACCAAAAAAAGGAGAATAACAGAATTAATTTTAAGACAAAAAAAAAGAACACCGAAAAAAGCCGAGATACAAATCTGTGTATTCGTCAGATACATTTTGTTGTTATTGTTGTATGCATGTATCTGTGTGTGTGTGTATTTAATCTGCAATGATCTCCAGCTCACAGACTTCTTTATGGGGAAAAAAGGTCAAAGTATCTCTCTCTCGAACGAAAAAAAAAACATAAAATAAGCACACACACACACACACACGCAAAAGAGACAGGGCAACAACAAAAACAACAACTGTAAAGTTAAAGTCACAGCTGGTTATGTTAAAAAAGAGAGATGGCGATATTGGGCGGCCAGCGAGTGGGAGGGAGAGCGGTAGATATGATAGAGGTGGTAAACAGTTACAATCGCATAAAACCAGATACATACACAACAGAGTCTTACTTTATATAAAACGCCCGGCCAAACATACATACAGACAAGTCATACACATATTTATACACACACTTAAATTAAATATGTTTTTGTAAATCCACGCAGCAAAATGTTCTATTGCTCAGTTATTTATTGATTTTATTGATTTAAAAAATTAATTTAAAAAAAAAGTCAAATATATTTTTAAGCTAATTAGGTTTAAAAAGTAAAAATAAATATGTACACTTAAAAAAATGTGTCATCTTAAATTTTTTTTTTATTTTGTCTATAATTAAAATGGAAATTCAATTACTTAGAAATTTCTCCCAGTGTACTTATTTTATATTTTTAGCATTTTTAATTTATTTTTATTTATTCCAATAAAAAGAGGACCTATAAATGATTTCTAAATATAAAAGCTTGCGTCCTAACAAAAAATTACATCCAAAGCATTAAGTATTCTTCTCAGTGCATGTTCGTTTATTGGGTGTAAGTGCGGCTGTGTGTGTGTGTGTTTGTACATGGCCAATATACAATTTTGTGCCATCGGCCACCAAAAACTGAGGGCCGCAACAACAACAAAAGGCAAGAAACACACAACAACAACCACAACAAAAGCTACAACAACGATTGCAGCAGCGAAGGTCGTCGCCGTCATTTTATATTGCTGCCTCTGCCGCAGTCAGCGTCGCTGCCGGCGTCGCAGTCAACGTCGAGCATCGCAGAATTTCACATAGAAAATTGAGAAAACTGCATTAAATTTTCGTCTCCCTTCTCATCCCCCCACCCCCCTCCAGCACTTTGCCCCCATGCATCAGCCCGTTTCTTTCTCCCTCCCACTTTTTCGTTCCCCCCCCCCCCCACTCTGTGCTCCTTCTCGCCCGCTTCTTGTTTTGGCTATAATTTTGTTGCTTTTCCATTCACTATGGCCAAAGATTCATACATATGTATGGCTGTATGTATGTATGGACCTTTTCAAGCCAACAATTGCGGTTAATGCTGTGGGAATTAAATTTAAATATTTATTTTCTTTTAAAATTTAAAAAAATGATCTACAAATGATCAAAAAATGATCTAAAAAATATCTAAATATGTATAAAAAAATATTTTTTTTTCGATACCTATTATTTTGACAGGCGCTGTTCATGTGTATCTTGTAATATGTATCTGAAGCTATTGTACATAGATAATAATTCCATGGTGTATAGTATATTTGTTTCCATGATGAGCAAGTATTAAGTGATGAAACTGGAAAGAGAGAGAGAGAGAAAGAGCTACTTTTCGATCTGATCTACTATATTTAAGCCCAAAGACTCCACTTAATTTTGCCACCCTAATCAACAACAATCAATCTAGTAACAAAAGTGGAAGCAAGAACAAACAAAAATGGCTGGCAAATTAAAAATACATTTAGCCAGTTTCAAGCCAAAAAATAAAAGGAAAATAAATCAAAGCAAAAGAAACAATTGGGGGGAGAAAAAGAAAAAATAAAAATAATTGCTGCCAAAAGAAGGGGAAAGAAAATGATGGGAGGAGGGTCATAAACAAGATTAAAATATAGAAAAGGGATAATAGGAAAATAATTTTAAAGATTTTAAAAATTTTAAAAAAATTTAAATGTGAAGAAAACAGGGTAAAAAATATTAGAAAAAAATCGAAACAAAGAAGACAATTTTAGAAATGAAAAAAAAAAAATAAAAACCTACCCCACCCCCAACCCATCGCGTTATCGCTTTAGAACTTTCTCTTCTACTTTCTAGATTATTTTTTCCCTCTTCCCTCTTTCTGGTCCCCTCTTCTTTGTTCCTCATTTCTTCTGCTTCCCCTAGCAAAGTCCACCCCGTGAAACAGAGCAACAACAACCCCCGGGAACCCCGCCCACGCCCACTTTTCCCCGCCCTTTTTGCCACCACCCCACACACACACACACACACACATATGCGATATATACGGACATAAATATATATGTATATGTATTGGTTCGTTGCGCGGCATCGTTTCTCCTCCTCCTCCTCCTGCTTTCTTCTACTCCCCCTTCTTCTTCTTCTCCTCCACCTATTCTCCGCCTCTTTGTTGCTGTAGCTGTATCTGTATGTCCACGAAACGGAGCCTCGACAAGAGACTATTCAAGTTGTGTGTTGCACGCTCACTGAATATATAATATATATGTACATATATATATGTATGCAAGTGTGTACACTCATTCAAACATAAATACAGATTTTTCGGATTTGATTTGTTTTTCTTTATACTTTATAATTCGTTGTTGGTGAACTTTCTTTGTTCAATTGAAACGCAGGTATGTATGTATATATGTAGTCTTTCTATGGTAACATAACGGTACATAATCTGTCAGGGGTTTAACGGTAATGCTAAGTCCTAACCTCTAATCTAAGCTTAAACCTAAAACCATTTCTAAGCTACTTTTAATCGACATTATTCGGAACAATTTTAAATTTAATTCTAAATTTGATTTGCAAATGTAAAACTTAAGCCCAATATTAAGTGTAAAATAGATAGCAAAAAAAATAAGCACTAAAGAATTCGCGAATGAGGTTATATTCACTGAAATTTATTGTCTATCAAATTAAATAATGGAATTCATGTAAAAGAATTTTAGAATTTTTCTAAAAATGTTTTAAATTATTTCTAAGGTTGGGTTGAAAATGTAAAACTTAAATACAATATTAAATATAAAACAAGTAGCTACAAAAATAAAAACACGTTGAAGCTAACTAAAGAATTCGCGAGTGTGGTTATGTTCACTGAAATTTACTGTCTATCAAATTAAATAATTGAATTAATGTAAAAGAATTTTAATGGAATTGCAAGTTTTCAAAATAAATTTCCAGCATAAGATTAGGCTAGTTTTCCAATTCATTATTCATTATTTACAGCCTCAAACAGCCGAAAATTTAAATTTCGCGCCCTTTGAAAGCCCAATCGGAACTTTCAAATGTAGCGCCAAACCGAAAATGAACAAGAATAAACAAAAAACGTGAGAACGATAGGGAAGAAAATCGCAAAAATTTGTCTAGATAAAAATATGTAATAGAAATGTAATAAAAATAAAAAAAGTTCACTTACCGATAATTCTTGAATTGGTTAAAGCGATGTTCCCTTATCGCAGGCATCTTCTCATCGGTTATCGCCGCTATTTTGCTAATAACAAAAGCGTTAGCAACATGTGCGAAGTGACTCCGCCGGCGGATCAGCGGAACGTGGAGGTGAAGGCCCGGATTGCGGGCGGCGTGGAGGGCTTCAAGGAGCGCCTGATCCTGGCCAGAAACCTGGGCGGTGGCCAGGATGCCGAGTTGATCGAGCAGCGGGACGTGTTCTTTGAATCTCCCCTCGGTGGTCGCCTCAAATTGCGCTATCTGCAGGCACCGCTGCGCTCCCAGTTGGTCTACTACGATCGTCCGGATGTGGCCGGTCCCAAGCTCTCCAGGTTCAACAAGACGGAGGTGGATGAGCCGGAGGTGCTCGAGAAGATACTCCGCCAGTCGAACGGCGTACTCGGTGTGCTTGCGAAGCGACGGCATCTGTTCCTGGTGGGGCAAACTCGCATCCACCTGGACGAGGTGCAGGATCTGGGCCACTTTATGGAGCTGGAGGTGTGCCTGCGACCGGAACAGAGCCTCGAGGAGGGCCAAACCGTCGCCGAGCGGCTGTCCAAGGAGCTGGGCATCCAGGAGCAGGACCTCATGACCGGCTCCTACTTCGATGCCCTGCGCAAGCTCAAACAATAATCTCCATAAAGGCTGTCATAACGTGGACACACTGTAGAGTTATAGATTCACATCCTAAAAAAAAGCTAACCACTCTGTAAAATAGAACTCCCTAAACACAAATCATTTTTAAAAATAAAATCTAATTAATAAATTTGAATTTAAAACAAAAAAGTATTTTCTGATTGTACAAGATCTATAATTAAGTTATCTTTTGTCGTATAAACAAAGCAATAACGTTTCGTATATATTAGGTATCTTTTATTTCGTGAGTTGTTGCAAAAACACAAAGTCAAACTCAAGTCTGGCAATGGATATTTACAAAATCGCTTTCCGCTGACGCGACTACGCTAGTTAGTTGGTGTAAACAGAACTTAGAGCGAAGGTTTTTGTTTAAATGCAAAATGGTTAGAACGACGAACACAAGGATGAAGAGCGCGCGGCGGCCAGGAGCTTGTTAACTGTTAAACTAAACTTAGGCTTACGATCTAGGGCTTGAGGATTACACAGGGCGACGAATTGAGCCGGTGGCCTTGGGTTCTAGAGTCTAGAGTCTAGGAAATTGGGTCTAGGACGGAGGCAGCTTCTAGCTTCCACCGTCCATCCACTTTACTTTCGATCATTTCTTTTGTTTTGCTTGCTTATCCAATGGGAGCGGCAAAATTCGTAAATTAATTTTGGCTTTGTGGTTGTTGGTGTGTGGGTGTGTGTGTGTATATGGCGCTTAAAGCTAGGAGCAAGGGGAGTGGGAATAGGATCAGAGTCGCGGTCTGCATCCTCTAGCAGTAGGAGCCAATAAGGCTGATGGACAGCGATTCCGAGATGGGATCCGGCGCAGAGATCGGTTTCCAGTACAACCAATTGTAGCTGACTGCAAAAGCACAGAGAATTAGTAAGAATCGTTGTTGATTTTGCGGGGAACCCACACTTTATAGTGGAATCTATCTATCTAGCGGAAACAGCATTGCAAAACAGAAATGATAAATACAAATGGGGTATCAACTATCGGGGAAAATTGATAAATCAATAATGACTACAGTCTGAAACACCTTTTTGCACTTATCGCCAAGTGTTTAAAAATAACAATTATCAATACAATTATCTGGCTGATCTACCAACTTAACTAAAGATCCATGCTCTCTATCTACTTCTTTTTGATGCACTGCCGATGATCAGTTGGTTATCAATTTAGTTCGAATGCTTTCGCTAACCTAAAACCCTAGCTAGGACGATACTCACGCACAAAGGACTGGGTGAGTCGCAGGGACAGGGTGCGACATCGGTGCCGGCACTCACTGGTGGGCCGCAGGATGATGAATCGCGTGCCCACCGCCTGGTGGACGTACACATTGGGGCACTCCGTCTCCGGCAGAGTGTAGGCCGGCGCCTGGGCAGTATCGATGGCCACATAACGCTCCAGGGCCACGCCCATGCTGGGCAAACGCGTTGGCCGGGCGAAGATGGGACGCAGAAGTCGCGCGGGCAGCATGCGATTGCAGCGCCAAAGGTTGTGCGCCTGCTTGGTCCAGCTGCTGTTGAACTGCCCAAAGAGATCCTCGAGATTGTGCACATCCTGGTTGGTGGAGAGCACACGGTACGCGTCGCGCTGGAAGATCTGATGATTGCTCGCGTAGATGTTGTAGAAGTGGCTCAGGTCAATGGCCTCCAGCTGGTTGCTGCGAAAGGCAAAGGGCGAGCCCTCCGGCTGATGGCACTTGTGGTTGTCCAGCTGGTGACCATGATCGCTCCCGCCTCCGCCTTCGCCGCCGCCGCTGCACTCATCGCCCTCCAGCCAGACGCTCTCCACATCGGCGCACGGCCCACAGCTGAGATCCTCCAGCTGGTAGAAGGGATTGCCCATCAGGCAGGACTCGTCGTACAGTTCGGTGAGTTGCGGGAACCGTTGGATCAGCGGCATGGTCATCCGCCGCCACATGCGCATCCCGGGATAGACCATCGCCTGGACGACGGGCTCCTGGTGGCCGCCGGTGGCGCTGGTGGTCTCGTACCGATAGGCGGCCACGCAGAGCGAGACCAGGGTCAGGTAGAACAGCCAGCAGAGGATCTGGCGTCGCCGGTCGAGCAGGTGATGCAGTACCTCCAGCTTGAGGTAGGCCATCAGGGGGGCGGGGGGCGTGACGCCCGCCTGCCAGTTGCGCTGCCGGAAGTACTGGAACAGCACGTAGTTGTCGAAGCTCAGGGAGCGCACCGCATACCGCTGGTCCGCCAGGCGGCGCAGCTGATGCACTGCGCCCGAATAGCGCTGCAGGACCTGCTGGCGACTTAGCTGCACGAAATTCAGGTCATAGTCCTCCAGATTGTAGTCCGGCCGCTCCTCCATCGCGCGGCTCTGCGGTTCCTGTTCCTTTTCCCGTTCCCTGTGCGTTCGCCTGGTCGTGGGATCGGGTGTTCCTGTCCGGACTCCGGAGTCTCGCAAAGTTGATTTCCAGCACAATTTGTGCTGGAGAAACCTCGATTATTATTATTGTTTTTTAGAAAACATCGATGTCTGCGAACATCGATGTTTCTCCACCTTTAGTGTTGCCACCCCGTTTTGGGCCAGTGTTGCCAGGTGGCGCGAAGCCACTTCCACCAGGGCTGCGGCTGCTGGGGAATACCCCCAATCGATAACCAGGTACATTTATTCAGTGCCAAGTACATTTTATATTTTTAAAATTGTAACTTTAATTTAGCTGAATTGTAATTATAAAATTGCAATTTAGTTCACTAACTACAAGCAGGCCTAGAAATGCCAAATTCCAAACTAAACATTAAAAAAAATTTTTTTTTTTTAAATTTGAAAAATTAAAAAATTATTTAATTAGCCGGAACTGATTTTATTTCTTAGGTTGTTATCTGCTTAGAAGAGTGCGCCGTTTTAATATCGGAGCATTTTTGCAAAAATTAGAGCAAAAACAAATTATACGAAAATTCAGATTTTTGCCAAAAATCGAAATCGTCATTTTCCGTTAATAAAAAATCAGTATTTTAGGCATATAAATGGAACTAATTGTCCAAATATGGAACGGCATACCTTCCCGAACTCGTAGTTAAATTCCCTACAACTTGGCATTTCAGGAAAAAAAATTTATTTTTTTGAAAATTTTCGAAAAAAATTGTGATACAACCCCTTACAAAAAAATTGAAAATTTGAAAAAAATTTAATTTTTCCAAATCAGCCGGAGAGTGCACTAATATTAAATATCAGGTTGTTATCTGCTCAGAACAGTTCGCCGTTTTAATATCGGAGCATTTTTGCGAAAACTAGAGCAAAAACAAATTATACGAAAAATCAGATTTTGGCCAAAAAGCGAAATCTTCGTTTTCCGCCAATAAAAGAGTCAGTATTTTTGCTATAAAAAGGGAACTAATTGTCCAAATATGGAACGGCATACCTTCCCGAACTCGTAATTAAATTCCCTACAACTTGGCATTTCAGGTTAAAATTTTTATTTTTTTGAAAATTTTCGCAAAAAATTGTGATACAACCCCTTACAAAAAAATTGAAAATTTGAAAAAAATTTAATTTTTCCAAATCAGCCGGAGAGTGCACTAATATTAAATATCAGGTTGTTATCTGCTCAGAACAGTTCGCCGTTTTAATATCGAAGCATTTTTGCGAAAACTAGAGCAAAAACAAATTATACGAAAAATCAGATTTTGGCCAAAAAGCGAAATCTTCGTTTTCCGCCAATAAAAGAGTCAGTATTTTTTCTATAAAAATGGAACTAATTGTCCAAATATGGAACGGCATACCTTCCCGAACTCGTAATTAAATTCCCTAC
Source organism: Drosophila mimetica (assembly GCA_037075245.1). Taxonomy (NCBI): domain Eukaryota; kingdom Metazoa; phylum Arthropoda; class Insecta; order Diptera; family Drosophilidae; genus Drosophila; species Drosophila mimetica. Next base: position 19,729,464 of record JBAMCH010000005.1, on the reverse strand, counting down.
AACTTGGCATTTCAGGTTAAAATTTTTATTTTTTTGAAAATTTTCGCAAAAAATTGTGATACAACCCCTTACAAAAAAATTGAAAATTTGAAAAAAATTTAATTTTTCCAAATCAGCCGGAGAGTGCACTAATATTAAATATCAGGTTGTTATCTGCTCAGAACAGTTCGCCGTTTTAATATCGGAGCATTTTTGCGAAAACTAGACCAAAAACAAATTATACGAAAAATCATATTTTGGCCAAAAACCGAAATCTTCGTTTTCCGCCAATAAAAGAGTCAGTATTTTTGCTATAAAAATGGAACTAATTGTCCAAATATGGAACGGCATACCTTCCCGAACTCGTAATTAAATTCCCTACAACTTGGCGTTTCAGGTTAAAATTTTTATTTTTTTGAAAATTTTCGCAAAAAATTGTGCTACAACCCCTTACAAAAAAATCGAAAATTTGAAAAATTTTAATTTTCCTAAATCAGCCGAAAAGTGCACTAATATTAAATATCAGGTTGTTATCTGCTCAGAACAGTTCGCCGTTTTAATATCGGTGCATTTTTGCGAAAACTAGAGCAAAAACAAATTATACGAAAAATCAGATTTTGGCCAAAAAGCGAAATCTTCGTTTTCCGCCAATAAAAAGGTCAGTATTTTTGCTATAAAAATGGAACCAATTGTCCAAATATGGAACGACATACCTTCCCAACCTCGTAGTTAAATTCCCTACAAATTGGGATTTTAAGGTAAAAAATTTATATTTTTTGAAAATTTTCGCAAAAAACTGTGACACAACCCCTTACAAAAAAATCGAAAATTTGAAAAATTTTTAATTTTTTCAAATCAGCCGGAGAGTGCACTAATATTAAATATCAGGTTGTTATCTGCTCAGAACAGTTCGCCGTTTTAATATCAGAGCATTTTTGAAAAAAATTAGAGCAAAAACAAATTATACGAAAATTCAGATTTTTGCCAAAAATCGAAATCGTCATTTTCCGTTAGTAAAAAAGTCAGTAGTTTGGCTATAAAAATGTATTTTCTTAACATTCAATTGCATGCTAAAATGAAATTTTCAACTTTGTAAACATTTTTAAGTCAAAATTCTCCCCTTTATTCAAATTCTTTTTCTGTTATAATTAACAGACCGCGAATAAAGAAAAAATAACCAAGAGAATGAAATTTAAAAATACATTGTACATATTTATTTGACTTAAATTTAGACGTTGAACGATTGCTCAGTTACTCAGATAGTCATGGCTAAAAAACCCATAGCTTTAGATGTAGGTAAACATTGTGTATGAATATATCAAATAATCCGTTCCTAGAAAAGCCTAAACTATATCGACATACGAATCTGAGTGTAAGCCATGTCTCTGCATTCAGAGGCCTGGCTAAGTGAGCGAAATACTTCAATACAGGTAGTGAGAGAACACAGATCAGTTGCCGATTCGATTGCAATTGGATGTGATTAAAGGTAAGGTACTGACGTTAGTAGGCAGAGTATGGCGCCAGGTGTCCGCCTTCCTCCTCCTCCTCATCCGCCTCCGCCTCCACGTTCTCCTTCTCGTCCATATCCTCGTCGGAGGGCGGTTGCACGTGGAGCTGGGGGATCGGCCGACTCCTTTGGTGGCCCTTGCCGATGCCGATGCTGGGCCTGCCCTGCGCCTTCCCGCGGCGCACCGAGTACTCCAGCACTCGCACCTTCTTCTGCGGCGACTTCAGCAGCTTCTGCCCGTTCACGGGCTCCGAGCTGTTGCACTCCAGCGCGTTGATCAGATTCCGCTTGGCCGCCGCCGCCCCCGTCGCCGTCTGGGGTCCGTGGTTGGGATGCCGCCGCTTCTGCAAATTTCCCGTGCTCTTGGCCGCCAGGCTGGCGTTCGTCTTGGACGGCGTCTTCTTCAGCGAGCTCGCGGATTTGCCTTTCAGTGTGTTCGAAGCCAGAGGCACCGATGGCGCATCCGTTTTGTGGGCGGACGGCTGCTTCTTGGCCTGACGGCGGTGCTCCCAGCTGGCCGACATGCTCTCCAGTATATCCTGTCCGTTCACCAGGAACGGCGTGTGCGTCTGGCTCATGTAGACCCTCACCAGCTCGCTGATTTGCTGGTCGATCTTGGGCAGCTGCGTCGTCATGGCCTTGCGCTCCTTCTCCTCCTTCAGCAGCTGTCCGCCGCGATTGTTGAAGCGATTCGGATCGCTGGCCTTGGCCTCCAGTGCCTCCATGCGCACCCATAGCTCCGCACGATTGGCGTACAGCTCGAAGATCTTCCTGTTGCTGTTGTAGAACTCCTTGAGGCGGTCCAACTCCGCTTCGTGCAGCTCGAGAACTTCCTCGCTATGCTGGCCGCACGTATAGCTGGCGAAGCGCCTGCGCTCCTGGGGGCTCTGCAGCGTGAGGTCCCACCACTCCTTGATCTCGAGGCGCAGCTGGTCGATGAACGCGGTCAGGTTCTGTTGCCGCAGCGCCTGGCAGCGCTGCAGCTCCTCGCGCAGCACGTCGTAGGTGCGCTGCGTGTAGAACGTCGATTCGCGCACACGTCGCATGGCATATTCGTCCGTCAGCTTCAATCGCTGCCAGAGGAGTTCGATCTTGGCGCGCATCTCGTCGATGCGCTCACGCAGCTCGCGCACCTGGTCGGCGAACTCCTTCTGCATGACGCGCAGCCGTTCGAGGGTCTCGGGTCGCAGCACCTCATTAGCCGAGCTAAGCAGTTGCTTATCGCTTTCCGTCTGGGGTAAACACTCGAGCACCTTCATGTCCCTGCAGATGCGCTGGCGCAGCTGGCACATCTCCTCCATGCGCAGCTTCCGCTGACCGCGCAGCGCCTCGAGGCGATCCCGGAAGGCGTTCACCTCGGCGGGCAGCGCGAGCGGATCGGCCAACAGCGGCTGCGGCAGCTCGCCCAGCTCCTCGCAGAGCCGCTCCTGCTGGGCGAGCAGCTCACCGATCTCCGTCCGCCGGCTGGCCAGCTCCTCGCGCCGTTGCTCGATGCTCTTGTCCAGCGTCAGCTGCCAGATGACCAGCGGCATGTCGTCCGGCCGCTCGCCCATGTCCAGCGGCTCGTGGAGCTGCCGCGCCAGATCGCTGGCCTCCGTCCGCAAGGCGGCTATGTCGCCCAGGATGGCCTGCTGCTTCTCGCGGGTCTCCGTCAGCAGATCGGTGAAGAAGCTGTGGACATGGTCCTTCAGGCGATGCAGGAACTCGTCGCAGGTCTTCGGCTCGAACAGGTGCGACCACATGGCGAGCACCTCGTCCACATGCTCGCCCGCCATCTCCAGGATCTGGGCCCGCACCACGGTGGCACTGGGCGTGTTCATGGTTACGATTTGTGGGTAAATTCTCGTTTTGCTGGGAATTACGATCTCTATTTGCTTGGCATTTCCAGCTGGCGAATTGCCGAATGGACCGATTGAAACTTGACTTAGATCTCGAGGATGGTGACCACTGGCTGGAATCTGATTGGAAATGCAATGTGGGCTTATTTAGAGAGAAAACGAAATTATGTACTGACGCCTGACGAAATTATGCTAAATTCAAACTGTAATGGCGGCCTAAATATTAAGGTTGCCACCCTGTTTTTAGCCAGTGCTGCCAGATGGCGTGCGACCAGGGCTGCCGCTGCAGGGGAATACCCCTATCCCCGATAGTTTATCGATACCAAAAAATACCAAAATGGTATTTAAAATTTCAGTATTTTATTATTATCTGTATTTTCAGAATTCAGTAAACAAAGCGCCGAATGTGAGAGGATCGAGAACACTGAAAGATATGGGGAGCTACGAGAAACTGGAGCACCCAGCCCCGGAGCCCCGGGGTCACCGGATGTGGGGTCTTCGAACTTTGATCTGCTGGAGTGTTTTGTTGTCGTCTTTGTTGGGCCTTTCCCTGGGATTCATTGCCTTGGGTTTGTCGGGACTCCAGCTGCAGACCCACGCCAGGGACACGGTGGAGCAGCGTCTGGTGTGCTACTATGCCAGCGATGGAAGCCACAACCTCAGCCTGCTGGATGTGCCCGGTGATCTGTGCACACACATCAACCTGGGACCCGCCATCCTGAGCAATGCCTCGGTGCTCCTGCCCGATTCCCTGGTCCAGGTGCTGCAGAACGACAGTCGATCCTTTCGAGCGGCCCATCCACAGGTTCACCTGCTGCTCTGGATCGGCGGAGCCGACAGTGGCCGGCAGTTTGCCCGCATGGTGGCCAACCATGCGATGCGGAAGGTGTTCCTGCGCTCCCTGCGCGACATCATGCGCACCTATCCCAGTCTGGATGGCATCGATCTGGACTGGGAGTTCCCGAGTGCCTATGACCGGGAGCGTATGCATCTCTCGCAATTGCTCTACGAGATCCGGACGGAATGGCGTCGCGAGAAGCGAGCCAACGACATTCTCTCGCTGGCGGTGGCCGCGCCCGAGGGTATCGCCTTGTATGCGTACGACATCCGGGAATTGAACCTGTACGCCGACTATGTCAACCTGATGGCCTATGACTTTCACTTCTATCGCGAGGATACACCCTTTACCGGCTTGAATGCCCCGCTGTATGCCCGTGGCCAGGAGCGCTCCCTGATGGCCACCTTCAACATTAACTACACGGTTCAGTGGTGGCTGCGCAGCGGTCTGGAGCCCCAGCGTTTGGTGGTGGGTCTGCCCACCTACGGTCACTCCTTCACGTTAGTAGCTTATAAGGTTTCATCAAGGGATTACCCATACTTAACTTTTTGCACCCCTTCAACAGCTTGGTGAATCCCTTGAACCACCGCATTGGAGCACCCGCCTCGGGCTTTGGCAAATGTGGCCAACTGGGCTTCACCACACTCTCGGAGACCTGCGAGTGCGCGGCCAGGTACTTCAAGCCCACCTTCTCGTACGATACGGAGAGCTGTTCGCCCTATTTGAGTGCCCTGCAGGAGTGGATATCGTACGAAAACCAAACGAGCATCGCCTGCAAGGCCAACTATGTTAAATCTTTAAAGCTAGGAGGCGTCATGGTCTTCTCCCTGAACACCGATGACCTCAGGAATGCATGCAGCTACTTGCCAAACTCGGAATCCAACCAGAAACCCGTATTCCCGCTGACCCAGGCCATTAAGGAGATCCTCAGGGATTAGAGATAGCAATATGAATCGAAAGCGAAATCGCTGTGATTACTCTCTGTATTAAATGATATTTGATTTGATTTATTTGCCTGGGCAAACTGCTCGGAACAGAAACAGTTTTGTACATAGTCATAGACGATAACTTTATGTATGTATATATATATGTATAAGTATAAATTAAATTATCACAATCGATCATAATTCATAATATAACTAGAAGGTGTCAGCGTACGCAAATCATAGTTGTATACTCGCATGTACATGTGTGTTTGGGGTTTCTGGATTGAGAGGGGGAAGCGTGGAAGTGGATTCCCCAGACCGGATCGATAGTTAGCTACATATATATAGCGTATAAAGCATAATACAAACTGGGAATGGGAGACGGAGACGGGGACGTACGCTACGGTGGCCACGTTCGCCGCAGACATGGCAACTCGGGCAGGGAGACTATCCTGCGCTCCGGCAATCATGTCTGCTTCGGCGGCCGCTGGAGATTGGGCGGCGGTGCGGCCAGCAGCTCGTCGATCTGCAGCTTGTAGGCCGTCTTCAGCTCGGTCAGGTCCAGTTCCAGCTCCTCGGTGCGCTCCACCTTCTCGCCGTACATCTGGAGCAGGGCATCGTAGCGATGCTGCAGATCCTCGTAGCCCTTCTCCATCACCTCGTACACCAGCAGCTTCTCCTTCATCTGGGGGGATGAATCGAGAATAAGTCATAGTAATCCCTGGCAGCTATGGCAATGCCAACGTACCGTTTCCAGTTCGATGGTCAGGTTGGATATCTCGCCGTCGAGGACGCTTCTCTCTGCCTGCAGTCGCGAGAGTTCCCACTGCAAGTGGGTTAGCTCACCGTCGCGCTGCTTCAGCAGGGCCTGCAGGTGCTCCAGAGTGCTGGTGTTGGCCGCCAGGAAGCTCAGATGGACGCCCTGGATGATGCCCGATGGCTGGCGGCCCGAATTGGATGCACAATCGAGATCGTCCTGGAAATACAAGCAACTTATACATGGGTTCTGGCAAGGAAGAGGATCTAGTCGTAGCCTACCGCCTGCCAGTCGATGATGCCGCCCAGGGCCTCCTCGTTGGAGCCGCTCTCATCCTCCGCCAGGCTCAGCGGCGGCGAGGAGCGCAGTGGCGCCTGCGATTTGGGCAGCTGTATCTGCAGCTCGCTGCTGGCTGCCTTCACCGCCTCCACGGTCAGCAGGCTGGGCTGCTTGCTCTGCTCCGCCTCGGCCTTCAGCCGCTGGCACTGCTGCTCCAGATTGGCCATCTGCTCCTGCTGCTGCCCCAGCTCCTCCTGCAGCCGGCTGAGTTGCCTGTCGGGATGAGGGGGATGTGATATTAACAAAAAAGAAAGTCTAGAATGGATAGAAAGACGCACTTTTTGTGGTCCAACTCCTTGCTGTCCCTGTCCAGGTCGTGCTGACGCAGTGCCATCTTGGCGGCCTCCGCCTCCATCAGCGCACTCGATAGCTTCTCCTCCAGCAGACCGCAGCGGGTGCGCAGCAGCTCCTGCTTCTCGCCCTGCACAGACTCCAGTTGCTGCAGCGAGCGCAGCTGCAACTGCGAGTCATCTAGCTTCTGGAGCAGCTGCTGCTCCTCCCGATTCCAGCCGGCGGAACGTTGGTCCAGGGTGCGCTGCAGTGACTCAATCTGTCGGATCAACGGCGTGGTGGTGGCGCCCAGCTCTTGGGTGGAGCTCTCCGCCCGCAGTTCGGCGGCCTCCAGGCGACGCAACAGCTGGCGATTCTCCTCGCGCATCTGCTGCTCCCTCCTGGCCAGGCTGTGCTCCGCCAGGCGGAGCTTCTCGCGCAGATCGGACACCTGCTGCACGTACTCCTGGTGCTCGGCACGCAGGCTGTCCTGCTCGTGGCGTGTGCGCTTCTGCAGATCGCCCTTCAGGCCATCGAAGCTGGCCTGCAGGGCGGCCAGGCGGGACTGCAGATCTTCGATGCGGCTCCGGCCCTCGGCATTCTCCTCATCCACACGCTTCTTCTCCGCCGTCATCCGGCAAACGGCCTCGATCTGCGAGCGCTCCATCTCCTCCTTGGCGGCCAGGGACTTCTTCAGGCGCTCCGATTCGCTGGACAGCAGCGAGATCTGCTCGCCGTTCTTCTTGAGCAGCGTGTCCGAGGTCTTCTCCTTGGCACGCAGCTTCTTGATGATGTTCGACTGCTGCAGGATCTCCTTGGAGAGCTTCTCGCCCTCGGACTGCAGGCCGGCGATCATCTCGTTGCACTCGGCCAGCTCATCCTTGGGTATCTTGTTCTGCAGCTCATCGCGCAGGCTCTTCATTTGGATGCGCAGGGCATCGCGCTCGCGTATGCTGGCCTGGAACTTCTTCTCCAGCGCCGACAGGCGCTGCACTGCGTCCGCCGCATCCGGACTATTGGCACTATTGGCCGCCGCCGCCGCGCGCAGCTCCTGATTTCGCTCCAGGAGCTCGGCATTTTGGCGCTCCGATTGCAGCAGCCGCTGCTCCCGCGCCTCAATCACCTGGTTCAGCTCACTGATCCGCTGCACCAGCTTGTCCAGCTCCGATTGTGAGTCCTCCGACAGCAGCGAGATCTCCGAGGGCTCGCGATGATGGCCCTTGGGCTTGGGGCCAACCTTACCGCTGCCGCCACCGCCGGCCGCCAGGTGCTCCTTGAACTTCTGCGGACTGGTGCGCGTGGTGGTGCTGTTGGTGCTGGAGTCGCCGTTCGGATTCGAGATGATCTCGATGTCCGAGGAGGTGGACGAGTAGCTCTGATCGACCACTTCCGCCTTGGCGGGGGCCGGCGACTTGCCCGACTTGGCCAGGTGGTGGTGGCTCATCTGCATCTGGATGTCCTCGAAGCTCTGCGTGGAATCCGAATCGGCGTTCCCGGCTGCCTGGATGTCGCTCAAGACCAAGGCCTTCATGGTTTTGGTGGAATCTGCAGGGGAACAGGGGCGTTACACAAAGTGGCGTTACAATAAGAAAGGCACCCAGCACCCACCATTCAAGTGATCCTCCATGTGCCGCTCCAGCTGTGTGCCTTCGTCATCCTCATCGTCCTCGCCATCGCCCTCGGCATTGTCGGATGTGTCGTTGCTGGCGATGATCACAATGCTGTCCGGCAGCGAGGGCTCCGTATCCGGTGACATCTCCATTTCGCTGGCCGTGGTGGCCGTGATGAGTTCCAGCGAGGATTCGGACATCCGCTTGGCCACCGCCGCCGGCGCTGGTGGCTCCTCGTCGCCGCTGGGCGAGATGGGCGACGTGGGGGAGGAGGAGGACAGGAGATCCACGGAATCCGAGGTGGCCGACTGGCGCTTCCCATAGGCGCCGGCGCCGGCGCTGCTCCCTGGCACCGAGGTGGGCGTGGGCGGAATGGTGACCATCTCGTTGGCATGCGGATTGTCAAAGAATGTGGGTGTGTCGGAGGCGGGAGTGGCAGCAGTGAGGGCTCCCGGTGCCTCCGTGGTTGTGGCACTTCCAGCTGCGGCGCTGCTTTCGCCAGCAGCTCCTGGCGACTCCTTCTCCGCCGCCTTGCTGTCGTCATCCTGGATGTCCAGTGCCTCGATCAGCACCGTTTTGGCCTTCTCGAACCAGCTCATCGTGAGGTGTGTGGATGTGGATGTGGATGTGGACCAGTCACCACTGTATCAATGTCGTTGACGTCGCCGCCGTCGTCCAGTTGGCTGGGCCAAAGTGTCCTAGTTCCGTTGCCACGCCTGCTGCTCCGGATGCAAACTCCAGCTCCTCGGGGGGCTCATGCAAATCTCTGTTTTCCTATGGGTGACTCCTTTAGATCCAACTCAACGTCATATCGGTCGTCGATAAATCAGTGTGACCGTCTGCGATGCGCTACAGTGTGCACTTAGTACAGTGAACAGTTGATTTCACGTGAAATTAATTTAATTATTTATGAAATTAATATAATTATTTATTTATTATTACCTTAACTTGATAAATAATTTAATGTTATTACGTAAAATCATTAAAATATTTAAGAATTTTTCAATACATTATAAAAAAAACATCAACAAATTGTAATTAATTTTTTTTTAATTTTTTGTAATAGAATACTATTTTTAAATAAAGCTTAGAAATATAAATTTTAAATTTCTTTCCTAAAATTTCAAATTTTATATTTAAGTTAGATTGAAAACAAAAACTAAAAAATACTCAAAACTAAAAAGGAAAAAATATTATTAAGCAAAACTAGCATTTTAATATAACTAAATTTTCCTTACAAAAAAATAGCTTAAATAATTTTGTAGATAAAAAAAACACTCAATAAGCCCCTAAAAAATCCACCTGCCAGCGAGGTTCGCGTCTCCGCTAGATACACAGGCAATACAACCCTGGACTAACGCCTCTGTTGATATCGAGAAACTCTTTTTAATGTAATGTATAAAAAAAAATAAAAAAAAAAAAACTATGAAAACGGTCATTTAAATTGAGAGTGTAATCAAGGCAGATTGGGCAGCAGCGTCGTGTCGCGTCACACCTTAATTTATAGTCGGCGAGCAGCAGCAGCAGCGCATAGCTTTGGACTGGAGATTGCAGGGCGAAGGATTTGGATTTGGATTTGGAACTGGAGCAGAGGCTGCGGCAGAAACAGGAGCAGCTAGTTGCAGAGGAATCCGCTGTCCCGAAATCCTCCGGTCGTCCAAGAGCCCCCAAGTCAGCAGGCGCATCCAAGTAACGGGGCAGCAACAATAACAATCGCGATTCAACTACGCACCGATTAACGCCCGCCCCCCCGTCCTTGCCACCCCACCCGCCCCCTGCGCCCCTGGCCCCCGCCAGCACCCGCACTTTTGGCACAAACACAGAGGCACACCACACACACACACACCAGCCAGCCATCACACACACACACACACACACTTATCATCCGAGCGACAAAAAACCGACCGCATTTATCATCCGCACATCGCAAATCGCACATCGCATTGTTTGCTATTGTTGTCTGCTCCGTTTTGCACGCGAAGGAGCAGACAAAGAGGAGGCGCCGAGGAGGAGGAGGAGGAGGAGGTGGAGGAGAGCGACAAGCAGAAGGACAAAGGGATCACCGATGGGTCAAAAGGCGAGCACTCCGGCGACCAGTGGCCAGCAGAGCCCACGCTCCAGGACATTCTCGAGCAGCTCCACGGGCGCCGCCGATCCCACACTGCAGCTGCAGCAGCAGCAGCAGGCGGCGGCCAATGCCGGCCAAAATGCCGCCGGCCAGGGATTCAATCTGCTGCGCACATTGCCCGGCCTGCAGGTGTACCACAACCAGAACTCCACGTCCATCGATCGCCAGCGGGCGCGCAGTCTCAGCTCCGTGCCGGACATCCAGCAGCAGCAGTCGCAGCAGCAGCACCAGCAGCAGGGATCCATCACCTCGTCCGGTAGCAGTCCGCACTCGCATCCGCATGCCGCGCACGGACACCCCGCCGTCGGTGTATCGGTGTCCATGGCCGGGAATCCCAATGCCAACAGTGGCTTCCCGGCGGCGGGCAACAACAATGGATCCGCCACGCAGTCCTACATGCAGCAGAGGCGCACCCTCGGCGATTCCATAAGGGTGAGTGGGTTGTGTGTGTGTGTGCACCGAACTAAAGGAAACCCATTCGATTACTGGATAATACAGTATACTTGGATAATCCAAGGATCAGAAGAGATTTTTATATGAATTAAACACGGTTTATTTTCATATCTCTCTATAGGAAGTTACTATCACTAGTATATAATATTATATTACTATATTATCCTATAGTCGGATAATCCAAGGATCAGAAGAGATTTTTATTCGAATTAAACACGGTTTATTTGCATATCTCTCTATAGGAAATTACTATTACTAGTATATAATATTATATTGCTAGGTATATTATCCTATACTCGGATAATCCAAAGGTCAAAAGGGGTTTTTATCCGGAGTATTCACGGTTTATTTTTGTATCTCTCTATAGGAAATTTCTATCACTAGTATAAAATATTCTTAGAAAAATTTTTTTTTATTAATATAGGGATTCATATCCAGTATGTCAATCCTAACTTAAAAAAGTTGATTTATATATTTCACCAAAGCAAACTCAACTCAAGACTGATTTTAAATGTAAGATCCCAAAGAATAGTAAATAGTAAAATATTACGTATACGTTAAAATATAACGTATACGTTTAATATGTCAAAAATGAATAGGTATTCCTCATGTTATTTGCAAAGTATCGTATATATAGTATTATAAACTACACAATCGTTAACCTTTTCCCCCACATTTCCCCATTTCAGGACATGACAATGACCGGTGGCAATATCGCCGAGAGCATCGCCCTGGCCGCTTCCGCCACATCCGCCAATGGGATCGGTCGTGTCTACACGGCCACCTCGCTTCCATCGCACATTTGGTCCTTTAATGGTGAGCGCTCGTACCACCCATCCATCTCCGATTCCTCATTTTTCATCTGAAATCTGAAATCCCCCACTGAATTCTACGTATGATTGCAGGTATCAAGTGCCCCGTGTGCAATAAGTTTGTGTTGCCGGACGACATTGAATGCCATTTAGTGATGTGCCTAACGAAACCACGACTCTCATATAACGGTATGCTGTTTATGATCCCCCCGGGGGTTCTCCAGAATACCCATGTTTATATATTCACCATCGATCCGTTGCATTCCAGAGGATGTTTTGTCGGACGCCAAGGGCGAGTGCGTCATCTGCCTTGAAGACCTGAGTCCGGGGGACACCATCGCCCGGCTGCCATGTCTCTGCATATATCACAAAGGGTGAGTTTAGGACAGGAGGTTACCAAGATCACCAAGATCCCATCGAAAACGTCTCACTTAATAGAGTTAGTATAACAGGGGAACCGGTATTTTAATAATACCTCAAATGCGCATACTGTTGATTATATTCCCCAACTTATCTGCTAAACTAGTTTGTTACAAACGCATGTAAATCTACATAGTACGGACTTGGGTATCTTATCTTTAAGGCAATCATGAAAGTGACCATTAATGGGAGGGAAGAGAACCCACCGCAGAACCGCAGAGAACAAAGAGTCAATAACGAAAAATTGAGGAGTGTCTCAGTTTGAATTTTACACCCCAGCTCTCAGCCCTTTTGGGGTAATAAATTTAAAAATAAGTATGCTCACATAATGGGGGGTAGGGTGTTGGGTGTTGCATTCTCAGCTCGTTTCTCCACTAATTACAATCCGCTTGCTTTTAGATGCATCGACCGTTGGTTTGAGGTGAATCGCTCCTGTCCCGAGCATCCTGGAGATTAGTAATCCCCACCAGGTAAGCCTCCTAATTGGCATGATGGTGCTTCTCTATTATAACAAGACTCTAATTTCTGTTTTGTTTCTTTTTCAGAGCTCGCCGAGTTGTTTGTGTGGTGCGTTATGCAAGCGAGGAGGGGTAAAGGAGCAGGTATAGAAACTAGAAATGGAACTGGCCAGCCGGACGCGGTGCGAAGGAGGCTCCAATCTCTGGGTTGGGACGCATTTCCCAGGCCCAGTGACCAAAAATAAAGCACGTAAGTCAATAAAAGCTATACAAGTGATTTGAACGACTCTGTGAAAAATGGCCGCGGGAAATAAGGCCGTCTAAACTCATTTTAAAAACTAAAATAAATGATGTAGAATGATTTGAAAATTATTATAAAGAAATGTAAAAATGATGGAGAAATTATCTAAAAACTATGGAAAAATGCTACAGAAATTTTATAAAAATGATCTTAAAATAATTTAAAAGTGATGTGAAAGCGGTGTCGAAATGATCTAAAAATGATGTAGAAATGATGTAGAAATGATGCAAAAAAGGTCTAAAAATTATGTAGAAATGATTTAAAAATTATGTAGAAATGATGCAGAAATTATCTAAAAAAAGTTGTAGAAATAATGCAGAAATTATTTAAAAATGATGTAGAAATTATGCAGAAATGATCTTAAAATTATGTAGAAATGATGCAGAAATGATCTAAAAATTATGTAGAAATGATGCAGAAATTATCTAAAAATGATGTAAAAATTATGCAGAAATAATCTAAAAATGATGTAGAAATTATGCAGAAATTATCTAAAAATGATGTAGAAATGATGCAGAAATGATCTAAAAATGATCTGAAATTAGGTCGCCAAAGAAAATACCTCGCGGCCTTAATTGCCGCGGTCAAATTTCAATTCCCCGATTTCAATTTAAAGAGATAACAGAATTTAGTCCCAAAAAATATCCATTCAGAGTTGATAATATCGTAGAAAGTAGTCCATATAAAGAAAATTCACTGATTTACCTTACTTTCCAGCTGTTCCACCACCGCGACGAGCTGGAGCTTGGAAATAGCGAGCGTAGAGTAGCGTATATATATAGGGATAAAGGATGTGGGAGAGGCTATGCCACAAAATGCTGATCTAAAGAATGGGATCGAGCCATCGATCACTTGACCTACCGACCGACCGACCGATCGACTGCTGATGGAACCCAAAAACAAAAACAAACACACACAAATCAATTGAAACAAATTCATTTACAATGCTAAACTGGCAACATAAAAGTAATAATAATAATAATAATAGTAATAAATGAATGATAGATACAACGTAACGAAATCAACCAACCCACAAAAACTACAACAACAACAACAACCAGAGGATTTTGATGATGACGGGAGGAGTGTAAAGCGAAGCAACCAACCAACCAACAAAAGAATGTCAACCAATGTGATGTTAAATTTTATATTTTGTACTATGGATAATGATGTAATTGTAATTGTAATGTATATGTATGTATTTATTATTTTAAAACAGGACTAAAATAGGATAAACACAAGCGTAAGGAGAACACACACACACACACACACACATAACAATAACAAGTACTATTAATAATTATGCTAAATTAGAGGAGAAACAAACGAAAACAAAAAGCAAAGCAACCAAAAAGAAAAACATACAACAAAATCAACATTTAAGAACGGAATGTAACGAAGATAGAAAACAATTTTCCACAATTTTCGCTGTAATTTTTACGATTTGTTTAACAACTCTCTCTTTGTGTTTATCCATTAGTTTATGGCTAGTTAGTTTTTTTATATCCATGTTTGTTATCAACATTTTGTTTGTGTTTTTGTTTAAACAAAAGAAAAAAAAAAACATTTTTTTTATAATTGACATAAATCGAATGAGAAATATTTTAAATATTCGCCACTATTTGTAATTTGTCAATGTGAAGTTCTGGTCAAACGAAAGCTGAGGACAAATCCGATTGTATTTTTTTTTTGTTCCCCTATTTTCTATTTGTTCGAAAGCTTCAAACCGGCCATATATATCCGATATCTGATATCCGTAGACACTGTAAGTCGATGGTAAACGATGAGGCGTTTGAAAATCAACTGCTGCATCGTTTACACTCGGCCTTAGTCACGTGAAGCTGTGCGTTTATTATGATTACTTGTAACCCATTATGTTTACTATCCTTGCTCATCGATATATATATATATACATATGTATGTGTGTATCCGGATCCGATGATCCGCCAAAGTTTCCTTAGCAACCGGATGACGGTGGCAGCACGTAAGAACTATTTTGTAAATGATATATACTTTAATGTACTGTACAGAAGATATACACCCCCCCCACACACACACACACACCAAGCATATATAGAGCGTTGTATATGTATATTATATATATATATATAAATTGTAACTGTATAACTATAGCGTTGCATTGAGCGATTGAGGATACAACTGATTTCACTCCCAAAATAAAAGCGATAAGCGAAAAAACATTTTCCCTATTGGTTATATATACTATTTGGAGAAATGTAAGGTTTTTTGTATCCCGATGGCTAAATTTGGTATGTAACTTATCGAAAAGCAAGGAAGAAAGTAAAAAATATTTGAACTTTTATAACCAACCAAAGCGAATAGAGCAAATAAAACGATCTAGGATAACAATTGTTAAGTAAAAACGGATGCAAAACGAGAAGAACTTTAGAAAATAAATGAGTGATTATACCACAAACTGTGTTTCCCGCTCTTTTTTAAATTGAAAAAGCCTCTCCATATTTAGCATTGCGTTTATTTCAAATAACTAAAAACAAAGGGGGAGGGAATCGTTATATTGGTTACATTGGGTTGTGTATATATAGCTTTAATATATGGCTACGGATAATTTGGTAACACAAATCCATAATCGGCTTACACTTAACAATTTTGCACTTTTGTGTGTTTTTGGGGGGAGGAGAAACTAAGATTGGCTTAACATATACAATTAAAACAGATGAATATATAGTATGCATAATCGAATTGAATATATAGTATGTGTATAATCGAATTGAATATATTAAAAAATCGCACAATAATGTTCCAAAAAGGCGGAGACCGGTAAAACGTATGTATTGCAAATCTGAAACCTTGAAAATATCGCATTCGATAATGTCACTTAATGTCCCCCAGATCCGTGTTCATTGGGAGCTATGTGAGCTGCTGCTGCTGCTGCCGCTGCTGCTACTGCTGCTGCTACTGGAGGTCCTGATCCGGCCAGCTACTCGGAACGCTGGATGCGATCCGATTAACGAGCTGCTGCTGTCGTTTCCATTTCCATTTCCTATCGTTTTTTAAGCACACTACACACTTGGTTGAGATGTGGCGACGTCTGCCGTCAGGCTGCGACTGCTTCAAGTCCGGAGGAGGTCCTGAAATCCTGAGATCCTGAGATCCAGAGGTCCAGAGGTAGCCCCAAACGTTGAATGTAGTCTCGCCTCTCTCCGCTCCGAGTTGTGATGGTGCATGGTGGATGTCAAAAGCCCAAAAATGCGGCCGACCAGTGTGGCAATTAGACCCACGGCGTCCAGCCCTCGTAGAGTACGGCCAGGTTGTCCGGATTGGTGGCCTCGCGAATGGCGTAGTCCACCTGCTCGGCGACGGTGCTGCGCTGGTTGCCATCCGGATCCCGGCCCTCCAGCTTCATTCGTATCTTCTTCCACACAGAGACGCCGTACGCATTGCGCTTCTGCTCGTGCAGATTACTCGCACCTATTGATGGATGGATACAAAATTACTTAACACTTCTATAAGGATTCCTTCCACTCACCTTTGGTGTGCGTAAAGGTTTCGTACGCGTCCGTTTCGCCGGCATGCTGCAGAAAGTCGTCCATGCTCTTGAAGAACTCGTTGACCTCCTGGTTGGCCATCGCCAGGATGAGCTGCAGCTGCTGCTGCCAGGTCTGGAGGATGACGGGCTGCAGCACACGCCGCTCGGAGCAGAGGTCCTTGCGCAGCTCGTGCAGCCGCAGGAAGAGCGACTGCAGCAGGCGCTGGCAGTCGCGCAGGTGGCCACACAGCAGCTGCACATCCGTGGGCACCAGCTTGCCCTGGCCCTGCGCCTGGGCATCGGAGCAGAGGCTGCGCACATGGAAGCGTGGCATGTTCTCCTGCAGGCGCTGTTTGGAAACAATAGGTTAGAAACTGGAAACTGTCAGCTAGAAGATCACCCAATCACCCACCAGAGTCTCCTTCAGCAGGGTGCAAATGAAACGATGCTTGCTCTGCTGCTCGCCCTCCAGTGCGGCAATCTCGCGCTGCACCTTGCACGTCTGCTCCTCCAGCAGTCCCTGCACATTCTCCAGCCAATACAGATCGATGGCGCCCTCGGGGTCTAGGAGCTCCACGACAGCCTGCTCCACTGCGCTGATTCTCGAGCTGCTCGCCTGCCATTGTCCATGCGCGGCCAGCCATTGCTCCAAGTGCTCCACATGCGCCTGTCCCTCCTCGCCAAGGGCGCCACCATGCTGTTCCAGGCGGCACACAGCTCCCGCCTCATCCGCCAGCTGGCGCACCACCGAAACGTGGGCCATTAACTGCTGGTTGTGGCACTGCTCCGTGCGCAACAGGTTGTCGATGTGGTTGCGATTCCAGTTGCTGCGCTGCGTTTGCAGCGCACTGAGCTGCGACTCCAGGCCACTTTGTAGCTGCTGCAGGGCGGCCAGATTCTGGTCCAGCTCCTGCCAACTCTCGCCAATGATGGCGGCCAGTTTGGGTCGGCTGACAATGTGGTGGCCGCAACGCAACTGGGCGCCGCCCAGTGCCTCCGCGTAGGCCCAGTACTGAGCGGATGCCGCCAGGGTGTGCAGCTCCAGTTGCTGGTTGAGCAGCGCAATCTCCGCCTGCTGCTGCTGCAGGCCGCCGTCCGATTGGAGGGACATGAAGAGACCCTCGCACAGGTGATCCGCCTGGGCGGGATCCCCCAGCACGCCACAGTTGGCGGCGGCGGTGGGTCGGCACTGCGGACCGACGGCGGTGTAGAAGTTGCGCGCCAGCAGCGGCAGCAAACCGGCCAGACTCTCGGCCTGGAGGCGCTGGACGAGAGCCACCACGGGCCGAGCCATTTCGCGCACATCACACGAGCGACTGGACTCCAGGGCCTCGCTGATCAGGCTGAAGAAGCACTCGTCGTCCAGTTCCAGGTGGCAGGAGTTGAGAAGATCCAGTTCCTGCAAGGAGAATATAAACTAGTTAGACCCATGAACATACTGGCCACTATATACAGTAGTCACCATTAACTGCTGGGCCTGCGGATCGTGGCAATCGTCGAGCATCATCTTCACGCCGCCCACCAGCGAGGCCAGGGCATTGGAGGCCAACTGGAACTGCTCGTAGGCGGGCTGCAGGGTGAGCAGGAAACGGCGCTCCGGCGGGAACTCCTCGGCCGGCTGCTCCTTCTCCAGCGTGGCCTCCACATACAGCTGGCCCAGACTGGCGGCACTCAGGTGGCACAGAGCACTCAGTTGTCCCAGATTGGGTTGCAGCAGCAGCAGCCGATATATGCTGGCCGGCAGGTCGTACTCGAAGATCTGCTTGAGATGCGAGAGCGCCGATAGAAGGCTCTCGATTTGCGCGAGATGCAGATCCTCCTGCTCGGCCATGGCCAGAACACCCTGGCACATGGAGCGCACCAGGTGGATGAAGTGCAGCTGATGCTGCAGCAGGCCTTCGTCCTGGCTGGCCAGGGCCACCTGTTCGTAGGCGGCGAACGCTCCACCCGCTCGATCCAGGGTGCGCACTAGGCTGGCCTTCAGGAGCAGCAGACTGCAGCCGCTTTGGCCAATCATGGCCAGCAAAGAGGCAGTGGTGGGTGCACCCAGCGTCGCGGCCTGCGACTGTTTGGCCGCATAGCGCTGCGTGGCCTCGTGCAGCTGGCAACTGAGCTGCAGCCAGGCGGCCTCCAGGGCATCCGCCACGCCCAGGACATCGGCTGTGCAGATAATCGAACTGGATGGTGAAGTCGCACTACTGCTGGTGCTGCTGCAGCCGCCGCCGCCGTGTTGAATGTACGCTCCAAAGCTGTCGTGGAAGCGAACAAACAGATTCTGGCGGTGACTCTGCTCCGGGAAGAAGTTCATGACCGCCGCATACTGCTGCAGGTGCTCCGAACTACGCAGGGCCATCGCATCCAGCCGACCGAGCAGCTCATCCAACTGGCCACGCAGGCTATCCAGTCCGGGGAGCTGCAGAGCCTCCGCCAGGGCTCCGAATTCCCTGGCATTCTCGTCATCCGTCTCCATTTGCAGCTGTGCCAGCTGAGAGTGCAGCTCGGCCAGGTGATACGGCTGCAGGCACTGGCCGTAGGTGCTCAGGAGGCACTGCACCTGGCCAAAGTCGGCCATGCGTTCGGCCGAGAGCGCTGCCAGCGCCTCCGAGTGACCGCGACGCACCGCATGACGCAGCGAGGCCGTGTTGAAGCTGTGGCTCTCGATGGCCGTGTCCAGCGACTTGATCTCCGCAATGAGGGCGCTGCGCTGATTGAGCTCCACCAGCTCCTGCTCGGCCACCAGCTGCTTGGCCTGCGCCTCCTGCAGGTGGCCCACCTCCTGGTGCATCTCCTGCAGCTGCAGCAGCATGTCCGTTCTGTGGGGAGAAGGAGGGAAGAAGGTTTAGAAGGAATCCTCTCTTGAATACTATGGTTCTTACTTATTGGTCACCCAGTACTTTTGCAGCACACCCAGTTTGCCCAGGAAGTGCTGTCGCTTGGCATCCCAGTCGTGCGGCTTTCCCTTGCCGCCCTTGTCCTTCTTGTGGCACTTGGTTTCGCCTGCACCGCCAGCTGCCTGCTTGGCATTCAGGGAGCGACGCAGGGCCTGCGCATCATCGTTGATGGTCCAGTCCACCAGGGGATCGTAGACAAAGGCCTCCAGCAGGGTCAGCAGCGTTTCGCGCTCCTTGCGCATCACCTTCAGCACATACTCGCAGCCCAGACGGAAGGAGCCCTGCAAAGGGAAGACAACGGGATTTATGGGTTAATGGAGCTGTTTCAATGTTTAGATATATATCACATTCATAAAACGGGGAACATGGGGTCCATAAACGAATGGCGGAACCGTTTCCATCTGTCGGCAGATATACGATTCGATATATTAGCAATGCTGATTTTATGGGTAACCCCAAACCAAACCAAACCAAAACCAAAGCAAAGCCCAAACCATAACCATGTTCCACACATATCGCAGCTAATCGCTCTTTACAATTGTAGATTGGCACGTAATTCAGGCGATAAGGCCATACATTTGCATATATCTATCTATAGGGGTTCACAGATTTATCCACTTGGCCATGCCATCCTCAGATGTTTCGAACTGCTTTCACCACCATAAGTCCAACGTTATACAGGCCAAAAGTGCATGGCTTTTGTGACATCTACAATGTACAATGTCATCTGCCAGATAAGAGATACGGATCTATTATCACGGTGGGGTATAGCACTATCAATATTCCCAGGATTATTAGTTTTTCAACTTCTAGATCAATTCGATAATCTCATCTATCATATATTGTATCAAGTTCCTTATTATATGGAATTAGATTCCGGTTTTTATAGCACTGTCAATATTCTTAACTTCCAGATGAATCGGATAATCCCACACACAAAAAAAAAGTCGATACGAAACGTAGGTCAATTTTACATTTTTCAAGATCAATTTTAACTTGATATGGACCCGTGTAAAATTGATATGGTCGAAATGTAAACATCATGTTCAAAGTACGTCAGTTCGAATTTCGAATCTGTCTTTCTCGTTTCAACTCACGTCATTTTGCTCTCCATATGGGGTATTGCTCTCTTTTTCGAAGTGAGAGAGAGAAAATTTGGCAAAATGACCTTAATAATGTTAATTTGATGAGTATTTCATGTAAATACGATGTGCCATATCGAATTTACAGGAACGTGCCTTTCTTTGTGTGCATATATCATATATTGTATTAAGTTCCGTACTATATTTAATTAGATTCCTGTTTTTCTCTCACAGAAAACTGTTATCAGATTTTAAAAACACAATCCAAAGGAGGTATAAGCAATACCTATATCTGATAATATTTTATGGAACTTATATGACACCTACTAGTATAACGATATCACAACGGTACCATTATAAAGTCTTGTGTTATACCTTCGTTACATTACACATTCCTAATATTACATGTTTCCTATGGCTTGCATTGAATGCACAGAAGAGATCCCATAGATCCCACGGGAAAACTACGTATCCGCAGTGTTTTTATCGTTCTATTTTGGGGCTAATCTGCTAAAACCCCCAGCGATCCTCTGGCCATTCACTGGGCCCGGGATGGTTGCGTTTTTGGAGTGGTTCGATTGGGTGAATGGGTGGATAGGTGGGTGGTTGGCTGGTTGGTTGGTTGGTGGCTTATCAACGGATTGCGGTTCTCACGCTGGATCTGGGGCCCGGCGTTATCAGCGTTAACTGGCGGTGACAATGTCGTAGAGCCACCAGCGAAACGTAAACAAACGACGCCCACGGTGAATCCGATACCGAATCTGGATCCGAGTGGAGCCGAAGTCCTGGCCAAAAGCCGCAGAGCTCCACGCTCCACGCTCCACGGCTCCACGGTTCCCACGGTTGCCAGATAGTTCCTCGCTGGCGTCGCGTGCACTTCGTTTCGTATCTTCATGGCGTTGTTTTCCACCACCACCAGCAGCAGCAGCGATTATCAGAGTTCTCCGGAGTCACTGGCTCCTCACACCATCCTGTGGGCAGCTAGGCAAAATGCCACGGAAACGCCCACGGAGCTGAGTCTCCAGGCGAGCAGCTTGGGTCCCGGCCATCTCCTCTGGCTGGCCATCAATGCCTTCTTGTTCGTCCTCATCCTGGGCGGCAATGTCCTGACCATTGTGGCGGTGCGCACCTGCCGGCATCTGCGATCAGTCATCTCCAATCTGTTCATCCTTTCGCTGGCCGTCTCCGATTTCTGTGTGGGATTGGCACTGCCCTATCACCTGGTCTTCTACATGGGCTCGAACATTGGCGCCATGAGGGCACCCTGCCTGCTGCGCTTCTTCCTGCTCATCTGCGCCTGCTGCGTGTCCATGCTGACGTTGATATCCATCGCAGTGGATCGGTACATAGCCGTGGTTTATGCCTTGCACTACAGGAGGTAAGATGTCCTTGGGGTTATCCAGGTAATCCTGATATTGTAATTAGTTCATGGGTGTTACATACTATGCGTACTATTCGAGTTGATTGATTCACAATAGGTAATCCCAAGGATCCTCAATGAATCAAGTTGGATTGAATGATTCAATGGTTTACAAATTCCAAAGTATCTTAGGATAATATCACATGTTATAAGTAGATCCATGACTCGCTTCATTGATTCACATCTCAAATCCATTCTGATCTCCCGCAGATACATGACGCGTCGCGTGGCCTACAGCATCATCATATCGAACTGGTGCCTGGGCGCCGTGGTGGCCCTCATCCCGGTCTTCTGGAACCGCTGGCCCGAGGCGCAGGCCTGCGAGTTCGACGAGGTCCTCGCACCCGGCTACATAGCCGGCGTGATAACGCCCGGATTCGTGATCATCTGGATCTGCATGCTCCTCGTCTACTGGCGCATCATGCGCGAGGCCTCCAAGCAGGCGCAGCGACTGCGCCAATCGGTGGTCTACAATGCGGACGAGGCCACCACAATGCGCAGTCTGCTGCTGCATCCGGACTGGAAGAGTGTCCAGATCGTGGTCTTCATTATGGGCTGCTTCACTCTCTGCTGGCTGCCGTACTTTTGCGTGGCCATTGCCCAGTTGTTCAGCATCTGCCGCAGCAGCTCGATGATCTACAAGACCACCTTCTCGCTGGCCATCTGCAACTCGGCGCTGAATCCGATCATCTACTCGTGGAAGAACTCCGGCTTCCGGCGAGCCTTTGCCCAGACCCTCTGCTGCCGGACGGCGAGGCAGTGCGAGGATCAGTTGCCGGCGGACAGCAAGCAACGCATGGAGGCCACCTCCTCCTCCGCCGCCGCGGGCTACCAGCAGCAGCAGCAGGAGGTCAAGCCATAGGACTCGATGGGATTGTGTGGAGATGATAGCAATTAAAGTGGACATTTAGAGATTCTGTGTGTGTTGTGTGACCTGTAGAACTGTAAGGATTAAGCGGCAACTTACCTCGATTCCCGTGATGCCCAGGGCATGGATGAGGTTCTGTGTGAGGCGGAAGGGCACCTTCTCGGGGATGCGCAGTGTGCGGCCCTTCTCGAAGCAAACGTTGTAGTCGATGTGCACAATGTCGCCGCTGCCCAGGTTGATGAGCACGTTGTCCAGGTGCCGATCGCCCAGTCCAATGACATAGCCAATCATCGACATGACCGACATGCAGCGGGCGTAGCGACGCACCGATAGCCGCCACTCGGCGGCATTGCCCGCCTGGCACCACAGCTCCCGGGCGAGCAGATCGCCCGGCGTCTCCTGCGACAGCTCGGCGAGCACCTGGCGCAGCGCTGAGATGGGCCACTGGCGACGCGGATCGCTCACAAGCAGATTGTGCTTGGCCAGCAGTGGCGAGAGTTTGCTGTAGAACAGATCCGTGAAGCGTCGCGTGGCATTGGCAGCTGGTCCAGGGCCTCCTCCTCCTCCTCCAGTTTTGCCATTAACCTGCGGCGGCTGTCGCTGCTGCCACTTCTTGTAGAGCGCAAAGAGCGGCGTCACTCCGTCCACCCAGCTGATCAGGCCCGACTGCGGTCCCAGCGGTATCACCGAGTAGTGGTGGGCGCGGTAGCAACCATTCCCAGGGGCATCGCTGCGGCAGGCCATGATCGCATTCGAGATGGACAGGAACTGCATGATGCGCTCGTCCAGATGCAGATCCTCCATGCCCTTGAACAGGAACGTGTAGCGCTGGCCGTTGCTCCCGTAGAAGGCCACCTTCTTGGGCTTCGTCTTGGTGGGCAGCACACACACCGATCCCTCGACACTCTCGATGTGCACCTGATCCTCGTCCGTCCCCTGGGCATCCAGGCCCGGCATCGAGATCCTCATGCGCCCAATGCCACAGAGCACCGGACTGAGGCTCTGCATCTTGAGCGTGCTGCCCGAGCCGCGTATCATGTTGGCCTGCAGGATGTGATAGAGCTGCTTCAGCTTGTCCCACGCCTCCGGGTAGCGACGCGTGCGCAGTGCCTCCACAGTGGATCGAATGGGCGTGTCGAAACGCTTCCGGAAGCTGCGCTCGTAGCTGGTCTCCGCCGGACGGGCGGTGAGCGCCGCCAGGGCCTCCAGATCGGCCAGCAGCTGCGGCCGCCACACGTTGAACCGGTTGTTCTTGCCCTCGTGGTCGTCGGGACGGAACTCGGTGGCCAGCGCACTCACCCGGCTGACGTACGTGTTGTAGATGTGGGCCAGCGAGTGGATCCAGTACTCGTCCCAGAGCAGGCACACGCGACGCAGCTCCTTGACCATCAGCTGCACATGCTGCACTGCCTCGGGCGCCTGCTTCGATAGCTCGCCGAGCAGATAGCCATAGCAGCAGGCATCCTCGGTGGTGGGCGTGGGCGTGGGCGTGGGGGGTGCCGCTGCATCCTGCTGCTGCTGCTCCCGGTTGGCACCCACCACCGCCGGGAAGATCACCAGCTGCGGCCGACTCTCGGCCAGGCGGCACAGCAGATCGCACACGCTCTTGCGCACGTAGGGCTCGTGGTGATTGAGGCGGCTAAACAGCTGCGGTATGATCACCTTCCAGGGGGCGATGGGCGTGGTGTGTAGTCCCTGCTCCAGCACCTCCTGCAGCCCACTGGCATGCTTGACAATCAGGCGCAGCAGTCGCAGAGTGGTCGTCACCAGATTGCTGTCGTCCACATGGAAGCGTTCCCGCTGCTGCTGCTGCTGCTGCTCTCCTTGCGACTTCTCGCTGCTGGAGCCCGCCTTCAGGCTGAGATACTGGAAGTACGAGCGCGCTGCATCGCGGTAGTAGTCGTATGTGTTGGCTATGGCCCGCCGCCAGATCTGTAGAATGGCATCCAGCACTTCCGGTGGCTTGTCCGCCAGCAAAGGCAACCGTCGCAGGCAATTCTTGGCCGCCTCATCGTCGCGGGCACGCGCCGCCTCGGGACACACTTCCACGCAGCTCGCGGGCGGCTGCTCCATGCTCAGCGCCTGCAGCAGCTCGCCCAGTTGCTCGCTGTCCAGGGGCTGCGACAGGTCCAGGGCCTGGCTGAGAGCCGCTGCGTCCGCCTGGCTGAGCACACAGCCGCTGTCCACGATCTTCTTGCCCCAGCGGTAGCACCAGTTGCCGTAGGCAATCAGCGCCTCCTCGCAGTTGGGACGCTGCCGCAGGCTGGCATGGACGAGGCGGGCGACCAGACGCTCCGCCTGGGGAATGGCCAGCGGCTGGCCACTGGAGCCACTGCAGGTTAGCGGGCACTCGGGCAGCTGGTCGAGCAGTTGGAGCAGTGCAGGCGACTGTGTGGTGGCCAGGCCGTTGCAGCTCCGTGCGGCAATCCAATCGGAGAGGTTGAGCAGAAGATCCGCACCCACGGCCGGTTCCTGGCTGCTTCGCTGGATGTTCAGGCACAGGGAGGCGCACACGTCAATCGATGAGCTCGTGTCGCCGCACTGCAGCTGCTGCAGATGCAGGCACTTGACCAGCTCACTGTAGCCACGTAGCAGTTCCGAGTTATCCGTATGCACACCTTCTTCCAGGGAAAACTGCGCGGCTATCTCGTCCAGTGGCTGGCCAAAGAACTGCGACAGCAGGCTCTCCGACAGCTGAAGATTTCCCTCCTCCCGCGCGGCGGCGGCTGCGTCCAAACAAAGGGTCTCCCAGCTGCCGGGCGCACAGTGCTGACGGAGCAACTGCGTCCAGGCCAGGCAGCGCATCAGAATGGCACTGGAGATGGTGTTGGTGGAGCGACTCGTACATCGCTCCGCCGGCAGCGGCAGTAGGGCGAGCTCTTGGCCACCGCTGACTCCCTGAACTATGTGCCGCAGAAGAGTGAGCTCGCGGCAGGAACGCTGGTCAAAGCTGGGGTTCAGCAGGCTGTCGCGCCACTGGTTGTCCAGCAGATTCCTCGCCTGGTCGGGCACACAGCGGTCCTCTAGCAGCTTCTGCAGCACCATGTCCTCCGTGCGCTGGCGCACATGAACGGATGAGAAGCTGGCTCGTCCTCCAGAGGCGGACTCCTCCCAGTCGGATGGCCACAGGCTCAGCTGCTGCAGGGCTCCGCCGAACTCGTCCATGGAGGCGAACGCCGCCGCCGCCTCCTCTCCCCTGGCCAGCAGCCGTTCCAGGGCATTCACCTCCACGTTGCTGCGTTGCAGGAAGGGATTCAGTTCGCGGTCCTCTGGTCGCTGCAGCTGCTGCTGCTTCAGCTCCACCAGCTGCGACCATTGGCCCAGGTCCTGTAGGCACTGCATCATCTGGGCCAGCACAAATTGTCGCGTGTGCGGCTCCAGCTCCGGCTGGTGCTCCTCCTCGGCCAGGACACTCCTGTAGCCCGCGAACGCCGACTCCCGTCGCCCGGCCGCCTGATCCGCGGCGCACATTAGCCACTGGTAGGACTTGCTGCCCGACTTGGCCCGAGCCCACAGGCACAGGCCGCGCAGAGAGTCCGCCTCCTGGCAGCTAACCCAGGCCCAGGCCATGTACACGATTGCCTGGCTGTAGGTGGCATCCTGCGCCTTCTGGGTGAGCAGGATTTGCTATAAAAGATGGGGGGTATTTAGTATAGCAATCTATTAACCCTAGTTATTCCTCACTCACCTGGGCATAGCGTATGACCAGCTCCGGCTGCTGCACATGCATGGCAATGATGACGACGCCAATGCGAATGCGATTGAACCACGATTGGCAGGTGGGATTGTTGAGGCGAAAGAAGGCGGCCACTGGCTTCTCCGGCGGACGCAGGGCAAAGGCACTGCCCTCGGCGGCATTGTAGATGAGCTTCTCCAGCGCATCGAGGAAGCCGAGTAGCAGGCTTAGGTTCGCCTGCATGCTCAGCAGCTCCTCCAGGGACAGGGTGTCCAGCGCCGAGCGCTCCATCTCCTTGGCACAGCCACTCAGCAGGCGGGCATGCCGCATGATGATGGCCTCGAATCCCAGGAACGTCTCCTGCGGCTTCCCCAAAGTGGTGCGCAGTCGCTGGTCCACACAGTACCTGGCCGCCTCGAACTGCAGCCAGGCGGTGGCCAGGCGCTGGCAGCGCCTCGTGCACTGCGACAGCTTCTCCTGCCGCTCGTCCTGCGGCGCCACCTGGCAGCTGCGCACGAACAGCTCGCGCAGCCTGTGGATCAGCGGGTCCTGCTCGGGTTTCTGCAGTCGCTCGAAGAAATCCCGGAAGACGGTGTCGCGTACCGCGCTGCACTGACTCATCCGCTGCTGCCAGACGCACACGCGTCTGCTGGTCATGCCGGGCAAAGATGATTCACCTCCTGCGAGGGTGAGATGCAGCGGCAACTGGGCGTAGATTTGGGCATAGGGCGCATGGCCGTTTGTGGAGAGCACCTGTAGCTGCTGAAGTGCCGTGTCGCGGTACAGGATCAGCAGCTCCGGCAGATGGCGAAGCCTCTCGTAGCCGTAGTCCAGAACCGTTTGAATGCAGACGGCGCTTTCCAAGGGCGTCCATTTGGAGGCGGTGGCCGCAATGTTACGGCAAATGCCCACAAAGTTCTCCTGCTGCATCAGCAGATCGGCTTTCTCGCGGCACTCGCTCAACAGCAGCTGCGTCCACTGCAGCAGGATTCTCAGGTTGTGCTGCGCCAGCTGGCCGGCCTCTGCCAACACGGCGTCGAGGAAGCGTAGGATGCTGGCGAAACTGTGGGCCGTCGGCGAGGTGTTCTCCGCTGCCGCCAGCTCCTGATCGCGCAGCAGGCTGGAGTTGGTGCGAAAGTTATGATTCGCCTGGCAGTGGACCACGAGCAGGCCCAGAATGGCTTGGTGGGCCGCCGGGTGGCGGCTCCAAAGGCTCAGCTCGTGGGCCCGGCAGTTCGTGAGGAGCAGCTCCAGAATCGAGGGCTTGCAGGCGTACATGCCGATGATCGATGAGGTCTGCTTGGCCAGGGCAGCCAGCGCGGCCAGGTGGAAGACCAGGAGCACGCCCGCCTCGCTGGCTCGCCTTTCGTTCTCCTCCGAGGCGATTGAAGGCGCCAGCAGTTGCTGCATACAGGCGTCTATGTCGTCCACCAGGTGCTTGTACGCCTGCTGCAGCAGCGGCACGTTCCGGATGAGCAGTGTCTCCTGGCAGGTGCGCAGTAGCAGTCGGTATGCACTGCCTCCCGGCGTCTGGCGCCTCAGCTCCGCCAAATAGGGATTAGACTGGAAGATCAGGTGCACCAGGCTGGGCGGCAGACGGGCACGCAGCCGCCGCACCGTGCAGAGCAGCAGGTAGAGGACACTCTGTCGCTGGGACTCGCTCAGCGCCATCATCTGCTCGAGCTGTCCCAGCAGCAGCTGCTCCAGGGTGACCGGATCCAGGCCGCCGAAGTTGTTCAGCAGACAGATGCAGAGCAGCTCGTTGATATTGACCAGGGCATCCGTGTCCGAGTGGTGCTGCAGGTGGGGCATTATCTTGGTCAGGTGATCCACGGCCATCTGGACAATGCACTCGCAGGTGGGCATGCCCACGAATATCTGCATGCGGGCGAGGCACTTGAGCAGCGTATTGAAGGCGCCCGCAAAGGCGCCCACACGCTCCGCCGTGGCGGCCGGCTCATCCTCGTCCAGCGCGGTGATGTCCTCCACAAACTGGGCCAGCAGGCCGTAGCTAAAGTCGATCTGCTTGCTGAAATACGGCGTCAGCTGCTCGAGCACCTGGGCGCAGTGGGCTTTCAGCTGCCTGGGCTGGCCGGTCTCCAGTTGCCAGCCGATGACGATGTCCACCACGTCGGTGAAGTGGCACTCGAAGGCCTCCCCGTAGCTGGCCGAGAACTGCACCAGCGTGTTGCTCACGGCGGTGAAGCTCTCGGCGCTCTCCGCGTTCTCCAGAAAGTCCTTCAGCAGCAGCATTATCTTGTCGGCATACACATGCAGCTCGCACTTGGTGTCGCAACTTCGGAAAGAGGCGGTTATGGAAACATGGCTGCAAAGTAAATGGGGCGCAGGAGCTCACCTCAGTGTGGTGCGCAGGGCCACGATCAGGTACCGCTGCATTCGCTTGCTGCTCCGGTAGTTCTTCACAATGAACTCCTCGTAGATGGGATACGACTTGCGGTTGATGTAGCCAATCAGGCCGAGCGTCTTGCTGCACTCCTCCAGCACCTGCGGCGGGCACTGCTTGTACAGGGTGAGCATGTTCTCCAGTATCCAGGCGAACGAGCAGGACATGTAGCCCATGTTGATGGGCGTGCGCACCGCCTGGTCCAGTTTGGCGCAGAGTTCCAGGGCCACCGATGGATTGGATTCGTTGACCAGGCGCCGGATGATCTTGGACAGCCGCAGATCCTCACCGTTGGCCGCCATGGCGTTGGCGGGATCACCTGGCGGGATTGGAGTGATTGGATAGAAATCACGGTTTCTGGGGAGGAGCGCGAACTCACCTTTGCACTGGTACACCTTCCGGTGGCTCTGGGCTATCACCTGGCCTGGGACCTTGCCCGCCATCTCATGGTTCACGTTGCGCAGCAGCAGTGAGCTGGCAAACGCCTGTGCAGCCTCGTGCGTCTTGTTCCCGCCCGACGGCAGCCACATGGATTCACTGGCTCCGGCCGCAGATCCCCCGGAACCGGAGGCACTGCCGCTCCCGCTGGCGCCCTCGCTGCCGTTGTTGTTCCGTAGAACGCGGTCGATCTCCGCGTGGAAGGCGGCGGTGGAGGACGCCTCCTCCTCGCTCCCAGTCGCAAGTGCATTGTAGTTGTCCGCTGGCTGCAGCGCGTTCTTCATTGAGGGAATTGGCGGCGCTAGCGCAGACATCAAATCGTCCCGAATCTCCGCATGAATTACTGTGCTTTACTTTTTCGGTTTTTAGTGGGATATACTACGTTTAGTTTATGCTAAATTTTTATTTTTTGTTCCGTTCCAACGAGTTAGTGATGGGGCCAATCACTACTATCGATAGGCGGGTCAGCTGTGAACAGCCATCGGTGTTTGGCTTGGTTGCGTTTGCTTTGCCCTCGTCCTCGCACGAATTCTCCACTGTCCCTTGTATATAATGATCTTGGCCAGCAAATTGATCGACAAGTTTGGCAGGATGTAGCAGGATTTTCAAGGACTCCTGGGTCGGACCGATAACAGGCGACGTGACACGAGTGCTGCCCTCGCCGATAGAAACTGTTGAATGCAGCAGCTATCGGTCGAAAGTGCCATCTCTATTATCAGACAGTTGGCCTTTTGGCGGGCAGTTTGAATTTCAAATGCTCAAATGCACTGTTTAAACTTTATTTATTTACTTTAAATTAAACAAATTACATTATATTAACTATTTTTAACCAGGCAGCGTTTTACAGGAATAGCGCTAAATATATCCCCGAAACACTTTTTTGGGCTAAACAAGTACATTTTGATATTTCGTAACCTAGTTATTTAGCTTTTCCATCATGTGCTGCGTGTAGACGGCCACAAAACTGGCCATCTGGGCATACACCTGGTAGGGATGCTTGAGCGGCGGCAGTCCATAGGCTCCGGCTGGCGGTGAATCCATGGAAACAGGCAATGCAACGGGCGGAAGCGACGGCGGCGGACATGCGGGCTGAGGTGGCGGACGCGGGGCCACTGGTTGCTGGCGCGGCACCAGCGACAAACAGATGTCGCCCACCTGCAGCTGCTGACACTTGAGCTCGTACAGCTGCAGCGATAGCTGGGGATTGCACGAGGCCCAGCCTTGGCCATAAACAAACATCGGATGACCCGGCAGCACCTCCAGATCCATCTGAAACGAAAGTAACGAAAGGGTATGAGTAACACGAGGAGTCACAACCAAGTAATGGCCCACCTTGGCATGCTGAGTGTCGTAGCTAAAGGTGAGGGTCACGTGGCTGGGGGATCCAGCATGATCGATCCTCACTACGGTGGCCTCGCGGAGCTCAAAGCGATGGCTGCGCAGCGCCGACTGGATGAAGTCCTCGGTGCGTATGTCCTCCACACGACGCACAGCACCGCTGGCCAGTTCAATATAGGATCCCCGACGAAAGCAGGAGTCGTCGTCGCTGGTCTCCTGCTGCTGCTGCTGGGCAGGAGGAGCTGGCTGCCTCCTGATTGGATCGTAGGTCCCGTAGGCATACGAAAACTCCATGTGCATCTGCATGTTCGTCTGTTCGCCTGGACGGAAACACCCAAACTGAGTGGCTCTCCCTTGAGGCAGGCAATTGATATACATTCATTCAGCCAGCGTGTTTTCCACGGGTTTTCCTGGAATGTGTCGCCCACTCAGCCAGCCAGCCCGGCTGTTACCTGTTTTATGGCCATAATCTGGTCGCGGCAACAGGTACGAATCGCGCTACCTGCCGCCCGCTGAATTTCCACTTAACAGCCATTGTTTAGGCTGAGGAACCAGAGAATCCCGTCCAGCGGCGCCGTTCTGGCTGTTGCGCCAGGCGCCTTGCTGCACCGCCACCACCAACACCACCACTCTGAATGCAAGGTTTCTGCTGAATCGAAGGTGTGTGTGCTGCCCTTTTATTTGGTTTTTCGTTTTCTCTTAACAGCGGAGGAGGAGCCGGTGGCCGCCACCTTGCCCCAGCTGAAGCCCAGGGCGTACAGGTAGTAGGCGCCAAAGAAGTAGATCACTCCCAGGGCCGCATAAACGGAGGTCAGCAGCAGCGGCAGGAAGGGCAGCCGCTTGTCCAGGTGCAGGAGGAACGAGAGCAGGTGCTCGTACAGCGGAATGGCCAGGAAGCCCAGCATGTAGAGCCATTCGAGCGCATGGAAGCCCCGGAAGTTGGGGAAGATGCGATACAGCTGGCCGTACAGCATGGCCACGTAGGACATGTACAGCGAGTACCGGGGAATGTACAGATCCGCGTCGAAGAGCAGCGGGAACAGCGAGAAGTAGCCGGCGATGCTGAGGATGTACGCGTACCTCGCGTCCTCCCGGTTCACGAGGGTCAGCAGACTGCAAATGGCCGGGGAATGGGGTGGGTTAGTGGGGCTGCGCCTTTTCTGGTTAGTGTTTTTTGGGGTATGATCACTCACCAGAGCGGAATGAGCACCATTAGGATGGCCTTTTCGTGGACATGCCAGCCAAAGACGAAGGAGGAGCAGCCGCACAGGACCACGGCACGCAGGAAGACCAGGGGACTTTGGCTGTAAGGCATTCAGATTACATTCAGTTTACATTATAAACCTCTGGCACAGCCGTAACTCACTTCTTGGGACTCCGGAAGAGCTTCACCAGGATGGGCAGCATGAAGAGAGCGGTGAGGGCGAAGGTTACCGGTGGTGTGATGGTTGGTAGCACCGCGTGCCTCACTTCCTGCACCAATCCCGACGTGGTGGAGGCGCCTGCCTCGCGCTGAGCCCCCAGAACTCCAGCGGCCACCTTGTCGGCGGTGTTGTAGAGGGCCCAGAAGTTGGGCGCCCAGTAGGCATGCGTTAGTCCGCGCTTGAAGGGAAACAGGCGGGAGAGGAGCTGCGGCAGCTGCTGCCAGAAGGGTCCAAAGGACACAGCGAAGGGTGTGAGCCCCACAGCCAGCAGCTTCACGAAGGCCAGCACCGTGGACACCACACTGGCCTGCTCCAGGCAGTAGAATCTCAGCAGGTAGACACCAAACGCGGGCGCCATGTACAGGAAGATGTGCTTGAAGTTCAGCAGCACGGCGAAGGTGAAGGCGCTCCAGAGGAATCGCTGCCGGATGAGGGATCCGATGCTGAGGAGCAGCAGGCCGAACAGGAAGCCATTGTACTGGAAGTGGATGTGGTCCACGAACAGCAGTCCCACGTTGAGCAGCAGCAGCATGGCGCCGGCAAAGTGCTGCTGGGTGTCCCTGGCCAGACCCAGGGATGCCAGGCAGCTGCGCACGCCCAGCACGTAGACCAGGTCGGTGGCAATCACCGAGAGACGCTGGAAGTACACAGTGCCCTTGGACTCGTAGTTCAGGTTCTGCACCTCCAGCATTCGCGGATCCACGTACTTGGCCATCTGCGAGAGCAGCCACTCGAAGTGCGCGAAGAACGGCGGGTAGTCCAGCGTCCACTCGCTGGTGGCCTCCACGTACCAGCGCTCCAGCGGCAAGCTGTGCGTTATGGCCAACCAGTTCCGGTGCACCTCGAAGTCTGTGGAGTGGCTATGGAATGGTTGTATTATGTGGCTTTCATCACTGACGGGGCACAGTGCCACTTACTAGGCGGGAATCAGGAGGATCTTCAGGCCGGTGGCTATGCCCACCAGGTGCCAGAAGAGGTCCTTCATCTTCGTTTCTTCCGGGGATTGGGATGCGGTTTGGATTGCGGGTATTCCTTCCTTATCAGTGGTAATCGATAAATAGTATTTTAATACTGTATTCAAATACTAAATTGTCAGTATTTAAATACTTTCAAAGTTGACGCTTTACAACACTGCATTGCTTATCGATAGTAGAAAAAGCTTACAAAATTTGAAACATATTTTCTTAAAAAAAACCTAAATTTTAAGTAAATTAAAATAACCATTAATTAATTTACAGCACTTGCACAGCAACTGCCCGCTATTTTCAAATTGAACACTTAAAAAATAGCCAAATCTGGCGGGAAAAAAGCGCAAGTGCCACCACTGCGCGATACTATCGATAACGCGCAAGAAGAAGAGCAAGACAAGGGTGTGCATTACGCATTTGCTTCGCGAATTAGAGCCGACTTTAAACAATTATTGTGGACTCCAGCCGGTCGCCCGCGTTCCACGGTTGCCGCCAACGCCGAGCCTAGGCCATCAGCCAACCGGGCCATGTACGCCACCAACAATGGCGGCACGAACAAGGCGCCAAATAGGTGAGTTTCGTTTGGCAGCCGAGCAAAAATCGCAGCGCGCCCCTCCCCCCAAAAAACAGGCGGTACAGCCGAGATTTTTGCTATGCGCCGCCGCTCCTTATTGTTTTCGTTTTGCGCCCGCCGGTCCTAACCGAGAATCCGAATCCGCCCAACCAGCAATGCCACCACCATGTTCGACAACACCATCACAGTGACCCCCATCAAAATGGAGCTGGGCCAGGCGTACGCCAAGGCCCAGAACCCAGCAGCCATGCAGCGGAGGACGCCCAACGCAGTGGTGGTCACCACCTCCGCCGCCCAGCAGCAGCAGCCACAGCAGGGCGTTCCCCTGGGCAGCCTGGTGTCCAGTGCCGCCTGCACCCTGGTCAATCCCAGCATGAGTGTGACGATGGCCACCACCACCAACACGGCCGCCGTCGGAACGGGCGGAGGTGCCGGCGGCGGTGCCAAGGAGAAGACCACCAAGGCCACACGGACGCAGGTGGCCCGCAAGCCGCCGCCAACGATCGACAACTTCTGGCCGAATATCGTTAGCGAGGTGCACGGCATCGGGCAGGTGGATGCCAAGCACCAGGTGCTGCCGCTGGCGCGCATCAAGAAGATCATGAAGCTGGACGAGAACGCCAAGATGATTGCCGGCGAGGCGCCGCTGCTGTTCGCCAAGGCCTGCGAGTACTTCATCCAGGAGCTGACCATGCACGCCTGGGTGCACACCGAGGAGAGCAGGCGGCGCACGCTGCAGCGGTCCGACATTGCCCAGGCCATTGCCAACTACGATCAGTTCGATTTCCTCATCGACATAGTGCCGCGCGAGGAGATCAAGCCGTCGTCGTCGTCTTCGTCGTCGGCGCAAAAGGGCAAGGATGGCAGCAGTTCCAGCGGAATGGCTGGCACTGGCTCCAGCAGCAGTGCCGCCTCCTCCACGTCCAGCACAGCCAACACCTCGAATGCCGGCGGCGGCGGCGGCGGCGTTACCGTGGCTGGCAACTCTTCCGCCACGGGGAACTTTGTAGCCAGTGGATCCACCGTACCTGCCACGGCCACGGCTGGTGGCCTCAAGTTGGACACCACGGGCGCAGCCAATGCCGCCGAGGTGCTCGGCTTCAGCACCGTCAATCCGGACATCTTCTCAGCGCAACTGCAGCAGCAGCAGCAGCAACAACAGCAGCAACAGCAACATGCCGCCCAGCAGCAGCAGCATCACCAGGCGCATCCACAACAGGTTCAAATCATCCAGCAGGGAGCTGGTGGCCAGCAGCTGCAGTACTTCATTGCGCTGCCCGGCCAGCAGGCGGCACAGCTTGTGCAGCACGTGCAACAGCAGCCGCAGCCCGCCCAGAGCCATCTGCCCAACAGTCTGGGCATCAACATAGTGTCGGCCACTCAACCCACCCAGCAGTTGATACTCACGGCCGGGCCCAATGGCCAGCTGACGGCCACGCCGGCGCCGCAAACGGCCGCTCAGCAGCAGACGGCCCTGCTCCAGAATCTCGCCCAGCAGCAACAGCAGCACCAGCAACAACAGCAGCAGATTCAGTTGCTCCAGCAAGTGGTGACGCCCACGGGGGAACTGACCAATGTGCCGGTAAGTATTTATACCCTATCCTTTACTTCTACCCTTACTGATTGGTTTGAATTCCACTTTAGATTGCCATCAATGCCAACCACTTGCATCTCTTGCAGCGCCTGCAAATGCAACAGCAGCAGCAGCAACAGCAGCAACAACAACAGCAGCAGCAACAGCAGGTAATCATACCAACGCAACTGCTGACGGCCCAGCAGCTGCTCCAGTTGGGCGGCGCACCCACGGTGGCCCACCAGCAGCAGCAGCAGGTTCAAGTCCAGCAGCAGCAGCAGCAACAACAGCAGCAGCAAGTCCAGGTGCAGGTCCAGCAGCAACATGCCAATCTCAGCCAGGGCAACGCCAATGCGGTGGCCAGTGGCACGCCGATCTTCATCAACTCAACAATGTCCAGTGCACAGGCGGCGGCGACGCAGGCGCAGCAGCAGCAGCAGGCGGCGCAACAGCAGCATCAGCAGCAGCAACAACAGCAGCAGCAGCAGGCGCAAACGATCTCCACCATGTCCGCGGATCGCACACTAAGCGGGGGATTTCGGTAAAAGCTGGAAGAATCCTGGGAATCCGGACAGTTGGCAATCATATCGAAGCATCGGGAGGCATTGGAATCATTGGGCAATGGGCATTGGCAACGGGCATTGATTGCGCCAACCCCGTGTCATCCAGCACACAAACACACAATGTATAATATTTTAGTTTACGTAGGTGTATACGGATTTTGTATATCGGCAGGAGATTATATATAGCTAGTGTCTAAGACGTAGGCATCTCTGTGTAGAAACGATTTCTCAATTGTAATTTATTGCTGACCCTCCCGCCTCCCCAACCCCTGGCTGCAGGTTTCACCTCCGAACACCGCCACCTAAACCACTTTTAAACGTAGCACTTAGAGAGAGAGAAAGTAATGGGGCAGCCTAGTGTGTAGGACGATGGCGTGGATGCCACCGGTCCAAAGCGTTTCTCGCGTGGCATCCGCGCGCGGTTTATTATGTATTTGTACTTCTAACTAAGCTAAGCTCTGATAAACAATTATAAGCCACCAAAAGGACTATGTGCCAGAAACGCTTGCGCTGTCTTCACTTTCTGGCCAGGATCTTGTTGATGTCCTGCAGCTCGCGGGTGCTCCACGGTTCCAGGGGATCGGGCGGCGACTGCTGCTGTGTTCTCCTCGCGTAAGCCGATCGTCCCCGCTGGCCGCGCTCCTCTGGATCATCACTTTGCTCCGGCGAAACCCTGCATTTGGAGGTGCACAGTTGAGGATGAGACTGGATGACTGGTGCGAACACAACTACTCACTTATTCCTGCGACGAACGCGCGCACTCTTGGCCCGACGAGCGGCCTCATCCTGCGCCGGCTGGCACTTGCGCAGGTGGAACTGCTTCATGGTGGCGTGCACCTCCTCCGCCGTGGGCATCTCCTCGCTGTCCTGACCCCCATTGCCGTCCTCGGTCTCCACCTCGGCCTCCTGCTCGATGGTCAGCACCTCCTCCGCCACGGCCTCATCGAAGTGAAAGCCCTAGAAGATTGAAGGTATACAAATACATATTAGTAACATGCATTCGTTTAGGACTTGTACACCCACCGTTTCCACATCCAGGCCGGGTGGCGCCCACACCGAGGACATGGCCTGAAACTGACCGTGGCTGTGACCCTCGAATCCCTGCTGCTCCCGCCGGATATCCGCCTTGGACAGGGCATTGTGCGTCCGTTTGGCCAGCGAGAGCTTGCCCAGAATGGGACCACCGCTGTCGCTCTCCTCGGTCTCCACTTCGGCCAGCATGGCCATGAACTCCTCCAGCTTCTTGGGATCCACGATGTCCTTGGGGTCCTGGAACAGATTGCTCAGGTTGGATATGGGCAGGGGCATCGCCATTAGGTCGGGCGGAGCAGCTGGAGCGGCTGGCTGGGCTGCTGTGCCCAGTGCCGAAGCCACCGGCAGTGGATCCATCTTCTTAACCACCACCGGCGGTGGTGCCTGCGGTTGCGTCTTCATCGTTTGCTCCACCAAATCGAAGGCCTTGTTGGCCAGCTGCTGCAAGCCGGCAAAGTAGTGGGGATCGTGGGTCTCCGGGCGCTGATCCGACATCATGATGAGCTCCCTGAAAGGATCCGGAGCTGGCGGAGCGGGCGGCGGAGGTGCCGTCGTCGCGGTGCGCAGAACAACGCCATTGGAGGAGGCCGGATTGTTGGCAAAGGTCAGCATGTCCATGGCGTTGGTGAAGTCCGAATCGGCGTGCAGATTGTACGGATCCTTGAGCTTCTGCTTGGCCACCTTCACGGGACTGGAGATGGAGGCCCGGCCCCACATGAGGCGACGCATCTCCTCGCCAGTCATGCCGCGCTTCTTGAGCGCCGTCAACGTCACACGACCCACACGCTGTCCAATGATGAGATGTGTTAAGAGAAACTGGAGGCACTGCGTCTGCTACTCAGCTCACCTTCCAATTGGAGACGGCTCCCTTGCGCTGCTTGGCCCTCGTTTTGCTCTTGCTCTTGATGACCATCACGCCGCGCACCTCGAAGCCCGAGTCGTCGGAGGGACCCAGCGGTATGGAGTAGGCCTCCAGATAGCCCTTGGCATCAGCCTGCGGCACGGCCCGCTCCAAGGTGACCACGATCTTGGCCCACTGCTTCATCCACTCCTTCTCCGACTGCTCGATCACGGTCACATACGTGTTGCCCATCATGGCAATCAACATGTTGAGCAGCAGGATGGGCACAAAGATCATGAAGATGATGAACACGGTCTTGGAGAGATTCGGATATGTGGTCTGGTTGAGATCCGGATACTGCAAGGGAAGATGTATGGCAATAGGAATCCACAATTCAAAGCATATGTAGTTCTCACATTATAATCGCCCAGAGTGGTTTGAAAGAGGGCCATCCAAGTGCTCGTGTAGGTGTTGAACATGGTGGACTGCACCTGGGGATGTCCCTTGTACAGGAAGTAGAAGGCCTGCGAGAAGCCGCACAGCACAATGCAGTAGATGATGCCGAAGGTGAACATGTCGCCCGTAATCATGGAGTAGATCATGGTCACAAAGGGACCCGTCAGCCGAATGGCACTAGAATTAGGCAGGGATTTGAATTGATAAGCCTTTAAAATGGAAACTGTACTCACCCTGCAAAGAACATGAGGAGAAACCAAGAGCCCGGAACCGCAAAGATCAGGATGGCCTCCTCGGTATCGGTGTCACCAATCAAACGGAATGGAATGCATGCCAGGATCAGCAGGTTGGAGAACAGGAAAATGGCCTTCGCCGGAGCATGGGACTACAAAATTAAAGAGTTTCTTATAGTTTAAGTTAGTTTTATAAATATAAA
The DNA here is from genome assembly GCA_037075245.1 of Drosophila mimetica. NCBI lineage: Eukaryota > Metazoa > Arthropoda > Insecta > Diptera > Drosophilidae > Drosophila > Drosophila mimetica. Next base: position 19,691,336 of record JBAMCH010000005.1, on the reverse strand, counting down.
CAGTTGTCGAATCGAAAGAGTGATTAAGGAGCTCCTCACCAGCTGCTTGAGGAAGGCGGATAGTCCCTGATTCTTGATCTCGTCGCCTTGCTGGAAGATCACATAGCTTAGAACGCCAGCCAAAGTGGCAAACTCGGCGCAATAGCGGGCCACCGTTTGGGCATTGTTCCCATCGCCTCCGTTGCCATTCTCCTCGTCCGACTCCACATCCTGGAGAGCAGCTGCTGCTGATCCATCAGATCCCTCGGAGTCCTCGGACTCGCCCTCGCCGATGTGGGCGGGTCGCAAATACACCGATACGGAGAGGCACAGCAGATGGGTGGACAGGATGAGGAGGCGCTTCAGGAACTGGTTCTGCGCAAAGGTCTTCCACTTCTCCTCCAGCAGGCGCTGGATGATGCCACCGTCCAACATGTCCAGATGCTCCGGCTTGGTTCCGTTCAGGATGATAAACAAGGCGGAATTCCAGTCTGTTCGGAAAAGGTTTTGCAAGAGAATTAAAGAAATGAAATTTACTTTTTAATCTGTTCAATAACTTTATTAAATATAAATACAATTTATGAGATTTTTCATTTATAGCCTGAGACCATGTATATAAATTAGTTATATACATTTAAGATCCTAATTTTTTTGCCAAAAAAAAGTATCTTTTTGAGCTCGTAATTAAATTCCCAATCGTTTGGCATTCAAATCTACAAATTTTCCATTTGTTAAAGTTTTTTCCAAAAAATTTTGAAAAAAAAAATCGAAAATTTGAAAATTTTTTAATTTTTCCAAATCAGCCGGAGAGTGCACTAATATTAATTATCAGGTTGTTATCTGCTCAGAACAGTTCGCCGTTTTAATATCGGTGCATTTTTGCAAAAATTAGAGCAAAAACAAATTTTACGAAAAATCAGATTTTGGCCAAAAATCGAAATCTTTGTTTTCCGCCAATAAAAAAGTCCGTATTTTGGCTATAAAAATGGAACTAAATGTCTAAATGTGGAACGACATACCTTCCCGAACTCGTAGTTAAATTCCCTACAACTTGGCATTTCAGGATAAAAATTTTATTTTTTTGAAAATTTTCGCAAAAAATTGTGATACAACCCCTTACAAAAAAATCGAAAAATTGAAAATTTTTTAATTTTTCCAAATCAGCCGGAGAGTGCACTAATATTAAATATCAGGTTGTTATCTGCTCAGAGAGTTCGCCGTTTTCATATAGTTCGCCGTTTTCATATCGGCGCATTTTTGCAAAAAGTAGAGCAAAAACAAATTATACAAAAAATCAGATTTTGGCCAAAAATCGAAATCTTCGTTTTCCGCCAATAAAAAGTCAGTATTTTTGCTATAAAAATGGAACTAATTGTCCAAATATGGAACGGCATACCTTCCCGAACTCGTAGTTAAATTCCCTACAACTTGGCATTTCAGGATAAAAATTTAATTTTTTTTGAAAATTTTCGCAAAAAATTGTGATACAAAAAAATCGAAAATTTGAAAATTTTTTAATTTTCCCAAATCAGCCGGAGAGTGCACTAATATTAAATATCGGGTTGTTATCTGCTCAGAACAGTTCGCCGTTTTAATATCGGTGCATTTTTGCAAAAATTAGAGCAAAAACAAATTTTACGAAAAATCAGATTTTGGCCAAAAATCGAAATCGTCATTTTCCGCCAATAAAAAAAACAGTATTTTGGCCATTAAAATGGAACTAATTGTCCAAATATGGAATGAGATACCTTCCTGAACTCGTAGTTAAATTCTCTATAACTTGGCATTTCCAGTTAAAATTTTTATTTTTTTGAATTTTTTTATTATTTATAAGGTTGTTGTCTGCTCAGAACACATCGCCGTTTTAATTTGAGACCATTTTTGCAAAATTTATAGCAAAAAGAAATTCAGTAAGTATCTTCGACTTACGATAGTTTTTGGCGAAATAACATAAAAAATATCAAAACCCAAATTCCGATTTTTCACGAAAAAAAATCCGAATATTGTAAAAATATACCTATACCAATATAGACTATAGAAATATCATACAAATTCCATTTTACAGCACTCACTAGTCCTTCCGTCCGGCAGGAGTGTGTCCAGAGCGTTGAGCGGGTATCCGGAGCAGGTGATGTTACTGTACCGCCAGAACTCCCTGGCGGACAGCTCCAACATCTCGCGGAACAACTCCTCGCGGCCCAACTTGCAGGCGAGGGTGAGTGGCGTCAGCCCCGTCTGGTTGACAATCCCGTTCTTCGCCGGCGTCTTGGGATGCCTGAGGGCGTAGCCGAACATGTCCAGCTTGTCGCAGACCACCACCATGTGCAGGATCATGTTGCCGAACGAGTCCTGGGCATCCGGATCGGATCCGCAGTCCACCAGCAGGTTGTAGACGCTCTCGTTCGCACAGCAGGCGGCCCAGGCCAAGGGGTATTCACCCATGTAGGCCAGTCCCTCGTAGTCGGTGCTCTTCGCGGGATGCGCCCGCTGCTGGTCGCGTGGCAGGAAGAAGCTGCCGATGGCCCGCTGATTGATGTTCGCCCCGGCCTCAATCAGATCCGCCACCAGCTCGTTGTTGCTGTAGGCAATCGCCAGGTGCAGCGCACTCGCACCCAGATACTCCTCGCCCTCCATCACGTCCAGCGCCAGATTGGGGAACACGCGGAGCAGCACTCTCGCCAGCTTGGTGTGCACCTTGGAATCGCAGATGATCAGCACGTGGAGCAGACTCTCGCCCAGAGCGCCGCGATACTGCATCTGCCAGCAGGCCTTGTGATCCTCCCACTTGCCCAGCGGATCGTGAATGGACAGCGACGCCTCAATGGGTATGGTCACCTCGGTGTGATCGCGGTACTTCCAGCGCAGGAACTCCGCCCGGTTGATCACCTGTCCCTTGCCATCGTTGTACATGAATACGCCGAACTGCTCGCGGATCAGCTGCTCCACGGCGATCAGTCCGCCCGTGTTGATGGCGTCGATGAGGTCACCACCTGGTTTAGAATTGGTTATTAGTATTACGATTCATACATTTGCATTTAAAAATCCCATCTCATCACCAAATGCTATGCAAATCCTATCATTGAAGTTGTATTACTTTAATAGGCGAAGCTAAACGAGGAAAAGGCTGGTGAATCGGGGTCACCAAATCTCTTATAACATTTTAAACCACCTTTTTTTAGAGGTATGTCATGCTATCAACTTTTCATAGGTAAAGTTATAAAGGTAGAAGGGAAGGTTGGGTACAACCTTCTCGAATGCTAAATAATATCAGATCGGGGTCACCAAATATTTTATTAAATTTTAAACCACCTTTTTTTAGAGGTATGCCATGTTAATATCAGCTTTCCATAGCTAAAACTATAAAGGTGGAAGAGAAGATATGAGACAACCTTCTCCAACACTAAATAATATCAGATCGGGGTCACCAAATCTCTTACTAAATATTGAACCACACTTTTTTAGAGGTATGTCATTATAATATCACCTTGCCATAGGTAAATTTATAAAGGTGGAAGAGAAGATATGAGACAACCTTCTCGAACACTTAATAATATCCGATATCGGGGTCACCAGTTCCCAGCACTCACCTCTTTTGTAATCCGCCAGCTTGTAGAGCAGGCACTTGCAGGCGGTGGCCGAGGATTGCGAGATGACGGCATCCAGGATGGCCCCGGGCTTCATCTCCGGCGCCTTCTTGCGCAGGCATTTCTTCAGCAGGAACTTCATGTCCGCCTGTCCGCCTGGACTCCAATCCGTGCTCCGACTTCGACTGGCCTTTTGGGGATAGTTGGCACAACCTTCTTCGCTTGTTTGTTCGATGACCCATGATGTCAGGAGCCAAAAAGACAACTCGTCGTCCTGGTAACCACCTGCAAAAGCAATCACGGGTAAACAGCTTAAAACCAACAAAGCCACCGATTCCACCTTTAAAGATAAATAATAAAGTATTATTATAAATTAAGATATAAGCAATGGATTACAGGTACAATAAAACACTCTTTTCATTTATATTTTCCGTTTGTTTTTTATTGAATTATGTATATAAATATATTTTTGCCTTCATTATTATTATTGTAATTATAACTTAGTGCTAGAGTATCGGATGGGGGTTATCGGATATACTCGTACTGTAAAATAAATTGTATAAATAATGTGTATGCTTCTGATTCCGATTCTGCTCCTTCTGCGTCGCAGCAGAACTACACTTTCGCGATCCAACCTCTTCTCTAACTCACACTCGCGAATCGTCAATCGATCAATCATTCTTCATCCTTCACTCGTTTATCATCGTATTATATATCGCTTGAAGTTGTATTTTCGTATATTGGTATTGTTATAGATATATATAAATATAAATATAAATAAGAGAGACGTTCGAAAATCGTAATCGAATATGGCTAATAAATACAGAATGACATAATATCTGCGGGCGGTCGGTTCGGTTCGGTTCGGGGGATTGGTATTGGAATTGGATTGGGGTTTCCTCATGACTTTGGGACCTTGTAATCATAGAACTGCGTTCCCATTTTCCCCAATATCCGGACCTCTTGAAATTCGTCTTCTTTTTTTGGGATAATCTCTGACATGTAAGTACTAGTCGAGGACTGGGACCCGGGATCAGATCAGTTCAGATCAGAATGTTTAGCGAATACTTTTGTATCTGTCAGTCGTTCCATGGCGTTTGGATTTAAATGCAGCTTGGACTTTGATTTGGAATTGCTGGGATTTGCGACGAATATATGCCTATAACTATGCGTATGGTATGATGTGTGTATATATAATCTGTATAATAGAACCTTGTCTAGCACAATATATTGCCCGTTACCCGAGAATTGGTTGTTGTTGGTCTGCTCTGCTCTGTTCTGTTTGCTGTTCTTGTTCTTGCTTTCAAAAGATTTCAATTTGAATTTGCCACCGCCATTCGCTATTATGCAGTTGGATCAGTTCAGTCGTTCAGTCGGAGCCAGGAGTTTGGCCCTGGTTTCTAGTTACGATTGGTATACAAAATATATATTGTATATATCGTGTATATATATGTGTAAATGTGTATATTCTATTGCAAGTACAAAACGTTATTGCCTATGGGTATGCTACTCGAGTTACGTTCTATTGCCTTTCATTTTCACAAACGTCTTTTTAAATGGCAACATATTATTACTGTTTCCCCCTTCTGATTTCTGGGTTAGTAGGGGATATTCAGAGGATGGAGATGGGTCAGCTGGGCCACTGACCCATCCGCTGTTCAAGTCTTTTCGTTATTCATTTTGGAATTGTTGTTTCTTGTTTGCATGTCTTTTCGGTTTGATTCGGCATTTGCAGTATGTTTGATTTACGCATTATACAGTACAAAAATTGTCTCGCTTGATTGTTATTCTCAGCAAATATTTCGTTTTTGGCTACAGTCTATATGTTTTAGTTTCGGGGGAATGAAAATGGGGATCGAGCGATGCGAAAGACTAGTAAAGATGCTTGGGGCAGGGACATCATCGACTCGATTTGGGCGGGTTGGGTTGGGTTCGTCAGGGGGTGAAATGATGCGAAAGAAGGGGCGAAAGACACACACACACTCTCTCCCACTCACTCACTCGCATGCAGACACGAAACAAACTGAGAGGGGTATACATATGCGTATATGTAAAAGCAGTATCATCTAAGTCCTTCTTCTCCTCACTTGTCCTATATATGGCCACACAAAACTGAAGGACACACAGGGAGAACCCAGGAAATTAATCGTAAGTGTAAACACCTAAGTAGGCTAAACTAATTTTGGACTAACTACTTAAATAGCACACAAAAAACCTAAAACATACATGGGTAAATTAATAAAATGAATACACATAGGTACACGTAAAAAAAAAACACAAATATAAACGTTAAACAAAACGAACAAAACTGGCTTATGATTTGTAATTTGGCAATTATTGAGCAACTGCAGTAAATTGGCGGAGGAGCAAGGAACTGAATGCCGGGATGACGAGGAATGAGGGGTGTCGTGTGTGGTGTGTGTGTGTTGTGGGTACTGTGTTAGTTTTACTTTCGTCTTAACTACGAGTTCTCTATATACGCTCGCCCACAAGTATATATATGTTGTATGTTTATATCGAGCACTTTGCTGTCATGTCTAGATTGGTAAAAAAAAAGGAGTTACGCCCGTTGGTTAAACGCTAAATTGTGAACTGATTCATGTCCGCCGCAGACGCTGGCTATACTGCTACTCCTGCCACTCGTTCTCGTCCACGCCCTCCATGTCGTCCTGCTCCAGCTTGGTGGTGAACTCCATGCGCGCGCTCACCGATTTCTGGATCTGCAATAAAGATACAGGGATGTTTTAGTAATATGTACAGAACAATTGTATCACCTGGAACCCACCTCTTGCTGTTTGTTGATCTCGAACTCCGACTTCTGACCGCCGAACTGGGGATGATCCGGCTTCTTTACAGGCTGCGCTGGCACTTGCTGTATGGAGGATACTGTGAAAGGGAAATCACATCAGTATATGGTAATCCCACGGGCGGTTTCCTTCACTCACATGTCTCCATGCCCTCTGGCTTGAGGCTGACCTTGGGAGCCGCCTTGTCGTTGCTGGCAAACCAGTCCTCGGCGCTTAGCGTGGCGCTCCAGGTGATGCGTGTGGGTGGGAACAGATCGTCTTGGAACAGCTCACTCTGCAATGCAACACATCAGTTGGGATAACCAAGAAGCACACACACGTGACAAAACGAACCTTAATGCGGGGCACTGTGAAGCTGAGGGGCTCAATTGTGGTATTGGTCAGCCGATAGGCCTTCGAGAACTCCACGCTGGCCACGTCGCAGTGGTTCTTGGTGAGGAAGCTCAGGCCCTGGTGCAGCGAGGTGCAGCGATGGTGCGACAGGGGGCAGATGTACGGCTCCTCGTCGGTGATCTCGTAGCAGTAGATCGTGGAGTCACCCTTGCCCGTGACAAACAGCGTGGAGCTATCCTCGTCGTAGAAGGGGATCAATATCGAGGGCGACACATCCAAACTGGCCGTGTTTAATGGCGACGACAGCTTCTGAGCGTTGTACACGCTAATCTGTCGCTCCGAAACCCTGAAAAACACAGCAATTGAAGTTCGGAATTAATTGAAATTCCGTTCGGTGGTGCATTCTAAGCAAGATCCTACTTGTCAAAGCCAGTGCAGACTATGTAGTGTCCCTCCAGCGCCCAGGTAATTCGGGCTCCACGAGTGCCAACCGGTCCGTTGCCCTCCCGTATGGGCGTCTCCGATTTCCTGGGATTGTACACCCGTATCTTGCCATCCTTGCACACAGTGGCGCCCAGACGGCCGCAGGGACTCCAGGCAAAGTCAAAGATTTGATCCGTGTGCCCCGACAGCGAGCACTTCTCGCTCATGGTGCGCAAATCCCACAGCTTGATGGTCATATCGTAGCTGGCGGTTAGCAGGACATCGGCGGCCAGCGGGTGGAATCGGATGAAGTAGATTTTGTCCAGGTGAGCGGTCAGCTCGCCAGCTGGTGTGTTTGTCGGCTCACTCAATCCGCCGGCTTCGATGTGCCAGATCTTCACGATGCCATCGTCGCAGGCGACGGCCAATCGTTGGGCATCGAACGGATCCCACTGGAAGTCCATGATGTTGCTGCCGTTCACGAGCGAGGGAATCACGCCATCGGGCAATCGTCCAGGTCGGCTCAACTCAAAGATGGCAATCTTGCCGCCGGGTCCGGAGAGTGGAACTGCGACACGCTCCTGGTTGGCATGGAAGCCATTGCATTCGCCCGGTATCTGGCGGCTCAGGTTGCGCAAGTTCTCGATGTGCGTGGACTTGTGACCGGGAGTGCCCTTCAGGTGCCGGAACTTGGACACCTTGCCGAAAACGGTGGAGGTGCGCTTGGTGCTGGCCGCACTGAAGGCCGCCTCTGTGGCGGACTTCTTGAGGCCAGCGCCATTTCCCCGGCGATGCTCCTCCATCAATTTGCCCTCCGGCACCGAGATGCGCTTGGTGTCGATCACGTTGCCCTGCTGCTGCTGCTGCTGTTGACTGGGCTTCAGTGGCTCCACCTTGGAGTGCTCGCGACGCCTGGGTTTTTCGGGGAGAAGATAAGTTAAAGCGCACACATTGGAATATAGTAGGTCCCACTTACAATGGCACTGGCGACTGGGGCTTCTCGTCCACCTGACTCTTGGAGCGATTCTCGTATATGCGACGCCGTTCGGCAAAGCTGCTCCTGGAGGAGCAGCTACGTCGCAGATCCGCGTCCGTACGGTCCTCGCCCTCAGCCGAATTCTCCGACGACTCGGAGCTCTGTTCGAATATCTAAGGGATAGAGAACCGAGTGAAAGGGATTAGTTTTCGCTACGACAGACAGAAGTGGGGCATCCCTTTAGCAGACCTTATCGGATGATTCATCATCGTCAGCCGAGGACTACACACAGTGGTTGTGGTAGTTCCCATTGCAGAGGTGGCATTTCAAGAGGATTAAGTTGGTTTTAGGTGTTAGTAGTAGTCGGAAGTAGTGATCGGGATCGGTTTTCAGAGTTAGTTTTAAGCAGAAGAGGGCGAATTTTGTTGTTGGCAGAGGCAGAGGCATGTAAAAGAGGGCGATCAGAACGTTATAGAAGAACAGCAACGGATTATACACATCTAGAGGAAACCCCATTCGGTGTGCGGACTCACCTTGCGACGCTCCGAGGTGGTTAGCGACTTCTGGACTCCGTTTCCGCCCACCACAGGCTCCCTTTCGTGCTTCTCTGCAAGTGGAAAGTAAACAAATCAATTACTGAATGTCAGTTCCTGTTGGGTGAATCAATCTCCTCACTTTTGATTTCGATTTCCACAATGAGATCAGGCTTGGCTCCCTGGGCGGGTGTCATCTCCACCACGCCGCTTTCCTGGCCCACGTTCGAGATGTTCTCATGGGATCCCGGTGCCAAGGGAACGGCGAACACCTTGTCGAAGGACACGTCGCCGGTGGTGCTGGAGAAGGGCTTCGGGCCCAAGCGTGGCTGTGGAAGAAGATAAGCAACTTTTGTTTATCGAATATCATATATAAACCCAAGTGGTACCAGTAACTTTTAAACAAAAAAACGTCTGGGTTTAAAAATCATATTGTAAGCAACCAAATGATATTACAATCAACTGAAAACAGAATCCATACTAGTTTCACAGGAAAAACAAACATCAAACCAACTGTAATTGAAGAAAAACAAGCGCGAATCGCTGAAATATGAATCAGGAGATGTCGCGACTTTGTTGATTCAACACTATAAGGGAAAAAATTAAGAACAAAATCCAAATAAACGTACTGGGAATATATATATACAAATAATAAATAAAATTACGATTGCGAAAACAAAACTTCAAAGACTTCAATAGGGATTACAAGACCAAAAAGGCTTTCTGAAGACGTAACGAAATCAAAATGAACTAGCTAATGATAGCAATACGTCGTGGGAATATCCAAAAAAATAATGTGAGAGGAAAAAACCTTAAAAAATCAAAAAACAAACAACAACAAGGAGTGGCTGCCAGTGGATTATGACATGGTGACGGCACCTTGTAGGCAGACGCAGCGGTGGTGCGTGGCCGCGGGCGTGGCGTGGTGGTGCTGCTGGACTCCCCAGCGGAATCGCTGGCCTCCGGCAGGGAATTGTTGCGCGAGGTGCGCGGCATGGGCTTCGGCGGCGAGTGGCTGCCACTGGCCGAGTGGTTGTCCAGTCCGCCGGACGAGGAGTGCTCCTCGCTGCTGCCCGTCGAATGCTCCTGCTCGGTGGGCGACTCCTTATCGTCCTCCTGGGACTGGGCGTAGGCATTTGCCGCCTTCTCCTTCTCCGAGTCCACCTTGTATTTGGCCTCGAACTTGCGTATGAGCTCACTGCACTCCCCATCGGGTTGCGATTGCGGCGGAGTGCTCTTCTTTCCATTGCTTTCGCCACTGTTGTTGCTGTTGCTGTTGTCATTGCCGTTCTTCTCCTCGAAGTTGTTGCCCTTGTTCAGCATGACAAAGTGCTCGTTGTCGTTGCGCTTGGCCTGCTGATTGGGAGTGGGCTTGCCGGTGGTGTTGCCCTTGGCCCGCTGATTCTCCAGGTTCTTAACGAAATCGCTTAGGTTGCCGCGATGGATCTGCATTGATGGCCAAGTGGCGGTTAAACAAAACGCCCAAGAAAAGCTGTAACTACATAGCCCTAACTTCCCCCTGTCGGCCTTACACTCTACACGTCTTGACATTAAAGTTTAAACCCTTTACCCCTTAAACGAAAACTTACAATAATTGGCTCATCGCCATGCTCGCGCTTGGCGGGATCGAGGCTCATCTTGGGCACCGCCTGGTTGCTGCCATTCAGCCATTCCCCGGCCACCAGTTCCGTCTTGTAGCCAGTGGTCTCCGGATAGAGATCGGCATGGAAGTCGCGATAGGTCTGGTTTATCAGCTGATTAGTATTCGGTTTTTGGATTCACCTTTTGCGGGATTGCTTACCTTCCTGGGCACCTGGTACATAATGGGTATGACCATGTTAGAAGTCAGCTGCAGCACTCGATTGACCTCCGCCTCCATGACTTTGAGTGCCCGCTTGGGCACCAGACAGGCGCCCTTCGTCTGCTCGCCGGTGTGGCGCAGTCCCTCAATCAAATACGGATCCTTGTCCGTAATCTCCAAGTAGTTAATGGTTGTGTCGCCCTTGCCGGCCAGGAAGAGCATGTTCGTGTCGGGATCGAATAGCGGCATTAGGATGCCTGTGGAGCAGTCCAGTTCGAGGGTCTTCTCGGGCGTATTGAAGTTGCGCACATCACGAATGATCACCTGACGCAGGCGGGCCGCATCGAAGCCGGTGGTTAGGATGCGCTGCTGATTGCCCAGCCACACAACGCGCGAGTCCTTGATGCTCTGGTGCGATTCAGCAGTCAGCTGGATGGGCGAACCGGCTGCCCGGGGATCGAAGATTCTCACACACTTGTCCTTGCAACTGGTGGCCAGAACGGAACCATCCTCGCGCCAACTGGCCGACTGTATCACCTCTGGGTGCTCATTGTTCGCTGTGGGGAATAAAAGGACATTAATACGAGTTGCTATGCAAAAGGGGGAGGTTGACTTGACTTACAGAAGATCTCCTTTTGGGTGCTGAGATCGAAGAGAGCCACACAGCCGGCGGCTGTGGAGTACATCAGGCCATCGGCCGTTGGGTGGAAGCCCACCGTCTCCACGCGTCTCTGCTTGTGTGAGAAGATGGCCTCCGGATCGGAGAGCGACTGCTCCAGACCCTTTTCCGGTATGTGCCAGATCTTAACCTGCGGACACAATGCAATTGGTTGATTAGTTATATTCGTCATAATCACTTTCATGCTATCGAATTTGTGACTAATCTGATTGAATGGCTGAGCTATTGCTATTAATAAAGTGTTTTTGTTTTATAACCAATCATCAACTGGTTCGACAGCTACTTGGATATATTTATTGAGATAAAACCAATAAAAAAAAAACAGAGAAAGTGAGCCATTTTCTGAGTAATTTCAGATTTTCTTGGTTATAAAAATAAATAATTAAAATCGCCAACAAGCGGATGGACATATCATTGGGAGAGTGATGACTTAATACATTTTAAATGTCTCCTCATTTTAAGTTGTATTTGGTTCTGTCTAAATTAGATGAATATATATTGATGTATCTACAAGTTCGAGTATATTCAAATGGCAAGTAACTACAGTTTCTAACTTGGGATTGGAAAATATTAAATATTAAGGAGTTTTATAGAAATGAAAACTAAGTGAGAACTATATATTCATATAGAAAGTGGTAGTATATAGTATAAACTCCAATCTCCACAGTTTTCAGACCACCTGACCTACATCCTATATAGAATCCCCGATCCCTTACCAGGCAATCCTGCGAGGCGGTGGCCAGCAGCCCGTCGTGGAACGGCGAGAACTTGAGGTCCGTCACTGTGTCCGTGTGCCCGTGGAGCAGCGGCATGGTCTTGCTCTTGCGGCCGCAATCGTCCAGCGGCAGGACGGCCACGCTGGATCCGGTATGCTCCCAGTTGAAGGCCATGAAGGCGCCGGAGGCGGCGATGTTGTTCCCGTAGGTCTGATAGCTGCCCACGCAGATCTCGCGGACGCAGGCCTCCGCCTTGGGCACGATGGGTGCAGCATTTTTGTACTTGGAAGCCTTGAATCGCCAGGCCATGGTTACTTCTTATTCGGGGGGTGGAGGGGGGTGGCTCTGTGATCCGATGCGATGGCGATGGCGATGGCGATCCGATGCGGATGTGGATACTGGATGTGTTCTCTGGTCGAGTGTGGAGTGTCGATTGTGTGGATTGTATATGGTATGCGGTGTCTAAGTGTCGCTAGTCCGCTCCAGTCGCGCTCTCTTTCGCTCAGCTATCCTCTCCGCTCCGCTCCGCTCCTCTCCAGTTTCGTTTCTGGAAAATGGCAAACATAGCCGTATAAGTATGATATCACTTGGGTGGGTGTGCGCGCGCGGGGGGGACATTCCACAGTTTGTTATCGGTTTGCTGCCCCGCTCCTGACTCATCGGTACTTTGAATCCGAATCCGATAAGGCAAACAATAGGCAATGAAAATAAAATACATTTATAATAACAAAAAAAGAGATGCACTTGCTATTGCCACTGGGCGACTATTGAAAAGAGAAAGCTGGACAAGAATGGTGTCCACTAAAGCCGGATGAGCCAGACCAACACACTCGCGCGTGTTTGCGTGTGTGTGTATGCCAATGTTTGTTTCTACACCAGGAAAGGCGAGGAAAAACACTGGGCAAAAAGTTAGTCAATGATCCTAACTAGGAAACATTGCAAATATGTACATTTTACTGGGTTTACTCCAATTTTCCAAGTTCACAAACAATGCGATCCAGTCGGCGGTAAGGGTTAATATGCCACACCTAAGGGTTAACGATCCTTTTGATAAATTTCTCGGAGAGTTTCACGCAAACACACACAAACCCTTGCAGTATATGGATAAATACAGTAAACACTCGATAGATAAAACAAAGATAGGGGGTTTTTACAATTTTAACTTACGTTTGTATGAAAAAAATATATATTTTTTATGAATAATGAGTTTTTTTTCACTACTAATAACATTTATTATTTGCTCCTTACAGGCCACACTGTAATTTCCCAAGTGCAGTTAGCAGTTAGCAGTGAGAGAGAGAGAGAGGGAGCGAGAGAGCATGCGCCAATTCAACTGTTTTCTGTTTGTTAGAAAGCGGCAAAACAAATGACCACTGGGGGGAAAAAGGAGGCGGGGCAGGGTGGCGGCCAAGCAGGTATTAGCCAGCCACCAGGTAATGGGGTCAAGTGATTTAGAAAAAAACACACAGCGAACCGAGTCGAGCAAAAATCAAAGGCAATACAGCAGGCGATGTTGCAAAGCGAGAGCGAGACGGGAACAGGTGCAACCTGCAGGAGAGCTGAGAGCTGCTAACGGTTAACGGGCGGCGCGGCGTGGGAGAGCACAGACTCGCCCTCACCCCCTCTCTCTCGTTCGCTTGGTTGGGGGTGGCTGAAAACAAGCCGGCTAGCTTTTTTGTTGTTTTCACCCACTGCCCACTAAACATACACACACACACACACAAGCACATACATGAGCTCTCCTGGTGGTTGGTTTTTGGTCACGTTGTTGTTGTTGTCCACTGCTTATGTGCATTTATTGACATTTTCCCGAGTTTTCCTATTTTTTGCATATATTGCAGTCGATTATTGGGTGTTACTTTCTAGTTGCGTGCGATTAATTAGGGGGGACGGGGGTGATTTTCTTTTTCTGGTTCCTGTTTTCTCGCTTTTCTTTTCCTTTTCCTTCTCCTTTTTTTTTTGCAGCAGCACACACCCTGGCGCCGGCAGCAGAAGAAGAGGAAGAAGCTCGGGCGGCGGCAATGACAATGACAACTACAAATGCAACAACAAGGGGCGAGGGAGGGGGTGGTGCAACTACAGCAACAACAACTGCGCAAAGGCGACGCCGCTTTTTTTTTATGGGCAAACAAAGGAGCAGTTTTGCACACACACACACACACACACACACGCAGCGCTGCAACTGCACCCACACTCACGGGCGGAAAATGGACACACACGCGCGCCGGCAATTGAACGCCCGCTATCTTTAGTCGCAATTAATTACCAAGTCGGGACCCTGGCGACCGGCTGGAGTCCACAATTCAAATTTAAATTCGGCTCTAAATTCGAGCCTTAATTCGCGATTTTCGGACTGAACGAGTGTGACCAGATGACAACTTTGCTTTCTTACTATAAAATCTCAAACTGCCAACATTTCCGCCTAAAAAATCCAGTTACACCTAAATTCAAAAAAATAGGTAATTTTGAAATTATGCAATTAAATAGGAAATATCTCAATATGACATTGTAGAAATGTTGAGATTGGAAAAATTCACCTAATAACCAGCGTTGTTTACTCGATAGAAAAGTCCTGTGCAGTATTTTTGCCATATTTAATTAATTTTATTCCTGGCAATCTTGCAAATTTGTCGCAAATAAAAATATTTGGGTAATATATTTTTCCAAAAAAAAACACAAAATTTCCCCTGATCTGGAAACATTGACAAAATTTGGCGATGCAGTTTGGAGTAGCATCTTGAAATTATGGCGCGTAATTTTCGGCGCGTAAAACTACGACTTTTTTTTAAATATGCCACGAATCACCGTTAAAACTATAATTTTTTGGATATGATTTCAAAATTTATTTTGTTATATACCCTCGACTTGTAGAGGAAATAGAAAATAAAACAGGGTCAACAATGTCCAATTGTAAATGAAAACTACTTATTTTCGTAGTTAATTACAACTTGCTACGTTAAATTTGAATTTGAATTGCCGTTTCACATATCGATAGGAAATTCTGGTTTTTTTGCATGCATTTGGCAACCTTTCGGGTTTTCAGCGTTGCCAGCCTGATAAAAATGGCAACCTTTCGGTTTTTTAGCGTTGCCGGCCTGATAAAAATGGCAACCTTTCGGTTTTTTAGCGCTGCCAACCGGTTTTCTAAGACGGCGCGGAGTTGCCAACCTGTTTTCTAAGACGGTGCGAAGTTGCCACCCTGTTTTCTGGACCGCGTAATCGATACGAATTAGTGTGACCGCATTGTAAAAAGGTGCATGTCTTGGCTCAGTTAGCGACGTCACCCACCCAATAGCCAGTGTGACCGCATTGTATAAAGGTGCATGTCTTGGCTCAGTTAGCGACGTCACCCACCCAGCGGCCAGTTGACTACCAGCGAAGTCGGTCACACTGCGTTCTTGTGGACAATTTGTTGCCTTTTATTTTAATTCCCGCACTTCTCAGCTGTCCAGCGATCGCTCTTCCGCTTCAAGACGAGGTCACAGGTCAAGCCCGCAGACGCCGGAAGCCGGAACGCCCCCCGCCCCGCCCCCTTGGCCGAGGTGACCGCCGCTCGCTGTTGCTTTTGTCGCCCTTAAAGACCAGCTGCTGCAACTGTGTGTGTGAGTACTCCGAACCGAGTGTGTGTGGGTGTGTACACACACGCACAAGTGCTCAAACAACAACAAAAGCGTAAAACGCATTTTCATTTGATTGCGATTTTGATTTTGATTTGATATTATTAATTGCAGACAGAGAGAAAGGGAGAGAAAGCAAACAAAGGAGTCAGCCAGCGAGAGAGAGAGAGAGCGAGCGAGATGGACGTGGAGGAGAACTACGAAAGCGAGATGCAGAACATAAATATGAATTTGAGTCTGAATCCGAATCCGAATTCGGACAGCCAGCAGCAGGAGCAACAACAACAGCAGCAGCAGCAACAACAACAGCAGCAGCAGATGCAATGTGAACCGCTGTTCGGGCTCACAACCAATACAACAACAACCACAAACCCCATGATGGCCATACCCCTGCCCGCGCCCCCCGGAATGCTGCCCACTCCGAATTTGAATTTGAATTCAAATTCGAATCTGAATCCCAGTCCATCCGCTAACGCCTCCGCATCTGCCATCAAGGGCCTGCCCACGAATGACTTCGACATCGACTCCCTGCTGCTGCAACAGTTCAGCTGCATGGGCACCACGGATCACGAGGACCTCATCAGCCAGTTCCAGAGCCTCATGAACAACCAGATGAACCGGGAGTCGGCCAGGTTCTACCTGGAGATGAGCAACTGGTAAGGACATCAGGACACTGAGTTAGGAACTCTGAAGGTCCACAACTCTTAAGGGTCCATTATAATGTTATATAAGAAAAACTTGTAAGGATATTGTGGATCTAAGGATTACTGTGATAAGAATATGTTGTTTTTAATCAAGTAACCAACTCAAAATTACTCATTTTTCAGTTTCATTGCTACCAGTTTAGTAAATACACTTGATTGCAATCTTAAGTTTTCAAGTTAGTCATGCTGATGTGTGCATAGTTACTGCTAACTGTGATTCCTAGAAGTTTCAGGGTCCCCGATAATCTTTATCTATTTTATAGTTATAAAACAACTTATTAATGCCAATTTGTAACCTTTTTTAGGAGCCTGCAGACGGCCGTGGGCTGCTATCTGGACTTTTGCAGCCTGCAGTCACTGCCCTCGATGAAGATCGTCCAGGGCAAGCATCTAAATGCCCAGCAGCAGGCCTTCCAGCTGCAGAACGACGGCACCGAGCGCTGGCCGAACAACTGCTATCTGACCTCGCCCATCCAGACGCAGCGCATCAATGTGCCCGCCCTGCGACCGGGCGAAACTTGTGATATCCTGGCCGATCTGATGCCCACGCAACCGCCGATTATGTGGCGGTTGTGCACTCCAAATGGCTGGTACTTTGGCGGTGAGCAAGAGACAGCCCTCGATCTTAGATCTAGTTTCGGTCAATGAGTTAAAAGAAAAGTGCAGAAGTGCTAAATTCAGAGAAATTCCACCAATTGCATGGACAGTACAAAGGAATTAACGATGTGATAATTGAAAAAGTGTTTCTACCTTTGAAAAGGTCACCTTGTTAGGACTTTCTTTTCTTAAAAATCACGCCGAACCTAATCAACTGTTTATTTAAGTATTAAATCAAAAATAAAATAACTGATTTACTTGTTGGTGGGGTGATAAGCACTATACGTTCTCAATATTTCAAATATCACAATTAATTTATATATTGATTTAATTATTTTTAACGAGATATCTTTTAAATTAGTCAAGTTATTTTTTAAAAATATTTTGCATTAATAGGAATCCAATTTTTAAATTAATTTGAAAAAATCAACTCACTAATGCCTCAATTTTCACCTTTCCAAAACAGATGCCATTTGGATGATACCGCCGGGCACGCAGGCCAGCCAGGACGAACTGCAGCAGCGGATGGTGCAGCTGATCACGTCGGAGGCCAAACCGGATGTCTATCCGCAGATTAACATCGTGATAACCGCGCACACCCAATGAACGCGGCGTCCAGCATCCAGCATTCGGCATCCTCTCCGCTTTCGAGCGGAGTCGTCGGTCCCAAAACTCATCGATAGCATTTCATGAACCTGCGCGAATGTAACATTTACGATATGTCTAGACTTTCCCCCTTTTCCTCTTATTTTTTCAATAGGCTTAAAGTTGTTCTCAGTAGTGGATTTGTATACAGACAGGATCAAAACAAAAAATCTTTTATACACTTGACGCCGTGCATGTTCCGGAGTATGTAGTAGCCAACGCCATTCACGTGTACAATACAATATATAATTGATATATATATATACCTAATACTTATACACAGTCCCATGTTTAACTAGAGTTTGAGTTCGATTGCGAGCCCCCTTCGTAGCTCCTTCCATTTTTGCCCCCCTCCCCCCAATTTTGGTGTCAGACGGATCAGCTTTATATATATCGGATGTATCGGGAAGGGGCGAAAGGGTGCGCGCGCGCGATAGAGAGATAAAGTGAAAGTGAGAATCAGAATCGTGTGGCCACATTATGTTCTTCTGTTAGTTCTTAGGCGGTAAAGTTTTGTGTGTGCGTGCGATTGTTTAATGCGTAATTATACATTTTTTTCTATAATTTAAATTCCTATTTTCTGAGTAACCGAGAAGCATGATTAAGCAGAAAAAAACCTTGTAACAAAATTAGACTTAAGTGTTTTATTGAGCAAAACAAGAAAGAAGCGGAACGAATACAAAAGATGCTTGTGTTTTTATTTTGCGAGTGGGTGGAAAGTGTTCTAAAGGGATAAGTTAAAGGCGTATTAATATAAATAGGTTTATATTTTTAAACTAATGTGAAATTATTTAAATTCTATAATTCTTTTTTTTAATGATAACTTTTTTTGAAAATTACATTTTTGAAAAGATTGAAATAATTTGCCTTCATTTTTTGTTTTCTATTAAAGTTTTCTTTTCTAAATTAACGGAAACCCGTTTTCTATAATAAGTTTATGGGTAGCATTTTGTACTTTCAGCATGTCTCATTGGCAGCACTGCTTCATATATTTTTATCGATCTGGCAGCACTCATAGTTAGCCATTCTCACAAAAGTTTGTATTTAAAAATGCCCGCCATTCAAGTAAAATTTTAGTTCTTAGAATAATTAAACTACAAGAAATTCTAGCATATAAATCAAATTAAAATGCAAATCAGCAAAAAAGTTGGCAAATGTAAAAAGAAAGAAAGGAAAATAACATTTTCTTTACGCTGTGTCGTTGATTTGATTTCGTATTTTGATCACATTACGTAATCCGATTACCAGGAATATTACTTATGCCTGCGACTATTTCAACGCCCTTTCATATTTCCTTCTGGCTGGTGATTTTGCATGAAAATTGTAATTGAGTCAAAAATGCAAAAATACAAAGTACACAATTACACACACACACATACATTAACGTACAGATGGGATCAAGGGTCGTTCGTGCGTTGGCACGGAAATGAAATGCATTGAAACGGAAAAGAAAATTATAATCCGTCGAGGAATAACAGCAGCAACAACAGCAAGGACCCGTCTGGGCAGAACCAGTGTTTATTTCAGTCGGATTTTTAAATACCCTAAACAAAAATATATATTATGGCTTTTGGGTCAGCTTTTTAGGCATAAATATAGAATGGTTTTGCAAATTTAAGAACATTTAAATTATAAATTTGAAGTGATATTATTACAGAATTTAAACACTATATTTAATAGGTTTACCCTTTGGAAATAAGATTAATTATATAAAAGTACAGTTTTGGGTCACCTTTCAGGAAGCATCGGGAACGTATAGGTAAGTCTTTAGAAACTATTTGTTAAGTTATATTTTTATATTAAAAAATGTTTTTTTTTTTTTAGATTTTTATGTCAATCCTTTCTGGGTGAATTTTGTACTTTCAGCATGTCTCATTGGCAGCACTGCTTCATATATTTTTATCGATCTGGCAGCACTCATAGTTAGCCATTCTCACAAAAGTTTGTATTTAAAAATGCCCGCCATTCAAGTAAAATTTTAGTTCTTAGAATAATTAAACTACAAGAAATTCTAGCATATAAATCAAATTAAAATGCAAATCAGCAAAAAAGTTGGCAAATGTAAAAAGAAAGAAAGGAAAATAACATTTTCTTTACGCTGTGTCGTTGATTTGATTTCGTATTTTGATCACATTACGTAATCCGATTACCAGGAATATTACTTATGCCTGCGACTATTTCAACGCCCTTTCATATTTCCTTCTGGCTGGTGATTTTGCATGAAAATTGTAATTGAGTCAAAAATGCAAAAATACAAAGTACACAATTACACACACACACATACATTAACGTACAGATGGGATCAAGGGTCGTTCGTGCGTTGGCACGGAAATGAAATGCATTGAAACGGAAAAGAAAATTATAATCCGTCGAGGAATAACAGCAGCAACAACAGCAACAACAACTAGCAATAGGAAAGCAATGGAAATTCACTCGATGGAAGATCCCGAATACCCTTTTCTTATAAAGTATGAGGACGATGACAACAACATGGACGCCTTTTGACTTGAATTACAAATGGCGCACATGCAACGAGAACTGATGTGGATGGAGGGGGGCACTAGGAATATGGGAATTTGTGGGATGGGGCAGGGGATTTTGGGTTGAGCGGTACGAGAGGGAGGATGAGCGGATTGGGACCCCGTCATGTCATGGACAATCAAATCAAAAAGGCGTCAAAGCACAAGTCCTCTGCAGTTGTCTCGCTCGCTCTTCAAACCAAAACCCCCCCACCCATACGATTGGCCTTCCCGCTCTTGCACAAATTGCGCGTTTTCTCGTTTCATGTAACATTGTAAAATTGCATTTGCTCCTAATGTCCCTATCTACTCGTCGCATTCTCATGTCCCTACCTACTTGTTGTTGCTCGCAAATTCAGATTATGATTTGATTGGCAAACAAGGGTTGTGGATTTTGGGTCCCCCGGACGCGAGACCCCGGCCTATTTGTTATTCATAGATTGGGAATTACAAGCAGCCATTGGCAATTGTCAACAATCTTTTACACACTCCGCCAGAGGCGTAGAGAAATGCTGGTCTACGGGATTTTGGCCTTGTTTGCCCCCTTTTAGAATGAATATTTTGTAGACCCTACTATTAATTTACTAATAAAAGAACCATTAAATCATTTGAAAGGGCTTATAAGTCAAAATATTAGACAAATTAGAAATATATATGAAACGCAGATCGATTTTACATTATTTAAGATCAATTTTAATTTGATATGATTTAATATGAACTGGTTGAAAAGAGTATTTTATGTAAAAACGATATGGGTTTTGCATAATCTGAAATTTACTTGACCATATCGATTTTACGGGAACATGCTTTTTTTTAGTGCATAGATTATATAATTTCATCCTCAAGAACCGATCTTGGGGATCATATTTAAACTATAAATTAATTTCACAATATTCTTATATTATTTTTTAAACTCTTAAGTCCTCTGAGTCCCTCTTCGGGCGCCACTGCCCTCGTCCATTGGCACTCACACAGGGGCACGTGCTGATGTCAAGTTGTTACAACGCCGGCAATTTGTTTGTTCATTTCGTTTCGTTTCATTTGTTTTTGCCCTCGCCGGATTTTCATCGCAGGAAAAGTGCGACCGGGGGGCGTGTCAATTGGAAAAGCAAATAAAGATGAAAAACAGCCCGGCATTTCCCGCTGGGGTTTGAGGCGAACTGGGCCAACTGGTCGTGGGCCTGCTTTTCATATGCGAAAATTGTCTGCAAAAACAAGCATATCCTCAAATCTAATAATCTAACGTGTAAAATTTAAGATTTCAAACCAAAACTTTGAAATATTTGAAATGATTTATTCCATTACATTACAGTTATTTCCGTTAATATTATTTAGTAAAGTTGTACATTCTGTATTCAGGCTTTTTCTTTATTTTCTTAAGTCGCATTCCAATCAAGTTGGGCCCCACCGATATCCCCGCCTCCCACAAGATGGAGCCCATTAAATGCATAAAACAATTGCCAGACAGTTTGACGCTGTTGGGCAACCTCGAAATGCAATTTCAGACCCAGCTCACGGCTTCAAAACGCACCGAAAGAAATATTGTGCAATAAAATGTTTTATAATTAAAAAATTGAGACCACAAATTATTCAGAACAAAAATGGCAGTTTACTTTCCTGTTGTTTTTGTCGAATTTTTTATAAGGGGTAGTATAAACATTTTTTGAAAAAAAAAATCAAAAAATAAAAATTTTAGTTTGAACTGCCAAGTTATAGAGAATTTAACTACGAATTCAGGAGGGCATGTCATTCCATGTTTGGACAATTATTTTCATTTTTATGCCCAAAATACTGATTTTTTTATCTTGGAAAATGAGGATTTCAAATTTTGGCAAAAATGTGATGTTTTGTGGAATTTGTTTTTGCTACTACTTTTGCAAAAATGGTCCAAAATGAAAACGGAAAACTATTCTGAGCAGATAACAACCTGATAATTAATATTAGTGCACTCTCCGGCGGATTTGGAAAAATTAAAAATTTTTCAAATTTTCGGATTTTTTGAAAGGGGTTGTATCAGAATTTTTTGAAAAAAATTTCAAAAAAATAAAAATTTTATCCTGAAATGCCAAATTGTAGGGAATTTAACTACGAGTTCGGGAAGGTATGCCGTTCCATATTTGGACAATTAGTTCCATTTTTATAGCAAAAATACTGCCTTTTTTATTGGCGGAAAACGAAGATTTCGATTTTTGGTCAAAATCTGATTTTTCGTATAATTTGTTTTTGTTTTAATTCTTGCAAAAATGCACCGATATTAAAACGGCGAACTGTTCTGAGCAGATAACAACGTGATATTTAATATTAGTGCACTCTCCGGATGATTTAGGAAAATTAAAAATTTTTTAAATTTTCTATTTTTTTGAAAGGGGTTGTATCACAATTTTTTGCGAAAATTTTCAAAAAAATAAATTTTTTTGCCTGAAATGCCAAGTTGTAGGGAATTTAACTACGAGTTCGGGAAGGTATGCCGTTCCATATTTGAACAATTAGTTCCATTTTTATAGCAAAAAACGGACTTTTTTATTGGCGGAAAATAAAGATTTAGATTTTTTGCCAAAATCTAATTTTTCGTAAAATTTGTTTTGGCTCTAATTTTTTTAAAAATGCTCCGATATTAAAACGGCGAACTGTTCTAAGCAGATAACAACCTGCTAACCATTAACTAGTTAAACCACTGATATTCATAGAGAGCTTTATCATATAAAGTTATTATTTTTTCCTGTGTCGATTTAGGCCCAGTTTTGATTCGATTCAAGTCGGCTCGTTTCGATTCGATTCGATTCGGTTCCGTCCGTTCTGTCCCGCTTGGTGGTCGATTTTTATGATCGCCGCGCGTTGACAGCTTAAAAGTCTCTTAGCATGAAAAATATTGTCAACGCCAAATGGCGATATTCTCGACCGTTGTTTTGGATTGTGGATTGTGGGTTGCCTGTGGAAAGGAAAACTTTCTGAGCGCTGATGTGTGGCGGCGATAAGATTTTGATAGGGGCCCCGATTTATGCGAGGCAGCCAGCCAGGACTTTTAACTTATCGCCAGAAACTGACAATCAAACGGCGTATCGCCTGCCACGGCATTAGGGGCACTCATAATTACCTCACTCAAATCACTAAAGTCCCAGAGTCAAAAAAAAATAAAAAATAAATAAAAAATGAGGAACTCTGTGCGTCGTTGGGGCGAGTAAATTAATTTCACAAATTGTGCGGCGATAAATTCGATTTGAGATACTAACTCTAACCCGTTGGCGTTGCTGGCCGTTGGCCGTTGGCCTTTTAAACAAACATGATTTTGTACTTTTATTTTATGCCATATTTAAACTGATTTAATTTGATGCTCGGTCTCGCCTTTCGATTGGGTTTTTTATGCATATTGCCCATGGTCCATGGTCCATGGTCTCTGGTCTATGGGAATTAACATAAAACTTAAAATTACCCCGCCCGGGGAAAACGCTTTCTTTCGTCTCAGTCCAATCTCATTTCTCGCCTTTATTTGTGGCTCTTTTTGTACGATTTTGTCTGTGGGCCTTTGTTTCGGCCATCATGATATATAACAGGCGATAACGCCAAATCGCTTCGGTGCGAGCATATATCATTTATCTGGGGAGGGGCTTTTTGATTTCCAAAGTCTTGGGAGCTTCCATCGCCCGTAGTCCAAGTGAATGAATATTTTTGCATATAGCTTCGGATCGGAATTCTATATTATTAGTAAATTAATAAGGTATTAAATCCTAAATATAATGTTTTATTTTTAAAATATTTGCCTAAGTAGAACTCAAGAAAAATCGAAAACCGATCAAAAACAAACTTGAAAAAATAAGAAAGCAAAAACCAATTGAGAAAGTGACGATTTAATAGACGTTTCTCACGTTCCTCAGGTCGCAACTTCCCTTCGGTAACTGTACATTCTAAAATATAATGTTTTAAGAAAATTACTTACCAATATTTTTAAATTATTTGCTTAAGAAAACCCAATAAAATCATAAAACAAATGAATAACCATGAAAAAAAAGAGGAGACAACAAAAACCCATTGAGAAAGTGACGATTTAATAGACGTTTCTCAGGTTCCTCAGGTCGCAACTTCCTTTCGGGAACTGTACAATCGAAACCAATTAGTCTGGCCGAGAGATATCAACTCCTCAATCTCTGACCAATTGAGGGCCTCGAAATATTTCCCTAATTTATCTTCCCAACGAATTCTCGAAAAATGCTTATAAATTTCATCAAGGGGGCAACTAACGAGGGTCGATATGATGGTCAAACGTCAATATTATTAAATATAAATGCAACGAGAGAATAACAACACAGTTCCCGAGGATGACTGATGAAAAGAGCCGCGCGCAGTGGCTGTTGTTTTTTTTCTTACTTATGTATATTTATAATTTTTTCCTTAATGCGGACGCGACATTGCGTGATGAACAAACGTCGAGCATTTCTCAATGGGATCAGCGAAATAGGTTTATAGGGAAAGGGGGAGGGGGGGATGGTTGAGAACCGAACACCGAAATGAAATGACATGACGTGTTGTTATTAAGCCGCATAATCAAAACAAAAACAAAAGCCCGAATTTTTATGAATGAGCCAAGAGTTTTGGGCCTGACTGGCCTACTAGAGTTGATCCCGGAATTTTAGGCCCACGAAGGCCACTCCCCGATCGAAAGGAACAGTGGTAAAAATATCTAAACAATAATATATTGGTAATAATAAGGCAGCTCCTTAAATTGGTTCTTAAATGTATTTACAATTCACTTTTAATTTCGGGAAATAAAATTAACCAATTTAATTGTAGGATTTGTAAAACTGGGAATATTTTATGAACCATATTTATAGCCGTTGTTCATAGAGTATATATAT
Organism: Drosophila mimetica; assembly: GCA_037075245.1. Taxonomy (NCBI): domain Eukaryota; kingdom Metazoa; phylum Arthropoda; class Insecta; order Diptera; family Drosophilidae; genus Drosophila; species Drosophila mimetica. The sequence continues at coordinate 19,666,573 of JBAMCH010000005.1, read as the reverse complement.
ATATATATTTATATATATGTATGAATATATTATTGATCAGGATTACTAACCCAGTCAATCTAGCCATGTCTGTCCGCCTGTACTTCTGTCCATCTGTCCGTCCGTCTGTCTGTCCGTCTGTCTGTCCGCCTGTCTGTCCGTCTGTCTGTCCGTCTGTCTGTCCGTCTTTCTGTCCGTCTGTCTGTCCGCCTGGTCGTCCGCCTGTCCGTCTGTCCATCTGTCCGTCTGTCCATCTGTCCGTCTGTCTGCTGTCCGTCTGTCTGTCCGTCTTTCTGTCCGTCTGTCTGTCCGTCTGTATGTCCGTCCGTCTGTCCGTCCGTGTAAACGCTGAGATCTCGGAAACTATAAGAGCTAGCAAGTTCGGACTGGAAACATAGATTCTAGGGGTTCCTAAATCTTTAGTTTTTTTTTAGGGGTTTTATGAGTTGCCTTGATTTTTTGTAGGAAATTTTGATTCTTATAAATATTTCGAAAACTTAGGATTGTAATCCAACAATCGAAATATCTTCTAACCACTGTGCACCTTCTACCGGCCCCTTAAATCGACGTCGGCAGCTTCAAGGCGATTAGCGAAAAGCGGTAAATGTTGTGTTAAACCTCAATTAAGAGCCAGAGGAGGGGTCTGCGGATCTGCGGAGACCCAGAGATCCAGCGATCCAGAGGGGATCCCAACCAGGTAGACTGGCTAACAGCCAACAGGATGTTAAACTCTTTCGGGCAATTTGAATTCGCTTTGACTGACGCCACACGCCAGGGTCAGATCAGAGGATTTACGATCCCCCGGGTCCCGAAACCGACTCCGAAACCGAATCCGAACTGCTAAATGATCTCACACACAGGCCGACGATGAATGGCGCCTAGAAGGAGTCGGTATACGTATATATGTATGTGGTGTATGGTATAACTCTCTGTATTTACCCCCCCCCCCCACTCTTTGGACCCCTGTTAAGTGCTTTTTAATTTGTTTGCATTCGAAATCCGAATTCCCTGTGTTCCGCTTTTATCGGGAATCAAGTGAGCTGAGTGCAATTACGACACCTTCAAAAAGCCAAACAGCCCGGGATACAAAAAGGGAGACGGAGAATGCTCATCCTCAAGGCACTTAAGCGCATCCCCAGGGGGTTGTTACGCCCACCCACCCACTTTTCAGCCACTTTCCACCCGCTTTCCACCCGCTTTCCACCCGCTTTTCACCCACTTGCCAGCGCAATCTGAGTGGGCGGTGAGTGGCAATGGCTAATTAAAATTACTTTCCAGGGCGACACTCGGAAATTTACTGGTGGGGAGGGGGGCGGGGGTGTTTTATGGGCAGAAGAGTGTGGTCGGGGGTCACCGTTAATGGTCAGCTGGTCAGTTTGCAGCCACTCTTAATGAGCGTCCCCAGTCATTTGCTTGGGAACGAGACCTTCTCGCACCGCCAACTGAGTATTTGTCATTTTTAATGTCTTTTTAAACCATGCGAAAGGTGAACCACACTTGCACCACCACCACACCGGGCTTAATGGCTGTCTTGTGGGCTTTGGCCATCCTATCCGAACTTGGCTTTTACCGATGATGGCGTTATGAAAGTTGGTACTCGGTGTTAATTACTCTTAGGGATGGTTATTTTAAGTGTTTCGGTATTATATATTGAGATATAACGATTATAAACTAGATTTATTTAAAGGAACTGGGGATTGTGTGTTCTAAAAATTAGTAATAGTGGTTTTTTAGTATGATATTTTTAGGAAGTAACAGTAAAAGACTTCTTTCAAGCGTTTTGGTATCATATGTTGAGATATAAGGATTATAAAGTAGATTTATCTATAGGAACTGGAGATTGTGTGTTCTAAAAATTAGTATTAGTGGTTTTTTAGTACAATATTTTTAGAAAATAACAGTAAAACCCTTATTTCAAGCGTTTTGGTATCATATGTTAAGATATAAGGATTATAAAGTAGATTTATATATAGGAACTGGAGATTGTGTGTTCTAAAAATTAGTATTAGTGGTTTTTTAGTCCGATATTTTTAGGAAGTAACAGTAAGAGACTTCTTTCAAGCGTTTTGGTATCATATGATGAGATATAACGATTATAAACTATATTTATCTATAGGAACTGGAAATATTGTTCTAAAAATTATTGTTTTTTTAGTACGATATTTTTAGGAAGTACACCACATTGTCTTTTGCTAACTCTGTTGTCGCTGGTAATACTACTATATTATAGTAATAATATAGATTCAAAATAAGAGTACTTCTGTCGTCGTTCTTGCAGCTCGAAAATTTCCAGCGAGCTCATCTTTAATTAACTTATTTCGCTGCTGTGTATTATATTTCGCTTTGTACTCGCTGAACGACGAGTGGCAAGTGCCGTTAGTTAGACCCCGACAAAATGGCGGACCCAGGTGGAAAATGAAAATACATCGAATATCCGTGTGATTTTGGGTGATTGTGTGTGTGCGAGAGAGTGGCGAAAGTCAAGTTGCCTCATTAGCAGGCAAAGGGAATGCCGAAAGATAAATTATTGTCACATTTTTACGGGAATCTCATTAATGTGGGTGGTTGGTTGGTATGTATGTTCTGATATAAAGAGAGCTGTGACAGATGGGAAATTACGCGAAGATGGATAGGCTTAGGGGAGTTCCAATTAAAACTGGTGCACGTGCAGTTAATGCCTAATTATATTAAAATTATGTAGATCTCAAGGGAACCCGTCATATAATGATAAGAAAATAAAAATAAACAAATATCTAAACTCTATAAGTTTACTTTTTAAATATTTTTGAGCTTTGTACTATATATAAAAAACTATATATATAAAAAATTTAATTTTGGAGCTTATATTTGTACCTAAAAGTTATGGTTTAATGTGGTTTAATATTTCATTAGCAAAGGATTTTTTTCCAACACTTAAAAAGTATTGAAAATCTATAATATTTTCTTCAATTGCATTTCATATTACAGATAATTCTTATTCGCGCGATCGGAGGAGGAGGGAAAACAAATTGCATATATATCCCGGTCACGTCCTCATTTTCCTGCCTCAGCACGATCGTTTGTCAGGTCGTAAATGCTTGGGATATATCTATGATTAGTTGAGTTCATTCCTGGAAGCGTTTGGCGACAGGAACTGGGGGGACATACCACATACCGATGGCGAATAATTCCCGACAATTGCTGCCGCCGTGAAGCCATTTTGAAAAGCTAACCATACACACAAAGTCATGTGGCAGTTGGGGGGCATCCGCCTCCAGGCATTGAAGCCGGCCTCCTCGCAAAGATCCTGCCCCTCTCGCATACACATACTCAGATCCCGCGACCCCCTGAGACCCATTCACTTGCACATTAGGCAGCAAATTGACATCGATACACGAGTCCCATAAGTGTAAGCTAAAGTGGCTAGCTAAAAAGAGAGAGAGAGAGCGCACTACCTCGGTGCGAGTGAGAAGGGGCGCATTTAACTGCTGCCAATTTACTGTTTAAATGCCAAACAAAAAGTGTTAACAAGCGCAAAAATAACAAAAGACACACCAGCAGCAACAACTACAAAGTCAGCGTTGAGCGAGAGGTCGTTCGAAGAGGTGCGGAAAGGCCTCCAGCCAAAGCGAGACGGTTAGATGCTCATGGAACCAGTTTGATGGGCGTGGCCTGGGCCACAAAAACAGGGTTGACAGCATCCCATCCATCCATCTTGCCATCCGGCTATCTGTCCATCAGATGGAAACGATGGAAACGACAAAAGCAGCAGCTGCCTTGCCGCCCAGACTCGTGCTCTCAGCACCACCAGTTGCCATAACAAGCTTATAGCAAGTCTTTTTCCTATACTATCCTCAGCGAACTCGGCTTCCACTGCGTATACCTCGGTGAAAATTGGTACTCTGGGCTTAATATTCAAATGCTTGATTATGGTTACAGTTTTGGGGTGATCTGTTTACGATACTTCAAAAATATTAATATATTTAGGATCTTATTCATATTATTGATATGAAAAAAAAACATTTACATTATAACCTAAGTTATTAAAAGAATAATTTTAAATATTTTAAAATATTTCCAATAATTCCCTAATAATATTTAAAATATTTCATGACTAAATGTATCCCTTGTTTTAATGAATAAATTTATTAAGTACCTATATAATATATTTAAACTTAAGGTATGATTACTTTTGAATGGGTATTAGTTAAACAATCAATTCCACCGTTAGATGTGCGGCCATTGCCGGCTGGAAATTCACTGCCAATTACGACCAATAAATGCGGGCAATAAACGTGCAATAAGTGCGAGCGAGAGGCGTTTGTCGAGGGGCGAGCGAGAGAGGGCAACTCACTTGCTCAGTGGGCGAGAAAGAGACAACGACAGGTGTCAGTTGTTGTTGCTGCTGCTGCTGTCGCTGCTGTTGCTGCTGGCAGTTGCTGTTGCTGCCAGCCAGTTTCTGTTTCAGTTTCAGTTTCGGTCGAAAGCCAAAGGCGAGCGGTTGTTGCTTCGCTTTTGAACACACACGATAAGAGTGCGCGCACATCAGCAACATTTGCGTTAAAAGTCCAGTTAGACAGTTGGGAAAACTCGTAGAAAAACAAAGAAAATTCCAAGGAAATCAAAATAAAGCGAAGAATATATTAAAAAACAAAAGCAAACCCAGTGACAGCAGTGCTTCAAACTCGCGATACATAGTATAGTATATTTTTTTCGTGTGCTCAAAGTGCAGGTGCAGCAGCAACAGCAGCAGCAGCAGAGTCGTCGGCTAAACCACACATGACCACAATGCCACCGGAAATGTCCGCAACAACGGCAACTCCCGTTGGCAGTGCACCCAGTGCCACCGCTCACCATCATCCCGCCTCGGCCGTCGGCGGCGGTATGCCGCGTCCCGCCTCACCGGCCGTCGGCAGCAACAACAGCACGACGACGGCAACGGCCACCACGGCGACGCGATCCCGCTTCATGATCACCGATATTCTCGCAGGAGCAGCGGCCGCTTCGGCGGCAGCAGCAGCGGCGGCGGCGGCTCTGGCGGCCGCCTCTTCGGCAGGCAGTGGGCGTGGCAGTCCGTCGGAATCGGAACGGGATGCCCAGCACCATCATCTGCATCCGCAACACCATCAGCAGCAGCAGCAGCAACACCAGCAGCAACAGCAACACCAGCAGCAACAGCAGCAGCAGCATCAGCAGGCTGCCCTGCAGCAGTACATCGTGCAACAGCAGCAACTGCTGCGTTTCGAGCGTGAACGGGAGCGGGAAAGGGAGCGGGAGCGGGAGCATTATAGGGAGAGGCACTCGCCACCTGGTGGTGGCAATCCCTATGCCCACCATCCCACCATGCCACCCCACCTGCTCGCCCACTTCCCGCCCGCCCACTACGCCGTGCTGCAGCAGCAACACCAGCAGCAGCAGCAGCAACATGCCCACCACCCGCATCACCTGCAGCTGGAGAGGGAGCGACTGGAGGCACTGCATCGACATGGCCACGGGGTCATGCCAGCAGCTGGTGAGCCGGGACAGCACTTGAGCCACCTGAGCCACCTTGGCCATCAGCATCCACATCTGCATCATCCCATGCACGATGAGCGCTCCCGATCGCCACTCATGTTGCAGCAACTGGGCAGTGCCGGCAGCAACAACAACAACAACAACAGCAGCAGTGCTAACAACAACAACAACAATAGCAGTAACAACAACAACAACAGTGGTAGTGCCAACAGCAACATTAACAGCGGCAACAGCAGCAGCAACAACAACAACAATGGCAGTGGCAACGGCAACATGTTGCTCGGCGGTGCCGGCAGCAGCATCAGCGGCGATCAGGCCAGCACCATCGACGACAGCGACAGCGATGATTGCGGTAAGTTTGCAATATATTATATATAGAATATATATAGATATATATATATATGATAGATAAAAATACCAGAAAATTTAAAACTAAATTATATTATATATTTAAAATGTCGTGTTTTTTTGGTGTTTAGCTTAAAAATGAGATATAGAATTTTAATTGAATGTGCTGATATTTTTATTTACCATTTTATTTTGGTTATTAGTGAGGATAGAGAGTAAATATAGTACTTTTTAATATTACTTCTGAATATTAATAATCTCTAAGGAAATAAAACAAGTACTAGCTACGGTTTTATATAGGTTTTGGAAAGAGAAGATCCAAATTTAAAAGTTTGAGAGTATAAAAATGTTAGGAATACTTGACATTTTATACGATTTTTATTCAATTTAATAAGATTTTCTTTAATTTTATTCAATTTTATACGATTTTTATTTAATTGTATACGATTTTTTTAAATTTTATACGATTTGTATTAAATTTTATATGATTTTTATTCAATTTTATACAATTTTTATTCAATTGTATACGATTTTTATTGAGTTTTACATTTATAAACGTTCATTGTTTATTATTTTATACGATTCGGTTGCAATTAATTTGGGAACCAGAGTGAAAACTGGTGTAAACATATTGAAGGTAATGCCGAAAACCAATTTACACCTTTTTTTTACCTTTTTTCCACCTGACCCCTGACTTCGCACCACTTTAAATTTACGATTTTTCTCCGCGACCGAGATATATCATATATTGAGTGCTAAGCGTGGTGGTTTTTGTTTTTGTTGGCTGTTGGCTAATAGATAACGGCCAACAACAACCGCAACAACAACCACCATAAATTGTGAGGCTCGAACGGGGGAAAATGCTGGGCTGATAGGCGAAGACTGAAGAAAAACACAGGTGAGACACAGTCTCTGAGTCGCTGAGGCAGGTGTCTTTGGGTCTCCCTCTCTCTCTCTTGTCTGTCTCTATCTCTGTCTGTGTGTGTTTTTGTTGTTCCTTGGCCATATAGATTAGCCAAGTGTTCAGCTTATTTCCCAGTCGAAACTGTCAACGGAATACCCTTGACAGCCACGCCCCCCGCGCGCCTCCTCCTCCCTCGTTTTGCGTGCAACAATTTAATTGATTTCGCTGCCAGGTTTAATTTAACGTTTTTTTTCCTCTCGTTAAGTGCTTTTAAACGTTATGCAAATTATGACAAATTACTATTAAATAGCCGTAATCGTGCGTTTGCAATTGATTTGCTGCAATATAATTTAGAAAGGCCTAGAATCTACACACATATATATATATATTTATTTTGAAGAGCATGGAAATGGGCACAAAAGGTTGCTGAAGTGCTAAAGTTGAGTTATAGCTTTATAAAAACAAGTTTTAAGTGGTTAAAAAACTGTACATTTTAATAATTGTTTGTTCGCTGGCAAACAAATAATTATTTTTAAGCCCTCGACCAATTTTGTTTCAATCAAAGCTTCCCCAATTTCATGGACAATTTTCACATTTTTTTTGGTCTTTTTTTTTTGACTTGTGCCAAAATCAATTAACAAATTAAAGTATAACCGGAGATTTCTCCCTCCCTTTTTGTTGACCCCCTTCTGTTTTGACTTCCCGCTGTCAATTTTTCCAAACCGAATTGCCTCGATTTTGAGCCACAAGCCACAGAGCCGTGTGCCACACACACACACGCAAATGAATAAAAATAAAACTAAAGAAATCGAAATCAAAATCAAAATTAAATTTAATCTGCTGGCTGGGCAGTCGAGTAAGCAACCCACACACAGTCTCGACAAAAAATAAACACCCATTGACATATTCTGGCTTTCTCCGTCCCGCTCCTTTGGAGAACCCACGCTGTGAAAAACAACAACAACAAAAACTGAGAAATACTATGAAGGTTTCGATACCCTTGTTTCTAAAACACATAAATAAATATAATATATTTAATAAGTGGATTACTAGCAACCAGTAAATACACTATACAATTTATTTAGATTTATTTAAAAGTATTATGAATAAAAATGAAACGAATTAGCTGATTTTACGTTAAAAAAAATACTCAAAAAATTATTTGCCCTGAATTTTAGAAAATTGTGCTTCACAGGCGATTTTTTTTATATTTCAGAAAATATTTCTTTTATTTAGTAAAATTGATTTATTATAAGAAAATAAATCTTATCAGTAGAAAATCAATCTAATTTTAAGTAAAAAAAATCGCCAGTGAAGCAAAAGTTTTTTGAGTGAAGGATATATGTAAAAATTCAACACTCGCGTGTCACTTGAGACGCGTGCGAGCGACAGTTGTTGCTTTTTCGTACTCCTTCTTCTCCTCTTCACCCTCTTCTTTATCTTTGCTCTTACCCATCTTGCTGTTTTTTGTACGACGCTCAAACGGCGATCCTGGCTGGTACCGCGTTTGAAATTGACCCAAAAGCTTGTTCCCTGCCCATCGAACCGTACACTGATCGAAAAAAAGGAGTGGGTTCGTTAAAGTAATCAGTGGATCAGGATCAAAGATCAGGGGGGTAGGGGGGGGGAGAGCTCCTGCCACTTCAATGCCTCCATCGAGTGCTACGAAAACAAGAAAAAAAACAAGAGCTTCAATATTGAAATTGATATTTTCGGGCATCATCTTTCACATATTTCGGTATTTGAGGAATGCCAGACTTTTGCTTTGGCTTCCAAGATCACATGCCTATATATATATAGTTTCGAACCAGGGCAGACGAAGCTCATCCACCTAATCCACATAATGTTTAATGGATATCCACGAAGAAACGCCAAAGCAAAAGCAAGTTCGTTGCTTAAGTCTTTTGTTTCCATTTTGCGGTCTACTTCTGCTTTTTTCTATGCTTCTTATTTTTTATTTATTTAACTTTTGATTGATATGGCGCATTCCCTAACCGAGGTGCTTTAGTGCTAAATAATACACAAAGAAAAAATGTTATGGGTAAGATTAACACATTAATAAAAATAGTTAACTACTGTAAAAACTAGTAACGTCTACTTTCTTCTTGCTTTGGTTACTATTTAATAGTATAACTACTGCAAAATAGTCAGTTGTGTGTATTTTGTTATTGTGTGTGTAATTATTTGATTGGTAGAATTGACAATTTTGTTGTAGAATATTGTAGAATATATTGCTTAGTTTTACCAGTTTATTTTTTTGTGTGTAAAACCATTTTTTAATTTTCTAGAATTTTTTTTTAATCCCCAAAAACCAGAAGTAGAGCATTTAATGGTTCGTTATTCATTTCCCAAACACATTTTATTTTTCCAACCATTTTCCGTGAAGGAAATGTTAAATCGCAGACCCAACAGCCACAATAATAATTACAAATTATAATGCTGGCAACACGAAAAGCCAACCACCGTTATGTAAGCACACTCGCTTCTCATGTTGCTGCTGCACTTGCAATGTTTGCTGCTGCCGATGTTGCTGTTGCTACTCGGTTGCACTAAACGCCAACATTATCAAAATGTTGATAAACGTTTAGCGAAAGAAAAAATTAAGGAGGAAAGGGGTGGACAGTGGGGAGGGGGGTTGTCTAGAAGAACGCTGCTTTTATTCTTTAATTAAAATGCAAAAAGGCCAATTGCAAATGTGTTGCTGTTGCTGTTGCTGCTGCTGCTTCTTCCCATGGTTACTGCCGTTGCGCAATTAAAATGCAAACACAAAAAAGACCCACTAAAAACGGCAAAGAAAGAGACAGCAGCACCTGGGAGAGACAGAGAGAGAGAGAGAGAGAGAGAGAGGGCGATAGGCGCTGCACACTTAAGCATGTTTAATACAGTTTAGCCACAAGCACTTAATTACAAATGCGAATGTTAAAACTGCAGAGGGGGTGATACTATCTATCTACTGTCTAAAAGCTAAAAGGGGAAAACACACAGTGGGTAGGAAAGAGGCAGGGCGACTGGCAGAAGAAAGAGAGGGGGCACTACAAGCGCTGCAAGTGTGGAACAGAAATTGCGGAAATGCTTCGAAAGTCAAACTTCTTCGGGGAACGGTTGTTAATGCATTTCAAAACGAGGGCGGAGAGGGGGGAGGAGTGGGAGTTGCCCGGGAGAAAGAGGAAGCCAGAAGGCGGAAGATGGGGGCGTGGCCGGCTCCAGAAAGTGCCTCAGTTATTAGTGAAGCATTCAACAAAGTAAAACAGATTTCTGAAAGATTTTCAAGCTCAAGTGAGTTCAAAATGCACGCAGAGAATTCGGGGCAACGAAAATAAAGTCTATATTATTTTTTTTATATTTTTCAACTTTTTTAATGCGAAACTAATATCTTATATTTTAAAATATTTTTTTTAAATAATTTTTAAATTTTTTGTTGATTTATTTCAAATTTATTTTGGTAATTAATTAAATTTGTTAATTTGAATAAATACATTTTTAGGCTCGTTAGGCAACTCAGAAGCCAAGAAATTCCTTTAGCGGCAGACTTCACTGTGCATCCATCAAAGTAATGCTGATAATTGTCTGCTGTTGTTGTTGTAATTTGTGCTCATAAACTGTTTAATTGCAAATTAGCAGAAGGTAGCAGCAGCGGCAGCAACAACAATGTTGCCACATGCACATGTTGCTGCTGCTCCTGCAAAGTTGCAACAGTTGCAGTTGATCTTGTTGCATGTTGGCCGGTCATAAAAGTGCAAAAAAAGCGCGTAAATGTTGCAGAAAATTGCAAATATATGAGAGATGATGTCAGGGGGATATTGCAAAAAGAGGGTCTCAGAACAATAGACAGTAGTACACTGATAAAAAAAACATGGTAAATCCAAAGATTTTATATTCAAGCCAGTTGCGATTTTTATTAAATTTAAATATGTGCATATTAACTTTTTTTTTATGTTTGTTTTAATGAAATGATGAAATATTTTAAATATTTATTTTCTTTTATATTTTGTATTTCCAGGCGGCAAGGACGACGACGGCGACGACAGTCTGAAGAACGGCGGCTCGGCGAACGGCGACTCCTCGTCGCACTTGAGCCTGAGCCTGAGCAAGAAGCAGCGCAAGGCGCGCACCGCCTTCACCGACCACCAGCTGCAGACGCTGGAAAAGTCCTTCGAGCGGCAGAAATACCTCAGCGTCCAGGATCGCATGGAGCTGGCCAACAAGCTGGAGTTGAGCGACTGCCAGGTTAAGACCTGGTACCAGAATCGCAGGTGAGCGGCTCGCTTTGTGGTTTAATGGACATTTGGGCTTTGCGGGGGGGAGAGTGGAAGGGGGGCTTGGGGTCTTGAGTGGCCGGTAATCAGCGCCTTTAATGCGTTGCGCCCATTTCTTCGCGCAGTTTCCCAATAAAAATCCTCTTAATGGCTGCTTTTCCTCGGCGTTTTTTTTCCTGTCTTTTCTTCTGCATTCATCACCTTATCGCCTTCTTTTATGCTGATTGCTTAATTTGCTGCATTTTGCGCTGCGAGTCGTTAAAATTCGAGAAATTCTCTTCAACAAATGAGCCGTCTTCGTTTTTTGCGCGCATAATTTTTTTGTCAGTGCAAGTTTGTTGCCTAAGTCTTTCGTTTCGATTGCCGCCTTATTACGTTCGATCGCGTTTTATTTTCGTTTTTAATTATTGCCCAATGACTTGTCACAATTTCGAGCACAGAATGCTTGCCACAACAATTGGGAATTGTGAATTGTGAATTGGGAGATGAGGAGCAGCAGGCCAACATCTTGCGTGGCTGACGGCGCAAAACGCAACCGGATATGACTGACGGCTGTGTGAATTCTCCAAGGGGGTAGAGCGGGCTTCATTTATTTTTTATACACGTTTTTCATGTATTTTTAGACGTGAAATATATGTAGCACGGCGTCTAAACACATTTATTTTTATAATCATCTTTAGCGGAAGTTGCAAATTCAATTTTGATAAATATAATTTTAAATAGTAAATCAAAAAATTAAAATGCCCCATTACTTGTAGTACTATTGATACTCTTATAATCTTTAGTTTTTATATTATTATTTATATATTTTTTTTTAAATTTATTTATTTTTATTTTTTATTTATTTATTAATTTTTTTCTCTCCTTCTTTATTAATTTCTTTCTTTATTTATTTTTAGTACTAGTGATACTCTTTTTTTCCTTTTATCTTATATTTATACCTTATATTTTTCCCTTTATAAATATTCTTTAAATCTTTAAAATGGAGTAACCATTTTTGTAACCCTACATAAATAGTTCCTTTTTTCAATTTCTTATCCAGGCAGAAATTCAATGAATATTTGGAAAAACAAACACAAACCTTAGGCTGTCATAACCTCCCCCAAAGTCAACTCATGATATCTCCCATTAGGCCAAAACACTTCACAGCTGCTGCTGCTGCTGCTCGATCCTCACGATGAATGGGCAAAAATGGTTCGGATATGCGACCCCGACCTGGCTCTAGTTCTAGTTTCGGCCGAGGTCCTGGCGCCTCGAACAATTAAAGGATTTGCCAAAAAAGAAGGGCGGGTCGCTGCCAATTAGGCCCGAGTTTTCGGTTTTCAGTATTCGGCTAAGATAATTTCCAATTTCTTTTTTTTCATTTGTTTTTCTTTTTTCGGTGGGCTGGCACAAGATTAATGACAAAACAATTAAGTGCGAAATATAAACAGTCGGGGCGGAATCCTCGAGGCCGCGCGGCGGGATATACGGGATATATTATGGAATGAGGGACTCGAGTGACTCGGCACTACTATGCCATGATTAATCGAGGGAACGAGGATAAGGACTCTGCCTTGGTACTCACACAGTCACAGCCTTAAAACACTCGTGAAAGAAAAATTAAACAATTTGGAGAAAAGCCTTTACAAAATAAATGTTTTCCTTGAGAAGGAGTTTAAGATTGAAAAGATTGAAAATTTCTCAAAGATGTATGCATAGAGAAAATAACGGAAATATATGGGACTGATATGATTTCATATCAAATTTTTTCATAATAAAATGGTACGATTTCATATCAATATGGTTCAAAATCATATGTTAAAAAATATCATTTTGATATAAACACAAAATGGACCAAAATTGATATGAAAAAATCCTCCATGGATGACAATTTTTGGTGTTTTTCTTTCTCTGTGTGCTCTGTTCATTATTTTTTAAATTATGTTTTTTTTTTTAGATTTTTATGTCAATTCTTTGTGGGTAAATTTTACTACTGACCCTTTTTTAAAATGGTAATTATATTAATTTAGATAATAAGTCCCTAATGGTGCTGCAGATTTTCAAGTATATTTGAATATGTTTTATGTTTAAACCAAAAACCCAAATATTAAGGCATTCATTTGTACCTAATATTTTTATTTAAATGTATATATAATATTTAATATTAATATATTTCCTTGAAAATTTTTAATTAAATTTCCTTATGTTTTTTTTATTGCAGAACCAAATGGAAGCGACAGACGGCGGTGGGACTGGAACTGCTCGCCGAGGCCGGCAACTATGCGGCCTTCCAGCGGCTGTACGGCGGTGCCACGCCCTATTTGAGCGCCTGGCCGTACGCGGCCGCCGCTGCCGCCCAGTCGCCGCACGGCGCCCCCCCGTCTGCGATCGACATCTACTACCGCCAGGCGGCCGCCGCTGCCGCCCTGCAGAAGCCCGCCCTGCCCGCCTCGTACCGCATGTACCCCACGAGTATGCCGCCGGGCATGGCGCTGCCCGGCATGCCCGCTCCCCCGCCCCCCGGCTCATCGCCCATGCTGAGCGGTTACTATGCCGCCGCGGCGGCAGCAGCCGCCTCCGCTGGAGCTCAACAGCAGCAGCAGCAGCAACCTCCGGTGGCCTCCCGCTCGCCGGCGACCAGCCAGAGCGCCAACAGTGAAGCGGACTGCGAGCGGACCAGCAGCAGCAGTCGCCAGCGTCTAATCACGCCCAGTCCGCCCCTGAATCCGGGCAGTCCGCCGCATCGCGAGCGGCTCAACGAGGAGGAGGGGGAGCGGGATGAGGAGCGGGAGAGGGAGAGGGAGCGGGACGAGGAGGATGACGAGGAACTGGCCCTGGAGGTCTGAGAAGTCTTCGCCAGAAATCACCCCCCTCCCTAGCTGGATCTCACAAAGTTTGTCTAGAGCAGCGGTCACACGCACATTATACAAGTAATAACCAAGTGGGTGGTGTGTGCATTCAAGAACTATGAAATATGGTGGACTAAAATCCAAAATTTTTTGTATAAATATTAAAGCATACACATTAAATCAAAGCATAAACATTGGGCTTACGACTTTCGGACACATACAGCTGGCTTTAAAATGATAGTAGTGAAAAAAAAGGATTTCTTTGCAGATTATTTTCCACGCATTTCAAATGACTTGAACATCTGCATGATTTTCAAAAAGTTTACTTTCGAAATAGCTTTCATTAAATATTTAAATACTACCTACTACACAGAGAAAAAATATTCATCCATCTGGTTTTTTTCATATCAAATTTGGTTCATTCTGTGTTCAGATCAAAATGATATTTTTGAACATATGATTTTATACCATATTGATATGAAATCTTACCATTTTGTTTTGAAAAAATTAATATAAATTGTTTCGTTTTTTTTCTCTGTGTAGTATTGTTTTAAGCACAGCTGTTGTTTACATTTTCTTGATAACGAACATCTGAACTGCCACTGAAAATGTACTTAGTTTGTGGTAAAATATTTCAAAATTGTATAAAGAAAAGTACCCAAGAAGTAACAGTATTAGACACGCCCCATGTTCGTCTGTCTCTAGAAGTATCCCCCCAAGTAATTGTGAAGAAATTATATCTATATATCTATACATAAACCTTTTTTTTTCTATATTTAATTAAATCTAGCTTAGATGAAATTTTGTAAATTTTTGTAAATGATTTTTGTACATACGCATCAGACCAACAACAACAACACAACACACATTTTTTTTCCCAAACAATATTTTTTTTACAACTTTTTTTTGTGCCTAGTCTTAAGATGTCTATTGTGTGTAGTAATAATAAAGCGATGAAAATTTGAAAAAAGAGTAATCCAGTACCGGCCTTTGTCTTGGGCAGCTGAAGGACTCGCCGACTGCTGAAGGACCTTTTTCTTTGCCATCCTGAGCCTAATGCGAGCTGACACACGAGCCGAGAAGTCAAAGAGTCGAAATCTCAAAAGTCTCGAAAATCTCAAGGGCTCGAACGCAACTCGATAGGGGCACTCGAGGAACTGTTGCATTTTGGCATTTTGGCCTGGGAAGCGGCCACTAAACTGCTCACTTAGAAATTGTTAACATTTGCCAAGGGTCTAGCTCCTGCTGCCCTGCTCTCCCTGCTCTTTTCCCTGCCAAGAAGTGAGCCCCACACCATCGGCAATCGAAGTTCCGCTTCCGATTCCGCAAAGACGCCGCTCGCCGCTCGCCGTTCGAGTGTCGAAACGTTTCTAATTGACTTGCCGGCAACGGGAACGGGAACGAGAACGGAACCACCCTGCTCGGAATTCGGCACTCTAGAGATGGCAGCGTGAGCCAGTCATGGGTTAAAAGTAAGGGTTAAGGTTTGAGGGAACTTTTTATATTATAGAAACTCAAAAAAAAGGATGTTCCCGTAAAATAGATATGGCCATGTACATTTCAGGTCATGCCAAATCCATATCGTTTTTACATGAAATACTCTCAAACAGTTTAAATTTACCTGGCCTTTAATGGCTTTAAAATTGATCTTAAGTAATGTAAAATCAATCTACGTTTCATATATATATTTTTTTTGGGTGCACTCAAAAATGGAATAGAGCTAAATTATTTTAAAAAATTTTTATGGCTGATTTTTAAAGAAAAACAAACAAAAAATACAAAGGTTTATTTATTGTTTAATATGTTAAATTAATAAATAATCAAATAATTTTAAATAATACATAATTCGAATGTATATTTAAAAAAAAAAACATAAAAAACATACACAAAAAAAAAATGGTATGAAACGACGATCGATTTTACGTTATTTAATATCAATATATATATTGATTTCCGCAACAATTCCAATCAAATCCCATCACTAGCTGGTGAAAAGGACCTACCCCGTCGCTGTTTGTTTTGCCTGTTTACATGCCGCTTGCCATTTTCGCTACTTTTATGACAATCTCAATTTCTGCACAGCGCCGCCTTGGTTAATGTTTTAATTTATGGGGTTGCGGCTAAGCGAATTCAATTTGCGCTGCCTTCGAGTGGCGCGCACACACAACCCCTTGCGAAATATCCATACTCCTTCCCATTTCCTGATCCCGATTCTCAACCTTGTCGACTTTGGGACTCTGCGTGAAGTGGCTGCGTCGTCATCCAAGTCAAGTGTCGATGGGTTCTTTTCATTCCGGCGTTTTCCTTTCGTACGGGATTTGTGCGTAGAGCCGGCCGTCCCATCGAAGCGTCTGCATAACGCCTCTGTAACAAATTGATTATTCGCCGCTGCGGTTTGAACACAATTCCTCTTTTCTCGCATCGATTTGAAATGTATTTTATGAGTGCCCCCGGCAGCGACGAGTACGAGTACGAGTACTTATAAATTTATGAGTGGCTCGTCAAATCCTCAGACCGTGCGAAAGTTTTCACCGAGAATGCGGCCAGGACTTTTTGGGCCAGTGGGAGGCTACAGTACGCATGGTGGTGGGAATTTGCATATTTTTGTTGTCATCTCACAGATCATTGGGCAAACAAAGTGGCTCCATCGCTCCCCCAAGCTAATCCCACAAAATGGAGTTGACTCTGAAATTGGGGGTAAAAATAATATAGTTATGAATACCGCATGTCTGGTTTGGGAACGGAAAGATAAAACCATTAGGTAAAAAATAAAATAATAATGAATATCTGGGGATTTTTTTATGAACATGTCCCCAAAAAAAAATCGATTTGAAACGTAGATCGATTTTACATTATTTAAGATCAATTTAATTTGATATGCGTCCAGGTAAATTTGAACTGGTCGAAAAGAGTATTTCATGTAAAAACGATATGGGTTTTCCATTACCTGAATTTGACATGGCCATATCGAATTTACGGGAACATGCATAATGTTATGGGGATAATTCTTATAAACATGGGATCACTATTAGTACATTTTATTATATGTCCTGATGCAGATAAGAAACTTTATTGAATACTATTATACTAGAACTGTAATCAGTTCCGCTTAGAATAATTATTTATGTGATTTTCTTTGGTATGAAAATATTTGCTCCTAAGGGGTTCAAATATTCGCCCCATTTACCCAAAAGAAATCCAAATAACATAAATTTAAATGGTTATGCAATTCGTTGGGAGTTATTTTCCCAGTTCAGGGTTAATGCTTGCGATACAAGATGTAATAGAAATTACAATATCATGAATTTAAATAGAACACTTTGATTTTATCACTCGCTTCCATGATTGCGTCCATTGTGCGACATTTGGCGAGTTTGTGTCTTTTGTGCATCAGAGCTGACAAAGTGCTTTCACACCGGAAGCAATTGCAATGCGTTTGCCGTCGTCCTTGCCGACTGAACCACCCAACTACTCAGCCACCCAACCACCCACTTCGCAGCGACAATCTTCTCCCAGTTAATTGACAACTTTTTCGGCCCGGGGTGCGCCTTTTTTATCCGTCCCATCCTCCAGCGACTTCTTTGTGAGGCTAATTTGTCACAGGATGCCAGGATGATGTCAGGATGCGAGGATGCCAGGACCTCAGGATGCTGGGACCAAGGATGCTTCATTACACAGGCGATTTGTTGCGCACAAAGCGAGCACAGAATCGATGGGAATATAGAATGTACTAGCTACACTCAGCGAAAAAATATATGTGAAAAAAAAAATAATATAATCAAGAATAATATATAAAAATGTATACACAATAAAAGCATGTCGCCATAAAATCGATAATTCCATGTAAATTTCAGGTTATTCATACCCATATAGTTTTTACATGAAATATTCATAAAATTGATATTAAATAATATCATTTTGCCGAACTCTCGCTCTCGGAGATTCTCTAACTTTGAAAAAGAGAGCATGAAACAATACCAAATCAAGTTAAAATTGATATTACACGATGTAAAAACGATCTAAGTTTCATATCGACTTTTTTTTGGGTTTATGGATAATCTTTAAATGTATTCTTTTTTTAAAATATGTTTATTTTTTTTTTTAAATTGGGATACCAAAATTATTTAAATCATTTAGAGACCAAAAATAACTTCCCAAATTTACCGAACCCTTTTTTTCTCCCTGTAGCCCCGATAGAATCGCCAAGGGTTAGCGAGTATGGGATTTTGGGAGCTTCCGATATCAATAAATTTGTGCGCTTAAATGCGTGTGTTTATCGAATTAGATGCCGGAGGTCAGGAAGTCAATGGAGATTTATGGCAGCAAGGTTGTGTCAATGCCGAGATATATGCGCGTATACATATACACTGCCCCCATTGGATCCGATCCACCGATGTGCCTTTAAATTACTGCAAATGGGCACCGTGGCGCCAGGGATCAGAAAAATCGATTTGTCGGTCGTCGCCGCCAGTTAAACGCTGCCAATTTGCCGCTCTGCCCTCTGGAGGCTGCCAAGTTCTTTGCGATGGACGGGATCTGGAATCTGGACCTCAAACCGAGCGCGGACCCAGTGGCGGCTACTGGTTTTGAACCTGAACCTGCCACTGAAAACCAAACGAAACCAACTGAAGCCGCCGGCCCAATTTGCATGCGTTCGATTTGCAATTCGCTCTGCAATTGCATTTGCGGTTTTCGGTTTTCGGTTTTTCAATCAATTCTAACTGTGCAAACTGCAAAAGGCAATCATCAGTCTGCCCATGAAATTTACAGAGTTCAGAACCGATAAACCAGGAAAATATCCTGCTTCAAAATCACGAAAGTTGAAGATTTGAAAATATTTTAAACCTTTTTATTTATACAATGAATTATATTATTATGACAGAGAAAAGTTTTAAAAAATCTAGGATTTTAGAAAAGAAGTTCCCTTCACGATATTAATTTAAATATTGTTAAAATATATATTAATAGTTGTGACTGGCGCATTAAATATAAGTACTCACTTATTGCGCTTAGAATATAAAAATAAATAAATTAAACAAAAAAATTGGTAAAATAATATTAGATTTATATAAGTACTCACTTGTTGCGCTAGGAAAATGTAAATAAATAACTCTATAGAAAATAAAATAAAAAAAATTGGTAGTAAATTATTTAACATTTAATTAAATAAAAAAAAATAAATTAAACAATAAAAAGAAATTTTGTGAAATAAAAATAAAAAAATAATAAAATATAAATAAATAAATCTAAAAATATTTGGTAACATAATATTAGATTTATATTTCAGATATATATAACTAAAATACTTTAGCTGCGATTCGTGGGTATTTTTATGAGGCCAAGCTGAGCATACCTCTCCCCAGGGTATCCAAAACTTCATTCCTTCATGGGGCACACGCCAATGTCAAAAGGTTCTCACAGCCGAGCGGCGGCAGCGACCATGATGATGATGATGATTAAGGCGATGATGATGGCTGCAAAGGCGATCCCATACGTGGTGATGTGATATGGCAGTAAGTCGATACTTTCCCGGGCATGGATATTATTTGCTGTACATATTCCCTACTTTTCTTGTTTTTTGGGGCCAAGTGCCGTTAGCCGAGCGTGTGTGTGGTCCCAGGATATACTCAACATACCCGAATATACATATATACCTGCTGAAAAGGCGCCAAAAGTCAAGCTTTTGTTTGGCCAGGTCGAGAGTGCGGCACGTGGCCAAAAATGCAAGTAGGTAGGCAGCAGCTCCTTTTGTGTGTTTTGTGTGTTTGGGGGGCCAACTGAAGTGTGACTAAACTGCGCCCGCGGCCATGTAAATCGTAAATGGTGCACAAATACTAAAAGCAAGTCCTGACGGCAGTCAGTCACTCAGCCAGTCGGTCAATGGAGGTCCTGAATGGACCTCAAGCTGTGCGGAAAACAAAGGCCGCGGAAAGCAAACAGTTGCCACATCGGTATCCAATTACGGCATCGACTTCGAGTTGAGCCAATTTACGGGCGCAATTGTGCCAAGTCAAGGCCCATGGAATGAAAATACAACAGCAGGCCCAATAAGTCGGCACGCAAAAGGGCCAAAGGCAAAAAGGACCTTCGGAGGGTTGCTCGTTCGGCGGGGTGCGGTGTAAAATGGAAACGGAATAGAGCCCTTAATGTAATTTCAATTCTCAATATTGTTTGTGCAAAGGCACAGCATCGGTAATTATATTTTTAATGTTAATAATTAATAATTAAGGGTATTTAACGCTTTAAAATATTTTAAATCTAGGAAAAATAACAATAAAAAATAATATTAGTTTTTAATACCATTTTAATAATGCAGACCTTTAGAAAATACTTTAAAGTTAGTTATATATTTTATTCAATTTATAGCCTAAACCCGGCTCCTATTTATTTTCGAATTTATGTGTTTTTTTTTAGATTTTTATGTCAATTTGTTCTGGCTAAACTTTTCTACTGGCCATCTTATTTAATCGGGATTTTATATTGGTAAATAGATATATTTTCACTGTTTTGTTTAGTCATTACTAAAAATCCTGGTGTCAACTTGAATTAAATAGATTTCGAGCCTAAATCGAACAAAAGTGGTGCCAAAAAGCCCATAAATCCCCCGGAATTATTATTGTTGCACTCGAAAACCCCTCCAGAAGCCATCGATCAACCCCCGCGCCGTCCTTTGTTCAAACTCGTCCTTGGCTTTGGCGTTGGCTTTGTCCTGTATGCAAAATGGTAATTCCTGGCCCTAATTTGCCATTGTTGTCGGCCAGCCTGCTTTGCTCATTTGCTAATTTGACAGTTGTCAAGCGCGTCAGTTGGCATACGGACTTTTCATTTTCCATTTCCATTTTCATTTCCATTTCCATTTCCATTCATCAAAATTGGCTCTGGGTGCGAGGCGGCAGCTCATAATAATTTGTCATCAATTAGCCGAGGGTGTTGATGTGCGCGGTAAACCAAGTGGAAGTGGAAGGACGAGCACCCCGTCGTCCTGCGGCATACGGTTGGTATATTGTATATATGGTATTATGCTATATGAGGACCCCCCTGCTCTCGAAAAGGAACTCAAGTGGCCGCCGCCTGTCGCCCATTTCTGTTTGCTGTTGCAAATTACTTTTGATTACTATTTTGATGTACTTTTCAGTTCGGCCGCAAGGAATTCCCACTGTGCCTCCCGTAACTTTGTAAGCGTTTCGAATTACCAAATGAATTGCTGGATGGTCTCCTTTTGATAGCAATTCCCATATTTGATTACAATTTGATAACAATTAATAATGGAAATTTCCCATTTTTTTTCTGTTCCGGAATTTGTTTTTAAGATATTTTCATCTGTAATAAAATGTATAAAACTCGCTCTATTATGATATAACCAAATGGATCATTATGTATTTGAATTTCCTCATCAACACTCTTCATATACCCAGTTTCAAGATCGTAGACCGGCTAGAAGTCAAGTTCACGTAGTCGGTTGCGATCAAAAAACGGTCTTAATAATGAAAGTTTATGGCACATTCCTCCTCTCCACCTGCAAACCATGAATGAACCAGGCTTAATCCGGGCCAAAAAGCTCCGAGTTGGCCTCATCGGAGACCAAGCCCCAGAGACAGAGACATATACGGCCTGCCATTCATATCCTACACACATTATACAAAAGACCACTTAAAATCCATACTCGTCGGGGCGAGAGAGTTAAATGAAAAACTAGATAAATGTTGTACAAATTGTTAACTGCTTTTTTATGCTAATCGCGGGCATATTTATATCAACAAGAAAAATGACAAAATCAAAACGCAAAACGTTAAAGGTGAAGCAATCGGGCGCTGACTTGTCAAGTGGCCCAAGATCGCAGATCCAAAGATCCGAAGATCCGCAGTCGGGGGGGTTAATTTATTAAAACACAGCCAACTCGCGCTTCAAATCGAAGACTTTCCTCTAAAGCAGCACGTACTAATAGGTGGACAGTGCAGTCTGTGCTTATAAGGCTGGGACTTACTCTAGTGCCATGGGAAATATGTCCCTCCGGCTGATAATGACTAAGGTTCACTCCCAAGTAAGTGCAAGTGTGTACAAATGCTAAAAATTGTGGTTTTAACTATGACCTTGAGCTTGCAAAAATCCTCGCATTTATTTCCAAGAACTTTATGGAATATTTTACATATTTTTTCAAAATAATATTTTATATTATAATGATTATAATTTTATATTGATTTTAAATATTATCCAAAATTAAATAGAATTTAAATACAATTTCTAGATCTTTTTCTTAATATTCTATAAATTAAATATGAAATCCTTGAGATATCTCAAGGAAGTTATAGTCCCCATTTCCGGCCCTATACGAATGCGACGCACTGTCCATTCTATTTGGGTTTTATTTTTGTCAAATGAAGCGATTTCTGACAAAGGCTTTACGCATATAAATGATTTTGCCCTCGACTCGGGGGCATTGTGGATGTGGAATCGGAATTGGATGTGGATGTGAATGTGAATGTGGATATGTGGGGATTTGGGTGCCCGGCGGGGGGATGTGTTGTGGCTTTGGCAAATGGCTTGCTAAGTGGTTTTAACACTTTTATGGCGTTAAGTTTTTAATTTTATTCGCTAATAAATAATTTAAGTCAATTTCCAACAATATAAAAGATTGTGCATTAATTAAGTTTCGGAGAGTCGACGGCGGCGACGACGACGACGACGATGATGATGGCGACACGTTTTGTTTTCAACTCGATTCCAATTCGATTCGATTCGATTCAGTTCGATTTTCGGTTTCATCTCCTCCACCTCCTTTTCCACCGTTCATTCAGTAAAAGTCTTGAGTGTATGCGTTAATGCCCCGAGATCCAATCTCCGTTTTTTTTTTCTTTTTCGAATCGATATTCGAAACGGAGTGCGACGACAGCGCATTTGTTTTTGTTTAAAATGACATTAAAGTAATTATCTAATTAAGTTAACATTTTGCTTAAAGATAAGTGCTAAATTATTTATTTTCGAATCTCATTATTCGATATTCGCCATTCGTACGGCATTCGCTGCATAAATATACGAGTATTCCGTGTGCTCATGTCTGTCGGTTATTTTATATGGTTATGGTTATAGATTTCGTGTGCGCATTGTTCGAATCAATTTTTCTTACGATTTCTTCTTTGTCATGGTAAAGCCGCCGATATATACTATAGGTAATACTACTGAGTGACTTTTGAATGGCTTCGTGTTTTGGTTATCGATTGGATAATAATCAAAGTGATATAAGGGGGGTGAATCGTTTCAATCGGCTTTATATATTTAGCCAGGTGACAGTTCTTTTGGGTATTTGATTTTGTCATACGAATGTTTCAACGATTTTACTGCATTTTTATATTTATCTATAACTTTTTTCTTTGATATTAATACTTAACTGCGCTAGTCCCATAAATCGGGGGCTTTAAAAACCCCACCCATGTACCCTCCCTTTGTTACACATCCAGCATTCCTCGGCTTCCATTCAACCTCGGTTACAGGCATCTACATAAATCAAATAGTTCCTGGCCTCTCTGCGCTGCCTGGCCTTTCTTCGTGGCCAGATTGATGCATTAACATGGCTCAAAGAGGGCCAAAAAGCGAAGGCAACGCTCTCCGGAGTCCCGGACTCTCGGCCTCTTGACAACGTGCAACTTTATGACGCCCCGAAAACTTTGGACCGCGATAAGCCCACGCGTCCACTGGGATGACGTGCGCCAAAGTCTTCTTTTATCCTCAGTCCCCGTGTCCTGCATGCTCCATCCTCCATCCTCCAACCTCCATCCACCATTCACAGCACTCTTTCCTCTGCACCCAGATGCAGATGGCGATGGGGAGATGGCACATCAATTAGCACACCTACCTACCTTCGAGCTCAGCTCAACTCATCTCATCTCGACGGCGGCGCGGAACTGGACTCTGACTCTGACTCTCCATGTGGCCATTCATTAAAGCTCTGCCTTCCTATCAGTTCGGCGGTGATGAATATATTTTAGCGGAGACAAGAACCCAAGGAACCCCAGAAACTGGAAGTCAGAAAGTGATGGTCAAGTGGATACCCAGGCGAAACTGAAATGGGGTATCATGTAGTCTTAGGTATACCTAAATCGATAATAAATAAATCGATATTAAAGCCTGGTCTAAGTCGTAATTATATCGATAGAAATTCAGAACAGCGAATTCTTGGGATTAATGTTGATAGTTTAATAGGGCCAAGTGTTAAGGTAAATGTAATCGATAGATATATATATTTAACAGATGATATATAGTTAAGAGTTGGGTTATATACCCTTAATTTTTGAATACTTTAAATGTTAAATGTATGCAGGCAACCAACTGGCATACCCCAGTGATACCCCTCATAAGAAGAGATCCCCGAAGACCTTAGCCCCCAGGACCAGAACTCTCGCCTTATCTGCACAAGATGTATTCAAAAGTGCATAATGTAAAAGTTGTACGCGATTGCTCCAGATACAAACACACACATCGGCCAGCGGGATCGGCACTATATATCCACAGCCATATGCACGGGTGAGTGTAGTCTGTGTCCCAGTCGTTGTTGCTGTTATCTGAAGCATTGCTGATGCTTATCGGCGGGTTGTAAACGTGTGAGCTAAAAATACCAAAACCAAAGCCGAAACCCTGGACCCGCTGGCCGTCATAAAAGTTGCATCAATTAGCCAAGTTCGGTTACTTTTTCGGAGTTAGCTGGATGTGTATGTGTGTTTCTTGGTTTTGGTTTATTTTCCATCGATTTTGTTTTGTTTGGGACCGCTTTTGTTGTCGCTGCCACTAAACTATAACGATAACGAGAAACAATGTTAAACTTAAACATCAACACCTTTTAAGAGCCTGAAACGAAAAGCCAGGCCCAAAAAAGCGGAGGATTGAGGGCCCGAAGACTGAAAACCGAACCCAATTCCAGAGACTGAGTGTCTGGTGGCCCATGGCCTCTTCCAGTTTTCCGTTCTGGTTTTTTTTTTGTTTTTCTTTTTTTCTGCCCGTGATATATTAAAATGGATCTGGGTTCGGCTCTGCGTTTGCGGCCTTTTTCGTTCTCGTTTTTTATGGAACAGTTTAGGAGATAACAAATTTTTGTTACAAGCAAATTAAAAGGTTTTTTCCCCATCCTCGCCGCTTTTCGGGGTCCCCGAAGCGAAGAATTCACTTTTATCGATTGTTTTTGCTTGCATCGTTTAGTCGATAATTTTGGTAATAAATTTTAAAATAAACAGCCCAAGCATACACACACAGGCGATTTTCTTTGACTTTGGCCCGCTTAGTGTGCGCGTGGCATTAATGCAATGCAGTGCAGTCCCAAGTCTTCGGGGTCTTGAGATCCCGGGCCCGTCTTTTTAGTTTACCTTCGCCAGCGAAGAAGGTACGAGACCAGACGCCGCCTCAAAATTCCATGGCCGCACATAAATTCAGAACATCAGATTAAGAAAGTGTTAATGTCGCAGCAATTTCCTTTTATCTCAACATAATTGAGCGATAGAATTTGAATTTAGCTAAGAGCCAAACATAAATTTAACAACCACAAACAATGCCCCAAACACTAACACCTATTTTCGAGTTTTCGGTTCGGTTTCGAGTGGGTAATCCAATCGCTGGCACATCAAAGTGCCAGAGAAGAGTTTTCATTGTCACAACACAGAAAAAGAAGAAGATGAGGAGGAGGAGAGGAAAAAGAGGTGGAAAAGCCTAGAGGGAACCATAAATTTGTCACTTTTCCATTCTTCGAGCTGCGCCTGCGCACATTTTAAATCAAAAATGCATAATTGAATTGAATACCCTATCGAGGAACTCGGGTTTCTTTGACTTTTAGGAGGTCTTGCGTTGATAGGAATATTACAAAAAATATAAAAATTATGGAACCCAGTTAGTAAATAAAATACCCCAGGATAATAAACGTAATAGTTCTTAAATATTTTATTTTTAGAACCTCAAAATCATAGTTGATTATAAATAACACAACAATTTTCTAGCATTTCCACCCACTTGCACTCACTGGGGAGTGAACCTTAGCATTTCCGGTGCTTGCAAATTTCATTTTTATTTTTACAGTGTATTGATATGGCAACTAGTTGGGTAACTATTTTCCATATTTTTTAAGAGAAGATGATATATGAACAGTTTGTAGTTTACGACCTAGTAACCCGAGACCAACAGCCCGCTTCTTTGATTCTCCATTTGAATCTACGATATACCATAGATATTCCCTATTTCTCCCCCATTTTTCCCCCAACATTTAGTGAAAGTCGCTGGGGAGTCTGGATAATCTGGAAAGTGTTTCAAGCTGCGTCATCTGAAGGGCTTAACCCTTACAGCCAGCCGGAAGTAACCCCTGCCCCCGTGAAAGGGACGGGGCTACTGCGTTAGAAAGAGAGCGGGAGAGCGAGACATCCCCTGGCTTTGTGGGGGCCATGGGTAATGATTAATGAATGGAATCAATTAAGTTTCATTAACGAACACTTTTCGGTAGCTTGGGCATGGAAAAGAGTTGAGGAGTTGAGGAAAAGACAGGCGTCGACGTTCTCTCCTCAAGTGTCAATAATTTGGGTTTTCGTTTTCGATTTCGATTTTTACCCCATTACACGACAACCTAACCCTAACTCTTCGATATTCGTTTGTTATTTTGCCGTTGTCCGTTGTCCGTTGTATGTGTGTTTGTGTTTTATTTTTACTCTCCAACAGTAGCTGACGAAAAGGCCGCGGGCTTCTTGGCTTCTGGGCCCTCGGGCTTGGGTTTCGCATTATAGTTGATTGAACTTGCCACTAACCCCCCGACAATATGCAAAATCATCGTCTTCTTTGGCGAAAGCAACAACGCAACGCAACAATAGATCGCTTAATAATATTTGTGTACAGTGTACATACTCGCAGATTGCACTGGGAAAAATTAGTAAACTTTTTTACTGTTGATTTTTCGTGGGAAAAACTCTTTTTATTAGATCTGTAAGGTTCGGTTCCATATATTGATTAGAAATACTTACTGAAATTCAAGAAAGAGATATATAAATATAGAAAATAATTTCTTTTGTGAGCGAAAATGTTGTGATCAGATTCTCCCATCTTCTTGGGCTGTGTTTTTTCCAGTGCAGAGTGGGGTGTATTCGATTGAGTGACTCCCGTGTGGTCCTCACATTCACTTCACTCCAGTCCAGTCCCGTCCAGGCATGTGAACTCGCTGTGGGCTCTGGCAAAAGGTAATTTAATAACAATTAAAAGGCATTCGGTGCATGGCTTTTGAAGCCAATCTCCGTGTTACGCATTAATGAGCACTTAACTTGGTCAAAAGTGGCCTGCTCCACATACCCGATACTCGATTCATTCAATATATCCAGCCGATCGCAGAGTCGCAGGTTTCTGTTCAGTTCAGTTCGGTATGGTAAGTATGGTAGATGATGGTGTGGATGTGGATGGTAGGGTGTCGGTTTCGGTTTACGCACCTCGCATTGATTACATTTTGAACGTTTGTCAATTTGCTTACCATTCACTCCGAACGCCGAGCAACTCGCCCAGGGTTCCCCTCATCGCCACTCGATCCCCCTGCTAAATTGCTTAAAATTATTCAGTCGTTAAGCGTGCGAAAGTCGTTGATCGGCGATCGATCGATAAACCTGAAGACATCGTCGCCCTGAAATAGTTGCGACGAGCCACACACACCACAGGGGTTTCCCTCAAGAGAGACCGCTATATGGTCGCAAAACGAAGATACCCTGGGTTAGGTATCTCTATTTTGATTTATATCATTTAGGGGGAGTTAAACAACCTGTGCTCATGTTTAGCTAAAGGTTTCCGCAGCCATTTCTCAATCTATCAAAGTCTCTAATCTTATAATGAAGACCGAACTTGGCCAATTAATATTATAATATGAATAACATATGATCTTCTTGGCTAACATTTCGTCACTTCCTGGTTTTCAGTTGATACTGTAAGCCTTGTGTATACTAAAAGTAATCCAATAGTTCGCTTCAAGTCACTTAACGTGGGCGTGGGCAGCGCGCTCGAATTGATTGATGATAATTTGTCACACGGTCGACTATCAATTTCGGTCAAAAAGGATGCGACGCCGTCAACTGCGGCGACGACGGCAATCTAATGCCGTTCAAAAGGCACTGGCCATGGTCCAGAGGTAGGGGTAACAGCAGGGTCACACATTTATTCGAGTGAGTGTGCCAGGTATGAGAATGCTTAGGTTTTCGGATACCGAGACATGGGCGTGGATGGCACAGTGGGACGGCACTTAGCCAAGCGGAGTGTTGGTGAAAAATGTGCAACCATCACTTATCACTTTTAATTGTACTCTGTCTTTTGTACATAGTGAACTACTGCAACTGGTTCCATTCATCTAATTTATCTCCATGAACTACATTTTGATTGTTATGAAACTTTAAACAAATAGAAGAGAACGCGTCTAGCCACTTAAGGATTGTGAGAAGCGCAGAGAGCGGCGCATACAGGTATTGCCTTTTGTACATAGTAAACTACTGAAACTGGTTCCATTCATCTTATTTACCTTCATTAACTACATTTTGATTATTATAAAAATGTAAATAAATAGAAGAGGACGCATCTAGCCATTTAAGGATTGTGAGAAGCGCAGAGAGCGGCGCATTCAGTATATCAGTGAATGAGTGCCCTTGCTCTTCAGCCCACTGTGCCATGGCCTAATTGGAGTCCGCTTCCAGCCCCCAAACAGCCTGGATTGTCCGCTCGGTGGTTCGGTCAAGTGTGCATGATTGATGAATTATTTTGTTTTGCGGTGAATCAAAACGACACCATTTTCCATCAGCCCCCGCCCGATTTGATGACATACTCCGTAGTTGTGGCTCGAAAAGCCGATGCGAAGGTAAATTGAGATGAGGTCGGTTGATATGCCCCACAGACCTTGGCCCCTCGAAGGCAAAGGGTAAGGTAGATGTGGAAAAAGGTTTGGTCACTCCGACACTCGTATCATTAAAAAGGATATCGATAGGCGATAACATGGCTAAAATTGATTGAATTGTCTCTGTCGCCGTTGTCGCTGTCGCTGTCGTTGACTCTTTTTGTTTTTTTGGTTTGTTGTAGTGTGTTTTTCCCTTTTTGTCTTCATTTCAGCTGCTCGTCGAATCAAATTGAAATGTACAACACGCAGGACGCGGAGCACTCAATAGACCAAAAGTAATTAAGATAAATACGCAACGATAAAAGTAAATAAATATAATTGCTTTCTCTTTCTTTTTTGTTTTTTTCGCTGAACACTTGACAATCAATTGGCCCGACACGATGGTTAATGGTATGTGATTAATGAAGATTGGAATAAGTGGAAAAGGCTTAGAAAATCGAAGGGGAGGGGGTAAATCAGGCGTAATGGATATAAGGAAAGTGGTTACCAAAAATAGGTAATTAAATAATATTTTTCTATTGGTAAGAAGAAGAAAGTGAGAAGAGAAATACTAAAATCAAGAAGGGTCGATGTTATTTCCGTTTTTATGCCCGAAGGTATTCCATTTCATATTTGGACAATTATTTTCATTATTATGGCCAAAATAGTGATTTTTTGTTGGTGGAAAATAAGGATTTCGATTTTTGGCCAAAATCTGATTTTTTCTTTAATTTGTTTTTGCTATAAGTTTTGCAAAAATGCATCAAAATTAAAACGGCGAACTGTTCTGAGCAGATATCAACCTGATAAATAATATCAGTGCACTTTCCGCCTGATTTGAGAAACTTAAATTTTTTTTCAAACTTTCAATTTTTTTTAAGGAGTAACAATTTTTTGAAAAAAAATTTAAAAAAAAAAATTTTTTTTCTGTGAATGCCAAGTTTTAGGAAATTTAACTACGAGTTCAGGAAGGTATTCCACTCCATATTCGGACAATTATTTTCATTATTATGCCAAAAATAGTGACTTTTTGTTGGTGGAAAATGAGGATTTCGATTTTTGGCCAAAATCTGATTTTTTCTATAGTTTGTTTTTGCTGTATGTTTTGCAAAAAAGGTCCAAAATGAAAACGGCGAACTGTTCTGAGCAGATATCAACCTAATAATTAATATCAGTAAACTTTCCGCCTGATTTGAGAAACTTAAAATTTTTTCAAATTTTCAAATTTTTTTTAAGGGGTAGCATCACAATTTTTTGAAAAAAAATTTAAAAAAATAAAATTTTTTTCTGTGAATGGCAAGTTTTAGGAAATTTAACTACGAGTTCAGGAAGGTATTCCACTCCATATTCGGACAATTATTTTCATTATTATGCCAGAAATAGTGACTTTTTGTTGGTGGAAAATGAAGATTTCGATTTTTGGCCAAAATCTGATTTTTTCTATAGTTTGTTTTTGCTGTATGTTTTGCTAAAAAGGTCAAAAATGAAAACGGCGAACTGTTCTGAGCAGATATCAACCTAATAATTAATATCAGTAAACTTTCCGCCTGATTTGAAAAACTTAAAATTTTTTTAAATTTTCAAATTTTTTTTAAGGGGTAGCATCACAATTTTTTGAAAAAAAAATTAAAAAAAATAAAATTTTTTTCTGTGAATGCCAAGTTTTAGGAAATTTAACTACGAGTTCAGGAAGGTATTTCACTCCATATTCGGACAATTATTTTCATTATTATGCCAAAAATAGTGACTTTTTGTTGGTGGAAAATGAGGATTTCGATTTTTGGCCAAAATCTGATTTTTTCTATAGTTTGTTTTTGCTGTATGTTTTGCAAAAAAGGTCAAAAATGAAAACGGCGAACTGTTCTGAGCAGATATCAATCTAATAATTAATATCAGTAAACTTTCCGCCTGATTTGAAAAACTTAAAATTTTTTTAAATTTTCAAATTTTTTTTAAGGGGTAGCATCACAATTTTTTGAAAAAAAATTAAAAAAAATAAAATTTTTTTCTGTGAATGCCAAGTTTTAGGAAATTTAACTACGAGTTCAGGAAGGTATTTCACTCCATATTCGGACAATTATTTTCATTATTATGCCAAAAATAGTGACTTTTTGTTGGTGGAAAATGAGGATTTCGATTTTTGGCCAAAATCTGATTTTTTCTATAGTTTGTTTTTGCTGTATGTTTTGCAAAAAAGGTCAAAAATGAAAACGGCGAACTGTTCTGAGCAGATATCAACCTAATAATTAATATCAGTAAACTTTCAGCCTGATTTGAAAAACTTAAAATTTTTTCAAATTTTCAAATTTTTTTTAAGGGGTAGCATCACAATTTTTTTAAAAAAAAATGAAAAAAAAAATTTTTTTTCTGTGAATGCCAAGTTTTAGGAAATTTAACTACGAGTTCAGGAAGGTATTCCACTCCATATTCGGACAATTATTTTCATTATTATGCCAAAAATAGTGACTTTTTGTTGGTGGAAAATGAGGATTTCTATTTTTGGCCAAAATCTGATTTTTTCTATAGTTTGTTTTTGCTGTATGTTTTGCAAAAAAGGTCCAAAATGAAAACGGCGAACTGTTCTGAGCAGATATCAACCTAATAATTAATATCAGTAAACTTTCCGCCTGATTTGAGAAACTTAAAATTTTTTCAAATTTTCAAATTTTTTTTAAGGGGTAGCATAACAATTTTTTGAAAAAAAATTAAAAAAAAAAAATTTTTTTCTGTGAATGCCAAGTTTTAGGAAATTTAACTACGAGTTCAGGAAGGTATTCCACTCCATATTCGGACAATTATTTTCATTATTATGCCAAAAATAGTGACTTTTTGTTGGTGGAAAATGAGGATTTCGATTTTTGGCCAAAATCTGATTTTTTCTATAATTTGTTTTTGCTATAAGTTTTGCAAAAAAGGTCCAAAATTAAAACGGCAAACTGTTCTGAGAAGATATCAACCTGATAATTAATATCAGTGCACTTTCCGCCTGATTTGAGAAATTTAAAAATTTTTCAAATTTTTGTGAAAAATAAAAATTTTAGTCTGAAATGCCAAGTGCTATTTTAAATGCCATTCCATATTTGGACACTTATTTCGATAAGTAATTTTTTTTTAGACTTATTCTTGAATATATTACGTCCATTATTTTTAGAACCCCAAGAAGCAATAGTTTTCTTAACAAAAGCCAAGTAATCTCATTAGGTGAAAACTACGTATACAGAAGTGAAAATAGTTGGGCTTTTCATGGCGTATTTCCTGGCGACTCGACGCCATTTTCCACAGCCATGTGATTTTTAATAAAGCCAACTAAAATGTAATTAAATCTAATTTATGCGCTAATGAAGAAATTTTCATAGAAACAAAAACCGTAAATTAACAAATAAACAGGGGAGCACCGAGCCCAAATGAAATGAGTGCATAGATCGTGGAAATGGGATTGAAAAATGGAAGTGGAAGTGATGGAAGAGGGGCACGGGAGGGGACGTGTGTGCATTCATTAGCTGGCCGGTTTCCCACTTTTCGGGTGACAAAAGTTTCCGGTTGGCCACGGCTATGAACTAATGGCCAAACGGCGAAAATCACACGAACAAAAGACATTTTAATTGAAATTTTTAAGTTAATTAGTGCGAGTCTCTCGGCCTTTTACGCTTGAGGAAGGATCTCGGATCTCGAAAGTCGAGCGGTTACCTGTTACTTTTTACCTGTACTAATGAGACCAGGTCTCTCTCTCTCTCTCACTTTATGGCATTGTTTTTTGTGTATTTTTTCACCTTTTTTTGAAATTATGATTTAATGTCGCACGAATAAAATTTATTTCCATTTCAATGCTTTGTTTTGAATGGCATAAATTGTCATTAGATAAAGTTTATGACTCAATTATCGTTAGAGGTTGACAAGTATTTTTTGTCGCCGGTTTTGTTAGCCCGCTTTTAATGGTGACATTGAGTGCTGTCGCCGTCTCTCTCTGTCTCTCCTCTAGACATCTGGGGGATGTGTGGGGCGTGTCTGGCGATTTATGGCACTTCCCCACCCCTATATCCCCCCTGATGTCGCCCGTATATACATATGTATATACTATATAGACTGGATCTGCTTAGGTGTTTGCTGCGTTTCGAAAGTTCGCTGTAATCGCTTTTTATGGTGAACAACAAAAAATGCGAGTTTCATTGAAATCAGTTGACCAACAATGACACGACTTATGTAATCTGCATTCAGTCAACGGAAATGATTTATGCTCACGAGACACTCGTGTAGTTCGAGAGAGGTCACATTTAATGGCATATTTCAGTTAGCTCAAAACGGGGAAAATGAATATCACAATTCTTATTATTTGAAAACGAGCCTTGAAAACGTGTTGTCCTTTCATTAATGTCAGGAATATACCTCTTCCCCTTTCGCCAGCTCAAAAATAAAGTATAATTCGCTGCTTTTAACACTTAAACTTGATACGCGGGCTGTCGTCATGGATTTATAACATGTCTGTTTTTTTTGGAGCCTCCCACTCATTTGCCGAAAGCCCGAAATAAAGCGCAAAGAGTGCGACTAACATTAACATATTTTAAGGGCCAAACGGCATTTGCATAATTTTCGATCCCCTTCCCCCGTCTCCGCCATTTTGCTGATTGTAGGTTCTACCAGCACCCAAAAAAAAGTTGAAGAAAATGCTCCAAAATGGCGCGCACTTATGCCAAATTAAACTTTTTAACAAAAATGGCGCCCAACGTGGAAAGTGATGATGCTCTGGTTGCTGGGATGCTGGGATGCTGCAGCATCTCTGTGGGTTTTCCCGGGCTTTTCCTGGCTCTTCTGGCCACCATTATGTAACAAATTACTTTGGCAAAGTGCTCGTGTATTCGCTTTTTAAATATGCAAAAAGAGCGCAATTTGCATAAATTTTTGCCTCTCTCTTTCGCTCGACATTAAAACAATTTTAACTCGCAACACCAACAGGCGAACAAAAAAGAAGAAGCCGAAAAGCAAGGAATCTTCAAGGGTTAGGACAACTTGATACCCCTTAGGATGAGTTATTTTTAATATAATATTTTTTTTAGATTTTTATGTCGATCCATTCTGTGTGAATTTTAGAAGAATTTAGAAGATGTAGAATATAAAAATATAATATGCTCTATTTTAAAAGTTTATCTGAGTTGTAAATACATTGATACCTATTATTCTTTTAATGACTTTAATTATACATAAATAAATAGTTTGGATTTTTTAAGTACTATATTATTATTTCGATCTTATAGATATTTA
Organism: Drosophila mimetica; assembly: GCA_037075245.1. Lineage (NCBI taxonomy): Eukaryota > Metazoa > Arthropoda > Insecta > Diptera > Drosophilidae > Drosophila > Drosophila mimetica. Next base: position 19,632,649 of record JBAMCH010000005.1, on the reverse strand, counting down.
AACCTCCCAGATTCGAGCAGTTCCTGAAACCTGAACACCACCCATCCCTTTGGGTGAGGGGGTTGCCTGTTGCTGTTACCGTTACTGTTACCGTGGCCATGTTACCATGTTACCACCCCCAACCACCCACTGAACCACCCATCTCGGCTGGTACGTGGTGGTGGCTGTTGGCTTTGGACTGTTTTGGGTTGGTTGGTTGTCATCGGTGCCAAATTAACAAATTTACACCAACATCTCCAGCTCAAAAGCGCCGAGGGGGGTGGCAGAGTGGGTGGGGTTGGCTTTTCCTGGGGTGGGGTGGGGTGGCTTCACATTTGACATGCTCTGCGGCGGGTGGTTGGTCCTTAATGCGAATTCGCTGCTCGGGCCCTTCATCTCCGGCGTCGCTCCGCTTTTGGCGTCCTCAAATTAAATATTCCGGCACCATTAGTGCTAAAAGTGTTCGCATTAAAAACATTTTGCATTTTTTCTCGCCTCCTCTTCTTATTTTTTTTCGTTGCTTTCCCCACGCCCAACTTCTGCTTTGGCTGGCTGTGGAAAATTAGCTGGAAATTTTCCCTCACGACAACTTTGTTTTTAAGCACGGTCAAGTTTGTTTTTCGCGGGGAAAAATAAAAGCAAGCAAACAACTTTTGCATTAGTCCATCTAAAAAAGTGGCGAAGGTAATCAAGGATAGAATCGTAGCTATCACCGAAAAAAGTCCATCGAAAAGTTACCTTGCTTGTTTTTTTTAATTAAGTAGATTGCAATCTGTTTTAAGGTGAATTTAGTACACTTACTATTAAAAATATCATTAGCAATATTTACAATGATCTGGTATAGATATCTAATATTAGTTGTACTGTATTCCAGGGATCCTAATTATTATGATATTTGAAATAAAAATTATAAAATAAATAATATTGGTTGATTTTTATAAAAAAAAGTTGGTAAGTAAGTCTTATTTTAAATTTGTATAATAACATTATTGTAGTAAAAATGTAATAATAAAATTTTTTATAATAAAAATTGAAAATTAGTCTTATTCTCCAGTTTTTTTGTTCTTAAGAATTCGCGGTCTTTGAAAAATCGATATAGGTTTTTTTATTTAAGTTATATATAATCCACACAAATAAATCCTCTTGTTCTTAAGAATTCGCGGTTTTTGAAAATAAAAACCGATTAATAAGACCTCTAGTCTTATATAGATTAAATATTGATTCTTCGAACCCGCGAATTCTTAAGAACAAGAGGATCTTCAGATTGTTTGGACCGTTATCTTCTTAGCTAAGGCACTATTGCTTATACGTGGCTCTATATTAATCGTTTATTATTTTTAAAACCGCGAATTCTTAAGAACAAGAGAATTTATATTATAGTATACTCTCCATAATGCGGATATATTCCTTATTATTGTATTAGTAATTATAGAGAAAGAAAAGCCCGCTTTTGGAATAGTCCAGCGTTAATCAGCTGACTTGGCCGCATTTTGGATTCGAGAAACCACCTTAATTCGACTGATAAGATCGGCTTCCTGCTTTGGCCAGCCAAAAATGGCGTTAAATAGGGATGAAGGAGGCCAACAACTTGCTAATGATACCGGCAACGCCTCTCGACTCTCGATGATCAAATGTTAATTCGAAAATAAATGAACGTTAATTGCACGGCTGGACATCCGGCACTTGTAAGGTGGCCATACCACGTATATATGCGATATATGTCCGATGTCTGGGACAAATCATGTCTGGCCCTTTGATGCTATCGCCACTCATTAAGCGGAGCGTTTGGGGCGTTGAGGTGTGAGTTGTGAGCTGTGAGCTGGTCTATAAGTCCGCTGACAGCTGGTAGCACTTCTAACGAGGTCCTCGAGCGAAGGTCGTCGCCTGCTTGCCCTCCTCTGCCTTCCTTCCTACAGCTAAACCCATAGCCATGCCTCTATGTATTTTCCTCCTGCCTCCTGGTGACAGCTGCCAGTGCACTTAATGTCCGTCCTGCATACCTTTCACACCTTCTTCTCCGTTCTTTTTTCCCTCTTGTTTTTTTTTTTTGTTTTTTTGGTAGGTGTGAAGCGGAATTTCCAGTCTGTTCGCTGCGGGCCTTATCTAAATTGCTTTTCAAGTATCAATATTTTAGCTCAAGTGTAAATTATACGCACACGCTGAGGCTGCAGAAAAAAGGCAAAGGAGTAGAGAGGAGCAACAGAAAATTGAAGAGAGAGATCCATCCTGTGGTTTTATTTAGTGCTAGGCCATAGATAAATCTAAAAGCCCCGGGGCCAGAGGTTCGAAATCGAGTCGAAAGCATTTCCAATGGCATAAATTACGCACGCCAACGTATTCATAATTCTATTTCCGGCACCATTAGCTCCCCGGATTCACAATTCACATGACCCCAGCAGACAGACAGACAGACAGACAGACCCAAGATTTGTCGCTGACACGCAATCCCATACGATACGATGAGATCCCAAGCGATACACGGGAATGGAACTGGCGACTGGCAAACGGGATGTGCTCCATTAATTGGACCCGGGGCCCCATAAAAAAAATCTCCCAGGTAAAAGTTTCTTAATAAAATGTTAAACCAACGAAAAAAAAATCACAAAACAACGATCAACTAAAACAGAGTCAAACTGAGCGCATTATAATCAGATTATGAGCACTAATGATCCTTTAATGATCGGCGTTTAGGTATCGGGTCTCCCCGGTTCCCAAAATTGGTTTTAAATTGAAAGACGGTCTCCAAGTAATATATACGAAACGAAATCAAATCGAAGCGTAACACTTTTATTTAGTGATACCCAAAAACGGATGCGGCATAGGAGAATGGTAAATAGTTTGGTTTAGTTAAAGAAATCTGAAAAAATATAACCCAAGGATTTAAGGTTTGTTTCTAACTAATATTTTACCTCTATACTATGTATTATTATCCTATATCTTACTAAACTATTAAAACTCGTCATAAAGAAAACGCAATTGAGGTTTGATTTCTGGTAACCAGATACTTTTCTTATATAATGCTTTCTCAAGATCAAAGCCAGCTGGAAATCGGATACTTTTTTGCTTTCAATAGCGTATTTGAACTTCTGATTAACCCTAAAGAGTTCAGCCGCTGAGTTTCCATGAATGAAATACCCGAGAAACGGACACTGTGGGGCGCCTCGGGCCCCGATGTCTCGATAGGGCACGGCTACTGTAAATGCCCTCCGCTGTTACCGTTGTTGGCCAGGCTAATTATCAACACACCAAGTCCACAAACGAACTGCTCTGGTGGGCCTGAGCTGGACTAGTTTAGTCGGATCGGATCGGATCGCTTTGGATCGTAATGGAATGGATTCGAATAGACTGCTTTTAGCTCTCTAGCTTCAGACATTTCCGGTAACGGGGTTGCGCAGGCGCGTTAATGAACTTTTAAGCGATGGAAGGTGGAAGGAACTGGGCGATACACGGAAAATAAGTACTACCAGGTTGAGGTTTTGGTGTTCAAAAGTAGGTGTTATTACCAGAACTTGCAATATATAGAACATAACTTGAATAAGTTATAACTTATAACCGTTAGTGTGACCACCATTTAAATAAAGTGACCATAAATGACCATAATCTCCTAAAGAATTCGCGTTTTTTCTTTTGTGATAAAGCCCATTTGGTGATGCTGTTATATAAATTACCACATCTCCTAAAGAATTACTTAGTTTAATGCCTAAAAGACGTATAATAAAAACTAAAAATTTACAATTTAAAATGTATATAAAGTATATATATATCAAATAAATATAAATTTCTCGCAGTGCAGGGCCTAGAACTCCAGAAGGCCCGATATGGTTGCTACCAAAAAACAGAGCATAACTTATAGAGCCAGCACAAAAGGACAGAGGACAAAGGACAAGCGGCAACTGGGACAGGTGTAATTTAATTATGCAAGCCAGCGAGCATAGAAAGTGGCTGTCGGAGGGGGGAGGGGGAGCGGCATAGGAGCGGCGGTCCAGTTGTCAGAGTTGTTTTTGTGTTGGCGTGTTCATTAAACAAAGTGCAGCAAAAGCAAACGAGAGGCAAACGAAGGCGAAGGTAGCGCGTCCAATTTTAATGACACATAAAATTGGTCACTTATGTTGGCCGCAAATGAAAACAAAACTGGCCAGGACATGACAGGCAGGACACACACACACACACACACAAGGATATATGGACAAAGGGACCAGCGAGGTTGCACATGTTGTGCGAAGGACACTGAAGAAAATTCAAGAGGATTATTTATTTTATCAAATAAGTAAATTTAATATAAGAAGTAAGTAGGAAAAATAAATAAATATTTAACTTAATATTATTTATTAATATATAATAATGAAATTATAAAAAAAAATGATTCATGATTTTTTAAATTCCTGTCATCCCAAATATTCAGTGCTGCATGTATTTTATTTCTTAATTATTTCCGAGAAACATTTCTCACAGTGCACTTGAGGCATTTCTGTGGCGTCATTGTCCTTGTGACTAGATAAACACAACGACATGTCCTTAAAAGCCGCTTAGCGCACTCAGCGGTCCTGGAACGTAGGTAATGTGAACTTGTTCGCTCGAAAAAGGGGGTTGGGGGTGCGGAACCCCCTCCCGGCTTACTGGCTCCTTTTTTCAGGTGTTATTTGTTTGGCTTTCCCTTTGCGGTGTCCTTTTTTTTGCTGGGGCTGCGCGACAGGCGTTAAAATCATGTATCGCTGACTCGTTTAATTACAGTTACACGTAACAGCGCTTCGAAAAAGGTGGAGAACGTGTCCTTATGTTCAGATTTCCACAACCCCCAACCTACAACATTTTACAATCGCGGTTTGGATTACCAACCGCATTTCCGTTTTCAATTAGTCCAGAAATATATATATTTTGATATATTTTGTAAGAACATATATTCGAACTAACTTAAATCTGTGACTAAACTTTCTATTCTTTCGACCAAATCGATGGGCATTCTGAGCTGTGTTGATCTCCAAAGCGAAACAAAGCTGGAAAACAAAATAGTGGCGGGGAACAAAGCGAAAATGAAATTATTAAAGCATTAAAGTAGAAAAATTAATTAAAAAATAATCAGCATTACGTGTGCGAGATGGCGTGACAGCAAATCATATTTAATAATACCGTCATAATATTTATATGCCCCCAAAGATACCCCCACCACCCCCCCAGCAACCATGGTCTAGGAGGAGTTGCATTGGCCATACAAACCAGATGATAGGGCGTACGAAGCCCTAAATACTCTAACCTAGTCTTGAAAAATTAATGAAGGAGAATAAAATATAATATGGAATATTTTACAATAAAGATAAATCCATTAATGTGTTTAAATATAATATTCAAAATATATTTTTGTCATTCAACTTTTAGGGCAATATATTTTGAAAGAAAATTAGAGAGAACGTATCAAATACCCGTTACTCAGCTAAAGCAAGCAGTGGCAAGCAGGGCAAACCAAGCAGTCGCTGGAAAGTGGCGCCATCTATGTGGCAGACAAACAATTATTTGCTTAAAACTTTTTACTGAGTGGTCCGATTAAAAAATTTTCTTCTACTTTTCGGAAGGTATTAATAAACCAAACAAAATTACGTTTACACTTTAGCTCTAACTATTAGTTACTTTAAAATTACCTTTGCAAGGGTATTTGGAACGTGTATTAGATGATAATTCGAAGGTAGACCCTCGGGGGCCACGCCCCCTACCCCACTGCCGCCCATCTTGTTGCATGGCCGCAGAAATTAATTGCACTTAAATTGTCACTGGCAATTGCAACAACTTTGTTGCTGTCCCCCGTGTTTGTTTATCGCTTTTTATCGACAGCGCTGGTCATTTCATTAGTCGCTGCTATTGTTGTTGTTGCTGTTGTTGTTGCTGGCGCTGTTTAAATGCAACTAATTAATGGTAATGGGTCATTTTGCATGGCCATCGCCAACATCGGCCGCCTTGTTTGTTGATTTTGTAAGCAATTTTGTGTGCTGTGTGTTTGCATTGTGTGTTTGTTTGTTTGTGTTTATATAAAACTATTCGCCGCTATCGATTTTTTCATTATTATTGCCCTGGCCATGTTAACATGAAACATTTGGCAGTTAACAATGTATTTGCTACATGGAAATCGCAGTTGTGACGATGTTCGTTAATGGAGAACACTTGAATAAATATTCTAGCATTACTTTTTATTTAATTTAAGGTAAGGATATTTTTAAGATATAATATACAAAACATTTTATTTAAAAGAACCCTCAAATTAATAAAAAAAAACTGGTTAATAAAAAAAATATCTTTAAAAATATTATAAGCTAAGAAACAGATCTTTCAGATTAAAGAACTATAAAATGCATTCACAAAAACCTTTATAAATATATCGGAAACATTAAAAATTCAAATGGGGAGTATTATTAGGTATTGTATAATACATATATTAAAGAAAATATTATTTAAAAAAAACCCTAAAAACTAATAAAAAAAACATGGTTTATTAAAAAAAAGAACTTTTAAAATATTATAAGCCAAGAAAAATATCTTTCAGGCTAAAGAATTATAATTTTTATCCACAATGCCTTTATAAATATATCGGAAACATTAGAAAACTCAAGTAGGGAGTAACATTAGGTGTTGTATAATATAAAAAACAAAACTATTATTTAAAAGAGCCCTAAAAATAATAAAAAAGATGGGTAATATAAAAATACTGACTTTAAAAATATTATTTATAAAAATATATATTATTATCAAAAAAGATCTTTCAGACTACAGAACTATAATTTTTATCCACAATGCCTTTATAAATATATCGGAAACATTAGGAAACTCAAGTGGGAAGTCACATTAGGTATTGTGTGCAGATGCAGAGCTCAAGGCGGCGTACTTAGTGAGTTATGCCCACGGGAACACCCAGACCCAGACTTTTATTCGGGGCTCTAGCCAACCTTGACAATTTTCGCTCGATTCGCAATCCAAAGATTTGACGTCAAATGTGCTTTTCTCTCGTGTGGGCAACCAAGCTCAACCTCGACTTTCTATATCCCTCATCCCGCGTATCCTTTGGTCCTTTTTTCGCTCATTTTCGGTACTTGCCACATGCCACGTACTTGCCATCTAATTGTATAAAAGCGTTTCCGTTACGTTCGCCATTTTCGCCCAGTGGGCGGCGGGCGGGGCAGGATACGAGAGAGAGAGGAAGACAGGGAGAGAGGGAGATGGCAGGAGTGGCAAACTTTGAGTCAAAGTATCTAAACGCACAGTTTTTCTGTATCCAAAACTGCATTAAATGCCATAAAATAACTTTTAAAATGCTTTTTACTTAACATCCTGCCCGACGTCGACGCCGGCAGCGCCGTGGGCAGAGGAGTGAAAGAGACAGCGAGCTCAGCGAGCCGGTCCACGAAGATTAATTAACAATTTGCCAAGTTCTCTGCTCTTCACTTCTCTCTGCCTCTTACTCCCCTCGTATTTATTTAATTTTTTTTCTTTTCCTCTTTTTGATGTCGCTGTTTATTGGTGCGAAAGAAGCGAAAGAGATGGCCATATGTGTTTGGGTTTCGGGAGAGGCTTTGGGTTTTCGGGAGCGAAAGAGAGGGCAGGAACTGAGTGGCTGGACCAAAATTATCGACAGCGGAAGTTAACACGCTTTAAATCAATTACACAGAGAGAAAAAAAACCAAGAAATTTGAAAATCCAGTGAGCATGTTAAATTTTTTCTCAATATTAGTTGATTCTTTCTATTTCGATTCCATTTTCCATTAATTGATTTCAAAATCAAAATTCTTAAAATTTTTTTTTATATTTATTTTGATTTTATTTTTAAATTTAATATCAACTAAAAAGAAACCATATTTTGAAGAGTATGGCTGACTAGACTTTACTCTTTGAATAGTCTTATCAACTAATATATAGTAAGTAGTATAATTTCGGAAACGCCATAATTCTTTTAGTGTAAAAAATAAAAGGCGGAGTTTAAGGGGAGTCCACGACTGCGCAGTTAGTCGCCTAGCGAGTGTGGCCTTTTCTCGATTTTTATAGCACCGCTATAAAGTCTCTCTCTCTCTCTCTCTCGCTCCCCGTTTCGGGCTCCCCTTTTCTGGCTCTCCCCACTCATAATTAGCACTGACCAAACGGAATCGAAATCGGAGTTTTGTCTCTGATTGTTACTACGTGTTTTTGGCCTTTTCTAGTTGTATTTCCCTAGTTTTCAAAATTTTTTTTCTGTTATTTGGATTCCAGTTCCAGAGTCTAAGGTCACACAGCTGTGTCAAAAAAAAACAACAATGAGGCAGCAAAATCGGGGCAGCGAGTATGAATGAATTGGATTTGAATTGAATTGAATGGCTTCGGTTTGGAAAGAGAAATTTTTAGAGGGGTGTGAGGCAATAATGTTACAAATATTTGGGGTACAAATTGTATTTGGGAATCCCACGCGTTGGATCCAAAAAAAATGGGGCAAGTTGTGTGAGTATTTCTAAAAACTAATATGGATTAATAGGATTCTATGGGTTAGATTAATTGGTGGAGTTAGAAAAGTTCAAAAACAGTTTTTTAAAAGACCATTTTCATTACTAAATTTTATTATATTTGATTTATAACTTTTATAATTATAGTTTCATAGCTTAAGGCCCCGTAGCTATAGCTTAATTTAAGTTCAGAACATTTAATAAAAAAAAATAAAAATAAAAAGAAAATTCTTTAAGGAACTCTCCCTTATAATTATATTTTAAGATATTCGAATACAGTTCTGAGGGATTCCTTTCGCTTTTGCGGCTTGCTTTCGTTTCAAGCTCATCTCGAGGAATACGGCGATGATTCGATTTCGATGGGTTCTGACAGAATTCCTGGTGACACTTGACTGGCACCTTCGGCACATCGGATTATTAACGCTTTGGCGATTTGATTAAGCGTCAAAACTTTTGCGGTTTTCGGTATTGTCGCCGCCGGGTCTCGTTTGAGTTTCACAGCTGGCATTCCAATATAGATATCTTACAGAGAAAAAGATTAAAAATAAAAATAATAAAAAAAAGTAAACATTTTAAATCATAAATACAATATTGATTTACGATATTGATATAATCGTGCCGCCTGAAATGCGTAAAAATACTTCATATCACAACTGGCCTTTATTACGCTTACTTCACGTGTATCTCTTTTTTTCCCTTGATTGTCGTAAAGAGTGTCGTTTTTTTGTTGTCCAAAGTTTATTTTTAAATTTTTGCCCTCGTCATCGTCTCAATATGATGGCATTTTATAGTATTAAACTAAGCAGCATCGCGCTCTCCCCCCCTTTGGGCTGTCAGACATCTCAGCCTTTTTTTTTCTTGTCGCATTTTCTGCTTGGTTTTTTGGTTAATTGGCTAAAAATTTTCTACCAAATTACTTTAATTATGACAGTTACACAGACCTTTTCTTTATGTTTTTGTTGGTTGTTTAGCCGCGCTTATTGCCCTGCCTCTCCATCGCTTCCCCCGAAAAATGTGAAAAACTCGTCTCGTTTCATTCATTCACCATCTCACGACTTTGTTGTCTGGCTGGCTGTCATCTCTCCACTCCACAATTGGTTACAAAATGTGTTAAATAATTACCTCGATTATTGTTAATATATACGGGTATGGCTCTATATATATATATATATATCGCTTTGTCCTCTCTGTTTGCTTTGGGTCTGTGCGAAATTGAAATCTGGGTTAGTTTGGGATCGGGCTCTTGAATGGCCACCGTTGGCAGAGGTCAACGATTGGCTTTTTAGCCGCTTTAAATTACCATTTGTAATTTGTATAACGAGAGCTTGTATTATGACACATGCCAGTTACAATAGAAGTGGACAACTTGCTATTTTGTTATGCATTTTAAACTTATTTGTAGGGCTTTTTAGATTTTTTTTTTACATTTTACATCAGCATTGGGTTAAAAATAGGTCAAAATATTAAATATAGCAAATGTAATACTTTATGGTTTTTGAAAATAAATATTTTAATAAATGCTAAAATATATTTAGATTTTTTTTTTATAATTTTTACATCAGTATTGGATAAAAAATAGGTCAACCATTTTATTTTCGAAAATAAATATATTTATGAATGCCAAAATATATTTTTAGGGCTTTTTAAGATTTTTTATAGGTCTAAATAATAAATATTCCGAATGTTATACCATTCTATTTTTTAAAAAAAATATTTTAATGAATGCTAAAATGTATTAAAGCGGTTAAATGGGTCTACAATCGGGTTTTTGTTTACGTTGAACTGCAACTAAATTGCGATGCAGCTATCCTGCAATCGTTTCTCGTTTATGGGATTATGACGGACCCAGAAATCGAGTGACCGGCATTATCGCTCGGCCATTTAGCGGCGATTTAATACTTAATCCGCCGGCGATTGCGGCTAAAGCGACTTTGTGTCAGCTGGCATGGTATCGTTTCGTATCGTATCAAATGGTATCTCATCGGATTGGATTGGATCAGTTGGCAAATTTAGCACTCGAATGGCCAACTGGGTAAGTGGGCCGCCCGCCGCCTTTGGCGCGGATTTGTCCGTTTGTCAAGCACGAGGTGCGACTGTACCCGAAATCGATTGCATAAGGCCCGCGGGCGCTTTTAATTGCCCCAGCCAACGGGTTGCATGCCTCACGGAATTGCGGGGCCAATTAAGATGCAGTTATTAAAAACCGAAAAAACTTCCAACTTCAAACTAAAAACTAAAAACGAAAAAGGAAAACAATAAAAACCGAAAAGTAAAGCAGTGCTGCCGAAAACTTCCGCGAATTTGAAATTGAAACGTTTTTGCAGTCACTGAGGCACGAGAGCAGCTGGCAGCGATTACAAATTACGCATACGCCGCTTTGTACCCACCGCTTAGAAACCCCGATCCCCCTCCGTCTGCCCCTCCTCATCCCCCCTCCCCATCGCCACTCACTTGCTGTTAATTGTAAAATTGTAAAATTGCAAAACGTAAAATGTAAAATGCACTTAGACTGAGCGCCGCAGACAGAGACACGCTCGGCCAAGCACAAAACATTAATAAATACCTGCGGTTTAATTCGAAATAATTTGTTTAAACATTTCCTTTTGTTTCGCTTCCATCTCCTCGGCCAACTCATTCTCACCCAATCCCGATTTTTAATTGCAGCGTAATAAGAGAAAAGTATCATATTTTGTACAGTTTGCCGGCTTGAGTGTACAGGGAGAGAAAAGTGACGGGAAATTTAGTTAAGTTTATTAGTTCTAGACTTGAAATATAATTAAGTGTGCTTTTATTGTTATTATTAGTCTTTTGTTCATATATGTATTATTTATGATATTCATTTACGGTATAGATATTAAAAAAAAAAATTCTGTAACTATTAAAATAGTTTTTCGAATCAATACATTAATCTGAGGAACTCTTATGTAATACAAATATGTTTTATTTTTCAGTGTAGGTGGTAGTCGCGTGTGTGTGGCCCAGTCCCCTCCCCATTGGAGCCCCACCTCTTCCCTTGGGTAATCAAGGGAAATGAAATGCATTCGCTGTACAATACATAAATTGCAAATTATATTGGAAATTTGCGTTACCCACACGACTAATAATATTCGGGGGGTGAGGGGTTGGTATAAAGATCATTGCATCGAATTGCAAATTGATATATGGAATACAAATCAAGGTCGCAACCGAGACAATGTCGGTTCTTGGGAGGCAAATGTGGAAAATCGTACAGTCCACAGAAATTATGAATATGCTTCAACTATAAAAAGTAAAAATAAATACACTGATAAAAAAACGTACTTTATTTTAAAATAACCAATGCGAGTACTTGTCCAAATATGGAATGGCATACCTTCCTGAACTCGTACACCGAGAAAAAAAACCGTTCTCATCGATGCGTATTTGAGAATTTCGATCTCAAAAGCTAGCCAAGATCGACTCATACTAAAAATGCTTAAATCAACATCGATGTCATCTCATGTCAACATCGAAACCGAGATTGATTTTGACTGGGAATACTAGAATCAACATCGAATCGTCTTGATATCAAGAAGAAAAAAGTGAGAATACAAATACTAAAATCAAGATCGATCGATCTTGGCTTTTTTTCGTTCTCAATTTTTTTGGGTGTAGTTAAATCCTCTATAACTTGGCATTCCCAGAAAATTTTTTATTTTTTTGAAATTTTTATCAAAAAATTGTGATGCTACCCCTTAAAAAAAAAAGAAAATTTGAAAAATTTTTAAGTTTTTTAAATCAGCCGGAAAGTGCACTAATGTTAATTATTAGGTTGTTACCTGCTTAGAACAGTTCGCCGTTTTAATTTCGTACCATTTTTAAAAAAGATAGAGCAAAAATAGATTTTTCAAAAAAACACATTTTTGCCAAAAATCCAAATCCTCATTTTCCGCTTATAAAAAATCAGTATTTTTGGCATTGTAATGGAACTAATTGTCCAAATATGGAATGAGATACCTTCCTGAACTCGTAGTTCAGTTCTCTATAACTTGGCATTCCCAGCTAAAATTTTTATTTTTTTTGAAAATTTTCCCAAAAACTTGTGAAAAAATTCAAAAATTTGAAAAAAAATTTTGAATTTCTCTAATCAATGTTTTTTGTATTAAATTTAAATACGAAATATGAGATTTTTAATATTTACATTTACTATTTATTTTTTTTAGCAGTGTAAGATTTAGATGTATAACTGATTTTCAGTTCGTTGGTAATGCGTATTATTATTTGGGGCCTATAAATGTTTTCGACGGCAAGGACTTTCCCACGCAAAATACACAAATCCCACTGCCAAGGCGAACGCATTTAAAGTCACTTAGAATGATATGATATTAATCGCGTGTCCGATTTAATGACTCTTAGCCGCAGCACCGACAAACGACAAGATTTGTGGCTAAAACTATACGAACTCGTATATAGGTATATATTTAATTTCAGTAATAATTGTGAGGGGCGAAAAACTTTAATTAAATTGCTGTGCGCATTGAAATCGAATTGAAAATCGTTTTTGTTCTGCTTTTTTATGTCATGATTATGGCCGCAACGAAATCTGTTTTGACTCTGCGCAAATAAGCATTAAATCTCACAGTTATTGTTGCCAGATCGTGGCGATCCAAACCGATCCCAAACGATCCCATACCCCATATCCCACTCCCTGAGATCCCGCTTTGATCTCGCCTCTGTCTCTCTGTCTCTTTCCCCCCTGATGGCCCCCTCTCTTTCGTTCTGATTTGAATTTTTATGCATTTTGACAAGGCTTCGGTGTCGCTTTTATTTTTCCCTCTTTTTTAGTTGTCGGCGGCGTGTGGCCAAAGTTGTTGGGGCCTCGTTATTTGTCTGTTTATAGAACGTTTCATTTGTCTCAATCAGCAATCAAAATAAATGTTGTTGTTGCCTTCTCGCGTGGATTAACATGGTTTTTCAATTTTCGAGCATAACTTTTTACGGCTCTATTCATTTGTCGAACATTTGTATGTCCGCCGGTTCGGGTCGCTCTAGTTTATGAGTTTGAAAATAATTAAGTGTGCAAATTAATCTGCCATTCCCACGAAAGTCGCAGCCCTCCCAATGTCGCCCCGTCTCTTTTGCCCGGCATCAGGCCATCTCTCTCTCTCACTGTCTCTTTGGCAATCCCATCAAGAGTCGCGAGTGTCACATTTAAACCTCGGACTCAACATTAAAGACGACAAAAAGCCAACAAGTTCGCTTTGCACTTAAGAAATCTGATAAAATGAAGAGCGGCGCAAAAGCAGCAGAAGCAGCGGGAAAACTGAGAGAAAAAAATGCATTACTTTCCAAAAGCTTAAAAAATTGTATTTAAAAAGGAAGTGTAAAATAAAGATAAGAGGTATAAATATACGTAAATTATTTGTATTTTTTTTTTGATTTTTATTCTAGTATTTTTTTGAAGGTAGGAGATCAAAAACTATTCCCAGTTTTAATAGGAACTGTAAAAAAATTTATGAGGTGGTATAATAAATAAATTATATATTATAAGTATAAAAAAAATATTTGTAAAATTTTGTTTGTTTTTTATTCTTTTTTTTGAGTGTAAGAGGTCATAAACCTTTCCCAGTTTTAATGGGAACTGTAAAATAAATTTAAGAGGTGGTATCATAAATAAATTATACATTATAAATATAGAAAATTATTTGTAAAATTATGTTTGTTTTTTATTCTTTTTGTTTTGAGTGTAGGAGGTCATAAACCTTTCCCAGTTTTAATAGGAACTGTAAAATGAATTTAAAAAATGATATCATAAATAAATTATACATTATAAATATAAATAACTTACGTATGAAATTATTTTCTTTTAATTCCTCTTTTTTTTAGTGTAGGAGATCATAAACCTTTCCCAGCTTCGTCGTCGCTGCACTCGTCACGTGAGTTTTAGCGCAAAACAATTTGAACGATTGAATGCATCGGGCGATGCGATGGGACGCACCTCAGGACCTCAACCCCCCCTCTCCACCACCCCTGGGGAACAACCCTTTCGAACCCCCCGTCCTGCCCAGTAAGTTACCTTTTTTAGCCGCTCTTCAGAAGTGTCACACACAATCCGCTTGCATTTTGGCATTTGTCAACTTTTCCATGCGCTGCGCATGCGCAGCAGCAGAAATGGAGGAAAAGAAGGGAAAAAGGCACTTTTAAGCCGCTCGGCTGCTCACTTTACCCGCTCTTTGTTGCCCATTTCGCTTTGGTTTCTCGTCCTTTATCTAAAATGCTTTTTGCGTAAATTGCGTATTGAGTTTAAATTAAATTTGCCAAGATTAAGATAAGGAAATGCAGCTCTTTCTGTTATTTTTTTTAGTTTTTAGCAGCACCTGGCGACTGCAGCGATCGCAGCGCATCGATGCGTAACCAAAAAGGTGTCTTAAACGTTTCCCGCTCTTCGTTTCGGAGGTGGGGAATCCTGCACAGGCAAAAAGATACTTTGGCATGAGATACTTGCTCATGAGATACTCGCCGCTAAATGCAAATGAAAGCGAACTGGCCAACGAAGAGCTGGAAAATGTGTGCGGAGTGAGTATAAATTTGAAAGTAGTCATGGATCGGCTGATATTCATAAGCTATTATAACAATTTTCATTTCAATCAAAACTGATTTCTAAAGTAATCAAGAGACTTGTGTAATGGCTCCTAAGATTAATTATTTAAATTGCTTTTTTTTTTAATTCAGTAACCCAGATTCATCTTCCCATATGAATATTGGTTCTAGAAGGGTTTTGTGGTCGACTAACTATCATTAGTTCTTTGAAATACCCTTATAAGAAGGTTTTTCTTTTAATTTTATATAAATACATATATAATATTTAATGGATAATGAAAGTCATGGTATAACGTTTTTACCTTATAGAAGCCATGTTCTCAGCCGCTTTGCTTGTGAGGCAAAGGTTATGAAACTTCGGAAATTGGTATATTATAATGTTTTAGGAGATCATAGCAAGTTTGGCCACCTTAAGATAACTGCAAGGCATCCCATTTTAAAAAATAAATCGAAAAGGGTATTCCCCGCTTCTGTCTGATTTTTCTCGTTTACTTTTTTCGGCCTGCACACTCATGGAACGCACTTCCTCTGCAGTGGCGAGTATTTAGTGGGGCAAGTTTACCTCACTCAAATGTTTATTTTTATATAGACCACTGTCCCCGCTCTATTCCCTTCGTAACGTTAACGTGTCAAATGTCTGAAAACACTAATCCCCTAAGCAGCTTAAAGATCGCGATGCGTTGCGTCTTAAGGGCCCCGGATCGTTGGTGTGTGTGTGTTTGCAAGAGCGAGATGGTAGCGCTGTCTGCTTGACCGGACGAGAGTTCGATATATATATATATATAGATGTGTATATAACTTATATATACGCTCGTATTTATGCGTTTTCTTTTTCTCCATTGACTGCGGACTTACACACGTTCATTCATCGGTCTTCCGTTCACAACATCACCCCTGCGCTTTTTTTCAGGCCTTTCTTCTGGCTTTCTCCCAACTGTTTTCGGGTTTTTTGTTTACTTATTTCTCCCCAGATCGATACATGTATGGCAAACGGTGGTGCGACTTCTGGTTGATCTCTTCATTGATATCACTTTTGATTTTTGTCGTTTTAATTTGATAAGTTGTCAGGAAATCATAAGTAGGCCCGTCGTCTTGGTAATTGAAAAATGATTTCTAATATGCAAGAAATTAATCACATTTTGGATTTTGCTCTGCCCGCGATCACGATCACGATCACGCCACATTTGATCGCCAGTTTGAGCGACAGCTAACACAGTAGCTAGTGTGTCGATTGAGCATGGGTATGGGCATATATATTTTAAAAGGGGGCAGGGGGAGATCGGATTGGATCGGCCGAGGAATGAGGGGCTTTACGCACGAACTATAAACGGTCGCGGGGTCTGGAGATTTATTACACAAAACAAATCTAAAAAAAAAAGATAAAATTAAGCAAAAAAAAAATGATAAGATAAGTTTTTCTTGGTTAAACTTAGTAAATAATTTATATCTTAAAAATACTACATTTTCAAACTAAATATATGATATATATTTTTGAAGGCACTCCAGGAACATCACTTCTTGCAGTCACTGTAGCGCAATGGATTTACGTTTGGAGCTCTGGAGCTGTGAAGCTGGAACTGTGGAGCTGTGGAAAATTAACTCGCTCATTGGTGTCTGTCAATTGAAATGTCAGAAACGATTTATAATTTCTGTCGCTCACCGTTGCCGTGTGGCTTTGGCAACAAGTTTATTAAGCACTTTTGGGGTCTGATCCCGAAGTCGCCGGGTCCCAAGTCCCCGAGTCCCCGCAGATTCGAGATTCGAGCTGCGGACTAAGCCAACTTTAGCAAAAACATAATGCTGTTAATTGAAAAAGAGAGAAAATGTCAAATTGATTTGCGTATTGATGATTTATGTATGGCAATGCGGATTCTTAGCCAAAGATATTGCACTGAGCGAAAAATCGTGACAAGATATCAAGATATTGAATGGCTATGAAGAAGAAATCAACATGAAATAAATAAATAAATCTAAAAACCAAAAATTAAAGTTTCCTATCTAATTAGCGCTCTGTGTATAACTCATTTAACTCAATCGCGGTGCAATTTTCCCGACTTCTGGGTAAGATCATTAAGCAAATGTCCCGGCTGTTGTCAGGTTTGACACTTTAGCCGGCCGACGAGCTTAACGAATATTGACAGCCAGCCTAAAAGTTCGCCATTTGTCGGAGCTGCGATCGTATCGTCGATTTTGAGGATCCAAGTCGAGATACGGAAAAGTTATCGGGGTATCTCGGGGAAAGGGGGGTATTACGAGGCTAAATTGCAATCAGGCGGCTTAAAGAGAGATGCAGGCGATCATGAACGGGTGATCAGGTGTTCAAGTGATCAAGTGATCGGTGATCGGTGATCGGTGATCGGGAATCGTTGGAGTGGGCACACGAAATGTGTTAGCGTGTTAATGCCAGTGCTCAATTAATGCGATCGATAAAATCGATTGGCCAGCAGTGCAGCAGTAATAAATCGATAAGTGGCTAACGATCCCGATGCCGATCAGTCATAAAAAAAATATGGTTTATCGTAGGGAAGATGTGATCATCAACTGTAGAACATTCTTAAAGATTATTTTAAAATAAGAAATGGTTGAATATCGATCTTAAATTCAGCATTATTATCACACAAAAGTACAGTTGCCACTTACAAATCTAGCATAAATATGACTTTCCAACCTCTGATGAACGCAAACTGGTGTAAAATGTTATGCAAACAATTTGCAAAGCGGGCCAACTGAATGCAGCGATATGTAAATACATATTTACATTTCAGCGAGTGATGCGAAAACCGCAAGCTTGAAAATTAACTGCAAATTAAGCGCTTTTCCTGCTCTTTTCCCTCAGACCCTCTCTGTCTCGCCCTCTCTCTCTCTCTCCCGTTCTCTCCCACTCCCAGCTTAATTAGTTACAATAGATTAAATTTCAAAGGAGATCTGCAATCGCAGCAGCTTCGTTTTGAATTAGAGATGGAAATACAAACGATAGTTTTCATTTTAACTAGAATATATATTTTTTTTCGAATATATTAAATATTTATTTTATAAATTTTTTAGTAAAAATACATCTACAATTTTATAAACTTTTTCAAATGTAGAAAGGATCGTGTCACGTGACCATCGCCATCTGATTTTTTTTTCCGGCAAGGCCGCCTCAGCTGCTACTAAGTATGACTATGACTAATTATGAGCGAGTCCCAGAACCATTCGACGCTCATTAGCGCGGGCAGAAGGAGGATCGAGGAGCGAAGAATGGCGAAGAAAGAGCGAAGACTGAAGAGTGTGTGCACTGACAAGAAAAGAGGGTTCTTCTGTATCTAAAAAGAGTCTAGAAAATATGTTTTAAGCTTAAGAGAGTTTCTTCTCGGAGCTGCCCAATTGGTCGATTTTTTAATAATATATTTATATATATATGTATATAGTATCATATCATATCATACTTTTTATATATCATATCATAAAATATTTATAAGTTTAAGACCTTTTCTTCTATGAGCTTTCATAACTCTTTAGTTGGTCGATTTTTTAATAATATTTCTTTACATATCATATCATATCATATCATATCATATCATATGATATTATAAAATATTTATAATCTTAAGACCTTTTCTTCTCTTTTTCTTTCTTTTTTTTATATATATAACCTTTTTATTTTCAGACTTAGAAGATCTATTCTATCTTATTTCTTGTTTTGGGCATATACCATATAATACTTTCTAGTAGCCCCCACATTTGTTACAGTGCATTACCCGGAGGCGCAGTGCAGTTTTGCATCGCTGCCAGAGTCCATGGTCATGGGCTTCCTCCGGGACGCCGGATCCCGTTCCCTCTGCCACCTTCCACTTGCCACTTGCCACTTACCACTCGGATTCCCATTGCCAGTTCAGTTCCAGTTTGAGGCCGAGCGGAGAGTGAATTAAATTGCGGTGGCGTCAGTTCATTACAGGTGGTTGACTTTAATGCCGCAGTGTTCTGGCGAACTGCCCCTGGAGTTCTCCACTTCTGCGATCTGCGATCTACGATCTCCTATCTCAGGTTATTTTGTTCCCCAGTCGACTGTTGTTTCGCTATGTATTTCTTCGTCGTTTTGTGTTTTTTTGTTTTTTTTTTTTGAAAAATTTACGAAGCGTTAACGAAGCATTAAAGCGCGCATTTAACAAATTTACTTAAAACTGCATAAATTTCCCGTCTCAGTCTGCGTCTCAAGTTTTAAGTCTCAGTTAAAGTCAAAGATTTCTTGCTGAGCGGAAGTCGTCGGAGTTGCGCATGCGCAGACATCGCAGCCTGGAAAATGTTTTACCATTTTCATTTTCCTGCGCTCGTTTGCTCCGCTTTTCGCCTGCTTTGTTTTCTTTTTTTTTTTTTGTTGTCGGTGCTCAGTCAGCCGATCCGGCGACATTTTCACGTCTTGTTAGCTTAAAAGCCCAGCGAGGAATAGGCCTCCAAAGAGGCCAAGGCAAGTGCAGAATGCCAGCAAAGTTTGGAAAGGCAAAAATAGTTCATAATATATTACAAAAAGAGAAAAATGTAAGCAAATTTGTTCTTGAATTGAGAACAGTCGTTCTTAAAAGCACCTTTGCTCGTTTGAGCACGAGATGATTCGTTCTTGAAAACCGTGAGATCGATATAAGAACGTAACTTATTGAGATTAGCAATGTAAATACCGCCAATTTATCTTGATTCAAGCACAATAAATCAACATAACCTTAAAAAATCTCGTTCTACTTTTAAGAACATTTTCAACTCAAATTAGCTCTATCTGTGTAATAATTATGTGGCGTTAGTGGAAATATGTGTTTATAATATATTGCTAAAGACCTTCAAAGAAACCATTATATCTCACCCCAACTCCTTGATACCATATCTTTGCCGATCTGGTAGGACATGGTTCCGTTTAGATAGGTCCTCAACCTAATATGCTTATAAAATATATGTACGGCTGCTCATCATCTAATAATGCGTACTTGGTCCGTGTGATTAATTAGGACCGCGAAATCGCTGGACCGGAAAACGCTTGGAAAATTCGGCTGGCCAAAGGAGAATAATTCGTTTGTGGTCAAAGTCAAAACGAACTAGCTGCCTAATTTATGGGGATGTTCTCTCTATCGGACCCGCCGAACAAGTGTTGCCCCCAGTGAAGAGCCCGTTCAAAGCCCCGAAAAGTCGGCCCAAGTCGGTCATTACACCAACTGAAGCGCGTCTATTATTACCGCATTATTTAAATTTTTACCCCCCATTGTTGTTGTTGTTGGCGGGCTGCTTGGTTCGCTGCCCAGATGGGAGGTCCATCCCAGAGAAGGTGAAAAGTGGAATGTGGAATTTTCGAATGATTTATAGTAATTTGGTTTAAGAGTTATGTTCACACTAGACCCGAGCTTCGGCCGAGCATTGCATTTAATCTAATCTTCTCCCATTCTCGATTTTTTCACTCGGTGTTTTTTTCCCCCATTCTTCTTCTATTTTTTGTGTGTTCTTCGGTGCGAGGGTGAACTGCAGTCACTGAGAGAAAATTTCGATATGTTGTATACAGGGAAGAAAAATATCTGAAAATATTTATCAAGATCTTATGAATATTTTAATATTTAATTGGATTATTTTTATAAGTCTAAAATTTTTAGTAAAAAAAATATCAAATACGTGCACTGAGAGATATTTTAAATATGAATATATTAAATATAAATATAAAACCAGTTGCACATCAGCATGATAAACTTGAAACTGTATTTCTAGTCCCAACTTTTTAGATCTCATAGTTTCCGAGATCTCAGCGTTCACACGAACGGACAGACGGACAGACGGACAGATATGAATATTATGTATATAAGGAAGAAATATATCTGAAAATATTTATCAAGAACTCGTGAATATTTGAGTATTTAAGGGGGGACATCTGAGTAAACGGGCAAAAAAAGCGGATTTTCAGGAATTTTTTTTGACCAAATGAAGAGGCCAATCGAAAATTTGTACACTAGGTTTAATAATATTAGGTTCGAAGTACAAAATAAATTTTTTTCAAAAAAATCAAAAACAAAATGGCGGCTCTGCAGCATTTCTTCGTAGGCCCTTTTTAGTTGAAGGGGGTCCATGGCCGGAAAGCTATCGCCCGTAATTTTTGATCTAGAGGGAAAATTCCAATTTTGTTAGTTTCTATACATCCACGGCTATCGACACACGTAGGATTTTTTCGATATATTGATTTTTTGCAAAATGGTGAGAGATTGAATAAAAGTGATGGAAAAAAACGTCACAAAAGTGTTAATAAAAAAAAAAGTACGCAATATAAAAAAAAATCCTACGTGTGTCGATAGACATAAGTATTTTGAATATACTGTAAACATTTCAGATCGATCGATTAAGATTTGTTCGAGCTATGTTTCCGGCAGTCTCAAAAAAAGTGGTTTCGAGAAAAACGCGTTTAAAGTTTTAAGGTGCCTACGATATACATATGAGGCATCGCGGCAGAATGGAAAATTTCGATACTTAGATACATTTCCCGGACTCTATCTTTTGGTATAATATTTTTAAGACCCTAAAGAATATTTTAAACAAAAACAATTTTTTTGGATTTTAAAAAAATTTTACTCAGATGTCCCCCCTTAATTGGATTATTATTATTAGTTTCAAAATGTTTCCTATATTTTTAGAAGTAATATGAAGTTCTTTGTACAATTATTTCTCGCAGCGTATAGATCGCCTTCGGTCCATTTCTATCTATCCATTTTTGGGGTGGGTCCCGGCTCCCTGGTCGGTATGCAAATTAATGACAAATTAAGGTGTGTGTTTTGCAGTCTCTCGAATCCCTGGCGCGTTAATGAGCCACAAGTTGTGGGGGGAAGAAAATAGAGGGGGTAAGAGGTATGCTCGAAGAGAGAGGGACAGGGAGATAGGTGGCTGTTATCTGCTGGCTGGGCTCAAATTGGGTGTGAGAATAAATTTCTCAGTTTTATGAGCCGCTCGCTTCTCGCTTTAATAATGGCCACTCAATTGGTTTTTAAGCCCTTTAAACTCTAAAAATCAGAGAAAAACCCGCGGCGAAAAAAGGGATAGAGAAACAAGAGAGAGAGAGATATATATATACCTATATAGAGATCTCTCTGAACTCAAGGGCCGTTAGATTTTTCATTCAAGATTAATTGTTAATTTTTTATTGCCGGCCTCGGGAAATTAAGTTGAGTTTAAGTAGACCTACGACTCGCCCCGCGAACGGAAATGTTATCGCCGGAGCAAAGTACCATAATTTGTAGCCATAAATCTTTTAATCTAAACACCAAATAAAACACACACAATTTCGGAGCTTCAGATGGTTTAGATGGTTCAGATGATGATGGCTGGGAGATACTTGGCCATAATCCCGGCCCACGGATCGAGTGGGCGTGGTCTTGGCCAGGTGTGGAAAGTGATGTGATGTGTTTTATGCGGCCACTTGAAGTGCGTTGAACAGTTTTTATTCGACTCGGAATTAGTTGGCTTGGGTTCAAATGAGTTTAAATCGTAATGCCGACCTAATGGATGGAGTTGGAGATCATTGTTGCGGTTTGAGTTTGGAAATTCCGACTTAAAAAAGTTTCTAGTCCATCTATAAGGACAGTGGGCTGGGAGAACTAATTAATTTTTCACCAAAATAAATCAGTAATTTGGCCAAAATAATGAAAATGATAAAAAAAATACTTGTCCGAATATAGAATGGCATACCTTCCTGAACTCGTAGGTAAATTCTCTAAAACTTGGCATTCACAGAAAAAAAATTGTTTTTTTTTAATTTTTTTTTTCAAAAAATTGTGATGCTACCCCTTAAAAAAAATTCGAAAATTTAAAAATTTTTTCATTTCTTAAATCAGGCGGAAAGTGCACTGATATTAATTATCAGGTTAATATCTGCTCAGAACAGTTCGCCGCTTTAATTTTAGACCTTTTTTGCAAAACTTATAGCAAAAATAGATTATAGAAAAAATCACATTTGGCCAAAAATCGAAGTCCTCATTTTCCACCAACAAAATGTCACTATTTTTGGCATAATAATGAAAATAATTGTCCGAATATGGAGTGGAATACCTTCCTGAACTCGTAGTTAAATTTCCTAAAACTTGGCATTCACAGAAAAAAAATTGTTTTTTTTAAATTTTTTTTTCAAAAAATTGTGATGCTACCCCTTAAAAAAAATTCGAAAATGTAAAAATTTTTTAATTTTTTCAAATCAGGCGGAAAGTGCACTGATATTAATTATCAGGTTGATATCTGCTCAGAACAGTTCGCCGTTTTCATTTTGGACCTTTTTTCCAAAACTTATAGCAAAAAGAAATTATAGAAAATATCAGATTTTGGTCATAAATAGAAGTCCTCATTTTCCACCAACAAACAGTCACTATTTTTGGCATAATAATGAAAATAATTGTCCGAATATGGAGTCGAATACCTTCCTGAACTCGTAGTTAAATTCTCTAAAACTTGGCATTCACAGAAAAAAAAATTATTTTTTTAAATTTTTTTTCAAAAATTTGTGATGCTACCCCTTAAAAAAAATTCGAAAATTTGAAAATTTTTTAATTTTCTCAAATCAGGCGGAAAGTGCACTGATATTAATTATCAGGTTGATATCTGCTCAGAACAGTTCGCCGTTTTCATTTTGGACCTTTTTTCCAAAACTTATAGCAAAAACAAATTATAGAAAATATCAGATTTTGGCCAAAAATAGAAGTCCTCATTTTCCACCAACAAACAGTCACTATTTTTGGCATAATAATGAAAATAATTGTCCGAATATGGAGTGGAATACCTTCCTGAACTCGTAGTTAAATTTCCTAAAACTTGGCATTCACAGAAAAAAAATTTATTTTTTTTAATTTTTTTTCAAAAAATTGTGATGCTACCCCTTAAAAAAAATTCGAAAATTTGAAAATTTTTTAATTTTCTCAAATCAGGCGGAAAGTGCACTGATATTAATTATCAGGTTGATATCTGCTCAGAACAGTTCGCCGTTTTCATTTTGGACCTTTTTTCCAAAACTTATAGCAAAAATAGATTATAGAAAAAATCACATTTTTGCAAAAAATCGATATTTTTTCGCCAAAAAAAATTAATTTTAATTTATATATTTTTTCAGCGAGTGTGGCAGCGAAAATAAAGCTGGAAGTGGGACTTGGAATTCGTAACGCTAATCCAAAATCGCATGCCACTGAAATCCGAAGAGGGAGTTTGCTGCAAACCATCAAATTAAATTCAAGAAAAAACGGAGCGATTAAAAAAGTTTTTAATTGTTGTATGTCGTGTTGAGATTGCGCCAGCCGCAAACAGCAACAACACGCATGCCATGCCAAAAGGGGTAGGCGTGGCAAGGGGGCGTAGAGTGGGTGGCGGAGGAATGGAGGGGGATTGCATACCACCTTGGACGGTCCGAACATTTTTGTGTTAAATGCGATTAATTGCGATATTATATTCTTATGTAATCGTAAACGTAATCGTGGTTGTAAAAAACGCTACAAAAAATATTATAGTTGGCCCCGAAACAGAAAAGGAAAAAACGGTGTAGGGGGGGGTGGTGCTTTGTGGGTGGCAGATGGGGTTTTTAGGTGGGTGGTGCAGCGGCAGAAATGCATTCGGACTCATAAATGGGAAGCCAAGTGCAGTGGAGCTTACTTTTGGCATTTTAAGTGGATTACATAGCCTACTTAATGCGCTTTAAAATATATTTTAATTGTAATGCGATATAGATTTAATTTGATAGATTTTAAATATTTAAATTATAAAGTTCTATTGTCAAATAATAAAGTGATAATACCAAAGAAAAAAATAAAAAAAGGTTTTTTTGACTAAGAATAAGAAAAATAAATTTAAATTATTATTAAAATAAAAAAAAATACTTATAGTAGTGTATAGATAGGGTATGTGCCAGCATTCCCAATTCCCAATTTATTCCGACCCACAAAACAATCCACAAAAACTGCTCCACTTCCGCCTTTTATGTGCTTATGCTTACCATTATTTTTGTTTTTTGTTCGTTTCTGTTTTTTAATTTCTAATTTAGTTTTAAGCCCGGCTCTTTGGAGACTTGCCACCGTGGATGTTGCTGTTGCTGTTGCTGTGTTGCTGTGGCCCGCGGACATGCAACTCTGCTTTATGACTCATGACAACATGCAACATGACGTTCGCAGCTGATTTTCTGATTTTCTATGCTGTTTTTGTGGCTCTTTTGTGTACGTGTGTGGCTCTTAATGCCACTCTAACGAGCATAAATGGCTGATAGAGAACAGAACAGAGCCGAACAGTTAGGCATTTTGTCTCCCACTCGGCGGCAGTTCGTTGACTCCGACTCCCCCGAAGATAATTGCCACTAAAAATGTCAGGTGCTAAACGCTATCAGCCAACTAGAACCAGCCGCACACACAAATTATAATGACAATAAAAACAAATATACAGATTTCCATTTTCATTTCAAGAGTGGTGGTTAAATTAAGTGCAGGTACCAAAAATTAGTATCGCATTCTAGAATCGCTAGAATCGTACAATCGCACAATCGGGGGAGGATCTGTGGTCTGTTCCAGGCCAGATAGAATAGACGACGCATTTTTATGGCCCTGTTCTGTTCTGTTCTGTTTTAAGCGGGGTTGGAGGTGCCACAGACCCCATTTGATACACCCGACTAACCGCGGGCCAGTGTTTCGGTTGGGTTTTCAAACTGGGCTCGAGTCTGGGCTTTGAGTTCGGGCCAAGAGCAACACCATCGCCAGACCGGAAGCGATGCTTATCGGGCCCATTCTCTGGCCAAGTCTGCCTTTAGTTCTACTTCTACCCACCCCACCCCTTCGTTTTTTTTCCCAGTGCAGGCCATTCGGGATTTGCCAAAAACCCACGGGTAACGGTGATCGTGATCGTGGTCTGGAAGGTGAGGTAATTGTCCGATCTTTAACTACACTGAGAAAAAAACGGAATATGATGTTGTTTTATATCAAATTTTCCATAACAAAATGGTGAGATTTCTTTTTGGTAAAAAAATGGTAAAAAAAAATGGTAAAAAAATTTTAAAATTTGGTAAAAAATCATATGTTTGAAGATATCCTTTCGATATGAACACAGAATCGATTTTATTTTCTCAATGAACAACTTATATGAATTTAACCATACAAATAGATAGAAGTGATGTTCGGTAGAAAAAAAAAATATGTTTATTTAATATTTAGTTTAAAATTTTATCACCAACATTAAATTTAAAAATGTTTAATTTTTGAAAGGAAATAAAATGAAAGTGATTTGAAAGTAGTATAAAATGTATAGCTATTTTTTATAGAGTATTCCAATTTCGTGTTAATCTCCCTCCTCGCTGACTCACTTTTTAATTACTTTAATGTACTTCATTTTGTGTGTGTGAGTGTGTGTGTACCGCCACTAAACAAACCGATTAAAATATTTAAATTTCGTTTGTCGAGTGCGAGAACAATTTCGTTTCACTCCGGATTCGTTTATTTTGTGCGCCTGCGCGCCTGATAAATGAGACAATTTCCCTGCGTCGCGGCATTAACATATCCACACTATATATATATATATATATATATAGCTGAACAACTGAACCATCGGGGTGCGAGGGGTTGAGTCATGGTCGGCTGCTCGTTTAATTGTTCCTGTCGCGCGAATTTCGGTTCCTGACCACTGTGAAAAGCCTCACTTCACCTCGGAATTTCCCGCTTTCCCCTTGAAATTTCCCCCGATCACACAATCACACAGCTTGCGTGCGTCGTCGTCAGCTGCCTGCAATTATTTAAATCATTAAACAGAACTTAACCAACTGTTAAAATATGAACTAAAATGCATTTAACTGTTTTCGAGCTGTTTTGTCAACAAAGCGCTGTCATCATCATCATCATCATCGTTCAGCCAAGTTCCCCGTTTCCTGTCACTGATTCTCGACTCTCGACTCTGACTCTTCGTTTTCGTGTCGTGTCGTTCTTTCTGTCAGCACGTTCAACGCAATTACCTGGCCTGGCCACACTAAACGCACTCCCACACACTCTCAGGCACACTGTAATTGTCATAATCGCATTTTGAATGGCATTTCATGGGGGCAGGAAGTGCGGCCGGCCCTCTATAACAAAGGGCGAGCCATCACACTAATGCCATCGATCAAGTTCTATATCATTTTTGAGGTGCTTCAATTATAATTTCGAAAAAAGTAAGTTATATATAGGGTGATAACAAAATATGGCAGTCTGAAAAATAAGTAATATAGACTTTATTATCAGAAAATTTGCAAACTAGTAAACATTATATTTATAAGGATTTTTTCCCATCGAACAATGTTATATTGCAACCTCTTCCCCTACTTGAGCTACAGCTTATGGGCATTAGTAATTCCAAATAAAATTGCCTTAGATGTGGAAAGTCTGCTTTTTTCCTCTTTGTTTAAGATACATTGTGGTCGTGTGATAAATCTATTTTCATATTTATACACATTTCCAACTTGTGCACACTTAAAAGTGAATTTAAATAAATTTCACGCTTGGTTAAGTCCGACAGATACAGATACAGATACAGATACGGATTCAGATTCAGGTTCAGATGCGGATTCAGATTCAGATACAATTGCAATTATAATAATCATTTACATTTGACATTGGCCGGCTGGCTGAGTGGCTGCGTGGCTGAGTGACTGGGGGAGTGGATAATTTATCATTTAATTTTCATACATTTTTTCGAGCGCTGCCCTGACTTTTGAGCTGCGGAATCGAATTAGCGCCGAAAGAGCATGCTAATGATGATGATGATGATGATCTCCTGGACCAAAGGACCTGCATTTGCATAAAAAAGGCATAAAACCAATCGCGGGGCACTCGAGTGGAAGCGAGAGAGGGAGCCAGAATGACATCTCTTCCCCTCTCATTTGCTGGCAATTAATTAAGAGCAACAAAAAGGGGTTACGATTGTTGCATTAACTGCCTTTTCAGAGATCTCAGGGTCCGTAATTGCCACCGGAGCTTGTTAGACGCGTTTTGCGGTCTGTACTACAACGCTTCTCGTTTTTTCCCCATTTATTTCCCTATTTTTTTTTGCTTCTCGACGGTTTGTGGTAGTGGCGTAATTATAATTATATCAAATTTTGAAACCATTTAAAACGCATTAAACGCGCCACAAAAGCCGTCTCCACTTTTGGGCCAAGACAATGGCTAACCACAAAGAGTTGAGCGGGAACTGTATATCCCACACTGAGAAAAAGTCTAGACGACTTTATGACATCCAGAAAAGTAATAACAACAAATATTAACCATTTAAACTATATTATTTAGCAAAAGCAAAAATTACAGAAACATAATTTTTAGTTCCTTGATATTTTAGGTAGTTTTGTACAGTAAATACATTTTTTTCCAGTGTCTTGTCTGAGGAAAAGACAAAAGACGTCGAGTCTACGTAGCGTAATTACGCCAACTCTTTTCCGTTCGAGTTCAATTATTTATGGGCTAGTTTATTGGGGAGCTGCGAAGGAGAGAACCAAATTAACTCAAAATAGATGTAATGGGGCCCTCGAACAACCGAACTCCCCACCCCGAAAACCCTTTCTTTTTCATTCATAAGAGCTGTTAATCGATGATGAATGGTGGGGACAGAGAGGGGGGATAGAAAATAGGGGAAAAAGATCTTGAAAACCTTGTGGTTGGATTGGGAATGACTTTACTTTACTTAATATTGCAAATAATAGGTATTATATAATATTATATTATAAATGTAAGGTTAAGACATTTAAAATGCTATAATAACTTTATGAGACATTAGCCTTATGTAGTTTAATATAGATACATTTAATATAAATATATAAAAGTTTTTTTTTAGATTTATATGTCCATCCGTTTTGGGTGAATTTTACTACTGACCATGTTTTTTAATCAGAATCTTATATATTGGTAATAGATAACGATAATACTTGGGCAAAAACCCACCCAGGATCAAATAGATGATGAAACCTCATTATCTCCCATCGTTGTGATCCGAAATCACCAATCATTCAAAAGTCATTTGTGTAACTTCTGTTTGAGTTCCATTCCACAATCTCTGGATCTAAATGATCGATTATAATAATATAATATAATATTATATTATAAACATAAAACGTCTGCGAATGAGAAACTGCGACATCGGTTCGGCTGGGTGATTCCCATGACTTTTGGAATAGTCGGATCGGTAAGCCGGAAACGTTGGCCACTTAAGTGATAGCTGCTCTTAAGACCCATCTATAGCTCCCTTCCCCACACCACCCCTCGCCGCCCCACATAAACCCACCCATTTTTCTGGGAGGCGAACAAACAAAATGAAGAACAAAGGAAGGCAAACAACAACAACGAAATATGTACCGGCGCAAAGATTGCTTATGAAAAGCCTTAAAACGTTTTCGTTTACGAGAGGAGTTGGCCAAATGATGTGTGGCTCAAACACAAGGCCTCCATTACAGAAAGAGACGGGGATATACATAGATGTTCGAGTGGCTACTACGGGAGAAAGAGACGGCAGACGTTTTGGGGCAGCCATCATGGCCAATTACAATAACAATTGCGAAATATTGTATGCAAACGAAACGAAACGAGTCGAAACGATCGAAACACTATATAATTAGACTAACGACTTTGGTGAGTAAATGCAGCTGCGTGATTGTGATTGGATTAAAAGCTGAAAACGAAGCTGAAAACCGAACCGAAAACCGATTTCAATACCACTTCGATCTGCGATCGCTAATTTTTCGCGTTTATCTCATTATTCCACAGTTTTTGAGCATTTATCTGGCAGATCGGTTGGGATCGCTTGAGATCGCTTGGGATCGGGGCAAATGCATCCAATTAGGGCTAGGATCAGTCCCAGATAGCTCCTCTTCGGGGGAAGTGATCGTGCTAAACTTCATTAAATCTTTGGGGCTTTCCATTCTTCGGCCAGTTGATTATTGGTTTGTGAAAACGACTTCCTCTCTCTCACTCGCTCTCTGTGATTTCTCTGCCTGCAAATTTATGCAAAATTTCTCGAAAAATGGTTTCCCCCTTTTAGCCACCGGCTCATTTTCTCTTCGTTTACTTTTATTTCTTTATGGCTAAATGTTGGCTACTGGTTTTTCTTTCTTTTCCCTTTTTTGTGCGTGTCTGTAGGGTTAATATCAAACAAAGCCCTATAATTATTCAGTTTTTATGGGGAGTTCAATGATCAGAAATTATTTAAATACGGCATAAAAAAAAAAATTTATGGAGATTTGATGGATCGCTTGATGTCCAGTAGCTGAAAGTCTTTTTTTGATGATGAGTTAACGGTGTCACATGTATTTATAGAAACTAGGGAATCACTTAAAATAATAATAATCACTTAAAAAATAAAAATAATACTAAAAACGTAGTAAAATAGATATAATCTGCTTAATTTTATTGTTATTATAAATATATCAAAATATATTGGAAATCTAATCAAGGTTTTTAAAGTGGCATAATTTTTAATCTCTGATAATATTTTTCCTCATTTCTTGACCCATTCCTATAAAGGTGACCCAAAACTGAACTTGAGTCATCGGATTCCGATTTAAAAATTGCTTACAAGAAGTTAATCAGCCAATTGATTGGCTGCCTCGCTGACCACATTGATCTCGAGACCTCAGATTGATCCTTTCGACATTCCATCACTTCCAACTCCAAACTCCAAGCTGACCATCCATCTTCCCAGTGAATCGCCGGATCGTACAGATTTCGCACCTTTATAATAGGCAGCATCGAATAAAAGCTGCGCGCAATTAACAATCCGCATCATTACGGGAAGACTTTTGAAGTTTTCCTCAGAAGCGATCCATCAATGGGGTAAATGTTCCAACAAAAAACGCAACTAACGAGGTGTTATAATTATCACAGAGATACAAACTTGTTTGTGTGTGTGCGTGTGTGTGTGTGTGTGTGTGTGTGTGTGTGTGTGTGTGTGTGTGTGTGTGTGTGTGTGTGTGTGTGTGTGTGTGTGTGTGTGTCGTTAATCTGTTACAAGGGTTCGAGACCAGGCCTCACAGGCGCTTGTCATTAGAATATATTGTTCCCGCAGCGAGATCTGTTGACTTTGTGGATGTGTCTAATAGTCCAGCTGGGGTATTTTGCCATTTCATTGATCCATCGTCCATTTCATGAATGAACCCCATACCGAACCGAACCGAACCGAGAGTTTTCATTGATCGATGAAACGTTTCAATTCGTCTCGACATTTTGCTGCGTAATGTGTGTTAAGTGGTTTCGGCCCACTTCAGATCCGAAGACACTCTTCCAGCCGCATCTTCTTCTTCGTCGGATTCAGATTCAGATTCCGATTCAGATTTAGATGAGGCTACTGCCTCAGCTTCCGCATGGACTTTACCGGGATTTGGGGTTAGAAAATAAACCACAGCCTGAGGTGAATAAGTGCACTCAGAAAAACTAAGTGAATGTATTCACTTCTTGAGGAAAATATTTCTTAAAATATATATTATAAATTCGCAAAAATAAAAATAAAATTAAAAATAAATAATAAATAAAATATAAACTCGAATAAATATATATTCCAAGTCTATTTCTTACAGTGTAATTCAAGGAAATTAAAATGCGGCAAACTGTGCATTTATCCCGTCATGCCACGCCCCCAAGTCGGCCCCCGAACAGACTGAAGCTTGACCAAAGTGGAGAGATCACTTTGATCTCAGCCGTACGATTTTGTTTATTTTTGTTTATAATCGAGCCCCTTCGCCCCCAACCGAAATATAGATGATGATCTTTCTGATCGGCTGTCTTTTGATCAGGCGCGAAAATTGTGCGGCGGTTTCTGGGGATGGGGATCTCTTAGGAATGGAGAATGGGTAACAGGGAGTCGGGAATCGGGAATCGAATTCGGAGGCAAGATCGGTAGTTGCTACCGACAATGACGCACACTATTTGTGGCCACGATGATGATGACGACGATGACGCTGTCGTTTGTAGAAGTAGGAGGCGAGACAGTGACCGACATGGGCATAAATCCACACACAATGGCCAATCGCCAAAAGTGGGCAGAGATCAGCGAAAGATCAGCGCTCACCGATCACAGATGATGATGAGATGGGGATTCTGTTTCTGGTTCGGATTGGGATTCTGGCGGCGGAACGGTTCATTAGCCTAAATGGTGAGCGCTGGAATGTGTGAAATCTAGTTTGGCGATAATCGATCATTTAGATCCAGAGATCGTGGAACGGAACTCGAACAGAAGTTACACAAATGACTTTTGAATGATTGGTGATTTCGGATCACAACGATGGGAGATAATGAGGTTTCATCATCTATTTGATCCTGGGTGGGTTTTTGCCCAAGTATTGTCGTTATCTATTACCAATATATAAGATTCGGATTAAAAAATACGGTCAGTAGTCAAATTCACCCAAAACGGATGGACATAAAAATCTAAAAAAAATCTGTTATATATTTATATTAAATGTCTCTATATTAAACTACTTAACACTCAAGTCTAATAAAGTTATTAAAGTATTTTTTGAAAAGTTACAATTTACTGCAAACTTTAACAGTTACCCAGTGCCTTCCCATAGACACCTGCGTTGATGAAAAACCGCAGAACAGAACAGAACTCTATGCCAGTCGACTCTGAAACTATGTCAGTCGTCCCATTCCGATCCGATCACCATATAATTTGCTACGCACAGTGTTCCACCGACCACAATGCCGTGGGTGGGTGCATTGCCACGCTTCACTGTGCCCAGAAATTGCAGCACTTTGGAAAATGTTTAGGCATTTTTTCCACTGAATTTTTCGCCCATATCTATTGCACTCTACTATATATTTTCTATATAGCCTGCGAAAGCGAAACGGAAACTGGCAATTTGCTAAAAAGAATGCGAAACCGTATATTTCCCGGGGGCCTTTTTTTTTAGAGAGAGAGGTGGGTGATTTGATATATGGTGCATAATGGAGGGGTAGAAATCGGTGCATTGACATTATGCGTTTAGTTACGCACACGCATTCTGCCGGCATTTATTGCACGCAATGCGCAATTTTCGATGCCTAAACTGGACAATTTAGACTTTGTCTACGATTTTCCCCCTTTTTTCGCCAGCCCTCTGGGATCTGGAATGCGAATATGCGAATATGTCCCTCCTAATGTAGACATTTTGAGCGGAGACAATCCCAAGTAATTTGCTAAATAAGCAGCTTAGGCCCTCCTCGCATTGTTTTCTCAATGCGTCACTGCGTTTTCATTTAAGTGTCGTCTTAGAGTATTTATTAAACGATTTTAGGCAGAAAATATAGCGGGGAAAGTTGAATTTAAAGAGCGAGAATATAGATTTATATTATATATGTTATATATATTATATTATTTATTATTAATAGATTTAATTTTGAAAACCCAAGTTAACTGAGAGTTTTTGGATAGTGAAGGAAAAGCCCTGACTTTTCCAGTGGAAGTTTTTGGTCATTGAAATACGAGTAGTTTCAAAAATGGTGCGCCTGGAGACAAAGGATAGAAAGATGATTCGAGCGGACCTGGCTCTGCTCGAGCGATCTCTTGTGATCAGTGAAATGTGCCAGTTTGGCCAGGACTCGGAGGAGGAGGATTTCGTTCTCCCGCTGCACGGCATCCATAGCAGTGTGCTGCTGATGATCCTCCTGTGGTCTGAATACCACAAGGGACATGGGGAACCCGATTGGGTGGCCAAAGATGAACCCCTTCCGGCCGAGGAGATGGAACTGCTAACTTCCGATTGGGACAAGGAGTTCCTGCACATTGGCAACCAAGAAGTTCACGATCTAATGGAGGCCTCCAATTACCTGGACATCCGTTGGCTGTATAAGCTGTGTGCCCATAAACTGTCATTCCACGGCACCCGAGTTCCAGTCCCTTTTCACCGAACTGTCCTGCAAGAAGTAAAAATTTAACATTTGATTTGGTTATTATAATCATTCAGAATTCAAATCAGATTCACAGGGCTGTATTTGTTGTATCCAAATTTACGTAAACATGAAAATATGAGAGGCAACTGAATACATAATACGAATATCGAATTTTACAGAAAAAATTAAATTATCAGAAATCAGCTAAATTAAAAATGTAATTTTCATGTTAAAGAAATCTAAATAATTAAAAATGAAAAAAAAATGTACTTCGAAATTTTAGTTGTATTTTGGTTTCTGTGAACTTTATTACAACAAAGGAATATTTTTTAATGCATCTCATCAATACAAAATGCTAGATCGACTCGTCTAGTGATACTGATCAAGAATATATATACTTTATGGGGTCGGAAACGTCGCCTTCACTGCGTTGCAAACTTCTGACTGAAATCATTATACCCTCTGCAAGGGTATAAAAACTATAAATAATATTATAATCTCAAATAGCTCGGCGACCGTCAGCATCCCAAGTTAATTTCTCTTGAAATATTATGTAGACAGTCTGTGATTATCTGCCGGATGGTTATTTATAAGCATATCTCCCTTTTTTATGCACATTTCTGCTCTCTGCGCCTGAGTTATTTAAATGAGCTTTTAAAAATGGTTAGCTACTGTTTGACGCACTCTCGATACAGACGAAACCCGAGATCCAAAACCGAGACCGAAACCGAGATCGAAGAGGCCGAAAATAACCAAAATGAGTCGAGATCTGTCTCTATCGCCCGAAGGGGCCTACCGAAGCGAGGGAACCTCGGTTTTCTATACGAAATTATGAAATTGCTATTATTAATGATTATAAACGTTTTTTGTACACTTTACTGGAAATTGACAAGCGTTTATTAACGATTTTATAATAGCCGGCGATCGACTGATCGAATGGCCACCATTGTCCTCCAATATACATATATATGTACATACTGTATATTTTCCAAAAAACGTGACGTGACTTCAGGGCAGCTTGACGTTTGACTTTGAAAACGCCAGCAGGCCGAAATTTTGGGGAGATATTGGAGGGGAAATATCTCGAATACATATGCATTTATGGAAAACGAGACAATAGAAAACTTTGAAATATTTTGCTCAAGACAGGAAGCCTCTTTACATAATTAATCAGTTTATAAATGCTTTCAGTTTTTCGTAAAGTCATCGACTTTGGCTACACTGAAAAATATTACATATTAAATAATACATTTTCTATTCATTATAGTATGAATCAAGCTATATATTATACTAATTTTATTTATTATAATAATAAGTAGGCAAAAATAATATAATTTGTAATAGGATCTAGAAGCCATTTCTATAATATTTATATGTTATAATATTTTAGTGAGTTTCTGAACACGATCTGCTGCGTTTATATCCCACCTAGAGATCACAAAACCGTTTAACACGTCCAAAATCCGCATCCCAGAGGCACTCAGGCCAATAGAAGGAGTCGGGGGCGGGGGGAAGCGGATCAATGAACCTGAGCGGCTCAAGGCGTTGCTGGCGGCAAAGTCAAAAGGTAAAACGCAGGGGAATACGAGGTCCGAGATCCGAGGTTTATGTTTTTTCAGTAGTCCGGTGCGATGCGATGCCAGGGCGCCCATTTAAAAACCTTTTAAGTCATCAGGCACGCCCACTTTTTTCCCAACGGGCCAAACTGACTTTGCGCAGGCGCCACCCTGACGCCGTCCGGAAATAGAGGGAGATGGCTGGTGGAAAATGCGAAAGAGACGGGGCGACGACGCGTTGGAAAATGTGTAAAAACCGAAAAGTAATACGAGTACGAGGGGAAAGTCGCTGAGCTCCTTGACTAATTCGATTGCAATTAGTTTCATGGCGAGGGGCCTGCGACGGTGACAGGATTTGGCTTATAATCCAATTAAATGGACGGCACTAGGCTCACTCCCCCGATCCAAAAAAAAAAAAAAACAACAACTGAAATACCGAAAAAATACATTCCCAAATTCGCTTCCTGCTCGCACCTGTGCGGCCTTTGGTTTTTAATTTTCTCTGGGGATTTTCGGTTTTGTTTTTCGATTCTCTCTGTTTTTATTTTTATTTTTGGTTGGCTTTTTTTTTGGCACGGCAAGCGGCGACTATTGATCGATCGCCCAATGATTTTGCATAAATTACGGTGGCCGCATAAAATGAAAACGTAAACTTCGATGGACTACAACAAAAGCCACACAGAAATGCCGACCCCAGCAAATAAATATGAATTCATAAAGAATAAAGAGTGGTGGATGGCTTAATAATACGAAACAAACGAACTTTGAATGCACTTTTGAATTTTTAAATATTTATTTTTAATAATTTAAAAAATAGAGAAAAATATCTCACATAAATATAAGTAAAAACTTTTAAATTCGAGCGATAAAAATAATTATTTTTAAATAAAGCATTAAATTCATTTTGATATTCCCTCATATTTTTATGCGAATTGTGAACTTTTAAATATTTATTTTTGGTAATTATAAAGTACAGAAAAATATCTCACATAAATATAGGTAAATATTTTTTACTTCTACCGATTAAAAATATTATTTCTAAATAAATATGAAAGCATTAAATTCATAATTATATTTCCCTCATATTTTATAGCGCTAAAGAATTTTTGGTAAATTAATTTTAATAGAGCACGCTCCACTTTCCAGCGCTTTTCCTTCGAATCACACGATTCGATTCAGTTCGATTCGCTCCGAACTGGCTGACGATGAAGTTGTTAAGCTCTTTCGTTTGGGCAGAGTCGTAAAAAACAGTTTATACATTTTTCGGTGGATGCCACCCAAGCGGCGCTATTAGATATACATAGATACAATGTTGGGCCAGAGATACAAATACAGCTTCAGATACAGATACAGATACTGATGATTCTATGGCGTTGCTAATTCGCATTTTTTGCATGCGACAAAACCATTGAGAAATTATTATTCAATTGTGCGTCATCGTGAGTCAGCGGCAGATGGATGTGGATGCGGTATATATATGTATATATGGCACGGATATATTCCCGATTCAGCAACCGATTGTTAACAAGCGGCTATCTGGCAGTGCAGATCTCCAGCTTTTGTGGCCTTAATTACAATCTTTTGAATACATTTGGCGCTTAATCACGAGGCCATCCTCTGAGCTCATCTCTCACCTGCCCGGCAATTTCATTTGTGTATTTTCTCGTATTTTTTTTACTTTTGGCATCCCCGAGCTGCAATCATCAATCAAAGAGTCGCTCGGCTTTCGGCTTTCAACACATTTAGCCGCGCTCCAGCGGTTTGAAATTTCAAGCTGGCGACGCGTCTCCTTTTTGGCCGCGTCTAAATGCTTGACCACTGGCCATAATAGTTGAAGTTGTTGCCGTTTTATGGCCGCAGCGTCTTCGCTTTTGTGGCTTCATCTTGTCCAGGTTCTTCGCCAGCTCCTTTTGCTCTCCTTCTTCGGCTTTGTCAAGTGGAAAATGTTGTAGAAATGCGTGGTACTTAAGTCCGGCACCACCGCAAAAACCGCACAATTTAATACCAAACAAGAAATTAACAAAGCTCAAGAAAAAATTCTCACTTTGAGAAACAAATTTTTTGAAATAATAATTTTAACAAATATCCTTGCAGCTTAAAATAAAAAATATTCATTTAAATTTATTTAAATAAAGTTATGTCGCCTTATAAAAATCTAAAACAAATTTTCTTTTTCAATTAATTACCCACAAATGTTGCATGGATTTTTTGTCAGTGCATGCGAGGCGCAAAAAAAATGTGAAACGAAAATTTGTAACTAACTGCGAGTTATTGTATCTGGCAGATACATTTTGAACGACACCCGATGAGTATCTGCTGACACGTCTGCGGGTGGCTGGGGAACAGGTTGAGGGTGGCTCGGACTCGGATTCGGATTCGGATTGGGACTCAGTTCGGAAACCCGATCGCCCGATGGCCGCCGTGAGGTATTGTCCGTCAATCAATGCGCCAATTGAGCAATATCCATCCAGCCGGGGTTGAACGTATCTAGATTGCTGCCAAGTGGCTGCAATCAACGTTCCACAATAGGGCATATGTTCGCTATATTGGCCATAACAAAGAGCTATTCATTTCAAATTTGACGATCTTTATCTGGAAAAATCAGAAACATTCGATTTTAGAACATTTTATTGGTAGATTAATGTATACTAATTTTTAAATACACATGTTTTTGAATACAAAAATGTAGATCTCTTTAAAGTAAGGAATGAATATGAATATATAATATATAATATTATGAGGTTATTTACTTTCTTTTACTATTTTATTAACTTATGTATTATCTGGAAAAATCAGAAACATTCGATTTTAGAACATTTTATTTGTAGGTAAATATGTATATACTAATTTTCAAAGCACATGTTTTTATTAATACAAAAATGCAAATATTGTGAGATTATTCAATTTTTTAAAATTGTATTAACTTAAATATTATAATACTATTTATTTATGGTATTTAAACCCCTACTATATATTTTATTTAATGCCATATTATAGGATGATTTCTTTTCTCTTTAAAGTAAAGAATGAAAATGAATATTTTGGGGTTATTTAATTTTTGAAACTTTTATTAACTTAAGTATTATATTACTTTAAGTTACTACTATTTATTTAAAGTATTTAAACTCCTACTATATTTTTTTTTTTATTTTTAGCCTGCTAGCCAAAGGTGTAATCATAAGCCGACAAATGGTTCTCCTCTAACTGCATTTTTTATCACTATTCCGTGTACAAGTCGCCTCCCCTGGAGACCCTCGTTTGCAGGGCTTGGTGTTGTCGTCACCACAAAAACCGCACATCATCGACTTCAAGAGACGGACAGTGGCCAGTTACCAGACCCACCCCCCTCGGACGCCACAGTAAACACCCCCCCACGCCGCACTTCGACCCTGATGCTCACTAAATTGGTAACTAAATACTTAAACTAATTTTAAGGTTTAACAAAGTCCAAGAGAAGTCGTTGTTGGCTGAGGGAAGGGTTTGGTGGTAGGTTGCTAGGGGTGAGGGGGTGAAGTGAGGCGGTTGACCGCGATGAACTGTAACAGTGTGCGTGGGTATCGGTGTGTAAGTTGGACCTACCAATACCAACACTATGGGCATGCCTGTGGTCAAACTTCGAGACTTTTGCTTTGCCACAGGGATGTGTTGAAGGAATAAGGCCAAGAAACATAAAGTCTAAAAATAAAAAAATTTTTATATTTTTTTAATATGTAATATATAAATATATATATTTTTAATATATTTTTATAGTAAATATTCATATATATTCTTAAATTCTGGCCATCACTATATCGCATTCTTCATTTTCTTCGGGGGAGCGAGGTGTTTTTTTGAGAATGGGCAGCACTTAGGTATCCACTAACAGTTATTTACATTGCTTACTAATTTCCCATACGAAATACTTGTATTTCTATGGTTTCGCGAGTGCACGAAAAAAAACGTGAAGAGCGAAAATTCCGAATATGAAATCCAATAGGGCGGCCAAAAAAGCGCAGAGCAGCGTGAAAAATGCATAGTTTCTAGCGAAGAGAGGGGGTGTAAAAAATCAGTGGAGGATTTGGTTAACTATAGCACCCAGCATGTATAAAAAAACTGACTTAATGTTTATTGTTCCCTATTTTATGGTGAATAAAATATATACGTAATAATACCATGGAGCTCAAGAATTCGCGGTTTTTGCAAATTTACAATGTTTCAGATCCCAAAAAACGAACTTTAATGTTTATTATTTCATATTTTATA
This sequence comes from Drosophila mimetica, assembly GCA_037075245.1. Taxonomy (NCBI): domain Eukaryota; kingdom Metazoa; phylum Arthropoda; class Insecta; order Diptera; family Drosophilidae; genus Drosophila; species Drosophila mimetica. The sequence goes on along the minus strand of JBAMCH010000005.1, from coordinate 19,593,037 downwards.
TCGAATAAAATGTATAGGTTATATTTAGCCCATTTCACATGGAGCTCAAGAATTCGCGGTGTTTTGCAGACTTACAATGATCCACATAGAACTTTCCCAGTCACTGTTTTCACAGCCATCTCCCGTGATCGCTGTGATTAATGGCGAGTCACTGTTGGCGCTATAACTATGCCCCGATATCAGCGTACATACATCTGTGCCTGTGGCTCGGCTAATTATTCATCGGGTTCATCACGTCGTGTGAACTCGGTTTGTAGGTTTTTGTTATAAGTTGTTCGTTTTTTTTTTTTATAATGTATTTTTTTGCATTTTATTTTTTTCCCGAAGCTTTTTACCGCAAATGTCTAATGAAGTTGGCCCGCTTTGATTGAGTGGGTGCAATTAAGACGGGGCATTGGGATGGGGATGGGGATGCATTTGCGACAGATACAGATGCACGTACTATATACAGTATATATCTGGCAGATACAGTTGCTCGCCGCGCATATTTCTCACTCATAATTAAGTCGTTTTGAGCGCGTTTAGAAATTGTTTTCGCTGCGTGTTTTGCAGTCAGCCGACTTCTTGTTTGTAAAGCGAGCAGCTAATTGCAACAGATTTTCCCATGGAAAACCCAACAGCCAGCAACTGGCAAACAACCAGGCGATCCCAGGCGAAAGTCAGGGGCCGAAGGGGCCCCACTAAATTGGGTTATTATGTGCATAGTTATGGCCACGATGCCAACGCCTCCAACGCTTCTCGCATGCGACACTTAATTGCGATGGAAAATGGAAAAATGAAAAAGCTGAAAGAGCTGAAAAAATGGAAAATGCACACGTCCCATCATCCAGTTTGCTATGGCAAAGATTAGGGTCAGAAACTGGCACAAATCTCAGCGCAAATTTTCTTGTTTAATTACTGCCGTCTGAAAGCAGAAGAAACAAGAATAGCAGATAGTAGTAAATTCCTATGCTAATTGGCAAGTGAGTGAGTGAGTCTTCCACCTCCAAATAAATAATGGCAGGCATTCATTAGGTCAGTACTTGTGGGAGAATTTTCCACTTCCACACGGAGGGTTTTGTAGAAAGTAATGGTGGAAATATGAAGAAATGCTTCCTAAGCTTCTTGATAATGAGTTGAGTACTATACATAAGTTGCAGTAAAAATGTATTTTAAATATTTCATAAAATACTTTATAAAATAATATTTAGAAAATTAATTATTAATTATAGTTAAAAAAAATTTTAAAATTTATAATTTTCTCAATTCGATTTTGTTACTATTTTTAATTCTTGTAATATCTCAAATCACTCAACAAATTTATAACAAAATAAATATTTTTTATGCATTTAACTTCATCTATTTGATCTCAAGCATAAAAAAATACATTTTTTAAATTCTAAAAAAAATTATTTTAGGCCCAGCAAACATATTTCTAAATTCTGAGAAAATTAATTCCAAAGAAAATGCCATCTTAAACCGTGGCTTTCGGCCATTTTTGTAAGCCATTGGTCAGACACCATAAATTAGTGCGCATAATTACGCCCAAAATTATTACGTCGCTTTTTGTTGTTATTTCAAAAATTGGCCCATGAGACTGAACACGCACAAAAGATTGGCGATTTTAATGTCATGATCAGAAGCGGAAATCCATGTTGAAATTTCCATTTAATTTCTGTTAGCCGTTAGCTGTTGGCTGTTAACGTTGGACTATGGGACACTCATATACAAGTGGTATTTGCAGATCGGCCATACAATTCAACCCCAAAAAGTGGCAACTAAAAATCGGTTCAACGCATAAATTGTTATGCCTCATAAAGAATACAAAAACCGGAGCCAAAAGCCAAAAGCATTTCGTGACCAAATATGCTAAACAGTGACAATTTCACAAATGCCCATTGTTGTTGCTGTTTCTGCTGCTGTTGCTGTGTAATTATAAGCGGCAGATACAGATACAGATACAAAAAGTATCTGTAGAGTTTGCCAATTAATTTGTGAAAAGCGTCGGGCGTCGCGAGACAAAGGAGAAATAAAAAGGGGCTGGCGGTACATGAATCTAATTGAGTTGGACGATTCCGAACTCGGCTAAAACTGAGCTGAAACCCAGACTCAATTATGCATGCACCCCCTCCGGTCGTATAGTCCTATTTTATCTATTGTTTTAATGCGACTCTTTATCTGCTTTAATTAGTTTGTGCGCTACCTTAATTCCCATTGTGATGCAGATGCAAACGCTTCCCCTTCCCGTTTCATCTCATTTTTCTCTATTTTTCTCTAGTTTTTTTTTTCGTTTTTCATTTCGAAAGCAAATTAGTTTGGAAATTATCGTGCTACACTATTTACGGAAAAAATGATTTCATTATATACGGCCCGAAAATGACTTCCGTTTAGGTTCGACTTTTGTTTTAATTTGGCCAAGAGGCCGGAAATCTTGTAATCACCCACGGATCGGAAATATGACATGGTAAGGAGAGATTCGGAGCAAGGGTTAATCACATTTTGATGGCTTTATAAAGTCGCGCTCAACTACAGTTCCGTTTTCGGGAGACTTTGTTGGGCAGCAAGAGTGCACATAAAACAAAATCGGTCAATTAGAAACCATTTTTTAAATATTAAAATAAATATTTTGAAAAATATTTTGTATTGTAAAGATATTTTTAAACTACTATGCAGATTTATTATTTTTCCCCGTTGTATAAAGTTTAAGTACCAAAATAAAAGTTTTGAAAAATATTTTATAAAGTTTTTTTAAAACAATAAAGAGATTTATAAACCACTATACAGATATATTTTTCATTTTCCTTTAAATAGACAAATGGTAGACTCATTTTACAAAGTTTAAATACCAAAATAAATATTTTGAAAAATATTTTATACCGTTTTTCAAGCAATAAAAATATTTATAAGCCACCATATAGATATATTTTTCTTTCATAAAGTTCTCAAAATAAATAGAAGATTTTTCTCTCTGCTGGCTTCTGCGAAAAAGTTTCTGTGTGCTTTCCGCCACCCTCTTTATGGGATATATATTGGCAAAATCCCACATGAATTGCCGCTAAAATGCTCCACTCTCTCTGCTTTGCCAAGCACTTAACCAGAAATTGTATTTTGAATGTTACTCTAATGTTCGATAAATCACAACCAATGCCAAAGCACACACATATCTGCACGAATAGTTGACTGGGCACTTCCGTTTCTCCCCCAACCCCCTCTCCACCCTCCCAAAACCTATATCTATGGCACATCAATTGAATTTTAATGGAAATCGACGAGGAATAAAAGAGACTAAAATGCTGTAAAAAGAAAATCCATCGGAAAAAACGAGAAGAACATTAAAGAAGCTTGGCAAAAAAAGTAGGGGGAAACTGTTGGAAAAAAGGGAAAATTGTACGTGAAATTAAAATGAAAATGGCAATGAGCAAACGGTTTTTAAAAGTGCAACGGCTCGTGAATTTGTCTAAATTGATGTTTCATCAAGGGTCAATGAGACTAGAAGGAATCGGGAAAAAAGGCTTTTAATTATTAATAAATATTTAATATTGTGAATATTGGAACAAAAGTTTGGGGAGCTTTGAATTTACGGTATAATAAGAAAAATAATGGTAAAAAAAATATTAAAAATATATTTAAAATATTTGATGATATATTTTACTATTAATAAAAATTTTATATTGTGAAGATTAGAAGTTCTAGTTTAGACCCCAAGTTGGAAGAACTTTGGAATTTTGTTATAATAAGAAAAATAAATTTTTTAAATTATGCAACGCAAAATAATGGTAGAAGAACATATAAAGAACAACAAAATATTTTTTAATTTCTTATACATTTAAATTTCCATTTTAAAACCCATTAAATATGTGTGATTTTTTGGAATTTTGTTATAATAAGGAAAATAAATTCCATATGTTTATTTTTTTTTAAATTTCCTATAAGCATCCGAAATAACATACTTTACTTAAATATTTCTCTCTCATTTTCCGCCAAGTATTATACCGACTTCGGCTAGATTTACAGGGTATCGCCAAAAGGCGTCTCGTTCGATTCGTTCATTTGCCAACGATTTTTTCCAGCCGCTCAGCGGCTACGTTCTGCTTCAATGCAGTCAAATTCTGTTATAGAGAGAATCCCCGAGGCAGCCAAAAATCCCCCGCGAAAATAGTCTAGCCAATCGGCAGGATATACCAGGGCATCCCCCCCCCCCCAAACCCCCTTCCCCACTGAAACATCAGCCATTGCCCAGCGTAACCAGAAAAGCTAAAATGGCCAATTTTACAATTTCAAGTCTCGCCGATGACAATTTTTCTACACAATCCTGCTCCTCTTTTTCGGTGGGTGGCTTGTTCCGCATTTTTTTTGCCCTCTTTTTGCTGTTTTTAAATGGGCTTTTTATGCGCGGCAGATCAATAATATATATAAAAGATAGCGCATCGGGAGGGAGGATGGGTCGAGGAAGCGTGGACAGGATATGCGCGCCAAGCGGAAATGTGCACATTTATTTATCCTGTTTCGATTTCGCTTTGATTTCGTTTTATTTTTTCCTTGTTTGTCCTGGCGACGCTAAACGAAATTTTCAAATGGTTTTGCCCATGGGGAATTGGCAATGGGCAATGGGCAATGGATGGGCGCTGTTTAGTGGCTTGTGACCGACCGACTGGGTTTGGATCTCCTCTTTCATCCTGCTGCCCCTGGAAAGCACACACGTGCTGTTATATAGGCTCGATTTTTTTCAATGGGAGGGGGAGGGGGAGAAAGGGGGTTACGACTCTCTAGTCCATGTTTAGGCAGGCACAAAAAATGCTGTGTAAAATATTTGAAAACGAGATTTTTCACGGCTGGTAGTTTGCATGTTCAGCACCGTTACTGTCGCCACCGGAGACGATGGCATTTGGCCGGGCATTTGCATAAAGGAAAATCTGCGAAATATCTGCGAGACCTCCTCTGGCTGGCCATGGATATGGATCCCCGGGTCCGATACCCAAAATCCCCCCCACCACCATGGTCCACCTTTGAGCGGGACTCATGCAATTATGCGGCTGGAAAATACAATCAGAATCGGCAATGCCAACCGCTAATTGGGTTTCTAAAGGTTGCGAATGCAAATCCAGGGTGTTCTGCATTTAAAGCTGGTGCTTGTAGGTTAAGGTATAGATTTGGGCCTAGTTGTTGTTCTCAAAACAGTGGTTTATCCCTTTTTCAATCAACTTTAACACCCACAATTAAACGGCGAACTGTGATAACAACACGCTCCGCCTGATTTGAGAAATTTAAAAATTTTTCAAATTTTCGAATTTTTTTTAAGGGGTAGCATCAAAATTTTTTGAAAAAAAATTCAAAAAAATAACATTTTTTTCTGGAAATGCCAAGTTTTAGAGAATTTAACTACGAGTTCAGGAAGGTATTCCACTTCATATTTGGACAATTATTTTCATTATTATGCCAAAAATAGTGACTGTTTGTTGGTGGAAAATGAGGATTTCGATTTTTGGCAAAAATCTGATTTTTCTATAATTTGTTTTTGCTATAAGTTTTGCAAAAAAGGTCCAAAATTAAAACGGCGAACTGTTTTGAGCAGATATTAACCTGATAATTCATATCAGTGCACTTTCCGCCTGATTTGAGAAAATTAAAAATTTTTCAAATTTTCGAATTTTTTTAAGGGGTAGCATCACAATTTTTTGAAAAAAAATTAAAAAAAATAAAATTTTTTTCTGTGAATGCCAAGTTTTAGAGAATTTAACTACGAGTTCAGGAAGGTATTCCACTTCATATTTGGACAATTATTTTCATTATTATGCCAAGAATAGTGACTGTTTGTTGGTGGAAAATGAGGATTTCAATTTTTGGCCAAAATATGATTTTTTCTATAATTTGTTTTTGCTATAAGTTTTGCAAAAAAGGTCCAAAATTAAAACGGCGAACTGTTCTGAGCAGATATTAACCTGATAATTCATATCAGTGCACTTTCCGCCTGATTTGAGAAAATTAAAAATTTTTCAAATTTTCGAATTTTTTAAGGGGTAGCATCACAATTTTTTGAAAAAAAAATTAAAAAAAATAAAATTTTTTTCGGTGAATGCCAAGTTTTAGAGAATTTAACTACGAGTTCAGGAAGGTATTCCACTTCATATTTGGACAATTATTTTCATTATTATGCCAAAAATAGTGACTGTTTGTTGGTGGAAAATGAGGATTTCGATTTTTGGCAAAAATCTGATTTTTCTATAATTTGTTTTTGCTATAAGTTTTGCAAAAAAGGTCCAAAATTAAAACGGCGAACTGTTCTAGCAGATATTAACCTGATAATTCATATCAGTGCACTTTCCGCCTGATTTGAGAAAATTAAAAATTTTTCAAATTTTCGAATTTTTTTTAAGGGGTAGCATCACAATTTTTTGAAAAAAAATTAAAAAAAATAAAATTTTTTTCTGTGAATGCCAAGTTTTAGAGAATTTAACTACGAGTTCAGGAAGGTATTCCACTTCATATTTGGACAATTATTTTCAATTTTATGCCAAAAATAGTGACTGTTTGTTGGTGGAAAATGAGGATTTCGATTTTTGGCAAAAATCTGATTTTTCTATAATTTGTTTTTGCTATAAGTTTTGCAAAAAAGGTCCAAAATTTAAACGGCGAACTGTTCTGAGCAGATATTAACCTGATAATTCATATCAGTGCACTTTCCGCTTGATTTGAGAAAATTAAAAATTTTTCAAATTTTCGAATTTTTTTTAAGGGGTAGCATCACAATTTTTTGAAAAAAAATTAAAAAAAATAAAATTTTTTTCTGTGAATGCCAAGTTTTGGAGAATTTAACTACGAGTTCAGGAAGGTATTCCACTTCATATTTGGACAATTATTTTCATTATTATGCCAAGAATAGTGACTGTTTGTTGGTGGAAAATGAGGATTTCAATTTTTGGCCAAAATATGATTTTTTCTATAATTTGTTTTTGCTATAAGTTTTGCAAAAAAGGTCCAAAATTAAAACGGCGAACTGTTCTGAGCAGATATTAACCTGATAATTCATATCAGTGCACTTTCCGCCTGATTTGAGAAAATTAAAAATTTTTCAAATTTTCGAATTTTTTTAAAGGGTAGCATCACAATTTTTTGAAAAAAAATTAAAAAAAATAAAATTTTTTTCTGTGAATGCCAAGTTTTAGAGAATTTAACTACGAGTTCAGGAAGGTATTCCACTTCATATTTGGACAATTATTTTCATTATTATGCCAAAAATAGTGACTGTTTGTTGGTGGAAAATGAGGATTTCGATTTTTGGCAAAAATCTGATTTTTCTATAATTTGTTTTTGCTATAAGTTTTGCAAAAAAGGTCCAAAATTAAAACGGCGAACTGTTCTGAGCAGATATTAACCTGATAATTCATATCAGTGCACTTTCCGCCTGATTTGAGAAAATTAAAAATTTTTCAAATTTTCGAATTTTTTTTAAGGGGTAGCATCACAATTTTTTGAAAAAAAAATTAAAAAAAAATAAAATTTTTTTCTGTGAATGCCAAGTTTTAGAGAATTTAACTACGAGTTCAGGAAGGTATTCCACTTCATATTTGGACAATTATTTTCATTATTATGCCAAAAATAGTGACTGTTTGTTGGTGGAAAATGAGGATTTCGATTTTTGGCAAAAATCTGATTTTTCTATAATTTGTTTTTGCTATAAGTTTTGCAAAAAAGGTCCAAAATTTAAACGGCGAACTGTTCTGAGCAGATATTAACCTGATAATTCATATCAGTGCACTTTCCGCCTGATTTGAGAAAATTAAAAATTTTTCAAATTTTCGAATTTTTTTTAAGGGGTAGCATCACAATTTTTTGAAAAAAAATTTAAAAAAATAAAAATTTTTTCTGTGAATGCCAAGTTTTAGAGAATTTAACTACGAGTTCAGGAAGGTATTGCACTCCATATACGGACAATTTTCAGCTTTGTTTCAGTCAAAAAACTGTTTTAAGGGTAAATTTGACGAAGGCTGTGAACTATTTAGGTAGAATTCAGAGAAGTGAAACTTAAATTATGCTACAGTTTTCAGTATTTATAACAGTTGGCAAGGCCGTAAAACCCTTTTAAGGACGTTTCCCAATTTTCCCGCCACTAATTGGGCTCGTTCCCTCCGCCCAATGGCAATTGCACACATTTTGTACCATCGACGGCTACTGGCCTTAACTCTTAGCCCTCGACTTCTTTTGGCCAAGAACACGCCGGGCGACGATTAATGGATCGTGGTGAAATTAATGATCAATGCAGGAGTTATTAATGAAGAGGGGCATCTCTCCCTTTGGCCAGGCATCTGGAATCTTCGACTTCGGCAGCTGCCGGCCTGCGTTTGTTTTTTATCGGAATCTTTTAGCCCAATGCGGCTACTGTGTGGCTGCACTCGTGGCTCTTTGTTGGCCTCAGTTCCGCTGGAGTTATTGGCGTTCTTCTGCGACTCCCGAAGATAGCATCTCTGAGCATCTTTTCCTGGGCCTGGCCGCCAACGCAGTCGAGCCATGAATAATGTTGGCTTATATGCATTTGGGCCACTGCCACTGCCACTTCTGCCACCCTGAAGCTGCCACAGATCACAGATCTATGATCAATCCGAATCAAAATGCAATTAGTTGGGCGTTGGGTGGCATGGCTGGCCGGCAAAAGTCAAAGGAAACGGCCGCAAAGTGTGAGGTAAATGCAGCGGGTCCAAGTCAATTAATATAGCGGATAAATGGATTTCGAGCATAACTTGTAATTTTTGGGATTTTCGCTTATAATGGAATAGCCGAGCAGCTATCATTGCTAAAGCTTAAGGTTTTCCAGCATAAATTATATAATCTGTATTTTGCTTTTGCTTAAAAATATTAAAATATTAAAAATATTAACGGAAATGCCCACCACTAAGTCATAACAAGTACAGTTGCGCTCAAAGTGACTACAAGCAACTGCAATCGATATGGTATAGTATATGTAACTTGCCCAACCAAGCCATTTAGCTCGATTGCTTAGCCGCAGTTCCCCAACCAAGCCAAGCCAAACCAAAGCAAACCAAACCAAAGCCGCCCTCACTAGATCATCATCGATCGATCCTAACGCTCTCGGATTTCCCTCATTGGCGGCCGCAAAATGTTATAAATTATTGTAAATTTGTTAATAGTAAATGTTTAAGCGCTTGATTACATAAAAATTCGCAATTCCCGCCAGACCGCAGAGCCCTTCGTTCGATTGCCAAGTGTCTAATGAGCTGCGATCGATTTACACGGCGAGCTCTCGAGATCTGGAGATCATTATGAAAGCCGCACCGCCAGATAACCGAGGCGATCTGGAAGCCGCAACAACAATTACAACAATGAGATTTGTTCGTGTTGTAAGTAGCTGGAAACAGTTTTGCGGCCTAAACTGTTAAGGATACACTAAAAAAATATTAAAATAATAATAAGTATAATAAAATAATTATAAAATAATTATAAAATAATAATAAAATAATTATAAAATAATAATAAAATATTTATATAATAATAATAAAACAAATAAAATTGTAATAAATAAAATTCACATTTTTTAGCTGATTATTTGAGAATTTATTTACAATTTTGGGAGTTTTATCTGGTTGAGTGCATTATTTTTTTGTTGAGTGTATTATTGGTGATCCACTCGCAGTTCCATTCGCCGACTCTGGATGATTAATGCCAGGCAATCAGGGGCCCGACTACTGCGCTGCCGCCTCCAACTTGGCAGGAGCCGGCTTCATCTCCTCCATCTCATCCCGGTTGAGAATGGAGATGGAAATGGAGTTGAGGATCCATTACAAATGAAGCCAGTTGACTTGTTTTGTTTGGCGACTGATGAATGCAGATAAAGCGACTGGCTGTCCGCTGCAGGAATGCCTTTGAACGCAGCGCCCTCGGCGATCGTAGGACAAAATGCAACAATGAGCCCCAAACCGAAAAACCACTTGACGAGCGGCTGTTAATGAAACCGCTCTGAAACCCGCGGATCTGTGGATATGAAACCGAGGGCAGAGATGGAGCTAAATGATTGATGGACTGGCAACGGGCAACTGGCAACTGAGGAGCGGAATGAAATGGAAGCGCAAATTAAATCGAAATTAAATTAACGCATCTCTCGGGCGCAGTCGTGGAAATGCGATCAAAGTGTGAAATTAACATTTTGCGCTAATCAGACGGGGCACGCGTTCTGCATCCGAAGAACTCCCCGCTGGGCGAGATCACACCTTTCGTTTGGCCACCAGCCGAGATCCGGGATCTTGATCTTGGTCTTCAGTCTTGAGTTCCTCAAGTTCTCCGCTCTGCAGTTGATTTGAGGCGGCTGCTAGAACAAATCCGCCGCTTGATAGTCATCTGCCATCTGGTATGTGAACCTATGTACGGCCTATATATATATATATATATACCCATATATCTCACCCTTCGAAATACAGAAATCCCCTGCCTGCAATTGCACTTTTTGTGGTAATTTACATTTCGCCTGGCGATCTTATCGCCATGATTGTATCTAAAAAGCAACATAGCAGTGAAAGAAACATTCAGGTCAGGGTCGATGGGGTGGTAATTGCTAGGGGTTGTCGACAGTTTGGGTACACCCTAAAAAAATATTTCAACTGGTGAGGTTTAACTCCTTCTGGTAATATGAACTTTAAAATTAGTAGTATTTAGTATTTAATATTTATTATTTTCAGTGTATTCAAAATACTAGGGTGTATTTTCGATTGAAGGTTGGCGGATTTGTTGCGGCGCTTCTTTAACGGTTCGTCGCTTGGGAGCTGGTTATTTAGGCGATGGAAAGGGTGAACGAGCAGCGAGTGAGCGAATGAGTGAATGAGTGAGTACTTGAATGGTTTAATAAATGAGTGATTATTCAAGTGGCCGCCGCAGTGGGAGTTTGAAGTGGCCAAATGGTTAATTCTAAGGGCCAACTGAAGCAGCAAGTGAATTACTGATTAATGCAGTAATTGATTAAATTTAAATATTAATCCATATATACATATATGTACTTTTAATTCCAATTTCCTAATGAACACTTTTCGTATGGGCAAACTTGCGCGAATAAATGAGTGATTGCGCTGGCACTCATTCGACTATTCATTCACTGGCATTGTCTCCCAAGTTTTCACACAATTAAATTCATTTAAGTGCTTCATTACGATCATCTCCATCTCCGCCTGCTGCTCCACTAAGTAAATCTCGTTTGCAACCAGCAACTAGCAACATCAACCGGCAACTAGCAACCAGCAACCAGCAAGCAGCAACCTGCAACCTGCAACTTGCAACGCGGGTTGCTGCTAATTGTTGCACAAAGTTTCACCAAACAATCCACGACTGAGTCTCATCTGCTCCAGCGTCATCATCTTGGCCGATATTCCAGTCGTTGCGGTTTCCGATACCCTGCAGTTCTAGTGGGGGATATATATTCTGGATATGTATTCATTTGGGCACAGAACGAACTATTAAAATATTATTTTTCAATTGAGGTATTCAACATTTTTAAGTTTTAACTTTACAAAAATTAAGCCACATTTAAATACACATTTCTAATATTTTTATTCTTATAAATACCATTTTATTTGTATTTTGTTGGAATATTATTTAATTAAAAAACATTTTTAAAATAATTTTTAAAATATATTACATTTAAAAACCTTTGCATTAAATTAAGCCACATTTAAATACACATTTCTAATATTTTTATTCTTATAAATAAATTTTTATTTCTATATTGTTGAATAAGTACAATATTTGATTAAGAAACATTTAAAAAATATTTTTTTATTTATATTAAATTTATTTTAAGTACTTTCTAAGCTATAAATACAAATAAATAAATATTTGTATTCTTATAAATACAGTTTTACATTTTAAAAATATTTTTTTAATATATATTAAATTTATTTCCAGTATTTTCCAAGTTATTTTGTAGGTTTTTCATTATAAGTAGGTACCATCTGGCCCAGAACAACCAAGCCATCCAGCATAATTGTTGTTTTGGCTGTTTGCATTTTCAATTAGAGTGCCGAGCATCCATCGCATCGCGGCAACCTCCGCGTGCAGATCTCCCATTCATAATTAATTTTTATCGGGCGCAGATCTGGCCGCGATTAGACCTAGACTCCATGGCAATGGGAAACGATGTCAGAGCAGATGGAAAGAAATGAAATGAAAAGGAGCAGAGGAACAGGGGAGCAGGGGAGGGGAGCGGGCAAAATAATGCTCGATTGCCAATTGGCGATTGGCGATTCCCCCCAGCAATTTGAGCCATTTAATTCTCGCATAAATTCCTTATCGTAGTCGGGTAATCGCTGCCCAGAGACCCGAAACATGTCCGGCCAATTTCCAAGTTTTGCTAAGTTTTCTCATATAAAAATGCTCGAAAAATATGGACAAATTACAGGGCTGCTAACGCCAAACTATGGTCTCTGTCTGGCCTTTTATATCATTTCATTTCATTTCATTTCAGTTCGGTTCATTCCATTCGACTCGATTCAATTTGAGCTGGGGAACGATGCTTTGATGGTTTGATTGTCTGATTGACGGCGGAGGCATTTAATTTGCAGCATTACAACCGATAATCAATACAATGAAGAAATATTGCAGCGGTCCTCCATCCGCCATCCTCTAGCCAACTTCAACTCCAACTCCAGCATTTCAAAATTGTTGCATTTGCAGCGTTGATGGCCGAAACGTGATTTCTATGTTTCCCACTCGCTGACGAGCGGTTAGCAGTGCCATCGACATCGACATCGACATGGACCAGCAATCCCCCAATCCCCCAATCCACATCGCATTTCAGGCCCAGCGATCTGGCTTATAGCAGGTTTGGCTCCTTATAGGGGTTGCCAGCCCCAAGAATCGGGCTCACAACGAACTGGAAATGAGCTACCATATACCCTATAATAGAAATCATTATAAATTGGATTATTAACCACAGTTTTGGATAGATTAACCAAAGTATTGAATAGGGTATTACAGTATAAGTAATATTTACAAACAAGTTAGGGTTGAGATATTATTTATTTGCTGTAATTAGCACTAAGTTTTTCCAAAAGTAGTCCTGATATTTTATTTATTATTATTATTATATTATACAATATTTTTTGCTTTAACACTAAGGTTTTCCAAAAGTACGGGTTATATTTTATTTTGTATTATTTTTTAGAATATTATTTTCTTTAATTAACACAACGATTTTTAAAAAATGTGAGGTGATATTTTCTTTTATGTATTAAAAAGTGTTTAAAAAAAATAGTGATCCTCCAAATGTAGACCCAAAAATATTTGATTTTTTATTTTCATGTATTTTCGTTTGCGATTCCTTTTATTTCTCTAAATTGCATTTTGTGCAAATTATATGGCAGGCAAAAGGCCACAAATGCTGCCCAGCCAGGGGCGTAGGTAAGGGGGAGAGGGGGTAAAGGGGGGGCCATCGGACGTGCTGCAGAAATGCATTTTATTTGGCCAACTCGTCGAAAAACAATTGGCCCGTCGCTGCAAATTATAGACGGGCCAAAAGAAAAATGTCTGCAAAACGTGGGCCAAACTGCCCGGGGTTCAAACTTTCAAGACTTTCAAGGGGCTATCGATCGACCATTACCCGTTCTGATCTCAGTGGCCAAAAAGAGGTTTACATGCAGGGGGGATATACCCATATACCATATAAGTACAATATGCGATCGAACACTGCGGGCCAACTGCAATTGGCAATTGGCAATTTGAGGCCAAAACGTTGGGGGACCATAATGCGATTGGTGCATTTACTTCTCCCTCTTCATCTTGCCCCCGCTTCCATTCCCCTTCCCTGTTCCCAGTTCCATTTCCATCATTCGGGTCACGCTTTGTCCGCGAGGCGGCCATTTTGGAAGCGCCAGCAGCTGGAAACGAGGAGATGGCGATGGAAATGGAAATGGCCATGGAAATGGGGAAGGATGGCCCCAGGATGCGGGGAAGCTGCGGATATGGCCGGCCATAAAATTAACAATTTCCGCGCATTTAACAAAAAAAGAAAAGAAAAATAATAATAAAGAAGGGCTGCGTCCCGCATCGTAACCCTTTCACAAAAAAACATCTAAGGGGAAGGGAAATCAATTCGTTTTTAAACCAAATTTTATGAGAATTTTGGCAGGCAGTCAGAACTGGCTATAATAAACCTACCAATTTGGTAAAACAAAATAAAAATAAAAAAGTATAAAAGAACAAAAGATTAAAAAATATAAAATAAATTAAAAATTTAAATAAATAAAAATAAATTTAAAAAAAATACAAGAAAAATTGGCAACGTATTTATCAAAATATATATTCAAACAAAAACATTTAAATAAAAAAATAAAAAAAAAATAAAAATTGCCAACGTATTTTATGATTTTTAATATAGTCCTACTGCATTTTTAAATAATTATTTTAACGACTATCTCAAGAGTCCTCACTGTACCCATCTCCCGCCGATTATATATGCCGGGATTATGTGTGCCAAAAAACGTCAAAAATATCAATTTCCCGTCGACGACATTTTGTGCTCCATAAAAAGAGATAGAGTCGGAAAAGGGCGAAAGAGAGCGTAAATGTTTAGCTTTGAAATGGCAGTAAATTGTATGTGAAAGGAGGCTAAAAGCCCTCAGAAGGAGAGGGGTGTAGCGGGAGGGAAAGAGACGGTCCTAGGCATTAGATGGTGGCCAAGAAAGCGGGGGGGAGGTGGGTGGCCAAGAAGCAGACTTTGGCCAAATGCCGGAAATGTGCGCTAAAGCGAGATGGCGCTCTCATTGTTGACGGTGGCGAAAAAGGAGGAAAACTGGGTGGGTGGGTGGTTTTCTGGGCCTAGTGGGTGGCTGGGTGGTTGCTGCGTGCGTGAAAACCCCGAAAATCCACGATAAACTTTTGCCAGCCCGCATTTACATATTTCTGGCACATAAGTGTTATTTTTCTGCGCTAGAAAATCGGAATAATAAACGTAAATGACGACAAAGACGTAAAAACAAACTGGCAAAGTCTGCCACAGTCCGTCCCTTTCTATTCGCCGTCTCCCCGTCTCTTTCACCCCCTGGGGAAAAAAAAACTAAATCAGCGGCACTTTGTGCAATTTATATGTTAATATAATTTGGCTTTGTTGTCAAATTTGCGCTCGTAATTGGCAGGATATATGCTGATATATGTACGTACATTTTTGTATGGCAAGGATATGGCTCGAAAAGTTGATGAGCTAGAAGATTTCGATGCGACAAAGTTGCGACACCGAAAATTCAGTTAGCTGCCAAATTCAATTAAAAGACAACCCAATGCCCAGGAAGGAGGTAGGATCTCATATATACGAGACCGCATTTAGATAAAAGGAAATGTTGGTTGTATGTCTATTTATGAGCCCAAATAAATAGCGTATAATCCGCATTTAATGAAGTGTGCAGGCTTAATATGTGATCACATATATAAGATGGCTTATAATATATAAGTTGCTTAAAAAATATTTAAAATAAATGTCTTATATGCTTATAATAATTTGAAAAGCTTTATTTATTTGATATATTTAGATTTATAGCCATGGTAAGCAGCTTATTAAATTTTTAAAAATTTATTATTTAAAAACTACTTGACCAACATTTTTGTATTTTATTGTATATATAAATTTCTTTAAAAAAATATTTAAATAAATGTCTAATATGATTTTAATAATTTGAAAAGCTTTATTTATTTTATTTTTATTTATTTATATTTATATTTTATATTTATAGTCATGGTAGGCAGCTTATCAAATTTATCATCTCCACAAAAGGTCCTTTCAATCGAGTTACCCAATAAATAAGTCTGCAGCCACGAGCTAAATACCATAAAGCCCGGCTAATTGCATACTAAACAAACAAAGGTATTAAATAAATAGTCGGGAAAATATGCCCGGAAGTTGCGTATGCGCCGTGTGGGACTACCAACCAGTAGGCTGCAGGAAAGTGAACCATTGAAATGGGCAACTATAAATACTGATGACGAGACTTTGGAGACACACACCGGGGGGCAGCAGGGGGTTAAGGGTGGTAGGGGGACGGGGGTCGAGAACGTGCGGGGCATAAAATGTAGCAAACACACACACACACACACACACGTGGCAGGAAGTCAAGTGGTTGGTCATAATGCGGCTGACACTCATAAATCTAAACAAATGCCAGGGCAAACAAACGCCGGCTCTGGGGGGGTTAAGGCCGCCCAGCCGAGGGTTAAGGGTGGCGGGGGTACGTTTGCATATGCGTTGGCCATGACTAATTTGCATTATGAGGAGCCAGTGGCAGAGGCAGAGGCAGCACATAATCTGCCTCAAATCGTTTTTATTGTTCGCACTTAAGTTGCGTAAAATAAAAATCATGTTTCTAACGCCAGGCTCCAGGACGCCTTAACCCACATGTGGGCCGGGGGGGTCGTCTTCCTCTTCTTCTTCCTCGACCTAAGCCCCATTTGACTTGAATGCCATAATTTTTATGTGAAAGCATCACGCATGGGTCCTCCCGCAACCTCAGTCTGCCGCCCCCAGCTTTATCAGACTTAGTTGCCCTTTGTTTGGGGGCCAAGAAAATCTGCGAGAGAGCGTCGGGATTTGCCCTGGGTTAAGGATCGGGGGGAGGGGGTCTCCAAAAGGGAGTGGCCGCCCCCGCCCACAATTTATGACCATGTTTGTGTGTTATTTGCTTCTTTTTTCTGCCCTTTTCGGGCACAAAGTATTTTTATAGCTCAATTAGCATATGCAACGGCTGTTGGGGGTTAAAGGGAGCCGCTCTTACCCTTAACCCACACCCTTAACCCTTTCGCCAGCGCACGCACACAAATTCGGCTGGTCAATTAATCAGAGAAATATTTTTTTGTGATTTAGTTACGGTTTTTTGGGGACTAAAAGTTTTCTAAATATTTTTAAAAAATTAAATCATTTAAAATAAATGTTATTTGAAAAACAATTTCGGTATATTTAAAATCTTAAATAAATTAAAATAAAAAAATATTTTAATGTATAATAAATATAGAATAAATTAAATTAAGAAAATATTATAATCACCATTGCTTTGCCTTGTTTCGAAGCCCAACTTCGATGTGCAATCTAAGAACCATTTTCAGACTCATTAGGACCCAAAAACTTGGACGGTGGGAACGGTGCGCCCTTAACCCCCTCGTGGCCCACGAAATGTGACTCACATTGCCTACATTTGTGCGCAATTAGAAATTAATTTCAGACCGCCTCGTGCGCGCAGAGTGGGTTAAATGACTTTAATCACTTCCCATGGCACCCCGATTTGCGCCACACGAGCCACTTGAGCGGGCCAGGACCAAAACCACCACCACCATCGAGAGTCAAGTGGTCCCGGATCCCGAACTTCTCCGCGCACAACTACCATATAGTACTGCTATATGGCTATACTGCTCGCCGGATGATTTATGCTCGACCGTGGCAACAATAACAAATCAACGACAAGCGACGGCGACGTCAGAGAAAAAGTACAAACGGAAACAAAATACCGTTGGAAAGCACTTAAGGACCTTTTCAT
Organism: Drosophila mimetica; assembly: GCA_037075245.1. Taxonomy (NCBI): domain Eukaryota; kingdom Metazoa; phylum Arthropoda; class Insecta; order Diptera; family Drosophilidae; genus Drosophila; species Drosophila mimetica. The sequence goes on along the minus strand of JBAMCH010000005.1, from coordinate 19,575,548 downwards.
TAAGTGCCCGCCGTGCGAGCGGGAAAACTTGGGAAACTTCGGACATGAACGGTGAACAGCGAGCAGCGAGCGCTGGCGTAAAATTTACTTTGAGGCTGATTTGACATGTTCACAGGCAAATTAGTGTCGCCCTGGCTGGCGGCACATTAATTTCAACGCCCAGCGAAGGCGGCATACACTGAGAGAAACCTGTAATAATATTATGTGGTATCCATAAAAAAAAATAGGAGCATTTTTTGTATTACCAACTCAATGATTTAGCACTTTAAAACTAGATTAATATAATTAGACCCTATAAAAACGGTCAGTAGTAAAGTTCACCTAGAACGAATTGACATAAAAATCTAAGAAAAAAGCATAAATTGAAAAATAAATCAAAAAAGTATATAATATACAAATTTTGGATCAAACATGTGTGAATAAAATGTGATAAAGATTTTAAACTTCTTATAATTTCTTCTTGTGCATTACGTACACCCCCGCAGTTTCCGGTTTGGGAACTAGCCTAAAAATGTTATTTAGCGCATGTTTTAGCGTTATTTATTAAAGCGAAATTATTGTTAATGAGGTGAAGTCGCGACAGAAGTTGACTTCGGACGCCTTTTCGACGTCCACAACAATAACAATCTAATTGCGTGAAGTTTCCCCGAGGAGCGCAGGTCCTTTTCGAAGGCATTTGCCTTATCGCTCGTTTAAACGAAGGCATTTGATTTTTGTGCCGATAGTGCCACGGAATGATTTAAGCGAATGCCTTCAACGCGGACCACCTCCCCACCCCCCCGAAAAAAAAGAAAAACAATAATCATAACTATGGCTGCTTGGGGACGGGGGTTAGCCCATAAAAACTGGAACAAAAGGAAACTCATTTAAGATATTTATGAAGTACTTAAGCGAAAGATTTCTAGTGACATCGGGCAAAGTTTCTGAGCTATTCTATATGTTTACCGATAAACAGGGTGTGGGCAGATCGATATCTCTAGATTTTTGGATAATCATAGCTAGAAAATGTATTAATATTTATTTAAAAGATTTTTAGATGCAACTTTCTTCTAAATACATTTGTAATCTACTTAGTTAGCTTTTTTACTTCCCATTAAAGTTTCCCAAAATATTTTATCTATTGACAAGATCATTTCCCCTTGCGTTTTTCCCGGCTTTTCGGGTCTTTTGTTCGGCTCCATATTGCGTGCGCTGGTTGGGAAAGGCTTCCCACACACACTGGCCACGCCCACCAATCAACATAGGGCTTGTTGCCAGATATCTGCATAAGTACGCCGATCTTTTTCATACCTCCAGTATGGCCAAGATGGCAGCGTATTTCCGCGCCCAAACACAATGGCAATGGCACTCACGGCGATCCAAAGATACATAGATGGATCTCGGGGAAAACCACACACGGCGTTTGTTAAAGCGAAAGAGATGGGTAGTCGAAAAGTGAAAGAGAGGGGCAATTAAAAAACCGCCGTCGAACAAGCAGGAAGATGAGAGCTAGTAATGGCCATGGCAAAAATGAAAAGAGCTGAAAAAAAAAATTGCCGCATCATTTGAAATTCATTAGTCTGGCCGATGGGAAAGGGGGCGCGATGTGATATGGCCCTTGAATTGCTTCCTTTTTTCGGTATGGTTTCCACATTTTCTGCTTCCAGTTCACTTTTTTCTCTCTGTGGAAGGGCGTAAATAAATCAACAGCCTCGCGTGCTCGTCAAAGAGAGGGCGACATCGTCAATCATGACAGCGAGATGTGTCAACAAACGTCAAGCAACAGCCATGGCCACAACTCACTCGGGTCCAAAGCAGAAGGAGAGAGAGATGGCACTCGAAACCCAGAACTCAGAGCCCAAAGCCTGGACCGCAGCTTCATCAGCTGTCACAGGACATCGCGGCCAGGACCTCCGTCAGAGCCGCAAACTTTTGACTGATGATCCGGCGATGATTTGTCACAATTTCGGACCATCAAACGTAGCGCTGAGTGGCATCATTAAATAATTCTTACTCCCCTTAAATGCTGTCATAATTACGGAGTAATCTACGCTGAATATCATCTTCATTTAGGCACTAGGCAAGGGTTATTAAAATTTTTTTATATTTTTTTTATATATTTTATATTTTTTTATATATTTTATATTATTTTATATTTTTTATATTGTTTTATATTTTTTATTTATATATATTTTTTTATTTAACATTTTTATAAAATGAAAGGTGTTATAATAAATATTTTATGGATTTTCCTTTATTTTGAACATGTTAACAAACATGTATTTTCAATATTATTTTAGTTAAGGTGTCCCTATACCATTTAGTGATTGTCCAAAGTACATATTCGAAATTCAATTAAATAAAAAAATAAAAAAATTAAAATAAACAAAAAAAAATTTTTTTTATTAATATTATATATTTTTTATTACATTTTCATTTAGTTATCCAAAAGAATGAATAATTTTTTTACCTCGCCTGCCCATAAATTCTTCAACGTCTCAGTTATTCTTTGCTTAAGTAAATGGATACAAATAAGTCCATTAAATAAACCCCCTCAACACCTGTCTCGCCCATAAAATGTAACTATTTCTGCTTAATATATTTTGAAGTAAATATTATTATAATATATGTATGCAATATGTGCAGTTTACACGTTCCTCCAGATAACAGGTGCCACTTTTCGCTTCGGATACGTTTTCTTATCGCCTCGGTTCGTGTTTCGTTCTATTGATATCCAGCCGTCTGTGCTTTTCCGGCTGCATTTGCAGTGGAAAATGAACTACTGGAAAACTGGGGAAAACTGAAAAAAACGAGCGGCGAGCGCACAATGAAACGTATTTAATGCGTTTTATGCGTGCCGCTGAAAATGCTAATCAGACAAATTAAATGCCACGCAGACGCGACTCCCTTTTTCTTCAGGGTCCACTAAACGCCGGTTTGTTGTTGTGCACCTCGCACTCGCCCCATCCCGCTCCCGCCGACAATCGCCCTCTTTTTCTGGCTTACAAGGCAAAGTAATGCAAATTACGATAAAGATTACACAGAGCGAAAATTGCTAGAAATTATAAATATTAGAAATAATATTTAAAAATCTTTCAGATAGCTTTAAATAAAATAAATAATACAAATAAATAGTTTTGGAAATAAAGACAATTAAAAAAAAAATTAAAAAATCAGGAAAATGTAAAAATAATTTTGGTATATGAAAAATTGTAAAATAAATATTAAAAAAAAAGATATGTAATTAAAAAAATAAAAAAATAAATAATTTTAATTGTATATGGGAAATTTTAAAATATATTTTAAAATAGAGAGAATTTGAAATATAAAAAAATTTTTAAAATAAAAAGAATTAAAACAAAAATTAAATAATCAAATAGCACAAAAAAATTTATGAATCTAGAAAAATTGAAAATAAATATTTTAAAACAAAGAATAAAATATTTTAAAATAAAATAACAAAACAATTAAATAATCAGAAAATGCTCATATAATTTTTGGTATACTTAACATTTTAAAATAAATATTTCACCTTTTTTCAGTGCAAAGGTGAGGGTTTGAGATTGGCTTTTGCATGACCAGCAAACCGTTTGTTTTGCCGCTGCTGTTTCGCTGCCTTGGTGTGTGAATTATTTTATGTACATTTGATTGCGAGCGTTTATGGCGGAAAACGGCAGAGAACCGCAAAACAAACTAAGGCCGAAATGAAAAACTAGAGCCAGGAGGAGCATTGCTTTCCTTCATTTATTTGGCTTTTATTTTTTGTTTTATAATTTTTGGCAGCCACTAACACGAACTTCTGCTTCCGAATGCAGTCCCCTGCTTTACTTTTTTTTCGCTTCCACATTTTCCCCCGTCCGTATTAATCATAATTATGCAAATTTGCGGCTAGGCGGGCTGGCTTGGTTGGTTTGTTTGCACAATTTTCCACCTTTTATAGTACAGTTAATTTTCGTGCTAGTTTCCCTCTTTCTTTCCTTCTCTCTCTGCCTCTTGCACTTTTTCGTGGCTCTTTCTGCCCAAGAATTTCCCCACTTACCGCCAACGTTCGGAAAACGTTTTTATGCAATTTATTCAAGTTGCGATTAGCGTCGTCTGCGATATTTGTTAGCTTAATTGCTTTGGCAGACGAAGGAAAATTCGAGGGAGTCGAGGCAAGAATGCAAAGTGCGTGAAATGCGTTTGTAAAAAAATAGGGTAAAGTTGAGCTATTTTTCCCTGGCGATGATGGACAAAATATCTGTGTGCATCCCGACATCGCGTGGAATGGTGTGTATATATGCCAGCACTTGTACAGCTAATGGACAGGCACGCGAGCCACTTTCAACAAGTTTATTACGTAAGTTCAGGGAAAGAAAGTAGGATACAAAAATGATGGCAGTTTCAGGGTTTCAAATAAAAGGTTTAATGTTAGTAACCGATTAGGGAGTATATTTAAATATATATTTGATCACTCTAAAATTTACAAAACTAAGGTTAACACCAGGAAATCATTTTTAGTTATGAATAGTATTCCTAAGCAAAATGAGTTATTATTTTATTTATATTTTTTATATTTTTTATAATAATATTTATTTATATTATTATATTTATTATATTTATTATATTTATTATATTTATTATATTTATTATATTTATTATATTTATTATATTTATTATATTTATTATATTTATAATATTTATTATATTTATTATATTTATTATAGTTATTATATTTATTATATTTATTACATTTATTATATTTATTATATTTATTATATTTATTATATTTATTATATCTATTATATTTATTATATTTATTATATTCATTATATTTTTTATATTTATTATAATTAAAGGGCTTTGCTCTTAATTTAGCTGGCTTTCCTATAAGTATCACCCATACGATCTTTTCCTGATTCCACTCCATTTTTTTCATATTTTTCCCCTGAATTTTCCGCTTTTTGCAGCTCTTGCCGCCCCCCGCCAAAACTGCTTCAAATTGCCTTAGTTAGCGGCTCGAAAAAATAACACAAGCAATAATAGCAAATAATAATTAACTAATTAAAAATCAAAAGGTAGGGAAGGGGAGGTGGTGAAGTGGGCGGCAGTAATGGCAAATTATGGACTGAGCTTTTCCCGCAACGGGCAAACAATGTGTGGCAATATTTTAGGAGGGAAAAACATTCGGCTGTGAAAAACCACAGTGATTTTCACACAATTTGCAATGCGAATGCGATGAACTCAGACTCCGGCGATTTCCCCTATATCCGTATCATTTGCTCGCAATTAAACCAAACTTAATTTTTCCCTCAACATCTAGTTAGTTTTTATTTTGGATTAGTTCTGCAGTAAAATCTATTTTTAAATGTATTAAAGCTTATAAAAATGGCTCGAAATTTGCCCCTTGAGTCTGCCACTTAGTCGCACATTAATCATCCCTGAGCCGAGGGGTCAAGAGGTCAACAAAAGGGAAACGGAGATGAAAATGGAAATGAAAATTCCATGGGCCACCTTCCCGAGCTGATTGATTGACTCATTGCACTTGGCCGCGGGTCGCCTAATGCGATTCCGTCATTAATCACCGGGGTCCAATACGGGAATTCCTTTCGGCTGCAATCCGCCCTTAGCCCACGACCACCCCCTTAAGCCCCGCCACCCCTCAACCCCCTCGAAATGCAAAGCGCAACTAAACAGCGCTAAAGAGTACAAAGTTGAGTGCCTGGCAGCGTGCGTGTGTGTGTGTGGAAATTTGCACGCGGTCACGTTAAACGCTCGAAATTAAAATGGGAAAAAAAGAGGAAAAAAATAAACCCCAAAGCGTAGCCTAAATGACCTCCCACCTCCCACAATGGCCACCCCTCCTAGCGGCCGTAACAATCCACTGACGTGACACCAAAAGGCCGAACCGTACTTAGGCTAACAACGCAGCGACAATCAACTCAGCCAACTCGGCCCTAAAATGCCTATTTTGTAGTGCAACAACAGCGCGAAAAGGCTGCGCGAGTGCACTGAGCGAATTGGGGGGTAGAATGTTCTTGGAGAGCATGTTCTAGAATATATCTAGATATATATCTGAAAGATCAGAAATCCAAATTAATATATTTTATTTTGTGTTAAAAAATCCACAATATGTATGTTTTTTTTGGTTTCTTCACAGAGAGAATTCATTTGAGTTGAAAATGTTCTTGAAAGTAGAATAAGACTTTTTAAGGTAATTTTTGTTTAATGTGCTTGAATCAAGTTAAACTTGCTTGTTGATCTCAATAAGTAAATAGTTCTTATAAAACTTAATTAAGCTTTTTTCTCCTCACCATTTCGAATATTCAAGAACGAATGTTCTCGTGTGCCTTTTAAGAACGAATGTTCGCAATTCAAGATCTAATATCCTGTGCTTACACAAACTAAGGTGCTTTTAAGAACGAATGATCTCGTGCTTACACGAACAAAGGTGCCTTTAAGAACGAATGTTCTCAATTCAAGATCGAATGTTCTCAATTCAAGAACGAATGTTCTCAATTCAACAACAAATGCTCTAGTGCTTACACGTACGAAGGTGCTTTTAAGAACGAATGTTCTCGATTGAAGACCAAATGTTCTCGTGCTTAAACGAACGAAAGTGCTTCTAAGAACGAATGTTCTCGATTCAAGAACGAAAGTGCTTACAATTTTCTCTCTGTGCTTTAGTTGCAGTCCTGGCGCTGTATTTTTTCCGTTTCTGCCTTTGAACAATTATGAAGCTTGCATGCTAACATTATAATTGATTGCCTAAGCCAGGGGGGAATGGGGATTTCGGGGGGAACTTGACTGCCGAGGGTGCCTGGTAATTTGATTGCGCAATTTGCGCGCATTGTGTTGCATAGTTTTTGGCGCGCGAACTTGCCCCCCGACCATTTTTCAATCGCCTTGGGAAAATCCTTTCGAACGCACGAAACAGAAAACAGGCAACGAACATGACATGCATTTATGTCACGTCACATGTGCAACACGAACACCCATACCAACACCATGAGTGCTTGTGTGTGTGCAACAATTTTAATTGGCGACATTCCGCAATTTTATGACTTTTAAAATTCTACATATATTTCACATGCCCCCCACACATGCAACGTTGCCGCACTTCAATTGGCCTCTTCGAAGGACACCCCACATCCTCGCTACACTCAAAGAAAACGGAGGCGAGCGCAAGGATATGCCTGACTGCCACTAACTCCCCTCTTGGCCCCTTTGTTTGTGGTTGTTGTAATTAGCGCACTGCATTTCTTTGCCACTTTCGGCCATGGCAATTAAGCCTCAACTCAACGTTCTTTGGGTTCTTTTTTTGGGGGGAAGGGGGGCTTAGGTATTCAGGGTTCGGTGTTCGTTGTTCAGCAAATGAACAAAGGCTGAAATGGGAGGGAAAACCCAAGAAACCGAATATGAAATTATGCAATTAAGCTGCGAGTATAGTGGACAGGGGAAAATTCTCCACCCAGGCCAAGGACAAGTGGGCGTCAACAATTTCCACTTGTCGTAGGCCGAAAATGTTTTCGATTTTAGAGAACTGGATAATTTCAAATATGGAATGAGATACCTTCCTGAACTCGTAGTTGAATTCTCTATAACTTGGCCTTTCCAGAAAAAATTTTTATTTTTTTAAATTTTTTTTCAAAAACTTGTGAAAAACTTTTAAATTTTTTAAATCAGACGTAAAGTTCACTAATATTAATAATCAGGTTGATATCTGCTCAGAACAGTTCGCCGTTTTAATTTTGGACCTTTTTTGCAAAACTTATAGCAAAAACAAATTATAGAAAAAATCAGATTTTGGCCAAAAATCGAAATCCTCATTTTCCACCAACAAACAGTCACTATTTTTGGCATAATAATGAAAATAATTGTCCAAATATGGGGTGGAATACCTTCCTGAACTCGTAGTTAAATTCTCTAAAACTTGGCATTCACAGAAAAAAATTTTATTTTTTTAAATTTTTTTTTCAAAAAATTGTGATGCTACCCCTTAAAAAAAATTTGAAAATTTGAAAAAATTTTAAGTTTCTCAAATCAGGCGGAAAGTGCACTGATATTAATTATCAGGTTGATATCTGCTCAGAACAGTTCGCCGTTTTAATTTTGGACCTTTTTTGCAAAACTTATAGCAAAAACAAATTATAGAAAAAATCAGATTTTGGCCAAAAATCGAAATCCTCATTTTCCACCAACAAACAGTCACTATTTTTGGCATAATAATGAATATAATTGTCCAAATATGGATTGTAATACCTTCCTGAACTCGTAGTTAAATTTCCTAAAACTTGGCATTCACAGAAAAAAATTTTATTTTTTTTAATTTTTTTTCAAAAAATTGTGATGCTACCCCTTAAAAAAAAATTTGAAAATTTGAAAAAATTTTAAGTTTCTTAAATCAGGCGGAAAGTGCACTGATATTAATTATCAGGTTGATATCTGCTCAGAACAGTTCGCCGTTTTAATTTCGGACTATTTTTGAAAAAGATGGAGCAAAAATAGATTTTTTGAAAAATCACATTTTTGCCAAAAATTGAAACCTCAAACCTAGAATCTTTAACTTACATTTTTCCGTGGGAAGTTAATCCATCCATTCCCAGCTGGCCCACATATAAAACAATATTTTCAGCTTTCGCCAGTTTATCGTCCTAAGCGGCTGAGCAGCGGGGTGTCCGATGCATCTGGATCTGAAGATCGCGAGGTGTACAAGATCCGGGGTTTTGGGGATCCGGAGCGGTCAGTTTTGGGGTTGGGCTCGGCGATAACCCTTTAGACCGCTGACAATGAGCGATCAGCAGCTGGCCCCGACTTCAACACCTTGCCCACTTTTATGGCCCATCATCGGGGGGCACTCTTTCCGTATTCTTTTCGGTATTTCAGAGTATTTCCCCACATTGTTGCCACGTCTTGCTGCCGTTTTTTTATGGCCAGCCAGTCAGCCAGCGAAGATGCATTTTGCATTTCACTTTAATTCAAAACGACTTAATTTCTTTTTTCCGGACTCGGCGAGTGGGAAACCAAAAAAGAAGAAGTTCTCTGTTGGTGCGAGAAATGCTTATAAATGCTCAATGGCGTGGCCGATTAATTGCACATAAAAATTAACAACAATCAGCCGAGCGGCAACAATAACTATCGAACTGCCGTTGCCCCAGGCACCTGGAAAAATATATGATCTCTAGAGATGGTACAGATTACAGATATCACTGTAATAATTATATAAAACGTAGAAGAAATTTTTTTAATCGGACCATGAAGTAAAAAGTTATAAGAAAATAGTGAAAGCCCGGTAGATGGCGCCACTTTTAAGCGACTGCTTTGTTAGCCCTGCTTGGGACTGCTTGCATTAGCTGAGTAACAGGTATTTGACAGACAAGCCACTCGACTGTAGCGTTCTATCTTGTTTTATGTTCCTTTTTTGTTATTCTTACTTTAATAATTCAAATTATATTAAATAATCAGATATAAGGATTTCAGAGAGTTTCTAATGAATATTTAGTAAATCTACACTCCCTTTCAGTTCTTGCAGACTCTTCGATCACGTTACCATCCCTACAGATCACACCTTTGGCATCGTTATATCGTTATCGTTTCCCCCAGACAATGTTGCACTTTGTATGGTTTAGGCCACAAAAATCCCCCTTGCCCCTCGTTTCTTCCACTGGTTCGTTTTATGTGCACCAAATTGAGTCATAAAATACATTTTCACTTCGTCGCCCGTTTCGAGCCATCCGAATCGGACATTTAAGTGGTTGCATTTGGAAAGGCCTTAAGCATATTTTTATGGCCTATGCAAATGTGGCAAATGTCGCCTGGTCCGTCGTTTAGCCAACTTGCTCTTCTAATTAAGCGGCCCATCCGCAGATAAGAGAAATATGCGAGAGGACCATTAGTCTATCTACAAATTGGCCACGAAAATTTTAAAGATACGAAGATGGGGCATTTCGGTTTTGGCACATTTGTTTCGTCACTAATTTTGATAGCAAAACATTCGTAAGGTGCATTTTAAACCTTCGTCACTATGGGCTTTTATCTGATTGATGCTTAGTTTAAAGTACCTACTTATATTTGGTTCTAAAATTGATTCTGAAAATATTTGAAATTCAAACATTCGTTTCGTCACTAATTTTGATATCAAAACTTGCGTATGTTAACTCGCACCTTCGTCACTAGTTTTTTAAGAGGCGCTTTTTTCTGATATAATGCTAAGTTTAAAGTACTTATTTTTGATTTCAAAAAGATAACTTCAGGGGCTCTAGAAAAGAAAAGTAAATGATGTAGGATCAAAATACTTACTTAAAAACTATTCCATCACCCATACGAAACAGGGAATCTTTTTTATAGTAACCCCCTCTTAAAAGGATTACCTTCCCGGTTCCCATTGAGATATCAAATCAAATCACAGTGCGATCGCAGCGAGGTGTTGATTAGTCGGCCGGTCTAAGCTGAGCCATAAAAACCGAATAAATCCCGATGCCACAACGGACAGGTGCCAAAAGGGGGAGGGCCGATCGAAACCCCTTTCCTTTCCACATCCTATGCTGATCCCCATCGGAAATCAAACCTCCAATGGATTTATAGGTGCTGGCAGGCAGTAAAAATTTAAATAGCATCCATTTAGTGGGGGACCCAAGCGACATCAATTTTTTTCAAAACGAGCGCCGCCCCGGGAAAATGAGAAGGGGACAGCGAAGTGGGAATCAGGGTTTATGTTTATCCTGCAGTTTTTGCTGTTGCTGTTGTAGCTGGCATGCTGACTGATCTGGAGCAGCGATAAATCGTGGGCCTGCAGGGGGTTAAGGGGCAGGGGGCAGGAGGGCAGGAGAACACCTTTGTTGGTCACGTTGTTGACAAATCAGTTGGCAACAACGTTGGCCATCGACGGCACACGCGACCAACAAAAACAAGGGCCCAAATAAAATAAAACAAGGCAAACAAACTAAAAACAAGCGAGAAAGTTGGAAGGCGAAGGCCTTGATACCCTTGTCCTGAGGGAATTACAAATTAGAAAATATTTTCCAAAGCTCACTAGTTATTTTAGTTTTCTATTTCTCAGCGATTTACCAACAACTCATAAATAAAATAATATTTGGTTTTTAAATGCCTATCGCAGCGTAGAAGAAATTTTTTAAATCGAACCACTCAGTCAAAAGTTATAAGCAAATAATGAATTGTCCGCCACATAGATGGCGCCACTTTCAAGCGACTGCTTGGTTTGCACTGCTTACCACTGCTTGCTTTAGCTGAGAAACGGTTAGCGTTCTCCCTTCTTTTACATGTAAAAAATTAGAATTTCCTCTGAAATATTTATAATATAATCAAAGTGGGATAGAAAAACCAATAAATATTTGATATAATCGCGGTGCGTTTGTGCTCCACTTGAAGTAACCCCACAGTAAAGTGTATCAGGGAATCAAAAGAAATCAACCGAGGCCAGTCAGAGCCTCGGTCTTCAAGCAGAGGCCTGGTTGTTTCGGTTTCGGGGACCGATGATGTTCCGATACTCGAGGCCCGGTCCAGCGAGAGAACCTTTGTCACCTCCGGAGTCCGAACCCATTTACCCCCACGTTGCCAGATCGTTGGGCCGCTGGATCTGGATCTCGAGAGCCGTCGAGGGTTCGGCGAGGGCAGCACATTAAAAGTAAATTAACTTATCAGCGACAACGATCAGTTATTTTATTACGTTTGTCCACGCAGTAACACGAACATTATAATATCAAAGATGCCGATTAAGATTCCACAGGCCCCGCAGATCAGAAATGGAAATGGACGTACCTTGGGATCAACTCAGACAGGAGTGGGATGCAGTTGCTCAGTTGGTGGTATATATATGGGTATATATATTAAGATCATACCTCCAATCTTTACCTTTAAGAATAGTTGTTCTTACAAATTTCCTGCGGATATTTGCAGTGCAAACAGAGCTGCCCAGTGCATAGATATTATGCCAATTAAGGCGACTTTCATATGCGAGATACGCAGAGAGATAGATCGAAAGATAGGTAGATAGTTAGATGGGTAGATATCCCGAGAGATAGAAGGCTGCACACGGACAACTGTTAAGCGGTTCGCAGAAGAGACCGGAAAAACGCCGCCAACTGTCCAAGTTCGCTGGCAACTGTCCAGTAATCGAGGGGAAAGGGGGTGTGGCAGTGGCACTGGGACAACTGCGCATTGCGGTTTCTGCATTCGTACATTTCTTTTTCATAATTTCTCGCAGATCCACTGGAAAAAGTAACAATACATAAAAAATACAAACAATAATATTTTACGGAATAATATCATTCCAAAAAATATTTAATGTTGTTAATACATTAAAAAAATGATTCGCCCTGAATTTTAGAAATGTTTGCTTCACTATCGTTTTTTTTTATATTTCAGAAAATAATTTCTTTATTAGGTAAAATTAATTTATTATAAGAAAATAAATCTTAGCTGTAGAAAATGTATCTAATTTTAGGTAAAAAATCGCCAGTGAGGCAAACATTTTTAATAATTTCAATTTAGTTTAAATTAATTCAACAAATTAGTTAGTGAAACATGACTTAGCACAATATTTTTTTTGTGTACCCGGATATTCCAAATTGAAACACATGAATCAACAATTTTTTTCAGTGCTGGCATTGCTGCTCGAGTGCAATTATTTTAAGCATTCAATTGGTATTGGCAGTTCGAACTCGGACTCGAATCGACCGCAAACCGCAGGATATGCGACTGCGTTGGCAATTATATGCATTTAAGTGCAATAACCGTCATCAGGACGAAGGATAAAGGACTCGACTCGACTCGACTCGGTTAACTTTTCCTCGCATTTGATGCTCCGCCAGACGCTAATTATTTTAATGCGCTCCGCAATTGAAGCGCGCGCTTCAGTCCGCTTCCTCCGCCCCCGGCGCCCTAATTTCCCCGCCACTAATGACCTTCGCAGGTCACCTGACCTTTTCGTAGTGCTCCGTTCTTCGTTCTGCGTTCTCCTTTCCCCGCTCTTCGACCGGAATCAATATCAATCAAACGGAAACCGCCGCTCTCGACAAATTGTACTCGCATTCGTTCATCCCGCTCCGCTTCCCCTTGCTTCCTGCAATTAGAACTTGGCCAACATGTGGCCGCCGACCCAAAAGGTGACCCTAACCGGGTCTATTGGCGTGAAATTTTAATTGCCATCTTGTTGTCTGGGAGCGTGGAATCGAACAAGGAGACGCCTTCAGGCATTATCTACGTTTCTCAACAGAAAAATCGAACACTTGACGGTAGTGCCAATTAATGAAGCAGACAAATACTAAAAATATTCGAAAAATTAAGTACTATTTCTTGGGAATAAAACTACTAAGAAGAAATATTTTAAATTAATACACAAAATATTTGGTTCACTATAGTTTATAGGTTTTTAGATGTATCATTAATGAATGCCTTTTTCAACAGAAACATTTCAAGATAAAAATTTTTTTTTGTATTTATTGAAAAAGTCTTTAACGGGGAGAGTCAATAAATCAGTACAATTGATATTTTGGGTCTGCAAATAAAACCAAAATTTTCGGTTATTACTTATACAGAATGTGAACCATTTTTACACTCAAAAATGTTTACTTCACTGGCGATTTTTTACTTAAAATAGATACATTTTCTACTGCTATGATTTATTTTCTTATAATAAATACATTTTACTAAATAAAATAATTATTTTTGAAATAAAAAAAAAATCGCCAGTGAAGAAAAAATTTCTAAAATTCAGGGCGAATAGTTATTATTAATGTTACGAAATATTTTCTTTATTAAATAAACATCGATCAATTTTTATTTTGCCATAAACCAATTTGGATTTTAAGTCCCTTAACTTCATTCTCAGAATTTTGTATAATATGGAAAATTAGTTTAGTTTTTAGTAAGTATTAGTACTTGAATATTTTCCGGTATTGGAAGTTTTCTCTAGTAATATTCGAAGTTTCGAGGACCTCAATCGCCGCCCCACAGATCCCAGTAGCGCCATTTTGGGGGACTTTCAAGGCCCCCAAAGAGCCGACATTTGACCGACATTTGGTGCTATAAAAACCGCGGAGAGACCGTATAGAGAGAGATATATAGAGAGAGGCCGAGAGAGAGAGAGACATGTTTCGCCGACAACATGGCGCTCCGCGTGAGCGAGACGGCCGATGAAACGGAAATAGCCGGGGCAATCAGCTGGCCGTCCCTTTCTGGCCTTCGGGGGTTCAAGCGAGAGCCCACAGCCAACCACCAAAGTCCGCCCCGCCGCCGCTGCCACGGCCGCAGTCGCTGCCCCCGTGGGCAGAGCCGTCGGCAGCGGCGGCTTGGGCAGGTGCGTTTCATAAACGCTCAGTCTCGTTTTGGCAGCCAAGCCGCTACGACGTCGCTGGGTGAAAAGTTGAGCAAAAGGCCAGAGAACTCAAGAACCTGACTTAGAGACACATCATCCCACAGCAACAGAAACTCCAGTGAATAAGTGTGCATTTTTTTAGTGAAGTGTTGAGTTTGAAGCGAAAATATTAACCAAAAAATAAGCGAGAGCTAGAAATAATCGCGAACCCTTTTTGTGGGCTGGCTATGAAAGACTCGATGAGCATACTCACCCAAACGCCCAGCGAGCCAAACGCAGCGCACAGCCAGCTGCACCAGCACTTGAGTACGCTGCAGCAGCACCACCACCACTACGGCCTACAGCCACCGCCGGTGGTTGGCATCCACATTCCAGCAGGCGGCACCATCATGTCCTCCGGCGGCAGCACCACCAAACCGAATCGATCCCGCTTCATGATCAATGACATTCTGGCGGGCAGTGCAGCTGCCGCCTTCTACAAGCAGCATCAGCAGCAGCAGCAGCAGCAGTTGCACCACCACAACAACAACAATAACAACAACTCGGGATCCAGTGGCGGCAGCAGTCCCGCTCACAACAACAACAACAATGGGGAGAGCTTCGAGGCATCAAATGCCACCCCGTTGCCGCCAGCCCACCTGCACCACCCACAACCGCATCCTCATCCGCATCCACATCCACATCCGCACCCGCTAATGCATCCGCACGGCAAGCTGGGCGGGCACTTTCCACCCACCGCCGGCGGCAATGGGTTAAACGTGGCCCAATACGCGGCGGCCATGCAGCAGCACTATGCGGCTGCTGCTGCTGCCGCTGCTGCAAGGAACAATGCGGCTGCAGCTGCTGCTGCCGCGGCCGCTGCCGCTGCGGTTGCCGCGGGCGGTGGCGGAGGACCACCCGTGGGTGGCGGGGATGTGGGTGGCCTGGTGGCGCCACCAAAGGCCGGCGACTTGGACGACAGCAGCGATTACCACGAGGAGAACGAGGACTGCGACAGCGACGAGGCGGGAGGCAGCGGCCACATGGACGATCACAGCGTTTGTAGCAATGGTGAGGTGAGCCTCTGTACTATGAGGGGGGTGCGGGGATCGGGGGGACTCTTTAAAAACAGCAATTTTCAAAAAAAAATCAGTGATCTTACTTAAAGTAGAGCATTAATATAAACATTACAATTTTCAAGTCTGAATTTTAAAATTATTAGCAATAAAAACAAAACTTTGTCTTATAAATAAAAATCAATTGTTAGATATTTCCAATGGATTCACTGCCAAAAGTTAATTGAAATATTCTTATTGCAGACTTGGGACTCAATAAATAATTTTGAGATTTATTAAATATTATTAAATTATTATTAATTCCCTAAAAACTATTTTTTTAGCAAGAACTCTTTATGAAGTGGATTTTTGAACAAAATAATAGATTAGTGTTATAACAGAAAAAAATTGTCACTGGGTAAAAACAGTTGAATGCATTCGGTTATATCAACTTTATAAAAAACAACCTAACTTGTATGCCTAAAAAATAGTAATTTCTAAAACAATTATTGAGGTTTACAAATTTAAAATCAAATCAAGTTATAGATTTCTTTGTAATTTATCAAAAAGACTGCTTTTAAAATTCCCTACCTTTTTGTATGCTCAAATATCGAATTTTTACAATTATTTTTCTGGCAGCTGCGAAGTGAAATAGCTTGAATTCCCCTTTTATGTTCGCGTTGGGAAACGCATTTCCCCATAGACAATCGAAAGGCTAATTGAATTAAGTCGAAAACCAAGCAAGTCCGTTGTGCTGCAGTCAAGTTCGTTGCCTAAGTCTTTTGTTTTGGAGCGTGCGCGCCTGAAAGTGGGGGAGAAGCGGCGCAGGGGCGGAGGGGCGGCGTTGGCGGCCCTCGTCGATGTCGCTTTGCAAAACAAACTGTAAAAATTATTGCATGACCATTTTACATTCTCGTTCTTGTTGTTGCTTCTATTTGTTGTGGTTTTAGTTGTAAAAAAAAATGCATTTTCACGCTTTGTTTGCGTCACTGCGAAGCTTCCAAAGGCCCACTGCCCCCACTGTCCCTCTCGCCAACTTGGGGGCATGCACCTGCGGAACTGCGAGTTATTATGGCAGAATGGGGGGCGTGGCGCTGCAGGGGCAGGGGGAGGGGGTTGGCAACAGAAGAGGAGCTGCAGCAGCAGCAACAAAATGCAGTTTAAAAACGGCCGCAGCCGCAGAAAAAATCTCAAATAATTATAGACACATCTCACATCTCTCGCTGTCTCTGTTCCTCCTGTTAGCTCACGCACCTGCCCCCCCTCCCCCTCGCAATCATTTAATTGTGGAAATTGTTATAAAAATGCATTTAACCCCCTTTAATAGACGCCCCATGGCAATGGCAGTCGGGTAGCAAATAAAACACAGAAAAATGTTGCAGTCTGTTTGCTCATCTCCGCTTTTGGCCAGGTTTTCTCCGGCTTCAGCTTCAGCTCCATCTGGGCCCTGTTTTGTGCCATTTATGGCAGCAATTTCCTGTTGCCAATTGCACTTTTATAAACGGTAGTCGCGTCGGCCTGCTCCTTTGGGCCGCGTTGATGGCCAGCGGGCAGGGAAGGCGGCAAAGCGTCAGTTCATCGGAATTTCGCAATTGCCAAGAACTGCAGTTGCAGAAAACCAAAGAATATCGATCACTAAAAGTTGATTTAATAATTTCCGATAATAAGTATCGATTACCAGATTTTTCTTACAATTTATTTAGGGCTTTATTTATGGGTTTGCAGTATTTTTAAGCCTCTTTAAGTTCCAACAAATTATCGACTGCAGATCGATAATTCACACAGTCGGCGGTGCCAACATTCGTGAGTAATTTTCTTTAATTGAAAATTAATTTTATTCAATTGCGGCATTATCGCTCATTTATCGCCGCCATTAATCATTTATCGTTTTCGTTTTATATGGCAAACAACTTTCGCCTTGGCGGCAATCTAAGCTCTTGATTAGCGATGATAAATAGAAATAATTAACATTGTATTTTTTCATGTGTTTCATATTTCAAAGTTCAAATACTGAAATGCTGTTTAATTTGTTTGGACAAAATTAACATTTTATTTGGGATGACAAACACTTTCTTAAAATGGTTTAAACTAGTAATATTATTTTCATTAATTTTAAAATGATTTTGATTAGGTTTAAAATTATTTTGATTCATTTTAAAATGATTTTAATTAATTTTTTATTTTGATTAAATTTTAAAATTATTTACAAATTCTGTTCGCCTGTTTTTATTTCCAAGCACATTCACCTTCACTTTGCAGACCAATTTCAAGTGCGGAACTTGGCAAATTTTCGCTTTAAATAATTTAACGCTTGAGAGTTCAACCAGCCCCCCCTCCCCCCTGATCCCCCCTGACCATGGCCCAAAAACTCGCTCTCGCTTATCGGTTAACCACAATCGGTTGAATTTACATACATTTTATGTACTAAATGGCTGGCCAGAGAAGGTGGAAAATCGGCAAGAACATTCTGGCCAAAACGGGGTGAGTTGGCTATCTCTCTCGTGCGGCTTTTTGCGGCAAGTTTGGACATTTTGCCATACGTTTTTATTACACTTACACACACAGAAGCCGCTTTGCGAGCGGAAGCGGCAATTGCGTGGCCATAAACGAGCCTCTAACTGTTACTGCAACTGTTTTCATAGATCGCACTGAGATCTGAATCGAATTAGCCAGACTTTGGTAGATGGGTCTTTGAAAGTTGAACTTGGATATTAAAATATTTCACTTCGGGGGTTTTTATCACGTTGTGTAAGCCAGTAGAGTATTGTTAGTGCTGTAAGAATGTTGTAAGCGTCTTTCTAAAACTCCCCTTCTTTGCTTCTTTCTTCCAGGCGGCAAGGACGACGATGGCAACAGCGTGAAAAGCGGCTCCACCAGCGACATCAGCGGCCTGAGCAAGAAGCAGCGGAAGGCGCGCACCGCCTTCACGGACCACCAGCTGCAGACGCTGGAGAAGTCCTTCGAGCGGCAGAAGTACCTCAGCGTGCAGGAGCGACAGGAGTTGGCCCACAAGCTGGACCTCAGCGACTGCCAGGTGAAGACCTGGTACCAGAACCGCAGGTGGGTGCTATAGCAAATATGCATAAGCAGTTTAAAACCTTCTGAGATTTCTTTTAAGATTTAGGGATTTTATTATGTTCAAAAAAAGTTTAAATATGTGAATTAAAAAGTCTTATTTTAATTATTTGTATACAAACCATATTATAAAAATTCAAATCTCTTTAAGAAATATTTGTTTCCATTTTTTTAAAATAATTTTAATATAACTCTCAATTTCTTAAATATATTTTTTAAGATTTAAAGTATGTTTCAAAATGTTTTATTTGCTTTTAATTTAATAATTAATATACAAATTGTTTAACCATTTTATGAAAATAGAAATCTTAAAAAGAAATGCTTGTTTCTATTTCTTTTAAAATATAATTATAATAGAGATTTAAATTTCTTAAATATTTATTTTTTAACTTTAAATGTATTTTTGTGTTTTTTTTGCCTTTGCAGAACCAAGTGGAAGCGTCAAACGGCCGTGGGTCTGGAACTTCTGGCGGAGGCCGGTAACTTTGCGGCCTTCCAGCGGCTCTACGGCGGATCGCCCTATTTGGGGGCGTGGCCGTATGCGGCCGCCGCTGGAGCCGCCCACGGGACAGCGCCCCATACCAATATCGACATCTATTACCGCCAAGCGGCCGCCGCGGCCGCCATGCAGAAGCCACTGCCCTACAACCTGTACGCCGGCGTTCCGTCCGTCGGCGTGGGCGGCGTGGGAGTGGGCGTGGGCCCGGCACCGTTCACCCACCTGTCCGCCTCCAGTTCGCTGTCCTCGCTGAGCAGCTACTATCAGAGTGCCGCCGCCGCTGCGGCAGCCGGAAATCCGGGTGGGGCGCATCCCCTACCGGTACCGCCGCCACCGCCGCCGTCTTCGGTGGGCGGAGGGGGATCACCGCCGAAGCCCATTCCCGCCTCCGTCTCCCCGCCGCCGCCAAGGCCTCCGTCGACGCCCAGTCCAACGCTGAATCCGGGCAGTCCGCCCGGCAGGTCCGTCGACAGCTGTTCGCAGTCGGACGACGAGGATCAGATCCAGATTCAGGTGTGAATTGAGTGCGTGTGTCCAGCATTGGGTTCTTGCCGCCTCAAAAACGTGATATTCAAGAGGGGAAGAGTTATATAGTATCTCATGCTTATCAAACATGAAGAGAGGGAACTCTTATTTTTGAATATTAGCTGGCTACATATCATGCTTTTGAGTTTTTTCCTGCTTACTTGTATTTAACTACTCCTTATTTATTTGGTTGGGATCCAAAAAAAATAATAGTAAACATTTTTGAGAGATAATATCATTTTAGATATCATTTAAAATACCATATCACCCGCTTCTTTTATGGTTCAAATTTTAGTACAAAAATATTTTTTTTTAATTAAATGAAAATATATTTCAAGGCATTTATAAATTTAAGACCAATAACAGAAGAGGTTCTTGTATCATATGTTAGGTCCTAAAAGATAGCACAAATATGTTCAGTATTTAGAAAAAAAACCTCAAAAATGTCTATGTTACTTAGGAATTTTTTCCAAATCACAAAATATCCCCAAGAATTCGCGTTTTTGAGCCTGTGCAAAAGCCTCGCTTGTCTCGGTGTGTGTGTGCGTGCCTGTGTGTATATATAATCATATGTTTCTGTGTGTGCTTGCTTAATTTATTTGATTTGCTCTTAGTAACTTATTCAAAATGTTTTTACACTTTTTTTTAAATTAGCATACGATAATGGAATAAAATGAAACCAATATTTATTTGAGTGTTGTAAAAAACTAGTAGCCAAAAAAGCAAAATAATTTTGTATAGCTAAGCCTAACCACGAAATGTATTATCGAATAAATACTTTTTTTTTGTAGCCTAGACCCATATACGTTGTAACTGTAAAATGTAAAGTATATATATTTACCCACATATTTTTTTGTCTAAATAAAAAGTAATAATACAATGAAAATATAGCAATCGTTCTGTTTTTGTTTTAAGTGAGTGGGTTGTGGTTGGTGGAAGGGGGAGGAGGGGGGATGTAGGTTGGACGTGTCCCGGGCAATTAAAATAATGACCAACAGAAACAATTTACAAACGATGTGAAGGTGATGGTGAGGGGATATATACATATATATCGTATACGACGACGTGCGAGCCAACCCCTAATGATAATAATTGCATGCAAAATGCATTTAACCGCAATTAGTGCATTTATTAGGCCAAAAGTTGATATATTGAATAACTGCCACCGTTGGCCACCAGTTGGCCGAAAAGCCGCGGCAAGGGGGGCGGAATGCGCCGAGCGGTTATGGCCATGTTCGGCATTGCGTGCTCGCATGCAAGCGGCGCTGCAGGCAAAGTCCCAGCAGAAGCAAACGATCCTTGAAGTCCAGGAAGTCCAAGGACCAAGTGCACATACGTTTACAGGGGACGTATACCTACCGGCTGACTGAATCCAAGGAGTACCCCGCTATCCCAAATGAAACGCGTGCAGTAGGAGCACTTTGAGGTGGCAAAGTTCTAGATCACTTGGTACAGCACTTAATTAAACTTGAAAAATGTATAAATGTGAGTGTAATACTTACTACTACTACTTTTCTACTACTACTACTACTATTTTTTACTAATTAGTATAATATTTTAGTAGAAGAAACTAAATCAATTTAATTTATTTTATGCTATTTACTACTACTGCTATTTTACTACTATAATTTTACTACTACTACTACTAATACTACTATTTTTACTGATTAAAATAATATTTTAGTAGTAGAAACTAAATCAATTTGATGCTAAGTAATAGTAAAATTTAATATATGGTAGTATAATAACACAAACTTGCATCATTTTCAAGCTAAAGTTATTCCAAAATGCATTCAGGTTACCCTACTTAGTAGGGTGTCCTAGGGTGGACCTTACATCTACCCCATTCGAAAGAACTCTTCTGCTCTGCATTTCTGTGTTCGGCAGCACGCGTGTTCTGGGTTTTCGCCCCGCAGTCTCGAGTTTCTCCTGTTTGTGCTCCTGTGTTTTTGCGCCTATATCGACAAATTGGCCGCAATGTTCAAATTGCTGTTGGCCTAAAACAAAAGAAACGCTTGGCAGGACAATGAAACGACAACAAACACGTCGGTAGCCAGCGGGCAACCGTTCATTAAAGACAAATGACACAAAACAGAGAGACTGCACGTACCGCTCGCTCCGTCTCTTTCCATCCGCTATCGCCGTCCCACTCAATTAAACACGACCGTTGTTTCAGCTCTTAGCTTATTCAGATGTTTGCTAATTATGGGCAGCAATAAAAATAAGAACCATTATGCAGGGGTATGGGAAAAGTGACTGGAAAGTGTTTTGAAAACATTTTATGTACAAATAAAATATTAGGACTAATACGAAATCCTCACCATTTGCATATGGATCTTGAAATGTATATCCTTTTTAAATTATCTCCTATCACATGAAATCTCATTTTCGAACTTCTGGGAATTCCCTCTTTTAATTCGCCATCTTTTCGCTTATAAATTTTCGTAAGTAAACACGAAATTGGCTGCGGTTCCATGTATAAATTAAAGACACATCATCAGGCGTTTGATATGCAAACTCATGGCGTCCAAAGAGCTGGAAGTCAGCCATTGGGGAATTGAGGATTGGAAGAGTCGAGACCCCGGACGCATTTATGAAATGAAGCAGAAATATTGCCTGCTTACTGTGCTGTAACCAATTTGCATGGAAATCAGGCGCCGACTGTCAAAGTACCTGCCACACATGGCATCCGCCATCCGCCATCCTCGCATCATCCACAGCCATCCAATTAGCCGCACATTTTTGTGGGTGGACCAAAATCACCAGCACAGCACCATGGTCCTCATTCGCAGCCACCACAATTCGCTTAAGCAGCCAATCAGCACAGCAGGGTGGATAAATCTGGTGGAAGGAGATACTATGAAACTGGGATTTGCAGCAAGGATGCTTACAAACACCTTCTAGATTTAATAATACTATATATACTGTGCTCAAAATGTAAAGTAAAGGTGTTGTTCCTTAACAAGAAAGCTGGATAATAAATATTGTATTGTATAAAATTTTGTATAAGGGGTTGTATCAGAAATTTAGTCGAACAATTTCAAAAAAATAAAATTTTTTCTGTGAATGCGAAGTTTTAGAGAATTTAACTACGAGTTCAGGAAGTTTTTCCACTCCATATTCGGACAATTATAGTAATAGTGACTTTTTGTTGGTGGAAAATGAGCACTTCGATTTTTGGCCAAAATCTGATTTTTTCTATAATTTGTTTTGGCTATAAGTTTTGCAAAAAAGGTCCAAAATTAAAACGGCGAACTGTTCTGAGCAGATATCAACCTGATAATTAATATCAGTGCACCTTCCGCCTGATTTGAGAAATTTAAAAATTTTTCAAATTTTCGAATTTTTTTTAAGGGGTAGCATCCCAATTTTTTGAAAAAAAATTAAAAAAAAAAAAAATTTTTTCTGTGAATGCCAAGTTTTAGAGAATTTAACTACGAGTTCAGGAAGGTATTCCACTCCATATTCGGACAATTATTTTCATTATTATGCCAAAAATAGTGACTGTTTGTTGGTGGAAAATGAGGACTTCGATTTTTGGGCAAAATCTGATTTTTTCTATAATTTGTTTTGGCTATAAGTTTTGCAAAAAAGGTCCAAAATTAAAACGGCGAACTGTTCTGAGCAGATATCAACCTGATAATTAATATCAGTGCACCTTCCGCCTGATTTGAGAAATTTAAAAAATTTTCAAATTTTCGAATTTTTTTTAAGGGGTAGCATCAAAATTTTTTGAAAAAAAATTAAAAAAAATAAAATTTTTTCTGTGAATGCCAAGTTTTAGAGAATTTAACTACGAGTTCAGGAAGGTATTCCACTCCATATTCGGACAATTATTTTCATTATTATGCCAAAAATTGTGACTGTTTGTTGGTGGAAAATGAGGACTTCGATTTTTGGTCAAAATCAGATTTTTTCTATAATTTGTTTTTGCTATAAGTTTTGCAAAAAAGGTCCAAAATTAAAACGGCGAACTGTTCTGAGCAGATATCAACCTGATAATTAATATCAGTGCACCTTCCGCCTGATTTGAAAAATTTAAAAATTTTTCAAATTTTCGAATTTTTTTTAAGGGGTAGCATCACAATTTTTTGAAAAAAAATTAAAAAAAATAAATTTTTTTTCTGTGAATGCCAAGTTTTGGAGAATTTAACTACGAGTTCAGGAAGGTATTCCACTCCATATTCGGACAATTATTTTCATTATTATGCCAAAAATAGTGACTGTTTGTTGGTGGAAAATGAGCACTTCGATTTTTGGCCAAAATCTGATTTTTTCTATAATTTGTTTTTGCTATAAGTTTTTCAAAAAAGGTCCAAAATTAAAACGGCGAACTGTTCTGAGCAGATATCAACCTGATAATTAATATCAGTGCACCTTCCGCCTGATTTGAGAAATTTAAAAATTTTTCAAATTTTCGAATTTTTTTTAAGGGGTAGCATCACAATTTTTTGAAAAAAAATTTAAAAAAAATAAAATTTTTTCTGTGAATGCCAAGTTTTAGAGAATTTAACTACGAGTTCAGGAAGGTATTCCACTCCATATTCGGACAATTATTTTCATTATTATGCCAAAAATAGTGACTGTTTGTTGGTGGAAAATGAGGACTTCGATTTTTGGCCAAAATCTGATTTTTTCTATAATTTGTTTTTGCTATAAGTTTTGCAAAAAAGGTCCAAAATTAAAACGGCGAACTGTTCTGAGCAGATATCAACCTGATAATTAATATTTGTGCACTTTCCGCCTGATTTGAGAAACTTAAAATTTTTTCAAATTTTCAAATTTTTTTTTAATGGGTAGCATCACAATTTTTTGAAAAAAAATTAAAAATAAATAAAATTTTTTTCTGTGAATGCCAAGTTTTTGAGAATTTAACTACAATTTCAGGAAGGTATTCCACTCCATATTCGGACAATTATTTTCATTATTATGCCAAAAATTGTGACTGTTTGTTGGTGGAAAATGAGGACTTCGATTTTTGGCCAAAATCTGATTTTTTCTATAATTTGTTTTTGCTATAAGTTTTGCAAAAAAGGTCCAAAATTAAAACGGCGAACTGTTCTGAGCAGATATCAACCTGATAATTAATATCAGTGCACCTTCCGCCTGATTTGAGAAATTTAAAAATTTTTCAAATTTTCGAATTTTTTTTAAGGGGTAGCATCACAATTTTTTGAAAAAAAATTAAAAAAAAATAAAATTTTTTCTGTGAATGCCAAGTTTTAGAGAATTTAACTACGAGTTCAGGAAGGTATTCCACTCCATATTCGGACAATTATTTTCATTATTATGCCAAAAATAGTGACTGTTTGTTGGTGGAAAATGAGGACTTCGATTTTTGGCCAAAATCTGATTTTTTCTATAATTTGTTTTTGCTATAAGTTTTGCAAAAAAGGTCCAAAATTAAAACGGCGAACTGTTCTGAGCAGATATCAACCTGATAATTAATATCAGCGCACCTTCCGCCTGATTTGAGAAATTAAAAAAATTTTCAAATTTTCGAATTTTTTTTAAGGGGTAGCATCACAATTTTTTGAAAAAAAATTAAAAAAAATAAATTTTTTTTCTGTGAATGCCAAGTTTTAGAGAATTTAACTACGAGTTCAGGAAGGTATTCCACTCCATATTCGGACAATTATTTTCATTATTATGCCAAAAATTGTGACTGTTTGTTGGTGGAAAATGAGGACTTCGATTTTTGGCCAAAATCTGATTTTTTCTAAAATTTGTTTTTGCAATAAGTTTTGCAAAAAAGGTCCAAAATTAAAACGGCGAACTGTTCTGAGCAGATATCAACCTGATAATTAATATCAGTGCACCTTCCGCCTGATTTGAGAAATTTAAAAATTTTTCAAATTTTCGAATTTTTTTTAAGGGGTAGCATCACAATTTTTTGAAAAAAAATTAAAAAAAATAAATTTTTTTTCTGTGAATGCCAAGTTTTAGAGAATTTAACTACAATTTCAGGAAGGTATTCCACTCCATATTCGGACAATTATTTTCATTATTATGCCAAAAATTGTGACTGTTTGTTGGTGGAAAATGAGGACTTCGATTTTTGGCCAAAATCTGATTTTTTCTATAATTTGTTTTGGCTATAAGTTTTGCAAAAAAGGTCCAAAATTAAAACGGCGAACTGTTCTGAGCAGATATCAACCTGATAATTAATATCAGTGCACCTTCCGCCTGATTTGAGAAATTTAAAAATTTTTCAAATTTTCGAATTTTTTTTAAGGGGTAGCATCACAATTTTTTGAAAAAAAATTTAAAAAAAATAAAATTTTTTCTGTGAATGCCAAGTTTTAGAGAATTTAACTACGAGTTCAGGAAGGTATTCCACTCCATATTCGGACAATTATTTTCATTATTATGCCAAAAATAGTGACTGTTTGTTGGTGGAAAATGAGGACTTCGATTTTTGGCCAAAATCTGATTTTTTCTATAATTTGTTTTTGCTATAAGTTTTGCAAAAAAGGTCCAAAATTAAAACGGCGAACTGTTCTGAGCAGATATCAACCTGATAATTAATATCAGCGCACCTTCCGCCTGATTTGAGAAATTTAAAAATTTTTCAAATTTTCGAATTTTTTTTAAGGGGTAGCATCACAATTTTTTGAAAAAAAATTAAAAAAAATAAAATTTTTTTCTGTGAATGCCAAGTTTTAGAGAATTTAACTACGAGTTCAGGAAGGTATTCCACTCCATATTCGGACAATTATTTTCATTATTATGCCAAAAATAGTGACTGTTTGTTGGTGGAAAATGAGCACTTCGATTTTTGGCCAAATGTGATTTTTTCTATAATCTATTTTTGCTATAAGTTTTGCAAAAAAGGTCCAAAATTAAAACGGCGAACTGTTCTGAGCAGATATCAACCTGATAATTAATATTTGTGCACTTTCCGCCTGATTTGAGAAACTTAAAATTTTTTCAAATTTTCAAATTTTTTTTTAATGGGTAGCATCACAATTTTTTGAAAAAAAATTAAAAAAAATAAAATTTTTTTTCTGTGAATGCCAAGTTTTAGAGAATTTAACTACGAGTTCAGGAAGGTATTCCACTCCATATTCGGACAATTATTTTCATTATTATGCCAAAAATAGTGACTTATTGTTGGTGGAAAATGAGGACTTCGATTTTTGGCCAAAATCAGATTTTTTCTATAATTTGTTTTTGCTATAAGTTTTGCAAAAAAGGTCCAAAATTAAAACGGCGAACTGTTCTGAGCAGATATCAACCTGATAATTAATATCAGTGCACCTTCCGCCTGATTTGAGAAATTTAAAAATTTTTCAAATTTTCGAATTTTTTTTTAAGGGGTAGCATCACAATTTTTTGAAAAAAAATTAAAAAAAATAAAATTTTTTTCTGTGAATGCCAAGTTTTAGAGAATTTAACTACGAATTCAGGAAGGTATTCCACTCCATATTCGGACAATTATTTTCATTATTATGCCAAAAATAGTGACTTTTTGTTGGTGGAAAATGAGGATTTCGATTTTTGGCCAAAATCTGATAACTTTTACAAAAACGGTCGCAAATTAAAACGGCTTACTGTTCTGAGCAGATAACATCGTTAATAATCGATTTATAAATATTGTTTTACACTTTTAGAAAATAGTAAAAATGGGTAAAATTTAAAGTTTGCTTTGATTAGTTTCCACTCCATTGTGGCATTGATTTTTTATAATTATTTGGCCACACTACCTCGTCCCATTCAGCCTTATTTCCTTTGAAAACTCTGAAATTCGCAGAATAAACACAGGGCAAAAAATCGGGGGCTGGACGAGCGGACCGGAAGAACGCCCACGATTCGCGGATTTTCCCCCAAAATTTGCGAACGGATGTGGCCAGCCACTCAGCCCACTCACCCAACCACCCACTCATCTGCACTTTCCACCTGCAATTTTCGTTCAGCGGAATGTGTAATTTACAAATAAAAGGGAAAACGAATTTAAAAGTTTATGCTCGCAGGAATGGGAAATCAACTTTGTTTGCATTTAATTTGCACTCTTGTTTTTACCTTTGATTTTTTGTTCATTTATTTGCTTTTTTGCACTTTTCATTTGACTTCTGAGCGAGTGACACCGAACATATGGCATTAATGAGTGGCTTGTTTTTGCTGCCTATTTAATTTAATTCAGATTCTTTTTTCCGATCCCGATGCCGATTCTTGTAACAAATGGTTTCTGGCGAGTTAATCTCCGTTCTGTATAATTTGTCACATTTTGCCATTTTGCCATTGCCGCATTAACTATTTACCCTCGCTCACCCCGATCTATATGTGTATATGGATTGCATTTTAAATAATCATTTGACAGCGAACGGAAATTGCGCTTAATTGCCAGCAAGTTGGGTTTTTCATTTGATTTTTACCCTGTTTTATGTGTCGTTCTCCTCGTTTTTTTTTTTTGTTTTTTTCCAACTCGTGTTCAGATAATTGCGCTTAAATAAATATTTGCCTGATAATTGCAAAATGTTTGTTATTCTCTGCACTGCCGCAATCGCTTTGTTGGGATAATTTAACTTGGTCATGGATTGGACGCAAAGCAGAGGAAGCGAAAACGCGCGAATTAAATATTTTAATCCCGAATTTAAATGCCTGTTTTTGAAATTTTCGTAGGCTGGTGTCTTGTCTCGAGAAAAGAAGGGAGAAGAATGGTTTTTTTTTAACTTTTAACTAGACTCAAAAAATTATTCGCCATGAATTTTAGAAGTTTGCTTCACTGGCGATTTTTTAAGAAAATAGATCAATTTTCTACTGCTGGGATTTATTTTCCCAAAATAAATCAATTTTACTAAACACAAGAATTTTTGCAGAATTACAATTATTTTAAGAAAATAAATTTTACATAAAAGATTTTTTTCTGACATATTAAAAAATCGCCCATTGCTAAAATTTAGGGCGAAAAATTTATTTGATCTAATATTATTTTAAGGTCAATTTGTTAAGCTACTATATAATTTGCGTAGTAAAAGATCTCCGTATTATTCGCAGTTTTTTTTTTTACATTTCCTAGGAGAAGGGTATTTTCGAAAGCGGCGTTTTCGAAAATGTAGCCCGTTTTGCGAAGCGCAGGAACGCCTAAAAGGCGGCATGCAAAAATTTCACGTGTTTGTTTTCGCTCTTCTGCCGGCGATTATATTCAATAATTGTGTGCATTTAGATAAGTTACAAGCCTCGAGGGCCGCAGACAACCGGGCCTGCCACTCTGGGCCACTCTGGGCCACTCTGGGCCACTTTCCCGGGCTCTTGGGCCTTCGCCCAGCCAAATGGAGGCCAGTCACGCTATCCGAAATGCAACCTCGCCTGGGAGCCACTGGGGCAGGCGGTGTGTAGGTGTTGAAAGCCGCTGCAGGCCAGGGAATCCGGGGAGCACTGGCGATCCGGGGGAGTGCGCGGCGTGCTGGGAGTCGCCTGGCAAATTGGCCGGCGCAGAAATGTGTCGGAAGTCTTTAGTAAAAGTTAAATAGAAAGCATATAGGAGATTTATATGCCTTCGCCGGCTGTAGTTATGCAAATTTTCCGGCAAGGCCCTCGGCGGATGCTTAAAGACTTGGAAATTTCATCAAATTTTATGCTTAAAACTGATCTGAGGTCAACATTAATATTTATTAAAACACAATCTATAGATCAGAATTTAAAAAAAAATGATTGTAAAATATTTGAAATTTTTGATAAATTTACTTCATAAGTTAACCATTAAGAATATTTTTAAAAAATATTTCAGAAATAAGGAAACCAAACTTTTTTTTAATTTTCGAATTTTTAAATTTTTTTAATTTTTGAAATTAGTTTAAAATTTTAGAATATTTTCGAATTAAAAAAAAGTTTTTCGATTTCTTTCCAATTGTTTTAACTTTTCATATTTTTTAAATTAGATGAAAAATAATTAAAATTCAAATGAACAAATTCTTTGACAAATTTTGGCTTCCTTTCTCTTCTGGTTGCAAATTAAATCGCTTTCGAGTTTTGAATAAAATGTAAGAAATTAATATTAACATAATCTGTGACAAATATGGGCCATTTATCTTTTCGGTGGCAAACTGAATGGGTTTCCGAGAGGTGTAACCTCCGATTGTGCCCGTGTCCTTGTGAGACCATAAATCTCGGTTACTTCCGGTGGCCTGCACTTCTAATGGCCTCCTTCGGCCGCTCTAAACTGCACATCCTTTGGTCCAAAGTGCAGTGGGTGTAGCGCAACGCCGCCGCATCGCCCTTTCCCGCGATTTGCGGCGGACTGTCATCGTCTTTTTGTCCAATCCGCAGCCGTTGCCTTGATTTATGTGCATTATCCTGGCCACGTGTGCGCACAAATTGATCCTTTATGAGCATTTTGCGGTTAATAATGCAGCGGCACGTGCCGAAAATGCCGAGCGTTAAGTGTAAATGATAAGCTCGTCCTTGAGTGGGCGGTTAAGGCGGCTAGGGTGGAGGGTGGAGGTCCTTTCTTGGGGTTAAGTGTTAGTTTGTTTTCCGAGTGACTCGACGCAGAGTGCTTGACATGCGACACCTTTTGTGCGTTGTCCCGTTCTGTTGGTTTTCTGCTTTTCTGATTTTCTGCTTTTGCCGATTTTAAAGCGCTTAGTGCCCGGGATGATAAGTCCCGAATGCCACTTCACACTTAATTTGCTCATAATGCCCAGCGTAATCCCCTGACTGCTCCGCAGCACAACCCCTGCTGCTGCTGCAGCGGCTATCCTGCTAATATCCTGCCAATTACGCTGGCAACAACAATATTTTCCCTGCTTTCCCGCTTTCCACCACCGAAAATCGCAGTAGCAAAGTTTTAGAAGATTTTACAGAAACAGAGTGAGGATCAGATCGGATCGGATGGGCTGGATCTTATCACTCCGCTGCAAAGGACCTTTCACATATGCCGTCCCTAATGTGACAAATTCATCGAGTCCTCGATGTCCTTTTGCCCGGCATCACTGATAAGGCGCCAAATCCCCGCTTGTATATACACTTTTTGCCGCATCTTAATCCCCCGAACCATTGACAAATCGAGATGGCTGGCCGCCGATAGAAAATGGCAACAAATGTTTTAATTTGAAATTTTTCCCCGTCGCAGGATTAGGACAACGCGAGTGGCGGCAAAAAGGACACACGGACGCAGTTGTTCAGCTGTGAAAAGCGTTTGCCAGCCAATCTGATCGGTTAAATATGATCTCAAACTTTGAATATTAGCCGATAACAATCGGTGGGCAAATGGTTCATAAAGTATTTTTATTAAAATTGTTTCGGGTTTTTCGTTTATCAATATATACTCTTTGGGGTGGTGGTTCTAAAAACTGGTTTTAGTTGTAATAAAAAATTACAAATTATTTAAATAGTGAAAACTGACCCAAAAAAATCCCAAAAAAATAGTAGTTTACCTATAAAATAGTAGGGGACCCAAAAAAAATTGTACTTCAACAATCGAACACTCTAACCTGTAGGCTACTAAAGAATGATTTCTGTAGTAGGAGAAGCAACATAAAAAAAAAAACCTTGTTTGCAAAAGCGGGATTTGAACTCACGACCCAGAGATTATGGGGCGGACACTCTAATCACCACAAGTCCAGGAAAATAGTTGATTTAGAATTGTATTTTTAAAACAACAAAGTACATTTCAATTGTGGTGCTACTATTCAATGACCCAAAAAATAAAACAACACAGTACATGAAAATTTCAGAAAATAGTGAAGTACTATTTTATTTTTTTATGTAAATTTTCCATAGTTTTTTTTTTTTTTTTAATATTGTCTTTGGATGCCCTTTAATATTTTATTTTCCTGTTTGGTGCCTTTGCTTTTTGCCATTTTTTATGGCAATTTCCAATTATAACGCAATACGATTGCGTGCCACAAATGACAAGCTCTCATGAATTCGCGAGACGTTGGCCTGGAATTATGATTTCATGTGCCGCAGCCTTGACTGTGAGGATCGCTGCTCGCGGGGAACGGGGAGCGGGGAACATGGGAGTCACCCGCACACCACAAACGGGACAGGAAAAGGATGGACTCGAATTATGGCCAGCGACTAACCAATTATGGTCATTAAATTGGCATTTGAAATGCTGAACGGCCAAGGAATACGAGAACTATTTAATTCTGATTTAATTCACTGTCGATGGTCAGCGGTGCAGAATGTCGAATGCCGCATACAGAATGCCACCCGTACGGTGAACAACTGTCATAAAAATCACGCAGCGGAAATTATTTTGTCACCATTTATAATTGCATTGTCACAGCGCCAGTCAATAGTGCTCGGCGTTATTATTGTGATTGCGATTGGAGGGTGTTGAAAGTAACACCCCGCACATTAAATCAAGTGCCACCCAACCACCCAGCCACCCACCCATCGTCATACATAAATTATTGAAAAATCATTCTACAAATAAACCCAGCGGAGCCAGCAAGGACAACTCGCCAGACAAGTAAATAAAAGCCACCACCTTTTGGGCCCGGAAAAGGGACACGCTCTGACTGCGTTGATTGCTTTGACAAGACCGCAAATAAAGCAGTAAATAACTGGCAAGTGGGTGGATTGGGTGGATTTCGGGTGACATCGGAGCCGGTTACATTGCGCATACGCCGCGTGGTCGGAGGAAGCGGCAGGAACAGTAGATCCATTTGCTAGTTCAGGGGAATCTTCAAAAGTGCACAAATATTCACTTCACTTTAATTAAAAATTCACACTTTTTAGTTTTTTTATAGGGTTTCAGTTGAGACCAAAAATTACTAAAATTTATGAGGGAATTTATTAGAACTTTAAAATTATTTAATTAAAATATTTAAATTATTTAAAAAACAACACTTTTTAATTTTTATAAGGTTTCACTTGAGACCAAAAGTTACTTAAATTTATATTGGAATTTATAAATAGATTCGAAAAACTTCAAAATATTTAACACAACACAAAGTATTGAATCAAAGAAAAGTAAAATGGTTTTTTAATCTTAATTGTTTAAAATTATTAATATTATTTATTAATAATTTTTGCAATTTTGTAAAAATCCAAAATGAATACATTTAATATTTAAAATAATTAATATTTAAAAGTTAGGAATTACTTTTAAATTTGTGTAACTTTTAATAAATTACTTACGAATTTTAATCTATCTTTTAATTGTTTACATAACTTTAAAATATTTTCCCTTTTTATTTTAGAGTATTTATCAGTACACTTTTCACTTGATTGCGCACCACTGTGCACGGTTGGCCTCGCCACAGGCAAATCCAATTAATTTCATAGCGCCTAAAAACTTTAAGCGCAAGCGTCGAAGCAAAGCTAACGCAGCCTCAACACTCCACCAACACCCTCCCCCTCCACCACCCCTAAAAAATACCCCCTAGCGAAATTGCCAGGATTCGTGGGTCGGCAGCTTCCGTTTCCGTTTGAACGAGTGCCCGTCTATTTATTTGCAAATGCAACTTGTCCAATCTGACAGTTGTCGCTGGCGAATGTCAGCCAGTAAATCCGAGCTCGAGTCCCAATCGCAGTGGCCAACCCACCAACCCCCCAGCCACCCACCCCACAGTCCGCCAGTGAAGCGGAAAGTGTGAAGGCCTGTAACAAGGCATATTGCGATTGGATTTGTGTAAATTTATTTATGCTAATTAGTTTCAATTTGATTTCATTTGCCCGGCGAGGCAGCGGAGAGCTTGGCAATTAAAAGCACGTTAAAAACGCATTTAGCAGGCCATACGGATGCGGGGTGGCCACTGGCCAGCATCTTGGGACCGGGACCCGTTTAGGCCGAAAACGAAAACGAAATCGGCTAATGACAGCCGCATCAATCCGCTGCGCTAACAAAGCGTTGAAGAAATCACTTTACCAGCGGCGTCCCATAAAACGCAACTCGCCGGCTGAGAAATGGGACCCCGAAAAGGATCATGGATCTTCTATCTCTCTTCACCAATCCCGAACCCCGAACCCAAACCCAAACCCGAAATGACAACGAGACATGCGAGCAAATGAAATCAAATCAAACCAAATGACTCGGAACCCGCGAGCCTTCGACTCCTTCGACGAAAACTCTAATTTGTTGATAATTTGCGACCGCAGCTGAGTCCGAATCTGAATCTGAGTCTGAATACGAGGATACTGGACACTGGATACTTGGGCATATATCAGCGAGCCGCTGACCGCCAACGATGCCCCACGGGTGACTCTCGGGATCAGGATGGTACGGGATGCTATATGTTCTGGCCGATCGGCCGGCGGCTGGGTAAATTCACCAAGCGGTACTTCCGCTGGTTGGCCAAAATAAAGAGGAAATTTGCGGGAAAAATGGATGTCTAGACGAGGAAGTTCCCATGATATCAAAATATGTTAAAAAAATATTCAGGGATTTTTATTTAATTTAAAAAAAATAATAATTTATAATCTAAAAACATTTTTCTATTTATAATACTAGTAATATGTTAAACAAATTTAAGGTATTTCTATTTTATTATGTAAAAAAAAATATTCATGTATTTTCTTTTAGAAAAAAAATAATAATTTATAATAATAATTAGAGGTTGTATTATTAAAAAAAAATATTCAGAAATTTTTATTTAATAATAAAAAATTATAATTTATAATCTAAGAGCATTTTCTATATAATTAGTGTTTTTTTTTAACTTTTTTCTGAATATGTTACAAACATTTGCAGGGATTTTTATTTTATTATTTAAAAAAAATTTCTGAGGTTTTTATTTAATAATAAAAAATATTTTAATATGTTAAAAAATATTCTGGCATTTTTATTTAATGATAAAAAATATTTATTTATAATCTAAGAATATTTTTCTATTTATAATTCCAATAATAAGTGATTTTCTTCAACACTTTTCCTAAATCCCCAAGAAGGAATATTTTTCCAGGGTAGCAATACTTCTCGAATCGGAATAAGAAACCAGAAAAATACGGCGACTGGTGCTGCTTGGATTTATGGCGCACAGCGCCAACTGCCAATTTAAAGACAATTTGGCCAAGAGGCGCGATTTCAGCTAAATTGCAACACAAATGCAAACAATTAGGGATTCCTTTGCAGCGGCAGCCACAGTGCAGTTGCACTGGAAGGTCACCAGATCTTGAGATCTTGGCGATCCCCGCGATGACAGATGATCTTTCAGTACCCACGAAATATCGCCCCAGTTGAGCGTGAAAATTAATTGGTTTTTAACGCGGGGCGACGATGGCTAAAACTGGGAATGAGTTGGGTTTTGGGATGCGTAGAACAGAAGCAGAAGTGGATTTGAGGTGAGGAGACTTCTTGAGAGAACTGAAAATGTGAATTGGAAGTATATATCCCGCAGAGGAAATGGAAAACAAGTCGCCAAAATCAGCTAACAGTCACCATCTGTTGGTAATCCCCTGTTCAGCCCTTCGATTGATTGGGACCGAGATCTAATTGGATCAACTCCTGCCGCAGGGAAAGTGGCCTTTCACCACCCTCTCAGCCATCTCAGCCACCTTATCCCCATAGCCAAAGGGTTGGCCGCGGAAAATTGCTAATGTGATTGCACTAATGGCTCGAATTATAGACGCATTAGGGTAAATTAAAATCCTCCACTCGATTGGCATGCGCCCCTGTGTCCGCCAGGGGGTGGTAATAAAGTTGTAGTGCCGCACTAACAATGCCCATTGTTGGTTGGTCAGGTGCAAATGTTGCATGTTTTTCTTGTCCTCGCTGCTCCCCCGGTTTTCCCATTTTTCCAGCTCCTTTTTGGTTGAAATGAAAGGCGGGTTCGGGGTTCAGCGGTTGGGGAGTTTTCCGTCATCGAGTAAGAGCCAAAACAGCTGTCAGCTTTTTTTGCCCTCTCGAAAAAGGGAAAACTCGAATGTTGACAACTGGGTGGAGCTGAGAATGAGGGGGAGGGGTTGCTTTCCCGGGGGTGGGCGGGGGAGAACTGATTGCCCCCTGATAAGTGACAATTATTCGTGCTAGTTGTTGGTTTGGTTCCCCAAAGTATTGGTTACGTTACGCGATTGGTTGGCGCTAAGTGGACGCCAATCGCATTTGCTGATCAGACTAAAGTAGTTCCAATCCCATTTTATACTTGAACTCATACTACACTGTACTAGCTCCTTAAACATATATTTTTGGGAATATACTTACCAAATAAAATACTTTTATCGGAGTAAAAAAACAAGTGACAAACGCACTTCAACATTCAAATGTTGTAATATCAACAGTAATGACGAAATTCTAAAGAATTCGCGAATAACTTTCCCTCTAGTCTTTCGGAGTAAACAATTTTTATGGGGTAAAAAAAATAGTGACGAACGCACTTCAACATTCAAATGCTCTGATATAAACAGTAGTGATGAAATACTAAATACTAAAGAATTCGCGACTAACTTCAAAGCACTTTTCCTCCACTCTTTCGGAACCTCCTTCACTTCACCGGAAATGCCTGAGCACAAGTTCCATTTCCCCTCCCAAAAAGCAACCCCCAAAAAAGGGGGCTCCTTTTAATGGACGCATTTATACCAAAATATTATTTCATATGTTGACACTCGCACGTAATTAGGACTCGGTGGTTCACGCTTGATTGACTTTGACTTTGAGTGACATGTAGACGTGGGCGTGGGCCAGTGGCCTAATTAAAAATCAATCGCTGAGCGGCTAATTAGGGGCCTTTCCATTCGTTCCCATCGAGAGGCCGCAATTAAGGGCCATAATACGCCCACGCCCCCGCTTCACCGCATCGCCCACGTGTCCTGCGGCTGGGAAGGCAAAAAAAAGGAATCGTTTGTACAGTATTTATATCCAATATTTATTTATGCCTTGTCCAACAAATTATGCGCTTCAGTTGCATAAAAAGGCAACACGTGCCGACCTCTGACTTCCCCCCGTTGTCGCCGCCACGGGTGACATTTTCAGAACTGAATGAATCTGCAGTGAGCGGAAAATGGATTTCTAATATTTTCCACACAAAAAATGAACGAACATATTACGGCGAGTAATCAAAAAACAAAAAAAAAAAGATGGAGAAACAGTTGGAAAAAATAAAAAGGAAGCTTAAAATATGCTGGCAGGCGGCCACAACTTTTCCCGCAGGACGTCCGGGCTTAAAAGTTGAGAAAAATGAAACTTTTATGAGCGCATCTCCTTGGGTTTTCTTAGATTTTCTTAGATTTTCACTCGGCCATACATATATAGTATATATGGAGCAATTTTCTTTTCGATTAAATGCTTGAGCAGGCACAGCGGACAGGCAAAATGGCGCGCATAAAGTGCCGCAAAGTGCTCCGGACTCCATCCGGACCGTGCTCCTCCTTCTCCTCCTGCTCCAGGTTCACCTTCTCCTCCTCCAAGCACTGGTAATCCTCTTCCTACGCCTGCTTTCTCCTCCTGCTCCAGGTTCACCTTCTCCTCCTCCAAGCACTGGTAATCCTCCTCCTACGCCTGCTTTCGCCGCTTGGCGGTTCCTTCGGCCGGCAATCCGCTGTCGAACTCGGACATATTCAGGGCCCTCGATTTCCCGAGGCTCTTCATGAAGCTGCTGCGACCCACTCCGCCGCCCTGGAAGCCTCCCCTCGATCCTCCCGCCGGTCCTCCGGGCTTCTGAGCTCCTCCGCCGTCCCGCTGCTGCAGCTGACGCACCTCCCCGCTGACCGTCGTCGTGAATCGCCGCTTGGCCCGCTTCTGGGCCTGAATCTTCTCGGGATCTCTGCAAGAAAGTAAGGTAGATTTTATACAGAAAATTCCAAGATCATCTCGATCTTATAAAGGACTCCCTACCTTTCCGTGTAGGTCAGTCGATTGGTGGGCGGGGCCGCCTTGGGGGCGGCATGCTTGGCGGCAAACTTGGAGGGCGCCTCCTTGAGGGCGAAACTCTTGGCAAAGTGGCCCATGTGGGCGATGCGCACGTTGAAGATGGGCTTCAGCTCCTTGGGAAACGTCGAGTAGAACTTCATCCAGGACACAAAGGCTGCGGGCGGTGGAAAAAAAAGGAGGAGATGTTAATGTTAATGCCTTTAGAATTAATTGATGTCTTGGCTTAAGTGCCGGCTGCCATGTGTGTGTGTGTGTGTGTGTGCGGCGCATTCATTACAAAATAAATTTGTTAAAATGACAAATGAGCAGTGTCAGCAAAGGATTTCACATCACAGCCACAATAGACCCGGGCACACAATATACATATACACAATATATTCGTGTACACACGCTTGTGGTTCGCTGTTGTGGGCATGTCCTTGCTAATTACGCAGCACTTATGCCAGGCAATTCCAAATTATACAACAATGATATCAAATTACCAACGGAGCAGCCACTCAGGACCGCAATTGTTACCCCGATAAGCATCTTCCGCTCCTCGCTGGGGTGGGGATTGGGTTTGGAATTGGGATTGGAACTGTAACTGGAATTGCGATTCGGATATGTAAATGTGATGTGATGTGAAATGAAAAATGCAATGCAAATGCTCAAAGGACGACACTTTCCAAACGAAGCGAGACAGATGCGAGTGAGAGTCTCGCGGGGAGCTGCGCATCCTTTCTCAGGATGTGTCCCAGAATATCAAAGG
Organism: Drosophila mimetica; assembly: GCA_037075245.1. Classification (NCBI taxonomy): domain Eukaryota; kingdom Metazoa; phylum Arthropoda; class Insecta; order Diptera; family Drosophilidae; genus Drosophila; species Drosophila mimetica. The sequence goes on along the minus strand of JBAMCH010000005.1, from coordinate 19,537,616 downwards.
TTTGCGGAAGACTAATGAGTATCAGCAGAAATTGATACAGCTTTCGAGCATAGTAAAAAAAAGCCTAAGTTCAATTTTATCTGAATTTTTTATGCTTAATTTTTTACACATTTTTGACCAAAAAACAGGTCAATAATGGTCTAAATTTGTATTTTGACTAGAACAAAGCAGGAAATGGTCAAAATATGGAGAGAACCAGACCTAGCTGAGCTCGTAATTAAATTCCCAATTGATTGGCATTTAAAGCAAGAAATTTTATTTTTTTTTATATTTTAAAAAAAAAATATAAAAAAATCGAAAATTGAAGAAAAATGTATATTTTTTCGAAAGTGATGGGGATTGTTAGTATAAGTTTTTAGCTACTCAATACAGTCGATCTTTTGCTTGTGCGCCTTTTATTGGCTAAGTTATGACTATAAAACCAGAAAAAAAGGTCTCTTTTGTCAAAATTTATAGTTTCCATTCTCTAAAAACTCAGAATTTTGGTTTAAACAATCTTAATTCTTAAGCTCGTAATTAAATTCCCAATTGATTAGCATTAAAATCTAGAGATTTAAATTTGTTGCCATTTTTTTAAGTCAAAAATGTGAAAATTGACCAAAATATTACATTTTTTAAATCAGCCGAAAAGTGATAGGAATCTATTAATTGGTACAAATTAGTGCGTCTTAAAAAAAAACACTAAAAAATCACAATTTTGGCAAAAATCCCGATAGTGATTTTTAGTTTAAAAAAATATTAATCCCGAACCCATGCCAAGATTTTACTAACTACAAAAAAAAAATTATTAAAATATTTATCTGATTATTAATAAATTATATAAGAAATAAAGGCAATTTAATGCCTTCACAGAGAACCAATAAAATCTTCCCACTAAATTAGCCTGCATTATTCATCACATAGTAAGCCACTAAATTGCTTTAATAAACTAGTCGCCCTTCCGCTTTCCCAGGAGTTGGTAATTGACTACCGAAGGGCCGCAGAGCCACACACACCGAAACCTCCAGCTCCGGGATGCGCTGCAGGAGCAGCAGGATGAACAGGAAGCAGCGCAGGAGGATGAGGAGCAGCAGGATGAGGAGGCGGCACACCCAGCCGAGATGGATGCAAAGACGTTCCTGCCCCGGCAATTAACTCGCAGCAGTCCTTTCTGCATCCCAGTGTCCTTTTTGCCGGGAACGGGGACCAAAGTCTCGAAGTCAAGCCCTGGGCTTTCTGCTCCAGCTCCAGCTTAATTGCCGCAAATGCGATTACGGCCAAGTGGCAGACATTAGGCAAACAAAAAGTATGACGGCAGCGGATGTTTAGAGACGTCTGCCAGCCGGAAGTGGCGAATAAAATAAATGTCATTCGAGGGGGAGAATCCGAATCCGAATCCACCGCAGAAGCCGCACAAAATGGCTTTTTATGCCATTGTCTCGGTGGTTTTTGGTTTTCTCTGGATTTCTGGCTTTCTGGATTCTCGGGACTTTGGTATGTGGGGTGTGTGGGGTGCGTGGGTTGCGTTACCCGGATTTTGTGGTTGTTTCTTGAGCGCGTGTCCATGCGGTTTTTGGCGTAGGCGTGGCAAATTGTTGTGATTGTTTTTCAGAGTCCACCCATTTGCAGTTCCATTTGCCAACTCGCAACCCCCAGCGAAGGGTTCTCCGTGGATTTTCCTCACCATCAGATATGCGGGGGACTTACGGGCCATCCAGGGGCTTAGCATTAGCAGAACTCTTTGCTTTTTCGGTTGCGATAAGGCCGAACAATGGCTGGCATAAGCCAGCGAAAATATGCCATTAAGTACGCCAAAAATGATTGCAAGTCAAAATAGGGAACTATGAGGATCAGAGTGCGTGTCAGCGGATTATCCTGCGTTTAAAAACAGATGTTTTTCAAGAGAGATGTATCAATAAACTGAAATTTAGTTATTGTTAAATAATAATCGGATTTTAGAAATATTTAGAAGTTAAACAGTACTTTGTTTTTTACATATATATAAATAAGAAAGCTAGCTAAATTAATCTAAAATATGATTTTAACTTCCTGAGAAATATTTAAATTTTAAATCCGAGAGGAATATACTAACAACCATTGTCTTACAGCTGCGAAACGCACTGTAGCACGAACTACTGAAACTTTAAAAACGCCGGCTGAGGACAAAAAGTGAATTGCGAGTTTGGAAATTGTTTCAATTACCGATGCAATGCAAGTCGCAGATGTTCTTCCCTCTCTTTCCACAGCTCGCCTGTCTCCGCGCTACCCGTCTCTTTCTGTCGCCGATCTGCCGTCCCTTTCAGGCTGCCGCCTTTTATCTGCTGCTTTGTACAGTTTTGTTCAAGCGTAATACTTTTTAATGGCTTTTTGATTGGACGCAGCAGAGCAGGAGCAGTAGAAAACTGCATCCTCCAGGATTCCTCCGATTCCGATTCCGATGCCGGGCGTATCGCCCCGTCTCTCTCGTCTCGCCCGCTACCCGTCTCTTTCGCTCGCATTTCGGCTGGGTAGCCAGCCGGCTGCTCTGCTCTCAAGTTTTGCCAAGTGGCTTCCTGTCTTGACGCTTGACTCGGCGCTTAAGTGCAATTTGCGTTGCCATTTTGACCGACTCTCTACATATATCCTTTATCCTTTATCCTCTAGTTATCTTGCTGTTTCGCCATTGTTTTGCGATATTTCGCTCCGTTTCCGTTTCCTGTTTCGAGTCGCCATCTCAGCCATCAAAGGAGTTCCTCCTTCCTCCGTCTCTTTGGGTGCCTTTTACCCCATTTATGATTCATTTTGGCTGCCTCTTTTCGATTAGAATCGCTTCCATTCCCGTCCCTTATGTTTCAATCGCTGGGAAATGGGGAACAACATCGGTCGGGATTTTCTCAACCCTTCAAAACTCGCCCTGGTAACATCTAATTAACTTTTTTCTAGCCTTTTTCCAACGCTGCAATTACAACTTGAGCAGGATAGTGAGCAAGTGACTATCTAAGGGACACGCAGATACCTTGTAACACCATTTAATTTTAAATTAAATAAAATAATTTCTAAGTTTAATGGGTAAAATGAGTTTGGACCAAGAACTTGAAAATATGCAACTGATCTATAGGTTAGAGCTAAAGTGTAGACCCCATTTGGTTTTGCTTATTAATAACTACCGAAACGTAGAAAAAATTTTTTAAATTGCACGACTTACCAAAAAGTTATAGGCAAAAGAATGAATTGTCCGCCACATGATGGCGCCACTTTCAAGCGATTGCTTGGCTTGGACTGCTTGCACTGCTTGCTTTAACGGAGTAACGGGTATATACCCACTTTTGCAAGGGGTAGCGACACCCCCTCCGCATTTTGAAAAGCAAATAAAATAAAATGTGGAAATAACTGAAGGCAGAAAAAAGGATCAGGCGATGAAAGAAGTCGCTGCTGGTCACTTGATGAGGGTGGTGGGTGGTTCGGGGTGCTCCACGGGGGTGGTGGGTGCTCTGAGGTCGCCGAAGGACGCTGGGTTGGGGATTCCGTTGACACGCAATCGAAATTAACTTCAAATATGAAATAATTTTTGTGTTTTTAACGCGGATGATAACTGCGCCTAGGGGGGCGGGGGCGGTCAAAAGAGCGGGGGCGTGGCTCGGTGCTTCCAACTTATAATTGGAAAAATAGCCGAGCGTTTGTGTTCTTGTCTATCTGTTTTTTTTTTCAGCCACCCGAGTGTTGTAAAAAATCGTAATTACAAAGTTAATGTTCTTTGGTGAAAGGATTAAATTGCTAGTTTGTCGTGGGGAGCAGAGTTGGGGCAATTGGAAAAGTAAGCGCCATGGGAACTCGCGCAGAGAAGGGTTTCTGTGTACTTTAAATACGAAAAATTGGACAGGGTCTTTTGGTGGTAATCAACCAATTAAATGGTATTGATTGAACTCAATATTCTTGAGGTAAAAATAAAAGTAAAAGCTTTTAAAACAGATAAATACAAGTAATACTCATAAGCGATACGAAATCAATTGTTTCGTACAACTTAAGTAACTAGTTTTATAGCTAACCCAATGCTATAATCGAATAGTAAGTTGTTGAATAGACTTAGATAGCACCCACCTTTGCAGGACTTGTCGTGCAGCTCGCGGTCATCTTCGAGGAGGGTCTGGAACTTGTGCTGCAGATTGGAGGCCGCCTCCTGGACCGTCCGCGCCTCGTCGTCTTTGGGCAGCAGGGTCTGCAGGTAGGCGTACATGTCGCCCTGCTGGATGCGGATGCGCTTCTTCTCCAGATGCCGCACGAACTGCGCCTCGCTGGGCGCCAGGAAGAGCACCGCTCTACCCTTTCGCCCCGCCCTCGCCGTTCTGCCCACGCGATGCACAAAATCGGCTGTGGTCTGCGGCGGTGTGTACTGCACCACGAGCTTTATGTCCGGCACATCGATGCCACGACCCACCACATCGGTGGCCAGGAGAACGCAGCTGGCGCACTCCCGAAAGCCACGGAAAACACCCTGTCGTTCTGTCTGCGTCATGGAGCCGTGTAATCTGGAGTACAAAACAAGCAAGCGATTAGATGACATTGATGATTTAGTAAGCCAAACCAACTCACTTGAAGAAGCGCAGACCCTGGAGCAGAGGCGTATCCTCGTCCTCCGAATCGCCCTCCTGCTGCTCATCCTCCTCGTCGAGCACTCTCCTGGTTAGCGCCTCGTTCAGCATGTCGTGGTGGAAGTTCACCATCTCCGTGGTGCTCATGAAGACAATCGCCTTGAACTGCTTGGGACTGGCGTCCAGCTCCTTGGCCAGCAGCGAGGACAGGGCCACCAGGCGCAACTTGGGCGGCACCACCACATAGCTGAGCTGTAGGTTCTCTGGGATACTGAGCACACCGGTCACATCCTCCTGGTACTCGCCGAGTCCATCGTCCTCCGCCTCCAGTAGAGCCTCTATGGTCTCCTTCTGGTAGCCATCCTTGGTCTTCAGGGCCAAGCTGGCCGCCTCATCGCTGTTGTCTATGTACAGGGGATTCTTGAGGGTCAAGCCAGCCAGCTGTTGGACCTGCGAGGTCAACGTGGCACTCAGCAACATCCTTTGCAGCTGCGCCAAGTCCTTATCTTCGCATTCGGCGCGCTGCTTGTCAATGGCCTCCACCAACTGCTTGACATCGCGCTCGTAGCCCAGTTCCAGCAGGCGATCTGCCTCGTCCAGGATGAGGAACTGCAGCTTGGTCAGCTTGAAGGAGGCCGTGTGCAGCAGGTGGTCCACCAGACGGCCGGGTGTGCCGATCAGAATGTTGATGCCTTTCCGCAGCCTGGCCTTCTCGCTCTTCCTGCTCTCGCCACCCAGCAGCGAACCGGGCACAATCCAGGTGTAGGGCTTCACCAGCTTCTGAATGAGTTCGTATGTCTGCATCACCAGTTCCCTGGTGGGCACAATCACCAGGGCCAACACGCCATCCTTTCGCTGAATCCTGGGCTGTTGCTTCTGCAGCAGCTCCACCAGGGGCAGGGCATAGGCCAGTGTTTTCCCCGAACCGGTTTGCGAACGAACTAGCACGTCTTTGCCTTGGAGCACCTCGGGTATCGTCTTTTGCTGCACGCTCGTCAGCTCCCGTATGCTGAGCAGATCCTCGAGGTTCTTGACCGCATGCGGATGCAGTCCCAGGGTGGATATCTTGGAGCCCGTGAAGATGGTCTCCTTGACGGGCTTGACGGCTCTCTGGCCCAGCTGCTTGAGTGCCTCCACATCGCTTTGGTCGAAGAGGCCCACCTTCTTGGTGCGGAAACGATTGGTGGCTGGAGCTTCCGCTGGTTTCTTGCTGGGCTTTTGGGGTTCTTTTGCTTCCTCATCGGATTCGGGTGATTCGTCACCGGATTTACCCGATTCCTCGTCGGATTCGCCTGTTTCTTCTCCAGATTGTGTGGTTTCCTTGGCGGATTTCTGCTTTTCCGTTAAAGCTCTGGGTTTTCTTGGTGTGGATCCCACTCCTGACTTATCGTCCTCATCCCCACTGGCCTCCTCATCTTCTCCTGCCTCTTCCCGCCTCTTTTTCCGTCTCTCCTCCTCCATTTGAGCCCGGAAAATGTCGCCTGCCCTCGGCATTTGATTGGGATTCTGTGGTTTCCGGTGCGTTTTCAGCGCCTTCGTGAGCTGTTCATCGCTGAGCTTTGACAGGGGCTTCCCCTGCCTCTGTTTCTTGCCCAATCTTTCAGCTCTGGTGATTTTTGGCTTGGCTTTTTGGACGACCACCGGTTTTGTGGTCACATTCAGCATGAAATCGTCGCCCAAAGTGTTTTTTACAGGTGCTTTTGGGACGCTAATGTTGAACATAAGATCTGCGGAGGATATATCATCTTTTGGAGTGGAAGAAAGAGCGGAAACCGAAGAATTCGCGGAGGAAACTGAGGGCACTTTGTTTGAAGTACTTGTGGTATTTGAGGCTCCTGAATTGCTGGTTCCCACCTTTGTAGAAACCGCCTTTCTTCGCACAACAATGGCCTTGACTTTGGGCTTCTCCACATTGAATTGAAAGTCGAAATTCTGAGAGTTTTGTCCACGTTTTTTAACCGTTTTCGAAGGCCCCTGTTGAAAAATAGTAAACATTGAATGGAATTGATCATTTAACAAAGTAAACTTCACTTACTTGTGACTTTTTCTGGGCCGCCGGCTTAACGTTCACATTCAGCGTTATATTATCCACCATTTTGGCGCATTTGTGGCACAAAATCAAAAGAAATTAATGTAAATTTTGTAAATAAAATAAAACGTGCGCGTCTCTTCTTCTTGTTTTGCCAATCACAGCGAAGTGCAGGCCAAACAGCTGTTCGCGGGCCAATGCTGCCCATAAAAAGGTGCCACGGCGCTGCCAGATCAATGGAAAAAGAAAACAAGGCGCGAAAATTTGAATTGGTGGACAGATAACTATAAATATTTTGCAGGTCCTTTAAAATAATAGAAACCTTGCACTTTGTATTTAATATTGTATATTAATATATTTCATATTTTTGGCAAATTTAGTAACATGGTTTTTTTGTTATTAAAGTAACATTCTCTAAATATAATATGCTTACAACGAGTCGCGCAGGCGACACAAAAAAAATATTCAACGCATTCAACTGCCTTGGGCAGCGATGTGGGTTCCATTTGCATGGTATTTGTGGTTGTGGTGGGTGCTGGTGGGTGGTGGCTGATGGAATGGGGGTGGGTGGTGCCTTGACTTGGTGGTTTGTCTTCTTTGTTCATCCTTCTTCAGTTGTGTCAGCCCCAGCTGCGTGCGCCACAGATGTCAACCACAGTCCAATGTGTGATGGTGACGTCTGCCTGAGATCCTTCTCCTCTGGGATTTGCCCCCTCTGGATTTGCTCCATCGGGATTCGCTTCAGTGGCTTTTCCAGCTCCCCGCTCCATTTCCATGACCTGATCCGGGGGATTCCCCTGCTCCTCCGTCGCTTCGCAGGCCGCGTACAACAACTATGCGGTCACGTAGTACTCCCGCTGCCGCTTCTGGCACTTCTCGCGGGCAATGTAGCACAGGGCGATCGTGATGAGGAGCACGATGGTGACGCCCATACCGATGCTCACCCACATGATCTCCTCGTTGATGCCCACATACGAGCGACCTGGGAAATAAACATTCATATTTTACTTAAATATTTAAATTATAAGTAATAATATTTATTAAAAAAAACATTGTTTTTCCCTTCGCAATTCAAATTGATTACAGCTCTTATCACTTTGTGTGCACTTGGTTGGTTTCAATTAAATTATGTAAATGAAATGGGCCGTGAAAATGGATGCGTTAAGTAATGATGAAAAAGTAAAAACATATACAAAGAACTCACCATTGTAGTAGTGATTGGAGTAGCCGGCTTTGCCAGCTACTCGACCCGCTGGCATTCTGCGAAAACTTTGGCCAACTAATAAATAAAAATGTGCGTTGCTTTTTTCTGCTGCTCTTTTTACTTCTTGGCTCGCTGGCCAGGAAAGTTTTACGAGTTATTTGTTGCTTTTGCAGCTATTTCGGATACTTCTACTTGTTTTCTCCCTCGGCTTTTTCAATTTGTTTGCCCTTGTTTAATTACAATTTATGTGCTTTCGCCTGCATTTCGCATTTCCGAAGGTCGCGTTGGGTGGCGCCAGCTTCCTGCTGAAAAGAAAGAAGGAAAAAACCATTAATTAGGCTTTCCTTAGCTTTTTTCTGTGGAACTTCAATTTGAATTCTCGCGGGCGATTCACCTTCTTTCAGAGTGACCGTTTGAATAATAACAAGGGCATAACAAGTAAATTGCGTCAAGGTCACACTAATCAGCTGTTTATACAAAAATGTAAACATTAGTGTGTTCTCTTTTAAATTACTAAATTCAACGTTTTAAAGCTTAAATTTAATTGTTTAAAAGTGTGCAATAGATAATTTGGAGTCTAAAGATATGGAAAACACCAACAAAGTGATGGAAAACAAGCAAATAGAGTGTGAAATCAACAAAAACACCGGCGTCGCAGCCGAAGAAGAAGAGGGAGACGCGGTAGTCCCCAAAAGAGCGAAGAAGGAGGAGGAGGAGAAAGGTGGAGAAATCAAGGGGGAGAAGGAGAAAGCTGAAGAGTGCGCTGGCGAGAAGGAGATAGCGAAACAACAAAAATGCCAGGACAAAAACACCTGTAGCAGCCGATGCGGTAAGTCCATCTCTTTTCCACCTACTCACTCTTTGCATCCGTCTCTTTTCCTCTAAAAGTAATATTTTAACTTTAACTTTATATTATGGCGATAAGAATCTTATCTGGAAAGCTTTATATTACTCATCCTACTCTTTACTATGTGGTTTCATTCAAATATTTGTTGCTTTATCGCTTTCAATGGGGTAATGTACTTTAGTTTTTGGAGAATAGGTACTCAAAGATACTAAGAGATCTTTATAATGGGTTCTTAAAAGAAATTCCTATAGTTTTTATGGAATTTATTTAGTTTTATGGAATTTATGGGTTCTGTTATTGAGTTTTTTAAGGATTGTAATTCGTGTTTATTGAATAATGTTCTTCGTTTTTTGACGAATAGGTAATCAAAGATTCTAAGACTCTTTATAAAGACATCTCTTAAAAGAAATTCCTATAGTTTTTATGGAATTTATTGTGATACTTTCAGGATTCTGTTACTGAATTATTTTGTTAGCGATTTTAGTTAAATTAAGGATTGTAATTCATGTTTATTAAAGGCATAATTACAATATAAGAGTAACTACATTTATAATGGACAGAATCAGGGCAAACCCACATCCTTTCCCTTTTTTCCCACATTACATCTGACCAAAGATAGTGTTCGCTCATTCGTATGCACCGATGGTTCGTGGCCAGAATCCATATCCTGGCATATCCTGGCATCCGTGATAGATTAAAGTTACGCCCAGGCACAAATTGCATGAAAACGCCACGCCCCTTTTCGCCCTTCTCCCTCTCTGCATCAGTTGCAAAAAGTTTCGGCCAAAAACCACACTGAAAAGCAACCAACTACCTTTCTCATCTCAATATTAAAATTTAATCAATTTGTAAAATTTAAAAAAAAATGTTAAGTTAAAATACAGATACTTTAACTTGAATACAAGTTGATATTAAGGAAAAATTTAGGGTTATAATTTGTTTAGAATTATATCTGTTCTAAATATTTTCGCTTACAACATTTTCTCGCAGTGCAGCAGCAAACACAACAGGAAACGGAGAGTCCTTCCGATTCCATAGCTGCACATTCACCAACTGCAACTGCAATCGAAATGAGTGCGAAGGTCGCTTTTGACCAGGCCCAAAAGCCCAAAACCCGTTAGTGAAGTGGCTTTAACTCGGTTTTCGACTTGAATAATTCATGGCAAAAAATGCCAGACAACGAATGCAATTTTCGGGTGAACTCACGTACCAGAAATTTGGCAAAAAGTTGGGTTGCCGAGCGATAAGGGCGATAACTGAGTTTTCCCGAGGAAACTTTAAGGAGAAAACTCCTTGCAGCGAGGTAATGAAAATAAAGCATTACGGCCATAATTTAACCGCGCATTAAGTGCAGTTGACGTTGCCGCCGGCGGCGGTTGGCTAATTGAAAAGCGCCAGCTGCAGTAAACGTGGGTTATCTTTAACTCGCTTCTCGCCCCCCTGATTAACTGGCAGCTCAGGGGAAACCCCTTTGTATTCTGGTTAACTACTGCTGCACAAGCTCATTAAGATGGCTAATTTTCCCCACTGTCTCCGCCTTCGGGAAAGTCGGTTTTCCATATTTCTATACCTTATTGATTACCTAATTATTGTCTAATGAGAACTTTTTTGTACCTTTTGCTATTATTAGGCATTTATGTATACAGTTAAGCTTTGAAAGCAAATAGACACGATTTTATCATCATATGAAAGTAATTATATTGCATTTTATTGGAATAATAATTGCATGCAATCGCAACTAAATTTATCTGGCGGAAATAGTAACTAGCTCGAGAGCTTTTGACCCTGACACATTCAGCGGGTTAAGTGCCGAGTGTGAAGATTGAAAAACTTTAAGTGGTTATACGGAAAATTGTTAAAGGGAAGGGGGTGAAAATTGGTTTTGGAAAACTGTTAAACAACTAAAAAAAAGACAGATATAAATTAAATATTTTTAAGTGCCTTTTAAAAGGTAAGTATTGAGTTTCACAACTTAAAAAAAATTTTTAATTTTCTTTTCATCTTTATTGTGTTACTTTTAGTGTATTTAAATTACTTGAAATCATTTTTTCGGGTGCCTGAATTAGTTATGAATTTTAAAAATATTTTTTCCTGTGTGGCTCGGCCCTCCGCCCACTCACTCTCACCCACCACCCATTGCCATTTGATAGCGCTCGCTGCGCAAATCATCAAGAACACTGCACAGCACACACAGAACCCCGCATTCTTATTCTCCACTTTCAACGGAACCCTCGAGCCGTTCGCATCCCCAAAAGATCTTGGCAATAATGTCCGAACGGCGTCGCCTTCATATATCCCCCTCCCTTGCAGCCCAACTGGAGGCGGAGTTCATCAGGGACAACCGACAGCTACTGGAGTTCCGGGTGCGGAGCAAGGACATCGACTGGCGCCAATATGTCCAGCCCCTGGACACCAGAATCCGATCGGACGCCGTCTATCTGGAGCGCCAGGCGGACTTTGTGGGCAGCCAGAGGCGATTGGTGACCGAGGAGAATCGCAGGGAGCTGCTCGTCTGCCACGATATGATGGGCAATTACCTCGAAGATCGGTGAGTTCTTAAGGGGAACGGTAACCATAAAAGATAGATAAGGGAATACTTGATAGTCTAGCGATTGCAAAGCATAGAAAATGAATAAAATGAAATGAGCATCAACTTCGGAAAAGACCACACAAACCAATTCAATTTAACCTACATTCTACATTGTTTTTCAATCAATGGATGGCACAAAGTTTCTGTAAAACAGTTTCTAATTGTTTTTATCTTTTGCAGGCACTTTCACAGTTCGGAGAAGTACGACGACTATCGATTCGTGCACTGGTCAGCCGTGGATTACTTCTGCTACTTCAGCCACGAGTACGTGACCATTCCGCCCAGCGGTTGGCTGAACGCCGCCCATCGGCACGGCGTTCCGGTGGTGGGCACGTTCATCGTGGAGGCTCCAGGACTCCTGGACGAGGTCCTGGCCAGCGAGGAGAGCGTCGGCAGCACCGTGGAGGCTCTAACCTGCCTCTGCGAGCACTTTGGCTTCGAGGGATGGCTAGTTAATGTGGAGGTTACTGTTCCACAGCGCAATATGCCCAATCTCTAGTGAGTACTTAGGAACGCACTTCAACTTTAGAAACTGGGTATCCCATTTTGTATCCCTTTAAAATGTTCACAGCCAACAGCTGTCGGCAAAAGTTGCAGGAAACAAATGTTTACATAAAACCCCTTCATCTCTCTCGCAACAAATGTTGCTCAAAAGCAAACTTAAGTCGCATATCAAGTGTCCAATTTATCAACAGCTTTTCCCATTCAATCGATCATGAGCTGTCGAACAGAAAACTGGCTTTTCTATTTTCACACCCGTTGGAAGTTGACTTATTGCACTTTGCCCAAGTTCACGGAATAAAAGCTAACTTTTAGAAGAGTCATCAATTTTTAGTCAGAAAAATTCAGGTCACTTCTTTATTTTATTTAGAATTTCGAATATATTTTAATAGGTATATTTTGTAATACGAATATTAGTTGGAAAATATGTAGCTGTGCACCATATGATTATGATTAGCTTAATAATATTTGTATTCATGATGCTGTTACTCCTTCATTATCAGTAGGATTTCATCATTAAGTAATGGCTGTAACCTTATCTTTACTTCCTGCTAATTCTATTCTCCCCTTTCCACTTTCACCAGCCGCTTTGTACGGGAACTGACCGCCGCCACGGAGTCACGGGTGCCCCACGGACGTGTCTTTTGGTACGACAGCGTTATGGAGTCGGGCAAACTGCTGTGGCAGAATGAGCTCAACGCCCACAACGTGGAGTTCTTCCGGCGCAGTCATGGAACCCTGATAAACTACGCCTGGGACGAGAGTCACTTGGAGCGGAGTGCTGAGCAAGCCAAAAGGGAGCACTCACCCACGCATCGCGTCTTTATGGGATTGGATGTCTTTGGGCGGAGTCGCAAGGGCGGTTTCCAAAGTCTGGAGACCATGGAGCTTATAGCGGACAAGGGCTTCTCGGCGGGCATCTTTGCGCCTGGCTGGACCTTCGAAACGCTCAGTCGGTTTGGCTATAATATCAAGAACCCGCGTGGCGATGACCAGGTGAACTCGGCCTTCTTGGCCAGAAACGAGGCATGGTGGTCTCGCATCTGGCCCACTCTGGCCACGCATCCCTACAGTCGGCTGCCCTTCTTCACGGACTTTTGTGTGGGCTCCGGGCGATCGAGCTACGATCGGGGATTCAAGAGCTCTGGCGAGGATTCAGGACCCTTCTTCAATCTGTCGCGCCAGTCGCTGCAGCCTTCGGTGCCGCTGGACAGGAATGCAGAGCATCATTTCGACGAGGCCTTCTCGGGCGGCTCTTCCCTTCGGGTGACCAACTACGAGCGGGCCTTTCGACTTTTTGTCACGGACTTTGAACTGACCCGTGGCGTTTTACTCCTAGGCTATGCCTACAAAATCAATGGCGATGATGTGGCCACCACGAACATTGATTTGCTAGTGCGAGTGACAGCGCTGAATCGAAACGATTCGGACCTTTATCTATTTTGCGGAGAATACCGCGGAGACATTGTGGCACCACAGCGCTGCTATCTCTCACCCCTCGACAATCGGCTGCCCCGCGTCCATGACAGAATGCCGCAGGATAGCCGATCCCTGGCCGCCGGCTGGCAGGTGCGTTACTATCTGGTCAAATTCGATGGACCCGTGCGAGTCAAGGATATTGGGATTAAGTGCCAGCGGCCGGCGGAATCGAAGACAGAGGCTCAGCTTGGCGCTGTTTTCGTGGACGCTCCGCCGCTGGAGAATTTGACCGACACACGAACGGATATCCCAGTCTACGGCAGGAACTTGTGGAATTAAGCGAGTGCTTAAAACACAAGTTGGTTAGATAAACACATTTTTTTTTTATAATAATTAAAAGTGTACAAACTGTGTTCAAATATATCAATATTAAACATTCAAAAACGTTCTTTCTTTTGTATTGCAAATTGTAAACATAAGAAAATTATTACAAAATTAGTTCTAAGTCTCTAAGAAATTTGTAAATTTTAGGAAGTTCTTATGTTTTTCTCGGTACAAAATTTCTACCTTAATCTATAAAAAAATATTTAAATCATCTGAACACAATCGATTCGGTTCAAACCATTATTTTTGCTGGCTCTTGCCATCGACAGTCATTTATCAAGGCCCATTCTTCCATTTGTGACGAACTCTAGCGGGTGACTCACGCATCCTGGTCTTCATTTGGCCCCCCGTTTTGCCAGAAATTGACTTGAATCGTTTAGTCACCGCCCCTGGCACTTGGCCACATCATTCAACTACACTTCACTTCACTTGGCTCCGCACCAGTGGCCCTCAAACTGCGCTTGGCCAGCTGCCAAGCTGTCTGGCCTTTAAAACGTGACTTTGAAACTGTGTTTTTGGACAGCTTCTCTTTGTTATTTGATGCTACTACTTCTGTAAAATAATGCCTAGAAGTTAGGGAATTTTGAAAATAATTTAAAGGTGCAGTAAAGCTAGTTTTTTGCCATTTAATTTACGTTTCTATTTAGAACACAGCTAAATATGTTTATAATAATCATTCAAAATGGTGTAATTTAAAAGCTAATTGGTTCATTATGTTTAATGTGTATTCGATTCACATTTATTCATAATTAATTAGCATTTTTTCTGATTCGTTTTAGTGAATATAAATGGTAACATTTTCCCTTTTTTTACATTGAAAAAATAAAGCAGTCTAAAAACCGATGTGATATTTAAACGGTTTCTAATTTAAAATGTATATTTATTCTGGAGCAGTACGTAACCAACTGACCGCAAAATATGCATATAAATTTGCTGCAATTTGAGCTCCAAACACCTTTTCGGATCCACCCCTTAACCTTGGCTGCGTAATTTTTTGACATTTTTTAATGCAGATTTTCAGACGGCACACGCTGTTGACATCATTTCTGTTTGCATGACAGCATCTGCAATCCCCGACTTTTTACCCAGTTTTATGCCATTTTATTTGTTTAGTTCTCCGCTTTCTGTTTAACTTTGGCTTTCGCTTTGGCCTTCCTCTCCGGCGAAGGCTGCTTTGAATTTCCGCGCCTTTTTGGGCGCGCCGAAGCGGAAGTTGCAAAAAAAGGGGGGCACTTCCGGCCGAGCGGGGTGCTAAGTCATCATCATCATGCTTGCTCCCCCCATTCATTGCGAATATTATCCCCTCCTCCCTCTGCCTCTGGCAATCCAGCTGTCAGCTTTTAGCTGGATTTATGTTCTACTATTGCAATTAGCCACGCCCCTACCGCCCCCGCCCCCGCCACTGACCGCGTTCCAAAGTGATTAACGTCATCAGGCGGAATGCATTGATTTAGCTGCTAAATTTGCAGATGGAAATATGATGCGAAATGGGAGAAGATAAAATCCAGATAAAATGCAGCAAATCGGACAAATGATGTTGCTGCACTTCAAGAAAAAATCCATTGCTTTTGATTAGTTTATAATTTCAATTAAAAAAAAATAAATAAAAAATATAATAAAATAAGACCTAATTCATAAGAAATTAAAACAATTATAACACACATTATCATAATATTATTATATTATTGGAGGATGGTTATTCCAAAAAATAATATCCAATCATTCATATTAATATCGTATTATAATAATATTATGATAATATGTTCATAATCATTTAGACAAAAATATATATAAAAAAAATTAAATAAAATATGACATAATTCATAAAAAATTACAACATTTAACATAATATTATTATATTATTGGAGTATTGTTATTCCAAAAAATAGTATCCGATCATTCATAATATGTAACAGTATAATAATATTTTAATAATTGTTGAGATTTATTGATTATGAATTATGAATTATTTCACATTTTAGTTAGGCAAAACCCCAAATACCTTATATTATTATAATATGTTTATAAATGTTCTATTTTTTTGTTGAATTATTTATATTTTATTGAAAAAGGAATGTAGGTTCCCAAGAACCTTCGTCCTGTATAAGATACTTTATTAGTTCGGCTCTTCATTTCCTTCTTGTGCATTTGAAAGGCCCTTTCAGTTGCAGAGCTCTGGATTCATCACTCCGAGGCCCCCAGAAATGCTCCATTCCCCCTAAATTCCTCCACTGGTCCAAGTGCTCATATTTAAGCAATTTATTGCAACACAAAACCAGAAAAAATGGGGGGAAACCCCAAACAAGCTCGGAGGCCTGACCTAGATACGGATTTTTGGTCGGGTTTGCTGAATTCCGGGACAGGTGCCCGCTGCCCTTTAATGTGGATTTTTGGGCTGGCATTTGATGCATTTAAATGGGAATGAAAATGTAAAACGTAAATTGTAAATGGAAATTGAAATTGAATATGCCAGCAGGTCGTCGGGCTGCGAATGTATCTGTATCTGTATCTGTCGGTCATTGTGGCTCGAAAATGCAATTTGCGGTTGCCCGGGGTCCTTTAGCTTTTTGCCCTCTGATTTAACCTGAATTGCAAATGAGCCGGAATGAAAGATCACCATCGGTGTTGATATATGCAAGCTTTTCAATATATTCGAGCACACATTTCAACTTGATTTGTTTTTGCACACTAATTTAACTGTCGCAACTCTGATAAATCTCCGCTTTTTTAACACAAATAAATTTTAAAAAAAAATGCAAATAAATATAATAAATATTAAATATAGATATAAAAGCAAGAGTAATCACTTTTTCATCCCAGAAATAATAAAATATTCTTAATAACCATTTCATTTAAGAGAAGAACTGTCAGTGTATTGGCCATTTCAGCCTAATTGCCGTATCCGGTGGCCGATTGAATGGAATTGTCGCCGGGCGAAATCAAATTAAAATCAAGTGTGTGGCGATATGCAATTTTAAGTTACCTCCACGCACAGCAGCTGTGGGCCGCGCCCTCGAGTTTTCCATTGTGCGCCTGAAGGCCTTCATTAATGTTGGCCAACACGCACACACACACACACACACACTAATGAGTTCTCCGATTTTCGCATCAGCATAAACGAAAGCCTACTTTCGGGCGTGGCTTTAATTACACCCACCGCCCCGCGGCCAAGCGATCGGAATCGAGACCACAACCAAAACCCCAACAAAACTGCGTCAATTCGTCCCCGAAACTCATCAAATTCCCATAATAATAGATGAGGAAATCAGTTGGGAAAATAAAAGGGGGAAATACCCTTTAAAGGGACATTAGAAATGGATATAAGGGTTGAGAAATTAATAGGGAATATTATTAATACAATTAATTTTAAGTGGTTCTCATTCTAAAAACAAAAGGCACTCCTTGAATAATGAAATTTTATTTTTTCTTAATTTATTTATTTTATAATTATATTTCAATATTTATATTAATATTTTTTCTTAATTTATTGATTTTATTTCTATCTTTCTAATATTTTATTTTTCAAATTTCCATCGATTTAGATGACAAATGCTTTGTTCTGATAATATTCATAACATTTATTTGCCCTTCCAAAAACCCGAAATTCTTGTTACGATTTCAATTCTAGATTACCTGCAATTTGCATAAAAATTGTGAATTCGTTGTGACATATTGTCAGATTTCCGCAATGCTGAACTTGGCACCTAAGCCCTTTTGGCCCGCCCATCAGGCTAAACAATCGCTGCTAAATTTGCTCCTGGCTTCGGTTAATGGCTTTCAATTTGGCCACAACGCCACTCGGCTCAACATAATTTGGGTCAAAATGGTTTTTGCGTTTTGGCTTCTGGCCTTCTGGCTTTCTGGCTCTCTGACTTTCTGGCCTTTAGAGCCATGCATCAAGTGGCGGACAGGACATAATGCGAATATATGTATGTGCATTTATTGCCCATGTTCGCCGACACACGGTCTTCAATTTTCATTAGGCGCCACTGATTAAAGTCCTCGGTTTCGGTTTCGGTTTCGCATTCAGATCCATTTCAATAATAGATTTCCGCTGTGGCCACAAATCCACCAGCGAATTTATTGGAAAATTGTTGGTGAAAATGCGATTTAATGCAAGGCCTTCTTTCTGCCCATTTTTCGACGATTTTCTACGATTCTCAGCAGGCAGCAGAGCGTCAAATCCTTGAGGCCCGAGCTCCTTTTCGGCAGCTCCCCAGGATGTGTGTGCGTGGCGCCTCATAACTTTTCCACATGGCCAGCAAAACAAACAAACAAACAAAACAGCACGAGACCAAAAAAATATTTCGGCCCTTTATTTGGTTTTTGCCATTTATTTTTTGCCCTTTTCTAAGCGGAGGAAAAACAGGGGAAAACGTATGAAAATGCAACTCGAAATACTTTCCAATGAAAATAAATCATTTGGAAAGGCTACAAATTGTTTGTACATTAAATTGAGAAATGAACAAGAAGAGTCCTTCGAAAGAAGTGATATATAATTCTTGCTTGAGAACAAAACACCCTGTTTTAAGGCAGTAATAACAGGATATTGAAAAGGATTTCTGGAGGATTTCCCTGTACACAGAAACCCATTTCTCTTGTTTGCCGTCGCCGCTTTGGCTAAACATTCATTATTTCGCTTTCGGTGTGACGACCAACCGTCTGGAATCCATCCGCCATATCCGTATCCCCCGTATCCTTTGCATCCTCCGGATCTGCCGGCTATATCGGCTATTGAGCGGAATATATACACATATTTTGCTGACGCTGAGCAATTGTTTGCGTTTTCGCATTCCACTCGGCAATCAGTTGGGCAAACAGCAGGAAAACCAAAGGACGCAGGACTATTATGGCTGCGAAAATCGGATGGAAAATGCAACAGGCATAGCACCTTGGACTCGGAAGATATTGTGATTGTGTTTGCTAGGAAGGAAAGGGAGTTTTCAATAAACAACAAAGTTATTGATGCTTGAAAAACCATTAGGATTTTGATTTTATTGCAGCTTCACCTTTAACTGAAACATATCCCAATTAATTCTATTATAACAACATTATGTGGTATTTAGATTTATATATATCCATTAATTACTCTACGTACATCTAAGGCAAGGGTTCTCAAACTGTAATTTTTCTTTTTTGTGGTTATGTCGCAATTCAATTATTTCTCCGTTTAAAAAAAATCGTAAAATTTTTCTGCTTATTGGGCTTGAAAGATAAAGAGTGGCACTTTTAAAATAATTTGACAGCAAAACAAACCATGAATACGTTTCCCTGAAAAACCACCGCAAAGTTGGCCATTTTTAGCATTTTTCCAACTTTGAGGTCCTTTTGCCCAGAATCCTTGCGTCGATTAACTTTTTCAAAAACGCAGTTTAATTTGGGAATTCGTAACGAATATATTGCATCGAGTTAAATTTAAAAAGAATTAATTTTGTAACACAGTGTTATGGGTATTTCCATATGTGATTTTAAATCCAAATGGAAATCATTATGGAAATATTATTTTGAAAATCGAGAAGGGATTTTTAAGCGTATTTCCTTTGAAAAACATTTTTCCAGCTCCTTTCAAACTCCCGACAATGCATTTGCTTTTTCAGTCCAACTCAGTTCCAGTTCAAACTGATTGCAAGCAGCTCAACGTCACTCAATAACATGTCATTTATCAGGCTGACAAAGAGTCTTAACAGCTGGGGAAACATCACCCGCCTTTCGAACCCCCATTCGTCAAGATTTTCCTTTCACTCCTTTGCCGCTTTTGGTCCTTTCTCAAATTGCTTGTGTTGATTAGCGAATTCGAATGCCCTAACTTTAGTGACCATAGTTAATTGAAGATATATAAAAGATATTTTAATATAACATTTTTGAAACATAATTTTGAATTTATTTAATAGCATATACTGCATTTTATAGTTAACTCACACTTATATTTATTTTAAGAGTTTTTATGCCACCCTTTCTTGGTTTTAATGGCCCCATCAATTAGTTTAACCACTTTAACTGGGCACAAACTTGTTGGCCAAGTGATTTGCAGTCAAAAGGATGTCGCTGTTGCACAGTTTGAGCAGCACTTTGACGTCAGTCACTGTCCTTGTTGTTTGGCCATAAAAAGAAAACCTCATCGGGGCAAGTTTTGCCAGCGCGAAAATTATGTGAAGCTACGTCCGCCCTCCACCCCCTGAGTTTTCCACATTTCCCCAGACTTTGTGTTGATGGGAAAAGGCAGGGAAAACACACACATACACAGGGATAAAAATAGGAAAATTGGACTTGTGATGGGTTATTAAATTTTCACAAATTTAATGTTAAACTGATGCTACAAACTCCAGGAAATAATAATTATAATAATATTTATTTGCATATTTGGAATAGAAAATCAATAATTATCATCAATAATTGATTTGAGATTTACAATTTTCTTCGTTTTAACTATTTCTATATTTTCTGTGTACGCGTGGAGTTTGTTTATTATAATGGGTTTGTTGTTTACGAGACACGCACTTTTTCATAATAGAAACCTAAAGTTGGGCGTCGTCATTTTTTGGCAGGGCAGCTGACTGAAAGTGAAACAGAAACTGTGACTGAAACTGAAACGTGGCCATAAATAAGGGCTCAAAGGCTGGTCGTTGTCTGGCCTATCTGTGTGTGCGTATATGCGTATCCTGTGTGTCCTGGCAGCGCTTCCGACGTGACCGAGTCCCTTTCCCTGTGGCAGCGACATATGCAAAAGGCCGCATAAATCACGGCATCTTTTTGGCCCGAAAGGGAAAGCGGAAAGCGGCGGAATCACAGCCACTGACACTGACTAACTGTCAGGAGCCGATGCCAGGACATTGTTGCCAGGACACCCGGCCACGCAGATAGCAGCCACTTGCCAACTGGCAACTGCCAGTCCTGGACAAGGTCAAAGGGCTCCTTGCCAGCTGGATTCCCCGGGAAAACTGGCTAAAATGGGGCCAGCCGGATGTTGAAGGTCATCGAGGATGCAAGTGCAACCGGAAGGATAATCCAGCATTTACGCTTAATCCGCTGGGGAATTTCAAAAGGACCTCTTAATATAACGCATACATTTTGGGTTTAACTATGGGAATTTTCCGTGATTTATATTTTCTTTTACACTGCAATTATTTTGTAATTTAAATCTGGTTAAATTTTATGTTGTAGAGGAAACTTTCCATAATCTTAATAATATTTCAAGATTTCCCACCTGAAACTAAAGAAATTAATCCAAATTCAGCATGATGGATGTCCAATAACAGGCCAACTTTGTTTCTGTTGACCAACTTTCAGTCCGTATAGCCGCTTAACGCAATTAGGCCATAAGTGTGTGTGTGTGTGTGCTGAGGCATGTTTCCCGATCGAAGGACCTTTCCGACTGCCAATCACCTGCTCTCGATGTGTCATCCGGAGTGACATTTTGCGGGCATGTGCGTTGAATAAAATATATAATTCGGCCAACGCCCACATTTCAATGCCGACAATGCAGTTTCCCCCACTTTTCCCGTCGCCGCTGTCTGTTTCAATTAAAATTTCGCAGGGAAACCCAGTGGAAAGTAGGCGAGAAAAAAAGTAATGATTTTCGCCAGCCAAAAATGAAACAAAACTTTTTAAGTGACATTTGCCAGCTCAGCGGGGGCGTCCCTTTGCCCTCCACTCGCCCCACATTTCCTTGAATTATTTGCAACTTTCGGCAAAAGTTGCTAAGCGAACCTCGCTGCCTGCCGGAAAATTCGTGAAAATGCTCTGAGAATTGCCACGAACAGGACGCGAATTTCCAGCACTTTCTCCTAAGCAAAAATCATTTTTGGGGGTAGTCCCTATCCGTTTCCCTTTCGAAAATTTTGAAAATGTCGCATTGTGCTTTAATTAACTTTCCAACTCGCATGTGTGTGTGCGTGTTTGTTTGTTTGTTTGAGGGAAAATTGCATTTCCTTATGCCCCAAACGCCGTTTTCACCCTCTTAACAGAGATGCCAAAATAACTGGATTTAAGTTAGCAATTCAGCTTAATAATTTTGAAATACTACTTGCTTCGAATATTTTTTCGAGAATAAAAATAAAAATATTTGATTAAAAATTAAAAAAAAAAAACCATAACTTAAAGACTTCATATCTGCAAAGTACAGAGGATTTTATGATTTTAGAATTTTGGTATATTCATTTTTTGGTTGTAAAGTTGTTAGATGAAGTTATTATAGGATGGTCACTTAGGATCTGCTGAAGTCTGGAGAATATAAAAAATATTTTAAAAAATCTATAACTTAAACGTTTAATTTATACAAAGTACAGATTATTCCTATAATTTTAGAATGTTGCTATATTAATTTTTTGGTTAAGAAGTTATAGATGGACCTATTATTGGATGCTCACTTAGGATCTCCTGGAGTCTGGAGAATATAAAAAAAATCTATCACTTAAAGCCTTCATATCTACAAAGAACAGATTATTCCCATGATGATTTTAGAATTTTGAAATATTATTTTTTCGGACGTAAAGTTGTAATATGAAGTTATGATTGGATGCTCACTAAGGATCTGCAAGAGTCTGGAGAATATAAAAAATATAAAAAAATCTATAATTTAAAACCTTTATATCTGTAAAGAACAGATTATTCCCATTATGATTTTATGATTTTAGAATGTTGCTATATTAATTCTTTGTGAAGATATAGATGAAGTTATGATAGGATGCTCACTTAGGATCTGCTGGAGTCGCCATCCCTGCCACGAAAATCGTTTTATTGGATTCGATGCTTGTGTACCGAAATCAGAAACTACATTCATGCCCCATGTCAGCTCATGATAACTGGCCAGTAAGTTCCCAGCGGGACTGGATAATAATGGTCGTTGGCGGGGAAGGGGGGGGGCTGAGAACCCAGGGAGCCCAAAATTAATTAGACAGATCCAGCAATGAATGTGGCAGTGAGCTGCATTGCGAACTCTGGGAGTTTCGGTCGGGGAGCTTGGCCAAAAACCAAAGCAAACAAATGGCCAGGGAAAGTTGCAAATGTCACGCCAACCATTGCAGTGAATTATGCGGTAGTTTGGCAAGTGAATTATGAATTCTGAATGCAAAACTTCCGCCGAGAGCTTAACTAAATGCGGGGATTACTTACAAGAGAACCATAATTCCTGGAGACGTGTAGGGAAAGTTAACCAAGAAGTACCAAGGGGAATCCTTGGCAAATACAATCTTTAGAATGGGATTGATTTAGAGAAGAGTAATCTCAGCGAATGCGACAGCTGACTAATGATATATTCTATCTACGAGTAGCAAACAAATTAGAAATTTAAAAAAAGAAATCCCTCTTTTAAGGACTGCCATTTGTTTGCTGAAACTAAGACCCCCCTCGACTTTTTTTTGGTTACCTTGAGTAATGAACTCCACTCGGGAATCCAACTAAGGAACTGCCAAAAGACGCTCGACAAACAATTAGCAGCCAAATGAATTGTAAGACTTGGTTGGCAGGCAAAAAGTTTCGCTGCGAAGGGGTAGGTAACAACTTTTACGCAATTTTCCCTGCTTTCGCCCGACACTTTTCCTGGGGATTTGTGAAGTAAGCAAGTCTGCTGACGGCAAAACCAAGTACCTGCCACATCTTATGCATGTAAGGAGGTGACACGGCCAGCAGTAAACAAATTGCCAAGCTTTGCACGGCAACTCGTGGCGCTTTTCAAGGGAAACACTGAAGCTCAAAGAGCTGATTTCTCTGACCTTTTTTGGATTAGCTTGTAAAAGTATTTCATGGGAATTATTCCACATTTGTATGATGGCTTTTATGGTAAAATAGGATGCTTTGATCACTTACTTTACTGCGCTTTCCACAAGAGAAACCATCTGAATTTAAAAACCCAATCAAACAATTATCAAGTAATGGCAAAGAAACCCAAATAAAATGAAACTCTTTGACTGCACTTAAAGAAAACCCATAGTTTAACTCTAACAACTACACACAAATCGCCTGGCATATCCTTTTTACGTTTAAATAATATCATTCGAATTCTCTCTCCTTTGGAGATTCTTTGACTTCTAAAAACTACACACACATCGCCTGTCATATCTTTTTTACGTTTAAACGAAGTCATAATTGATATTACATAACGTAAAATGGATCATAGTATACTGTATAAAAGTATAGTACTGAATTAATACTGAATAGTACAATATCTGAACTCCGTAGTATTAATATTGAGCTAAGTAACTTAAAGTTTATGTTTTGTAATGTAAATTCGATACCAAAAGATTAATTTCTAACACTTTTGACAGCATTAATGTAATACTCATCTTATTAAGATATTTTTGAAACTAATTAGTTCATTTTTCATGATATTTTTTTTCAGTGTGGCCAAACGAAATTTATTTGTGAATGCCGAACAATTTGTTGGTCGCATAAAAATGTCACTTACTTGCCAGGCCACCCGAAAAGTGTGTGTCCTGTTTGTGTCCAGGACATTTTTGGGATTTTCCGGCCGATGAACAGGGGGCGTGTGACAGTTGTCGCAATGAATAAATATTATTGCCAAATAAAGTCTGTGCCTGACCTTCTGATTTATGTCCTAATTAGCCACTAAAAGGACCAGAGAACAAATATGAGTAGAAATATGTGTGCGTGTGGCTTGTAATCTAAATCTGTCTCAAGTGGTTTTCACTTTGTCTCACTTGGTTTTACGGTTTTCATTCCATTTGTATCTCCCATCCCGGCATCCTAAATGTTCGGCAATTGGGTCAAAGTGT
Organism: Drosophila mimetica; assembly: GCA_037075245.1. Classification (NCBI taxonomy): domain Eukaryota; kingdom Metazoa; phylum Arthropoda; class Insecta; order Diptera; family Drosophilidae; genus Drosophila; species Drosophila mimetica. Next base: position 19,513,365 of record JBAMCH010000005.1, on the reverse strand, counting down.
CCTTTGGCTCACACACACATGCGTCCGTAATCTGCGTCTTCATCTCCTGGCTCGAAGGATACTGTTTGCCTTGCGATTCATACTCCTTCACAACTTTTAGCCCACTTTCTGCAAATGATTCGCTTTTATCTTGCCGAGCTGCAAGTCCTTTCACTTGTCATGAATACTTTATAAGGTCCTTTTATTGCACTCACTTTGCTCCAGTTTTAGTTGCGACACAGTGCTTAGCAAAAATATTTCTCTATGTTTTTTCCCCCCCAAAAAAAGATTGAAGGATGTCTTCCGCCGCTTTGCCAACTTGACTGTTATGTTTATTGTTACTTTTGGCCGTCTCAAGTGCTAACAAAGCTGTCTAGAATCGCCGTCTGTCTGCCCCGTCTCCATTGTCAACGAACCTCCGGCAGCACTTTTCTATTCTCCATTTTCCATTTTCCCACTTGCCACTTTCCATTTCCCGACCGCAGGACCAGCAGCCCCTGTTTATATTGTTCTGCTTTGCATTATCTGCAGGTTTCTGCACAGATGCCTCCGAATGCACGACGCAAACCCCATTATCCCCTCTTTTAATGGGGAATTTTCAGAGGCGCACGCAGGGGGAATACAAAAAATATATATATAATAAAAGAAATAAAATAATATATAAATATATGTAAAAAGAAAACATTAAATTGTGGTTTAAACAACATAAGCATTGCATTTTACAAGGACATTTTTACAATACCTAAGAAAATAAAGTAAACCCCATTGCCAAATCAAAACCCCCTTTTGATGTTCCAGACGTGGCAACTGTTTTGAAAGCGAAAAAGTTGCGGGCGAAATAAATTGCGGCTCGATAATAGGAGCTGGGAAATTGAGAAAATGGGAAAACCCAACACGTGTCGATTCGCAAAATTACAAACTGTGAAAAACCTTGACAACCCAAAACAGGGGCCTAGATAAAATAATACAAAATACACCAAAAGAAAAGGGGGAAACGATGTAAAGTTTGCCATGCCGGTCCAAAGTTTTCCTTACGCAATCATCATAAATTAACGACTCTCAACAAGTGGCAACAGAAATTGCGGAAAATGTGGAAAAAAGCGAGAAAGTGTGTGAAACTTTTGCGGGAGCAGGCGGGAAAATCTCCCCTGTCTTGAATCCTTCTACTCCAAACTCTCCACTGAATTCCCTGCATACATATACGTGTATCTGATCCCAAGGATTGCCAACTTTTTGGCATTTTGTTTGACCAATTATGGATTAGGCCAAAATGTACAATACCCAAAGGTGGCGAAGCACTGTGAGAAACTTTTAACACTTTTAAGTAAATATGAAGAAATTTGTATATTCAATTTACAGCTTAGAGTAGATTATATTGATAGCCTGAAACCAATATTACTGTACTATTTTTTTGCTTGTGAGATTTAAGAACACATTTCATAGAATAGGTGGCGTGGCGGTACCTACCAAAACGTAAAAGAAATTTTTTAAATCGAACCACTCAGTAAAAAGTTATAAGCAAATAATTAATTGTCCGCCATAGATGGCGCCACTTTCAAGCGACTGCTTAGTTGGCACTGCTTGCTTTTATTTTTTTTTTTGCTTTTAAGATGTAAGCCTTAAAAGTAATGTAGGTTATTCTGTGTGTTAAATTCACTTTCAATTAGGAGGACAGCAGCTTGTCCTCGCCGGCCAAATTATGTTCATGCATATTTAAAATACTTAATGAATTTTATGAAACCCGACGTTGTCTGTTCGCGTTTGACGAGCTACAGAATGTTTCTGGGGGGCGAATAGTGGGGCAAGTGCTGCTGCTGTTGCTGTGGTGATGGCATAATTGAGGAAGCATGTACTCCACTTCGGGGAGTCTCTGGTGGTGAAAGTAATACAAACGGGCGAAAGGGAAACCCACTCCCTAGTTTGGCTGGGCGAAAGTGTAGAGGGGGTGGCAAAACTATCGCACAACCTTCGCTGATTTCGAAACAATCCACGAATGGCGCGCAATTAAACGCTGCCAAATGTAGTCTAATTTTAGGGGATCTCCCAGGGAAATGCTCACTTTTCAGTTAAACCTTCCCGCTGATTTTCCACGCACCAAAAGTGCAAACTACTTGTAACCCGAAAAACGTGACCAGTTTAATAAATGTAGTTAGATGATAAAATATATTGCATTCAATGGCGAATTTATGTGCTTACCTTTACAAACTTTAGAGCACTTACACGTATTTAAAAACAACTTTAAGCTGGGTAAAGGCAACGTTAGAAACGAGGAGAATCCGCCAAGGAATGGGAGGCATGCGACATTTAACCGTGAAAAACGAGGGAAATTCTTGGGGGAAAGCCCTTTGAGGCAAGCCCATACCAGAGATAGGAAAGCCAAAAAGGATTGAGAAAGAAAGGAACGCGGAAACTTCAATCAACTGAAGATTTCCCCCGGTAACTTGCAAATGACTACAATTTCCCGCCATTGGGAGTCGCATTAAAAAGCAACCGGAAAAGTCAAACTAAAATTGCAATAAATCTGCGTGAAAATGCAGGAAAAATTCAACAAATTGCATGAAAATTCCCAAAGGATTTAAAGCATATAATTTTCTATGGAACTTCCCTTTAAATAACAATATTACAAACATATTAATGGTCTTAGTAAACCCCCCCTCACCAAAAACAAATTGATTATCGCCCAGCGAGCTCGACTGTCAGAAATGAAAAACGAATTGTTTTTACTTAATCCGCGATGCCGGGGAATTACGCCAGGCAATTGGCTGCGACTGGCCCATTCGCTTAACCCCCATTGTTAACCCATGGTTCCGCAGTTCCCCAGAGAAGCCCCCAAAGATATGCAACAGTTAACAGTCCGACGTCTAATTTAATTGGCTTAGCCTGAGCTCCGGGCTTAGGGCCCTCGTCTTTGGGCTTTGGGCTTACGGCTCCTCCACTTTACAGCGATGACAACCGACAAGCGACTTGGGGCATTAACCTCCTGATGGCCGAGGGGGCTAGGGTTACCACGCGACTGGGTCGCCGACAGCGTCGTAAAACGCTGCGTATCAAATTATCGTTAGATTTATTGCCAGCCAGCGAGGCAGTTGCTCCCATTTTAAATTTTTTATGGGCAGCAACCGAACAACGGAGAAAGTTGTTAAAAAAGTATGTATATGTTCTTAGAGGAGTGCCCGAATGACAGTTGGATTGCAAAGTCCTTGAGACGAATTCATTCCGCAGATACACTTACTTAAAAGTCACATTTTTACCTTAAAAAAAGGCAAAATCGAAGTCCTCATTTTCCACCAACAAAAAAATCCATAATAATGAAAATAATTTTCCAAATATGGAGTGGAATACCTTCCTGAACTCGTAGTTAAATTCTCTAAAACATGGCATTCCCAGAAAAATTTTTTATTTTTTTGAAATTTTTTTCAAAAAATTGTGATGCTACCCCTTAAAAAAAAATTGAAAATTTGAAAAAAATTTAAGTTTCTCAAATCAGGCGGAAAATGCACTGATATTAATTATCAGGTTGATATCTGCTCAGAACAGTTCGCCGTTTTAATTTTGGACCTTTTTTGCAAAACTTATAGGAAAAACAAATTATAGAAAAAATCGGATTTTGGCCAAAAATCGAAGTCCTAATTTTCCACCAACAAAAAGTCACTATTTTTGGCATAATAATGAAAATAATTGTCAGAATATGGAGTGGAACACCTTCCTGAACTCGTAGTTAAATTTCCTAAAACTTGGCATTCACAGAAAAAATTTTTATTTTTTTTAATTTTTTTCCAAAAAATTGTGATGCTACCCCTTAAAAAAAATTCGAAAATTTGAAAAATTTTTAAATTTCTCAAATCAGGCGGAAAGTGCACTGATATTAATTATCAGTTTGATATCTGCTCAGAACAGTTCGCCGTTTTAATTTTGGACCTTTTTTGCAAAACTTATAGGAAAAACAAATTATAGAAAAAATCGGATTTTGGCCAAAAATCGAAATCCCCATTTTCCACCAATAAAAAGTCACTATTTTTGGCATAATAATGAAAATAATTGTCAGAATATGGAGTGGAACACCTTCCTGAACTCGTAGTTAAATTTCCTAAAACTTGGCATTCACAGAAAAAATTTTTATTTTTTTTAATTTTTTTCCAAAAAATTGTGATGCTACCCCTTAAAATAATATTCGAAAATTTGAAAAATTTTTAAATTTTTCAAATCAGGCGGAAAGTGCACTGATATTAATTATCAGGTTGATATCTGCTCAGAACAGTTCGCCGTTTTAATTTTGGACCTTTTTGCAAAACTTATAGCAAAAACAAATTGTAGAAAAAATCAGATTTTGGCCAAAAATCGAAGTCCTCATTTTCCACCAACAAAAAGTCACTATTTTTGGCATAATAATGAAAATAATTGTCCGAATATGGAGTGGAACACCTTCCTGAACTCGTAGTTAAATTTCCTAAAACTTGGCATTCACAGAAAAAATTTTTATTTTTTTTAATTTTTTTCCAAAAAATTGTGATGCTACCCCTTAAAAAAAATTCGAAAATTTGAAAAATTTTTAAATTTCTCAAATCAGGCGGAAAGTGCACTGATATTAATTATCAGTTTGATATCTGCTCAGAACAGTTCGCCGTTTTAATTTTGGACCTTTTTTGCAAAACTTATAGGAAAAACAAATTATAGAAAAAATCGGATTTTGGCCAAAAATCGAAGTCCTCGTTTTCCCCCAACAAAAAAATCACGTTCCTTTCGTACTTCCATTTTACTCGATTACAAAATTATTATTAGTAGAAAACTAAAAGTGCCAGTATAAACAGCAGTAAATTGCTTGCAATTTAAGTACAAGTTGTAAAGTAGGATAATGATCATGTCTAATGTTTTTTATTGGGATATTATTGTAAGAACGTTGTTTGAAAGTCCGCTTGACTTTGTTGCAGAGAATAATGGGTTTGTTTTTAATTTAACCAATACATAGCAGCAGTAATTGATTTCATTTAAGGGTTCTTCATGTTGCCTGTGCGATATGCTTGATATTTGCCGAGATTCCATCGGCTGCTGGCCATTTTGCAGCTGATGCCGATGCAGTTTTCAATTATGCATGCGTTTCGACAGGTGGCGCCCTGAATCACTTGGCACGCGTCATGAATTTTTCATGATGTGGGCAACGCCTCTTTCCGCCTCTTTTTTCCTGAATTTCGTCCCTGGATTTTCGTTTCGACTCACACACACACACACACGCTGAACAGGCTGATATGGATGATTGGATCGACATTATGCAGCTCTTTCATCCAGCATTTGAAGCCAATCAGTCAGTAGGATGGTTCGGGCGTAATGGCCCCATGGGGGCGTGGCAGTTGCATTGTCAGCTGCATGGCAATTCACCTGGCTGATTACCGAAACGCTGACGAAGAACCGACAATTGTGAGCGGAGGAAATATGAGAGGAGAAAATGCAGCCATGTGGCATAAATATTAAGTATACGACGTATGGGGCGCATGCCGCTGTCTTTTGTCTTCTGCATTATGAAAAGTGACAATGGAAATGGCAATGGCAATGGCATAGCTGGCACTCGCAGATACTATAAACTGCTTTGCCCCCCTGGAATTCCTAGAATTTCCCATCAATTGTGCCTCTAATCCTTCATCGAGCACATTTAGAGAGTTCTAAACTAAATGTTTGCTTAGTTGGAACAGCAAAATATATTTGTAGGTATTTCACAGAGAGACAAGAACAACTGCATTCTATTTACAACTAATTGAGAGCTGATAAACTTGTATATCAACTGTAAATTAGAATGCAAGTAGGTGATGAAAAGTGATGAAATTGCGTTTAATTGGTATACTTTGCCAGTTTTTACCTACTTTTTTTTTATGTTGTGAAATAAAAGTGGTTATTAAATTAATAATAATTATTATTATATTTTTATTATTATTTCATTATTATTTTATTATATTTTTATGTTAGTTAAACAAACATGAAAATACCACTTTTATACGAGTGTTTGTTTGATTTCCCTAATTTAGTTGTGTTTTATGACCCTCACTTAGTTACCAAACACTCGCTCTTTTTATGGCCCCTTTTATGTTTGGCTAGCAAATCCCGCTTTTTGATTTGTGGTCACAAAAACTAGGCCCCACAACCACGAAAACACGCACATCGAATGCCAAAGTAATGACTATGCCGGGCGTGTTCTGGCCTAAGCCGAAGGCATTGACACGATTAACCCACGCGCGATGATAAAAGTCCACAAAAACTAAGGCGAAACTAAGACGAAACTAAGTCGAAACAGGACAAAAGGCACTCGGGGGACTAAGAAAATCATAAAAACGCCATATGCGGAGTGGAAATCAGTGTTTCGTCTCCTCCTCTTTTTTGGGGGAGTGTAATGAAATGAGAGATTTATGTTAATGGCCCGCGGCACAAGTGGGCCTCACTAGCTATGCAAAGTGTTTCGCACTCCTTATAAATAATGAATCGAACGGGGGATGACAGTCGCTCACCGTTCACCGCCACAGAGGCCAGACAACGCCTATAGCCTAGGACTAGTCGTAGCCACACTTTCGAATGCTCCTTGCTTGAAAGTTGGCGCACTTTCCGCACTTCCTAGGCGTACAACGGGGCGTATGAGCGACGGCAAAGATGCGGAATATCAAGTAGCCGACTGCGAGTGCGACAGCGGAGGCGACCTGCCACAAGGCGACACAAAAGCGAACTGAGGCGCCCATCCGGCGACTGGTGGCCGCCACAGCCTGGCAGCATGGCAGTGGAAATGATGCTGCCCGCACGAAGCCATAGAGTTCGGCAGCAGCGGGTTCGGATCTCGGATCTCCGAGCTGTGATAGGGACGGGGGACGGGGGTCGGGAAGCACAGTCACTGCTTCAGGATATTCACCGGATTGGGCACACACTCGCGGTCGGAATATTCGAGAGGGTTCGCATTAGCAACTACAAAGAACGAGGGATTAAATTCTTATACAAATTAAGGGTCTCCCAATGAAATGTATGATTTGTAAACCTATGTACGTTAAGAACTTAACAAGATGATTATAATAAAAACGAGAGATAACGCTCGACTATCAAATACCCGTTACCGAGCTAAAGCAAGCAGTGGCAAGCAGGGCAAACCAAGCAGTCGCTTAAATGTGACGCCATCTATGTGGCGGACAATTCATTATTTGCTTATAACTTTTTACTCAGTGGTGCGATTAAAACAATTTCTTCTATGTTTTTGTAGGTTTCAATAAACTAAACAAAAAAGCGTTTAGATTTTTAAAAACTTGGACTTTAATAACAAAATAAAAAACATACATAAAAATTATATATCATTTCCCTAATTTATTTTACATTTCGGATGAAAAAAAGTTAAAAGTTAAGAGGAAAGTTTGTTAGATTTAGGACAGTTTTTTGTTCACAAAATTTATTCAATCAACAATTTAAAATCAACATTTTCTTCTTTTTTTCTTTGAGGTTTTAGTATTTTATAGTATTTTCTAGTATTTTCCTCTCCGGCACAGCAAGCTTCCCTGCAACGTGTCTCACTTTTCCGGGCACCTCTGTTTCAAGGCGTTTACTTGAGGCCTGTCTTTGGAGCAAGTCGACACCTACTGACCACGGCTCTGTCCGCCTGTCCAGGCAAAGTCCGGCTAATTACCCAGGTGTCGCCGTGTCCGTCCGTATTCGGTGGCACTTGGCGGCACTTTGGCCGTGTCCTTGTGGTCCTTTGTGGTCCTTGGCCCCCCGCAGAGCCAACTTTTCTTCTCTCGCTTGCTATCAGTTGACACAAAGTCAACGTTCAGCGCCAGGTGAACTCAATTTGCACCCGGACAAGCCAGCCACACCTGTGCATATGAGTTTTTTATGTACTCACACCGGGGGAAATAATATTGGAGTTCTTTAATTTTAAAAAAATATAATATCACATAAAAAGTGTTTAAAATGTTAGGTAAATGGGTTTCTTCTTTTGATTTTCTTGGGTTATTTTTATTTAACCTACTAATTCCAGTCCCCGAAAACTAAAGGTGAAACTTCTTAAAGTTAGCCACCTTTTCTTGCGGTGTTTCTGGCTGTACGTGTGAGCTTAAGCCGCAGAAAGTTGCTGTTTCTGTTGCTCTTTCGACGTTGATTTGGAGTGCTGTTTATGCATGCAACAGGGCGTATGAGTGCTGGCTAATTGGCTCGAGGTGGCAGCGCACAGGTCACAGGTCACACAGCAACAAGTGCGGATCAAACTGACAGTTTTGGCAGCACTGGCTGAAATAACTTGGAATGTAAACAGAATTGTGTGCATGGAAACTCAATTTGTTTACAAACTTGTTTTAGAATACTAACTTAAATAATTTAACAGCTAGACAAAATTTATTTTTATAAATTGAATATATTTATATTCCAGTATTCCGAATTGAAAATGTTTATGGAAAATGCTAAAAAAATATTTTTCCTTAATTAATAAATATTTTGGTTCTTCGAATTTAATTGTTATATTATTGTTGGTCTGTTTTAACAGTTTTCCCCCATTTTTAAATGGGCTTAACATTTTTTTAAAGCCCATTTGGGCTCTTTAATAATTTAGAGTTGCCCCTCTAGGTGGCACAGTTTGGCAAGCACTGGCTGGTAATTCAATTGAAATGCAGCTGGTCGCTCGCTTTTTTTGCTCGACTTTGCTTGCTTGCTTCGAGCTTATTTATTGTTTTCGGTCGCATTTCGGCGACACTTCGCATGGCTTGTTGCGCTATTGCCAAAAGCGATAAAAAAAAAAAACCGGCAAAAGCAAAACATTTAATTGGCGGCTGCCCCCTGTCCATCTCACATTTTTTTGTCGGCTAACTTTCTTTCCGCAAAAAGAGCGAAAGAAAAAAGCGGACACCCACACTCCCGCTGGCATACAAATGAAGAGTAATGGTCCCCCTCAAACTCCCCCCCCCCCCAGAAACCCCGCCCCTGCTGCGCTGCTTATGCAAAGTTTTAAAACAGGAAAAAAACGAAAAAACCAACGAAAGCATACGAAAAACAAAAGACATTCGAGGGTGATGTGAAAAATAAAAGCAATTAAAAATTATAAATAAATATTGTAATAATTGTCGTATAATCGTCGCCGCAAAAGGCAAAAGGCAGACGACTCACCGAAAGCATAATTAAATAATTTGAGTGACTCTTGGCATTTAAGTGTTATATAATATCGCCCGATTTGGAGGGGGGTTATTGTTTTTCACGGCTCTAATGGCCCCCCGTTTTGGTAGTATCTCTTTCTTTGGGCCATTTGTTGTTACCGTTTTTTTTCCCGCGCTTCGCTTACTAATTTAGACATTGCAACATTTTTGGGGCCAGCATTTAAATGCTGTGAAAATCCAACACTTTTGTGTCGAAGTGTCAGCGTGGGAGAATCCCCCTCCCATTCAACCTGTTTTCCAGTTGGGAGAACTATTATAAAACTTTTGTTTTGTTTTATAGATTAGTAAAATCTGAGAGTAGTAGTATTTTCATATTTTAATGAAGCAACAATTGCTTGAAAACTGTGAATATTTATTCAAAAATCAAAATGGTAAAAAATATGGTTTTTGAAACCAGAAGCTCTTGGCTTTAAATTCCAGGGAAAATAAGGGAATTCAAAGCCAAGAGTTACTGGTTTTCTAATCCGAACTGCTATTAGTTGTGCGCGAACTTGTCGACGTGATGGTGCTGATGGGACTCCTTTTTCGGAACTTGGGTATCAAGATATCCTGCTGCCGCATCTGCCGCGAGGCCAGATCATAATTGTTGACACTCTCGCAAATGGCTATGTAGGCCACCAGTTTGGGGGCCTTCAGATCGCTGGCCAACTGACTTGCCTTGGCCAGCGATTCCTTCAGCCTCTCGAAGCGATTGAGAACGGCATGGACTTGGCAGCCGAGAAAGATGCTATTGAATCGCCAAATCAGGCAGTTGCAGACGCGGGCCTCTAAAGGGTAAACTTAGTAGTAGGTACTAACTGGTTTAATAGGGCCAACACACCGTTGTAGGCCTTGCGGGCTATCAGCAGGCACTTGTCGAACCGCGACTCCTTGAAGTGACAGCGCGCCATCTCGAAGAACAGATAGGATCGCTCGATTGGGTAGCGGGAGTGGCGCAGTCGATTCTCCAGATGCTCCAGTTTCTGGCTACAAAAGAATGGGAAACAATATGTAATTACACAATACATAAAAGGGAAAACTTCTAACCAAATATTATTCATTGAAATGGCTTAAAAAATAAAATATGATCTCAAAAAAAATGATTTAAAATTAGCGAAATATTCCAATACCTTTAAGAAGAAGGAAAAGCATTTCTCTAGAAAAATTAGGACAAGTAAAAAATACTAAACATTAGGAAACTTACTGATTTGGAGTATAATTATGAGGTTTTAGCTAAATATTTTTGGAATCCTATTTGAAAAGCGCTTTTAAAACATCGCCACTCACTTCATACGACTGTGCCGCTCCTCCTCCCGCTCGATCTCTAGGTAGATATTGGGCCCCCCAAAGCTCACGCTCATGTCGCGCACCTTCTCCGTTCGCAACAGGTACAGAATGGATCGGTTTTGCGCCTCGAGGAAGTCGACGTTGGCCGGCACGGCGCAGCGGTCACAATGGGCCATGGCCAAAGCATTGTAGACGTCGTTGAGGAGCTCCCACTTCCAGGGCAGCGTGCGCTGGGTCTTCAGGCCCACGAAGCCGGACATTATGTGCTCCACGTAGTCGGAGAGCCGCTCCACATCGCCCTCCCTGCGCAGCCGGTGCACTTCGTGCAACATCCTCATGCAGTCGCGTCGCGTCTGGTATTGCGTGTGGAACAGGTGCATCTCCCGTCGGCGACGGCGTTCCTGCTCGCAGATCCCGCCCTTCCGCTGCCGCACGTACCGCCGGTTGTACAGCGGATTACGGGCATGCAGCATTTTCTAATTGGGTGTAGTTTTAATAAGGGGAAATGATTTATGGTTTTTTAAATATAAATATTTATGTTTAGGATATTTTAATGCTAAAGTGTAAACGTCATTTTGTTTGGTTTATTAATATCTAAATCGGACCACTCAGTAAACAGTTATAAGAAAATAATGAATTGTCCGCCACATAGATGGCGCCACCTTCAGGCGACTGATTGGTTTTCCCCGCTTGACACTGCTTGCTTTAGCTGAGTATTTTAAAAATGAAATGAAATGTTCTGGGGTCGCAAAAATAAAAAATTTAGTTCAACTTTATCCCGATTTTAAGATCGTTTAGTTTTGAAAAATAAACTTGAAAAAAAATTTCTCTTAATTTCAAGACCGTATATTCTCAAAGAATTTAAGTCACGATTTGATTTAGCACTTTTTCCTTTTTTTTTAATTTTTTAACTAAAATTTCAAAACTTCTTTGAATGAAAACAACTCACCATGAACCGCCGCACAATGGCGTACTGTTCTTCGCTCAGCTGCCGCATGGACGGCGTGTTCTCGACTCGCAGGGGATCGAGCAAGTTCTTGTCGCTGCGCAGTTGACGCAACAACTCGATATCGACGGCGCTGCGGCCCATGTAGTTGTAGTTGTACAGCCGTTCGCTCGACCGCCGACGGGCCTTCTCTAGGGGCGTCAACTGCTCCGGCTCCTTGACCAGGACGCTCTGCACGTCGCACTGCCGCCGTTCGCGTAGCGACTTCCAAAGGGGGCGCGACTCGTGGGCGGCCAGCTCCCTCTGCCGGCGGCTGACCTCCTCGAGAACGCCGCTGTTCTCACGCATGAAAGGTCGCAGCGATTCGCCCAGGGTGTCATCGAAAACGTCGAGGGTCTACGGCAATATAAGGGAGTTCAATATTTGGTTAAGGGGTTTAAAACACCCACTCACCTTTTCCTTGATCAGCCGGAATCGCCCGTGGGCCAACTGCCCGCCAAAGGGACCACCACCCTCCGTATGCAGCGTGGTCAGCGTGTTCTCAAATTCGTTGGCTTCGAAGAGGTTGTCACACTTTTCGGCTATAATCTGGGCGGCGTCCGCCGCGCTGGCTGTCATCATGGATCTCAAGGCCTTCTGGGCCCGCTGCACATCCAGGAGGGCCAAGTCTGGGCGGGCCAGCGAGCGCTGGCAGCGACCGCGCAGGAACAGTGACTTGTAGTCCTCGCGGCAAGCGCTTGGCTCGGGGGCGCCACCGAGCGGCAGCAGGCAGCTGGTCCGTCCAGCAGAAGGTGGCACCTCCTCCTTGCAAACGGCCACCGCCCGACCGAAAGTCTCCAGGGCCGTGCGATTCAAGAGGCGGCGAGTGTAGTAGACGCCCCAGTCCCTGTAGATCTGCGACTGGATGCAGGAGCGCCACTCGACCCGCTGCCAGGGGCGCAGTTGGGGCAGCAGGGCGCACACGCCCGCATTGTTGAGGCCACTCGACCAGGACATGCTCGAACCTGAACCTAATACTACTACCAATTTGTCAAGGACACTTAAATTTAGGCCAACCAGAATTTGACGAGGAAGGAACACGAACAGCGGCACGAAAACAGGAACTGTAACTAATGGAGCAAAGCCAAAATGATGGGAAATAAAGCTTAGAGAAGCTGGGTCGCGAAAAATTTCAAATTTGAATTTTGAATATGGGAATCGTTTGTCCATCGTTTGTCCACGTTTGACCACCTTTTAGTTTTTTTTGTCCACGTCCAGTTTCGAAAATATGGAATTTCGAAAATTTTCGAAAATCAAAAAGTTGAATTTTTCAAAATTTTTTTCATGGAATCGTTTGTCCACCGTTTGTCCACGTTTGTCCACCTTTTAGAATTTTCAAAAAGTCAAAACTTTGGAAGATATACCACTTTTTCGTTTTCACTGAATTTCGAAAAACTAAAAAGTCGAAATTTTCAAAATTTTTTTCATGGAATCGTTTGTCCACCGTTTGTCCACGTTTGTCCACCCTTTAGAATTTTCAAAAAGTCAAAACTTTGGAAGATATACCACTTTTTCGTTTTCACTGAATTTCGAAAAACTAAAAAGTCGAAATTTTCAAAATTTTTTTCATGGAATCGTTTGTCCAACGTTTGTCCACGTTTGTCCACCCTTTAGAATTTTCAAAAAGTCAAAACTTTGGAAGATATACCACTTTTTCGTTTTCACTGAATTTCGAAAAACTAAAAAGTCGAAATTTTCAAAATTTTTTTCATGGAATCGTTTGTCCAACGTTTGTCCACGTTTGTCCACCCTTTAGAATTTTCAAAAAGTCAAAACTTTGGAAGATATACCACTTTTTCGTTTTCACTGAAATTCGAAAAACTAAAAAGTCGAAATTTTCAAAATTTTTTTCATGGAATCGTTTGTCCACCGTTTGTCCACGTTTGTCCACCCTTTAGAATTTTCAAAAAGTCAAAACTTAAAAATAAACCTCTTAAAATAATTAATCTTAAGCAAAACATCGATTTAAACTAAACAATTTAAAAACAATTGCCCACATTGTAAAATTAGTAAGTGCGGCATGAGGGTTGAAATAGGTAATTACAAAATCAATCTTTTCAACTAAGAATTTTAACAGGTAGTATTTATAAAGATGAATGGATCGATATGTATATATGGTTTCAATGTGTTGGTACCTGCGTAAAGGGTTACGGTTTTTTGAAACACTTTTTAGGGTTTTGGTCATAACAGGTAATTTTTCGCAACCTGCTCCAATTTTAAACCTGAAACACTTGTCGCAATTTGAAAAATTGCTTTCCTCCTCGAATCTCATATTAGGTATAAAAAACGACACCCAGAACCCACATTTAGTCTATTTTTGTGTGAAAAGTGAAGTGAAAAGTTGTGCGCGATATTTGAAAACGCTTACAGTTTGCCAGTACAATTGTGAATCGTGAATAAAATCGAAGTGGTTTTGTGACTTTGTGTTTTGTTCATCCTGCGAGTTTTGTTGACAGTCTTTTTTAAGACTTGCAAAACTTCGAGTCATAAAAGTTGGTGTATAAGTGTGTTCGGTGTTGTGACTATTCACAAGGTTTCATAACAAATTGAAGTGAAGTGGCGTTACACGAAATTCTAAGATATTTCCTATGTTTAATTTTGCGAATCCTTGTAAATTTGGTTTAGAGTCTTTTTAAAGACTTGCGATTTTTTCAAGTTTGATTACAAATAAATTTTCTTAATTTTTTTCTAAGGCCTAAAATTAAATTTTTTTTCAAATTTAAAGATAACTCTATCAAAGGTCTGCATTTGTTCTGTGTATATTTAAAAAAAACGTACAACTTTTTTTTGTGCATTTTAATAATACCGTTTTAAATTCAAATTTTTGTTTTTTCCTTTTAACTCTTAAAAACTCATTCGATTTTAGAATTTCGTGTCACGTCATTATTGCTGTTTTTGCGGCGTAGTGCGATAAAAGGATTTTGATCTACTACTACTGGAAAACTGCAAGTACACCTTAAATATTTTTTATAATATTTATATAAATTATTATTAAAATTATAAGAATAAAGTCTTTTTAACGACTTTTCGTTGTACTTTTAATATTATTTTCATCTCGACATATATATATTTATTCATATATTCTTAGTGATAATATGCCATTTTACTAATAATAATATAGGTTTCTGTTTTTAATTTATTTTAAAAATATATAAATATATAAAAAATACTTAAATTAAAAAAAAAAACAATTTTCAAAAACCACCTAAAATATAACCTACTTAATTATAGATTTAAACATTGTTAGAACAGAATAAATACTTTTGGTTTAAATTTTTTTTATTTGAAGAAATTTTGATTTTTTATTAAAAAGTACGTTTATAATATCCATTTCCTCGCGACGGATATTCAATTATAGCTTAAATAATTTATATTAAAGTTTTTTATATATTTTTAGTTTAAAGTGTCAAAAAGTTTAAAACAAAGAGTGATATCCGTGAAAAAAATTGTTTTTATTTTAAATTGTTGCTGCAAAGAAAATCAAATTTACGCACGATGCCAGCCAAGCCCGCTGTTGATGCCACCGCCTTAGTGGATGCACTTTGCAGTGTTAATATATTTACGGAAAGTGGAACTCTGAAGCCAAGGAGTGACGATGTTTGGATGGAAGCCAGCAATCATTTACAAGGACGAATCAGTGCTAAGGCTCTAAACTTATATGCCCGAGTTAATCGAAATGATATTTTGACTGCTGTGAAACAAAGATGTGGCATTACGCAATCGGATATTACTACTAATAATAGTACGCTAAACTCTACCGTACCTGAAGAGGATCCGGAGTTCCAGATCAGCGAACCCTCAAAGAATGGACCTCTGCCCACTCTCTACTTAAATTTGCAATTGAATGAAGAGGAATGGAGATCGATTGCCCCTAAGGATGATCACAATAAGGATTTGCGATCAAGAAACTATCTACAACCCAGCTGGACGGATACAATTGCTAAGTCAGTGTACGAAAAAGTTCCCCTTCCTTGTGCATTTAATTTTAAGAAGGCCAAAATTTCTGACAAAGTGGACAATATATGGCTTAAGATTGAAGGTTATTGCAGTGAGTGCAGTTCAATATTAAAAGGACATTGCCTAGTGGAACCCGAAGAGCAGTGCGGCATCTCAATTTCTGTCTCGGTGCCAGACACGCGAGGAATTCCGCATAACAAAAAACGGCGGTGCACAGGATCCAGACGGATTGAAATCGGGGAGGAGTTGATATTAAAAAAAGCGGCATTATGGAGAAAGGAAGCAACCAAGGACATGAAAGATGACGACCCAGAGCCGAGCTACATCCCGAAGCTACCAACTTTGCGAAAACTTCGCGAAGAGGCGACGAACCGTCACCTAGGAATCACCAAGGATCGTGATCCAATTTCCAGTTTATACCTCAAGAAGTATGAGGGTGAATTGGCTGGATACATTCTTGATATCGGACTGGATGAATTTTTCTGCATTTACTGCACAGGAGCGCAAATTAGAACATATACCTCAAGGATACGGAGCGTTAAAAAAATTTCGGTCGACGCAACTGGAAGCGTTGTTTTACCGATAGTAAAACCGAACGGAGACTCCAGCTATGTATTTTTATACCAAATTGTTATGGAAGGAGACGACAGCATATTTCCAGTTTTCCAAATGCTGTCGGCGAAGCATGATACTGCCAGCATCCAATTTTGGCTGAGCAGATTTATTAGTAAATCGGGACAATTTCCACTGGAGGTCGTGTCCGATTTTTCATTGGCCCTGCTTAACGGAATAAGCTTGAGCTTAAATGAATGCCGCCTGAACACGTACATCTCCAAATGTTTCCGAAACATTTCATCGGAGGAACTGACGGAACTGCCGCGATGCTTCATTCGGCTTGATATCGCCCACCTAATAAAAATGATGTGCCGGAAAAACGTTTTCAAAGGAAAATTGCCGAACGTAAAGGATTTTTACATAAGGTGCATTGGAGTAGCAACAACATGCGAAAGGAAGGAGACCTTCGCAGAAATTATAAAAGCAATGCTCATAGTTGCACTGAGCGAGTCCTCCGGAGAAGATGAATCAGGAGATTATCTTTCGAGCCACAAGAATGAAAAGTATCTTCTCACCCGAATAGCAACATTTTCTGTGCCGGACATTGAAGAAAATGAGGAAAATGATTTTTTACCGGAAGAATTGGAGGAAATTGACGAAGATGTTTCGGATTTCGTCACCAGTATTAAGAACTATGCCGAGGATGAAGCGTCAAAGTGCAATTCAGTAAAGTGCCGGCCAAACCCATACTATTTGCCGAATCTGATGCCACCTCTATTAAAATTATGCCGCTACTTTGTTCTGTGGACGAATGTAATGAAGGACAAATTTGGTTCAAAATACGATGTCGGCTCTTCAGCGCTTGTTGAAGCTTATTTCAAGGATCTAAAAAATACGGACATGAGTATTTTCCACCGACCAGTGCGTGCAGATAAATTCGTGGTGCAACATATACGCTGCATCGAAGCTGTGTGCAAATTGGAACGCGCCGCCATGAAGCGCAAAAACTTAAAAGTTCCTGAATTTTTACAAAATCATCAAATTACAAAAAAAATACGAGAAGAAAAAGGAGTCCTGGAGGATATAACTGAAGAAAGCGACGTGGAATACCTTTTAAAAGAGGAAAACTGGAAGGTGAAGAACAACACAAAAAATCCATCAGATTATAATGTCAAGGAAGACGAAGAAAATGAATGCATTTCTCAGACAATGGATTTGGAAAACGAATTTGAAGAAAGCAAAAATAAACCAAGAGGAAAATATCTCAAGAAATGCCCTAACGTCGAATTAATATACAATCGACCTCATCGAAGGAAAAGGGATGAGATCCTACATAACGGCGGAGCAATGGGCCCTATATGGATTGGAAACAAATTGATACAATTCAAAAACACTTGTCCAATTGATTCACTAGTAGAAATATTATCGACCGCATATATGGATAACTATTATTATAAAAACAAATTGGATTCGGATACGGATAACCTGACAGTGGCTCTGATAAAAAAATATGCCGACGAGGGAATTTCTGCCAGCCTTTACTCCGATAGAGGTCTGATTTTGATGTCTTTTTTTCCGGAAAAAAACAACATCGTACTGTGCCACACAAATATCGGAGCATTTATTGATCAAGCTCTTAATGGAATACCAAGTGCATCTACCCGCCGTTCACATAAAATTGGTGCCACGAACGATTGCGAGAGCCACGCATCAATACACCAACGGCTGGAGCTAATGGATTCAGAAAAAGTCAAGGATCTCGGTGTTGCCAAGGCGTTGCTCACCTTTGTTGAGGAATTTTTTGAAGAATCTGAAGACATATGCAGAAGATGCTACGGAGAAGAGATCCTTGAAAGAGATCCAGGTCCTCATGTCATAATAGACATAGAGTTTGCGACGCATAGTGCATTTCATAAAAAATCCTCAGCCGGCTCAACAGGATCTGCAACATTGCTCCAGATACCACAGGAAATAGTAATACAGAATAGAAAATACATTCTGAGTGGCGCTATTGAATACGTCTCGGCACAAGGATCTGGAATCGGACATTATATTTCATATTGCCGCAGAGTAACTGGATCTTGGGAAGTTCACGATGATATGTGCAGACAATGGCGAAAATACACTGCGTTTACAACGAAAATGACATTCCATATTGTTATATATACGCAAGCCGAGTGATACATATTAAGTTTTCAATACGTGTGTTGTGATTATTTTATATTTAAGATTATTTATTATTTATATTTAATTATTATTATTTATTATTTTATATTTAAGATGTAAGAATGTTCTATTGCTTAAATAAAAAATTTTATGATTTTGACAAGGCCTTGTTTTATTTGAAACACTAATTTTAAGAAAATTTTAATTGTAAGAAGCAAACTTTTTTTTACAAAAATATTTTGTTTTGGAAGATATACTACTTTTAAGTGGTTTACCTTTTAAAGTTTTGACTTTTTCAAAATTCTGAAAGGTGGACACAAGTGGACACATCGAAAAGGTATGTGTCCACCAAAAAAATTTTAAAAAATTCAACTTTTAATTTTTTTTTTAAATTTAGTGAAAACGAAAAAGTGGTATATCTTCCAAAGTTTTGACTTTTTGAAAATTCTAAAGGGTGGACAAACGTGGACAAACGGTGGACAAACGATTCCATGAAAAAAATTTTGAAAATTTCGACTTTTTAGTTTTTCGAAATTCAGTGAAAACGAAAAAGTGGTATATCTTCCAAAGTTTTGACTTTTTGAAAATTCTAAAGGGTGGACAAACGTGGACAAACGGTGGACAAACGATTCCATGAAAAAAATTTTGAAAATTTCGACTTTTTAGTTTTTCGAAATTCAGTGAAAACGAAAAAGTGGTATATCTTCCAAAGTTTTGACTTTTTGAAAATTCTAAAGGGTGGACAAACGTGGACAAACGGTGGACAAACGATTCCATGAAAAAAATTTTGAAAATTTCGACTTTTTAGTTTTTCGAAATTCAGTGAAAACGAAAAAGTGGTATATCTTCCAAAGTTTTGACTTTTTGAAAATTCTAAAGGGTGGACAAACGTGGACAAACGTTGGACAAACGATTCCATGAAAAAAAATTTTGAAAATTTCGACTTTTTAGTTTTTCGAAATTCAGTGAAAACGAAAAAGTGGTATATCTTCCAAAGTTTTGACTTTTTGAAAATTCTAAAGGGTGGACAAACGTGGACAAACGGTGGACAAACGATTCCATGAAAAAAATTTTGAAAATTTCGACTTTTTAGTTTTTCGAAATTCAGTGAAAACGAAAAAGTGTTATATCTTCCAAAGTTTTGACTTTTTGAAAATTCTAAAGGGTGGACAAACGTGGACAAACGGTGGACAAACGATTCCATGAAAAAAATTTTGAAAATTTCGACTTTTTAGTTTTTCGAAATTCAGTGAAAACGAAAAAGTGGTATATCTTCCAAAGTTTTGACTTTTTGAAAATTCTAAAGGGTGGACAAACGTGGACAAACGTTGGACAAACGATTCCATGAAAAAAATTTTGAAAATTTCGACTTTTTAGTTTTTCGAAATTCAGTGAAAACGAAAAAGGTGTATATCTTCCAAAGTTTTGACTTTTTGAAAATTCTAAAAGGTGGACAAACATGGACAAACGGTGGACAAACGATTCCATGAAAAAAATTTTGAAAAATTCAACTTTTTGATTTTCGAAAATTTTCGAAATTCCATATTTTCGAAACTGGACGTGGACAAAAAAAACTAAAAGGTGGTCAAACGTGGACAAACGATGGACAAACGATTCCCATATTCAAAATTCAAATTTGAAATTTTTCGCGACCCAGCTTCTCTGAGCTGGGAAATAATACTAGAGATCCCTAAACTTATAAAAAAAAAAACCCTGAGAATTTCCAAAAAATCTTTCTTGAATTTTGGTCAAAGGTGACCCCGCCTTGGTTAAAAGAAATTTTCTTTCGGAATGACACGTTTAAATGAAGAACAAATATTTCTTAAGACAAGAAATCTAATTCTTGTTCTTAGGGTGTTTTAGTTCTTGCTTGAAGAAAATACATTTCTTAAACAAAATTTAATTTTTCTATTTTTAAGAAATCTTTTTTCTTAAAAATTTCGTATCAAAAAAGAATTTTTATATTTAAAGGCAATTTTTCTAAGATCAAGAAATATTTTTTCTAAATTTTATATTTAAATTTCTAAATTTAGAAAGACATTTTTATGAGTGTATAAGCTTTGAGATCTTTACTAAACATTTCTAAAAATTAATAAAAAATGCCTTTAGGAAACACTGGAATTACCAACTAGAAAATCCAAAGCTGCATTTTTAGTTTCACTAAAAAGTTTCACTTTCAGCTGATATTTACCCAAAATATTTCCCCAGGGCCTTCGCTTCACTGGAAAAACCTCTGATATTAAGTTGGCACTTCGCTTGTTATAATTACAATTATCATTTATTTCGCTTGAGTTTGGCTTTGAGTTGGTTTCAATAAATACAATAAATACGTATTAATTAACAGGCTTCAACGTTTAGCATTAACAATTCATTAACAATTACGAATTACAAATAAATTAAGTTAAGGAGGGGTTAATGCATTTTCCGCGCGGGGATTTTCCTCAGACGTCGGCGTCGGGACAACGACTTTGCTGCCGGCGTCGCGTTTGCATTTGCATTTTCATTTTGATTTTCATTTGCATATGTATTTTGATAGCCGTAGCCATTTTCATCGGTATTCACAGCGCTTTCTTCGGGCTTCGCTGCCTCCGCGGATTCTTCTGCAGCAGCCTCCTCTTCTGCTTCTTCCTCCTCGGCATCGTCCTCCCCCTCCTCTTTGTTGCTATCTTCATCTTCAGCTTCCTCTTCGTCGTTTTCTTCCTCTTCATTATCATCTTCGGCTGCCTCCGCCCCTTCTTCTGCTTCTTCGTCTTCTTCAGCCGCCGTGTCATCGGGCTTGACCTTTTCTTCGTGACCCGTCTTCACCTCTTTCTCCGCCTCTTTCTCCGGCATTTCTTCCGTTTTCGTCTCCCCTTTCGGGGGTTCCTTCACCTGGTTTTTTTTCACTACCTCATCATCATCATCATCATCCACGTTTATCTCATTGTCGCTATCGTTTTCCATTTCAACAGCCACTGTTGTCGCCTCTTCCTCGGTTTCTTCCTCCTCCCCCTCTTTCTCCGCCCCTTCTGCAGTTGTCTTCTCGCCCTCGTCTTCTTCTGCTTCTGGCGTCTTCTCCCCATTGTTTGTGTCATCAATAACAACGATGTTTGGCTTGTTAAATGTCGTTGGTATTTTCGTGGTTGTTGGTATTTTCGTTGTTGTTGTCGTCGTTGTTGTTGCTGTGGGCGCCTCAGTGGCTTTTATTGAATTGGTAATTGTTTCAATTACCTGACTTGGCCCCAGGCCACTCTCGCCATAGCCATTGTCATAGTCAGGTGTCTCTTGCTCAGACTCTGTTCCCGTCTCTTTCTCCGTCTCTTTCTCCGCCCCTGTTGCCGTCTCTTTCGCGTCTTCAGCTGGCGTTTCTTCAAGAGGTGCTTCTTCTGCCTGATCGCTGGCCATTAGCATTTCACTTTCGATTGGCAGGGGCTCCACCTCGTCGAGTTCTTCTTCGTCCTCCTGCTGATCTTCACTCTCCTCCTGCTCACTTTCTTTTTGATGATTCTCCGCAGGGTGTTCTTCTGGTTGAGTTTGATGGGCCTCCTCCATGGTAATCGTGGGTTGATAACCCATTGGCTGGTCTTCTTCTAAGGCATCTTCGTTTGGTTTATCTGAAGATGGTTCAATCTTCTCTGCAGGATTCTTCTCTACATGATTTTTCTCTGAGTGATTCTTCTCTGGCTGATTCTCCTGAGGTTGATACTCTAGTGGCGGATAACCCATTGATTGCTCTTCTTTTTGATCGTCTTCTTCTTCTAGATGAGCGAGATCTTCACTGGGTAGATCCTCGTTCTTAGGAGGATCGAGCAGTGTTAGATTCTCCTGAGGTTGCTTCTTCTCTGGCTGATGGCCTAGTGGTTGATAACCCTGAGGTTCGTCTTCCTTTAGCTGATCCTCCTTCTGAGGCTCAGTCTTCTGTGCTTGGTTATGGACTAGAGGTGGATAGCCCAATGGTTGGTTCTCCTCCTCCTCCTGATCCTCTTCAAGCTGCGACGAATTCTTCTCCGGCTGAACCTCCTGCGAGGGATACTCCTCCGGCTGATCCTCCAGCTCCGCGTACTCGTACTCCTCCGGATCGTCACTCTGCCCATCTCCACCACCGCCGGCTGCTACCGGCAGCACGGGCTTCCCGTTCTTGTCCACATACTGCAGCCCGTCCAGACCCATGCGCATGCACTGGAAGTGCATCTCGAAGAGATCTGTGGTGGCCAGTCGCACCACAAAGTCCATGCACATGTTCAGGTTGTTGCCAACCGTGGTGACATCGGTCATCTGGACGCACATGGCCATGGGCACGCCCATCATGACGGGAATGCAGAAGGGCGCCGGATTCCGCACCGAGATGCCGTACTTCGAGGAGGGTCTGCCGTTCAGGTACACCTCCAGTTGGGCCTCCTCCAGCTGCGGCACAAAGCTCACGTTGGCGCAGACTGCGAGAAAAATGGGGGGGAAAAATGGAAAGAAAACGTTGAATGAAAATTATAAAGATATAGGCGGGCACAACAATTGAAGCGATGCTGCCATTCAATGAATGAAAGTGGCGGGTGGCAAACTGTTGGCGGATCCCATGGGGGGAGGGGGATGGGGGACCAGCCACCGCTGGAAGTGCCAACAATTTGTGGCATTTTGATTGGCAAATGCTGGCATGTCACGAAGCGAAGCGGAGCGAAATGGAAATGGAAATGGAAACCAGCGATCGCATTGTAGTCTCCCACTCGCGGCCAAGATCGGTTTCTTGGCGTAGGAAATCGAGGCCTGGAATCGAGCCCAAATCGCAGCCAAATATAAGTATTTAGGCAACACCAGCAGGCCAGGAGCCACGATTCCGAACTCGATTTATGCATAAGCACATGGCCATCGGGATATTCCGAAAGCGGTTCACTAAACTAGAGCTCATTACTGGATATTGAGATATTAAGGCTAAAACGCTTACGGAAAAACAAAAGCCTCTAATCAGATTTTCGATTTTCTCCAACTGAACTTTGGTCACACTGGGAAAAAATTGTTAATATCAAGGACTAAAATATCTTTTTACTTATTATTATAAACTTCTTTTTGATATTCTGTGTATTGCAAGATTAGGTCCTCTTTTGTACACTCAAAAAAAAGGATTATCTTTGAATTTTAGAATTCTTTTATATTTCAGAAAATAATTCTCTTATTTAGTAAAATGGATTTATATTAAGAAAATACATCTTTGCAGTAGAAAATGTATCTAATTTTAAGTAAAAAGTCGCCAGTGAAGCAATAATTTTTTGAGTGTAATATAAGCATTTGAATTTAATTTTCAAATGATTTATTTAAAGTAAAGATTTTACAGAAATGTTGAAAAATAATATTCTGAATAAGATTCATATCATTTATATATAAAGTAATATTTAATTTTAAGATATGATTGTATTTAGATTTTAAAAAAATCTTTAAAAAATCCCAAAGGTTCTAAAAAATGTTTACTTAATTTCTACTGAAATTCAAAGTAATATGATTATCTCAACCCTTTTATTTAGTGGTCATCTTCTAAGCTGGGTGAAAACTAATATGAGTGAAAATTAATATATATATTATTTAAAGAGATTTAACTACGTAATCGCAGTTATTTGGTAAACCCATTTAAAGGAACCTAAAAACGTGCCTTAAAATTCCGAAAAATCTTAAAAATGATCTACTATATCTCACCTTTCTGGTCGAATCGGTACTGATCGACCTTGAGGCCGGCGCAGCAGCCGCAGGTGGGGCCGCTGCACTCGCAGGGCTGTCCGAAGGTGGACCAAATGGAGCCCTTCTCCGAGTACTTGACGCTGGCCAGATTCCGGCCCCGCGACACACTGACCGTGGGCGGCAGATAGGGTCGATGGGTCCGCAGCTCGTAGAAGATCAATCCGTTGCTGTAGCTGCGCGAGGATGTGGGTGGCGGATGCAGGCACAGGATCAGCACGAGAGCCACGCACGAACCGAGCCACTGAGCCATGGTCACCTCCGCACTGAACAAAACAACAATAAAAAAAAAGACAGCAGCAGATCACTGAACAAAAATGCGTATCCAGGTATTTCGTTTGCGATTCTCTTGAGAAATTCCCCGGATCGGATCACTTCGCGATTAACGGTAACGATCCAAATGGCAATACAACTAGTTTACTGTCTCAGCGCCACTCGTACGCCGCACTGGAGCAATGACAACCGTTCGCGATCGACGACAATTAAATATTAAAACGCTGAACGCGACGAGCGTTAGCTTAAAAATGAAATGGAAACCACCGCCAGCCGAAGAAGTCGACGCAGGCAGCGGCAGCGGCAGAGGCAGCGAATGCAGCAGAGTCCAAAATGTTGCTGCTGGAAGACGCGGCAGCAACAGCAACAGCAGCAACAGCAACAGCAACATTCAACGGCAGCAGCAGCCTCGTTAAATTGTCGCTCGTTGCGGCTGTTTGCTGTTTTTGTTTTTCTTGTTGTTTTTGCGAGCAAACCATTTATACACTGTCACAAAATGGGTTATCACAAATAAGTGGGCAGCGTGGGCACTTAGGTGAACTTTCTTGAAAGTAATCGGATAATTCTAGAAAGAACATTTTCATTTTATTCGGGAGTTTTACAGTTTGAACTGGTTTAAAGTAAACCCGAAAAATCTGTACATTTTTAAATGTTTCTTGGTAAAAATGATATAATTTTGGCAACATTTATTTTAAAGCCCACTTTTCAATTGTTTTTTGGTTGTAAAATATTTCGGTGGCCTTGGTCATTTATAATTATAATTATAGTCAAATTATAACATACATTTCACAGAAAAAAAATGTACAAAAGTTCCGTTTTTAAAGATAGTTATTTATATGAATAAAAATTATGTTTAACCTATTTTTCATTATTTGTTCAAAAAATACTAAAATTGATATTTAAAAAAAATGTAAATGATATAATAAAATATGAAGTTAATTTCATTTAGTTTAAATCATAATTTTGACATTGATCTTATCGGCTTTTTATTCATAAAAAAAGGTAGAATTGATCTTGTTTCATATCGATTATTTTTCTGTGTGGAAAATATTATACTGTTCCAAAAAAGGGCAAACTAAAGTTAAGTAAAATGTAACAAAAAAATCCATGATTAGAGTATTTCAGATTCGCCATAAATTTAGCGAACTTGTGTTTCTTATCAGCAGCGGCAAATCGCCATTTGCTGTTGTTGTTGCTGCTGCTGCTGCATTTAATTTGTTGTTGTTGTTACTGTTTCTGTTACTGTTAGTGCTGCCGTTCGTGTTGCTGGAGTTTTTACTGTGACCGCCGCTTTGTTTATTTGTCTTTTAAGTCGATGTTGCTGCTGTGTCTGCAGCAGTTGCTGCTGCCGTTGCTGTTGCTGTTGCTGCTTTGCTTTGTTGCGTGTGCCGGCCGAGCGGTCTTTTTTTAATTTGCTTTTTTTTCGGGTGACAGTGACAAGAAAATTGCGGCGATCGTGACTGGCTGGGAAAGCCAAAAACAACAAAGCTCCACACTCCCTACCGCTTTTCTCGCTGTTGTTGTTGCCGTTGTCGTTGCTGTTGGTGTTGCTGTTGTTACGCAAAGCACTTGGGGCAGGTCATGGCCTTATGGACGAAAAAACCATCAACCGGGGGATAGTCGAACTGGGAACTGAACTGGGAACCATTACCACCAGCGGGAGTTACGGTTATGGCCGCTGCTGTTGTTGTTGTAATAAACAAGCCTGATTTATCGAACCGATTGTCGCATCTGCAACTGTCACCCGTTTATTCTGTGGCACAACCTCCTTTCGCATGCCTCAATAAGCTAGTAAACAAACACTGTTGTTGCACTTTTTACTCCGTATTTTTAGGGAATAAAATATGTAAATATTTAATCAGTAATTGCCTTACAATATGTATCTTTTTTTTCTAGTTGTAAACATGTATCTGCACCGAAAAAAAATTAATTTGTTAGTTAGGCATTATGTTTCTCATCAAACCTTAGCATCTTCAAAAAGAAATGATTGCAGGAAATGTGTTTTATTTTTAGTAAATATTTTTAAATATAATTTAAGACATTTAAAATGCTGCCTAAGGTACACTAAGGTACAATAGCATTTTAAATGTCTTAAATCGATAATTTATATTTTTTTACTCAAAATATAACCAAGTACTCACTTTAAGTGCAAAATACACACTTTCAGTACAACTTTTTCAAATAATATACCTCCTCTTCTTCTTGAATCATTCACTCTGTGTACATTTTAACTCTAAACGATTCGATTTGATTTATTTTGTAATACCTACTCTTTTCTTTCTACTTTCCACAGATTGACAGAATCATCTGCAAGTTTTGGGACTATTTGGACATCATTCCACTTGGATGGCGGCGTATTTCGGTGGCTATTTTGGTATACCACCGGTCCCAATCGCCTTAGGGCCCCAATATTGCATAATGTCTGGCCCAGACTCCGTCTCCGAGTCCGACTACGACTCATTTATCAGCCAGTGGCCAATGGCCAGCGGATGGCCAACTCGAACTGCAATCTTGTTAAGCGTTAAGGGGGACAGACACACTTGCCAAGTTCGACGATTCAAAGGCGAGCGGCGAAGTAAAGCGAAATGGAAATAGAAATGAAAATGAATTGAAAATGGAAATAAAAGTGTCGCCAACAATTAACACTAATAGGGCGGCGATGGAGCTGCGGTGCAATGTGCTTTCGTTTATGTAATGGGCCGTCGTCGTCGCATCATTATCAGCCGCCTTGCTTATTGGGCATTATTATTCATTACTGATAATATCAATTTGGCATGCCCTCGTCTTTTTTCCGGCCCTTACGCAAAACTAATGCCCCGGCGACTCTGATGAATAACTCGTGCAACGAACGCTCTATGTGGGTCAATATACGAACGGGAGCTTCCAACGGTTTTCAATTGCTTGCTATCCTGGCTCAGAACATCCTGCGAGCTTTCTACTCAAATAGGATGGAAAATAACAAGTCAAAACTTTAAGCTCTGTTAGGAAATAAGGTAGAATTTCTAGCTAAAATCTGGTCTAATTAAATCACAGATAATAAATGCTAAAAAAATAATGTATTTCCAGGAATTATAATGTACTAGTTAAGCTGTATGCTCTGAAAGTATTTACCTTTAAGCTCTGCATAGTCGCAATGTTATAAATGCATCATGAACTTTCCCTTTTTTTGCCCTGCTATGTGCATTGTCATTTAAGGTTATGTAAAATGCATAAATGCAACTAAAGGGTTTGCTGTGCATAAAATAATGAGCAAAGTGAAAGCCAAAGCCTAGCTTCCCCATGGATTTATTAAAATACGAATTATAACTACACATTGTAAAACATACGATCATATGTCAAAACTTTAAAAAAAATCTATATTTTGTCGGGAATCGTTAGCTGCTCAAAACTGTCGTTTTTTATCTGTATACCTTTATCTGTATTCATTTTACTCATTTTTTTCTCATCTAAATGTACTTTTCAAAATGCGCCTTAGCTTTTAACAATTCTGTATAGTGTTAGCTAAAAATTAGTTTTTTGCAATTGCCCTCAAGCCGAAGTTTTTTAAGCAAGCCAAGAAGCATGCTGTAAAATTTGCATTACAGCGCGTTTAAATAATTGTATAGCATAATTTTAGGCAGTGTCTAGAGTAAATTTAAATTATTTCATTGCATACTTTTAGGCTGGGCTTGAAAACTGTTACAGTTTTAGAGTCATTGTTCAAAGCTAAAACGATCATACAGTTTGAGAGCCACTTTTGATCAAGATAGCGTCACTTGGAGGCTCATTTTTGGTCGACCTTACAGTTTGAGAAGCACTGTTGGTCAAGATAGCGTCACTTACAGGCTCAATTTTATATTTTCCCTTATTTTTTGACCAGAAGTAAAATGCGCCTGAAAGTGACGCTATCTTGACCAATAGTGACTCTCAAACTGTAAGTTAACCAAAAATGAGCCTCCAAGTGACGCTATCTTGATCAAAAGTGGCTCTCAAACTGTATGATCGATTTAGCATTGAAAATATACTCTAAAACTGTGACGCTATCTTGACAAAGAGTACATCTCAAACTTTAACAATGACTCTAAAACTGTAACCGTTAAATAATTTATATTTAAGCCCAGCTTTTAAAATACATAACGTAAATTAAATTTTGGCATACAAAAATGCCAGTTTGCACCTCTAATTTTAGATTAAAAACACACAATAATATTTATATTTTTTTGTAATATTTTAATACATTTTCTTTGTTCTTGAATACATACAATGCTCTTGTTTTTGTTTTCATCTTTTTTTTTTGTTGTATAACACCGACGAAGCAACTGGTTTCGCTGTGGATATATCATTCACAAACGATGCCGAATAATATGCCATCCAAGTACATGTACATGTGGGTTCCCCGGGGAACCCGTAAATATGTGTAGATATAATAGGTAAATATATTATTTTCATATATGTAGATGAGTGCGTTAACGCGTATGTAAGTGTGTGTTTGTATGTGTTTCGTGTGTGTAAATATGCACAATGATATAAAAAGTTACATAATTGCATTATGCCTGACTTCTATATGTGTATCCAAAAGATATCGTTCACAAAAAATATCTTCCGTAAAACATTTTGTTTCTTTTCTTATTATGTTTAGCTAAATATTCTTGTTGCACACACGCACATGTATATTTTAATAGATGTAAATCGTATATAAGTATGTTTTTTGTATATATAAGATATTCCTTGTTCGCTTCATTACACTTGTATATATATAAATTTACTTGACAGACAAAAAAACGTTTGTTTTTTTTATTTTTCGTGTATGCTTGTTGTAAATGTTCACAAATACATACTACAAATTGGGGTTTTTCCATAAATGGGGAGTACGTTTAAGTCTAATTTCGTTATAATACATACATAAGCAAAGTGCTGCCAGCTGCTTGAGAGTTTTCACTTCGAAAAGGTTAACAAAACCCAAATGGTCGCAGAATGGGGCTAGTTAGCCATCTGTATAACCAAGTTATACACCATTCTACACAAGTCCTGCTCTGCTCACAGTTTCCCGGATACTTTAACAATGCTCTTTCCTTTTGTTTCATCTCTTATTGTACAGACAACATCATTTCCCCTTAGCTTGTTGGCTTGGCCGCTTGCTCGTGTGTGTGCTTTACCGCTTATCGAGATACTTAAATCCTACGTAACATAATGTGCTTACAGATCTAGCGAAAAAAAAAACACTTGTATATTTGGATATTCAGTTATGAGCTACATACGAAAAAAAAAAAAAAACATTTCCCTACGTCTAAGTTTCACTTTCCTACGCGAGAATCGAGAACGAAAAAAAATTGTTGGCTGTTCGAGTTTTGAGAAAAAGCTGACTAAACACTAGGTTTCTCCAGAAACATTCGCTATATAAATGTACACCCTGTGGCCGCTTCCGCTTCCAAACCCAAGTCAAGCTTAGCTCTTTCAGCATGGATTTCGAAAAGAAAGAGTTAAATGTGATACGAAAATAACAAAATTTGATTTCGATATGCAAAGTTTTAAGAAAATGTTTATCCAACAAAGAACTACTCAAATTTGTAAATATAAAGAAATGTTTTTTAAAAATGTTGCTTAAATGCTTTAAACAAGAAAAAGAAATTGAAACTCACTTCAATATTAATATGATTTGAAAAATTAGATATAAAGACAGAACTGTTTATCATAAAGAAATATTTCGAAAAATCTTTCCAGGGCTAGTGGTTTTGGAAACGTAAGCGAGGGCCGCTAATAGATATATTCGATATTCCCGCTTGCAGCAAACGCAAAACGAATTCCAGTGATTTTGTGCCTAAACGTAAGCCTATGAGCTACAAACTAAATTTCGAAAACAATGTACACGCGAATCTAGAACTCCTTAAGGCTGCCGCCGCGCTTCAGCTTGGTCAGTCGCTTCAGACTGGCACCCAACATGCCCCCCGATCCTCCAGCTGCTCCCGATGATGCCGATGATCCCGCTCCTCCATCGTTGCCCGCACTGCGATCTCGTTGGATGAAGGATCCCCGGAACCGGACTCGTCCGCGTCCACGGCGCTGCAGCTGCAACTGCTGCTGCTGCTGCTGCTGGTGCTGCAACTGCAACTGGTGCTGCTCGCCGACGCGACGCCACAGCTCGGTGAGCGGCGGATGGTGCTGGTGGGGATGCTGCTGAAGGGTGCAGCAGCACACCAGCTCCTGCGATTATAACTTCTTCTCCCACACCACAATGTGTGCGTCATTGGAGTTGGCGGTCAGCGGCGAGCAGCTGGGATTGCCCGACTGCATTGCCTGGCCGCTGGAGCCGCCGGAGGAGGCAGTTCCTCCGCCGGAGCTGCTGCTGTTCTTATGGCTGGGCGATCCGCCCGCCCCGTTGTACCACATCTGCCGCCAATAGCCGCGTCCGCCCATCAGGGTGATCACTGTCCTCGGCCCATCGGCGCTCTGCTGCTGCTGCTGCTTGCTGTTCTGCTTCTGCTTCCGCTTCAAGGTGGCCACCGCGGCGGCGGCGGGCTTGTCCAGTCCCGAATGGGTGCCGGCACCCAGTCTGCTCATCTCCTCCGTCTTGGCGGAGCTATTCAGCTGCTGCTGCTGCTGCTGTTGCTGCTGCTGATGGTGATGGATGTCCGCCGTGGTCATCAGCCCGTTCTCGGATATGTTGCCCAGATCGCTGCCGGTGCCGGAGGTCTTGTGGCTGGCACTGCTGCTGTTGCGGGACACGGATCGTCCACCAAAGTGACGGATGCCCATGCTCTCCTCGCTGCCGGACGAGGTGTACAGGCTGGAGGACTTGGAGTCCACCGACCAGTTGGACAGGTCTAGTGATCGCGGTCGCGAGGCCTTCATCCGCAGGCGCCGGTCCAGGGTGCACACCTTGCCCGGTATGGCCGCCAGTTCGGGGTCCGAGCGACGCATTCCCTCGTACATCATGTCCATCAGGTTGCCCTGGTTGCCCTCCTCCGCATCGTAGTCCTCCTTCACAAAGATCAGCTTGCCGTACAGGCCGTAAACATCACAGATGCCGTGCTCGCCGTGCTGCGACGAGTTTCCACCAGCTGAGTTTCCTGTTCCCGCCGATGTGGCTCCACCTCCACCAGCTCCACCACCACCCGCTGCAGTGGCTCCCAGGCCGCGGGGCAGCGTCTTGGACATCCGATTCGGATCATCGCGGAACCGCTTGCGGTGGAAGGCCGGCGAATTCGCCAGCGAGGCGCGTATCTTGGCCGTGAAGCTCTGGTCCAGCGAGTTCTGCTTGTCCAGCTTGGAACTGCGCGGCGAGGAGGGATTACTGGTCACTGCCGACACCGCCGCCGCCGTCGCCGCCGCCTCCTCCGTCTTGGCCAGGTCCCGTCGCAGCACCACAGCGCTGTCGTCCAGCTCCTGGACACACTTGGGATCCGCATCGATGGCCGGCAGCTGGAGGTCATCGCCCATGCTGGGCACCAACGGGGCTGCTGCCGCGCCACCCACCGGCGGTGGCTTGTAGGCGGGATAGACCTTCGGGATGAGCGGCAGCAGAAAGGTAATGGGTCCGAAATGCGCGTGGCAGGACATGTTGATGCCGCCGCTGATGATGGGCACACCCTCCAGGCGGGGCAGCGGAATGGTCACCGCGATGCCCACGTTGGTGCCCACCCACAGCAGTCCCTTGCAGGCCATCAGGGCTGTCACGTACACGGAGCTGTTGTTCAGCGGCTGCTCCTTCTTGCCGTCGTGCCGCAGGACACTCGAGGCTATGTTGATGTCCTGCAGGTGCTTGAACGTCTCCGTGTGGTACAGGCACAGCATGGTCGAGTTCTTCAGCGAGATCCACAGCCCGATGCCCGAGTGGGCCATCAGATTCACCTGCTGACTGGCCCCGTGCTGCACCTCGAAGCTCCGCTGGATCTCGCCGTTGAGGGCGTTCATCACGTACACCCGGTTGCCGCACGACGCATAGATGCACATGTTGATGGGTAGCAGGCTGGGCACCACCAGGTCCGAGTCGCCCAGCCGGATGGTCTGCGGGTCGCGCAGCTGCCAGACGCCATCGTTGCCGCGGCGAAAGATCAGCACCGTGGCTCCCGAGAGGGCCACATAGACGGCATCGAAGTGGTACAGGATCCGCTGCACTGCACCCGGCACCGAGTAGCTGCCCAGCTGCTCCTCCTGCTCCGGATTCCGCGCCGAATAGACCAGGATCTTGCGGCTGTCGGTGCCCAGCCAGACGAGATCGCCCAGCAGGCTGGCCGGCTCGTCGCGCGTCCTCAGCTGATCCAGTCCCTTGACGAACTCCATGGCCGAGACCTGCGCCTCGACGAGGTCAAAGGAGCCCGCCTCGCGCAGATTGCCCGCCTGCTGGGGATGCTGCGCCAGCACGGTGATGTGCGAGGAGGTGCCGTCGCTGCTGCACATCCACAGGTAATTCAGCTGCTTGTGCCGCCGTCGCGCATTTCCGCTCTGCTTGGTGTCATTGGCAATGCTATAGTAACATCCACAGCGCACCTGGAAGAGTAAAGGATCACAGTTGGATTAGTTGGATAGCAGATGGGAGGACTATGGGGGCTAACCCACCTCGGTTTGATGCTGTGACTTGTAGACGGGCATTGCCTTGACAAAGAGCGGCATTTTGCGCGACTGCTTCTGCTGCACGGCCTCCTGCAGCTGCAGTTGCTCCTGCGTCTGGCGGGGATCACCCGCATGCGTGTGCGCATTCTGCGGCGGATGATGGTGGTGGTGGTGGGCCGGCTGCGGATGGGAGCCACCCCGCTCCCAGGCGGGCGAGTTGTTCGGATCGAGGGCCAGCTGGGCCAGACGCAGCTCCGTGATCCACTCCTTCTTCACCGCCGGCGTCTGCGTCTGGAATGTGAAGGTCTCCTCCTTGCCGGACTTGTGGCGGCCGGTGAGCTGCAGGCAGCACGAGTCCACCCAGGCCATCTCCTCGTCCTTGCGCTGAATGGAGCCCTGGATGAGGTTGAGCACGTTGCGCGTGGTATTGGCGTTCAGCTCCTTGTAGCTGCCCTTCAGGCTGCACACCAGATCCTGGATGCGGGAGATCACCTCGTAGTCGTACATCAGGGTGCTCATCTCGCTGCAGAGGTTGTCCGCCCCATTGGTCAGCTGGGCGGCCGGCGAGCTGTGCGCGTCCCCGAAGCCGGCGAAGCCCGAGGAGCCACCGCCTCCACCGTGTCCAGGCAGAGTGCTGTTGGCATACGGACTGCCGTTGGCGCCACTGCTGCCATTGGACTTCAAGCTGCCGCCGCGATTGAGACCTGGAAAATGGAATAAATAATGGTAAATGATTTGTGAGGGATTTTCTGGATTCTAAGATTTTAATAATCTTGCTAGTCTTTTTAACCTCCAAAATTCTTAGACTTTGCTAACATCTTGTTTACATAATGAGTATATAAATAGATCTAAAATAAAGTCGTCATCTATTGATACTTTACGTTAAGTGTTTACGCGAATTCTTTAGTTTGATGGTTACACTTCATATAAATGAAATCTAATAACTTGGTAAACAATTGGATTTTCTAAGTAATCAGTTTCTCCTTTAATAATTCACAATCTCTGACTGACGGAAGACGAGGCTTTCGATTTTTGGCCAAAATCTGATTTTTCGTATAATTTGTTTTTGCTCTAATTTTTGCAAAAATGCACCGATATTAAAACGGCGAACTGTTCTGAGCAGATAACAACCTGATAATTAATATTAGTGCACTCTCCGGCTGATTTGGAAAAATTAAAAAATTTTCAAATTTTCGATTTTTTTGTAAGGGGTTGTATCACAATTTTTTGCGAAAAATTGCAAAAAAATAAAATTTTTTGCCTGAAATGCCAAGTTGTAGGGAATTTAACTACGAGTTCGGGAAGGTATGCCGTACCATGATCGGACAATTATTTTTGTTTTTATAGCAAAAAATCGGACTTTTATATTGGCGGAAAACGAAGATTTCGATTTTTGGACAAAATCAGATTTTTCGTATAATTTGTTTTTGCTCTAGTTTTTGCAAAAATGATCCGATATTAAAACGGGGAACTGTTCTGAGCAGATAACAACCTGATAATTAATATCAGTGCACTTTCCGCCTGATTTGAGAAATTTAAAAATTTTTCAAATTTTCGATTTTTTTGTAAGGGGTTGTATCACAATTTTTTGCGAAAATTTTCAAAAAAATAAAATTTTTAACCTGAAATGCCAAGTTGTAGGGAATTCAACTACGAGTTCGGGAAGGTATGCCGTTCCATATTTGGACAATTAGATCCATTTTTATAGCAAAAATACTGACTTTTTTATTGGCGGAAAACGAAGATTTCGATTTTTGGACAAAATCTGATTTTTCGTAAAATTTGTTTTTGCTCTAATTTTTGCAAAAATACTCCGATATTAAAACGGCGAACTGTTTTGAGCAGATAACAACCTGATAATTAATATTAGTGCACTCTCCGGCTGATTTAGGAAAATAAAATTTTTTTCAAATTTTCGATTTTTTTGTAAGGGTTTGTATCACAATTTTTTGCGAACATTTTCAAAAAAATAAAATTTTTAACCTGAAATGCCAAGTTGTAGGGAATTCAACTACGAGTTCGGGAAGGTATGCCGTTCCATATTTGGACAATTAGATCCATTTTTATAGCAAAAATACTGACTTTTTTATTGGCGGAAAACGAAGATTTCGATTTTTGGACAAAATCTGATTTTTCGTAAAATTTGTTTTTGCTCTAATTTTTGCAAAAATACTCCGATATTAAAACGGCGAACTGTTTTGAGCAGATAACAACCTGATAATTAATATTAGTGCACTCTCCGGCTGATTTAGGAAAATAAAATTTTTTTCAAATTTTCGATTTTTTTGTAAGGGTTTGTATCACAATTTTTTGCGAACATTTTCAAAAAAATAAAATTTTTAACCTGAAATGCCAAGTTGTAGGGAATTCAACTACGAGTTCGGGAAGGTATGCCGTTCCATATTTGGACAATTAGTTCAATTTTTATAGCAAAATACTGACTTTTTTATTGGCGGAAAACGGAGATTCCGTTTTTTGGCCAAAATCTGCTTTTTCGTAAAAATGGTTTTTGCTCTAATTTTTGCAAAAATGCACCGATATTAAAACGGCGAACTGTTTTGAGCAGATAACAACCTGATAATTAATATTAGTGCACTCTCCGGCTGATTTAGGAAAATACAATTTTTTTTCAAATTTTCGATTTTTTTGTAAGGGGTTGTATCACAATTTTTTGCGAAAATTTTCAAAAAAATAAAATTTTTAACCTGAAATGCCAAGTTGTAGGGAATTCAACTACGAGTTCGGGAAGGTATGCCGTTCCATATTTGGACAATTAGTTCAATTTTTATAGCGAAATACTGACTTTTTTATTGGCGAAAAACGGAGATTTCGATTTTTGACCAAAATCTGATTTTTCGTATAATTTGTTTTTGCTCTAATTTTTGCAAAAATGCACCGATATTAAAACGGCGAACTTTAAGAGTTTACGCGAATTCTTTAGTTTGATAATTACACTTCCTATAAATGAAACCTAATCTTTGTTTACGCGAATTCTTCAGTTTAAACAATCTTACATACACTTCCCCCTTTCTTCTGCATCTTATGGGAATCATAAAGTCAAGAATAAAGATACTTAGGGTATCTTTAAGCAATTACCATGATCCTTACCCGCTGTGAGAATCCTCGAGAGCGTGGCCGATGTGCTGTTGTCCACGATCTCCACATCGTTGACCGGGAACATCCACTTGAAGGTGAGCTTCTCGGTGGCCCCAAAGTCGTGCGACTGCTTGGGCGCCACCGACACGCAGATGACCTTGTCGTTGAGCAGGAGCAGCCGCCGCTGCTTGCACTTGACGATGAAGCCGGCCTGATTGAACTCCATGTGGGTGACGTTGTCCTCGCGCAGTAAGTACCTCGGCCGATGGCCGCCGGCGGAGTCGCTGACGCTCATGCTGCTCAGGCTGAGGGAGCGGGCGTTGAAGGTGCCCGAGATGTGGCCGAGCATCTCCTTGAAGGCCTGGTACTGCTCCGCCTCGCGCTTGCTCTCGTTGAGCAGCTCCGCGAGGAGCTCCAGCTGCGACAGGGCCAACTGCAGGGACATGCGATCGTGGTGGCCCTGCGGCGTGTACTTGAGCAGGTCCTGCAGGAACAGGATGAACTGGGGGAAGCGCTGCACCGGCTTCACCATCAGGCCGAAGAACGACAGCCGGTCGTGGGCACTGATCTGCTTGACCTTGAAGAAGTCGGCCAGCGCCGACTTGCGTTTCTCCTCCATCTTGGCCAGCTCCATGGCCGCCGAGAAGTTGTTGATGAAGCCGGAGTAGATCTCCAGCAGCTGCGGCTTCCCAAAGGCGCTGACAAAGCAGTCGCCGATCTTCTCGTCGCGATCCCAATTCCGGACGCACTCGGCCAACGAGATGCGGAACAGCTTGTGCGAGTGCAGGATGTCCGGCAGGCAGTGGAACAGGGTGGCTATCTTCACCGGATTCAGCACCGGCGGACTGCACTCCTCCAGCGGTTTCTTGTAATCCTGCGGGGAGAGAAAGGAGGCACAAAGGAGGCATTAGTTTGGGTTTGGAACTACGTATTTCAAGGCGTTACACCATCCCGTAGTCTCCTTTGTTACACAGAAAAAAAACTTGACAAAAGATCAAATTGATATGTGCTGGTCAATTTGATATTTTTTAAACATCAAGTCATTCATATCATTTTGATATAAATAAATATTGTATTTAATTTATTTTTAACTTTAATTTAATTTGACTTTAATCATATCATATCATAAATTCAAATCATTCATATCATTTTGATATGAATTAAGATTGTATTTAAAATATTTTTCATTATATGTTTGAAAAATACTAAATTTGGTATTTTAAAATAAAATAACTGATATAATATAATATCAAATTGATATGTTTAAATCATAAATTGAACATTCATCATATTGGCTTTTTATTGATATGAAATCAAGTTGAATTGATCCTATTTCATATCGGTTTTTTTCTGTGCAGTACTAATAAATGAAGTAAGTACTTTAAAATATATTCATTTATATTGTTTTTAGGACTGGTGCAAAACCTTTTCCTATTTTAAAGTTTACCAAGCTCTTTGCGCCGGATTTTCTATCGGTTTCTCACAGTTTTTGTCTTAGATTAAATCTGGGTTTTTTGTTTTACTTGTTGTTGGTTGTTTTCTTTCTAATTTTGTAACTACTTGTGGGTCAGAAATATGATTTTGGATACGAATTGGGTGTGTGTGTGATGTTAGTGGGCGAGTAAGTGAGTGTGATTAGTAAGTTGGTTGGTTGTTTTGTTATTTTTATGACGGTGAAATCGGCATTTATGGCAGTTATGGGAAGAGGATGGCATGTAAAGAGATCAAATGATTTCAGATGAGATTAACATTAGTCGGTGGTTAAATGGGGTAACTAAGGTTGTCTAACTACAAATGGCATGCAGTGGATTATGATGTAACAACCTACAACCCTACTATATATAACATACTATCATCTAGTACTCTTGTTTTTCCAACTCAAATGTTTCAACTTTGAATTTCATCCACATCACTACGATTTCCCATCCTAACCAGAACCAGAACAAACATACCTACAACCTATATATCTCTATATATACCATGTTGAGCCTGAAGGATCTCAACCTGACCAAGGAACAGATCGAAAAGCTGCAGCAGCTACTGAAGGAGCAGGCGATCAAGGATCACGATCAAGATCAGGATGATGGTGCCCAGGAGCCATCGACGGGTGAGGCCATCGCCAAGGCCTTGGAGAGCATCCAGATCTATGTGGAGGCCGGCAAGAAGGAGGCTTTCGTGCAAATGAAGCACCCACAGTTGCACAAGTTCGAGGTGACGCCACACGGCGTGGCCACCGGATGCCCGGAGCCGGATAAGTTCAATCCGGCAGATAGCAGTGAGATTGCTCGCTGGGATCTGGAGAGGGTGGTCAAGTTGGATCTGTTTACCAGTAAGGATACCGAACAGCTTGGTAAAATTCAAACCGACGAACGCACTGGGGAAACCTACATGATAGTGCCCATGGACATCAACATACTCGTCGATGAGAAGACCTTGACGCCCGACGTGGCCTCCAAGTTGATAAGCGAACACGATGCCTACAAGGAGGAGACGGGACCGGGACGCACCTTCTACATGTACCACGAACTGCAGGGGCATCCCTGCAAGCTGCCGCAAGCGGCTCTCGATCAGAATCCCCAGGCTGGCCAGGTGGAGCCGGTGCCACCGGAGAAGCAGCTCAGCTGGGACTATCATATGCACAATTTCGAGGTGCCCCCCCTCAGCTTTCCCTTCCAACTGACCTTTGGCCCGGACTTGGATCGTTTGGAGGGTGGTGGCCAAACAACCGAGGAGGCAACAACATCGCAAAAGGACTGGGAAAGTCAAGATGAAGAATTGGATCTGGAACTGGAGGACTTCGAAGAGGAAGAAGAAGGTCTCCAGGAGTACCTTGAGGACACGGAGAACTAGGCATTCCACCTCGAAAAAAATATAATATCATATAACAAATTTGAACTGGAAAACCCATCATAGTTTTGGAGGTCTAACTAAGTCTTTACCTAAAATTCTCCATACTCGAAATTCAATTAAATCATATAGTTAAAGGTTAAAGAAACTACTGATCTTTCCAGATCTCTAGCAGATTACAATATATCACATCTGGTTAGTTGGGGACTATTATCTACGCATGCAGTGGGTCTCTAGAATCCGATTTTGTAACCTATCAAAGGGGGTTTCTAGATTACCACACTACCCACTACACTCACATTGACTAGTCGCTGCAGGGTGGCCACATACGAGTTCTCACTGTGCACGATGGCTGCCACAATGTGTCGCCTCTTCAGCTGCTGCTGGGACAATCCGGCGGGGGCGGGTGGCAGCATGGGCACGATCAGCCGGTTGTGGGCGGTGCGAGCGGTTCCATTCGCCCGACTGCCCGGCGTCATCATCAGGTCCATGTCGAACCGATTGGCGGTCGCCTCGTCATCCTCCGACTGCAAATAGGTAAGTAGAGGTTAAGTGAATGAGAAAAACTTTTAAATTTGTTCAATTTTTTGTATGATAAGCTTTGATTTATTAAAAAAAAATATAAAACCCTGAATTTTATTTAATTTTATAACATACTTTTAGTTGTACTACTCCAAAATGTTGTAAAAATAAAGTGAAGGTTACGTTCGGGTTAAAGTTAGGGGTTGAAAAGTATATTATATACATAATATTTTCGTTTTAATTTAATTTTATAACATACTTTTAGTTGTACTACTCCAAAATGTTAAAAAAGTTAAGTGAAGACTAAGTTAGGGTTAAGGTTAAGAGGTCAAAAGTATTTTATATATTATAATATTTCCGTTTTAATTTAATTTTATAACATACTTTTAGTTTTACTACTCAAAAAGTTAAGTAAAGGTTAAGTTCCGGTTAAGGTATATTATAATATTTTCGTTATAAAATGAAATAGTTCTTGGAGTAATGTTTTTAAAGTTTCTTTCCCATTTTTAAACTGTTTAATCTTCTTCTGATTAGTGTAAATTGCTCTTACCTCTGGCACTCCGGGCATCATTTTGCTGGCTCCCAAATTGGCCAATTTCTGTGGCGAGGCGGCGTCCAGCGCTGCTCCTTGGACCACTCCACCGGCTCCGCCGCCGCCGGCGACTGTCGATCCCAAGCCATTCTTCCCCTGGCCCGGCGAGTTACCCGCCCCCGAGTCGGGCGTATCGAAGCTGGAGGCCGTCGAGTGGCGGCCATCGCGTCCTCCCACATCGTACTGGTGCGAGGAGCCGCGCCGGATGGAGAACCAGCGGGACAGTCGCCCGCCGGGCGATTCACCCGGCGTGGTGGCCTCCTCCCGCGCGGCGGAGCCACCTCCTGATCCACCGGATCCACTGCCTCCTCCGCTCGATGGCATTGTGCAGGCACTGGCTCTGCGCATAATCATGTTGGCGTTATTGTTCTCAGTGGACGATGTGGAGGATGATCCTGGACCGGATGCGGATGCGGAACCTGTTGCGCTTCCGGTGGCGGCCGTGCGCCATTTGTCAAACGACAAATGCTGCTTGGCCTTGTTGAAGGTTGAACGCAATTGCGAATTGCGTTGATTGCCGGCACTTAGCGAACTCACGCTGCTGCTGGTCTGCTCCTCCTCGGTGAGAACCTCCTCCTCCTGCTGCTGCTGCTGCAGCTGCTCCTGATCCGGCTCCCCCTCGGGATTCCTATCCCTGTCGCGACAGGGCGATTTGGTGTCCCGCTCGCTGCTGCAGCTGCCGCAGCTGCTGTTGCTGCCAACGCCAACGACACCAACGGCAGCCTGGCCACCGTTGGCGCTGAAGCTTCCGCCGGCAATTGTGATCTGCTCCCTCTGATCCCGCTGATCCCGCTCCCGCTGCTCGGCGATCCTCCGGCTAAACGCACTGTGCAGCTGGGCGGTGGTGATGCTCGCACTGGACGGCGGTGATCCAATGAACGAGGTCTGCTGCTGCTGCTGCTGCTGCTGGTGGTGATGCCGCTGACTGAGGTGCAAGTGGTGCTGCTGATGGTGGTGCGAGTGGTGCGCTTGGTGGTGGTGCGGCTCGTCCAAGGTGTCTTCCCATGAGCCAGAGTTCAGTTTGTGTTCATCTGTAAAAAGAAATATGTAAAAATTAGTATATTTATCTAGCATTTCTTCCAAATATTAAACAAATTTTAAAGAAATTCAAAATCTTATCTAAAGAAATGTATGACTTTTAATATTTTGGCTGACGTCATTGCCCCCGGCTAAGCATTACCAATTATGTGGCGTTGGACGAGTGAGTTAATTGCCAGCAATTGTGGGCCATATGCAGATGAAGTTGGCCGAAACGGCAGCACAAAACAGGATTTGGCCATGGCCGTCATGTCTCTCTGTTCGCGATTACCGCCAATTTCAGCGGCGTGGGACTGGGACTGCGACTGGAAATCTGGGTAAAGGGGGGGAAAGGGGCAAGACATCAAAGCCAGAAAGCCGCCAATTCTGGCCAAGACTCATTCTGGCATCGTGTGGGTTACTGCCAAGTGGCCATGGCCAGAAAGCCAGCAGCAGCAGCAACTCCCACACTGGGCCACGTACTCCGGCACTCAGCCACTCGACAGACTCAACAGAAACGCCAGAACGGCATTAGAGAGACAACTGTCAGGCCCAAGGAGTGCACTGGAAGAAACAGAGTCACGCCTTTCGGTCATAATTACCAATTTATGCTCCAGATAGGCATATAGCATGGTCACACTTCAGTTTTATTTCACGAATTAGTGTGACCAAGTGAATAAAATAAGCAAGCGTGGTCATAGTTTCTCGTACTTTAATTGCCATTTTATAAGAAATCCTTAATTAAATGTTCCAGATAGGCATTTAGCATGGTCACACTTCAGTTTTATTTAACGAATTAGTGTGACCAAGTGAAAATTTTAAGCAAAATATAGTCAGTGCCAGTTAAGCGTACATTTGTCTTGTTAAATCTCTTTTTTTTTGCAGTGCTCCTAGAAGCCGCGCTCTAAACCAACATTAGGATGGCGATTTCGATTCCGATTGAGATTCAGATGGAGAAACAGAAACAGAAACACAACTACGGCCGCAGAAACAAAACAGATTCGAGACAAACTCGATGTCATGTTCACGACCATTAATCATCCAGTGGACAACGGCGTAGGAATGGGGATGTGGTGACAAGTCGGGTTCAGTTGGCTGTGATAATTGCAAATTCAGCTCAGTCCATCGCGTTGCCTTCTAACACCGAACCCACTTCCCTTCGCCCCTTTTAATCCCCTTTCAAATGTGTGGAAAAAGGAAAAACCAAAAAAAGGCAATAGGGAGGAGAAAATTGTGTAAATATTTTGCGCAAAATGTGAAAACATCTTCAAAATTACATTATATATACGGCCCAACGAAAAAGGGAGACAAATTTCGCTTTTACAAAATTGAGTTTGTGTAACTTTTTGGAGGAGGCCGGGGGGCGGAAACTCGCTTTTCACATATTGAAAAGAGCAGTGGAAAATGGTGGGCGGGGGGGCGTGGCAAGGCAGCGTTTAAGTTGATTGTTGGCAAACATATTTGCTTCGTTTCCTTTTTTTTTTTGGCATTCACTTGGTTTAACATAATCTGTAAGCACGCAAATGCGGCCGAGGGAGAGTTTATTAATTAATCTTAAATAACTTTGAAAGCGGGGATGATGAGGGAAGTATAAATATGTAAATGCACAGGGAAAAAATGTGTAAATTTAATAAAAAAAAGAAATATTTTGTGGTTTTTTCAGCAAAATATGTAAATTTTATTGAACTCTGGTCACACTTTTCCATTGAAAGATTTTCCGATCCTTAGTTTTACCAAAGCCACCCCACGCTTGCTTTCTGTCGGATTTCGGAATGTGTTTGGCCCGTTACGACATCACGTATACGCACCGCTGGCTCATTAATTATCATCATCAAGGCAATGTGCAGCAGTTAACGGAAACCGAAACCGAAAAACAAACT
Source organism: Drosophila mimetica (assembly GCA_037075245.1). Taxonomy (NCBI): domain Eukaryota; kingdom Metazoa; phylum Arthropoda; class Insecta; order Diptera; family Drosophilidae; genus Drosophila; species Drosophila mimetica. The sequence goes on along the minus strand of JBAMCH010000005.1, from coordinate 19,470,846 downwards.
CCTGCCATGGCACGCAAATAGAAACAGAGAGAGAGAGATGCATCTAAGCCACCTCCGCGACTTTTTGCATAATGGGAAATGATTGTGAAAAATTAATCATACGCCATGTGAGCCCGCGGGGGAGTCTCCCTCAAAAAAAAAAGATCGCGAATCTCCCATGCAATACGTTTTGGCACAACTATTGCCTGCTCGGTCCATCAGTCAGTCAGTCAGTCAGCCAGTCAGTCACCGAGTTATTCACTCATTCATTCGCTTATTTATTCATTCCATTCGTTTTCGGTACACCAATTGCCGCGAGTGATTAATGAGCCACTCATTAATGCCAATGCAGAATGCTCGGCAACAAAGAAATCTCTGCAAATGCTAATGCTCACTTAAATTATACAAATTACACACATCCACACGTTGCCATATCTGTTTGTTCTTTATTGTTTTGCCAACTCATTTCACGCCCACCGGGGTTTTAGAGCTCACAGCTCACAGCTCCCAGCTCAAAAAACAAGAAACCGAAACCGAAACAGACCCCAAACAACAGTCATAGAAACAAAGTCGGGCGGAGTAGAGTCCATTGCTAATTGAAATGACAACCACAAAGAGTGTGTAGCCACTTCTAGAGGCACAGCCTCGATGGGTCAAAGTCTCGTTAAACCAAATACCCTGGCTTAAGCGAAACAAAAGCAACAAAGTTAAGTGTTCTTGGCTGTACTTTGGCTAGTCAAAGGTAACTAGAATCAAAATAACATCCTTTATAGTTCAAATGTTGGTAAACCAAGCCTAATAACCACATGTTTTAGTTCGCATTTAGCGAGTCAAACTTTGTTTATAACTTAATCAGTTTATCCACTCAACTATTTCAATGCCAGCCAGCGAAGCTTTGAAAAGTTTCCCATCTGAAAACCTAATGGAAAAATATTCGCAAAGTTTACACATTTTAATAAAATTATTTACAACTCTTTGATAATGCACTTTAGTTATTCCAGCCAAATTTACCCATGTAAATATTCATATTATATCAAAAATGATTTAGATCCCGGGAAGCTTTAAGCCAAAATGATAAGCCCCATTGTCAAAAGGGTATTACTGCTGCAAGTAAAAACTTTGGCTCTCACTTTGCGCTGCATTTGATGTGCCCTTCTGCCCCCGAGATGGTTCATAAATATTTCAGTCCAGCGCAGAATGCAGGCCAGAATGGTTAAGTAGCTGGAAACTAGTCACCTGCTGTTACGCCCCTTCTCCCGCCCCCCTTTTCCCACACGATTCTCCATTTCTCCATTTCTCCAGAGGGGTTCTAATGAGGCCACAAGGCTTCGTGCGACTCTCAGCCACGAGTTGTAAAGTAATTTCGTGTGTGTCTGAAATTGAGCAGCGGGCAGCCAACGCCCCCTGTCCACCCTCTCTAGATTTCTACACCACTCACTTTGCACTCAGAGGCAGAAATTCAGCAAAGTTAGCAAGTTTTCTAAGCCAGCTGCAGGGAAAAGCCGGTAGCCAAAGGAGTTTAAAGAGGGAGGCGAGGGAAAAAGGTGTTACACGAAGAGAAATGTATCAAAAATATTTCAATAAATGCAAAATAAATTCGCAACTATGAATTATGAATAACAAATCTACAATAAAGTTTACTAGTAGCTAGCAAGGTCACACTGCGCATTTTTCATTTAAAAAGGTGTGACCAGGTACTACTAAGAAGCATCCTTTGAGCTAATTTATAATTGAATTATTATTAACCCTTAATAACACCAAACTCAAAATTTCAGTGAGTTTATCCTGTGTAAAAGTAAAAGTGGAAGCTTGCGGAAGCTCATTACGCGCATCGCCAAAAAGGAAAAACCCAAAATCGTAGGAGACAAGGCAAGGGAATCTCTCACACGGATATATGGCATAAACCCCTTCGCTTTCCCCTTCCCTCCACACACACACGTGGCCGTAATAAGTGTGGAAATTGCTTTCTATTTGCAATTTTGATGGCCAGGACCAAGACGGAAACGAGAACGAGAGCTGAGTGAAAAGCTAGGAGGTGGAAAATGGTGAAAAAAGAGCGACAGCGCGTGCCTTTGTCATAAACTAATTATTATAATGTAAATCACACACGCAGAGAACCCGCTTCTAACGGCAGCCAGCCTCCAATCCAAACATCGGACGGATGATAATGAGCTAATCCTGCATATTCATGAGCGGAAGCAGGTGATAATGAGGGGGGCGGTGCAGGCGGAAGTGCCGCAAAAGTGCTGAATTAAGCCGGAAAATTCTTCAGGTGCACTGCACAAAACTACACGCAACTAAATTGTAATTAATTCTATTTTAGAAGTTTAAATATTTATTTATTTTATTTAAATCAAATGCTAATCAACTTCCAGCTTTCCTAATAATCATTAATCATTTTCCATATTTTAGTTTTGGGGACGGATTAAAGAGATCTGCCTGCCTGAATCACGCTCGATTCTTGGCCAAAACCATGCTGATGAGGAGAAACCCCAACCGATCGATCTATCTAACCCCCCGTCACTTTCTTTCCCCTCCCCTGTTTTTTTTCAGAGGATTGCGTGTCTGAGCCAAAAAGCGAAAAACCGGGCCAAGAAACTGCAAATGCGGAATGGAAATGGAAATGGAGATGGTCAAAATTAATGACATCAAAATTAGGCAGTCAGACAACAGAAACAGAAGCAGAAAAAGGAAAAGAAAATGAAAAAGATCGGAAAAAACCTGGGCCTTTTTGGCTTTATCGCAGAGAACCTGGCCGGCAGCTGCACAAAATCGCAGCAGCAACAGCAGCAGCAGCCGAGTGATAAACTTTGGCAACTTTACGACTTCATTAATAAAATTGAAAACTGTTAACTGGCAAACTGTCTGTACGTTGGCAATTAAAATTGCTGGGAAATTGGGTTAAAACGCCAAGTAGAAGAAGTCGGGGGCAATCTTGGCCAAATGTTGTTGACTCAATCGCCGATCTAAGAGAGCGGTGGAAAATTGCTCGCTGTCTGTCTGTCTGTCTGTTGGCCATAATAGATTTGCACTCACTCACTCAAGTAAATCCAATCGAAAACGAATTCTTTGCGGGGTGATTCAGTGTGAAAATTTAATTTCTAGCAAAGTGTTTTTTAAGTTCTCGCACACATAAAAAAAAATACGAAACAAAGCTGAAAACTTGCCAGAGATTTTCCGAAAAGGTGTTAATGTGCGAAGTTGTGGAAAAAAATAAAAGGAAAATGGGCCAGTGGGCGGTGGGTGGTTGGTGGGTGGTGTGAGGTTGGGCAAGACTTTTCGGGAAAAGCTGATGAAAAGCTGGAAGAAAAGCCCCACTGAGCTGATGACCAGGTGATGGAGAAGAAAAAGTCTCGGGTTCGGAAAAAGTTTTGAATTATTTTTCATTTCCTTGAGGGACAAAAAACCCTTTGGAAAGTGAGGCATGTGGAAAACTCACTTAACTGAAACAGAACTTTACTTTGCCTTTTCCACATGAAAAAATGTATTTAAATTTGTAAATATATTTTATTTGAAGAGACACTTTTTATTAACCAAAAAATCAAAAACATCACACACACAAAAAAATAATGATATGAAAGGATGATCGATTTTAAGTTATGTAATATCTATTTTCACTTGATATTCGAATTTCGAATGCTTCTTTCTCGCTCCCATTCACTTTGTTCTCTCTTTTTCAAAGTCAGAAAGAATCTCCGAGAGAGAGAGTTCGTCAAAATGATATTATTTAAACGTAAAAACGATATGCCAGAAATTTACCATGGGCATATGGATTTTAGCGCGACGTTTTTTTGAAATTAAATGATTTTGCCAAGCACCTTATTGATTTTAACTGATTTTGAGAAGCGCACCTGGTTCCTTCTGCATTTCCGCACCGGTTCAAAATCAAAACAGAATGCCATGACATTTGGGCTGAGCACTAAGCGAACACATTCCACGTCTTCATTAATATTAACCACAGATTGGTTATAGAAATTCGATTGCTAATTGCCCCCTTGCGATGACCTTGCAAATGTCAGTCAAAAGTTTTCCGATTTTCCCATTTCCTGATTTTCCGATTCTCCGATTCCCAGCGACTTGCGATTAACAATGGGCCGCCGCCGCCGCCGCCGTCGCCGAGTTGCGAACTAGTTTCCCATTTCTCCACATATTTCATGTACGAAGTATTTGCACCGTTAGACGCTGGTCGTTAGACAGCTGCAAATAAATGGCAGTCAGTCAGTCAGTCGGCTAAGTCGGCTAAGTCGGCGAGGCGGTACAGATATCCATTGTCCCACATTAATTATTTAGTTGCTGCTCTGATTGGATGTACACGTACTTATACTCATGGTTGTACCTGTACTAGTACTTGTACTTGCACTTGTACTTGTACCTGTGGCCCTGCAAGAGACGCCAGATCCAAATTAAGCACAACGCGTGGCATGTAATTTTTTTGCCATTCCGTTCCATTCCACTTCCGCGCGACTGCATTGGGAACACTGGGAAAAAAGGACAACTACACAGAGAGTAAAATGTAAGAACATTTGTTCTTGAATTGAGAACAATCGTTCTTAAAAGCGGCTTCGTTCCTGTTAGCACGAGCACATTCGTTCTTGAATTGAGAACATTTGTTCTTAAAAGTATATTCGTTCGTGTAAGCACGAGAAAAGAAGTTCTTGAAACCGTTTAAGCACGTTTCGAAATTAATATAAGAACGAAACGGTGAGAAGAGAAAAGTTTATTTAAGTTTTATAAAAACTTTTTGATAAATTAGACTACTGATTTGATTAATTATTTACTTATTACGATCAACAATGTAAATACCGTCAATTTAACTTGATTCAAACTCAAACCAAATTTACTTAAAAAAAATCTAGTTCTACTTTCAAGAACATTTTAAACTCAAATGAATTCTCTCTGTGTAGAATCTTCAATTAGAAGTAGGAAAATAAGAATGTAATTTGATTAGGACAAGATTTCTTGGTTATTTAAATTAAATACTTCCAGTCTTCAGCGCTCTTAAAATATTTCCATGTTAAATTTGAATAAAGAGAATTAATCAAGAAAAATTACGTTCTTAAATTAAGTATTTGTATTCGCAATTTGAGTACAAATTTGGACAAAAAACGTAATTTCCATTTGTGGAAAAAAATGCTCTATAAATGCACAATTTCAGTAAATATTTTTTGAAAATGTTGAACTGAAAGTAAATATTAAGTGTATTTTTGTCTAAATGTATATCTGGGCTGAGGTCTGATGGGTCATCCCATGGTCTGAGTCTGAATCCATTCAAGTGGGTTTACTCCCCCCACCCCCCGTTCTCCATACCTCCCTTTTCCCTATTTCCCGAAGTCAACTCGAGTCAACTCAACTCAATTGCTTTGGCAACTTGACGCAGGGCCGTGCACTTGACGATGACGCCCTGGGATGCCTGCCAGTGTCAAAATGGTGGGGGGGAAAAGCCAAAAGAAAACTCACTCTCTCTCCCTCTCTCTCTATAGCCTTCGCACACGGTCGCTCCGTCCCTGTCGCTCCACCTTTTGTTGCCTATTTTAAGGCATTTCCTTGCAGGCCGCTTTGAAAAAGGAAACTCGTCGCGTCATTGTGCGATGTCTTTTTATTTTTTTCGCATACCCATTACTTTGGCTTTGAATTCTAGCAGCATATTGGGCAGAGCATTTAGAGAGTTTTACGTGATTATAATAACAAATAACCGTTACTTAGCCAAAGCAAGCAGTGGCATGCAGTGCAAACCAAGCAGTCGCTTTAAAGTGGCGCCATCTACAATTAGGACAATACATTTCATTGGCTTTTAACTTTTTACTCAGTGTTCCGATTTAAAAAATTTCTTTTACGTTTCAGTAGGTATTAATATATATTCCTAAAAAAAATAAATAAATATAGTCACCGAACCACCTTTCTGGACTGCTGGGTATCTAATAAGTGCTTCCTTCTGGTTGACAATTTTCCTTGTGTGTGTGTTTGTTTTTTTTTTGTTGTCGCTGGAGATGCCTTTGCCTGTGGCATCGAGAGCTGCTGGTCTTTTTTCGATTTTCTCGATGCAGCCGCAAATGCAGATGCAGATGGAGGGCACATGCCTTTGACTATTTTTAGCGGGCGCTGAGCTGAAAACAATGCTGGCGACTTCAAGTGGCCCACACCATCCAGACAACGGACAAAAAATAAAGCGAAGGAAAGCCAGGAGCTAGTGGAGCATCAGCACAAGCGATTGCCCTCGGAGCTCCGACTTAATTACATTGGCCAATCCAATGTCAGTGGGGGTTATACTTTGGATTTGCAGGGACGAATTTGAAAGGCTTTTTGCACTCGGAAATTAAATTTCCAGGGCAGGATGGCTGTCCCATTGAATTAACAGCCGAGTGTGCAGGCAGCCCAAAAAGGCAGGATAAAAGATGCACAGCACAGATGCGTTGGGGGGCCAACAAAAAATTTGTGGAAAATTTCAGCAAACTGCAAATGTTTTTCGTCGCCATAACAGGCTTCATCGGGGGGCGTTAATATAAATTGCCTCGCTTAGTTATTCAGTTCGACAATGGCTGTCAAAAAAATTGGTGACCTCGCGCGCACAAAAGCGCCCTCTGACGGCAAGCTTCGTTCATTGAATTATTAAATTAACAATAGTTGTTGACACTTTTCATTGATTTGGCACTTTTCAACATTTTTTTCGCAGATTTTGCTTGTTTGATGGGTATGATTTTTTTTAAAAATATATCCACAAAATTGGTGACCTTTTTTTATTAGACTTTTTTATACCCGTTACTCATAAAGTAAAAAAAGTATATTGTATGCGTGCAAAAGTATGCAACAGCTAGAAGGAAGCGTTTCCGACTTTATAAAGTATATGTATTCTTTATCAGGATCACTCAGTAAAAAGTTATAACCAAATAATGAATTTTCCGCCGCATAGATGGCGCCACTTTCAAGCGACTGCTTGGTTTGCACTGCTTACCACTGCTTGCCATACTTTTATAGCTAAGTTTAAGTTTGCTTGTAAATTTTAAATTATAGCGAAACTCTTTATAATAATTATAATACTAAATTTGATTAGTTCGTTATCAAACTACTTTTTTTCGAATTGAAAATGGAAAATCATAAACAATAAAAATGGATGCCCCAGTTTTCCGAATCTTTATCTTTCGGCCTCCTAATTAAATATCTATAGAATACCCATTAGAGGTGAATTGAGTACCAAAAGGCCATAAATTCTGACCAACTCGTCGCTGCAGTTTTAATAACGCCCTTATCGCGATGATATTTCCGTCAACACCTCGTGGCGTTTGGATATCTTAGATTTCCTTATCGCCCAAAACGTTTTGTAAACTGTTTGCATTCGAAATAAGAAGTAGAAGTTCGTGGCAGATAGAGGGGCGACAATCGTTTTGTTTAATTTCGCGGGAGGAGGAAGTGCAACAGTTGCGAAATGCGCGAGTTTTCCTCGCTTTTCATCGCCTTCAACGCCTCGATTTCCATGTCCATTTCCATTTCCATTCCACTGGGTGTTGTTTTTATGGCTTTTATGGCTGTTATTTCTGTTTGGTTTCTTTCCGTTTTATCGGTGGAGCTGCATTTGGTCTCTTTGTGGGTTGGCTTTGTGTTTGTGCCTTTTTTTCTCTCTCTTCTTTTTTAGTTTATTTATTTATGATATTTACACTACAACAACTGTTCAATCTGTGACATGGTTTCACTTTCATTGGCTCTCTTATCAGCTGAACGAGTTTTCCTTTCTGGTTATTGTTGGCGGCGCTCTTTTGTTTTTCCCCTCTTCTTTTTTTTTTAGCCGCATGTATATTTTGTATATTATTTTGTATATATTATTTGTGCCGACAAAGTGGCGTAAATGCAGTGGCAGATGAGTTTTTGAGCTGTTTGGTGTCGTTCCCAATTGGCAATTGCAATTTGCATAAATTGTCCGTTCGTTGTCAGCTGTCGTCGCTGCAATTTGTGGACATTTTTAAAGTTAAAAATCCAAGAAAAACTCGAAAAAACAACTGATTTTTTGCGCTATAATTATGGCCAACAACATAATTTATGTGGCAGCTGAGCGGAGATGATGAGCTGGAGGAAACAAAAACAAAAAACTCCACAAAAGCCAATATGGCTTTAATAAAATAATAAGACACAGTAATAATTGATCATAAACGTTGCGAAGAATGCAGTGCACAGAGAAAAATTGCAATGAACATGCTCTAAATTAATTAAATTATTAATCTTCATACTTTTCCTTCACTTATATAGATATACTGATCTTGAGAGATAACTTAGATCATTTTTGGTTTAAAAATAAAAAAAGTGGCTTTAAGTCCTAACACCTATTTTGTTTCAGTGCAGCAAGTGGCAGCTGAAAGTCGAGTGCTTTATTGGCCGTGGTTGTTGTCAATTTGCGGATGGCCAGTGGCCAAGAATGCGCCGCAGTTCAGAGTGAAAGTCGTCGTATCTCACGAGTGTCCGAGCGCCCCCCCTCTCACAATTTCAGTTCCCCGCCCCTGGACCACCTGCTAAAGGTCAAACAAAAGAAGGGCCCCCGAAATGCAGCCAAATCTTTGGCTCATTTCTAAGGCACACTTTCACAGCGGCCAAAACAGAGATGGATAAGCCAAAAGCAGAACAGTAAATTCTTTGAGAAATACACGGGAAAATTCCAAAAAAAAAAAAAAAAAAAAAAAAAAACCCAAAAGCGTATTTCCCTTTACAGTAAACACTAAACAAGTTTTACATGTTTTCTATTTGCAATAGAAACTTGACTTAACGGTTGACTCACTATGGAAAACTATTTTTCTCAATTAATTAAACACTTAATAAAGATTATGATTACAGTTTTCAAGGTTTATTGTTGAGAAAAACAAGATAATTAGATAGAAGATAATTTTGCGAGTTTTGAATTCATTTTCTTTCCCACAAATATTTTATTTAAGCCCAATTTATCGCCCTCGTAACTTGCATATGCTTCCATATAAGACTTGAACTTCCAGGTGTGTAAATCGAAACCCATCGGAAGTTGGGTCTTTGATCTGCTTCGGTTTGGTTTTCCTTTTCCCATCTTTCCATCTTTCTTGGTATTTTTGCAGTGCGTGAGGGCGGCGGCGGTGACTTCCCTGTTATTATATAACAATCGCAGAGGGATCGTAAAAGGCATCATCGAAATGCATTTCCATTCCCATTTCCATTCCCATTGCCAGCATTTTCCCTCGTTTTTCCCCCGCTTTTCAGCGCTTTTCCGATGCGGTGGTTTGCCTGGGTGGTTCCGAACCAATCTCAACCCATCCGATCCAATACGATCCGATTCGAGTCACGCAGTCTGCTGTCGTTTTCCAAGCCATCTCTATTTTTCACTTGGCCTGCCAATGCCCTTTACTCCCCTTTGTTTACCTTGTGTTGATTTGCTTATGCATAATTCCCTCGATGGAAAGTGGCACCCACAACATCATAACATCGTATTGGGTTTCACGTTGCATCTCCAAGTTGAAGTTTAACATCGAGTTTAGCGCGATTCATTTCCATATCCATTTCTCTGCTTTGATTTTGATTTCAATTTCCTAGGTTTTATTAATTGCTTGTGCCAAATGATTGCAAAAATCCAACGAAGGATTATTAAAGCTAGAGATAAAGTGTAATACCTACCGAAAGGTAAAAAATTTTTTTTAAATCGGACCACTGAGTAAAAAGTTATAAGCAAATAATGAATTGTCGCCACTTTTACTGCTTGGTTTGCCCTGCTTGCCACTGCTTTTCTTTAGTTGAGTAACGGCACTCGACTATAGCGTTCTCTCTAGTTTTATTTTGTATTATACCCGCGAAACCTTGATAAACGGTTTAACTTTTTAATGTAAATACATATAAACCATAATGCTCTCTGGCAACTTCCTTCAATTTCGTTTCGATCACCTCTGAATCGATCGATGTGATCACTGATCAGCATCCATAGCTCGGGGCTACCTCGTTTCTCTTAATTAGCCAAATCGTTCACACACTTCCGGAAGAATGCGGGGAGTTCGGTGTGTTGGGGCGTTGGGGCTTTGGAATAATGACAAATCCCAGTTCGAAATCGCTTAGAGCGTTTAAATGGGGGCCAAAAATGCTGGGGTAAGAACTAATGCCATAAATATTGTTTCATTTTTTCCCATTTGTTTATTATTTATTTTTCCATTTTGGCAACAGGTTAAGCGGTCGGCGAATGGAGGAGCAAACTCGTTTGAGATCTATTAAAAGATGCCGAGTAAGACCAACACAAAAATCGAGTAAAAAACAAAAAAAAAGTAAACGAATACAATGTATTGCTAATATTCATTAATGGCTTTTGAGCGACTGCGACACATTTGCCGAACTTTTGTCGTTAATGTGCACAGATAATACCCCTTGATGAGACATTTGATACGGAGGGTATGCTACGCCAAGTATTTCTAGGTTAAAAAATTAGTTAGTAAAAAATCATTTTTTAAAAAAGATTTTTCGAAAATGTGATTTCTAAGAAAGAATATAATTTAAGAAATCTAAATATTTAAAATGTTTCTTGATAAATAAAACTCATCCGGGAGGGCCGGGTTCAATTCCCGGTATGGGGAAAAAAAACCAATATTTAAGGCCTTAACTCCGATATTAGGTTTCATATTTGGTATTCATATTTGAAAAAAAAATTTAGAAATATTAAAGCAGTCACTTATAAAATACCTCTTTACCAATTTAGAAATATTTTAATTGTTTAAAAATTCGAAAGCTAAATAACAGGGCATTTTGTGGGTCGTTTCTATAGGGATTTCCCCTCTGCTAATCCTATCTTACAGTTTGATGACTTTGCGTGGAAGCTGCTGACGGTAAGAACGGCGACAATAAACCAGAAATTTTATGATTAATTCTCCCTCTCTTTCGCACTGTCTGGCGACATGTGGCGGTGGCAATCAAAAGATTGCAACACGCACCGCCGATGACGATTACGATTACGATGATGATGATGATTATGATGATGATGGCACGCACAGGCGACAAACTTGACCTTAATTCGCTGCCTATCGCTTGCCTATCGAGACTCGGCAAACACTAAAAAATAATATAATAATACTGCGTGTGGGGGCTGCCAAAAAGAAAATAGAGGCAACAATGAAGAAATTGCCACATTAGTGGGCCACTTAACCTTTATGGCTCGTGTGCAGAATACACCTGTGTGCCACCCGAGCCACCTTAAAAGTACCCAAAAAAAACCACCTGAAAACCACCTGAACCACCTCCATCTGCAATTGCTGTCAACGTCAAAGTCTCTTGAGAGATTTTAAGAGGAAAATTCAGACGGTTTAGCTGCCAGCATGTGGTCAAATGCAATAAAAACATATATATATATGTGTTAAAGCCCCGAAAAACTATGTAAACAAATGAAAAGTGTAACACACAACCTTGAACGAAAAAAAAAGATACTATGTTGTGCAATAACCGAATAACAAAAAAAAATCGAAGGAAAATGTAACAGTGGGTGGTGGCCGATTTTGTAAAAGAATTTCGTTTGGCGATAAAAGCATAAACAAATAGCCGAGTGGCGCCACTAATAAACAAAAATAAACCGAATAGAAAAGAGCAACAATGGCAGTGATAATTCAAAATGTCAGTATCTGAGTATCTTTGAGATACTTTACGCGTTGAGGCCTTAAAGCAGACGAGCTGCAAATGAAATATATTGTAGTCTGTATGAATCTGTTGATTTAATCTATAAGGTAGTAGTTTCCGATGAGTGTTAATGAAAAGCAGCGACTATTTAAAATTATATTAAATGTGGTATTATTTTTAGGATCTGCTCAAATTAAAATTTGTTGATTTAATCTATAAGGTGGTAGCTTCCGATGAGTGTGGATCAAAAGTTACGACTTCTTTAATATTTTATTAAATATAGTATTTAATATTAAGATCCCTACACCCAATTTTCAGTTAGGATCTGCTTAAACTAAAATTTTTTTACTGTTTTTTAAGCCTTACTTTTATTTTTCTCAATCTATTTATGCAGTTGTCACGTACTCTACGCTCATAAATATACATTTATATATATGTATATCGCCGATCGGAGCAGATGTTTCTGACTAAAGTCAAACGATTATCCGGCGCTGGCTGAGCAAACAAACCATTCAGAAATTCAACAATCCAATGCAATTACTTAACATTCGTCAGTCGACTCAGACTGAGACTCAGACTCGACAACAAGTTGCAGCAACCGTTTACTTTTCTCATTTCAATCTGGTTGTTGACTTTGAAAGTTGCCGCCACTTGGGAGACGATTTTCGTTAAGCGGGGGGTGACTGACTACTGACTACCTGGTTTTTAGCTGGCCATTTCATTTCACCAAACATGTCGAGTCAACAATGCAACAAATCGCTCATCGATTAACAATCATCGATGATGCTGCTGCAGGTGCGTGAGCAGATTGAACAACAAAAATGCAATTGGCATTGATCGCAAATCGATTGGGAGAGTCGTCGGTGAGTCGCCTTTCAACATCAATAAACAAAAATGGGGAAGAGCAAATAGATAGCAAAGATTTACTGCACGATTTCGCACTATATTCGGTAGGGGGTGTGAAAAGCACTGAGATATATTATATCGATTATATTTATCGATAAATCAGTTTTAACTTTGAGCAATTGAAACACAAGCTGTTATTATTAGGTTAAGATCAATGATATCTTCTATCTAGTTCCATTATAATAACCTCGCAATATATTCCATAAAACGTACACCTTTTTCGTTCAGTGTAGGCCACATTCTCCACAATCAGTGGGGCTAATTGAATTGGTAAACGCTTTAGCGAAGAGTTCACAACTCCAACGGGTTTAACAACACAGCCCCCAGATAATTAGCATAATTTTCCAACTTCTTGCAGCCACAAAACTTGTTGAATCGATGCGCTAAATGAGCAGACAAACTGTTTTAACTTGGCTTTTGGCCTGGACTTTGGGGCCAGGTCATTGGTAATGGCGGGGGAAATGGCTTCATTAGCCCCATGAAATATGCAAATGCGACATTTTCCACATCGCACCAGATGAGATCAGATGATGATTCCGGGATTCGCTTACATAAGCCCAAAAACTCGACAAGATCATGACATAATTTACAATTAATGAGCGCGCGCGTAGGTTCCAAAAAACCTATACATATATATGTAGGTGTGTCGGTGGTTTCTAGGTCCACTCCAAAACTATTTCACTCCAGGTGGTATAGAAAAATAATAATAATATGCAAATTATCATAATATTTACACGGCGGAACAGGCGAACTCATTTCCATTAACAAGGGCAGTTAGTGTAACTGTAGCCGTTAGGTATTATAATCAACAGAGGAATAACAGATTTCTAGTAGCTGGTAAACATTTGCTAATGGCTTCGTGGGAAATGGGTCAATTGAAGATGTTTAAATACCTTTTAAGGCCTCAAGTGGGTAATGGAATATATATATTTATTCTTAAATACTATTTTTAGAAGTTTTCTATACATCTTTTCCATTTAACAGTCTAGTTAATTAACTTTAAATCTCGTTGTCTCAAATGAATGCGCCTTCATTTGGTAAACTACCAACTGCTTTAAGACAAAGCCAACTTAATTTGTGTGTGGTCCAAAAATAGCAACAGAGAAACAACTAATTAGATTGAGCTGCCTCAGCACTTTGGTTTTCTGGGTTTTCTTTGGCCAGGATGAGGATGATACTATAGTCAATGTCTGTCAGTGTCAGTTGTTTTCGGGGGCAGTTGAGGTGCCTTCCCAACTGCTTAGGCATGTAAATGGGATAAATATTTGAGTTTGGGATCAGGACCCGAAAAAACGGGACGATGGACTTAAGGGCCAAGGTCACGGCTCTGGATGGAAAGCACACACACACACACACACACACAAAAGTACAATGGGGTCAATCAGTGTGAGGGATTGCGACAGGATAAGCCAGCTCACGTGTCCCTCCAAGAAGAGCAGAGATTTTAAGGGCTGACAAATCTATGGTAAACACAATAAATAATATTTTAGAAAAAGTATTATTGAATTTTTCTATAGTTCCCAACTAAAAAATAAATTAATAATGAATAATTGTGCCTATACAGGCTATAACCCTTTCGATTCACTCACAGAACTTTCAATAAATAATCAACATTCCCTTACGATATTTACGACCGACAACCATTATCTCCATGTGAAACCACCTTAATCATCTGCCATCGCCAGCGATTTCGAGTGGAGAACCCTTTCGGGCTAATTAGTCTCATTATAAGTCAATTTCTCAGCGATTTAACTCAAACTAATTTCCACTGGGTTGGTTTCCACTGACTTACGAGACCTCAAAAGAGCGGCACACTGGGTAGAGCTGTAAAAGGAGGCCATCGCAGCCGAGTTTCGTCGCCCGGCGGCTGTAAAATGTAAAATAATTTTAAATTATGCCTAATATAGAATTGTGTGCTCCGCGGAGAACTGGGCTTGTAATTTTAGAAAATTGTTACAACATCGCAGCATCTCTAGGCCGCCATTAAATAACACAAAATTATTACAGAAACAGAGAAAGAGTCTGGGCAAAGGCAAATGCAAAGGAAAAGCAAAAGGAAAATCCTTTAAGCTTTTCGCGTAGGGTTGGCGGTGAAAAAGGTAAATTTAGCCGGGGAAATTGCCTCTTTCGATTGTGCTCCGCAAATTAGCCAAGGAAAGTCGAGCCTTGTTTTTTTTTTTTTTTTTTTTTTTTTTTTGGTTTTTTGACGACCCTATAAGACCTGGCTTAGTTGGGGTCGCCCGTTTTCCCCGCTTTCCCCGCTGTTCAGGCGTGCCTCGTAATTGAATTTCCCTCCGGTTTCCTCTGGTTTTTCCCCGAGTGCGTGGCTCGCGACAAACAATTAAAACATTGCGCCAAAACGCACCCACAAAACACAACAAATATTCTTGGAACCCCAGCGTAATGAAATGACAAACGTTAAGCGAATGAAACATCTGAAATTAATGAGAATGGCACACATGTAAAAATGTTTGGATGGAGCTGGGTACCCGAATACCCAAAGTTTTGTCAAGAGAAGGTGAGCAGATTCCAGGGCGAGCTGAAACTTAGGTCACGAGCTCAATTAAATACCGAGAGAAAATAATATGATATTATAAATAGCATTTATACAAAAAAAAATTTTTTTTTTTTGATACAAATATAAAAAAAAAAAAATAAATTAATTTTTTCTTTTTTGGTATAAGCCGAAGTAGGCACATTCTTTTATTAACATGCCTTAAAAAAAAAAAATTTTCCTACTTTGGCTTAAACCGAAAAAAAAAAATTTGGTATATTTATGTTACATTTTAGTCTTATTTAATGTATCGTCTTAGTACAATTTCTATGTCTATAGATTTATTATTATATATAATGCAATTTCCTGGTTACTACATTTTATTCCCAGTGTTTGGAATACCAGGTTGTACGATAGAAAAAAAAACGAAAAACAAAACCCAAAAGCCAAATAGACCATGACAATGTTGTCTCAATGTTGTAAAGGAAAAACGAGAAAATAACGCGTATGTTGTTCTTTTTTTTGGGTGTGTTCTATTCTATAAAACCGAACCCAAGCCCGAAGCGAACCCGAAACCCCCTCCCCACCATCACCCCACCACCTCGAAAGCCAACACACATGACTTTGGGTAGTTAACTAAAACTTATCCAAGTCCATGCAAATGCGTAGAACGAAGAAGGTCTTTAATGTGTGTCACAAATGGTCGATTACCAGGGGGCGGAGGGGGGCTACGAAGGGAGGTCAGGCCAGTTCGGGGGAAATATCAGTTTTCAAATGCGCAAACATTTAAAACGTGCCAAACGACAACGAAACGTGGCTAATGCGTTGGGTCAAAATTCCAGTGAGTTACGGGGATTGGGTTGAAAAAACGGGGGGAGGAGAATTAACGCAGGTGCGTAATGCAGTCGCTGTTATGGATACAGCTACAGGTCAAGCTCACTAAGGAGAATATTTTTCTTTAGAACTGATTTCAAAAAAATCTAAATATTTACTGCACCCAAAAAAAAATTCGATTTTACATTATGTAAGATCAATTTTATATGCGACCAGGTAAATTTGAACTGGTCAAATAGGGTATTTCGTGTTCATATGGGTTTAGCATGACCTGAAATTTACATGGCCATATCGATTTTACGGGAACACGCTTTTTTTATAACAAAATCATCTAATAACACAGATATACGGATTCCCCTTAGCCAGGTTCCTCTGTAGTTGCCCACATTTTCATGGGCTTGGCTGCAACAAGTGAAAAGTGGAAGATGGAGCTAGAGATGGGGAAAGAGAAAGGGGCAACGGAGCGATAGAGATGGAACTAGGGGCGACAGACAACTGTTGTTGACACACGTTGCAGTTTGGCTTAATTAAGATAACCCCAGTGTTTACTCAACTCGTCCGGATTAGCTGTGTGGCGCCATCTGGCGGCGACGTTAGGCGAAGAGGGAACGTCGTCAAAACAAATGCAAAAGATCGACTATAAAGGGGATATCTATATCTAAGCATTGATTTTTCGGAAAATACTTCAGTAAGTAATAATCCCAGTGTGAATAATATTTTACCAAAAACCCATACAGTTAATTCCATTTAATAGCCATAGAGTTTATCGCAATTTCCCATAGCGGCCTTGACTCACCTGCAATGATACAAAAACAGAGGAAAGATTTTTAATTAGTTTCCCGCAAAACAGGTAAATTTGTATTTAAAATGCAAGGTCTAGTCAAAGGTGAGACACTCAATTATCCTTCCCCCAACAACAACCTGCCAATTACGGCAATTCCCGTAATGCCCCCGCATTTTCCACTTCAGTTTTTACTCAATTCCGCCCACGAAAGATGCGTAGAAATCAGAAAAGTTGGGGGAAAAACGCGAAAAAAATATCCAAGTCACAGAGATACAAATAAAACATAAACTCACCACACAACGAAAGCGAAATTTTTCCTCTTTTGTTCGGCGATTCGCTTTTTTCGGTTAATAAGATTAATTTGCAGTCGTCATCGAAGACGACGGTTTTTCCTAAGGCGCTTACAAAAATATCTTACGCTTTTTCCACATCCCAGACCCCAAAAAAAAAAAAAAAAAACAAAAGAAGAGAAGAAATACGTGGGCGACATGCAAATTGAATTCAATGGCATTGTTGTAAGGCGCAACATATGTCATGTCCAGATGTTTAAACAATTTGATAGAGATACTTTGCATACACAGTGCGTTTCGCAACTGCAGTTCCAGTTTCACATGTCCGCAAAGGTAGGCAAACATTTGTGAAAAGTGTGCTCTATGAACAAACAATCAGCGAAGGCTGTTTAAAGCACGATTGGAAGTGTAAGAATACATAAATATATCCATTAAAATGTGCATTCCAATTTCTAAGCTTCTACGTTTCAGAAATCTTAAAAGTTTTTTCTTATCTTTTAATATTATCCCTATCAATATAATTGGACCATATAAAAACGGTCCGTAGTAACATTCAACCCGAACGAATTGACATAAAAATCTAAAGAGAAAACATAAAATCGGAAATAATATTTTAAAACATTTCTTTTCTTATTTTAACACAATACTCTTTTTTCTGTTGCTCCCTAAACCACTTTATCATAACGGGTTTGCACTTTCGGCACGCACTGTTCACATAAATAAATATAAAAACAACTAACCGAAAATTAATGTCTTTGCGGTGTCTCTTCAGCTTTTTTTTTATTTATTTATTATTTAACTATGCAGAGTTGACAAATTGCATTTCGTTTGGGATTTTCGTGCGTTTCCTGAGATTCGTTTCGTTTTGGTTCCACTTTTTTATATTATTATGTTTCCACAACTTCGCAACTCCAACGTTGTAGGGAATTAATTAAAAACAAAGCGGTATTATTGAAACGGACAAATAAAAATGCAAGTCGTTAAAGTGACTCCCACGACAAAAAGCGCTACCCAAGAACGGAAAAAACGACGCCCCCGACGACATTGACATTGGAAGTTTGTCATAAACACGACACAAGATCGAACACAGATATAACAAATTGCAAAAACATGAAAAAGCGCAACTAACTTGACTTTGAAAGACAGAAACAAAAAAAAAACAAGAGAGAACGCTATAGTCGAGTGTCTCGACTATCAAATACCCGTTACTCAGCTAAAGCAAGCAGTGGCAAGCAGGGCCAACAAAGCAGTCGCACAACCTATGTGGCGTATTTGATTATAACTTTATACTGAGTGGTCCGATTTAAAAAATTATTCTACGCAAATGTTTTCTTCTACCTGTTACATACTTTTGCACGAATACAATATACCATTTTACTCTACAAGTAACGGGTATGAAAACCGACAAACGAGCTGCAATTGAATTCAGTTTTCGATATTGATTGATCTCGGCTTGATTGTGGAAAAACGTTACAGGAAACGTTTTATAGTCTCAGCGGAACGGAGCAAAGGCCGTAAAAATGGTCACGTGTTTTGGACATTGCTTATAAGCTAGACAGATAGAAATATCGCAAGATAATTCTTAAAAATTTCAATTTCGCACACAGATACTGCTGGATGGATATTGAGATATTGGGATACAGCATTAATAACAATTATGCCGCCATTTCGATGGCGCGGGCGGTCCCCTAACGAAGCCAAAGACAATATTCAAATTAAATTCTAATTTAGTAGCTACTAAAGGTCGCAGTCAGCGCCAGCGGACGCCCCTAAGTTGAAAGTGAATTTTAAGCGTTTTCGGTTTATTTCATCCAGACTTCGACGCCGGCAGCGGCAGTGGCAGTGGCAGCGACAGAAACAGCAAATTAAACGCTCATTAGCATATTCCAAAGTCGGAACGCGATGGGCGGCGGAAAAGGGGGCCGAATGGGGATTTTGGGCATGGAAAACGGGATCCAAAAGGAGCCCAAGCATGCGAGCACGCACGAAATCACCTCTCAAAGGCAAATACAGGAAGCACTCCCTACCACAAACCATCAAAGTATGATAACAAAATAATAGCAATCAAAAAATGCAACTCAATATTTTACATAAATATTTTGAAACTCAAAATAAAAATGTTTCAACTGAAGTACCTTAAACTTATGGGTTTTTCTCTCATGTGCAAATATTGTTTATTATAAAATTACACTTGTAATATTTTTTACAGTGCGCACAAAACAAAGAAGATGGCTTGAAGAGATCAGAAAGAGATAGATAGCTGCGACACAGGAAGTGAACGAAAGAGAGAACAACTAGTAAAAGAGTGAGATGGGACGATGCGGCAAAATAAATTAATTTTCTTGAACCGCTTACCTTTAGGAATATACTTATATATATAATATATATTTTTATATATCCGTCCCTACCATAAGGCATAATATCTTTCAACAGGATGAAAGGGAAAGGTAGACGGTGCTCTGTCTCGCTCTCTCTCTCTTGAGTGCTTTTGCGGCCCCATTGCGTGTCATTCAATTTACATTAATTTAGTTGATGTTACACTCGCGGCAAACCAAAAAGGGGGCAGAGGAGGGCGGGGGCGTGGCCGCGTCAAAAGCAATTTGATTAGGCCAAGCTCAAGGAGGCGGTGGAAGTCAAAGTGAGTCAAGCGGATTGAAGACAGTTTGTCAATCACTCAAATCCAACCGCCAGGAGAAAAATCGAAGGCGGAAAATATGGAGGAAAATGAGGAAAAAGCCGGGTTTAGTTGAGAAAATATTGTTCATTACAAAACGGTTAGATCCTGATGTGCATAAATACAAGGCAATCATTGATAAAACTAATAACTATCAAGTGACTTTCCTTAAGAAATCAGAAGTAATGAAAACATGAAAAAGAAACCCATACATTTTTAAGATTTTTTTTAGGATTATAACCTTTTTAAAGACTTTAGCACACTATATCTCGAATATTACATTTATTTAATCCAGTTTAAATATGATCGTGTTTTAAAAATTGTTTATTTTATGTTCAGTTACTGGAAGATTTACTCAGAGATATTTTAATATCAAAATATCTAAGGGGTCAATGGCTAGCCCCTTACCACAAATACCTGATTCAGCTAAATAAATAAAAACCGAAATTCTGCGAAAATAGTGGGGGAGCCTTAAAGAGGTCTCCCAAAAATGGGAGGGGGGAGTTGTAGATAGTCTTCTGAAAATTTCAAGCGAACTCACTCGGGTTCTTTGGAAATCCGTCGTTTAATCGGCTGAAGCGAGAACCCGTGGATATATTGCGATTTCGTCAATGAATATATACGATTATACGAATGAGTCATATGGTCAGTCCCCCTGGGCTAACGGTACAGCGGACAAGAAAAGCAAAAGGAAAGTGTGAGAAGGGAAAAATGAAATATGTAAAATCGCAAAGGCAGGCGGAAAAAATTCGAAAATAAATCCCGAAAAAAGAGACAAATGAGTGACAAAAGGTGGAGACAAGCCAGTTGATTGGAGATGATAAGAGAATTGAATGGAGAAGGAGATAAGCGAGCGATAAGAATGGGTATTTCCCCTTTCAAAGTTTTCAATTTATCTTTCTGTGCAATCGATATGTCCATGTAAATTTCAGGTTAATTATACCCATATCGTTTTTACATGAAATTTTCATAAAATGTATATTAAATAATATCATTTTGCCGAAATTGATATTACATAATGTAAAATCGATTTACGTTTTATATCTCATTTTTATTTCGTAATGAGTTCTTTAGACTACTTCCAAGGTAACAAAAAAATGTATTTGATATTTTTTTGGAAAAATATTTGCTTATAAAAAATATAAAAAATAAAATCCCCAAATCAACAAAAACTTTTTTAATTGAGCTCTAGTTCAACCAAAGTTGAGTTTACAAAGTTTCAGGTGTAATAATTTTGCCCGCATGAAAATTATAAATCCACCAATTAGCACGAGCTTTTTTGTTCCATGAGTGGCATAAATAACTTTTTAGTATCAACATTTTAATAAGCCCTCTGAAAACTAAATGTGGTTTAATGTCCGTATATAAAATCTACCAAACGTGTGCCGAAAATACATGCAATTTTCACTTAACCCCAAAATGCACTTAGCTGTCGAGAATTTGTGTATGCTACTAAAAGGCTTGCTGCCATTTGAACTCTGCTTAAATGTTAATTTTTTTTCACTTTATTTGCCGTTGTTTAACTTTTATATGTAGGTATAGTATATATTATTTTTCATATTTTCTGTTCGTATTTCTTTGTCGCTGCGAGAGAGCTGCGAACAGATTTGAGTCAAGGACGTGACTTTTATAGCAAGTTTGCCCTTCGGCAGTTCAAAACCTGAGATTATTATGATGATGATGATGATGTAGCTACTTCTCAGGCTTCCTCTGCTTCTTCTTCTTCTTCGTCCACCTACACTCAATGGGTTAACAGTTGAGGTTTGTTTACACACCGATAATTGAAGGGGGGTCTCTCCAGCCAGCCAGCCATTCATTCAAGTTCAAGTCGAAATTGAAACCAGTCACATTATTTCTTTTTTTTTGCACCTGTTGGAGTGACTCTCCATTAAAATTGATTGCGAATTTATCAGCAAAAATATTCAAATTGCATTTCAGGGGGTTTGGTCTTTTAATTGGTGTTTTTTTCGAATTTTTCTGTTATTACACGTATGTTTTTGTGTTAAATTGTTGGGCTTTGTATTTCATTCGACTTTTTAATGTGATTTTTTCGACCTGTATTTTTTAGGGTTTGTATATTTTATTGGTTTGGTTCAGTCCTACATTCATTTTTCGACTTGCTAATGTTTTCTGTATCAAATTGCTTTGTGTAATACATAAATTTTGCAGCATTTCAAGCTTTTGTGTGGTATATTTTCCACCATTTTTATTATCTTGCATTGTACTATTTCACCTGGTTTTTTGGGGCAGGTTCAAGTGATGGGTGCAGCTTTCATTTGTTGTGGAAAGGGAGTGTTGGTTTTTAAGGGTGTGGAGGTATAGGGTCTGACCCTCTCTTTTTCGCCATAATTTGCCCCCCTTTTCACATCCATCACATCATCGTCAATAGCGGAACTCCGCTTCAAAGGATGTTCTGGAATGGAATGGAAAACTAACCAAGCGTGGTCACCACATCTGCCCATCTCTTTCACTCGCACACTGCCCCTCTCTTTCTAGCCTTTGAGACCAATTATATGCACATTTGTTCGCTTCGGGGTAAAACATTCTCGATTACAAGCCAAAAGCTAAATAAGTGTATGAAAATGAAAGAAATGTGAAAGAAGGTAATACAAAAAAGGGGATTTGTTTGGATTTCAGATGGACTTTTCAGTCATTTCAAAAGAAAAACTTTGCGCACATTTCATAATGATTTCGACCAAAAAACAAAAAAACAAAACAACACCTTTTGCCTATTTTTCTCTACAGCTAATTAGTTGACTATTGCAAATTGGAAATTTTGTTGAAACTTTTCTTTTTTTTTAGGTCAGTCTAACAAGAAAGTCGATCAATCATCACGAAGTGGGAAACGAAAACTAAAAACAAAGCTCGCATAAAACAGAAATGTTTCCCAATGCGTAGAGAGCAATAAGTTAGTGGGTCCAATTAAGATCAGGCCTTAAAAATATATAGAAATGAAAAAAAGGCGGCAGTTGCCAAAGCAGGAAAATGTAACGAAAACGGAATAATTGGGTAACCCCATATAAAATCGAAACTAATAATTGGGATACGTAATGTGTTGAGGTCAGCACATTTCACTAAAATATTTCCAAGATCTCATTAAAAATCGTTAAAATACAATATAAAACTTTAGCTTGGTTTCTGGGCAATTTCAAGAAATCAATTTCTGAGCTGATAAGATAATATTCTCGATGAACAATCGCCTCATCAGCTGGAACTTCCGCATGGCCAACGCAGTCTCTTAAAACAAAATCAAAACTGACTGTTCATTGCACTCTAAAGAACTCTCTTAATCAGGGGGTGTCGCAGAAACCGCCGACAGATTTGGGGACAGTTTGTTTGGAAACCAAAGTTCAGGAAGGTATTCCACTCCATGTTCGGACAATTATTTTCATTATTATGGCTAAAATTGTCGAAGAATTTTGTTGAACTACTTACTAATTTTATTTTAATCTACCCAAAGAAGAGCCGCAAAAGAAGTTTGAGTTTTATTTTTGATCGAAATAACAAAACTCAAGGAATAACTGTTATTTTTTAACTTTAACTCAAAAAATAAGTGATATTTTTCAACTTTTATTATAAAACTCAGCAAATAACAGTTATGCCTCGAGTTTTACATATAAATCCGAAAATAAGTGTTGAGGTGTGATTTTTAAAATAAAACTCGTAGCAGTTACGGTCCCTGGATTTCTGTGACATCCCTGAAACCTTCAGCTGAAATTAGTGGGGGTCACGAGTACGTACACCCATTAGAAGATGCGAGAAATGAGGGAAATCAACATTAGTCCTTCGCTTAGTTCCCAAGAAAAAAAAACACACAAATAAAAATAATAATAATGATGAGTGTGGGGCACAACAAAAAAAAGCGAGAGAAAAAACCGAGAACCGAGAAAAGCAAAAGCGAAAAGCAGGAAAAAAGCAAGAACTTAATACGCTTTAAATGAGTCGCAAACTGTCATAAAGTCGAGTGTCAAATGGGTTATCTGCCGATGTCTGGGGGCATAAAGAATAAAGAACCGACGGACGGCCAACGCAGAGTTCTCAAGATCGCAGATCGCGGTTCGCGGATCGTCAGAGGAAAACTTAAAAAGGGAAACACATCACATCACATCATACATATATAGTATATCCCCCTTGGAGCTTAAAACGCTCCGCGTTCAAGGTTGATTGTGCAATAATTTATGAAACTTTATGAAATGGCAAATGCGACAATACAAAACAAAGCCAAGCAAAGCAAACAAATTAACATTCAGCTGGCTGCTTGGCCATATAGAGTCGCGATATAGATATAGATACATTTACAGACACTTAAAGCATAGATGCAGGCACACAAAAATTATAGTTCTTCATTGTTTCGCATGGTGAGCATTTAACAACAATTATCGCCATTACGAGCATTTATTTAAAACACCAAGATACCAGGCACGTTTGTGTGCATACATGACCATTAAATAGGGTGAGATATTATAATGAGAACTGTGTGTCACATTTGATAATTCACATATCAAGTGTGATGGATAATTGTGAAGCGTTTTCTTTATAACTATTATTGCTAGTTAAGTGAACTTAGTGGGCACTTTGAAAATGTATAAATAATATTTAAAAAAATATTTAATATTATTTAATATTTACATTTGCGAAACGAACTGTACCGTGTGCGGAATCTGCACAGAAAACATTTTTAAATTAAAGCATTTTGAGTCACTTGTCGATTTTCGCAGGCAAATGAAAAGCGCCAGCGCCAATTAATTACAAAAACATTTTCGTTTTTCGTTTCGAGAAAAGAAAAACCATAAACAATGCAAAAAACGAAAAACATACTTATAGATTCGTTTGCATATATTTGTATAATCATCACAATTTTTGCACCATTTAAAAAGCTATGAAATAACCGGCACAACAACAACTTTGGCTAAACTTCCGGATCCGAAAGAGAGGGGTAATGGGTGATCATCTGTGGGCCAAAATAAGACGGCAATAAAGCTGCCAACAAACTTTTTTGAAGGTTCAAGGCAACATTTTTCGTACATTTCTCGCACATTTTTCTTTTGCTTTAGCATTAAATGATATTTAATTTGCATTTACCGCGGGAAATCAGGGGGTTTTGGGTGAGTGGGTGGTGCGGTGGTGATGCGGTGGCTGCCGAATGCCCAATTAAGTTTGACGAGCAGAGAACGAGGCGCAAGATGACATCCGTTCGAGTTCAAGAAACCGCCGACAGCTGACGGCAACGAAAACGCCACTGACGCACCACCGCACCACAGTGGTGCAAAAGTATTGAAAATGGTAACCCTTAAATCACCTCTTTCGATTTAAAATAATATTTTCTAAGGTTAAATATATTACAAATTACTTTAGACAATTAAAAATATATTTTTGGAATAATTTTCAAATTAATAAGTGCAGTAAATTTGTTTGCTTTAGAATTATTTTTGCCCCACTGTGCAAGAATTTCAACGAATAAAAATATTCCCATATAAACATCTCTTTCGTCACTGCCACAAAGATAAATAAACAATTAAATTAGCCTTTAAAATTTTAATGGAAAGAAAAATATATTACATTTAAGAAAGAAAGAATTTAAGAGGAAATAAATTATGTAAATTGTATATGGAAAAATCAACAGCACATTGTTCGACGCTAAACTTTTTTTTTTTTGATATTTCCTAAAGTTGATTTTACTTATTAATGTATATACATTTCGTTGTAGGAAAATCTGGTGAGTAATTTGTATTTTTGATCTATTATAAAAAAAAAAAAAGTTTAATAAAAGTCTCCCCCCTACAACTAAGCTTTTGCTCCACTGTGGCTTTGTGTCATGTCATAGGCATCTTCACATTGTTTTTTTTTTTGACAAATTATGAACACGTTTCGTGCGTGTTTCTTCGGCGGACAGTGGATTGTAGATTTGGCATTTCAGATTTCGGATTGTGGGGCATCGAACCATTGGTCAGTTGATAAGATCGATGGGAACAGAGTGGGCAGTGAGGGCAACGGATAGATAGCACTTGGCTATGGGGATGGGGACCTTCAATGGTCAAAGGTGAGTGAACTGGGAACTGGGATTACCCAACAGCGGATCAGCTGGCTATTAGCCATTAATGCGAGCTAACCGAATCTGTATCTGCATTTCCTCCAATTGTAACCATGACTGATAAAAGTGAAAGGCAATTTGTGAACTTTTCAATGCTTTTGTCTATTTTATGTGTTTTTTTTTTCCATGCTGATATATTTTTTGGTTGTGGGTGACCCGGCGGCGCCGAGGGCGGGGTCACAAGGTTACCCTTAAAAAACCGAAAATGTTTTTTAATTAAAAAGTGCAGAAAGGAGAGAAGAGAGAGGAGGTCAGTTGTTCAATCCCTTGTACACTCATCGCATCGCATCGCATCGCTCCACTAATGTCGGCTGCATCTCCCCGTCTCTAGCGGATGATGAGTCAGTCGGTCAGTGTATCTGTATCCGAGAAACATACATTTGTTTTGGTCTTTGCCAAGTTCTTTTCAGACCGGCAATAAATGGCCAAAAGCAGCAGAAATACAAAACAAACCGAGAAACAGTACAGCTGAGGGAAAATTATTAGGGACAGGCATGATGGATAATATAATAAATAAATTAATTTTTACAATATTTATAAATTAATAATTTATAACATTTTCAGCCCTTTTTGCTTTTACTTGTCTGTATAGTATTGTGTTCATACGAAATTAATTTAAATAATTTCAATTTTAAGTAATTGAAATTTATAAAAAAAAAAATTTTTTTGTCACTAAAAAGTAGGTTATTTTTCGAATTCTTTCTGGTTTTTGCTCCTACTTTTTCTCCCCAGCTGTACGCACTTATAAATGTGTGTGTGTGTGTGTGCGTCATGCAGGGACTGCAGTTAGACAAAGATGAAAGGAAGTGCGCAAAAGAGAGGTAAAATCGAATTGAATGTTCTACCATGAGTCACTTTTTTTTGGGGAATGGAATTGGAATCGGAATTAAGAAGGAACTCTGGCTGAGATTAATGGATGGTGCTTCATTCCCTTGAAAGCCGTTAGCCCACTTACCAACAAGATCGGCGAATCGAGATTAACGAAATGATGGAATTACTCACCTGAAAAGAAAGAGAAGACGGCAATTAGCACAAAATATTTGCAATACAAATATGAAATACAAAATGCAGGCAGCAAATTAAGTTTTCAAGTAAAAGTAAAAGCGCAACAAGTTGCGTGTGGGCGTGGCAAGGAGGGAAAATAAATAGAAAAAAGAAAAAAAACATAAACCAAGAAAAGAGTAAAAAATCAAAAGTGAAAAGCAGCTTCAAGACCAACGGGGCACTTTTAGGTGGAACCAAAAGTTAATAACTTAGACCCAAATGAAAGTGAAAAGGGCAAATAAAAGTAAAAATAGAAATGCAAATGGGGAAAATAGTAAAGCCCAGGCGAGTGGTTAAATGGGAAAAGCGCCGAAATGGGGAAAATGGTCATCGAAATGGGGTCGGCTGACTAAATTACAAATCAATAAGCAAATACAATATGCACGGTCAGACAGTGCGTTTCACTGTCATAAAGCAACGGCACACGCAAAGTCGGCGGAGTCGTAAAAGACAATACATCGATTGTTGTTTAGTCGTTTATATCGTTGATCGATTAATTTGATTTGTGTAAAATATGTTTTCAAAAATGTATTTAAATTAAATATAACCCTTGTTTGATTAAATATTAAACCTATCACAACCTATCGATAACTATTAAACATTTCGATAAGTTACCATCGATAATTTCGATATATATGCAATGCAATTAGGCCGTAAATGTACCACGTGCTAAAGGACTCAATGAAAGCTTCGAATAAGACGCTCATAAAATCAACGGGAAAGCCGGGAAAGATGTGTATTTAATGTCTTGTCTGACCAACAATCTCTCATATTATTTCTTGTGGGACAGTGTACAAGTGCGACCTTTCCGAGTCGTAAACTAAACACACCTCCCCCAACTTTGTGGCTTCGATTTTGGTTTATGTGACGCAGTAAAATAGTACAAAAATAGTTGTCAACAACTCTGTTCCGAAGCCAAGGGCCTTCATTCTCATAGAATGGAATGCAGCAAGCCTTAAAGGGAAAATCTGCCATCAAAGCAATGGAGATGATGGGCAAAGGAAAATCATTTGCACTGCCATCTTTCCATCATCAGCCAAGTGTCAACTACCAAAGTTCCCAACTTCAACTTCCCGGGGCTGAGATGATTAAGATGACAATCCCAGGTCCGCAGAAACGTGGAGTTTACGGCGGGGCGGGAAAAGTCGACACAAAATGGCAAATCCAAAGAGTTTTTGACGCCGACAATGCGCGCATGATAAAAATAATCATAATGCAAACACCAAAAGATACAAAGATACAGATATACAGAAGAAGAAAAGCAACAGCGCAGAGACAGATGGATAGATAGATTGTAAAGATGGGGGAGAATCGGTGGGAAAATGGATGTGCGGAATACGTGAATAGAATTTGTCATCATCCATTGGAGATGATGCAACGTAAATGGCATCACAGCAACCAGTTTTCACCAAAGAGGACAAGAAAACAAAACGACTTGGCTAAAAGTCAACAAACCAGAGTTTACATTTTAGTTTAGAAACGTATTTCCGCGGCTGAGAAAATTATTATGATTTGTATTTTTCATTTCCAATTCCGACTTTCCGATTCTGTTTTCCCTTTTCAACTTTAAATTTCCCTTTATTCTTGGGGTTAATTAATCCGGCACAAGTTCAACTTGAAAGTCAATTCCCTGGCAACTTAATAACAGATGAGCTGCAAAAGTGCCCTCAGATCTTGGGGCTTTTAACTTAAGGCGATGGATGCATTCGACTGAATAACTTATCAATTTGTTAATTAATTCCCGGCTAAGAGAGCAACAGAAAGAGAAAGAAAAACGAGCAGTCCGAATTGGTTCGTTGTCAAGTGCAAAAAAAAAAAAACAAAATCACTTAATTGTCGTTTTGCATTTTACAATTTTCCCTTTTTTTTTGTTTTGGGTTTAGCCTTGTTTTTCTTGTTGTTTTTCTTACAATGACTGTAAAAAGTGCCACCCAAGTGGAAAACAAAAGGCGAGCAGCACAAAGGCGTTGAGAGCCAATTAATGGGACCGCCTCAATAACCGACTGTCGGAATCAGTAATTGACGAAACGACTGATTGACTGATTGACTGACTGACTGACTGAGTGTCTGAATGACTGAATGACTGCCGACGAGTGCGTCAATTGGCATCATCGTTAAAATGATAGAGAGCGGCAATTCTATCAGCGCGTGCAATTGTCAATTAAAGTGCGAGCTGCACGTAATTAATGGCAAGCGAACAGAGTCCAAACAGCAGCCACACTATCAAACTCACAAAACTCATACACACTATGGGAACTCGAAAAATACACTGAGAAAAACCGTAAAATTTGGGATGTGGCCTTTGATCTGAAAACCTTATGCTGTTCATAACTAAAAATTATTATATTAAAATGTTTACCTTACGAAATAATCTATGGCTACATAGATTCATATCGGAAAATTCATACAGATTATGGGAACTCAAAAAATACACTGAGAAAACCCGTACAATTTGGGACTAATTAACTAATAAAACCTAATACTAGTTAAAACTGAAAATTATTATATTAAAATGTTTTTCTACAAAAATATGATATTAAATTGTTATTTCTTTAACTCTAAATTTCTTTTCAGCTTTTAAAAATTAACAGCACTTTTTAATTACATTTTATCTTAGAAAATTGCTCATGTTTTTGCGGTTACAGTTATCGGACTTGCTCTTAAGAACATGATATAGGTAATTATTAAGAGCTCTCAGCCTAACTAAACCTATCATCGCTTTAAGAACACTTTTGATATCTTCAATTGGTCTTGAAAACTACTTTATACTTCCCAGCTTGTTTGTGCCTCAATAAACGCATCCTCAAGATAAACTTTTTAACTCAAAGGTTTTAACTATATATTTTTAGAATAATTCCCAATCAACAGCTGCGACAGCTGTGCACAGTTCGGTGAGATAAATAATAAATTGAACATCGGATTCAATGCAGGGCATTGCAGATGCCGAAGGGAAGTTGAAGTTGGCACTTTGTCCGTGACTCTTCAATTGCTTTTTCCACTGCACTTTCTTCCCCATTTCTTTGCCTTCTATCTTGAAGTTTTCCCGGGTTGTTTATGTTGTTCGCTGGCATTGATAATGAACAACTGTGGGTGTCTTTGTATTTATATATATATATATATATATATATTGTATATAAGTACACAGAAATATTGCCCCTTATCGCCCATCATTACAAGACAGCTTACAAAGTCAAGCGCAAGGCTTGAAAAAAATGGGGGGAAAATCGGGGGATTTTCGCTATGAAAAGGTGTTCTTTGGGTTCTTGAGAGGCATTAGCAAAAGTTGTGCGCAACTAGTTCCAATTAGAATCGGTTGCGTTGTTGGGGAATCTATTTACCATCTGCAGCTGCAGCTTTCCATTCACTGCTGTAAACACCACCCTCGATTTGTCCAGGCAGCGAAAAAAATTGTCATCAGGGATTTAGATTAAATATCAGCGAAGCGTTCGACAGGTTTTGTTCGCAATCAAATAAATACTACAGCTATAACAATCCCATTCGAAATAATAAGTCACTTGGATAAAATATGTATTTTTCTCCTTTTTAAAAAATAATATTAAATATATTATTTTTTCATTAAATATTTCTATTGGATTATTTTTTTCAAAATATGTTTAACTTAAAAATACAAATGTCTGGCTTTAATATACACTTATTTAGCACTATTACTTTACCCTTGGGTGTACTTGTGTGTACACCCCCTCTTCCTCATCACACACCCCGTTTTTCCATGCACATTCGCATTGAAATGGTTCTCATTGTTGTTTTTATTGCTGTTGATGCGTGTCAAGCAGTTGGCTCTGTATCACAGACCCCTCAGTACCCCGTCAGAACCTCCCTCTACCCATCCTCCTCCTCCTCCTCCTCCTCCTCCTCCTCCTCCTCCTCCTCCTCCTCCTCCTCCTCCTCCGCCATATATCACCATATATCTCCATTCCACTTCTCGACTCCCTTCAATTTCCAGGCATTAGTATGATAAATGATATCGGAGGGATATCGGTAGGAGGTTCTCCGCAATTCTCCCTCTCATTTTCCCTGTTTTTGGGTCTATTGTGCACACACTTTCCCTTTCCCATGTTTCCTCTTTATCACTTTAGCTGTCCCCTCTTTCGCTGCTGATAGCCCAAAATCGAGGGTGGCATCTATAATACTCAGGTTATGGTACTGCAAAAATAAAAGTATACAGCTTATATTAATTAAATATTGTACTTGTATTACAAAATCAGATTGAGAAACCCATAATATAATATTCGAGGTTTAACATAACTTTAATGAAAATTCAAAAAATAGTAAATGTTAATATCATATGACCTCCATATTTCTCCCAGTGCCCAAAGGGGTAACGTCTACTTTATGATCCATGAAACTATCCATACACAGCTTATATTTATGGCTTCTTACACGCACTTTTTGCTATTGGATCTGTAATAAATTTCGATTCCCTGTGGGCATTTAAATATTTCCGCATTTTCCGAAAAAGTAAACTTTGAAATATCCACAAAAGCCAATAATTCTTAAACGTTAAATAAATGCAGCAGAGAAGGGTTAAGGTTATGTTTTGGGTGTGTGAGTTTTGGGTTCGTTTAGTTTTGGGGCTGGGGTGTTGGTGGTTTTTTGGTGTTTTTTTGGGGTTTAGTTCAAAGGCCACCGATTAAAAGGCATTTAAGAAGGTCGCATTAGGCAAATGTTTTATGTTTAGCCAACAAAACAGAAATTATGCAAATCCCACAGCGAACAACGCCCCGAAAAATAAATAACTAACCGTTTTTTGTGTGTGTGTTTTTGATGAGCGATTCACAAAAATTTCAATTAGCGGACTTAATTATTTTCCTATTACAGCGGAGATTTATGCAGAAAGAGGAGGGGGGATAGGCGGGGCCAGAGGTCGTCAAACAAATCTCCAAAGTCCAGAAGCACTCAAAAAAAAACTCAACAAAAAAAACAGCCAACAAAACCCAAACGAATTCAATTCAATTCGATTCAATCAACAAAGGAACAACACACAGAAAACAAAGTTCAAGGGCATTTACAACCGACAAGAAACGATAGGAAACAATTTGTTGGGGCTTGTTATATTATCTGCAAGGCCGCCGAAAATCATATAAATCAATAAAAATAAAGGGATTTCGTATTAAATATTGATTGAAAAGTTTGCTTTCAGAAATCGCAGCAAAGTGACATGGGGCCCACATGGGAAAATGTGGGGCTCTCTCTCTCTCTCTCTCGTTCGGAAAAAGGAAAATTGATTTACACGAAATTTCCCCCGCCGGTCGAGGTTTTCTTTTTGAACTAGTCAAGGAATCTAGTAGAAAAATCGAGGGGAATTGGCTGGGGAAATGGCGGCTAAACAAGTGGGCGTGTCACTTGAGTCCGATTACTGTCCAGCTCATTTGGCAGCCAATTAAGAGTAAATCTAAGCTCCCAACTCCGGAATATATAACCTCCCCTCCATCTAGTGGGGCAATGGAGGAGAATAAGATGTGTGAGAGTGGCAAGATTAATGAAAGAATGCCCCCCACATGAAGGTGAGTAAAGGCAATTGGGAGAGAATTAAGTCCTTAAAGCACTGTAAGCGACTCGAAGCCACAAAAAACTAATTAATTTATTTTTTTAAAGATCCAAATATAGCTCTCTAGCATTTTTTAAAAATAATTAAAAACATTTTTTTTTAATTCATATAAAATAATGCCATTATATTTTATCACCAGTGCCATTAGAAACTTAAACCTTATATTTTCCTAAATGCAATCCTCTGGACAACTGAAAAATCAAGTAAGTTTTTAAAATTAGAAATGGGTTTTTAATATGCAGTAAATCATCTCTGGCATTTTCAATTACACCGAGACACTAGTACTTATTTGAAATTATGAAATATTATGAGGTGAGGGACGAAAACTACGAAAACTAGGCCATAATTTGAGGCTCCAAAAATAGTCAGAATGACAGGAATGCCGGTTGCATGTCACAAAAGACGCACTCGGCACTTGTTGGCTTCTCGGGAAAATTTCCCGCTTTGACACACACGCTTTCCCAGAAGCCAGATGGAAAATGGTCTGGGGTTTCGTTTCGTTCCGTTTCGTTTCGGGTGTTGTTGCCAAGCCAACCTATTAGCCCACTCCATCAGGCTCATCAGAATCGGTCGTCATTAGCATGGAGCCTGTTGTTGTTGTTGTGCGGCGTAATTAATGGCTTTCCCACCGAAGCACCTATATCCACCAACCACCACCCACCACCCACCGCCCACTGGTGGTAACAGGTTACCAGAACAGGCTAACGGTAGCACTTCTTGGTAACCGCACACAGTGGCGGCTAATTGGTTACCTGGGAAAGATTGCATTCATCACGGCTCAGCTGAAATGATTGCTGCATTCAATATCGTAAGTACAAACGTGTATATATCCCATAAATATATATATATATGATTTTCCCCATATATATCTAGATCAGCCGCCATTCAATTTGCCCTGACCCAAATTACAATTATTTTTTTGGCCTCTGACGATAATTGAATTATGGCGATTTATGCGCGAAAAGCTGCCTTTGCAAAGACAACGGAATATTCATATTCAAGAATTTTTGCAAATATTTTACAAGCGAATACCGGAGATTCGCTCAATTATTTTCGCTGCATGGCATGTAGTATGCACTATTTAGTCTAAAAACGCTTTATATACTTTGTATAAGAGCTTTTAAATCTATATTTTTCTATTATATTTTTCGTAAACTTGATATTTCCCTTCTCAAAACTAACGAGAGCTGATTAATTGGCGACGCAAATCGTGGGTGAATGACTGTCAAAAGGCAGTCGGCGAGGCTGTTAATTACTTGCGACCGATGGAAAAGGTTAATGTTAACATTTGTTTAACATTTCGCAGCCCCTTCTTCGTCGGGCATTTGTCAAACATTATTTTTCGGGGGCCTTATTCCCCATTCCCCCGTCCCCCCTTCTCCACACTTTTGAGCCAGGTTTTCGCTTGGCATTTGCGCCTGCGCTATCGCATGATTGATGATGCCAAAAGGAGCGCAGGCACGGCGACAAAATAAAATGCCCGTTGAAAAACAAAAGTTCACAGGCCCCCTCAGCTGATGATGAGGAAAATGCCCAAAATGAAAACAACCAAAAAAAAAAAGAAAAAACCCAAATTAAATGAAAAACGACCTATGATGACAGAGTGTGTGGCTGAGTGTGTGAACTGTAGCAAAAAATAATAAACAGCTAAGGTCGGAAAATTAGTAGCTCTGTCAACGGATTTTTAATTGGAACGATTTATGGTGCACACAAAAAATAAGCATGTTCCCGTTAAATCGATATGACCAAGTAAATTTCGTTTTTACATGAAACACTCTTTTCGATCAGTTCAAATTTACCTGGCCGCATATCCAATAAAAATTGATCTTAAATAATGTAAAATCGATCTATGTTTCAAATCGATTTTTTTTGTATACACCTGTAGATATTGGGATTTATACCTGAACAAAATATTAAATATCTATATTATTACATATTAAATATTTATATTATGAAATATTTATATTTAATATTTTCCTTTCTAAGTAATTTATTAATAAACCCTATTATTACCACCGCAGCTGTATCCCGAAAATTTATGTATTCGCATGTAATGCACTTAACTCTTTGTTGACAGATATTTTCGTATTGTTTTTATTGCCGGCCACCATTAACCCATCGACCAACTGACTTTTAGCCGAAAAAGTACCTTGTATATATAAGTATACGTAGAAACAAGGCAGCAACACAGCTGAAAATTTGTCGTACGTGGTTGGGTTGTCCAGCTGGTGCCTCTCCGCCCCCTAAGACTCC
Organism: Drosophila mimetica; assembly: GCA_037075245.1. Lineage (NCBI taxonomy): Eukaryota > Metazoa > Arthropoda > Insecta > Diptera > Drosophilidae > Drosophila > Drosophila mimetica. The sequence continues at coordinate 19,436,339 of JBAMCH010000005.1, read as the reverse complement.
GCCCCCCCTTCCACTCAAACTCCCCCTTTTTCCGCCTCACGATATGTAAAATCACGTAGTGAACGAGTGTGTGTGTGTGTAAAAGAAACTGTCATAAAACCGAGATAAAAATCTCATGGAAATGCGACAGCGACTTGAGCTGATCTCAGACTGAGACTGAGACTTGAAGCCTGAGACAGAGATTGAGATTGAGCTGAGAAAAGGAGCGGGGAAAGGCTGAGAAGTAGATAAAAAAATCTATTAGCTAGGAGTCACTAAAAAAAGCAAGAAATGATTGTATTTTCTTAAGAACTTATAAAAAAAAAATTCACCATACATCTTTTGCAACAATTTCTTTCAGTGCACGCATCAGCGTTGACGGTGGCGGCCAAGAAGATTTACGTTTCTTTGGGGTCGGGCAATAAAAAATAGTTGAAAACAATTTATAAGCATCAGCCACACGAAAAGTGCCGCCGCCGACGAGCGTACTCTTAATTTTTTATGCTTCCCTTTTTATATTTTTAATGCGCGATACATGCAAAAATTCGGCCGTAAAGTGGGCTAAAAAATTAAGTGTATTACATTAGAGGCCTGGTCAAGAGTTCAAGCACCCTCCCACCTGCCTTATAAACACAGTACTCTCTCTCTCTGCTTATCGGAATAATCGCAAAATGCCGCAAATGTGGGCGAAAATTGCTCCTGAATTATTGAATTGCTGTTTTTTCACCGCGACTAAATGTAAATAATGTGAAAAACATAGTATTATGACTTAATTAACGCTTAGCTGCAATCGATCAAATATTAACTCAGTCAATCAATTATGCAATTTTCCAGCCACACAAGCATGAAATCTGCCGGCTTTTTTCTCTTCAGTAAAGTACATTTACAACAAAAATGGTGCAATTGTAATGAATATTAATTGAAATGATGGCAAATTTATTGAATCTTTTCAAGTGATTAGCATAAAATCATTAGTTGCATAAAAAGCTTAAAGTGTTATCAGAAAAGTTGTGCAAATCCCACGTATTAGCAAAATTGATACGAGTATCTTTGGATTTATTGGTATTTCTAACTACACTTATAAAAAAAACCTGAGAATTCCCATAAAGTCTAGAAAAATCTTTCTTAAAAATTTGCCGCCTTTGCTTTAAGAAATTTTCTTTTAGAAAAGCACCTTTAAAACAAGAAAAAATATTTCTTAACAAAAGAAAAGTAAATCTTGTTTTTAGGGTGATTATTCTATATTTTTAGAAAGACGTCTTTAAAAGAAGAAAAAATTTGTCTTGTTCCAAGAAAAAGAATTTCTTAAATTCTCGGCTTAGACTCCAAAAAATTATCAGCACTGAAATCAAATAAATAACAGATTTGAAATTTTTTATTTTTAAAAACACTTTTTCTTGAAATGTGGTATCAAAAAAGAATTTCTATATTTAAGGGCAAATTTTCTAAAAACAAGAAATATTTTTTCGAAATTTATAGGGTAGTCGGCGATATTTCCAAAATTTAGAAAGAAATTTTTATGAGTATATCTTTGGATATATTGGCATTTCTAACTAGGCTCCCATCCACCATCTTATTCCCAAATCCAATCTCACAACTGTGAGCACACACTGTAGATGGGGAATAGGATTTGTTGTCACCAGTGTCCGTCCTCTCCTCCCGGGAAAACTACACCACCCATGTGTTGGGTTGATTTACGATCTGGACCCATTGACTCAACAGGCTTCCTTCGGCGCCACACAAACACAAACACATATTATAGATATAAGCTGGATTCTAATGCAGACTCCCGGCTTAAATACAAACACAGTCCTGACCCCTGAACCCCGGCGACCCCCCACAATTGAACAATTGAACGTGGGAATATTGAGCTTCCCCACATCTTCCAGCCTCCATCTCCATCTCCATCATCATCAGCGTCATCTTTTGTGCGGCACCACTTCTTCCATCGTAAATTACAATTTGTTGGCCAATTTTTGTCGATCTGAGCCCCAAGATTTATCGGCCAAATGACATTAAATTCAAGTTTTCCTGAGAACTTTTTCACTCTCTGTTGCCAACTTGGTTTTAATTTGGGTTTTATCGTTCATCTTGGGTTTATTTATTTCTGTTTTCAGTTCGAGCCGAAAGCTTTCAATAGAAAATACAGTTAAACAATTGTCAAGCAATTACAACATTAAAAATCGATCAGAAGCGCACACAAGAATGAACTGGGAAAAAAGCTTAGATAATATTTCTGGTTTTTAATGCTCCGTTTATTTACTTAAGACCCGCAGCTTTTGCTCAAATATCGGGGGTGTGTTGAACAAATACATGAATGTATATATAAATGGCAAGTTAATGAGCTCAAGTGATGGAAATGTGGGCGTGGCAGGGGGAAAACAAAGCCAAGGGGGCAAAAAGACAATAATAAAATCAAATGAAACTAAATTAGTTGTGAAAATAATATTGGGGACTCCGAGACTCCGACGATCTTTCCCTCTCCCTTTTTCGCATCCCCCGTTTAAATCCCGCCCGCATGCAGGCAACAAAAAATATCAAACTTAACTGGACAAATACACTGGGGAAAATAAGTGTGGCGTCTGCATTCTAAAATGCATGTGCAGAGAATTTTATAAAGGTATATTTCTGTTGATTAATTCAAAGTTTTTAATAATAATCTCTTTTTTATATTTAGTTTTAATTTATTCTTTTTTGTTTTCATCTTTTTTAATTTACCCTTTAAATAATATTTTTTTATTTACATATTTTTTTAATAAAGCATATAAATATATTTTTTGTATTTATTTTATTTTTTTATTTTTTTTTATTTTTTTTCTTTTCATTTTATTTATTTTTTTCTTTCAAAGTTGTTAATAAAAATCTCTTTATTTTTAAAATTTTTTTATAAGCATATTGAATAATTTTTTTAATGTTAATAATTTGATATATTTTGCTCTAACCTTAACATTAATATTTATTTTTAAGGGAATTTCCCTTAGATCTAGTGCTTAACTTGATTTCTGTTCGTGTAGAGAAAAAGAGAAGGCCATAGACCTAGACCTGGTAGCATTTCCCATCAATTAAACTGACAGCAGCATGAGGCCATTACACGCTCATCAAAACACTTAACACACAGACACACACACACACACCCTGAGTGGGTGGGGGTGGGGGTGTTACGATTGGGTTGAGGGTGGCTATGGGCAGTTGTGGTGGGTGGTGGTGGCATAGTGGGTGGGGATTGCATTTGCCGCTGCAAGTTAAGCAGCGTTGACCTTTCAACTAAACAAACACCCCGATGACCAGCTGCACGCACACAAAATTAAATGAACTAGTTCACCTTTAGCAGCAAAATAGTAAAAGAAGGCTTAAATAATTCACTGTATTAAGCCAAGAAAACTGAAAACTGAACTTTGGTTGAAGGTCAACAAAAGATATAGTTAACATTTTCGATTAATTAAAAATCCAATTATAAATAAAATATCCAATAATCAAAGCTTTTCGACAGTAGGTATTAATACACGGATTTAAGAGTCATGTTCAAAACTTAATGCTCATTTCAGGCAGTTCAAGAGCCATCCAACTAATTAATCCTCATTTTCCCATTTCCACCTCTTTTTCTACCCTTAAACGCGACAGCATTCACTTAATTGAAAATAATCAAATTCTGAAACGATGATTGGCAGACGTTTTTCCACATTTTTTCTACATTTTTCCCCCGACAACTTGCAATTGAAAAAGGCGAATGTGAATAGGAAAACTTTGACCGCTTTGCCACTTGAACTGCACTTGTTGGGGCAGTCGCGCGTGCCAGATAAGCCTACAGAAACTACAGAAACCCCAACCCTCCCCCCATATATCATCCCATTGTAAATACTTATATTTCAATGGGAATGTGTGAGTTCGAGTCCCTTTGTGTCATAGTACAAAGTTCCCAAAGCGGATTAATAACGCTAAGAGAAAAGTTTTGCCAGCGGAAGGGACAATGGAAAGCAAGAAACCGGAAAGGAAGTATATAATCTCAAGGAGTTTCGGAACTTTAGCTTTGGATAAAGTCGCTTTTAAGTGTATTAAAATCAGTTTGTTTCATATTTATGTCAACTTTTATTATAGATTAAGCAAAGTACAATGGGGAAACACATTAAAGTACAGACTTTCGAGGGGGGAAATGTAGATTTCAATTAACCTAATGCATCATAGAAATTAAGTCAAAGAAATTTCCGAAAAAAACAAATCAACGACAACTTTAATTTTTTCCCAGTTTTGTTTTCTTTTTTTTTGGTTGTTAATGCATTTCCACACGCAAATGAAATCGAAACCTAAAAATCGGGTTAAAGCAAACAAACCAAACCGAACCAAAAAAGATGCAATCTGGGGGACGGGAGAGACCATAGACCCTATATACACATGTTTCCACATTCTGTCGAATGCCGGGGAAAATTGAAAATTGTCAAAATGCGAAGACAACGAAAAATAGATGCAGCAAGGGCGACAAAGAAATACGACGACGACGGCGTGAAAAACAAATTAATCAACGTTAAAGGATGAAATAGGGAATTGGGTATGGGTATGCGTTTCAATTCTATTTGTTGTGCTTCAATTAAAATTAAAAAAAAAAGAAAAAACTAGAAAACCGAAACAACAACAAATAAAAACAACTTTCGTTTTCCTCGGCGCTTAGTTGAAATCATTAAAAAATAATCATCTTTCTGCTGGGTTTTGGTTTTTCGTTTAATGTATTTTCTGCGTTTTCCACACACACACACAAGTGTGTGCACTGACTTTTCCAGCCCACTGTGTGACCAAGTTTTCGGTTTTCGTGTTAGAAAAGCAAATCACTTTCTCTGGTTTCTCGGTTGTAGATCATTGGGTTTGGATTGTTGCCCCATGTTGTTTCAGTTACCTGTGATTCAATTACTTCTAAGATTCGGTGTGACACACAAAAGATGACGCAACTTTCTATCGCTCGATCTAACCCCATTCTCTTCTTGGCGTTTCTTTTTTTTCGCTCAGTGCACCGCATTGCACGACTGTGTTTTGTTTTGATTTCGGTTTTCTATTTCGGTTTTTGTCGCTCAATTTCCTATTTTTCAGGTGCCGAAATGCTTCGCTTTTTTGTGATTTCTATACCTGGTATTCGTGGAATGAATGGGTATATAGGGTGTCTGTAATCACATCTAACTTGGGTTCGCTTTCGGGAAGCTCGAATTATAATAATGATAAAGAAAATGTTTTAAAAATAAAGTAAGATTATTGTTTACTATAAATAATATATGGAGTAATATTACATTTTGATCTAAAAAAAAAAACATAAATTCAGAAATAATTAGGATACGGGTTTAGGCTATAAATTGGAACCATAATCGACTCAAAAATTCGACTTGTCGTTCTATATTATTCCGAACAGAACAGAAAAACCTAATTCCAAGTTGTATACATATGTTATCATCGTATTATCTTTATAAGACATATTTTACTTGTATAGTATGTCTCTCTGAGTACTTACACATATACCCACTGAGTATCCCCAAGTCGTTCTAGGCCTCTGTATCTCTATTTAAATAACTCAATTTGTTGCAGTGCCCTGTCAAACGTCAGCGATGTGATGTCTTTTCCTCTACTCTTTGAGTTCCTTTTACCTCAGTGCGCTACGTAAACAGCCGAGATATATGTACGTATGGATAGATATACACACTCCCCGGGTCCCGGTTTCTTCCTGTTTACGTATGCTTGTAGCTGCGTTTTTCAGTTCGACAACAAATGCCAAACATGTGTGGCAAACGTGCGACATATTGAGCATTCCTCGGAATCTGTATCTGAATCTGAATCCGAATACGAATACGAATCTGAATCTGAATCGGAATCCAAACTCTTGTCCCGCTGTGCGAGGACGGTGGATGGATGGTGGAGTGTGAGTTAAGGAATCGCCGAAACAGCGGGCGTTTAACTGCACGTTTCCTGCCATTTAATTTGATTAAAGCCTGGCGAACACAATTCAGCCACAAGGCAAATAACAAAAAAATATGACGTCCAAGAATCAGGAAACCTCCGATCGAAGGCCTCAATCTCGAGCTCTTTAACTTGCAAAAAATCGCAAAAATAAAAAAAAAAAAAGAAAAGAAAACCTTAACCTTCAAAGACGCGCGACAAGAAACGAATCCAATTGCAATTCTTAGACTCTGATATTTTTGGTTTGGGTTTCTTTCATTTTAGCCTCAAGTTAAAAAGACCCGAGACGAAAAGCTGCATCATGTGATGAAGCACAGTGATCAAAGATTATACTCTTATAGAGAGTTTCTATGATTGAAGGCCTTTTTTAGTTGGAAATTTCATTCGGATTTTATTCTACTCTACTCCATTTCATTACCTCGTTCCTGATTCACTTGATTATTCCATTTTCATCTGAAACAAATCTTTCAAAGGAATTCAATGGGCCCTACAAACCAAGTTTAATCAACTCAAATCAATGGGCTTCGATAATTAATCAGATATTTTAGCTAATGGACAAGATTTTCACAAACAAGAGACCACTGTAGCTTCCCCCTAAAAAAGGGAGAATGTATTTTGAGGCTAAGAGGGAATGGGGATCAATTGCAGGTCTGTGGATGCGTTGCATTTAGTTTTGTGGGTTTAGCCAGGGGCCAAAATTGAAAGCGGCACGAAGTGCACTTGATACGTTATGGTCATCGGGTTGCGGCTAAATTTCAGCCCATTGCTTTTATTTGGTGTGTGTTTCGTTTCGCCGCACATTAATGTACCCTTGAAGTGGGTATAACTCTATAAGTGTATCTTTTGGGCAAAAAGCAATCCATAACAGTGCCGTTTATGAAGTTATAATGCCGATGGCAAAGATAAATCAACGCAGCTTAAGTACGATCATCTAATGATACCAGAACTGGTGTTATAAAAAGAGCTTTTTAAGTGCTCTTAAAAAAAATGATTTTTTTTTAGAACGATGTAAGTCAGATTGTTACAAGTGATCATAACTTTCATACACCAAAAAAAAAAATCGATATGAAACGTAGATCGATTTTACAGTATTGAAGATCAATTTTAATTTGAAATGCGGCCTGGTAAATTTTAAACGGTCGAAACAAGTATTTCATGTAAAAACGATATGGGTTTTGCATACTTTTTTTGTGTGTATATCGTTTTGGTCTTTAGCTTGTCTTATAGTGAAATATACAGTAAAAGCAATCGGAATATATGATTTGTAATGTGTTACGAAGTAATATTCTGCTGTAAATAGCCGATTGCTGGAATCCCAAGAGGGTATTAATTCATCGTTTTCCAAACAGATCCTTACTTCGCAACCTCTTTTTTGGACTTATCCCTGGGGCTGATTTTTTGCTTACCCTTTTTTGGTGGGGAAAAGGGGTTTCTTATTCAGTGGGGGGCAATTGCAGCCCCACACACACACAAGCAGACGATGATTTTGATTTCTTTATCGCTTTCGTTTGTTTCTTGTTTTATTTCCACCTTTTTTTTCCACGTTCTTTCTCTCTGGCAAGAATAGTTCCAGGAAAAAATTAAAATGCAACTGCGTGTTGAATTTTTAAATATGCAACTTGGATTTCGGATTTCGGGCGTTTTTTTGTTTTTGTTTCGAAGGCCAAGAAAAATTACAACAATAAATAAGGGTAAGGGTCTTGAGAGAGAAGATGGGGCAAAAAGGGTTAAGTGCAGGAAGCTCTCGGTCCCTCTCTTTCGATCGTTGGATCGTAAATTAAGCAGAGATCAGGGTGAGAGGGGGAGAAGGAGGAGGGCACAAGGACTGGGGCAATTATCACAAGAAGAAGAAGAAGCAATGAAATAAACCAAGCTTAATTGCACACAAATACACTGGCCTGCACACAAATTAGTCACACAGTTCGATTTTTAATCTCAGATCGTAATCGCAATCGTAATCGTAATCTCACCATGCACTTTTCTCTCTTTCTCTACTTGGGATTTGTTTTTACCTTTTTTTTTGAGCCGACAATGATGAGTTGTACTTGTACTTGTGTCTGTTGTTCTGTTCTGTTCTGTTCTGGGCTCTCTCCACACTTCTTTTATTTTCTCCTCCTTTCTTTTACTTTTTCCTATTCTAGCGGCGATCGCTTCTTTCTCTTTTCAAGTCACTGCACTTTTGTTTTGCTGCTCTTTTCAACATTTATTGACAGCTGTGTTGTTGTGTTGCGACAAAAAAACCGCATAAAAACAATAATCATTTGCAGCACGTTTCGGTTCGCACTTGTTGCTTGCCACAAAAAATAATATGAATTCTTGAGCACTCGCGAGTGTGTAAAAAAAAAGGTTTCGCTTCTCGGTGATTCGAATCAGCAGATTTTCGAATTCAATTCGATTTCAACACTCCAGAATCCCAGCGAATTAGCACGAATGCAGTTGCATTTCAACGCAGGCGAATCGTTTTCCAAAAATATTCAAACGCAGGCGCGCGAGAAAACTGCGAACGAACCGCTCACGACGAAAGTTCGAAAGCAACAGAAAACGCCAAACAGAAACCAACGGTCTCACGCCGCCCGCTCTCGCTCTCGCGCTCTCTCTCTCTGTCTCTCTCTCTTCGGTGGGGGCGCTCTCTCCCGTCAGAGATGCTCACTCGCGGGGGGCAACAAGTAGCTAGGATTCTGGGGGAAAGCTAGAAAAAAGCTAGATCAGCAATAAGTATTTCCAGGGGTAGTCGCTTATGTGAGAGTACTACTTTAATACAGAAATCGCAGTTCTTATGTTGATTCCTCTTAGGATTTATAATTTCAATGAAACAAATTTCATTCTCTAAATTACTGTAATATGTTTTTTTTTTTAATATAATCCAAAATATTTTAAATTTCAGTCTCTAAAAACTGTAATATGGATTTTTTTTAATGTAAAGCAAAATAAATAAAATTTCAGTCTCTAAATTAATTGTAATATATTATTTATTTTAAATATAATGCAAAATATATCTGATCTATGAAGTTACCTTGTAAACATTTTTTTTAAATATCATTTTGCAAGATCAATGTCTATATTTCAAAATATTATAGAGAGATTTAAGAGATATCTCTAGCCACAATAAAGCCAAATAGACAGCACTGTGTCGTTCGCTCTCCCGCTCAGGAGATACAGTGAGTGCCAGTAAATTGGAACTGCCAGCAATGGGCATGAATAGTCAACGATAGAATATTTTGCGCACTTTAAAATTGCTACGTAATTTACAATTGCTGCATTCGATTAAACAAAATAAAAGAATTTTATTGATTTTTCGAATTTCTCAAAATTTTTTTTTTACTTGATTCCGCTACAGTGACCGCCACTGTAGAGGCCGGATTTTATGAATGAAATTGTTCTTGTCGATGATGGTAAAGGGGTGGGTGGTAATAACATAATGGTTAGGTTCGGGGAATCGCCAGAAAACCACCAATTTAATTCGCATTGTGTGACTATTAAACACATTTTCTGTATTTCACTTGAAATCTTACCACATTTGTGGAAAGTTTGAGGATTTGTGATATGTTTATTAGCCACATTTTCATTAACAATTGGAATGTTTTTCTCCACGAGACAGTGAACCCATTACCATATTTTTGATCATTCAAATAATTTTTTCAGCACGAGTTTTTGAACCAAGTAAATAATGTTTCCTAAAATCGTTAAAATCATTTAGGCTTTCGTTTAAATTGTGGTATAAAACGGTGAAATATATTTCACAATTAAGAGTAATATTTTCGTTTTACGAAAGGTTATTTAAAAAATCCTTGAAAAATAGAAAATTTGAATAATATCCTACAGGACGTTGCTGAATTCTCCTCTTGTTTTGATCTTTTTAACTGCGCAGACGCAACTGCTGCATTTCGTGTCAGCTCTTTTGCATGACGCACCCGCATGTGGAAGAAGAAGAAGAAGAGACCACAAAGCAGTCGCGTCTGCGCAAAAACAAAAAAAAAACTCCACCAACAGACAGGGACAGAGATAGAAAAGAGACAGAAAGGGAGAGGAGATGGCGTTAGCCGATTGAGAACAATAGCACCGGAAATTGCTGCATCTGTTGTTGTTTTGTCGCCACTCTTTTCGCTCTTCTTCTTCATCGGTTTGCCACACCCCCCGCCCTCTATACATATATATGTATTTTTCTTTTTTTTTGTTTTTTGGCTTTGTTTTCTTTGCTAAACTGTCGCTGCACTTGAAGTTCGCCCCGTCCCTTTCTCACCCATTGTTTCTGTTCTTATTTTCCACAGAAATTCTCAATTGCTGGCCAGTATACAAAAAATAAACAAACAAAGCCACTAGAAAATATATGTACGCATTCACATACATATATAAGAACACATAAGGAGTAGGAACCACAAAAAAAATAATAGCAAAAAGGCGTTGACAGACAAGGCAATTGGAAAATCAAGTGCAAAGTGCAACAGTTGCGTACAGTCGCGTCGCGAATTATTGCCCCACACTCTTTGCACACACACAGCCACCCACACTGAAACCAATGAACGGCTGCACTGCGAGAAACAAGTGCCGGAAAATGGAATTTTAATTAAAAAAGTAATACGAAACAAATTCACTTCCCACTCATAAAATATATATATTTGGTGTCTTAAAACTCAAGATTATATATATTACGTATTTGATATGGGTACAATTATTTGTTTCCGGTGTACTTAAATAAGAGGGGCCCCACAATTTGACTTCCGTTCATGCTCTGCGCATGTTTGCCAAAAATTTTGCAGTTTCGTTTCCGATTATCGTTACATTTAGGCTTCTGTGCGCCCGTTACTAAAATTTTGGAACATGTTCCCTTTGATGTGTTGGTTTTATGGAACTCGATATCCTTTGTAGTGAAATCGAAAATAATATCGTTAATTACACAGTTTTTTTTAAATCAAAAAAAAAATTTTTTTTTGTAATTTTTTAATTAAGTGTACCGCGACCTGTTCAGATCTATTGTACCTCTATTCATTAACTAAGGTTCTTTTATAACCTTAAGCTATTTAACATTGAATTAAATTAAGAAAATGTTGAATTTGAAATCATCCTACAAAATGAGGATTTAATATACTCAATCAACTAATAGTTTACTATGATTATTATCATCCAATAGCCTGTCATCCTATAACCAGATGCTTATTGCTTCAGCTAGCATATAGTTCCTTTAACTACTTACTCCACGTAAACTGGGCACCGAGTTCTTTGTCTTCGAGTGCAAACAGTTGGGACCACGGGGCGTATGTTTGTTGTGTGCTGTGCAGTGATAACATGATTAGAGCTTTCAGCTTGGTAATGAATGCACCTGCATTGTCGGGGCCCCCAGAGATCCAGGTAAATATGTATTTAGCAAGTGCTGCTGCTGCTTCTACGGATTCTACGGATTCACCTGACGGACAGAGACAGAGAAATCATGGAGATAACTCTCACACACACACACACACGCACATCTCTGCAGGTTCGTTCATTCATGTAATTTCGCTTTTAGTCTTTCCTTTTTTCCTATAGTTTGATCTTCACTTCTCGTCCACCCCGCCAGCTGGCTGTTAAAAATTAAAGATAATTATGATTACCAACAGACAGAAGCAGCAGCAGCAGTCGCACTTGAAGTTGCCAAGCAGAAATCATTCATGCAGGCAGACCCACACAGATACGAGTACGCGTATCTTTGAGATACAGATACGCATCGGACAGCAGAGGGCCAAAATAAAGGAAAGAACTGGTCTTTGCGACTGGAACATACCCATTCTAGTACACAATGTAATGCCTGAAAATCAACAGAAGTGGGCCATAGAAAAATCTTTAAAGTGGTTCTAGAAATTTTTCGAATAATAATAGTTATATATTTTCTTTGGTTTATTAATACCTACCGAAACTTAGAAGAAATTTCTCAAATCGGACCACTCAGTAAAAAGTTACAAGCAAATAATGAATTTTTTGCCACTGCTTGGTTTGCCCTGCTTGCCACTGCTTGTTTTAGTTGAGTAACGGGACTATAGCATTATCTTTTGTTTTGTTCTATAAATATATTATAATTCTATGCAGCAGTAAGCCAAATATCAAGACTATGAATATGTGATATACCCCAAGCGGTATACAATTGCTGGGTACCAAAAAACAACGACCGACTGAGAGACAGCTTCAGTTCACAAATGATTATGATAAAAAACACAGCCACAAGAACGACAACTCTGGAACAGGTAAAGAACATCCATCGTTGTGTTTTTTATATATGTTTTGTTGTGCCCTTTGTTGTTGCGTGGTTTTCCTTTTCTTTTTTCCTGTTTTTTAGTACTATACGTATATAAATAAATTGAAAACAAGAGAAGGAATATGGTAAGATATACCCTGGAATGTGGGGATCTTGAAGAGTTTCCGTTTTGGAATTTATTATTATTTATTTCTCCATGATTTTTTCCGCTATTTTTTAAAAGTGGTTCTAGATACTTGGATAACACATTTATTTTACGTACATTTTATTATGCATTAAAATGGAATTTAATACAAAACATAATACCCTTGACATTCGTGTTGCAGGGTAGCAGACAGTTCAAAGGGGAATAAAAGGAATCGAGGGTAAAGAGGCTTAGACAGGCTCACATGCTGATGAACCGGCGCTGATAGCGAGCCCCCGACGATACAGGGGCGTGGCCCAGTAGGGGCGCTCTAAAAAAAAAATACACAGGAAAATAGTCTGCCACTTTGGGTAAATTAAATTTTTAAAGCCCAAAAAAAAAAAATTTTTTTTTGTTTTTAATTGAAAAAATTTGATTTTTTTTTTATTCAATATTCACTAGCTACTGTGGCCATCGACTCGACAAAAATTTTTTTAATAAATTTTTTTTTACTTACAAGAAAGTTCTCAGTGTACCCGAATACATATACTATAACGCCACAGGCGCAATGAATTTTTCGGCTGGTGGAAGAAATTAAGACAAATCAAACAGGTTTCTTCGCCGGTCCTGTTCCCCCCTCTGCCTTCTGCCCCCCCTCTCCACGTTTCGATCCAGCTCTTCAAACGCCGCACCGACAAAAGGTATATATAGCTATACACACTATACATCAGGTAGGAGACGATGTTACCAACGACGACGACGAAGGAAAATGATTTCGTAATTAGAAAATTAACAAGTCATTTCTCAATTGCTCGAAAAGGGGAGGAAAAAAGCCGTGTGAAAATGAGTGTAAAGGAAAAACGACCCTCGAGTCGGCGGTATCTCCGCGGGATAAACCCCTTTTTCCGGCTAACCGCAGATAAATCAGGGCAAAAACAAAGCTCGGTTGACAGAACCAGGAAACCACATAGATAGCACTCGAAATGCGTCATTATATCCTGCATTCTGGCGCAATACGTACTTATATAGCACGTGCTAGGGACCAGGACCTCCTGATTTACTACGATTAAAATCGACAGGGTAAACAGCAAAACAACTGGGTGGGGAAAATGCAATGAAAACTGGAAACAAAACTAGGAAAAGCGCCAGGGAAAATTCCAATGAATGCAGAGAGAGCTGAAAGGAATTGCAGATGCTATCGGATTAAAGGGACCTTGACATTGACCAGCTGACGTCTTGGGAAAAATAATTACTAATCTAAGGCAAAGAGCTAGCTTTTCATACGCAAACAGATGGCCGATTAACTTGTTTACTCTTAGTTTAAAGTTAACTTTAAATCGATTGAATTTTAGGTTGTACGTGTACTATTTTAAATAGATTTTTCAACATAAAAGAGCCTGAGCACAATAGAATTATTATTTCCAATCACGTATCTCTTCAGTTTTATTTATTTACTTGGCTCAGACAAACTTCGATTTGTGCTCCTCTCTGCTGACCCTTTTAGTTCCTATATAGAAAAAAGAGAGCAACATCAAAGCGGATTCCTTTCGGTTGTGATTAATGATCCGCACAGCTGTCAATTGGCCATCAAATGGCCCACCGAGAGCCAGAAAAAAAGAGCGACGGCCCACTTGTCAACCCATTTCAGCGTTCGCCTCTAAAATACGCTGATGCATCCAACATAAATATGCATTGAATCTTTGCAAAAAAAAAAAAAAAAAAAGAGAGAGAAAAAAGAATAAAAACACACAAGAAATATTCTGTGGTTGCATTAATGCAATCGCTTGATTCCATTTTTTCTGCCTCAAAACCTGACAAAGGTCCAGAGAGAGACGAGGATCCCTATATTTCAGGAATGACCACACACACACTGCTGGCCCAAAGGGTTCTGTAAGCGGTATTTTCGCCCTCGGTCAAAGGTTTATGCGGGCCCTCCCGTAATCGCGATGGATGGAGTGTGATCCATTCCCTTGAAGACCCCGCCCCCCAAAAACTTTCAACACGGCCATCAAGTGGGCCATAAAAAATGCTTCTAGACTCACGCATAAAATTTTCAATTAATTGGCCTGTGGAAGCTGGGTAAAGAAAGAGAGAGGAGAGATGTCACCTTACTCTTCGAAATCGAGCGCTAATTAAAAACCCATGAAAACTGTGATCTAAGATGGTACGGGGAACTAAGATGTCTGCTTATTAACTCGGTCAGGCCTCGAATGATTTTCGATTTTCTCTCATTTAAAAGGGGTTAATTTTCGACGATCTACGTTACAAGTTGTCAATGTTTTGCGGAATGGTGACCCCGACATAACTTCCTGATCCCATAACTTTACCAATAGTGATCTGAAAACAATTTTCATTATAAAAAATTACATAATTATTGGCAAGTCTTTATAATTTTATAAATGGTATATTAAAATTCCAATGGTTTGTATATAGGTGACCCTAAAATTTAAGTTTTATATTATAAAATTATAAATGGTAAATTTCCGATGATTTGTACATAGGTGACCCAAAATGTTAATTTCAGAGCCCATAATTTTACCATTAGTAGTCCGATTTTAAGGTGACATTCCTTGGTAACTACGATTAATATTAACAGTTAATAATACACTGTACCAGATACCTTGAAGTCTATAGAATCCAACCGAAATTCTTTCCATTTCATTTCCATTTGGTCAAAAGAGAACGGGAGGCGCCCTGTCATAATTATGGTCCACCACTTTGGGGCGAATGGAAATGATTGAAGTGCCGGGCCTGCATTTGCATAATGAAGTCGTCGTTGGGGTCACCACTTCACTTCAGATCACTTTTGGATCACTTTGGGTCACTTCACGACGCCACACAGAGCGATGTTCTTATCGCTCATAGAGCTCCACTCCACCACTCCACCAAAGTGTGTTCTATTCCGTCCTTATTATGATCATTGTTATTGCTATTACTCTTCGAATTCAAAGTTGGGCCCAGAATGTTTGATTTGGTTTTATTCATTTTTAACGGGGTTTTCCCAGAAATCGTCTCTGTTTTTACAATCCATATGCGGTCCCCAATGAAAGTGTTATAAATATGTATGGATATTGGAACAGAGGAAGGGGTGGGGTGGGCTGATCGATCGGCTTTCCAAGTCGTGAGCGAAAGTGAAAATATTTGTTAATTGATTTTGTCTTTGGAATGAAAAACCTTGATTTCAATATCAGAAAGGTTCATTTTGAGTCAGTAAAACTGGGCAATAATTCGAAAATTAATACGGTTTAGAAATTGCTGCATTTTTCAAGGCTCAATACAGAAAAAAGATGATCTGCTGATCGCATCAACAGGAAATCGAATGCAATTAACTGAGAATCGATGGAAAAGTCTCGCATCCACTCGACCAAAATTAGTTCTCATTGCACGAGCTGAAATCGATGCACTGTAAGAAAATAAATGAACCTCTACATTTTTTTTTGAGATAAAGAATTTATACACTTTGTTTAAATAAATTCTATGATATAATTTCTATACTAATGTACATTATTATTGCACAAAAAATGTATTTAAGAAAAACAGCTTACATTTCTCTCTGTGTAAAATGCTTGGGAACGAAGCGGAATGAAACGCGTTACCCATTGATAAGTTTTTGAAACGGAATTGCCTTTCTTGCTTAATGAAAATTTGTTTTCGGCTCGGGATTGTTTGTTTTCCCAACACACACACATATCACATCACATCACAAATTGCCAGAAGCGCAAAGATCAGAACGGAACCGAATCAAAAAAAAAAAAAATGAAGGAAAATACGAAAATATATTACAGAGACGGCCACTGATCGTGGGGAAATGCAATTCGAATTCCATTGGACATGGAGATGCAGCGATGGAGCGATGGATCTAGAGATCTAATTCAATTAAGACCCATAGACAATCCATGGGCCATCCCATCTCCAGCGTTAACTGGCGCCCTCGATGGGGTGGCCCGTTCTCTTCGGACTTCAAATGTGGCCGCATTTTAATTTCGTTTAATTATCATTAATAAAAACGTTGATGAAAGCTGTTTTATGGATACAGATATGGTCTTTTTGCTGCTGCAACTTGAAGTTAGAAATCAGGGTCAAAAGATATAGTGCACCATTAATATTATCCCGATATTTAGAATAATACAAATGGTTAACTAAATATGGAAATATGGAAACTAAAATCCCACCTGCATCCATGGCCATTTATTAGATGGCAGAACCCATTCATCTCTCTGCTTGATCTCCTCTTTCTTCCACCGACTTGTAGGTGTTAATTCCCCCCCCCCCCCCCCCCCCCCGGTAACACACAGTGCCTTCATTAGCGAACTCCCACTCCCATTCTCCTCCTCGATTTACCGCCATTGTCCTCGGCACGACTCTCTTTTCACACCTTTTCCCGGTAATAATCTACATGGAAAACCCAGGGAATCGGATAACTAGAGAACTGGAGAACCCAAGGAACCCCAGAGAACCCAGAGACTAGAGCAGACAATGACAACAAATGAAATCCATACATAATCATAATACATAATACATAATAATAAGCACAATGCGGTCAGACTTTTCCATTCATATTCTAATGGGTCCACTTAAGATGCACAAGCGAAAAAAAAATAGAAATAAATTTATATATGCAATGGAAACCGATCCAAACAGTATGGAGATTGGGGGGTGGAGTGTAACCCAAATATTTTCCACATTAAGCTTAAGTAGCTTTGCCACATTAAGATAACACACAAAATCGAAGAGTGGAGGAGGAGGAGTATTGGCGTTTAATTGCTACTCTCTGGATTATGTAATTGTAAAGTCTGGCCAATGAATACCCCTTTGAATCCCCGGGGAATCCCCGGGGCAAGGTGTGCGAGTGGTCCACTTTTTAAAAAATGGGTCAGACTGCCACAGCCAAAGAGCATCTGATCAATATCAGAAATCCCATTAAAAGTGCTTGCGAAATCATGAGAAAATCGGGAATGGAGTGGAGTTTTTTTTTTTTTTTTGGAGTAGGCACATGTACATATATAAGTTATAGATATAGGGCATAGGGGGATCTGGAGAAACAGGCGCCGTCTGGCTGCTTGAAAATGTTGCAATATTTTTGTTGGTAATTACGGCACATAAAATACCAAATAGATGGGATGAAATGAAAACCTGGGAATGATATTATTGGGAATTGGCTCAGAAACTCTATAAAATGGACAAATCGGGTGAGAAAAAAAGTAGTAATCATTATAAGCGATATTCAAAAAACTCAAAAATAATCATTATTCTTAAGCTTTATTATTACTGATAAAAATTTAATCAAAAATTATTTTAAAACTCAAAAACAATGATTATTTTTTAGCAATATCAATAAAAAAATAAAAAACCATGATCATTGTGGAATTAAAAAGGTTATCTATATAGTAACCAAATCCAAATTAATGATTATTTTCGATCCCTGGAAAATATAAATAAATCCAATACTCTAAGGAAAATCCGTTTTCAATGTGAGAAAGTCTTCCCTGAAAAGGACGAAGGCCATGGCTATTTGTGAACTTGAAATGGAGCAAAGTGCATTTTTCCTTAGAATACTTTTTACCCCCACATTTCCAACTTAGGATCTTAAGCCGCTCCGTGTGCATGCAACTTGGGAATCGCTTTTCCTGTCTGTCCATCTGTCTGTCTACCTGTGTTAACCTGTTGAGGCCTGACCATTTAAATGGCAAGTGGCTTAAACTAACGAGCTGTGGAAAAAAAAGAACATGGGGGCAATGCAGAATTTTCCAGGCACGTGGACATAGCTGAAGCTAAAGAAGAAAAACGAAGACACGACACAGCGCTCGGCATTCACGTGTAAGTCTACTTCTAAGCCGGAAAATCCCTGGACGTCTCCTTCGTTTCCTGGACGGACAAAACTAACCAACCACTAACCCATACACACGGCTCATTTTCATTTTCCGAGCATTTTCCGAAAAACGAAAACAGAAAACGAACTCGAAACGCGAAGTCAATTCAATTAAAAGCTCGTGTTTCATTTCAACGCACGCTCCCCAGCGGTTGGTATCTTCCCATACAAACGGGGGGCGGGCCAGTGGGCGGCTTTGGGGGTGGGCGGGGCAATGAGTGGCCGTCCGCCCGCCCGGGGGACAATGCAAAAATCCAAACAAATATTGCGGCTGCTGTGGCAATGTCAATGGAATAATAAGCGTAGAATAAACAACGACAAATTGCTCTTTTACGCAATAAATTAACAACAACACACGCACTGGAAGAAAAATTGCAATGTGCACTTATACAAATTTATTCAGCCTTTAAATTTAAAAAAAAAAAAAATTCTCAAATTTTCCCCTTAAATATAGAAATTTTTTTCTGATACAACATTTCAAGTAAAAAGTTTTCTTAAAAATAGAAAAAATTAAAATCTGTAATTTTTTTGGGCTGTTTCTGAAAAAAAAATTGTCTACGTTTTTGTGGAAATTTTCAGGTTTTTTTAAAGAGTGTAGACTGTAATTTGCAACAATTCTAAAAAATTTTTGGATTTAAAAAATTGTTGTTGTAAATTTTACAGTAATTTTAAAGTTATTTAACGTAATATTCTTGATATTTTACCTATTTCAGCTGCTTTATGCTCGACTATTTTCCGCAGTGCATCGCCTTATCCGAGCAACATGGACACGAAGAGCACACACACGTTGTCGGGACACGTTTTATGCTGATTTCAACCGCTTTTCCTCCCGCCCGCCTTTCCACCCGCTTCTCCTTCTCGGAATCCAGAACGAGAATCGAGCAAATGACGCAGGATTCAGTTCCTGGCACTGATAACTGCATTCAATTCATGCCAATTGGGAAGCTTATTTGCTGCAGGCGTAGGATGAATCACGGGAGAGATAGGGGGATATGGAATATCGACGGATGACACATGGCAGCTAATGGGGTAACTCATGCTGCAGTACTCAGCGATGGGGAATCGATGGGAAATCCTGTTTTTCATGGGCTATTCCGCAGTCAAACTCATTACTTCAATTAAAACAACCGAACAATGAGAACATCATTTCAATAGCTATTAAATCGGTTATGTGCTTATGATGAAAATAATTTTTTACCCCCGAAATATATCGCGTGGGACTATAAATTACTACATTGGCGCCAAGATAAACAAAAATTTAGCATTCTTGAGGCATTAACTTGCCATCAAATGTTAGATGTACTTATTTATAAGCCTTTATTCATGCACAAATGATTTATTTCCATAAATCAAAATACTAAGCTAGTGAATTTAATGTACATACCACGAAAATGTAAGAAGAAACACAAAAATGCAGTGCTGACAGCTCCTGGGCGAGGGATTAACAATCCAGACTCGCATCGCGAGAATAAAAATAATAATTATGGCAAAACAGGCGACATCAACAACACATCTCGATCCCATACCCTTTCCCCCACATATTTGTCACATGCAGAGAGAAAAAGATCACTTAATAAAAGTATATAATACCCACGCCTTCCTCATATTAAATAAATTCCTATTTTCCATTGTTTCTGCAGCTTGCAAGGTCACACTGAGCTTCAGGTGTGACCAGTAGATCAAACAACGCAAGGTAATATTCATATAGTTTCTGGATAATAAGTTTAAATGATTTTTCTGCCTGTATGAATGCCTCTATATCTATATCCACATGCATAATAATGCACGCACCAAGTGGGACCGAGTTGGAAACAGCATTTGGCATTTGGCAGTGAAGACGGTGGATGGAGGGAGATTGCCGATCTGAGGATGGAGGTTGCACAAGTATATGGGGATGGCAGTGACCGACCCGCAGACGGTCCGCAGATTTCTTCTTTTCTCGTCTTTGGCGCGCTTTGATTTTGCCTGCTGCTCGTTTTCAACTAAAGTTCAATGCGCCCCCTGACAGGCCCCTGCGCGCCCTTTTGCAATGCCTGTTCAGTTCCGCATAGTTATGCCTCGGTCGGGTGCCCATTGTGTGGACAGGACTGGGGTATATCGGTTTCGATTCAAAGTGGTTTTGTCACAGATAACATTTTTTTTATAATTTCATAGGTTGAAGGTAATATTAGAAATGATAGAATAAAAATAATAATTTTTGGGTTTCATTTTGCAGGTTGCAAGGTCACACTTAATCCACATTAAAAAAGGTGTGACCAGCTGTTAAAACAAAGCAAGATTAGTTTAGGGCAATATGGGGCAAAATCGAGCCGTTTTTATGGGAAAATAAAGTGGAAAATGCGTAGACTCTCTCTACAAGGTGTGGGGCAGTCGAAGCCCCCTCTTTTCGACCCCTTTTTTCGCCGCATTTGTTTGCTCGGCGGTGTCACAGCAGGTTGGCTGGTGGCTTCGCCTGGTGGCTTATCAGCTCTCGCCAATGTGGCTGCGGTCTGGATGATTTCTGATTTCTGTTCTCCGGAAGGGGGAAGGCCAAAAGGGGCGGTAGGTGCCACATACAATTGTCGGCCGACACGCCTTGCGGTAATTATGTAAATTACCTATCAACAAGCCAAACAACAACAGCAACCTAGCCAATTGCCACAGCGACGACAACTTATCAAGCCGACTTCGGTTGCCTTTTTTTCATGGCCCGCGGTATCGAAAACTTAGATAAATCTTACTCACAGCAAAATGAGAAAAGCTAGTAAAACATAAAAAAAAACAAAATTATGAGTATGCATCGTTCATGTCCGAGAGTATCTGGCATTCAAATCGCCAAATTGGCAACTACAAAAACAACAAAAACGAAAAAAACTGGCCAAAACAAAAACATTTTCTTTGCCCAAGGCAAAAATAAAAGGTAAAAGAGAAGGTCGAGGAAAATCCAAAAAGAGCAATGCACAAAATTTATAAAGCCAGACAGAGAGATGCGAGGAGATCATGTGGAAACACAAAAAAAAAAATATAGGAAGATATATACATATATTTATAGTAGGTACCCCATACCCATTATAATCCAAACAAATTCCTGGGGTCTGGTCTGGAAAATCTTGAAAGTCTTCTTCGTATCGATGATAAACAAAATATTCTAACAGCAAAAATTTTTGCTTGAAAATGTTCGATGTTCGATTAATTAGGAGATCAAAGCGATTGGGGCAAAACCGAATTCCCGAAATGTCTTTAAGGCACGCAAGTCGAGCTCATCGACCGATCCATTGACCAACTTAGACCCCTCTCTCCAGATCCCCCCCTCACCCGCATCTTCCCCTCTTTTCTCGGACTCGGATTCTCCCCCTTTCATCTTCGCTTTTACCGTCTCCTAACGAGGCGTGAAATTGTTCATGTTAACTAATTGGTCCTGACGGTCAACGGACAGTGTGAAGAGCATTGATCGGCCACAGTGATCGCTAAAACTATGCAGACCATCGGGAGAATTTTTGCATAAAGTCGATCTATCGATTATATCGATCGATTATTTCGATTATCGATTATTTTGATAAAGTAGTTTCATGTTGCGGGTATTTCCAGTAGGTGAACTATATAAGAAAGTATATCTATATATGGTTTTTCTTTAGTCAACATTTTAATAAGTGCGATAAGTCTTCCTTTCCAAAAAAGTTGTAAAATATCGATATATTTTGATAAAGTGATTTTATGTTTTGGATGTTTCCAGTAGTGGAACTATATAAGAAAGTATATCTATATATGTTTTTGCAGACTATTTTCTCTAGTGAAAATTTTAGTAAGTGTAATACGAATAAAATAAGAGATCAAAAATCTGAGACATTTACCCATCTGCCAGATTTAGCTTACTTTTTTTTTTACCCACGTTAATTGGTTAAATCCAAAGTAAGCCGATTTTGATATATATATATATATATATGAAAATGGGTGGAGGAAATCACACTTAAATGTTGACAGCTGCTCGTAATAGAATTCAACGATTTGGAAAATCTGCTTCACATTAAACAATGACAGATCTGAACTCGGTTTTCCCACTTCCATTATTTATTTGGAGCATCATCGGTTGTTGTTTTAACGGAACTTGGCCTAGGTTAAGATTGCGGCACGGCTAAGGTTACACATTACGGCCATTGGAGGGTTAAGGTGCGGGCGATTGAAAAATCGAAAGGGGGAGCGGTGGCGGGGGCTTAGCACCTGGGTGGCCAACCCGAAATCAACCTGTGTGGCTGCTGCTGCCAACACAGGTAAAAGGAGACAATTAATTTCATCTTTCGATTGAAAATCAAGTCGCAGCATCAATAAAAAAAAAAACAAACCTTAAGCAGGAAAACGCTTGAAACTTGAGTGTGATCAGTTCGGTGGGTACGATAGTGTGAGGAAAATCAAGTATTTTCTTACTGTGAGAAAAATAAGACGAGCTTTAGATAGTGTGGAAAAATAAATAAAGTCAAGATTCATTAAGTGTGATAATGAAAGGAAACGAAGTTACTCTAAAATGAAGTATAATAATAATATATTATAATAATATATATTATAATATAAGGGAAATGTAAATGATTTGAACTAACTGTAAAAAATAAGTTCATAGTTTCAATATATTTAACAGATGCCAATTCATGCGGCTTAAGAATCGCGCAGCTAATTCCCACGTAGAGGAACCCCAGTTGCTGCTGGATTTTTTCGTATTCACACTTTATGGGTGCCCAAACAATAACAATAACAATTTCCTGGTAAACACAAGTCCCGCGGGTCGGAAATCGTTAAATGTATTATTATTTATGGGCCATCGGTTGTATGGATCGATGTTTACAGTAGTGATATCAATATTTTGCGCGTATTTCGGGGGTGTGCGGAAATCTCTGTTCACTTGGAAATATATATATATATATATATTGGAAAGCCAAACCGCAAGATATACGGATGAGGGATTTACCCTTTTTGACTTTTTTCCACCCCTCTCGAGAGGTCCGAGATCCCCTTGAAAATATCCCCCTGGACAAAATCCGATGCAAATTGCAACCCTCGTGCGGGTCCTGCAATAAAATAATTTCGTGTAATCCGGTGCGCGTGCTCTCAATTATTGTGAAGCGATTTCGTGAGTAAGGAGGGTTAAATCCCCGGGGCAGAGGGGTTTTCAATAGAGAGCCAGAGGGAGGGGGGAAGGTGGTCCATCCAGGTCCTGCGCGTGCATTCTCGGAACGAAAAGGCCCAGAGGTTTAAGTTGCATACCCATTTCCTCATAAGATTTCTCTCGGCTTTTGCGAATACGATCTTTTTCTAATATTTTGGTAGTTAATACAGAGTTTTAAAAAAGCATTAAATGTTTTTGTATATATTTTGTTAACCTAAGAAATTTTTCTACATTTTCTTTACTTCAAAAAACATTTTTTGGAAACATTTTCTATGTTATACTTTTTAAGATACTTTAAAAAATTAAATAAAATTTTTTTTAAATAAATTTGTTTGTATCTTTACTTCCTTCCTTTTTAAGATACTTAAAAAAAATAAAAAAATATTTTTTGAAATAAATTTGTTTGTATCTTTACTTCAAAAAAACGTTTTTTTAAAACATTTTCTATATAATATATTTTATAATTCTTAAGAAAAAAAAAAAATCTGAAATAATTTTTTTTTGTATTTTGAAAGTGAAACTGGTAATGCCTTTTATCAGATCTTAAAGAGCAAACATTTTTCAAATGTTTTTCATTGCTAGGACAGCCCAGTGGTCGGAACCCCAATACCTTGAACTTTGTGCTCGGGTTATTGTTTTCCCTCTGCCATTCAGCCACACATTTTCCATTTCCCCGCTCTTTCTAGCTCTGGGAAATTCATATTTGCGTGTATGTGAGAGATGTGAGCTGGTGCATATATCATTCCATTCGTGTTGCTTGCACTTTGAGCTGCTTGAGCAGTCGGGAAATTCTATGGGCACTTTCAGTGGAAAACGCAAAAGTGAAATTTCCTGCTCTTAATTACGTTCTATTTTTGGACACCAAAACGGAACGGAGCGGAGCAAACAAAACAATTCAGATACAGAGACAGAGACAGGACAAAGGCGAAATTCTCCTTTTGGCAAATCGCGTTTCATGCCATCTGATTATGCCTTTCGATTCCACACACATACAAGTATATTTCTTTTGGCTTTTAAGCTGGATTTGATTTTAAGTCGCAGTTCGAAAATTAATTTTCCCGTTTTGTCCCTCTCTGATTTTTGCCGCGATTTCGTATGCCCGAGTATTTGACAAATTCTTTAACACTCACAACGTGCTCCAGAAATATAACCGAAAATCAGGAATAAGGAATGACTTGACAGTGAAAGGGATTCAAAATGCAAAAGGCATGTACATCTGGGGGGAAAAAATCAAGGTTAAAATTTATAGAATATTATTTCCGAATTTATGTTTTTTTTTTTTTAGATTTTTATGTCAATCCGTTCTGGTTGAATTTTACTACTGACCGGGGTTTTTAAATAGAATCTTATATATTGGTAATAGATAATAATAATATATAAATAAAATATTATCTTTAAAGTTTTGGGAAGCACTCACATCACTTTCAATTATTATCATTTCAAAGGACTGCTAAAAAATCAGCCATGTCAAAACCACTCTTTCAAAACCCACAAATTCTGCACAGTAGCAGCTGTCTGGGTCGGGATTTAGGTCTGGATCTCGATCTGAATACGAATCTGAATCTGAATCACTGGCACAAGTGGGTACAGCTTTCGAGGCAAGTGAACCCCAAACCCCGAAACGAAATAAAAAAACGCAGTCCCTGTCACCGATCCACCTCCTCTGAAATCCAGAAAAGATCGTGTTACAGGCGTGCTTTTGACACGTTTCAAAAACAAGATGCGAAAAGAAAACAAAAAAACCCCTAAGAGGGAAGCAGAACTTGAGTGATTAACAAGAGAGAACGCTCTAGTCGAGAGCCTCGACTATCAAATACCCCGTACTCAGCTAAAGCAAGCAGTGACAAGCAGGGCAAACCAAGCAGTCGCTTGAAAGTGGCACCATCTATTTGGCAGACAATTCATTAATTGCTTATAACTTTTTACTGGGTGATCCGACTTAATAAATTTCTTCTACGTTTAGGTAGGTATAGGTACAGACGAACATGGCTAGATCGACTCGGCTAGCGATCCTGATCAAGAATATATATACTTTATGGGGTCCGAAACGCTTCCTTCTACACTTTTTACATACTTTTGCACGAATACAGGGTATATTGTATTCTACTCTACGAGTTACGGGTATCAAAACGGAGTTCGGATGGGAAACTACGTTCAAGTTCAAAGGCATATCTGCAAATATATCACGGGCAGCTGGAATACATCATCAATTGGCTTGAGTATTGATTAAGAGAAGCGAAGAAGAAGGAAAAACAAATACAGCCAACCGAATTAAACAAAAATTAAAATTAATGAGTTTTAAGAGCGGCAATTTGTAAACAATAACTGCAGGGCAAATGGTTCATGATTTTTGCAGGTTAAAGGACATTAAACTCTCGGAATTTACACGTCTCTATTGGCAAAGGGACTTCCTGCTCGACTATACGAGTAAGCGATGAAGCACGAAGTGCGAAGCACATGTGATTAGGAAAAAATCACGGAGATTCTTAGAAGAAAAAAGGGGAAAAAGGGTGACTAATGGGACTTGTGTTCGTCGTACACTTTCAAAGTTTTCAGTAGTTTTTGATACTATCAATTTTCATAAACAAAGGTTCTTTTCTAAATAATATACAACTTTAAATTTTGATAAAACATAAAATTGTAATATATTGCAGTTTTTTCTCTATACTTATATACTTAAGAATACATTTTGCACTCTGGTTTTACTATTTCCATGATATTTCTCTGCTCTAGTGAATCGTTAGCTTCTTTGTGCTTCAGCTATTCTTCAATTTTCTTTTCTTTTTTTTTACAGATCCTTTTCACTTTGTGTTCGTACTTGTTTGTTTGTATTCCTTTGTTGGTTGAGCTTTCTGCATTTGGTTCTACTTGGCCATGCCTTCTGTTCGGTTTTTTTTCCTATGACGAACAAACAAAACAAGTAAGAACAAAAATTGAAACGGTTAGCCTCAAAACTAAACCATGTAATGAGTACCCTTTCTAAAAATATAACCAGCTGGTTTATTTATTAGAAATGAACAACACTTAACCCCCGGTTAAAAAAAAATTAGTAAACTAAATATTTACCAAGCGAAAAAAATTGAAGAAAATGTATTTTCCTTAATAATTAAAAAAAAAAACAGAAAATATAAATTTTGTATGGCCAATTTGTGAACTTCTTTTTAATATTTAACCGGAGGTTAAACGAAAAATGCAACTCGGAAATGAAAAACAAAGATCAGATGATTTAATTTACCAGCAATAAAGATAAGAAACCTAGCAACTTGTCTTTGAAGACATACAATGAATTTTTGAGTACCTGTTTTCTACTGCCCCCAAACCTTCGGTTAAATCGACTTGCAACTCTTTGAAGGGTATGTGAAAATGGTGCAATAAAGGAAGCAAAGTGGAACCGACTGCAAAACTGCTGTCGGGTGCTGCTGTTTCTGTTTCTGTTGTTAATTCATGGAAATTTATGTTTTAATGGCCAGCAACAACAAACTGGGAGCTGCGAACTGCAAGCGCAGGCAAATTGCGAGCGTCGGCGGCTGTGCTTTTTGGTTTCTCATTAAAAGCGAATTTGCCTGGGCGACAATAATAGCTATGGCCACTCGTGCAACAACAAAGTCGCACTGACCAACTGAGCAACTGAACAACTAAACTGTGTTAAGTAAGCACCCAGGTTGTTGTGGTTGCCTTAGTTGTCGTCTGAGAATGCGGGCGGAAGAGCGAGGGTCTTGCGGGGTGTCTCGAGGAAGTGAAGAGGGAGGACCCAAGTGCGTGGGCAGCGATACCGAAACCGAAACCGAAAGTGCAACTTGCAACTTGCCACCATAAAAAAATCAACTTGGATATATATACCCACTCGGCTACAGGTTAAACTCTGTATGAACTTTGTTTAAGTTCATTTTGAATCCACAGAAATATTATTTACACTTAGGTAACCCCTATGCACAGTAACCCTTACTTTAATAAGTTAATCAACACATATTTACCCAAAAGAAAAAACATAGTTTAACTCTTAAAACTTGTTGTATTGAAAATATACTAGATGCAGTATGAAAGTGTGGTATTTAATTAATACTATAATAATAATAATACAATATCTCAACTCTTTAGTATTAATTTCGTACTGAGTATTACAAAGATCTGATAGTATAAATGTAATTCTCATCTTATATCATCTGTACTATAAATCCCATACTAAATATTACAAAGATCTGACAGTATAAATGTAACCTCTCATCTTTTTGAAACTCAATAGTTTTGAATTAATACACGAAGTAAACTACTTTATATGATCTTTTTTTTCGGTGTAACCACTTTTGCTTGCAAAAATTGTGGAATTCCCAAAACAATCAGGTAAAATGTATATATTTCGTGGAGAAAAAATATCCATAACTTGAATTGGTTATGGGACAGTTGACTCTGTTTATGGAGGCCCTACTGTATGTAGTGTTTTTTGGCTTGGGCGTTCCAGCAGCACAAATTGCAAAGAGCTTTATGACACCTGGCATGCAATTACATGGACATTCCATTCTCGTCCCCCCACAAAACGAGCCGCAATCAATTATGCAATGTACCTACATATATATGCACACTCTCGATATATTGACTATATGTGGTTTTTCCCATCCGGTGGAAAATTCACCAGTAAATGTTCTCGACAAGGATAGCAAAGTGGAATCGAGATTAGATCGGGGCGTTTTGTCGATTAATCAGTTTGGATGTATTTATTATAATTGCTTGCCAAGTTCTGGATCTCGTAAGATAGTAAACGTGTTTGCTGGATTTTCTGGGGTATTTAAGTTTACTTATAAAAATCATGAAGGTTTTTTGTTTCTACACAAGTTTCCATTCTTTTTCTTAGCCATCCATCTAGAGACCTTTACTAAGGCTATTATCTATACCTTCAGCTTTTCAGGCTGTGAATTCGTTGCGCTGCAACAAAGTAAGCCAAAGTAAGAACCTGAAGCTGGCATCTCAGTTCTAATAATCAGGAAATAGTCGCCTGTCTGTGGCTTTCTTCTTATTTTCCGTCTGCAAATGCTGCTGATTTCAATGCACTTGGGAAAATTTATATAGAACATATGGTATCGAATAATAATAATAACAAAGATATGAAATATTTTGAAATATTATAAACTTTAAACCTATTCCCATTAACTGCAATACTTAATGTATCATTTTTATACATTTATGTTCTCGATAATTGCCCCATTTCATTTTTGTGGCTGTGTGTGAGTGATATTATTGCTGCGGGATCTCTCCGTCTGGAGCCTGTCTGTCATCGTTGGCCAGCTATCCATCGTCCGTCTGCTCGTCTGCTTCCGGCTCAAATGCTCCAGGCCACGCCCAGGCTCACGGCTCGGACATAAATCATGTTGTTGACCAACAACGGCAGCAGCGGCCCACTGTCATCGGCAGTCAGCATTTGGCCACGTTAAGAAAACCAAGAAAAGCAACTACAACTACAACTACAACAGATGCGTGCCAAAAACGTTTTGTGCCACAAAATGCTGGCCATACGCTTTTTGGTTAGACACATTCGTCGCGCACTGCCACATTATTATACCCGTTACACGCAGAGTAAAAGGGTATATTGTATTGCAAAAGTATATATAAAGTAAATACCTAACGAAATGTAGAAGAAATTACTTAAATCGCACCACTCAGTAAAAAGTTATAGACAAATATTCCGCCACTTTCAAGCGACTGCTTGGTTTTGCCCTGCTTGCCCCTGCTTGCTTTAGCTGAGTAACAGGTATTTGATAGTCGAGGCTTCCCTCTGGTTTTTTATTCATTTTTTTATGGCTTATTTTCAACTATTTCAAGTCAATCCAGTTGCTGACAGTCGAACACAAAAACTTAATTAAGCGACAGAGTGGGGCAACCAAAAAACAAAAAGAAAAAAAAAAAAGTGGGGAATCATCGATCTGTATTTGCTTGGCCCAGTTTGCCACTCGGATTCTAATTCCAATTTTCGATTCGATTCGATTCTGAGGCGAAAGTAATGCGGCTGGGTCAACGGTGCGTATGGGCAATGCGGCTAAACTGACTGGCCATTAGCCAATTTGGTGGATCGGGGGCGTTAAGAGGCTGTACTTGGAGGGAGTATGTGACGCACACTTGCCGCACACTTATCGCTGGCAAGTGATCAGCAGCAGCATGCAACCGGCGACGACAGAAGACTTTGCCACAACTTAATTTAATTTTTTACATTTTTTGGCTAATTTTTTTTTTTTGCATTTTTTTGTGCTCTTTGCATCACGTAAAGTGGAACGGCTAAATGAGGTGACGGTGGGGTAGGAAAAAGAAGGGGCCACAGACAATTGGCCAACTATTTGGCGGCTTTAATTGGCTTGCACAATGCCAGTGAAAAAGTCACACGACACCAAAAATGATGCTTCAGAGTGATACAAGCTAATTTTGAATCAACAAAAACAAAAAACAGAATTATTCAAATAAGCTAAAGCTACTAAAAATATAAAAAAATGGTTAAGTTTCTACACAACTACACACAAATCAAAACTTGATCCGAAATGATGATCTATTTGATAAAACCCGGGATCAATCGAACATATCAATTCGAAGTACGCGAGTTCGAATTTTCGAATGAAATTTAAGTCGCCATATTGCTTTTTCCCCTCTTTTTCGAAGTCAGCGAATCTCCGAGAGAGAAAATCGACAGAAGTTACAGTTTTTAATATCAATTTTACCATGCAATTATGGTAAAAACGAGTTATGTTCAAAAATCGAAACTGCTTTCTAAAATTCTAGTTTTGAATAAATAAAATATTTTAAAAAAATTCCAAAGCCTTTCCAAGCTCCACTGTGTTCGAGCCACATTCGTATTCGTAAATCTCGTGGCAGCCACAAGTTGCGACTTGGCTTAATGGTGTCAACACCGAAAACCAATTGGCAAATGTAGATCTCGTGGCGCCCAACCACGCCCCCCCGCCGACCCCCCCCCCTCCCCCCTTTGCCCCAGCGACAATTGTGTCCAAGAAGAGTGGCAAAAAAAGAGGCAAGCGAAAAATTTATGGCTTTCAATTGGCATTGACAGCGATAATTGGCCGCGTGTGCCGAACTAAGCCAAGTCAACACGGAGCCAGAAAAAGAGGGTTACCAGAGATGCAAAATGCGAAAGAGAAGGTGGTCGCAGGGGGGGGAAGGGGGGTCCCAGAGTGCCGACATATTGACAGCACGCGGGCAGAAGCAACAAGCGGCAGCTAAATAATGTCCAATATATATTCGGCCATTAATCATCTTGGCCATGGCCTACAAAAGTAATGTGTTTAAAACAGCCACCAAACGTGGCGGCCACTTTCCTTGCATCGCTGAAAAGAATCGGTGGCGAAATTTATGGCTGCAGATAATTAAATCTCGACATTTAATCTAAATGGGAATGGCTAAGAAAATTACAATCAGAGAGATCAGGCAAATAAAAGCTGTTCATGAAAGAATTTTAAGTTTGATTTCCTTTTTCCAATTCAATATTTATTCATATTCATTTATTACTATGTTTATACTATGAAATTCGTGATTTATCAAAAGCGTGAAATAAAAAAAGTCGCTGTTTATGCGACACAGCCAAAAATGGTAGAGTTGCCGGACCGATCAAAAATGGATGTCACTCGCGACATAACTAATTACTATTTAACAAAGAAGTTGGACAAAGTGCAATTATACTAGTGGTCTTATTAAAATATAACATAAATAATGTATAGCTTTTGTTTTTAATGCCCTCGAGTGGATAAATAACTTTTTGGAGGCAAGTCGATTTATTTCTAGGGATCTGGCAACATCGATAATTTAAACAATTTAATTAAACATCGTATAAACACAGTATATGATTACTTTACATTCAAATCAAATATAAGAGTTTATTATTCAACGCATTTCGCCCACAGATTGTGAAAAATCGAGCGAATATTCACAGGAAACCGCAACATAAAACGCATTTTCAAGCAGAACCCACAAATGCACATGGAGAAATAACTTATTCTTAGGCTACCTATTTTCCAACCCATGCAATCAATCTTAAGTGGGCTTTTCAATCACTTCTCTCTCATATCTCATCATCATTTAAATTAACCGATGGCACCTCTTTGGTTGTGTTTCCCCCTCTTTTCATTGCTGTTTGTTTTCCGTTTTCGATGGCATTTTTTTTTATTTTTTTTGGTTGGTACAACAGTACGTATGAGCATTGTCTGGAGTTGTTTGTTATAATTTCAGATAAGTTGAGATTGCCGATTGTCGGTTACATTGTTTTCTTGTTGCGGTTGTTATTATGCAAATTTTGGCTAACAACCGCTTACAAAAATAGAGAGAAAAAAGCAAAAGGCGACCATAGTTTCAGGGGGGTTTGAATTTTAATTAACGTTGCGCATACGCCGCGTGGTACACCCTGCAACTGCCATCCGAGGTGTGTTCGATGCCGTTGGGCAAAAAGTATGCCAAGTAAATACGGTTTTCAAAACGAAATAATGAGCACACTTTTTTTTCGGCGTTTTCTGTCCAATTTTTTGGTGGCCTTTTTTGTGTGTGCTTAGATGCAGGCAAAGTCTAAACACTTTCACTAAAAATCCACCAAAGGCTACACGAATTTCGTGTCGTACATGACAAACTCTCAACTTGACTTAGTGAGGGCGAAGGGGGGAGTGGGTGGGAGGACAGCTAAGTGGCTCAAAACAGCCCATGGCTCATCCTCGAGTTTTGGAAATAAGTACCGTGAAAATGGTTAAGCAAATTTTTTTTTTACATATTTTAAAATGGGTAAATTTACTTCGGCACTTAGCAATATTATGTGTGTAATAGAGTAAAAAACCTCGTTAAATAAAAATGTAAGTAAGTTAATATTCAGATTTTTTATGATTTTTTGTTTTTATTTATTTTTTTGGTTTTATTTTTTAAATATTTTTTTTATATATTTTTTATATATATTTTTATATATATTTGAAATGGGTAAATTCACTTCGTCACTTATTAAGTGGTTATGCAGCTTACAAAAACCTCGTAAAATAAGAATTAAAGTATGTTAACAATCAGATTTTGTATGATTCTTTGTTCTTTTTAATTTAAAGATTTTATAAAATTTTATAAAATTTTTTAAAATTTAATACATTTATTCTTTAAAGATCAACAATATTTATTATAAAAATCATTTTTTATAACCTTAATAATCTGAATATTTTGTATCGTTATCGTTATTCATTAGAAATAAGCCCAGTTGAGAAATCAGAAATCACTTATTGCCCAATATCGTTCGCCCCCAAAGTACTTAACCCCACAAAATGCCGACAAACTTGACACCCCCCAATCACCACATAATCATATAATTCCCCGCGAACACACCAGCGATATCCACTGTAAAATATCGGCAGCGATAACCAAAGAAATGCCTTTGGAAATGGAGAGAAAAGAGACTCTCTGGCGACATTGATTAACGAGTGCTTAGTTAAAGCGGCACTCAAACACGCGCTGCTAATGCCGCAGATACGCCAGCAATAATAGTTGCAGATACGCCAGCAGCACACAGGCGACCGCAGCAGCAACATCGAAGCATAGCAGCAACATCGACAAACAAAAGTCAACAGCAATATTGCGGACAATAACGGGGAAATAAGCGACAACAAAAGTGCAATAATAATTTCCAACGTTTTATTCGTCCTCATGTTTTCTGAATAATATGAATATGAATAAATGAATGCAAACGGAATCTAGGCATAAATTTGAAGTGGCAAGCACTACTTATTGCCATTTATTTGCCATGCATCTGTGCAAATACTTTGAAATATGTTTTTATTAATTGCCAAGTGAACACCCTTCAACCGGCGGTTAATTTCAAGTTAGTCTGTTGCTCTGGAGGTACGTATATATACGTGTATATCCGAGGGGTATATGCGACTGGTGGGCATTGACCTGCACTGAACCAAAGTATACAAATGTACAGCTGTTTTTGAAATAACGCTAGGCGAGCCTAAGAAAAATGTGAATATTCATGTTAGTCGATGATTAAAAAGGTTTTCGAAAGAAGATATCACTTTAAATCAATTATTTTAAACATTGTTATAATATTATTATTATTATTATTATATAATATTCTTGGAACATTATAGTATAATATTCTTGTCAGGATCAAGAGATCACCTAAAATCGATTAATTAAACATTATATTAAAATATTCTTATCAGGATTATTTTAACATTATATTTGAAGAAATTTAAGAAGCGTGGAATTTAATTCCTCTTTTTCAAGTTGGCTGCGTAGCAATTACACAATTTGTTCCCTCTTTAATAAACTCATTTTGCTTTTAATCTTTCTATTTACATTCCGAAAACTCACCGAACTTTGATCTTGTCACATTACTTAATTAAATCAAATGAATCGGTTATTTATTTTCGGTTGAGATTAGATTCTATAGGCTTTGCCCTTTCCCACCTCGTTTTAATCTCGTATAAATAGATCGCGATGCGTTTATTTTTGGCAGTCGCTTTTTTTGTTTTGTTCTTGTCAAGAACAACTACAAATCACACTATTAGTGAGTCACACGCTGGCCAACAACAAATTACGCACAGAAAAAGCCAAAACATTTGCGGGAATCTGAATCTAAGGGGGGTATATTTTTTTTCCGTGTGACTCATCAGGCCAACAGCTGGTATAAAATTGTTTTAGACAGTCATATATCCTAGCAAATAATGAGCTTGTGCAATTTTTTTGGTTTTTATATAGGTTACATTTTTAAAATATTTTTTTTGTTTGTTAACAAACTGTATTTGCCATATTAATGTAGTTAAGATCGCCCCATAACATGGTCAAAAAAAAAGGTAATAAAAAAAAAATTGGTTTTTCTGTTAAATAATATTGTAGATTTTTTCTATTTTTTGTTTGTTAACAATATAGTGATTGTCCAAAGAACAGATTCTAAATTAAAAAAAAAAACAAAAAAAAAATGGGGTTTCTGTTAAATAATATTGCTAATTGTTTATATGTATATATTTATTTATTAACAAATTGTAATTGCGCAATTATTGTAGTTAATACAAGCGATTGTCCAAAAAACAGATTCTAAATTCAATTAATAAAAAAAAAAAAAAAAAAAATTAAAAACAAATAAATAAAAAAAATATTATTTATTTCTATTAAATAAAATTTTGAATTTTGTATATTCCTTGTTATCAATTGAAATTTGTTAACGTTTAGGTTACCCACATTTTAGTAGCACAACTCCTGCGGCATGCTGATGGGGTAAACCCAAATTGCTGTGTCGTCTGAGCAACTGCTGCTGCTGCGGCGGATTATCCAGAGCGGACTTAATCAGTTGAAAGGCCATTATTTATTTTTCTTTTTTGGAGGGGGAACAAAAACGCACTTAATTCCTCGCCTATTCTACAATCAACATCACAATTCTGCAATCATTCACTCGAGTCTAAGGCTCCTTCTTTTCCAGCCCAAAAAGGGGTGAATTCATTGTACTTCGCGGCGAAGGAGAACAACACACAAAGCCCGCGTTTTTTGGCAAACACACGAGAAAAAAAAAAGCATGCGGCATCCACGACAAGATCGATTCTACTGAAACCGCATCCATGAATCCATCGCCATGGCGAACGTGAGCGTGAATGGAACATGGAGAGCGGAGCCCGAAGCGCAGCGCAACCGAAGTGGGCAAAAAAAAAAAAAGCCGAAAAATATAAAAACGAAATCAAACAAAACGAGACTGTAAACGGTGTGTGGAAAACGTAGGCTCTGTAGACTCCAAAGCCAGTGGAGCATGGATCGTATCGCTGGGTCTGGGGCCCGAATTGAATGGGGTTCGCTCGGCTCGGACGATGATATGATGCTCTGATGCTCGCTCCGCATGCAAAGTCGCTGATAAAAATGTATAGAAAACTATAGAGAAAACGGGGGGCGTTGCTTTCAGTCCAGGGGTGAGCATTGATTGAGAACTGATTGAGAAAGATCTCCTAGCAAGAGTTCAACACTTCCATACGAAGAAGTCAGTGCGGAAACAGGAAGTTACTGAGCATCACCAACGCAAAACGGTCTACCGATTTAAACTAATTCAATATAACCTTTAAATAAGATTATTACATTGCATTTTGGCGCCAATTGTAGATTAATCGATATCGATTCCGATAAATGCTGTACATTTAGATCATGTCATTTTCTCCTACACAAGAAATTGTACCTTACGTGGTGCTAAATTATTTAGACACAAACCCAATATACGTTTGGGTTTCAGACGATAGATGGCGCCACTGCTGTGATTGTCCAATCAACCCGCTCGATGGCGCATTCTACACAGTGCCGCCACCTATAGAGTTTTGTGGGATTCACTTTATATTCCCATATATATTCTTGTTCAACATGAAATATATCATATAGCTGTCATAGGATCGATCAGAAAATTATTGGGAAAATATTAAATAATAAAATAAATAAAAATCATAAATGTAAATCGAAATGTTATAATCTTCTTCTATATATCTTTCTAAATTAAATAAAAATCAAAAGACTATACCATATAGATGCCTTGGAAACTGTGCGAAAACGGGTGCAAATCACAAATACTCATTTAATCCAAAGCAACATTTTTTTAAGGTTTAACAAAAATATTTTGTAGTTTCGAAAACTTTAAACGAACAAATTCTTTGGTTCCAGGATAGGATAAAAAGGGCCCACCTATCGAATTATTTAAATAAAATGAAAGATAGTACAGTTTTCTGTGCAAAGCTTTTTAGCTCAAGGACTAAGGATGCCTAAAAATGTTGTGATAATACAAAAAATTATATTATAAGAGAAATTTCATGAGCTTTTTTGTCCTTATTATGGCACACATATTATATCGTATAATAAACCCAAGGATCTTAGCTCAATAAAAGCGGGAAATAAGGGAGCTTTTAGTTCTGATGATATCCCATCGCATAGCACTCACCTGATAAACCCGTATCGTTGATGCTGGACGTTGAGGTTGAGAAACCGGGTAGCTTTCGCCAGCCCTTGCGACTCCAGAAACTCCTGGCCTTCGATTCCGTGGCAGCGATGGTGTTGGTGTTGCTGTTGTTCTGAACCGTTTGCACGCCAT
The DNA here is from genome assembly GCA_037075245.1 of Drosophila mimetica. Taxonomy (NCBI): domain Eukaryota; kingdom Metazoa; phylum Arthropoda; class Insecta; order Diptera; family Drosophilidae; genus Drosophila; species Drosophila mimetica. The sequence goes on along the minus strand of JBAMCH010000005.1, from coordinate 19,400,013 downwards.
TGCGATGATTGGGCGGTCCCGGATCCTCGGCGGCCCGTATCCTGGCGCAGCTGAGTATGCGGCGGCCACAGGAGGCTCTCGTGAGGAAGCTACTCCCGCCGCCGCCGCCGCCGCCGCCGCCGCTCTGGCCGCTCTGTCCACTCATCCCGGCCTCGTCGTACACGGTGGCCGCTCGCTGGAAGGAACGACAGCTCTGGGTGCCCATGCCCATCAACGTGGGCGTTTGACGGGCGCACTTGATGTGCTGCGTTTTGCTCAGCCGCAGGCTGCCAATGTAACTGGCACCGCTGCTGCCGCTGAAGCCACTATCCAGATCGCCGCCGCCGCCGCAGGTGGAGGTCAGCAGCTGCTCGACCACGCCGAGTGGATGAGGAGGAGGAGCTGCTACTTTGGTCCGCTTACCCGACGACGTCTCTACCCCGCCGCTATCACAGATATTGTCCGCCGAGGCGGAGGTCAGACGGGCCAAAATCGTGGGCGGTTGTCCACTGGCCGCCGTTACACTCACACTGGGCTGCGGCGGTATGGTCTCCGCTCCTCCAGCTCCTCCTGCCGGCTGCTCCATCGTCTTGGGCGGACTCTCCGGCATCAGCATGGCCTCCACACTCAGATTGAGCTCACCGAGTATCTTGTGGTGGCGATTCTGCACGCGACGCAGCTCCTCCTCCACCAGCGTTTGATTCAGGGAGCCAGCCGAATGGGAGCCCACTGCACCGCGCAGATGATGGTGGCCGGCACTGCTGCTCGTCTGCAGGGCGGCCGCGTTGATCTCCTCGTAGAAGTTCTCGCTCTGACCCTGACCCTGGCCCGCTTTGGTGGCCAGCTTGTGGTAGCGCGTCTGGTAGGACTGCAGGGTGGCCGGGCTCACCAGCTGTTTGTTCTTCTTGCCCTTGGAGAGCAGGGCTCTGATGGAGTTGGGTGGCGGCTCTGCGGACGAGGAGGAGGAGGAGCACGAGGCGGTGACGGAGGCCACCACAGAGGAAGCTCCTCCGCCTCCGTTGGCTGAGGAAACGGCTCCCGGCACATTGGAGTGCCTCATCGCGGCACCGGGTTCGTAGTAGGCATACGAGTAGTCATGATGCAGGTGCACTGTGAAAAAATGCAATAAAACATTAATTATTTTCTTATTTCTTTTTTTAGATTTAAATCTGGAGTAAGGTAAATATTTAGGATACTTTTTAGCTCAAGTTACAACTTAATACAAAATATTTGCAAAACATTTGGATGCTGTAGCTCTACTGATTTGTGCTCTACCGTGATTCTCAAAATTATGATCAATTTGATAAAATCCGATATTGATATCGCACATATCAATTCGATATGCTTGAAATGTAAACAACGTGTAAGAGGTAGAAGGAATCGTTCCGTAGAAGAAATGTTTAAATCGCACCACTCAGTCAAAAGTTATAAGCAAATAATGAATTTATTCGCCACATAGACGGCGCCACTTTCAAGCCACTGCTTGGTTTGCCCTGCATGTCACTGCTTGCTTCAACTGAGTAACAGGTATTTGATAGTCGAAGCTCTCTACTATAGCGTTCTCACTTGTTCAATATGAATTTAACATTATTTTGTGGTAAAAACAATATGCGTATCGATATGATCCCGGCGTGATTTTTTTGTTCTGTGTGAAGGTGTTAACTGGGCCTTATTTTTATTGACTAGAAAACTAGAAAAATGCCATTTAATTTAGAGATTTGTATATATTACCTGTGTGGTGGTGGTGCTGCTGGTGGTGGCTCAGGTTTCTGCCCAACGACTTGCTGTGCCGCGCCGCCAGCTGCTTGAGATGATGTGGCGATGTCTCCAAGGTGGCTGTCTCATTGCAGATCTCTATGGCATCCGGATCCGGATCGGGATATCTGGGCAATTGCTGTCGCCGGCCAGAAGTGTTGCCCGGGGAACCGCCACCACCACCGGTGGGTGGTGGATAATCCGGCGGCGGTGGGAACTGCAGGCAGTGCTTAGCCACGACCCCGTGCACCGCCTCCAGTTGCTGTTGTTGCTGCTGTTGCTGCTGTTGCTGTTGCAACTTTTGCTGCTGCTGCTTGAGTCGCTGCAGTTGCGTCTGCTGTTGCGTGTAGTAATTCTGATTCGAGTGCTGTTGCTGCTGTTGCTTCAGCTTTGTGTGGACCAAAACCTTGCCGGCCACGCCCCCGCCCCCGACCACGCCCCCCTGGCCCGTCGTGGGGGCGGCCGTTGTCGAGTTGCTGCCATTGTTGCGTCTGCTGCCCAGGCCCAGGCTCTCCATGGCACATGGTGTGGCTGCTGCGCCAAAAGCTTCGATGCTGCCAAGAAAAGAGAGGCGAAAAAGCAATTAGGAAAATGTATATGAACCAAAATGTCTTGTAATATAGTGCCGACCAATAATAGGGAAATAATAACCCTTAGCGAATTCTTAAGTTAATGTATTAAAAAATACGCGAATTCTTCAGCTTCTTATCTGCCTACGTCACTTAATTGCAACGCGAATTCTTAAGTTAATGTATAAAAAATACGCGAATTCTTCAGCTTTTTCAGCCTTCTCTGCCTTTTACTTAATCGCATCGCGAATTCTTAAGTTAATATAATAAAAAATACGCGAATTTCTCAGCTTTATTAGCCTTATCTGCCTGCGTCACTTAATCGCAACGCGAATTCTTAACCTAATATAAAAAAAGAAACGAATTCATAAGCTTTACTTTTCTTTTTTTTACGTACACACCAAAAGTAATTAAAAAAAATACGCGAATTCTTCAGAGCTTTCACTTAATTTTTTTTGTTATTCCCCATACCTAATTAAAATCCTAAAGGTGACAATTTAATTATCAGTTAAATGGAATTACAAATTGCAGCAGCTGTTCCCGGCAGATGGGTGTCAATAAAAAACAATAAAAAAAAAACGCAGGAGAAATAGGTTCCTGGAACTTAGACCGTTGGTATTGTGGCATTCGCGCTTCAAGATTCGAGTTCAGAGGGCCATTCCCGGCCACAATCCACATGTCGCCGTGATTAATTGCCGCTAATTCAGCAAAGTCTCTACGTTTTGATGGCCCAAGGGTTGCAGACGCTTTTTTTTCTGTGGCCTCTCTCGCTTCAAAGGCCTAGCCGAGCGGTAATTGAAAAACCAGGCTAAACGAGAAATGAGCCTGGCCAGTGGCCACAAATGAGTCAGGTGGAGTCGATGGAGTCGAGAGACCTCGAGATGATGGATCCGCAGCTGTCGCAGGTGAGTATGCCACAAATAAATGGGCTATGGAGTCCAAGGCGGAGGTTAAATCAAAGCCCCATATCAAATTAATCATGGAGTGAATATTTCGAAACTCAAAGGAGGTGGTTGCGAGTATAACAAAGGGTGTTCTAAACTGCAAATATTTTAAGCTGATTAATATCTATAATTTGATAGTGGGAAATTCCATCTTTATTTTGAGGATTAATTCACAGCGATCAGGTTCGAGGAATTCGCAGCCTGTTCCCCCTTTGGCACTGCCAATAATTTCAGCTATTTTACTACGAAACCAGGCAGCAGCTTCCCCCTCCTGACAAATGATAATGTCAGTTGTTGGGCAAGATTATGATCAAGATAAAGGACAGAACTCTGGGACAGAATAAGGAGGAGGTCCGAGTTCGAGTCCCAGTCCGATAATGTGCAGGGGAACATAATAAAGTTGACGATGATAATGCCACCAAGTTATGAGTGGTTGTGGATATCCCAAGCCAAGGATTCTTCGTGGTAGCAGACAGAAATTCAATTGGTAATTTGAGTAGAGGTCCATCCCGGTTCTGGGTTCTTGTTTTTCCTCGCCTCTCTTTCGCTCCCTCTCTCTCTCTCTCTGTCTTTCTCCTTCTTTTATCAGAAACCTGAGACAAGTCTGAGAACTGGACACGATCTCGTTGGCACAGCAGGTCCCCAAATTAGCGTCTAAATTTAGCTACTCAACAAATTGAATTGAGCCCAGCGAGGGGCTCTGTCTCTCTCTCTTTCTTTCCCCTATATCCCTCTCTTTCTGTCTCCTGTATATTTATTACTTTTTTCCTGCAGAGCTCTTTCTTGAGTTTTAAAGCTCTGCGTGCACTTGAAGTGACGCAGGGTTTTAGGGGGATTAAAGGCTTCCAACTTCACGGGGGAAAACATCAAAAAAAAAAAACCCTAACGCATGCCATTGTCAACAGTCAGATACAACAACAATAAGCGAAGGTTCTGGGGGAAGGGGTTTAGCAGGGGTTACGAAAGAAGTGGGAGTTTGTCAGGGAGTAAACCACTCGAAAGGCAGGGCAAGGATTCCCCATGGAACCTCTTGAGCTCCCCTGATATCTGCAGCCCCTGAGATTCTCCTACACACACATATATATATATATATGTATATATCCCATAAGGGAGCCTTAAAGCTTCTGGCTACGCGGGTAAACTTTGTGTTTGCCGACGCTTCAACCCACTTACAAGGATTCATATATGCGTGGCTGTTATTTTTTTATACGCTGTATGCTCTCTCGTTAGTTTGCTTGCCTTGCTTTTGTTTTGTCTTTTCCTGTTTTCCCAACTGTTTCACAATTTTAACATGTACCCTGTAATTGAAGGAATAAGGATATGCGAGACCAGCTCGAAAAATATTCACTTCACAGGTTCTTCTTCAAAAATATAAAATATTAATGATTTATACAATTTCCCAACTCTCTGACCTATTTTTTGACCTTTCCAATACTTAAAATTCGGTAAAATCCAAATTTCGAAATTCCAATCACTTTAGAAGTTAAGCATATTGATGCTGGAGCAGTTTGGGGCCACTGGGGGGACATGTCGGATCTTTGTGGGCGGTTAGGCCCCCCATAGTTTACTGTGTAAAAATTTGGATGCTCTAGCTCTTACGGTTTGTTCTATGGTCGTATCCCCTTAAAAATCGGACGTTCGTTTTATAATCTTTAAAGATTTTTGCTTAAGTCCTTTAAATGTTTAAGTGTACATTCTTTATACTCTTTATAGGGGGTACCCTGTACGTCTATTCCTCAGTTTGACTTCCTCTGTTTACTTTACCCTTGTTTTTTCATAATTTTCCTTCGACCCTCGAGCACATTTTCCATACTTTCCCGGGGAAAGTGAAGCGAGCGAGGAAAAGGCGGACAAAAGCCATCAAGCAGCGTCTTCCGCAGATGTGTTAAGGAAGTCGAGACTTCCTTTGGCAATATTGCCGTTGCTCAAGTGACTTTCGCTGATTGATTGGGTGGTGACCCCGATGGAGCACTTAATTAGAAGCACACGCATACGCGTTAACCGAAAAAAGGAGTTGCTGCTGCAGCTGCGGCAGTACTTTAATGGGGGAAACGCAGGCCCCAGCCACGAGCACTGGGAAAAAATAATTAGTCAAAGTTGGCAAAACAAATAATTGTTTCATTTTGGTATTATTACACAGTTTTACAAAATTAATTTTTTTTTTAATTTACCACGATGGATGCGAAAAATTTGAGTTCGTAACAAATTCCCAAATTAAACTGTGTTCTCGAAAAAGTTCTCCGACGCAAGGATTTTGAACAAAAGGATCTCAAAGTTGAAAAAATGCTAAAAATGGCCAACTTTCCGGAGTTATTACAGGCAAACGGATTCATGGTTTGTTTTGCTGTCAAAGTATTTTAAAAGTGCCACTCTTTATCTTTCGAATCCAATATTCAGAATAATTTTAAGACTTTTTTAAAGGGCAAAATAATTAAATTGCGATATATGTAATGTAAAACTTATTCGATTTCGCAGCTACTTTTCTGCGAGTGTACGCCTCCCCTTGGGCGTCCTTCGAGTGGCTGCGTGGCGCGTGTTTTCTGCTTTCAAGGGGCCGGGGTAACAACAGCAAACAGAACAGAACCGAACCGAAGCGAACAGAAACGCATTGCAGTAATTATATGCTGAGGCAGCGGCAGCAACTGCAACAACTGCAACATCAACCCCAGCAGGCTGGCCCCTGCAAAAAGTGTTGCATGTTCTTCTATCATATTTGCAATTTATGTGTCGCCAATTCACTCAGACTCCTCCTGCCCCCCAGAGTCCTGCTCCCCCAGTTGCTGCAGCGGATTCCCCCGTCCGTTTATGGCATGTTGATGCCCGAGTGCGAACAAGTAATTAGAAAACATATTTCGAAATTGTTTCGCCATCCGTTTGTGCAGCTTCGCGGCTTGCAGCTGTGCAGAATTCGACGGGCGAGAAAGATTCCACGTAGAGCTTCCTATTTTATTTCTGCGAAATAAACCCTTTGATCTAGCAAGAGAGAATTTCTAAGTTTATTCTGCCAAAAAATTCGGTTGCATCACAATTTTTTCAAAAAAATGTCAAAAAAAATAAAAAAAAAAATTTGCTGGAAAATGAAGATTTAGATTTTTGGCCAAAATCTAATTTTTTGTAAAATTTGTTTTTGCTATTACTTTTGCAAAAATGGTCCCACATTAAATTGTTCTGAGCAGATAACAACCTTATTATTAATATCAGTGCACTTTCCGGCTGATTTGGAAAAATTAAAAAATTTTCAATTTTTCGATTTTTATATAATCACAATTATAGCATCACAATTTTTTGAAAAAAATTTTAAAAAAAATTTAACTACGAGTTCAGGAAGGTATCCCATTCCATATTTGGACAACTATTTTCATTTTTATGCCCAAAATACAGATTTTTTTATCTCGGAAAATGAGGAGTTCCATTTTTGGCCAAAATTTTTTTTTTTGAAATTTGTTTTTGCTATAAGTTTTGCAAAAATGGTCCAAAATAAGAACAACCCTATAATTAATATAAGTGCACTTTCCGGCTGATTTGGGAAATTAAAAAATTTTTTAAATTTTTTACTTTTTTTATAAGGGGTTGTATCACAATTTTTTGAAAAAAAATTGAAACAAATAAAATTTTTAACTGGAAATGCCAAGTGATAGGGAATTTAACTACGAGTTCGGGAAGGTATGCCGTTCCACATTTGGACAACTATTTTCATTTTTATGCCCAAAATACAGACTTTTTATCTCGGAAAATGAGGAGTTCCATTTTTGGCCAAAATTTGATTTTTTGTGTAATTTGTTTTTGCTATAAGTTTTGCAAAAATGGTCCAAAATAAGAACGGCGAACTGTTCTGCGCAGATAACAACCCGATAATTAATATAAGTGCACTTTCCGGGTGATTTAGGAAATTTGAAAATTTGAAAATTTTTCAATTTTTTCACTTTTTTATAAGGGGTTGTATCACAATTTTTTGAAAAAAATTTCAAAAAAATAAAATTTTCAACTGGAAATGCCAAGTTATAGAGAATGTAACTACGAGTTCGGGAAGGTATGCCGTTCCATATTTGGACAACTATTTTCATTTTTATGCCGAAAATACTGTTTTTTTATCTCGGAAAATGAGGAGTTCGATTTTGGGCCAAAATTTGATTTTTAGTGTAATTTGTTTTTGCTATAAGTTTTGCAAAAATGGTCCAAAATGAAAACGGCGTACTGTTCTGAGCAGATAACAACCCGATAATTAATATAAGTGCACTTTCCGGCTGATTTGGGAAATTTAAAAATTCTTCAAATTTTTGACTTTTTTTATAAGGGGTTGTATCACAATTTTTTGAAAAAAATTTCAAAAAAATAATTTTTTTTTCTGGAATTGCCAAGTTTTAGAGAATTTAACTACGAGTTCAGGAAGGTATCCCATTCCATATTCGGGCATTTATTGACATTATTATGGCCAAAATACTGACTTTTTTATTGACGGAAAATGAAGATTTAGATTTTTGAAACTTAATTTTATTTTAACATTTCGGAAATTTAAATACAAGTTTATTCCATTTTTTTGTTCCAGAAAAATGATGACCCTTTTAGACTTCTCCTTTGAAACTGACGGTTTCATTCGAGCGCTTGGCCGGCATTAAATTGATATTCCGCTTTTAAGTTGACCAATTAAAGGGGATAAAGCCCCCGTTTTTGGCAGGGGCGCACCATTCACCCCTCGGGCCGTTTATGGGCTGCGTTGCCAGGCATCAAAAAGCTGGCTTCGGGTGGTTTTCCTGCGCTGTTGTCACTCGCTTTCGTTGATTGTTTGACTGGGTGCATTGACTTGCAGTGCAGCCCCTCTTTTTGCCAGTGAGCCCCCCTTGCCCCCCTTTAAAAAAGCACGCCCCTGCCACAGAGCACCCAGTTTTCCCCCGCATTGCGTGCTGCATTGTCAACAAGTGCGAGTGGAATAAAAACCCAGGGACAAAACAGGCGGACAGGCAAAGTGAAAGGAGAAAAATTTGTTAAAGGGAGTAGAGAACACAGAATATGGGAGTTTTTTCCCTTCGTTTCTATTTTTTTTTGCGGAAAAGGAAAATGGGGGAGGGCTAGTTTCCCCTAAGTTGCATCTTTACATCCTTCAACATGATTTCCTTCCATTTTCCGCATTTTTCACCGTGTGTGCAAGAAAGTAAAATGAAAGCATCCAACGGGAGTCGAGTTGAATTAATGATGATAATGATGATCAGTGATGTCAGAAATACTAGGTAGCAATTATTGAAATGTACCTAAATATTTTTATATTCTTGAATTCTATGTACCTAGTTTTTTCATTTTTTCCCTTTGATGATATTTATTTTATTTCTATAATAATAATAATTATGATCAGTGATGTGAGAAATTCTAGGTACCAATTATTTAAATGTACCTACATCTTAACTTTCCCTCTTGGATATATTTTAGGGGCATTTATTTTTTGAGAACTGATAACTTATATAATAAGGGTCTATATATTTTTATTTAATATATAACACATAAATATATTTAGCTCTTTAATTCTCTGTACCTATTTTTTTAAAAATTGTTTTCTTTTGTTGATATTTATTTTATTTCCATGACTGAAGATGATGATTACTATATTTTTGTTCCATTTCCCCCGCTTAGATGTTATGAGGATAGGCATAGATAATGACGGCTCCGATGTGCGCTATCTCTTGCAGTTACCAACATTTTCCCCCCCTTGGAACTCCCCGCTTCATACACTCCACATTGGAAGATAAGCTGCATATGCAACTTTTCCTGCTCCTCCTTTGATTCTGGATTTTTTCTTCTTCTTTTTTTTTAGACCTGATTTGGCTTTCGGCTTTATCTGTGGCATTAGCCTGCTTACTCCAGCCCCCAGTTTTTTTTATGTTTTCGTGAATTCTGGGCATGCTAAAGTGTCGTTTTCATTGGAACATTTTGTCAATTGCTTCGCTTTCACTTTTACCCAACAGTTTCCATTCAAGATGACTTCGATTTTAAGGGGAGAGTTTGCCATTGGCTTAAAGTTGGGTAGAATTATATTTAAAACAATCTATTCTGAATGAAAATAAATATGGGCATTTTTTTAAAGACTTTGAAGCTGCCTTAATGGATATTTTCTTGCAGCCTTTGCGATGCTTATCATTAGCCTATCTTCCTAGGGATTCAGGGTCAAAGATCTGTCTTTTCCCCTTGGTTTTTCCCTCGACTTGAATATACGCTTGACAACAAATTATGCGAAATGAGTTCCCCCCGAGAGGTTTCTACCCTTTTTTTTTTTTTTGCTCTGCAAAGGATTTCGCGACGTGTTTCGTAATTTTGTAAAGAGCAAACTACACATGCTCCACATAATTACACGGCTGGGGATCGCCCATTGTTTCCATATTCAGCATTTAAAACAATGCCACATGGGTCACCTTCGCTCCTCGTCATCATCTGAATATGAATAAGAGTACGTATACGAATGCGAATGCGAATGCGAATCTGAAACTGAATCCGAGTTTCTGCATCTGCATCTGCCAACTTCATCCAGCTTCATCTTCTTTATTTTGTGCACTCAAGCGCCTTTTACTTTGTGCATAATTTCTTGAGCCCATGTGGGGGTTGTGGCAGATTGTGGGAGGGAGGGTTAGGTTTTCGAGGGGTTGGCGAAGGTCATTGGCCCAAGATTTCCCGGCATTAGATCTTGGAGCTTGCCTGCGGTCAACGGATGTGAATTATGCATAGCTCCATTCCTGGTTCAACTTTCTTCGTCTTTGGGGAGATTCTTTTAGGAGTAATTAAACTTGGCCATTTTCCAGGGCAAATAATTGGTAAGACCTCTCTTACAAATATTAATACCCATAAAAGGGTATATTGTATTGGTGCAAAAGTATGTAATAGGTTAAAAGAAAGCGCAGAAGAATTTTTTAAATCGGACCACTCAGTCTAAAGTTATAAGCAAATAATAAATTATCCGCCACGCGACTGCTTGGTTTGTCCTGCTTGCCACTGCTTGCTTTAGCTGAGTAACGGGTATTTGATAGTCGAGACACTCGTTCTCTCTTGTTTTCCCGTACAAAGGAATCAAAAGAATATTATTATTAATTTGAAATATTATAACTCATGTTAAGTTTCTAAATTATAGCTTAAACCACTGATATTACTTTCGAAAATAAATTGGGAATTTCCTATAAAATGCATCCATTACTTAATATAGCCCTGTGTTCTCCTTAGTGCCATTCGTTTGGGTTTTATTGTGCCCATCCATCTCTATAAGTATATTCCAACACCCGTGTTTATGTGCTCCATTAAGAGTAGCTCTTGGGCATGAATGAATGTCATCATCCTCGTTCTCCTTCTCGTCATCTTCATCGTCAGTATCCCACTTCCACTCCCCTTGATAAGGACAAGTGCCATACGAAACGGGGGCTCACACGGGACTCCTACGATTCCCCGAACCCGAACCAAAAACCCTTTTGCGGACAAAACCCAACAACGCTGGGGTGAAAGTAAAAATTACACTTGCGCCCCTCATCTCTAATACTTTCGTATTTCTCTGGTCTTTTTTTGCAAACGTCAAAGCGAGAAACGTTGACGTTTGTGGTCCTCGCATCCGAATGACAGGGGAAGATGCCCCGCCGCGAGTTCGTTAAACCTTCAACCATCGAAGTTTTCATTTCTTCGCCCAACCAGCAAATAAATCCTTCTTCTTTTTTGTTATATTTTTCTCCTAGCCCGCGGCGGGTCGCAGATACTTTGAGGCCAAGTGCTGGGTAGCACAGAGCGGCTCCCCACCGAATCCACATCCATGGTAACACACACTCGAAAAGTTAGTGGCGCTGACAAAGCTCACACGACAAAAGTCAATGACTGTTGTCCGGGGATCCTGGCTGGGAATCCTGGCTGGGATTCGAATCCATGGAGTGGGCTGCTCCACCTGGGGGTTAAACAACCCGGCGAGTGCGTTGCGTTAAAATTTAATTAACAGCCGACAGCGTATACGCACTTTTCCAGCAACGCGGACAAAGCTGACAGCACTTGACACCTCGCCAATTGATATGCACCCGGGATCCGGATCCGCATCCGACATTTTCTAATAGCAAACAACACCTTTTTACAGACCTCCCAACTGTTCGCAGATCAATTAAAATTTTACAAACGTTTTTGCTTGGGATTTCTAAGGGAAATCATTACTTTTCAATAGCTAAATCCAAAAAAAAAAATTTCATACAAAATGATTATCAATTTGATGAATTCCGAGATCAATTTGATATGCTCGAAATGTAGGCCAGTTTGAATTTAAAGTCAGAGAATCTCCTAGAGAGAAATCAAAAAAGTTATATTTTTCAATATCAATTTTACCGTGCAACAATGGTCAAAACGAAATGTGTACACATAAAAAATAGCATGTTTCCGTAAAATCAATATGGCCAGGTAAATTTCAGGTCATGAAAAACCCATATCGTTTGTACATGAATACTCTTTTCGACCACTTCAAATTTACCTGGGCGGATATCAAATTAAAATTGATCTTAAATAATGTAAAAATGATCTACGTTTCATATAATTTTTTTTTTTTTGGTGTATAAATACCACAAAATGTATAATTTGTATGGTTAATTTTTTTAACACATTTTCATAGCAGTTAATTACCAGTTTTAGGAGTACCTTCTTCCCTAAAAATGAGTAAAACTTTCTTCACATTTTCTTCACACGCACTCAAGTGTGAAGTGATTCTCAAAGCTTTCTGTCTTCTCTTCTCTCTAAAGATCCCAACGACTTGTCTGCTAATTGTAGCTTGTAGAGTTCGGATTAGATGGGTTTATCTAACACCTGTCAATTGATTGTCAATCTGACACGCGATCGAGGGAAGTGTCATTAGAGAGACTTTTTAAGTTTCAAGATTATCGGCCAACAGAAACGTTGGCGTTGAGTTTCTCTCAGCCTTTTCTTGTTTTCCTGGCACGTATTGGGAATTGGATGGTTGAGCAAAATATCACATAGAAGGGGAATTTATTTGGGATTCACCTATATTAAATAATTTAAATCAATTTTCATTGATTTTTATGCAAAAAACATTCTAATTGAAATACTGATTTGATGTGAAAAAATATAATATAAAACCTAAAAGCATCAAAGATAAAACAAAAAATATATAATAAAAACAAATCTATAATAACTTAAATAATAAAAAAAAATATATAAAAATGAATATATAATAACTAAAATAATAAAAATAAATATATAACAACTAAAATAATAAAAATAAATATATAATAACCAAAATAATAAAAAAAATATATAAAAATAAATCTATAATAACTAAAAAAATAAATGAATTACAATCAAACACCACCTTACACGTTTTTTTAATCATCAATTTGAAAGCCAACGAAAAAAGTAAATATGTACCCATTGGAAAATTGTGGCCATCATCACTCTACCCCATAATTACGTATAGCTGCGTGGCTGGCATGCCAACCAGGCATTGGCTCACTTGACACCTCCTAAATGATGTCCTGCCCGGGGGCCGGGGTCCAGTATCCAGTATCCCAGTATCCCAGTATCGGATCGCACACGATCCCAAGCCCCGAAACTCATCTCGGACATTGTCCGCTAATTGATTTTGCCGCTTAAGTTTACAACGCGTAAATTTCCCGCTGAAATGCAACCGAAAAACCGCATCGAATGCAGTCAACTGCGATGCGATGTGATGCGGCTGACCTCGAGTGTCCACTGTCCACTGTCCACCATCCTCCGTCCATTGCACAGTTGATGTTAATCGGCTTATGACCGCCTGGTTATTGTGGTTTCTCCGCCCCAGAGTTTCCCCCTTTCAGCTGGACTTTTGGTTTTGTTTTTCCCCGCGTTTTTTGTTGTATTATTTCTCTGTTTTTTTTTTGTTGTTGTTTGTAAATGATATGCGTGCAAAAGTGACAGCGCTAATGGGCGGCTAAGGCTGTCCTGCAGTTGGGATCCATCTCAAAGCACACTAAAAACACTGAAGATCATGTTTCTGGCGCCCTCAAACTATCAGGATTATATAAAGCAAATTATAGTACTTTTATTACTTATAAATTGCAATTCCAGTAAGTTATTCAATATTTAAGCAAATCTCATACGGTCATACTTTTTTCAAGATAAACCTTAAAGGACTGTAACTAAATATAATAGAAATAATTCAATACAATTATATAATAATCTCAGTCGAATGGATGCCAAAAGAAAATTAGAGTACTTCTATTGCTTATAAATTGCAATTCCAGTAAATTATTCGAAATTTAAGCATATCTCATACGGTCATACTTTTTCTAAACTATAACAAACTAGAAAACTTTAAGAATTGTAACTAAATATAATAGAAATATGATAATCTAAAAGATAGAAATATCGAATAAATATCAACAAATATAGAACATCAGGAAAATTTCTTTCGGTGCATGCTCGCCGTGGTCCATCTGCCGCATCCTAGAGCTTGATGAGACCGAGGATGATGCGCTCAATCAGATGCGCCCAATAAACTTTGCGGCTACTTGGCATTGTTCGAATGCCGCAACGCCAGTTTGTTGGAGGTTTCAGGAGCGGAATGGGGAGCGGAAAGGGGAGCGGATCGGAGTGGAATCCCTCACTAAGTGGCCAAGTGGTGTCCCACCAGTTGTTTGTCGGTTGATTGCTGTTATGTGCTGGTATGCAGCGCTTAACACGCCAAGTCAATTAAATGTTCGCTTCCGCAACTTGGCGACTTGGCCGAAAGGAAAGTGTAGCAGTCGGCAGCCAGGAGGATTTCAGCTGGAAACGATGCACTCAGCGAAAAACAAAACAAAAATTGAACAAAAATTTTGTTTGAATAAAGGTGCAAGCCACAATATTGCTTACTCCACTAAAGCTGAATACGAATTCTTGACTTATACTAATGATAATTAAATATATTTTCCCTGCGGGCGTTATGACACTTTCCTGTGTGTCATAAGGCCCAAAAAAAAGAGTGACATAGCGTTATGACCAGACTTCAGAAATAAGTTAAAATGTTTTTTTTTTAGTGTATTACTGACTTGCCACTGGCAACTCAAAGCAGCAACAATGAGTTCTGTGTGCAACTCATGTTTGATGTATCACACACTTGGACGTGGAATTGAATGAGGAGGAGAATGGAGAACCGAACCAAGGATATGGATATGGATGTGGATGTGGATGGATGTGGCCGCTGGTCAAAGTGTCGATGAAGTGTTTATGGTCAAACAGCAAATATTCGCTGAGCAGAAGAACAAGGTGCCTGCGTTCCTTTATGAGCAGCCATTGTTTTCAGCCATGGAAACATGTATCGCTCTTTGGGCTCAACACTGGAATGTGGATCTGGGTGAAAGTGATACACTTAAGTGTTCGCCCGGCTAATTGAATAAATAGCTAAATTGTTTGGATTCCCATTGGGCGAGAGAGCGCTTCAAGAGTGGACTAAAAGGATTTCTGCTTTATTCATTCTCTAATATATTTTCAATATTTTTAATCAGCTAAAAAAAAATTAAATTCAATAAATTGTAAATATATCTACTTGCTGAATTATTTAAGGGAAGAGCAAGAAGAAAGAGGGAGATCCCCAGATGGGACAGTGACTCGACAATTACCGCACTCAACATTGGGCATTCAATTCGCGCCGCATCATCGTTTGCGGCCATTAGAAGCCGTGGAAATCGCTGAGGAAATCGCTGCAAAAGTCGCAGTTGCAGTTGCAGCTGAAGTCATCGCAGCGGCATTAACAATTAATGTGCCACAGCTACTGCTGCTCCACTTGGTTTTCACTCCGCTGCACTTCAATCTCGGACAGCTTTCGGCCAACTCGCCACACAGAAAATAAAATACCAAAACAAATATCAAAAATATCTTAATACTGTCAGAAATGTCAAAACTAAAAATTTTGGTAAGGAATTTACATCACAAAACTTAAACTTGATCATATTTAGTTTGAAATGAACTCTACAGAGTTCAAATTTATTATTAGTATTATTTAGTATTAATTCAATACCACACTTTTATACTGCATATTGTATATTTTTAGTACAACAATTTTAAGAATTTTTGGGTGCAAGAAAAATTTATTATTTAAATATTATATAAATAATGGTTTAACCTCTTTAACTAAATGAACTGATATCGAATTCACTTAATTTTTTCCAGTGCACTAACCCTCCTTCTGCCAGACGTTCATTAAAAACGTTTAAGGCGGCGGGTAAATTATAGTAATTGCGCATACGCCGCGTTAGATGGGCATGACAATAGCAAATTGTTTGGCATATGACAAAATGACACCACTCCTGGGGATTCTTGGGTTGCCCACAAACTGCCATCATCTTCGTTCTGTCTGGGGGAAAGTGGAAAACGAGGCAAAAAAAAAAAAAAAAAAAAAAAAATAATCCCCCTTTTCCCATTAGAAAAAAAGGTAATATCTCTAAAGTTAGGGTCTTCAAATATTCCCTGAAAATACTAGGGTACTAGAACTAAAAATCTGCATACAATATCTCCCCCCGCTGAAGCCAAAAGAAAATTAATTTTCAATTTTCTGCACAAACTTCATCCCGCTGAGCGCGCAGCAACTAAATTTTCCCACATTACAATTTACACAAAAATTCCAATTTATTTGCCTAGTAACGAACGCCCCTGCGCGGCCCTTTTTTTTTTTTTTTTGGTTTTTTTTTTTTTTTTTTTTTTATTTGCAATGGCCTGTGGCACACATAAATTAGCCGGCACTAAAGCGAGTCAATTTCGCTACACATTATGGCTCAAATTATCAATGCCCATAAAGTATTTCCTCTTTGGCCGAAAGGGAGGGAAAAGTTGGTCCACAAAAAAGCTGCCTCCACACAAAATGCGTTCATCACGTTTCCTCTTTGCCGTTTTCCTTGTTTTTTCCCTTGTGCGTTTAGTATGAAATAAATTTGAAGGAAGAGTTTCGTCCTCTTCTCGGGAAAGAAGACTGCGAGCTAAGACGCCCACAAATGCTAACAAGTGAGCGGGACGGCAGGAGAAAAAGCAAGAGAGAGAGGGAGCGAGGAAGATGCAGCGAATCTTCTGGCATCACGCTTCAAAACTTTAGCTTCCTTTGCACTCAAAAAAAAAGGTTGATCTTTATAATATTATAACTTTGGAACTTTATAAATTAAAATTAAAAGCTTATAAAAAATAATACGTAACCATTAAAAATAATATTATTATTATTAAGGAAATTTTTAATATTAATCTTGGCATTAAATTATATTTTTATAAAATACTATAAAAATCTAATTTATTACCAAAATTAATATTACAAATTTCCTGAATATTTTGATTTGCCAAAATGAAAGGAAATTATTTATTTTGGATGCACTATACATCCACTTATCGTTTTTTCGCAGCTTTTTCCCGCAACACCGTTATAAGTAAATGCACGTATTGCCATTACATTTCATTGTTCAGCCAACAGCTGCCAGCCCCCTTGGTTTTTGGCCGAAACCCCCCTCCCCGAAGCCCCGTGGGCATCCCCATCCTGTTGGCTAAATGGCGTTAAATATGGCATTGATGATCATTATCAGTGAACCGACTGAATCCGCGTCCCGTTTTCCCCACCTCTTCACATTTTTTTTTTGGTGTAATCCAATAGCCCCATCACGTCCAGAGCTTTATGTTGAGGTGTTAAAAATGTTTTCTTCTTTGGTTTTTTGAAATTTTTTCATTGCTTTTTCTCCGGATCTGCTTTTTCTTCTCTTGCAGAGGCGCTAATGAAGTCGGGCGGCTGGCAATTCAAATCGTAAAAAATAAAAGAACATTTCTCGTCACGAATTAATATTTGCCATTCCCTCGGCTACACCTCTGGTCGCCAGGGGCGGGGTCTCTATACTCTGGGGGGAGGAACTTGGCCCCTTCTCGATATGGCAGCTCGTCTAATGAATGCTCCTCCAACGCCTGTTGCGGCTGCTGCTGCTGCTGCTTCATTTCCCGATATCGGGAAACGCCTACCCAGAGGCTCATTTATAATTTTACGCGAATTGCCACAGAGATATGCCCCCTCGGGATCCCGATCCCGATCCCCATTCCCATCCCCATCCCCATCGCAATCCCCCTTCTGGAATCCACGAACCTGGCAGTTGCAAGTTCACGATCGTGCTGCACGTTTTGCGGTGTTATTTACGGATACTCCGCGAGTGCAGATGAACACTGAGAGAAAAGATGGCCGATTATGATTCTGCTATAACCTATAATATTAAGTTACGTTGATCATCCAACTTAATGGCTATAAAACAGATAGTAATTAAGAATTTTGTAAAACTAATTTTTAAAATAAAAAAAAATTTTTTTTTTTCAAGCGATAAAAGTTATTTTAAGACACTCTTTAGTTTATCCTTAAAAATCACCAATTTAAAGGTTAATTTATTGGTTACTTTAATATCTGAGGGCCAAATGCACTGTTAATACTTTAAGAATTACTGATAGGTATCATACATTTTATGGTTTTTTTCGGTGCAGATACTCGAACTCGCACTAGAACTGCTTGCTTGCCTAACAAGTTGCCGATTGGCCTGCTCCCGCTCTTAACCCGCTCTTAACCGCCCCTTAACCCCCTGCCACCGCCGCCGCTCCTTGCACATTAACTCCTCTGCCAATAATCATAATAATTTACGACCACCCAACAGCGGATTTTGCATTGCCAAGTGGGAGAAGCCTTTTTGTAGTCACTTTGTTGCCGTTTTCGTTTCTCGAGCTGCAAAAGGGGGCGTGGCTCATCTGCATGGAGCAGACACATCTCGAAATGGATTCAACGTAAACTTAAATGCGGATCACGGTGTGTGTCGCATTGGGAGCAAACAAGTATTTAATTGAATCCGAAAAATGTACGTATTTTATTGGGTCGAGTGCCCTTTCGGTCGGAGCGTGAGTAATCCTCGAGGGCCTTTAAGCTCGCTAAAGCTAAAACCAAACTTTGGCCAACTTTAGTTGGGCACTCGATCGACGTCTAGACACATTGGTCCATTGAGAGTTGGCGGGCAAAAGTAAGCAAATACAATGCACTGAAAGAAAGTTTCCAGTACTCCTCAAAAATGCAATAAAGTTTTCAAAGGAAGTTCCAATCATAAAATAACAAAAAATGTTTAATTTATTGAGCTTAATTTTTTCTAAATATTTTTTCGGAATTTATGTTTTTTTTTAGATTTTTATGTTAATTTGTTATGGGTGAATTTTAGTACGGGCCGTTTTTTAAGGGTCTTATTTTATTAATAGAGATAAAGATTAATAACATATTTTTCGATAAAAATTTAAAAGTTTTTTCCAGTGCATTTATAAAAGTTTCCAGATCAATTTAATGGGAATTAATGGATTGTGGTTTTTGGATTGAACGATTTTTATTGAAGGAATGGGTAGCTTTATTAGAGCCCAACTTTTCACATATTTGTTGTTTCGCAGCTGCCGTTTTTATGCGATTTTTCATTTTAATATTTGCTTAATTGTGCATAATTAATTGATTTATAAGGCATTGTTTGCTCTGCCATCTCTCTTTATTTTTTCCCCTCCTTTTTGTATTGTATTTCTCATCCCAGCTTTTCGCTTCTTTGACTGCCGTATAACCGCAAAATTCATTTCAATTTGCGGTTTAAGTGGATACTCAGCAAGCGCCAGGCACCTGACCCAAACCCAAAACCCATTCCTTCGCTACCTTCCCATCTCATTTGATTGTGCGGTTAGTTTTGGGCCCGTAATTAATACAATTATGTAGCCGGCAACAAATTGAAATCAATTTCGTCTGATGGGACCATCAGGTCCTGGAAGGCAGCTGGAAGTCGCCATTCAGCAGAATCCCTGTTCTGTTCTGTTCTGTTCCTTTTCTCCGGCCGGCGGGAAAAGCAATTTTCATAAAAGTTCCTCATCTCGGCTGTCAAAGGATCCGAGTGCCGCGGGAATCGCTGCCTTCATGAGTGAGAAAATGATATTTAAGTGAGTTTTTAGCAAGCGCTTGAAAGCACGAATGAGGAACACCCTTAAAATGGGGATTATACTCAGAATTACCAAGATCAAACCTAACCTAACTATCCATAACGTTCGCTTGAATTATTTTAAGGAAATCAGCAAGGTATTTCTATGTATGCTTATGAATGGCCTAACTGCAGGTTAAATAAATAGTAAACCTAACCTGAGGTAAACAACTTTTCCGTAACCCATATATACAATTTCAATATTTAAACACTAAATATTGTTTGCCTAAATTATTAAAAAAAAAACAACAGCAAAAGTATTGAATGTTTATAAAGAACTTAACCGCAGGTTAAACAAATTGTAAACGTAACCCTGAGGTAAACCACTTTTCTGTAACCCATATATACAATTTCAATGTTTAATCACTGAATAACGTTCGCCTAAATTATTAAAAAAAACAACAGCAAAAGTATTGAATGTTTATGAACGGCTTAACCTCAGGTTAAACAAATAGTAAGCCTAACCCTGAGGTAAACAATTTTTCTGTAACCCACTTACAAAAATATATAGTTTTAATGTTTAATCACTGATTTCCTATGTGTTTTGTTTTTATACCCCTACATTTTTTAAATTTTTTAACCACGGGTTAGATTTTTTTGGCTTAAAATTTGTTTAACTCTATTTTTTCGACCAAACCGACAGCGAAAAAACGTTGATGACCAAAGCTCCTGTCTGCCAGTTTTTCAATTCTCATTTCCGAGCGCCACCAGCAAAAGTCAACAAACCAAATTGCTAGAGTGTATGAAAAGTGTTGACAAACACGCCAATGTGCGAGTGCGAGTGTGGCAAAGGGGTGTTTGATGCCAAGCAAACAAAGGACCGGCTGGCAAGCGAAAAAACAACACAAAAAACTGATTTAAACAATGAAAGGAGAAGAAACACAAAACAAGAGCAAAACGAAGCGATTACATAAATTCATTAAAATTAAAATGTTTGCCAAATGGAAGTCATGCAAACAGCAGCCACAAACAAACAGCATACAGAAGGCAGCCAGATAGACAGAAACGGATTGGGGAGCTGGGATTGGGCAGCTGAGGACGCAGGACAGTCGCCACAGGACAGGAGTTCGAGCCGGAGCTGCAGCCGGAATCGGAGATACAGAAGGACCATCTATATATATATGGGGGGCCGGCATATGCCAGATGTCAGTTGTCGAGACGAAATGGAACGTATGCAGAAAAGGAGTCGCATCCCGACTCACTGAAATTAAGCAAAATGAAAACAAGAGAGCTCAGCCAAAAAATAAAGAATCAAAAATAAACCAACAAAAAATATCTGCAAAAAAAAGATTGATATGAAACGATGATCGATTTTACTTTATGTAATATCAATTTTGACTTGATAAAAGACCAGTTTGAATTTCGAATGCTTCTTTCTCGCTCCCACTTACGTAACTTAAGTCGCCATATTGCCTCATCCTCTCTTTTTCGAAGTCACAGAATCTCCGAGAGAGAGAATTCAGCAAAATGGTATTATTTTAACGTAAAAACAATATTCCAGAATTTTTTTTTTGTGTGCTACTTTTTCTAAAGGTGTTCATTAAAATATTTTGAAAGCCCCGAAAAATAAACTAAATTAATAAAATAAAATTATTTTATATTTTTGGAATTTTCAGATAAATCTGAGAAACTGTCGCTGACTTTCGGCCAGTTGGAACACAAATAGGCCTAGGCCCCCCGTCTAGAACAGTCGTCTGTCCTTCAGTAAATTCCCTTTCCCTTCTCCCATATTGGAAACAATAAAACACTGTGAGTGACAGACAGGGAAGTTCACAAGTTCAAATGCAGAAGCGGCTTAGAGAACAGTCCGAATGTCCAAAAGAGGCACTACGGGGTTGGATGTTCAGATTACGGTACAGTGGTGGCTCACGAATTAGAAACCGTTTTGTTTTTAAAAATTTGTATTAACAAAAGAGCCTATAAAAAGCACAAAAGTAAGTTTAGCCTTAAAAAAATATTGGAAATGCTACTTTTATTATAAGAGCAATATTATATCAAAGTTCTGGTAATAATACTTTGAACTTACATTATAAGCAATGTTTGAGTAATGACAATCTTAACCCTTTTTTTGGGCTACCACTGTTCATATGTATGTTATGTAATTGTTTGTTTGTACGTAGGCCAAATTGCAATGCCATTTACAGGAAAAGCAACAGCAACAACTGCAACTGCAACAGCAAACTTCTTTTCAAACTCCTTCTCCTTTTTTTCCAGCTTGTTCTTCATTCGCACAAAATGATGCGTATAAAATGCGCATAAATAAAACGGTTGGTAGCCCACAAGGAGAGCCGGAATAAAATGGAAAACAAGTGAATCTAACTTCGAATCTTGAATGCTCTATATTTTTTAGAAAATATATATAAAAAAAATAAGATAAAAACTGTTATAAGAAATTCTCACATTTAAGGCTCTATTTTTTAAAGGATTTAAGGTATATTTATAAAGATTTTATTGAAAATTAAGTTCACACTAAAGTTTACAAAACGGATTAGACGCGTCTTAATACATGCATGACAAAAATAAAAACAGGAATTCATAATCAATATTACTTATTTTATGTTATAGGAAGATTAAAGAATGTATTTAGTTTTAAATTTCTAAAAAAAACAAAAAAAAAAGTTCGCTTAACCCTTTATTGAGCGATCCTACTGTATGGGCAGAGTATCGGGGGCTTAAGCTAAACGGTACTTCTTCAAAATACCCTAAACAAAAAAAAAAAGGCTCGCGAGGAGTAGCGGATAAAAAATGCCTTCGAAGGCTGCGCATGCGTGGAGCTTAAATGCTTTTGGCATACGTCAAGTGCCAAGCGCTTCAGTCTACCCGTCTCTCTCTCGCTCTCTTTCACTCTGTTCTTCTGCCTGTCCTTGTCTCTTTTCCCTGTCCAAAGTCGCATCCGTGTCTGGGACTTTGGCCCGTGAGCCGAAGTGACGTCTCGTTTTCAATGTTGCCCCGGCAACAAAATGTCATTCGCTGCGCCCGTTGCACGCATTCCTGCACCCATACTCCCCATTCAAGTCCTTGCACTTGGAAAAATGTTTAGTAAGTCCCTTTTATAATGTTTCAAAAAGGACTTAGAGTCCTATTCTCTCAACATAATTCAAAGTTATTGTTTTCATTTAGTCGCATTAAAGAGAAGATTCAATAAATAAATAAATAAATAAATTAAATAAATAAAAA
This sequence comes from Drosophila mimetica, assembly GCA_037075245.1. Taxonomy (NCBI): domain Eukaryota; kingdom Metazoa; phylum Arthropoda; class Insecta; order Diptera; family Drosophilidae; genus Drosophila; species Drosophila mimetica. Next base: position 19,377,630 of record JBAMCH010000005.1, on the reverse strand, counting down.
ACAATTTTTTCTCGAGTAAAAAAAATTTTTTCTCGAGTAAAAAAAATTTTTTTTCAAATTACATTTTTATTAAAAGTAAAATAAACATTACAACTAAGTCTGAGATATTTGAATAATCGTTGGAATCCATAAAAATACATTTTGAGTGGTCCCAATTGTAGATATATTAACTATGAAATGGGTAATATTTTGAATTTTCATTTTAGTGTACATTTTTCTCAGTGTGCATATCCTCATGCGTTTGGCGTTTCGCATTTTTCTTTTCTTTGTCTTCGGTTTTATTTTATTTTTTTCACCGCTTCAATTAGAAATTCATGATTCGTGGCGATTTCTTCATGCCCGTAACGGGCTGATGAGGCAACTCTGCTGTTTATTTTCACTGCATTAGGGTTGCCAGGGTCGCCCGGGGAGGTTGGTGGTGCAGGAAATCGCACCTCCGCCTGGATATTGGTTTTGGGGAGTGGCTCAATGGAAATTTATACCAGTCCACATCATTATAAAGTTTAATTTCCTCTGTCCGTTAGTTGGAAGTTAGCTTTTTATACCCTTGCAGAGAGTATGATGACTTCAGTCAGAAGTTTGCAACGCAGTGAAGGAGACGTCATAAAGTTAATATATATATTCTTGATCAGCATCACTAGACGAGTCGATCTAGCCATGTCTGTCTATCTGTCTGTCCGTCTGTCCGTATGTCCGTATGTCCGGGAACCAGCCGGATCGGACAACTATATCATATAGCTAGAAGCACTAATCTGTTGCTGTGTTATTGAGATATGGCGAATTCAGTTTTAATAACAATTGTATTGTCTAAGCTTTATCAAATTTTTATCTATTTAAATTTAATTAATTTTGCATCCCAATTATATACATTTCCAGTTTAATTTCGATCGCCAACAATCGGCCAGTTGGGCTGGCAAATTGCATTTAATTAACACACCAGACACTGCCTGTCAGCGGTCATTATTATCGTCATTATCGTTCGCATTTTGCATTCGAAATGAAGTCATTACAGCGACGAGTCCTCCGACACTCATTACATAATGCTGATAATTTCATTAAATCCGCAATCGCTCAATTCCTCAACCTCAACGCCAATAAAAATGCAGCACAGACGAACGTACACTTGATTTTCTCATTTATTGCTGATGAAGTGGAAATGAAAAAGCCGGGCTAATTTGTCGTTTCATTTTAATGGCGGAAATAGTTGATTAATTTTTTTTTTTTTCTTGGCAACTCGGTGAGGGAAAATTGAGAATTAGATGGCTGGGGATCGTTAAAAAGAGCATACATTGCGATCTAATGGTATATAAGGAATTTGGAATAGATATTTAAATCCAACCATGACCTTGTTCGCAAAAATTCTCCCATTTAACAGTTAACAGTTCGAAAAGAGAAAGAAATACCTACATAAACCTTAAATTTAAATACATTTTAGTATGGAATAGAACTGGAATACAAATTATTATTTTTAGCGCACATTAGGTTACACTTTGCGAATCTCCACTGTGGCTTCCTGCGAGAAATGGGGGAAAGTTGTTTAGAACACAGGACTGGAAGCCGGCAAAGTCCCCTCAAAAGAGAGCGGCAATAAAAAGCCATTGAAGTCAACTCTAGTGCAAAAGTCAATGAAACTTTTATTACCAACATGCCACACAGGATTAAGGGGGGGGTGGATGGGAGGGATTATGTAGCTAACCCCGCAGAGAGGGGGCGCCACAAAAGAAGTGCAACAAACGACTTTTGTTTCAGGCAAAAGTTGCGTAAAGAAAAAATATAAAAAAACATGGCTCAGTGCATCACTTAGTCCTCTCCCCCCAGAATTTCCAAACCCCCTCCCAAACAGGAATGTCAACTCGGAACTTTTTGCAATTAGCCTACGAGAAGTGGCCTACATAACCACTAAGGTTTTCCAACCCCTTTTCCGAGGGTTACCATTTATTGAAAGTTAAAAAAAAAAAGGAATATGGATATTAATAAAGATAGAAAATATTAGATTTGATCTTAAAAAACTTGGTATCTAGAAACCTTAATATGAAATTAAGATTATAATGGATTAGATATTATATCTATGCTTGTAAAAACCTCGTCAAGTTACTTTCCAAGCTTGCGATATAATACTTCAATAATATTATAATAATTATAATATTAAATTAAAAGTCACTAAGGTTTTTAACCCCCTTTTCAGAGGGTTCCTAATTATTGAAAATTTTAAAAGGACTGGAATATGGATATTAACAGAGCTAGAAAGTATTACATTTCATCTTAAATCATCTTAACAAACAATAATATTAGATTAGAGTCTTTTATATAATTTATAAACTTATACTTATAATTTTTTTTTAACATTTATAATAAATATGCCTATAAAACCGCTTCAAGTTACTTTCCAATCTTACGATATAATACTTAATAATATTAAATTAAAAATCTTTAATTTGATTATAAGGCCCCCCAGTACACTCGATATAAAACTCACCAGAAATTATAAAGTTATCTCCTGTTGTTTTGCATTAGACGAGATCTTCTAAAGGGGTCTTTGAACTTTCCTCACTGCAAAATGGCACTCGAAATATATAATTTAATTGCGTAATTAAGCCGCCGGCTTTGGCTGCAAAATCGAACTGCAATTTACACTCTAGGGAGTGCTGTTTATTTTTTTCCTTTTATCTATATATTTTTTCGCTGCGGGTGCATTTGCAGGCCACTAGCTCACTGACAGTTGGCAGTTTTCGATGTCGTTTTACTCATGTTGCTGTCGATCTCGTTGAATGCCCACTGGTGTTTCTCGATTTCTTTAGATTTCTTTTAGCATTTTTATCATTTTTGAGAACACGGAATTTTTTAGCTTTTCAAAACAGCCTAAATACGAATTTGGCTTAATTGGCATTACATTGAAATTGTTGAAGACATTTTCCTGTGGCACTTTAATTTTTTTTAAAATTTTTTTTTCACTTTCTAGTTTTTTTTGAAAGTTAAAATTTCTAAGTATAACAATAAGTTGCACTTTCTTATAATTTGTTGTTGAATTTTTAAAGTTTTCATCACAATTCTAAATTGGTTAATATTATTGTTTTAACTTATAAATATCCATTAAATTGTTTATTAAATTTTGGTTGCTTTTGTATTGCTAAGATTTATATTCCTTTCATTTTGATTTTTTTTGTAATATTATTTTGATAAATATTGTTTATAAACCGTTTGTTTTTTTTTTTTGCCATTCTAAATTATCATCACAATTTTGTTTACTATATTTCATCGTTATTTAATTGTTGCATCTATTATCGACTTTACTCTCGTTGATTGATTGTTGTTGCAGACACCTAAAAAGAACAAAAACATTGATTATTGAGAGTCATGAATTTTTTCCCAACCCATCCCCATCCATTAGTTATCCTTTGCCCCATAACGTCGATCAACTCCACTTGGGGAGACCATTAGAGTGGACCGCGAAACACTTAGGAGCCACTTAAGCCGTGGACATCCCATCCCATCTCCAATACCTTTTGCTCTTAACTTATCAACATGACCATTCTTTTTCCTCTCCCATATTCCTTGTCTTTTTGAAAAGTTCTAGGTCGAAATTTCAGTTGGCAAAGGAATCCGCCATAAAAAGCACAAAAAATCAGAAAGAAAAGTTTTTCAAACGTGCGAAGGAGACGGAAGAGAGCAGCTTAAGATGAAATAAAAAGCGGCAGAAAATAACGATGTTGAAATCACTTTACTTACAAAATGCAATAATATGTACATCTTCTCCACCTTCACTCCACTGCAGACTATAAATGTACACGGAACGAATAAATGTGGAACATTTCAAAGATATCTTTGATTAATTTAAGATAAATCAATGATTTGTTTCACCTTAATTTCAATTTTAAGATAATATTTTGGTTAAAATAAGACTTGTATTATTTTTAGCTATATTTTCTAGTAACTAGATTTTAGATTAAAATTCTTCAGGTTTTTCGAGTGCAGCTTCTTGCCACTCTCACTTCACTGCCCCATCAGTGCAACATTAGTAACGTTTACAGGCTTTTGTTGCGCTTCCCCCTCAAACTTCAAACTTTAAACTGGAGATGGGTGCGTGATAAGAAATTGCATGTCACGAATCCCTTGTGAAAAAATAAATTAATATAAACGAAAGAAATTATCCTATGATATCGATATTTCATTTTTTTAAATCATGAGAAATGATATTTTTACAGTTATATTTATTTAATTCATCCATCTCTAAGATAATTCCAGTTCTGATTTAAGGGATGTTATAAAAATATGTAAATCACCAAAAATAAACATATTTTATAGAGATATATTTAATTTTATATATCTCTAAGATAAGCCCCATTCTCAAACTTTGAAACCTAAACTTGAGATGGGAGCGTGATGAGAAACTGCGTATCGATAATTATCGATAATTAATTTTTTTAACGTTTTAGTGAGAAATAATATTTTTTACAGTTATAATTATTTAATTCATATATCTAAGATAATTCCAGTTCTGATTTAAGGGATAACCTTATAGCTTACTAAAAAAAAACATATTTTATAGAGATATATTTTTATTTTTAAAAAATAAACTTTGTAACGCGACCATCGCCAAGATAAGCTCCATTCTCGCAGCTAGTTCTTCTGCTTTATCTGGCTGTTGGTATGAAAAAAGCCAAAGGGCATATGTACAAGATATGCAAAATAGGAGAAAGGGAGATGGCAAATGTGCAGGGGGGGGTAGGGGCGGTGGGCGGAGAAAGAGGGCGGGCGAGAGCGTGGAGAGGAGCAAATTGAAAGCCAAAGCGGATTGCCATTACTTAGAAGCGCGTTTCAAGCTTCATTGAGCCCTCTGGAAAAGCGTGGGAGGAAAAGTGGGCGCAAAGGGGGTGGTGGAAATGGGGGGGGTGGCTGGGGAGTTCGTATTGCCATTGCAGAGTTGTAATAAGCAGTTCTTGCAACTAAAAGCCAACAGGCAATGTGTCTCGAATGGGAGACACAGTGTCTTTTTGAGACACTAAAAAGTGTTAAAAGTATATCCATCTTAAAGTAATGTTTATTTATTTCTTAAACAAATTGTTTGAAGCTGGGGAAGTAGAATATTAAAAATCATAACCATAACCAAACCAATTGAAATGAAAAATATTTAGTTTCAAATGAAATTCTTTTTTAACTGATTTCCGAACCCGAACCGTCTAGCTAAAATTCAGCCACTGCCTGCGCCGTACCCCTTAACTGAGGGGAAGAGGAGGGTCTGCTAGCCCCCTAATTACTCCCCCGTTACCACCAGTTGTCAACCAACTTTGCGTTGTGCAAAAAGTCAAATGCGCTTATAACACTACACAATACCAAAGCCGCAGTTTGAGTTCGAGCTGCTGGTGGCTGCAAATTCGAGTTTCAGTGCTGCCAACTATCGATTTGCAAACCTAGCTAGTTAATACATTTTTATATTCATAAATGAATAAATGCAAAACAAGGCTGCCTAAGAGTTAAATAGTTTTTAATCAATAGAAACGAAAAAAAAATATAATAAATAAAAAATAAAAAAAAATAAATAAAATACAAAAAATAAAAAAAAAATAAATAAAATACAAAAAATATAAAAATAAATTAAAAATAATAACAATAAATCAAATAATAATAATAATAAATAAAATAAAAAAATAATAAATTAAATAAAAAAAAATTAAACTAAATTTAAAAAAAAAACTAACATTATTGGTTTATAAAAAAAACTTAAAACTACGCTAAATGTTTATGTTAGTGATACATAAAAAATACAAAAAAGTAAAGGACTACAATACAAATGACCTTTTAAAATATTCTCCAAAAGAGGCAGCCAACCGGCCAACTCTAGTTGGCCACCATGGGCGGCGGGGGGTCAGCCGGGAGGGGGTCACGGGGGTTAGAGTACGCCTGGCAGTGACAGCGATGGCGACAGTTGCACTGCACACTGAGCTTACGACTGCCGAGCGACTAATTGGTTTACTTATGGCCTTTATTTTTTGCAGTTGCAGTTGTTGGACCCGAAATGCCAGCAACACTTTTTAAGCCATAATTGTGAGGGGAGCGGGGTGCGTGGGGTTTATGGGGACTCCCCCGCATTTCCTGCAACTCAATTCGCTGGGGGAACCAACTACAAAAATTACGAACCACACACAAGTTAACAATCAATTAGGGTCCGAGTTTCCTGAGATTTTGTTGCTTTTTTTTCTGTTCCCATGTTAACCCGTATGCCTTCGCGGCTTTCGGGACTCGGGAGTCAAAGGGTTAACGGGGGCGGGGCTGCGTCTGGGCTTATGTTTGCCTTCGCCTTTAACCGTTAGCCAGTCGCCTTTTGCCTTTGACGACGTAACTCCTTGCCAGCCAACAACAGCAAGTGATTACTTATTTAAAAACTCCATTAGAACACGTTCAATTTCCAGGGGCCGTTTGGGCTTTGGGCTTGGGATTAGGGCCTGCAAGGTGCCAACCATTTGTATACACCCAAGACATCAAATTCCCTCGATTTTGGAATATGACTACTTTAGATATCATAACCCAATAATTCGGTCTTCCATATTAAAAATTCAATAAATAAAAAAAAATAAAAAATTATTTAAATTTTAACTACAAATAGTTCTTAGTTTTTTTTAAATATTTAAAAATGATTTATAATCAAATAATTATTTGTTTTCATTTTTCAGGAACATACTTGATCTTAAAAAACATTTTTCTTTAAGCTCTTTCCGATTTTTTAGAGGCCAAAGTGCTTGAAATTTATTTTAAAAATTTGGCAAGATTTTTAATACTTAGTTAAAAAAATCCGATTTTTTAAAAAATTATTTAAGCTTTAAAATTTTTGAAATTAAATTTTTAACTGTCTTTTTTATTTTCTTCTTTTCCCCTAGCTGACATACGTTTTTGTCGAGCACTGTCCTTCCCATAGCTAACTCATTTCTCATTTTCCCATTAGCTTGGGCAAATACTATGTCATCATCAAACAAGCCAAGAACGAAGGAGAACCAACTGGAAAGCAGGGAAGCAGCTTCAAACTCAATTTACTTGAATTTTGCCAATGAAAATTTTTGGCCTGGCCACTTTTTTTTTTTTTTTGAGAAGCTGAGATTAATTTCAGTCTCGAACACCAATTAGTGTAAGCTTCTATATCTCTAGTAATATAATTAGACCTTATAAAAAAGGTCAATAGTAAAATTCACCCAGAACAAATTGACATAAAAATCTAAAAAGAAAACACGTAAATTCGGAAATAATATGGTATAAGTTCCTTAAAAAAATTTTTAACAATATTGTAAAAGTTTATTTTTAAAAAAGAGATTAATTAATTATGGATAAAGTGTAACTAATGTTTAAACATATTTAAATATTACATGTTTTCAAATTTTTTTAAGAGCAAGCCGACAAACATTAAATTGATATTTGATATTATTTTTCATCCACTTGGCGGACTATCTTATAAATCGCCGTTGCCATTCTGATGCGTTCGGCTTTGTATTTTATGCTGCTCTCGGATCTCTTGGAGTTTTCTATTTGGCTATTTGGCTGGTTGATGGGGGTGGGGGAGGGTGGCGGGAGGGCAAACAGCTTTAGACACTTTAACACATTCCTCTGGGAATGAATACTCTCTGGAAGAAGCCACTAGCGCACACACAGCCAGACATTTTAGTGGGCCTTCAGCATCGACATCGAAAAGTCTCAGACTTTGACTTGGACGGGGATAAAAAGGTGCACCGCAAGAAATGCTTAATTATAGATAATAATATTTCAAAGGCAATTTCTAAAGGTCTATGTGCTTATACATTATTTTAAATATTGTTTGCAATAACATTTTACAAGTTATTGTAAGATGCTTACTTAAATTACATTTCCCCTACTTATGTTTTTTTTTTTTGCTAATTTTTGCATTTGATTTTTCGCAGTGGCCGAGAGCCAAGAGAAACATTTAGACGACTTTCCAAGACCGGTTCTTTTGGCTCTATGAACTCGCCTTCGTCCGCCTCGTACTAACTAGAACTTGTGGCCAAAATAAAAGGCAAACATAAAGCAGCAGCAGCAGCAGCAAGGTATAAAAAAAAACCAACAAAAAAAAGAAAACAGGGAAATGGTCAGCCAGTTGGCCAGTAGCACTTGGCCAACGGCCCTGTCCTTCTGCACCCTTCCGTTTGGACGGATTTATTTTAGTTAATAAGCGAAAATAGCGAAATCAGCGAAAGGCCGCTCAAATTGCTGGCATTTTTCGGTTGCTTTCAAGTTTTCATATTCGTAAAATAAGTTTAAAGTAAAATGGTAAAAAAATATAAGTTTGGTTTGAGATTTTTTATGGTTATTTTTTTCTATGGTTATTGTTCATTTAATATTTTTATCTAGCTTCTTACTTCCTAAAATTATTGAAAGTTGTTAGTCATTTTATTTTAGATTTTTTTCTGTTTTTTTTTTGGGTTTTTTTTTAAGTTTTGAAAAGCCTTCTTTTTAACACCCCCTGCTGAAAGTGCCCTTTTCAATTGACCCTTTCGTTTGTTAGTTTTTTGCAGACTCTGTGCGTGTGGCGGTCGCGTCCTTTGATGATCGATCGCTTTTTAGAAGCAATCAGGCAGCCAGGAAGTCCTGGAAATCAGAGGACCCATCACTTTCTGACTCGCCACCTTGTTGTTGGCCAACTAATTAGATTCCCCCAGAGTTGCCCGCTAATTGAAAGGTGAGGAGGAGTGCGACTGAACTCCCGTCAGCTAGCAAGTTTTAAGCTGCTGTAAATTTCCAGAAAACCTGGGCAGCTCAAAGGAAAAGTTCTGGACAACAAATCAAGAAGAGAAATTTGAAAACTTGAAAGAAAATTATGAAATATTTTCTTGTCTACAATAATTTTTATTTACAAGTCCAAAATTAAAGGTATTTCACTTTAAAAAAATATGTTTAAAATTCCTTGTTTCAGATGTCTAGTATATTTAATTTGTTTCTGGTTTTATCCCGAACACACACAAACTGCAACTTCTTCATCTTAATTAAAATGGATCCTAATGGCCAAGGACTAAACAAAGGATTTAGCTGACGGCGACGCGACAACATTTTGAGCCAATTGCTTGCGAGACAAAAGAGTCAAGTTATTGTTGTTAATATAAAAATAGTGGGTGAGCACAAAAGGGCGAGCAGCAGCACCACCACCCACCACCTCTTAACCCTTCATAGCTCTTGCATTTATTTATATTTTGTGAAAGTGTCCCAAAGGATATGAAAGGAGAGTAAAATTAAAGTGAACCAAAATCACAAGTCTTAAAAAATAATTTCTAAATAAGTTATACACAGAGAAAAAACGAAAAAATATGAAATTAATATTATTTCATATAAATTTGTTCATAACATAAAGGTAATATTTCATATCAATATGGTAAAAAGGCATATGTTTAAAAATATCATTTTTATATGAACACAGAACGGACCAAAGTTGTTATGAAAAAAATAAGCGTTTGTTGACTATTTTTTGCCTTTTTTCTATGTGCAAGAAAATATTTGGTTACTACACTCAAAAATTATTCGCTCTGAATTTTAGAAATGTTTGCCTTATTGGCGATTTGTTTAGTAAAATTGATTTCCTTTGCCATAATATTCATACTTACATATGCATATCGTTTAATAGCCTTTTCTTCTTCTTCTTTTTCCAAGTACTTTTCCGGGAGAGTGCTAATCTGTTGGCGGCTTTTCCGTTCTTAGCAGTTGGCAGCTGCCACGTGACCGCAAATGTCCTGCGGCACTCGTGTATCCTTGCACTTACTTTTTGGCAGCGACGATCGGTTGACAACGGCAAATTCAATTAAGTCGAAACTAGTTTGGCACTTAACAAAAATGGCAAAAAAAAAAATTTTAAGAAACAACAGAATTAAAGGAGCACCGCTCACACACGCACACACACCAATTTACAAATATTATATTTCACTTTATTTCTTATTTTTCCATGGGCCTCTTTGCAAAAAAAAAAGAAACTGGTGAGATAGTTGTTGTTTCTGATCGCGGCTTTAAATCGACGCTCTTTTGGGAGGATTTGCGCTCTCCGCGAAGAGAGAGAGCACAAGGACACAAGGAGAGGACAAGGAGAAGAGACGTCCTCGCGCGAGCAGCACCAAAATCCAACTGCGGGGCCAAATCCCACGGACGCAGCGACGTCCCCACGACGACGACGCCGGCAGCGCAGCAAATGCAGTTCGTTCGCCACAGCAGCGGCCACGGGAATAGCGCCAAAAGCCACGAAAGTTTCGTATTCGACTTAATGCGATGATAAATTCATCTTATTTAGTTGCTCTCATCCAAATCCAAATCCACCAAATAAGTATATAATATATTAAAACAATTAGTTTTGTAGTTTTAATTACCATTTTACTTACCCGCTGCTGTGCGAATGAAGTGCAGATGCAAAGAAACAAGAACTGCCAGCTGAAGCAAAAACAAAAAGCAGCAACAACAAGAACAACAGGCTGCTGATGTGAAGTTGTAGTTGTAGCAGGAGTTGGAGCTTAAATTGGAGTTTGGAGTTCCAATCAGACGAAAAGCAACTAGCGACGCGCGCGCTCTTTTTCGCCATCTCTGTGTCTTTCTCCCTTATGCTCTCTCTCTCTCCGCCTGGCATTACGTATACACCAAACAACGTAAAACTTAAACCGGCATTTTGTTAGGCGCACGTTTTGGGCCTACGAAGAGAGGGATCAAAGTGGGGGGAGGGAGAGCGCAAGAGAGACGAAATGGAGCGGATCAGCTTTTAAACGGGACTTTTTATCGAGTACTTAAAAAGAATTTGTATAGAAAAAAAAGTAAGTTTAATGGGGAAGATGGTGTAGGTATTTATGTATGTATTTTTACGATTCTACATATATTTTTTTAAGATCCCAAATATTTAGGCAATAATAACTAATAACTAACCAATAACTAACTTATTGACAATAAATATTAATCAATAGATAAAGGATTTAAAACAAAAAATTGAAATTTAATAATCAATGAAATAAACAAGTCCTATTCCTATAAATAAAGCGTTTTGGGGCCTGCAAAGTTTATAACGTATACGCAGTGTTGCCTCTGATCAAATAGTTATTTTTATCTAGGTGGCGTAGATTTCAGCTATACTGTGGTTTTCTTCCTCTTCCTTTTTAAAACAACGTAATGAGAGAACCATTTTCTTTAACAAAATACTAACTGTCATACGTGTCGTATGAGTAATTTTAGGAAAATCTCATAAAAAAAAGTTGCAGTTCTCAAACACATTTTTTTTTACAACTTACCGTGTAAAAGGTGAGATTTTGTACCGCCCTATATAAATCACAAACGTATTCCCGATATGCTGAGTCCGCTCCTGGAATTTAAGCATTTTCGCGCGTGCAGAAGGCAGTGCAACAACAGCAACCCCATCGCCGCAGGAGAGTGCATCGTCGTGTGTATGCGAGTGTGCAAGTGCATGTGTGTGTAAGTGAGCCGCAGCTGGCAGCGAGCTTCCTACTTTATTACTGGTTTCCAACTTAATAAAATATGTGGAGCGCTTGATTTACTCGCAACAAGGATGCACAAGGGTTAAGGCAAGGAGGGGTTAAGGCATCCAAAAGAAAGAGAGGATGTAAGTATAAAGAGAGCCACTTTCTTTGCCAGCTGTTTCAGAGCAGGGCTTCTCCCGACGGCGTTTGCCGGCTAGGATCTCTCTTTTTCGCTGTTCTCTTTCTCTGTCCCTCTTCCACCATCTGCCCTCTCACTCGCGAGCCAGCTGTTGCTCCTTTAAGCGCCAGCGTGCCTGAAATGTACTGAAAAAATATTAGTCTTCGAAGAAGTAAAAGTAAAAATTATACCAGGATGTAATTATGTATGAAAAAAACCTACTATAAAAATTTCTTTCAAATGAAGGAACTTTATAAAGACATTTATAGGAAGTAAAATCGAACAATATAATGTTGCGTATAATAAACAAATTTCTTTAAGTTTTAGTTTTGAAAATAAGTACAAAACACTATAAATAAAGAATGTATCTACTACAAAATTTTATCATAATTAAAATAAATTTCCTTATTATCAGAATTTAAAAAAAAATTGTATTGATTTTGTTAAAAAAAATTTTTTTTTTCCAAACGAAAATGTACAACTATTATATTAAAGTTTCTAGTTTATTTGGTAAAATTTGGTTACTGGGAAAATAAAAAAAATTCTTTTGCAGTCTAGTGTCACCTAAAGTGTATAAATTGCTATTTAAAATTTTCTACAAGTGTAAGAACGGACTGCAGTGTGTGCCGTGTGTCTTGTAGTTTATTGCAATTTCTTATTAATAAGCGCCTTTTATGTGGAGCCGGGCGTTAGTGCCGTCCCAGGGGCGACATTAACGTTAATAATAATAAAATGTGTAATTGCATACACAGGGAAGAAGCAGAGCTGAAGCTGGCCAAGAAGAAGAGGAAGAGTTCTAACCAGTTTCGCAGACGTCGTAAGGCCCATCTTTTCCCCCAACTTTTCTTCTCCGCTTTTTTTTGCAGTCCAGCCAGAGGTGTAAATCATTTTCTAATCGCAGCCAGCAGATCACATGCACACGCATCAACAAGCCAGCACACACACACACACACACACACACACAGATACTCTGGTAACACAGATACTCACTCACATCCAAAAAAAAAAAGGAAAAACAGTTGGACACTCGAGTTGACTTGACTTTTGTTTTTGGCACTGCATTTACTTTATGTTTACGTTGTCGGGCTAAAACTTTGCAGCTTTTTGGTTTTAGCCAAAAAGACAATATTCGAGTGAGTGGAAGGGGGGGGGGGGGTGAAAAGGACAAAAAGGGGGCCGAGCTGCAGCCAAAAGTCGAATGCAATCAAAGAGGCAGCGGAAACAGAAGCACTTGCCAGGCTGTCGGTGTCACCAGAGATGCAAAAATGTTTTAAAGAGTTTCGAAAATAAATATACTAAATAAGAAAATTACTTAAAAAATTATATACAATACATAAATATTATTTACCAATCCTAATTTATAAAAATTAAATAAAATGCTCATACTAAAAAAAAGTGGGGAACATTTAAACGTTAATCCATTACTTAGTTGAATAATATATTTAAATTAAGGTGATGAAAAGGCAATGAAAGAGCGCCTAAAAAGAAAAGGTGATGAAATTGGTGATGAATTAGGTGATGAATAACCAGTTTTGTGCCCTAGGACATGTTAAATGTTAAAATCATCGCTATTTTTTATACAAATTCACTAGTGCATAAGCGTTTGGTGCTGATTCACTGCTAAAAATGTGATGAATGTAACTGCAGGAATATTTGTAGAGAAGAAGGTATTTTCCCCATATCCTGGGAGCCCATAAAATTTATCGGTGACATTTGTGTAGAATGTGCCCGAAGGATCTAATTCAATAAATTCATGGAATGCTTTGTGGTCCTGGCACTTACCAATCGAAGTGGCTCGTAAAAATCCCTGTAAATATCTGCTCGTCTGGCTGGAAAAACTTTGGCGGCTGCAAAACTTTTGCTCCTCCTCCTCGTGGCATTTTGTGTGTCTTAATTTCAACATTATCCTGGCCATTTTAATTAAGCTGCCTGTCAACAGGCGCGCCACGCCCATCGCCGTCTGCTCATTTGTTTGCCGCCATGTTTTGTGGGGTGTTTTAATTATTTGTTTTTTTTTTGGATTTTTTTTTAAGCTAGTACACACTACTGCAGAGAACTTCCGGTTCCGGTGACCGTGGCACATTGCGTATCCGCGAAACACATTGTCCTCGTAGGATTGTTTTTAAAGGATTTAACTTTCTCTCGTTCCTCAGCTTTTACTTAACTTGTATCATAAATTGTAATCCCCATGCTAAGAAATTTAAAAGAACGGAATAATATGAAACTATGCTCGATTTTACGTTATGTAATATAAATTTTGACTTGATATGCTCGAAACGACATGTTCAAAGTACGCGAGTTCGAACTTCGAATGCTTCTTTCTCGCTCCCACTCACGTAACTGAAGTTACTTAATCCTCTCTTTTTCGAAGTCAGAGAATCTCCGAGAGAGAAAGAGAATTCCGCAAAATTACATTATTTGAACGTAAAAATGATATGCCAGAAATTTTCCATCTGAATATCGATTTTACAGCGAGCTGTTTTTTCTTTTTGTGTGTGGAATATATGTATTATGTTAGAAATTCCTGGCCAAAATTATAATACTGTCTTCAAGACTTCATATTACGTATACGCCAGGGGTACATACATTTTTCCTTATTATCTGAAGCTTGACTTTAAGTGGCAAAAATAAGTTCTTTGGCAGGAAACCCAAAGCGAGTCACCGTTCAATAATGTAAATAGCCTTTAAATAAAAGTGCTCACACCTTTCTCTCGGCCACTTCTTAATTGTTTTATTCGTTTTTTTCTTAACAGCTTAACAGCAATGGCCATCAGCGGAATCAAAGCGATTTCGTTAGTCTTAACACTTTTATGAGCTCTTTAGAAATGCAAATCGAAAATCCAGCACACAAGAGCTGTAAAACGGAATACGGAGGAGATTCTGTGTGTGTGTTCGTGTGTTTGTTTGTTTGTTTGTTTGTTCTTTTACCCTTTTTGCACCATTTTCGGGGGAAAAAAAGGGGAAAGGGTAAAGGCAAAAATTTGTTTTCCTCTTTTTAAGAGTATGCAAACAGCGCTCTCAACTCGCTTATTTCAATTAACTTTTGTTAAATTTATTTATGCATGCAATTGCACTGTCATAAATATTTTAGAAAATAGTTTTTACAAAAATGTCAATTATATAAATCAAATTTTAATTCTCAAATGTTTTTAACAAATATTTCAATATGAAAAAATCCTAAAAATGTAAAAAATCCTAAATTGGTTTAAAGAATATATGTCTATACTTTTTACTTTGGACATTATTTTTTTTTTCTGTGTCTCCATGTATGTTCGCCTATTCATTTGTGGGCGTGTGTGTGTGCATTGTCAACAAGCCCGTTTAACAGTTAACAGGCCCTAATTGTTTTTTGGTTTTCTTTGGCTTACTTGCGCCGACTTCTTTTTATTTATGTTTCCGCTGTTTATTTATATTGCCTTAAATTCTGCACTGGTTTTTAATCCTTGACGACGGGGTCATAGAGCGATCGTTGCATCTTAATCCCGGGCATATAAACCCGCCGCCCGAGCAAAAAATACAAACTATGCGGCGGATTCATTCATAGAAATATGCAAATGGTACGGGGGAAATCGTGCAAATTGAATGCGAGGCTGGCAAAACACACACCCAGTTGAAAGCCCATCCCTCGGCAGAGGGGAAAAGCGGAAAAGCAGACTTCGATGCGTACTACGCGGCTTACAACTGCAATTACAACTGCGACCACCACCCATGCTCCACCTGTTGGCCGCGATGGGAGGCTGTGGTGCCTTCTTCCTTCAACACTCCCTGTCTCTTTCTCGCCCTATCAGTGCTGCAATTATGGCTACTTAAAATACATTTGCCCCAGAAAGATATACATACATAGATATAGAACTTTTAAAATTTCCCAAAAAAACCAGAAAGTCAACTGATATTAATTATCATGTTGTTATCTGGTCAGAACATTTCGCCGTTTTCACTTGCGACCGTTTTTGCAAAAGTTATGCCAAAACAAAATTATAAAAAAAATCACATTTTTGCCAAAAATCGAAATCCTCATTTTCCACAAAAAAAATCACTATTTTGGCCATAATAATGAAAATAATTGTCCAAATATGGAGTGGAATACCTTCCTGAACTCGTAGTTAAATTTCCTAAAACTTGGCATTCCCAGAAAAAATTTTTATTTTTTTTAATTTTTTTTCAAAAAATTGTGATGCACCCCTTATAAAACAGTCAAAAAATTGAAAAATTTTTAAATTTCTTCAATCACCCGGAAAGTGCACTTATATGAATTATTGGGTTGTTTTCTGCTCAGAACAGTTCGCCGTTTTCATTTTGGACCATTTTTGCAAAACTTATAGCAAAAACAAATTACACAAGAAATCAAATTTTGGTCAAAAATGGAACTCCACATTTTCCGAGATAAAAAAGCAGTATTTTTTGCATAAAAATGAAAATAGTTGTCCAAATATGGAACGGCATACCTTCCTGAACTCGTAGTTAAATTCTCTATAACTTGGCATTTCCAGTTGAAAATTTTATTTTTTTTAAATTTTTTTCAAAAAATTGTGATACAACCCCTTATAAAAAAAAAACAAAAAATTTAAAAATTTTTAAATTTCTTCAATCACCCGGAAAGTGCACTTATATGAATTATCGGGTTGTTTTCTGCTCAGAACAGTTGGCCGTTTTCATTTTGGACCATTTTTGCAAAACTTATAGCAAACAAATTACACAAAAAATCAAATTTTGGCCAAAAATCGAACTCCTCATTTTCCGAGATAAAAAAGCAGTATTTTTGGCATAAAAATGAAAATAGTTGTCCAAATATGGAACGGCATACCTTCCTGAACTCGTAGTTAAATTGTCTATAACTAGGCATTTAAAGTTGAAAATTTTAAAAATTATGATACACCCATTAAAAAAAAGTCAAAAAATTGAAAAAAATTTAAATTTCTTCAATCACCCGGAAAGTACACTTATATGAATTATCGGGTTGTTATCTGCTCAGAACAGTTCGCCGTTTTTATTTTGGACCATTTTTGCAAAAAATTGTGATACAACCCCTTACAAAAAAAGGCAAAAATTGGAAAATTTTGTAAATTTCTTAAATTACCCGGAAAGTCAACTAATATTAATTATCCTTAATTAATTATTAATTATTAAATTAATAAAAATAAAAGCTATTTAAAAATGCTCCCAGCTATTTTAAGCACTACTAGTGGGCAACACTAGGGGGAATTAACAATGAGCCTGCAACGATGTTAACTGAAAAATGCTTTTCGCCTTTGCTGAGCTGTGGCTGAATGCCATGGGTATTTGGGTGTGGGTTTGGGTTTCGGGCTGGGAGCCACAGATGTAGCTGGCTCTGCGGATGGGTGGATGGTTCAGCGGTTAGTTTACCACCCCACTCCCCCCTTTTTAACCACCATGGTGCAGTGAACCCGGGGCGCCGCTAAGTATGCAACACAGAACTGAAGTTTAATTGGGAGTAAAATCCATCGAAACATTCCAGCGGCAGTCGAAAGTATTTCACTAGCGGATATTTCTTTATTGCTGGTGCGCATACACATTTGTGTGGGTGATTAATATATATATATATATTGGAAAAAAAAAATAAGAAAACTACAAGATACAAGTGCTCACTTTTCGCAGCGGCTGGTGCATGGGAAGCTGATAATGTTCCTCGCGGATTAAACTGATATTCGTAGATTCTTTTATGTACAGCTGTGTTTCAAATAATATTGTTATAAAATTATGGAATAATTCGGGAATATTTATTTAAGATATGAAGAGTATTTAAGGATGAAATAAAGAAAAAAAAAACCAATCAATAAACATTTTGTATTAGTATTATTGTATTGTATGTCAGTAAAAAACAAACATAACATTATTTAAAACACAGCTGTATAATTAAAATATTTTATTTTTAACTTTTTAGATATTAATACATGGGTTAATTGTTTGTTAATTGTTGTAGAATATTTAATTTACTGTTTATTTGATTTAATATTGCACTCAAAACAAATATTTATATTAGTTTTGTGCAGGGTATCCTATCCATTAAATATTTCTTAAAGCATTTTTTGTTTAAAATAATATCCAAATTTAAAGCAGAGTTATAGCCGCAGTATTTTTAAAAGTTAATATTTTAGTGTTTATTCAAAAGCAATTTTTTCAGGGCATATACTGCGAATGATCGTAGGTTGTCCAAGGATTTTTTGTATTACTTGTGTATCCATAGTCAGGTAAAACTTTAGGTGTTCTATAATAGTTCTTTGTGAGATTTGAATAGTCCTGAAATCGTTTCTTTTTAGTTGTTAGTCTGTCAAAAATACGTATTTTAATGGACGAACCTTCCGCTGATAACCGCCCCCCAAAGGATTTGGTTTTCCCGCGTTTTCCTCCGCTGGCTTTACCTTCAGCACCGCCGAATTAGGCATATCCCCAACTTTGGGCTTTGAGTGCGACTTTAAAGTCAAATTCAAGTCTATTTTGGGCGGTGGCTCCCGACGGATTTGCTCCTCGATCTCATATAGCTCTTGCTAAGAGAGCATTTTGAATGACCTTCGTTAGTATGGTTAGTATTGTTAGATGGCGTTTTATAACTCACCCGATTTTTATAGACCATACAGCAGGCTCGCAAAGTAAAGTAATATATAATCTCCACTCCGGAAAGCAGTGAAAATCCGAGAAAAAGACTCGCAATTCCGCCAAACGACACCAGCAGATCCACCCATCCGAAAAGGACCTCGCGCTTATAGCGAATAATCGGCCAGGTGAGGAACTCTACCAACACACCGGCGCTCTCTGGTCGATCCACTCTGGAAAAAATACAATAGATCACGCTTACTGTAGGAAAATAAATACAAATATTTGTAAATATTCTTACATTTTGAGGAGCTTATCAATGTTGAAGACCGTTTTCGAGCAGCTAAGCTCGCATTGCAGACAATCCTTGATATTGGTGATGTTCGTCTTGAATTCATCGAGGCAATCAAAATCCTTGACCATGCACATGGGCACATTAGCTGCAAGGATCAGGGATTAGTATTAAGATTATCAAGGATTAGCAAGTACCCCACAGACCTATGGGCTTGTAGAAGGGCGGATTGCACTTGCAGAGCTTGATGGCCTTGTTCATGCGACACTGCTTCATGCAGGAGGAGAAGGTGTACGCATCCGGAAAATAGTTCAGCTTCACCTCGTCACTAAAGATGCACTTCCTCTGGCCAATGGACAGCTGGCGTGCATCGTCCGTGGTGTAGGTATTCTTCTTCGAGATTCTCACCTCCACCAACTGCGGCTCCGACCAATCGATCTGTGCATTGAAATCCGAACCGAAGTATTCCTCGTTTGAGAAGATAAAGATCTATGTAATGATTAAGCAATACAATACCAAATATTACTGAAATTGTTTATAGAAAATCTGAAGAACTCGCGTTCACATGAAGCTATTGCAAGGAGCTAAAGAATTTGCGGTTGCTTAAAGGTCAAATAGTCAAATTGAAATCCGAATCGAAGTATTCCTCGTTTGAGAAGATAAAGATCTATGTAATGATTAAGCAATACAATACCAAATATTACTGGAATTGGTTAGCGAAGAGCTGAAGAACTCGCGTTCATATGAAGCTATTGCACGGAGCTAAAGAATTCGCGGTAGTTTAAATGTCAAAATTCGTTAGAGAAGAACTGAAGAACTCGCGTTTACATAGGGCTATTACACGGAGCTAAAGAATTCGCGGTTGCTTAAAGGTCAAAGTGGGTGTTGAATTGACTTCGATTCAGGATTTGTGTAACTACAAAAGCTTTATAAAAATGGGAAGCACCTTTACAAACAACAACTTACACTGGAAGTGCTGTTGGGCACAAAGAAGAGCGCCCACTTCTTGTCGGTTTCATAGAGATCATGAGGTGCACCGGTCTTGAGACTGCAATAACAGAGAAAACCCGGATAAGATCAGATCGTATCAGATCCAAACACTCACTCTTCAGTGGGCGTGGACTTGAAGCGGCTGTTGAAGGCGTAGCAAAAGCCGTGCTCCGTGTAAATGGGCTCAAAGTGGTCGCAACAGGGTATCTCCTCATCACGATACTTGCAGGACACAAAGGTGCTCTCGCAGCTGATGTGTCCCTCGAAGGCCCACTCCCGGATGGTGTTCGCGTCCAGCAGATTCTGCGGAATCGACTGGGACAGCACCTTGGCATCACGGATGCTCTCGAAGTTCAAGGAGGTCAGCGCCCGCAGGAACGGGGTATACATTAGAGCCTGGGCCTCTTCGTAGTTCCTTGATCGGATTAAAAATAAAATAATATAATATACAATAATCAATAAACTGGTTAGAGAGCGAATTTGAATAAAACACACGAAGCTGAAGAATTCGCGTATGTGTCAGGGTTAAGTTTGTACTCACGCCAGTGTCTTGAAAACCTTCTCATAGGTCTTGTCATGGTCAAAAGCTGCCTCCGGACAGACGACGGTGGTGGGAAAGACCACGTTCTGGTTGTGAAAGTCCGTGTCCAGGCCCGTAATGGTCGGATTGGTCTGGAACTTCTCCCAGAGACTCATGATGATGACCAGCGCGGTGACCGCTCCGATCGATGTGAAGCAGAACCACATGAATTTCTCGCCAATGGGACGGCCCGTTTCGGCGATATAACGCACTCCGTGGAGCGTCGAGTTCTGGAAGAACTCCTTTGTCTGATAGATGAGGCTGCGCCGAAAGATGACCAAAGTCTGGAGGCCACGTTGCCTCCGGGACTCCGGCGGATGGCGTTTCTCTTGCGGCATTTCCGTTTCAGGAACATCGCTCGCCCTCGGGGCCCCTTGAAATTGAATTGAACTTATGAAAATCGATGCCCTAGCGTCCGATCCAAAGTCAACATTTAGACTGAATCCTTGGTAATATATGCATAATATACAGAGAGGGATAGTTCGAAAACCAAATCGATGCTCATTAGTCGACCTGCGTGTGGTCCTAAAAGCCTTTCATTGTTTATGTAATGCCCGCTTGCATGCCTCTGATTGTTCCCCCAAATGGGGGCAGTTAACATGGTCTATCTAGATCTACACATGTGTACCCCCTGAAATACCATGGTAATGAGTACAAAATAATAATAATTTGTTTTAAAATTAAGTAAAAAGTATTGAACCTTCACAAGTAGATCATTTTAATATTCTGAAAAAAAATTAACATTGAGATGGGACAGATTTTTAAAAGCTTTTAATTAGACAACTATTTTTTAAACGTTGTAATATTATATATATATTAATTATAGTTATATATATATATATATTTAATAAATACAAAATTAAAATAAAATTCTTTTTGCAAACGTGTCCAAAAATAGGTTCCCACAAATTATATAGTATTTATATCCTACACCCGGCTCCTAATTATTTCCGAATTAATTTTTTTTTTTTAGATTTTTATGTCAATCCGTTGTGGGTGAATTTAGCTACTGGCCGTTTTTTATAGAAGGCCTTTTATATATTAGTTTGATTTGTCAAAAGTATACAGTAACCCAACCGACTAGATTAAGGTCAGGGATTAAAGTTTAAGTCCTGCGCAATTGTTGGGTTAGTACGAATGCTACCGAATGCAGCTGGATAAATGGCTGGCTAATTGGTCAAAGCACAGTCTGCACAGCTTCCGGCGCCGCCTTGCATTTCACAAAAAAAAATCGCATATTCCTATATGGGATAGGGATAGCCACTCAGAGCCACTTCACTACAAGGATCGGAGGAACTTCACAAGTTTTGTGTGAACTTCTGACACGGCCCCAGACTCTCTTTGTTCGCTCTTTCGCCCTCTCTTTCCCTTTTTTATTTATTTTAATTTTTTTTTTTTTTTTCTTGTTTAATCGTTAAGTGTTCTCAAGTTTCACAAAGAGACCAGAAATGGGTTTTGAATTTTTGGGACTTTGGGTTTTTTTTTTTTGGTTTTCTGGGCTGGCGGGGCAAACAAAAGAACTGCTGGAATGAGTTGACCCTGATGGCGGTGGTCAGATAATCGGAACCACTGGCGCCAGTCGTATGGAGTCCCTCTTTTACCCTGCATTAACCCTACGAACGTACGAATTTACATATATTATATGTAGTGCATATGTAGCTGTGGGTTAGAAAAACATGGATTTTTTAAATAGTATCGGTAAAGTGAACAAAAAAAAAAAAACAAATTATTTAAGAATTGTGATTAAACTCAAGGTGTCCGTCTGGGGTTAAGCGAAATCCTAACGGATCCTTACATAAATTAGCCAACCCCAAGGATCTCAGACCGCACCTGCGTAAGAGAAAAAAAGATAAAAAGGAAAAAAAAAGAAAAAAATAAAATAAAAAAAGAAATATCAGAAATTGTATTACAAAATATGTACTTTAGAAAAACTTTAAAAAATGTTCTTTATATATTAGACATTCCATTTTCCCAAACTAAATATTTCTTGCGTTGTGTAATCCTTGATTTTAGGCCGGCATTGCGACCCACTTATGGGCCAGAACTGAAATCCCCTCTTTCCCATACCCACTCTACCCAAATCCCGCCTCGTAGCCTCTCAATTTGTTTCGCTTTTAGCCTTCTCCCTCGGTTCGGCTTCTTATCAGCGATCATTTGTCAAAGCCCTGCCATTGAAAAGTTGCCCGACCACTGAGCGAAACGGCAATTGCAACAAATTTGTTCGCTACTCCTCTGGACTCTTTGTCCCCCTCACAATCAACGCCTCTGCCCCACCACCTTCTGCTCTAGTTGACAAAAAGAAGAGGAGCACGCTGCACGTAAAAAGATACCAAAGTCGAAGGACTGCCAAGAAAAGTAACGATCCCATTATACCTGGCAGTGCTGGAAAGTTTAAGGATTTCAAAAAAGTACCTATATTTGAAATATATGGCTATATGTATATATGAAATTGGATCTTTTAAATTCAAAATTAATTTTAATGATTTTTTAAGTAATGAGGAAATCTTCAAATATATATATTAATAAAAAATGTATTTTTAAATAATAAATAAAAATAATAAATTATTAATAATTTTAATGATTTTTTAAGTAATGAGGAAATCTTCACATATATATGTTAAAAAAAAATGTATTCTTAAATAATAATAAGGAAAGAAGATCAGTTCCTAAAACTTATATAGGACAGACAGCCTACCGAGTATACCCCATGTAATCCAAGATCCGTTGGACGCCAAGAATCAGCGCTGCCATCGTCGGGGGCACTCTCATAAATAAGAAATTGAGAGTAAACGAGAACAGGTCGGGATCGTCGAGGAATGGGGATCCCCATGAGCTGGACTAAAATCTATGGGCCATACTGGCTTCGATAAACCTTTTTTTTGTTTTTTTTTGCTTTCCTTTCTTTTAAATTCTCTTTATTTTACCTTTATTTTTTCCTGCGCCGAGCGGTTTCAGTTTCTCGTTTTGCATTGCATCGAGAGGAGCACACCAAGATCGATCGGTGGCGAAGAATGTTCCTTTAAGCGTCCAGGTGTCCATTCCACTGTCCGTCCTTTTATGTGATTAATGGTAATTGCTTTTAAGGCTTTCTACGCAGCTCCTCGGCCACAATTTGTTGCGGTAATTTCGCTTTTAGTCGCAGTTACATATAGCCTCACTCCAAAACACATTTGCACACACACAAAGCAGAGCAAAATAAAAGGAAATCACTTACATTTGCACTCGCAGCATAATAAAATAACAGCAAATTACATTACAAGTCAAAAAATATTAAAAAAGTTACATTTCTAGGATAATTAGAACAAATTAAAAGCTGGCTGAAAAGTTGTTACATTTCTAGGATAATTAGAACAAATTAAAAGCTTGTTGACAAGTTAAAATTAAATTAAATTAAATTAATAGTCCATGTCGGACGCGGATTTCCATAAAAAAACCTTCAATTATTCTTTATTATTCATTTAAATATTCTTATAATTCAAGAAGTTAATTTTATCCTTTTACTTCACTTCACTTCCCTGCTTTTATATAAAAAAAAAAAAATTTGGGATTTAATTGGCGATTCTACCGCCGATCGGCGTGTTCTCCAGCTCCTCAGTGGACGCCTCGCGATATTGGCTGAACAATCCGCGCACCTTGTTCAGTGGCGTTTTGAATATCCATGTTCCCGGCGCTGCCGCCGGGGCAGCCCGAGCAGCTGCTTCCGTGGTTCCGCCGCCATTCAAGGCGATTGAATGATCTGATTGAACTTGAATACTGGCGGCAGACGGAGTGCGTGGCAGACGAGGCGCCATTGGTGGCGTCGACGGTCCTGGTCCGGAGCCACGTCTTCCAACTAGGGCGGTGGCCACGGCATCCAGTTTGGGAGTGGCCAGGATCCGCTTGGAATGCAACGATGGCTGCTGGCTCGTTGCCGCTGACCAAGGGTCCGGCTTTTGTACCTTCACGTTCTTCGGCGATGGAAAGCTGTAGAAGAAGTGACAGATATAATATAGTATAGTATAGAAATATAAACAAATAATGAAATACTAAAGATACTATAAAAGGATACAATAGTGTAAAGTAAAGCTCATAAGGTAAGCTCATCGCATTTAAATTTGCCTCAACACTCACAGATTCATTTCAGCTCTGGAGAAGCTCTCCATGGCAGTCTTCCAGGCGTACACATGCGGCAGTGTCTCCTTGTCCAGGTCCACATGGGAAAGGGCATTCAGCACATCCAAATCCCGTTTGGTTGGCTCGTTTCTGCAAGGTGCAATAATGCATTCAGATATAGTCTGGGACAAGTTAAGTCTTTAAGGAATCCCACCCAAATATGAACAAATCGTAGCGCGGCTCCAGATCCACGGACATGCGTGGCGAGATGCTCTCCGGCGGCGTACGAAAGTTCTCCTCATCCTCGCTGCTGCTTCCATATGGCAACATGCCGGTTGTAGAACAATCAAACTTGAAGAGAACATTTTATGAAATTATTACTAGCTATGGGAAAGCAAAATTAGAGACTTACAAATGGAACATCAATGTCGCTGTCCTCGTCTTCGTCGTCACTTGGCAGTGTCACAACGGCTGCCCTCGGCGATCCGAAGCTGGTCGCTCCCAAACTTAGCGAGACGTGCAGAGCGGTGGTGGACACCGCCGCCGCCGCTGCTGCTGTATCCTGGAGCTTAGCCTGCGACTGCGACAGCGACAGCGACTGAGTCTGAGCGGCAGCGGCTGCCAGCAGAGATTTGGTGCGCTTGCGCCGGCTGGTCTTGCGACTGAGATTGGCGTCCCACAGGCATGCACATCCCTGCTCCGTCTCCCAGGCGGCCGAGCACAGCTCCTCGGTCTTCAGCGTGTCCGGCAGATGGACGGCGGTGGTTGGCGCTTGCTCCAACATGACGAGCAGGCTGCCGCACACACAACCCAACTGCTGCTCCCGGCCGCCCTCGTCGCCCAGCAGTTGGCGCAATGAGCGTAGCATTTGGAGCAGCTGCAGGCGCATGGCCACGCTAACCTCCTGCGAATGGGTCACATAGCTGGCCACCAGGTGGGCGATGCGCGAATGCACCTTGCTGAAGTCCACGCTCAGGAAGCGGACATCGTCCTTAAAGCTGACAATCAGCGATTTCAGTCTTTTGAGCTCGCAGAGCAGTGTGTCGTTGATGGACACCATGTTGCCGATTTTGTTGATCATCGTCTTGGTGATGCGCTTGGCAAACACCTGCAGTGACTTTTCCACGCATGTGTACGGGGTCATGACACCGGCGGATGGCGAGGATGATGATGCTGCTGCCGCCGCAGCAGCAGACGCATTCCTGTCCCGGCGCAGCTGCTGCTGCTGCTGATCGCCCGACATTAAGTCTAAATACTGATGCAGATGGGAAAAGTTCCACACCGTTTCCAACTTCTCGGCCCGCTGCTCAGACTTCTCCAGAAAGTAAGCCTCCAGACGATCCAGTCCATCGGGCATGCAAATGTTCACAAAGGAGTCGAGAAAGTCCCAATACTCGCGCCAGTCCAGCTGCTCCTGAAGTGCCAGTTGCCGTCCCACCACCTCCAGACCCTTCTCAATGTCCGTGTTCTTGATGTGCCGCTCACGGAAGCTGTCGTTCAGCGATGTGTTGTTCATGCTGAGACTCATGTCCAGCACTATGGAATCATCGGCCATCAGGACATCGCTCTGGTTGCGATAGGCCATGAACAAATCGGGTCTCATTTGGCGTATGGGTGTGGCCGGGAATTCCAACGGATACCCCGCTGGCTTTACATTATTATTGTTCTTCTCGCACTCACTACTGGCTTCGCCAGTGCCATTGGACACTGGGTTCGGGTTCGGATTCGGATTCAGATTCGGTTCCAGGTTCGACACACGCTTCGGTGAGCTGGTGGCCGCCGCCAGCGGGCTGAAGAGCACTCTGCGCCCCGCCACAGAGATGGGACTGGAGTGGATACTGGGCGTAACCTTCACCGGCGAGCTGAATGGCGAGCTGGCCAGCGGCGACATCACATTGCTGTTGACCCTCGGCGGAGTCTTCCAGCGGCGGTAGAAGTTCATGGCCTTCTCGCGGGACATGGGTCCCGCCAGCGCACTGATCGTCAGGTCCACGCTGAGACCCTCGCACTCGTCTGTCTTGTGTTGCAGGTTCTGGACAAAAAAAAACAAACAGTAAGCTTCGGAATTATACAAACAAGGTCTTAACTTAAATCTTTGAACATGAATCTAACATCTAGAACTTCTAGTTCGCTTAAACATATCAAAGTTATATCAAGCAAGTAATATTATATCCGTGCTAGTGCTTAAAGTATACACTCACCGGCGGATCTTTGGGCGAGAACGGTTTACCCACTTTCGGGGGCAGTACATTGGATGAAGATCTCAGTACGGGCACAAAGTGAGGATCATGCAGGAGAAGCTGCAACTTTGCGATCGTCATGGGACTGGCTTGCGCATTACGTTGGCAAATGATCTGCGTGGGCGGAAAAGGGGAACACAGGTTAGATTATGACAAGTTGACACCACACCTCGAAATCACGCTCAACTCACTTCCCTCGGCTCCTTGCCCTCCGTATTCTTCAGCGATTTGCACTCCGGATGCAAAATGAGCAGCTCGACCATCTCCACGTGACCATTCTTCGCGGCAAAATGCAGCGGTGTCTCGCCACGCGCCTTATCCGGCATATTGAGGTAATAGTCAATCAGGCTTTGGTTCAGCTCGGAGCACATCTTCGAGCTGCCCTTTTTGCCAACATACAGCTGGGCGAACTCCCGATCCGACATGGTCGCTATGAGCAACTTGGCGATCCTCGCCTTGTTCATCTGGGCGCAAATGTGCATCGCATTGTAGCGACAGCCCTCCTTCAAGCTGGTTGGCTTGTCGCCGCTGCTAATCAGAAATCGTGGATTCTCCCAGATAATCCGCTTCACACGTTCCCCATTGCCGGCTTCGATTTGCTTGCGAAACTCCACCAACTCCTGCTTGGTTGGCGCCCAGAAGGCAGGACGCTCACTGGTCAGCTCCTGCTGCTGCTGCTGCTGCTGCGGTTGCTGTTGCTGCTGCACATGCTGACGGCCATTGACAATGATGCTGCTGCTGCTGCTGCTGCTGGCGCTGCTTGGCGAGGATGTGGGCGAACTGCTGCTGAGGCTGAGAAGGCTGCCCATTGAGGAATTGCTTCCCAGGGGCGGTATGAAACCACTGCCGCTGCCCGTCGGCGAGGAGGAATACGAACTGTCCGTGGAGCCCGGTGAGCTCTTATAGCCGTTGTTGCCACCGTTCAAGGGAATGGGCTCTGAAAAATAAAGTATTTATTATACATGTATTTAGTGACATTAAAGAGAGAGCTCTCTGTACTTACTGCTTTCGGACTTGGCCTTGCCAAATCGCTTGAGCGCCTCCATGCTCTCGAAACCGAACTGAACGTAGCTCTCCGCCTGCTCCAGGTTGGGAAACTCACGGAGGCGGGCCTCCTTGTAGTGCCTCAGGACGTCCAGTGCCTTGGATTTCTCAGTGAAGATCAGCCACATTGGCGAGTCCGCTGCAATGACGATGATGTGTGGGCATCGAGAGGAAGAAACCATTAATGAGCTGGCTTTTTTCGGTCACGCCATCGGTTTGGCGAATGGCGAACGACTGGCGGAATGCCGCACGAGTCGAGGATTGTGTGGAGCAAAACAAAATCAAAACAAATACGAGGGAGATGGGATGTGGGTGTTAGGTGGTGGGTGGTGGGGTTTACATGCGTGTGACGCAGATGTTGGCACAATGCCGGCAAGTTTTCCGAGGCCCCTGCCTTATCGAGAGTATCACCAGTTTTGGTGTCAGATTGTAACCGATTTTAAAGATAACCAGCAGCAGCATACCAGTAAAAATATGAAAAGTACACACTGTACTCGCACCACAACACTTTAAAAACCTTTGATCACTTGTGGGCTAACTAGAACATTGAAATTTTTCACTTGTTGAATTTATAAAAAACAAAAGGAGATAAATTTAGATCGCAGCTGTGGCGTACAAGCATTTCATATACTTTTTCTCAGCATTACCTCTCGAAATTAGCGGATATGCCATAATTAAATTTACTTTCAACTCTTCGCAGTGCGCGAGCAAAACAAAAACAGAAATACAGCTAGACGAAAAATAACATCACAGCCTTGGGGGTATGGTAGTTCTAATCAATGATCTGATAAAAGCTAAACGTACAGGTACATAGCATGTGGAACCAACAGATTGTACGTAGGAAAGTTCAAATAGTAAGGCATAAAACATTTTCTATTAGATTAATTCGCCACTAATTAGAGGTATTAGGGATTTATATACTTTATGAGGTAAACAAAGATAGTACGGTACAATAAATAAATTCTAGGTACATTTTGTATACCACTTTTAACTAGTTTTGATTGTGAAATTTGTCCCAATGAGCATTTCTCATCGCACAATCATTTTTTGAAGCATTTTCCCTGCTTTAGGGTATCCCATAAGTCGCCTTAAATTGACGATGAAAATAGTACGGTACAGTAAATAAATTCTAAGTACATTTTGTATATCAATTTTTAACTAGTTTTTAGTGTGAAATTTCTGATTGCTTTACTATTTTTATAAAAATTTTTGGCGATGAAGATAGTACGGTACAGTGAATAAATTCTAGGTACATTTTGTATACCACTTCTAACTAGTTTTTTATTTTTATAAATTCTAGGTACATTTAGTATACCACTTCTAACTAGTTTTTAGTGTAAAATCTCTATACCAATGACCATTTCTGGTCGTTCAACAATTTTTATAAGCATTTTCTCTGCTTTAGGGTATCCTATAAGTCGCCTTAGCTCACTTTTTGCGCGTTTGTTTTCGTTTTTTCATTTTGGCCAACGACTGTTGACTTGGGCCAAAAGACAGGGACAAGGAAAAGGGACTGGGGCAGGAAACAGGGACAGACACTACCCACAATAACACAAGCCGGCAAAGCTGGGGGTATGTATATAAATATTGGACCCGGGGACGCTAAAAGTACACGCACTCACTGTTTTGGGTACTTGCTTTGCAGCTTGCAATATAAATAACATTAAAAAACATAAAAGAGGAGAAGAATTTGGGGAATATTGGCTGATTTAGATCTGCGTCTGTATTAATAGTTGTTTTAAATTTTTTTTTTTTGTATTTTAGTACGGTTTTTTCAAGATATTCATAGATAATGAAGACTGTTTTAAAATATACTTGTTATATTAAACACTAGTATTTTGACCGCTGCTGTGTGACTGCTGGAGAAATGTGCTGACAGGTCAAGGTCCTAGTAATGCATTCATTTTGGGCATTGCCTGGAATGGGAATTGGATGTGGATGTTTAAGTGGAAGGGGAATGAACCCGCCCCAATCGGTTATTGTTTTCGAATCGCATTTAATTGGATTAAAGAGAGAAAGAGCCCACTGTGAGTGAGTGAGCGAGAGCGGGGCAGTTGCATCTACATAATTAAGCAGGTAATTGCAATCGTTCACCATTTGTTTATGATTAAATCGAAAGACCGCTCCCAGACAAGGAAATCGACTGTGCGAGCAAGATGGCTGCGCAAGCCCCGATTATTTATTTTTATTTTTACTCAATTCTCAGAAGTTTTAAACACACACACACAGGGAAACTTCTTCACGGGCAGTTAGTCATGGCGAGGAATAAAAAAAATATTAAAAAATAGGAAACCCGAAGTGGGAACACCCTGGATATAGAGAACAGAATAGATAAAAAAAAAATAGTCATCATGAAAAAAAAAATTTAAAAAAAAAAATAAAAAAATAGTAAAAAGCAAAAAAAAAAAAGACAATAAAAAAAGAGTATAATAGCAAAATAGAGTAAAATAAAAAATAAACAAAAAAAATTTAAAATAGAAAATAAAATTATCCTAAAAAGAGGTATTTGACTTATCGTTTTTACCGATTAAAATCCAATTCATTCTTGATAATTTAATAAGTATCATAGATATACGCACAATGAACCAAATCCGATCAGGAATATTCCTGTCGAATAATTACATCCCCTGATGAAACAAACCCCTCCCAGATGGAAGGGAAAACAAACAAATAGGAATGAACATTAAAAAAAATTACTTTTTACAAAAAATGACTTTCCGACAATAGCAATTCAAAAAGAAAATCCTTGTTAAAAAACTGAATATTTTGGAAGTCTGCAATTTTAGTAAATCAATCTTCAAATTAAAGCATCCTTCATCCTCCAACTTCCAACTGACCTACGAAACGTAGTTACTCAGCGATTACAGGGTATCACAACAGCAACAAGCGGCAAATAACTGGAACGCAACACACACACAAACACACTCGCTTCGTCTCGCTCCTACTTACGTGGATAGTCGGGATCCTCCTCCGGATTACCGCTCCCCGCTGGAGACGAACCGGGTGGCGATCCAGAAGACGCTATCGAGCCCGCACAGTGGGCCGCCAGGCCCTCAATGGAGCCCGGGATATAGACCCCGAAGTAGGTCGCCATCTTTGCGTATAATGGCGGATGCCATACAATGTTACCGGTAAAACAAATGTAATATCACACGAAACTCCACTCCAGGCAATGTAAACGGTAAAACAAATGCAATATCACGAAACTCCTGCCCACTTTCGGCACCACAAAGACGCAAAACTCGAGACGGAACTCGGGCACTGTAACGGCAGACGGATGATGAATATGGTAACAAGTTGGTAGAAGTTGGCACTATTCTCCAAGTTTTATAGAACTTGGCGGAACTTACCTCCTCAATTCTTAAAATATGGAACGAAATGCATGCGAACAAACAAAAAAAAATGTGCACAACAGTGTGACCGCGCGTCGGACTATGAAATATAACGCGCGGCTGGAAAGTAAATACCAAAATATACCATTTCAGTGTTGGAAAATGCCAGGGAAATGCCACAAATTTAAAAAATGATTGTGATGATTAATTTTTTATATGACCAAGTGCTATTCTTTTTGATAAATCTTATATTTAACTTTTTAAACAAATAATTGTAGACTTGAGAACATAGTTTTTTTTTTAGTATTTTTTTCGGTATATTTGCAGAAGTCCCCCACTTTGTTTGGGGGATTTCTCGCACATATTTGAACGGCCGTCGACGGTTGCAAACATAACGTTCGTGAATTTCGAGAGGAAAAGCGGGTTTCTCGCGCGATCTTCATTTGTTGTTTTTTTTTAACGTGCATGTGTTGTGTGTGCTTGGCGTGCGGCTAACTTTGTTGTTGTTGTTCTAGTGTTGTTTTTGCTTTTGGTAACAACGTGTGGCGCGCGCCCAAAATAAAAAAAATTCTATTACCAAAAAAAAATGAATATAAAATAAATTTATAACCAATTTTCAAAAGGTTTGTTTTAAACTTAAGGCCTCTTTTCAGTTAATTAGCTGGACTTATTTTCGTTTTTTTGGTAGCTCAGGGATACACATGCACAGCAAGGGTGTGTTTTCCTGCGTGTGCCTGTGTATGTGTGTGTGTTTTGAACCTGTCTCTTTTTCTTGGCTAAAAATCAATAAAATAAAGCAAAAGTCGACAACAACACGAAGAGTGCAGGTCCTTTTGTATCCATGTGTGCGTGCGTGTGCCGAACAACAAAAGGGATCTTCGGCAAGCAATTAAACAACTGTTTTTCTCTCAGTGAGCAGCTGCAATAGCCAAAATGAATAAAAGACCGTTAAATGAGGCTCACTTAGTTAGTCGAGCATGGCCGAAAAAGCCCCGAGTTGCCAATGGCCAATTGCCAATTAGAAGCCCAAAAACAACAAACGAAGCTACAGTGAGGCACGGCTAACGGTAATTGGGGCTTAATTAGGATGGCCCCCTGTAAATTGCACACCTGTACTAACCGTTCGTTTTGCGAACATTTCCCGTTTCAAATGGCCAAGATAATTGCAAATTTAAGCGCCTAATTGTTTTCGATTTATTTTTGCAGTTCATTCATTTGTACTCATCCCTAATTACCTATAATCAATTAGCTTTAAATAACTTCATTCATAGTTATAATTACACTCAAAAAATGTTTGCTTCACTGACGATTTTTTACTTAAAATTATATAAATTTTCCACTGCTAAAATTCATTTTCTTTTAATAAATTAATTTTACTAAATAAAAGAATTATATTCTGAAAAAAAAATTTCTGATAAAAAAAATCGCCAGTGATGCAAAAATTTCTCAAATATAATTTTTTGAGTGCAGTTACATCTATTAATTAATAGAAAACAAGTATTAAACAATTCAATATTATGTATTAAAAAATTCTTTATTTGTGTTTAGTATTTTACAACTGTTTAAATATAGATATGTTCAATTATCTTTAACTCAAATTTTCAAATCAGTATTCTTGAGTTCCGGAAATGTCAAAATGTCTTTGTTGTATTTTCCCTTTCTAATGAAATTCCCAGAATGACTAATATCCAAAGTTTCTGATTGCTAGCCCTAGAATGTTGTATATATAGTACTTAGGGTTTGCCAAAGATATAAGTCATCTTTAAATTTCAAATTTGGTCCACTCTTTTTATTGATCTCCTAGTATTGTACTATCCATTTACCGCTATCCACTGTAGTTGGCCGCACTTTGGTGTTAAGCGATCTATGATAGAGCGAGTTAACCCCATAGAAAAAGCCTCGAAACCATAATAGCAAGACCCCATATTAATAGTAATGGCGATTTTATCTCTCCGCTCGGCATTTTGTTATTATTTTCTTTACAGTAAGCGAGCAGCTTACTGTTTTTTTAATGCCTTTCTTAACTGGATTGGCAATTGCTGGCTGTATATTAAATCATTTACACTTTGCCAGCTGCCATGCACTGATTCTCCATCTACCCGATTCCTCCTGTCTTTTGTTTACCTCTTTCTCTTTGTCTATATATGTATATATTATTTGTATTTTTATCAGTTGTGGCTTTATCTAATCGGAAGAGGGTGCGAATAGGAATCCTACAGTGCGCAGATGAGTCACACTGCCCGTATTTATATTTGTATTATATATATCAAGTGCAGTTCGGATCTGGCTGTCAAGTCCAAGTGCAGCCTCAATTGGCTGATTAACATTTCGCTGGACTCCCAGTGCCTACCTGCCTGTATCTATGCCCTCTCTTTCCACACACACACCGCGCAAGCCCCTCTCCTTCAGCCCCCGTTTGGCTACAGAACTTTAAGTCGTTAAACCAGTTTATGACTGGCCGGGCATAGAGGCCACACGTTAAGTAAGTAGAATCAACAGACTCTGAATCAGCTGCGGATCTTATAGCCAGAGCTACTGTGGCTGTGTGTTGATTACCTGTAACCGGCGAGAGCGAAGGTGTATTAGCCAGAGGAAAGCGGCTACATCTCAGGATCTAATCCACCTAGACATATGAAATTTGGGATGCAAGTTTCTTTTTTTACTAGGTTTCATATTATTATTTTAGAATTCTAAAATCACTTGATCTCAGGATCTAAACCACCCAGGGATATGAAATTTGGGATGCAAGTTTCTTTTTTTGCCAAGCTTCATATTATTATTATTATGCATTTTTGAAATCACTTGATCTCAGGATCTATTCCTCCTAGAGATATGAAATTTGGGATGCAAGTTTCTGTTTTTGCTATGTTTCATACTATTATCATATATTTTTGAAATCAGTTGATCTCAGGATCTATTCCTCCTGGACACATGAAAGATGGGATGCAACTTTGTTAATATTAGATCTATGAGTTTTCAAAGAATTCAATATTAAGGGGTATATTTTGGCTGATAAGCTCAAAAAGGCGTTCTTAATATCATTTTGTGTCTTACTATGGGGGATCGTGAAAGAGCGGAAGAGAAAGGGGTAAAAAAGTGGGGAGTATTAACGTATATGGTTGGGGAAGCGTGCCAGTTGCAACTTCCTCATATGCGCGTTTAATGAGCGGCGGCCATAATCGGTTTTTACCAACATCATTTAAATTAAAAATTCAAGCCGCCTCTATTTCGGTAATTGAAATTGAATATGGTTTTTTTTTTTAATATATTTTTTTTTTATTCTAGGCCCTGGCAAATCGAATATTATACTCAAAATTGGTATTTCAATTTAGGCCAATGCCAGTTAGATCAGATGGGGGGAGGCTGGTATTCGGTTAACTGAAATAATTGACCAAAAACAATGACCAGACATATGATTAAACATTGAGTGATCAATGGGGCAGCAAGTGAATTGCCGGCGGCGAGGATGGAAGCTTCACTTTGAGTCTCGAATTTCAACAGTCTTCGACAGCTGCGCCCGATATTTACCTCTCTTGGTTTTTTTTTTTTGTTTTTGTACTATTTGCTTAGTGGTATATTTGTACGCTGGTTAACTTCACACTTCCTTGTTGGTTTGACTTTGAACTTGGCATCTTCTCGAAGATCGTGGGCCTGTTGACCTTCCCGGTTCTCTAGGATGGGATCGATTCAAGGTCGCCCGTTTCACTCACCCGTTGACCCAAAAATGCCGCCTTATAATGGATGAGGCTTCCACGCACAACAAAAAGTGAAATAATGTAAACAACTTATATATTCAGCGAATTGCAAATGCAGCCACAATGGCGATAGTTTAGTTTATTGAACGCACAATGGGCTGAATGGAGCATGAAAAAAATGTTTAGCCAATTCGCAAAATTGTGTCGGCAATAACATCATTCAAATGCACGTGCCAAATGGATCGAAATCAATTTGTAAGAATTCCCATTATCGGGAATTGACGCAAATAAAGCCTCAAGATAATAAATATTCTTTGGATTGCAACGAAATATTTTTTAAATTTTTTTAGAACATGAAGATAACAGTTCTGAGATACTGGAACCCAAAGCTCGTCACTTTTGGCCAAATCGCTTTCGACCCCTTTTGGTGGGAACACCAATGTCAATGACTATAGTTTATTTCTCTGCCTTTCGTCCAACGATGACGAAGGCAAATGACTTTTCCTTCGGATGCCAAAAAAATATTTATGAACATCATTATGGGAACGCTGGGTGCCTTGAAATTCAAATGCAAATGCCGTTGCAGTTGCAGTTAAACAATTTCATTGTCGTCGCTTTATTCACATTTTTTTTTTTACATTTTATTTACTTAGTCTTTTTTTTTTAGCCGGCAACAACAATGGGATTTGGTGTCTTCACCGCGAGCCCTCCGCTATCGATTGTGCTGCATAAATTACACGCTTTGTCACCTCGATTCGATTACAAATTTATGCAAATCGCGCTTTAATTTATTTAACAGTCGCGATCCATCGATGATGGCAATTCGAGTGCGAAACAAGTGGGTGGTGGCTATTATAATACCGCATACTATACTATAGATGGTAAATACTATTCAGCTGTGATGTCACCGCAGTCTCACATTCTGGGGCTTTTCGGTATAGTGGAGCACAGTTTTGGGTTACAAAAGCAAATCGAAAGCACCGTTCGCATGCAAAAATGCAACAATAAATAAAGAGAGGGAAATACTACACAGTGGAGAAAGAAGTTAACTTTTGAAATATATTTTAAATCTATATACATATATATGATTTTACAGAAATTTGGTCATTTTTATTGCTTATAAATAATAATATGAATATATTAAAAAATAGGTAAATGAAAATGTAATAAAATGACAAAATACAAGTCGAATTTTGTTCCCATATATAGCCTACACTCGTCTCCTAATTATTTCATATTTTATTTATTTTTTTTTTCGATTTTGATGTCAATTTGTTCTGGTTGATTTTTGCTACTGGCCGTTTTTATATGGTACAATTATTTTGATGGAGATAGGCTTTCTTATTGTATTTTAAGTATAAAAATATTTTTACAAAATCCAGAAAAATATTTTTCCGAAGTTTATAAGTTAAATTTAAAAAAAATACAAATTTTGTTGTTTACAAAATCCATAAAAATATTTTTCGAAAAGGTAATTGCTATAAAATTTGTTCCTGTGTAGCAGAAATAATTAGCTCACATACGTTTTCCACTCTAAGCATTTAATGAGGCCTCTAAGCTATTGTCTGGCCCCTGTACATCTCATAGGCCCCGCTAAACCCCCGCTGCCGCCACCCCTAGATGTTGTGTAATTTGTTGTTAAACTGTCAATTCAATTGACGTTACTCATACGACCCGTTGTGCAGCGGATGTTTAGCGCAGCGAGAGCTCCCCTCTCTCCCTCTCTCTCTCTCGAGCATTTCTAGCTAGCTAATTTTTCTGGCTCAACAATAGGGATTTTCCAGGTCTGCAAATAGATGCGGAAAAGGTCTTGCAGCCCCCTAACTTTTGCCCTCGATTGCATAAGAGATTTTCAATTTTCACTTTTCAATTTCCGATTTTCACCGGCTTTAATCAAGTTGTTAAGACCCCACTGGGATATTTTAATTTCGTTTTTCTTGCTGCGTCGTTTCTTTGATGTTGTGCCATAAATTCCACCTCAAAATGCCTGGAGCCCAGCCAAGAAAATCCGAAGTGCACTATCCATGTGGAAAAGTATATATTTTCTTAAGAAAAATCTATATAACTTAAATGTAAAAAGTAGGCAATCAATATGGAAAATGCTTCATTTTCATTATATTTACGTTATGTAAAGTATTTCGAGACACCCAACACCTCGAAAAATTTTCTCCCATTAAAATGCAGCCACAGGCGGAACGAGTGAATTGTCGCTTCAGCGACTTTTCTTAGCTAAATGTCTCTGCATTTCTCAATTTCTTGGCTTAGATTTTTGTATTATATTTCTCAAAAGATCAGAATTAAGTCCTTGAGTGCTGCATATAAGCCGTAATGCAGCCAGTGATTAAAAAGGTCACTTTCTTTGTCGCCTCGATGATGCAATTCGTGTATATGACTCGATTGCAGAATTATTTTCACCTTCAACTGACTGTTTTAATGCTGTTTAAAAGGTTTTCTGTGTATTTATTTGGTGAGTCACAGTCTTTGGTATGCAAAACAAGCTTTAAAATGAATTCTTTAATAACGGAAATGCTTGAAAATGTGTCATTTTTATACTGATGCTAATTAAAAGTTGTAATTTGATTGGTGGAATAATATAATAGTATGCAATAAAGAAATATATAACAGGAAACATGAAACAATTTTTTAAATCAGACAACTCAGTAAAAAGTTATAAATAAATAAGGAATAAATTGTTCGCCACATAAATGGCGCCACCTTAAAGTGACTGTTTGGTTTGCTATGCGTTCCACTGCTTGCTTTAGCTGAGTTACGGCTATTTGATGCGTTCTCTCTTGTTTCTTTTGCATCCAAGATATGTTTGACTTTTATAGATCTCTTACGAATGGTTGATTAATCTTGAATGGGAAACTCTTAATTTTTCCTGCAAACACCCATATTTCCTGTACCCTTTAGCAGCAGTCATTCCCCTCTTCATATCCGCATCGGAAACACCGAGAGCATAAGAGACGTAGGAAAACAGGAACTGTGGTATATCCCCCTAATGATCGGACTGTGTATGTTGTATCGCCATCTCCTCCTCCAATTATCTATATTTAAAATCATGTAACGCATTATGACTTCATGATAGACATGAGATGGCAAATTGATTAAGCACAATTAATTGTAATTAATCACAAGGAGCCACCATCGCCATTATGTCACCCCGTCCAATCAATTTCCAAACGTCTTTTGTGCACCTTTTTTTCGCTCGCCCTTAACTCGGTTACATTTCTTACATTTCACACACACAAAAGGAAATGGCTCTTTAAGAGATCCATATTATATTGTTGTTAATTTGTTTCTTGGACTGCCCGCCGTTTTTTTTTTTTTTTTTTTTTTTTTTTTGGGAAAGTGGCGCCGCCTGCTGGCCAAGTAGTGCAATTAGCCGAAAGTAAAAGTGGGCTGCACTGCGGGAAATCGGGGGTAAATATACCATGTATAGTATACCTATTGTCTGAAACGGTAGCGAGTGGAAAGGTTTTCCCCAAGCCCATTTGAATGGTGGATATACGTAGACATGTGGAGATGGAGATGCAATGTTTTCGGATCGCTTTGGCTCGGTTTCGTTGTTACATATATGCATACACACATAACGACGATATATCTTTCCACATTTGAAGCTCGCGTGCAATCATCAATAACCAGATTTCAATGCCAAGACCTCTTGCAGCCCCCCGAAAGTCATTAACATTAGTCAAAATGAAAGTTTTCCCAGCGGACAAACAGTCAGCCTTGAGAACTTTTCAACCGAAAGAATATTCAAAAGTATATTGATTTGAAATGCGTTTCAAAACTACACCCAAAAAAAAATCGATATGAAATGTAGATCGATTTACATTATTTAAGATCAATTTTGATTTGATATGCGGCCAGGTAAATTTGAACTGGTCGAAAAGAGTATTTCATGTAAAAACGATACCTGAAATTTACATGGCAATATCGATTTTACGGGAACATGTTTTTTTGTGTGTATAGTCAGTTAAAACGTAGAATGCTATCCAAAATTCATTGGGGATAATATTGAAAAAAATATTCATATTATAAGAATGTATTCATGTGTAAGAATGCTTATAGATATCTTTATACCGATTTTGTTTTGTTTTTTATATTACATTTTTTTGTGGTTTAAGTACACATTAAAATGCAATATTCTGAAACTTTTTTATAAAGGTTTTACTTATCCATAAAAACTCTATAGAAACATGTAATTTATGGTAAATTCAAGACAAGTTACGTGATTTTTTCTAGATTCAAGCGATATCCCCGATACCAGAACACGTTCGCAAAGGGTCCAATGTAGAACGCAGTAAGAAATGGGGAGGGTGGCGGAGGGGCGGGTGGTGCTCTTGGGGGCTGGGTCGCTGGGTGACGTCAAAGTCTTTTGTTTGCCACCTTTTTTACGTGATACATACGTGATTTATTCGCGAATAGAACCCAGGCATTTGCATAATGAGGAAGAGAGGGGGGCGTAGAGGGGTGGTGAGATGGAGGTGGCCCAAACCACAATTATGCAATTTCCTGCCTGGCTCTAAGCACTCAATTATGGTTATTAAAAATTTGGCAAATAGTTTCTTCGCTTTTGTGCGCCCGATCATTTGCACATAGTTAGCTGGAAGCCAGACGCATGTGAAACATCGGAATTGGCCATATCATTATGGTTAAAATATATATACATATACTGTGTGTGGTGGCTCGGATGTGGCGTGCCAACTGTTAGCCAGATTTGCAAATCCGAAACGAGTTGAATGAACGACGGCAGCGATTGTTTGACCATCATCATTCGGGAGATGACAAGCTGAAAAATCGATGAAACAAAACGGAAAAACTTAAGGGAGTGAGGAAAAGATTAAGAGCTCTTTAATGTCTTCATTTGTTTAATTAGCTAACAAGATGTGGCAAATGAAAATTTGCGGGGAAAAATAGTTAAAAAAAAACAAGGGAGAACGCTACCCGTTACTCAGCTAAAGCAAGCAGTGGCAAGCAGGGCAAACCAAGCAGTCGCTTGAAAGCGGAAATTCATTACTTGCATATAACTTTTTACTGAGTGGTCCGATTTAAAAAATTTCTTCTATACTCTTTTACTTTACGAGTAACGGGTATAACTATATAAACAGAATTAAAAAAATAAAACATAACCCCATCGGTCAGTTATTGTTTATTCAGTTCAGGAACTTCAATTAGCTCCCATCGTATTATTCACTTATTAAACTAAACCAACGAATGAATTATTAAAGGCGAGATAGCCAGGAAAATGGGGCTAATTCCAGGTGGACTTCCCTTTTTTGGGGTCAGACCCCTTTTGAGTAAATAGTTCCATTCAATTGAATTCTCGGGCAATTCAGGCGGTCTTATCAACGAGCGGGAATCGGTGTCAGCTAATCGCACCCACCACGAACTGGTGACCCCAATAGAGGAGCACCACCCCGGCCAAAAACCACTTGGTCAGGCCCACCACGTCGCATGGAAATGAAAAACGAAACGGCAACCGAAACAGAAATAGAAACAGAAACAAAAACAGTAAAAGAAAATAGAAGACAAACCCCAGAAGCCGAAAGCAAAACAGAATAAGAAGCGCCAGTCCAAACATGGTCAACAAAATTGGTTTGTCACTTTCTCAGCTAGATCCAAAAATATACGAACGCGTCATATGGGTGCGCCCTTCGGAAAAAAGTTTTGCACAGTTTTGGTCACCACAATAGTTGTTGGGTTTGCAAAACTCTTATAAGTTTCAATATAAAAAAAAAATTTTTTTAAGACAATAATAAAATATATAAGGATATTATATTATATTATTTTATTATTGTTTTAAAATATATTAAAGACAATTCTACTGTGCAGTACGTCTTTAATATATTTTATAACAATATTAATATAATATAATATAATCTCTACACCAATATAATTTTAATAAAATTGAATATATTCCATAATATAATATAATATATTCCATGGGCGATAGATACATAAATAAATAAATATAATATAATAAAAATGTGATATATTATATTTGTATTATATCATATTAAAAACAAATTCTACTGTGTAATACGTATTTATTAATCTCTTTTCCCTACTGTTTTAACCACGTCATTTCGCGGGGCTCTGAACCTGAACCTGAACCCAACCCAGAGCATTTTGCGTTACACTCGAGCACGTTCTTATCGCAATTAATTGGCTCGCATTGCATAAGCATCGCCAGATCTTGAGGTAATAGCAAGACATAATCTCTCAACTGAGTCAACGCGCAGTGGGCTATAAAGTATAATTGTAATTAGCCAGAGCCAAAAAACTAAACACCAAGAGTCGGCGACTGAAATTACATTTCGCGGGGGTTTCAAGGGTTAAGAGGGCCGGATATCTGGACAGAGATCGGTGGGCTTAACCAGCCGCATCCGCAGTGGAGCGCAACTGAGTGTGGCCAAGTACCACAAAGATCTCCGAGGAATCTAGGAATCCTTGAACTCGGAACTCGAATAATCAATCTCACAACGTAGGCTTTGCAATTGAAATCATTCAGTTTCAGTCGTCATTCAATCATTCAACCTAAGTATCACATTCGAAACGGTTGCAAAATTTGTAGGAAAATTTAAGAACACATTTCCTTATATTTTGTACCGAAAATATTGCCGTTTTGAATAGTGAAGTGTTACTGAAGTAATCGCGATTTGCTTAGGTTTTCTGTGTACGATTAAAAGACGTTTTCAGTCCATAAAAGTCCCAGTGTTAATCATTTTATTTACTTCTCTTTTGCAGTTGCACTTGAAACAGGAGGAAGAAAGTGAAGAAAGGGAAGAGGCGGAGGAGAAGAAAGGAGGAAAACTGAATCCGCTTTGAGGAAATCAAAGTAGGAACAACCACACAACTGTGAGTATATATCATCCACGGGGAAATGAAAACAAGAAATCTGAAAATCATATGCAGAGACGACTCGCAGATGGGAATGAGATTTCAG
Source organism: Drosophila mimetica (assembly GCA_037075245.1). NCBI lineage: Eukaryota > Metazoa > Arthropoda > Insecta > Diptera > Drosophilidae > Drosophila > Drosophila mimetica. The sequence goes on along the minus strand of JBAMCH010000005.1, from coordinate 19,336,251 downwards.
ATTTCAGTTTTCAGTTTTCAGATTTTTGTGACCATATCCGGTTTGTGTTGCATTTGCAGCTTCCATCAAAACAATAGGGGAAACAAAAAAAAAGAAACACAGAAATACGAAAAGCGGAGCGAACTGAAAACGCAACTTGGTCTTTTAGTAGGGCTCATGGAAATCGCATCTTGTGGCATTCGCCATTGTTGGTTTTTGGATTCAGGGGAAGATATCTGAGGGGAAATTGCGTAAAACGATGATATATTCACAATAGATCGGGGCGATACGATCGGTGGACTTGTGGGATGGCGAAATCGAAGCGTTACAAAATTATGAAATTTAGGTATTCATTTCAGAATGATCAGTTTAGAATATTCTCATATTTTTAAAGGAAACTATAGGCTTAAAAAACTTTTTCAAAATATTACTGCGTAATTTTAAATTGGTTTCTTTAATTTAAATATTAGTTTTAAGAGTAAACGATGATATACTTCATAATAGATCGTAAAACGATGATACATTTACAATAGGTCGGGGCGATAGTACAATCGGTGGTTTTATGATGGGGAGAAATCAAAGCGTTCCAGTGCATTTAGTTTAGAATGATCTCTCAACTTAATATTTACTACTTAATTTAACATTGTTTTCTTTAATTAAAAAACTTGTTTTAAGAGTAAACGATGATATATTCACAATAGATGGGCGATACGATAGGTGAACTTGTGATGGGTAAATCAAAGCGTTACAAAATGATGACATTTAGTAATTTAGTACATTTAGTTTAGAAAGATCCCTTTGTTGTAAAGAATAATAATAATATTTACTATGTAATTAAAAGTTTTTTATGTAAAAAATTAGTCTTAAGAGTTAAAAATTAAGTTTAAGGAATCCATTTGTATATATTTAAAATTTTACGATTAAGAACTAAACTTTAAACTGAAATATGATATAGTTTCTGTAATACAATGTATTTTCATTCATTCAATTTTTTATATTTATATTAAAATGTTAATGTAAATTAATTTTTGTCCATACTTGTAAGTTCTCACTTTAAAGATGTATACATAGTGTGATTTGGCTAAAAGCAATGTGTTGCCAGGACTATAGGTGAAAACCCTATCACAGGGTTTCCACCTGACTATCTATCGTATCGGCATCGTTGACATTACATTCTGAAAACTGTAATACCAAGTAGGCTTTGTGCCATCGCCAAGGCGAATGTCATTTGGTTTTTTTGCCTCGAACTGAAGTCATTTTGCGATACCTTCTCAGCAGGATAACACACACAAACAAACGTTCGAAAAAATCAAATTCCAACCAAGATGCCGCATAAAAAATTCCCTAGAATGTCGCAGGCACAAATGAAACTTTTAATCAAAAAGCAAACGAATCCGAATATGGAAAAGCCTATGACAATACTAGAGCCGCCGCGGTTCATACAGCAGCCATCGATGACGAAGCTTAACCAGCCGGCAAAGGGTAACGCCGCTGGTTCCCCCAAGAAGCAGGCCAAGGTCAAGGTTCCGCCGAGAACTTCTGTGAAAGAAGCCTCTAAGTCAACTGATGGAAAGCAGCCCCAGCCGCAGCCGCAGCAGCAAGAAGTCGTCGAGGTGGTGGTGGAGCTGGTGAAGCAAGAGGAGACGGCGCCACAGGAAGAGTATCAGTGCGAGAAGCAAGATGTGAAGCCTGATGTTCCAGAGGCTAAAGCTGAGCCGGAACACTCCATGCCGGAGCCACCCCAGGAGCCCCAGGAGCCACCGATACCGAAGAACGATACCCTCAACCAGGTGAAGTATGAGGCAAAGCAGGAGTCCCAGGTGCCCCAGGAACCCCAGAAGCTGTCCGGATCCAGCAGCCCCACCACCTCGATCTCCTTACCATCATCGCCGCTGGCCCTCTCTCCCTGCGAGCCAAAGGAGCGGCGTCCCCTTGACAATTTACCCAGTCTGGAGGAACTGCAGCTCGTTGCCTGGAGGTTCTTCACCTACCCCAAATACCAACCGATGGAGGAGCCAGCCAACCAGGCGTTTCCCCAACTGGATTTAAGTGGCCTGTTGAATCTGGCCTTCGATACCGTCTCGCTGGCGGATCTCTCGCAGGATCGTCCGCCGATGCCCGACGACGACGACGACGACGAGGAGCCACCGTTCCAGCCACGATTTAGTATCTTCGGCGACGCCAATGTGTCGCCAACTGTCAAACTGACGCCGAATCAGATGACACTCCTGCAGGCGGCTGTCATGCTGCCGGATGTCTCACTGGAGGATGCCCTCATGGCCATTCTCTTGGATCTTCGCCAGGAGCGATTGGATCGCGAAGCAGCGGCGGCAGAGGCGGCGGTGGCCGAGGCATCGGCATTAGCAGCGGCAGAAGCGGCCAATTATCCCATCAATGCGGGTGGATATCCGAATATGAATGCTTATCCGCAGGATAACTACTTCAGTGGATACGAAACTCAATCACAGAAGAATGCTTTCAACTTGCAGCCGGATAATAATAGTTACTTCGCTCAGCCGAAAAATGCTTTCAACTTGCAGCCGGATAATAATAGTTACTTCGCTCAGCCGGAAAATGGTTTCAACTTGAAGCCGGATAATAGTTACTTCGCTCAGCCCGAAAATGGTTACTCCTTTCAGCCGGAAAACCCTTACCAATCCCTGCTGGGACTTGGCCATCGCAATCCACAACCGATGATGGATAACTCGATGTCCATGCCACCGGACTTTACTCCATATCCACAGAACTATCCGATGCCCCAATCGGAACTCGCCGCGAACTCGAATCAACAGCAAGAGGATGATTATATATCGAATTTGATAAGGGACTACTTGCCCAATTACTTGATTTCACCGGACTTGAACGCCACCAGCGGCTCCAAACGCTCCGGCGATTCGTTCCACGGCAGCAAGCTGTGAAAAACCGGCGGAAAATGGGAGTACTGTAGCATAAATCATACAAACATCATCTTTCAACTGTCGGAGAACGAAAATTTACATAGGTCCCCAAATCAGAGGGTTTTGTACATGTAAATGTAAACTCAACTTGTATACTACAGTATATTTCATTTTTACATCTATGTACTAATAAACGAACATCTGTGATGTACCATATAATTATTGTAACTTCTTTATTGTAGTAAATAGTTTTAGACAGGTTTAAAAATTAGTTTAATCTATTTATATATATATATATATATAGAACGATTTCAATTCATATGTTATAAAGTTTATAAAAAAAGTGATCATAAAAAATTATAGAACCATTTAAATATTATTGATAATCTCTATATTAAGACTAGTTTAAACTGAATTAGAACATAATTATTTTTAGATGTACCAAAAAACATGTTGCATAATGTAGTTCAAAACTTGTTATCAAATTTCACCTACGTTTCATCAGTGAAAAAAAAACGTTTACATTATTAAATACCCATATATTTGTAGTTACATATATAAGAAAGCCATAGTAGAATATTCATCTATGTTTCATCAGTCAAAAAAAAGGTTTAATCTTGAACTTATATGTATAGGAAAGCCATAAAATTTCACTTTTCATCCAACTCAAAACGAAGAAGAAAGTATGCGAAAAAAGAGAAGGAAAAATACTAACAATTGGAATGGAGGAAAAAATCAACTTGTCAGCGTCAATTGTTTGGCAGGCAGTTTCGTTTTCTAATATTACCAAACCAATGCCAACAAAAGGGTTTTTAAGACCAGGTCGCTTGACAGAAATCAAATTAGATGAGTTGCCGCCACACGGAGTATTTCTAGAAATTACATTTAGTAAAGTGTAAAATTGTATTTGTCACTCTTATTTTGAACAGGACTTTGTTGTTTTTATTTGTTTTGACTTATCTAATCAACTCTATTAGATAATGCCTGTCAAAACGCATGCAATAAATTAAGCAAATCAATTGATAAATGGTATGATTCATGCCATTATCGACTGGAATCATTTACCGCCTTATAAATGAATTCAAAGAAAGCCAGCGGGTCATTGAACGTGGTCAATAAACGTAATTTAAATGGTTAAAGTAAGCGCAGTAATGTCATTTAAATGCAAGAAGATAATTTATTAATTTATGATTATTTATATCATTTGTAGTTCGAGTTGGTCACACTTACCATACCATAGTTATGGTAATATCTTTGATATCAACGTCAGTTACATTTCTATCAGTTCAGAAACATGCACCATCCCTACAATTACAATTGTTTTGCAGTTGTGACATGCACGTTACTACTTAGTAGATCATTTGTAGTTGAACTTGGTCACACTTACTATACCATAGTTCGTAGTTCGACTTGGTCACACTTACCATGCCATAAATTCTCTGATATTAAAGTAAGTCCCATCCCGACAATTACAATTGTTTTGCAGTTGTGACACGCACATTACTTGGTGGTGACCCCGATCTAGAGGAATTTTTTTGTTGTTCGTATGCTGGGCGCATGAAAATGAAATTTCACTTTGTTCTGCGAAGTGAGGGAGCCTTCACTTTCGATTTGCATACCGAAAATGAAGTTATTTGTTAGATAAGTGGGTTGTCTGGGTAAACTTGGTAGACTGGGGAAGACTGCGAGACAAAGAAAGCCCTCAAAGAAGAAGAGAAATGCTGGAAAAATGGCAGGGACAACCAGTTAAATGGGTTTAGACTGTGCCGAAAGTAACAATTACTTGCCGTTGTGGCGGCATTTTGCTAATTTCAATAAACATATTTACTTATCCACAATGAAAGGTACTCAAACGAAAATGGATGAGATCACCTGGGGCTGTATTCCTTATAACTACTATTAACAGCCTATAGGAACTGAAATTTATTTAAGATATTCAAATGAGTTCTCACATCAGTTTCCATTAATATCCCACAGAAATCGCGTGATCAATTAATTTCTATAAAATCTAGAATTCAGAATTTTGGTTTGTTGCAATCAAGTCACTGAAATAATAATTGCTGCTTCAACTTTTGCGTGCCGCGAATGGAAAGTGAGCGTGAACTTTCCCACCCACTTTTCCAGCGACGCCTACCGTCCACCGCCCCCTTGAGCCACGCCCCCTTGCATATAATTATTGCACTTTGCCGTTTCAATTTCGCCTTTGTCGCCCGCACTTGAAGGTTGCCATGTTTTCATTTTCTTTAATTTCTGTTGTGTTCTCCCTCTGAGGTTTTTTTACCAGGGTATTTTTCTTTTCTTGTGAGCTTTGTCAAGATTTAACTGAATTATAATACAAATAAGTATAAAAATCATAAAGGTTATATACTTTAAGCGTAGTTTTTTAAGATTTAGCTTAAATGAGATTTTTGATTTGATTGCAGAGGGTATAAGGACTTCTGTCTATCTGTCCGTCTGTCTGTCCGTACGTTTGTCCGTTCGTTTTTAAGCAAACTAGTCCCTCAGTTTTAAAGCTATCGAGATGAAACTTTACCAAAAGTTGTTTTTCTATTACAGTTAGTATATAAGTCGGATCCAGCTGGATCGGACAACTATATCATATAGCTCCCATAGGAATAATCGGGAAAATAATGGAAATAAAATTATAGCTTCGTTGTTTCTTGACATATTACCTAATGATTTTGCGAATATCTTTTTTTAAACTGTTTTGAATTTCGAATTAAATTTTAGAAAAATCGGACGACTATATCTTATAGCTACCATAGCAACGATCGAATATAACTTTATTTTATTAATACTTAATAATTAAATTTAACATAAATCGGAACACTATAATATATAGCTGTAAATTTAAAAAGTATTCACAAATATTCGAAATATTATATTCTAAAATGAGAATGTTGTGCCCCACCCAAGCGATTATAATTTAATTGTGTGAGAAATTATATCAAACTGGTTCTATTATTACGAGCGGTTATTTATTTGCGTCTATCCAGGGCACTAGTCAGTCCAGTTAGGCCATGATAAATATGAGAATATAAAAAGCGGTTGAATATCTTGATAGGAAATCTATATAAATGTTTCAGTAAATTCCACTACATTCCGCACAGCAAAAATACCAAAGAGTATCTGACGAAACGGCAGGGCGAATATGTATTTGCCTGGGTGTTTTCTTTGTGGCAGGGCTTAATTGCAATGTGGAGGCACTTGCTCCAGTTTTGCGGGCATATGAAAGTGCATTTGGTTTTTCTCCACCGTTTTCTTTGCCTTTGTGGTATTATGAAATGGTCTGCCTACCGAGGGCCCAGGGCCTTGAGTCCAATCCGAAAATGCGCCCCATACAGCCGGGTTCATAAGACTAGTAGTTATTGAATAAAATATTAAATTCATAATTGAAAACCAAGAAGAAAATACCCCCGTTTTTTAAGATTAAAAATATTAGATTATAAGAACGAACACTCGAAAAAATATTCGCCTTAAAGTTAAAAAAATATGATTCACTGGCAATTTTTTTTATTTATCAGAAAAAAATTTATTTAGTAAAATTGATTTATTTTTTATATATTTTTATATAATTTTAAGAAAGATTTTAAAGTAAAATTACTAAAATTCAGACATGAATATGAAGAAAACTTTGATAGGAAAAATACCTCTTTTCTTTTAATAATTAAAAAAAGAAAAAAACTTACTTACTTAAACAATATAATAATATAATAAAATAATATGAATGGTTTTACCAAGCTCTGTACTACTTAAGGGAACTATTAGTTTGAACCGGCCTGTAGATGAGGTGCATCTAACGATGCTGATGTGATTTGCATACCGCACCATACTATACCATACCATACCGCACCATTCTTCCCCCGGGGCTTGAATCCGAATCCGAATCGGAATCTGAGGCCCAGTCTGGTATGGATGTCATTCGTTATGGTTCGCAGAACTTCTTCATTTGCCTGGCTTTGTTTACAATAAATCCGGCGGGCTTTAAACAATTGCTGTTTTGTTTTATGGCCCCCGCGTTGAATTGCCGTGGAGCATAAAGGCATAAAGCAGGCAGCCAAATGGTTTTTGCGACCTTTAGCGCCTGTGATGCCGTCATGTCGGCCACTTATGTATCAACTTTGTTTTGTGTTGTGTGCCAAGTGGCGTATGCGTAATGCGTAATGCTGCAGGTGAACCGCCATCAGTCCATCCCCGGTAATTTCTAGACATATTTCTAGAGACTCCAACCTATCTTATCGGCCGGAGAACACAACTCAAACAAGGCAATTAACCCAAATAAATGGGTAAAATACGTTTAACAAATTCGCGGTTCTCGTCTTTTTAGCACAAGCAAATTGGGCCGGGCTTCAAATTGTGGTTGGTTTTCGGCTCTTGGAATTGCCAAACGTTTGTGTATACCAAAAAAAAAAAAAAAAAAAAAAACTCAACAACAACAAGCCAGCCAGCAGTTACCACTAAATTTGTATTTTCACAGCCGCCCAAAATTGGAATGCTAATTTTTTTTCTTTGTCAAATACCTGGTAATTATGGGATATATTCGACTGTGCGAAAACAAATTTGTAGCTATTTTTAAAAATATTTAAAAAATTCCAATTAAATAAATTTAGATACTTTTAAACATATTTAAAAATTTTAATTTAAAAATTTAGATATTTTTAAAAATATTAAAAAATTCCCCTTTTAGTTTGCAAATGATTATAAAAATTAAAAAAAATATACAAGGTGTTATTTAAAATAGCTAAATATATTTATGGGTTCAGTCTGTTGAATAATATCTGATATGGGTTCATATCAATTTTTTCATAACAAAATGGTACGATTTCATATCAATATGGTACAAACGCATTTCAATATGGTAAAAAATATCATTTTGATATGAACACAGAACGGACCAAAATTGATATACAAAAAAAAACCCGATGGATGACTACTTTTGGTGTTTTTTTTTCTCTGTGTAGTTACTCTTAATTTTCTGGTACTTTGAGCTATAAAAACCAATTTATTGGGTATCTCAGCGTCGAACCCATTCGGTAGTTGTTTGCCGGCTTTATTTGTATTGCCAGTTGGCCAGAACAAAGCGGCAAAACAATTAAGAGCAAGCACGAGAGGGCCGAGAAGTGGTGGCCTATACAGTCATAGCCATTTAAGACAGTTACATCTTGTTTTTTTTTTTTTTTGCGTGGGCTGAAACTTGAAATGAAATTAACAAACAAGGCAAGAAAAAAAAAGGGATGGGCTGACTGAAAATAATCATACGAAGATGCGACTGAAGAGGGCTTTTGTTTATGACACAAGTCGTCGACCTTCGGAGGGTGGATGCACAGAAAAAAAAATATATATTCCAAAAATATACATTCAATAAGCTTGAAATTGTTAATGGGTTTTGGGAATATTAAAAGCTATATTAAAGATGTGAGGACCCTCAAAATCATAAGATCAAAATCTCAAGGAATTTTACGGTTTGTTTTTTCCCGTGTAGCCTGTTGGATGAGTGTGGGGCACCCAGAAATGCCCCAAAATGGCAATTCCTCCGGGGGAACAGGCGACTACTAAACCCGTTTCTCAGAATATAAAGCGTATTTCGAAAACGCGATTTCGATGACTTCATCCACACACGTTTAATGCCAATTGTTTCCATTGAGCCACTGACTCATCCTCACCCACTCTTGTTCTCCCCAATCTCTTCCAGCGTTTCGGGGCAGTCGTCGCAAGATCACAGAACGGGACGCATCATGACTTTCTACTGGTGGTCACACTGGTTCTGGATAACCCTGATCCTGAGTGGTAAGTGCAACTCTGCCGGATTTTTTTTGAAATCCTAAGGATAATAGCTTTAATTTTTCCCTTAGTTAACTTGCTGTCCAGCCACGTCCACACATATCCCAGCCAGGAGGCGGAGTCGTTGGCCTCCAGTCCACATCCGCATCCGCATTCACAGCCGGTGCGAACCACCAAGCTCTACCAGACGACGGTCACGCAGACGTGGGGCACCGCCACCCAGAGCAACATCATGGACCTGACCCACCGACCCACCACCAGCCGGCCGGTGGTGACCCCCAGCTATACTGGTGGTGACCCCGAACTGCCGCAGGTCGACGATGACAACGTTGAGCAGGCGGCGGAGCTGCATGAGGAGCAGATCCCTCTCAATGATCGGGACCAGGAGCTGGATGAGAACGAGGATCCCGACCAGGAGCAGGAGCAGGACGAAGTCGATCCAGATACAGATACAGATCTCGATCCAGATGCGGATGCGGATACCGAGGAAGCTGCCGTTAACGAGGAGCTGGCTCAGTTTGAGTTCAAGCGATCTGCCGACTTCACCTCCGAGCAGCTTAATAACTTTACGAATTTCAGCAGTAGCACAAGGTGAGCTTCCTTTTTCTATACACCGAAAGAAAATTATCATAGAAACTAAACTATTGACTATCGACTATTAAATACCCGCTACTCAGATAAAGCAAGCAGTGGAAAGCAGGGCAAACCAAGCAGTTGCTTGAAAGTGGCAAAAACTATGTGGCATAATTCGCTTATAACTTTTTACTGAGTGGTCCGATCTAAAAAATTTCTTCTACGTTTTCGTAGGTATAAATAAACCAAAACAAAATTGAGTTTACAGTTTAGCTTTAGCTTTTAAAAGTGTGGGGGTATAAATATCTTATTAGGAATTACCACTGTCAGAAACGTTAAAGCTAAACTTTTGGTATAGAATTTAGAATTACAAAATATAAGCCTTGTAATGTTTACTATGAAATGAAGACTACAGAGTTTAGATATTATATTATTTATGATTATTAACAATATGAGTTTTTAAAATAAAGCTATTAAAATTGCCTCTCGGTTTCTCTTCTCTTTAAATCAGTACAAATGGCAGCAGTAGCACCACCACAACAAAACCCGTTGCAATCAGCAGTCCGGCCACAATAAGCAGCAGCAGCAGCACCACCACCACACCATCAACGACCCCAAAAAGCGGAGGCAGTGCATCCACATCCACATCCACATCCACGATAGCTGCTTCGGCGGCCACTCCATCGACGCCCAAGATCAACACAGAGTGGCTATCCGATGAGCTGCGGGCGGGTGCGGCAGGCGGAGTGGCGGGGTCAGGGGTCACGGCCGAGGGTGAGAAGGCACCGTTCACCCTGGAGAACGCCAACAAGGAGGACGAACTTAGGCGGGCCGAGAGCGAGCATAGATCCCGCAAATCCAAGGTCCTATCCGCCGAATACAAGCACATCAATCGCTACATCAACTTCTCCAGCGACACCAAAAGTCTACTGACCAGGTCCGCCTCCGCGGCGCCAAGCGTGGCGGGGGGCGTGGCCGGAGCTGGGTTCTACGATGGCAGCATCGGTGACGAGGGCAACATCTCATCCGAGGCTCTGGCCATTCAGGTAATATAATCAGTTGTTTTGTAGGAAATAGTCCCTTGGAATTTGAAGAATATTTTAGACGTTTCATTTTAACACAGAAGAAAAATAAACCGATATGAAATAGGATCAATTTTACATAATTTCATACCAAAAAAAAAAACAAATATAATTTATAATTTTAACATATCAACTTGATATTTTATCATTTCAGTTATTTTATTTTAAAATACCAAATTTCGTATATTTCAAACAATTAATGAAAAATAAGTTAAACATAAACTTGATTTTTTAAAAATATCAAATTGAATAGCATATATCAATCTGATCTATTGTCAAATTTTTTTCTGTGAAGGAAATTCGTAGCATTTCCGAAGATATTAATGAGTTGATCTTTTTAGAATAGCACTTTAAAATCCCTAAATCGGCTTTAATTTTTGATACTACAAAAATCCTAAAAAAAACAATGAGAGAACCCATAGCCAAAGTGATAAATTTTTGGTAATATAATCTGCTTTTCATAGGGAATAATCATTTGGAATTTGAAAAATATTTTAGACGTTATTATATTAACGATGATATTAACGAGTTAATCTTTATAGAATTTTACAACCTACAAATCTTTTTCAATTTCTAATAAAACATAATCCTTTAAAGAATCAATTAGAGCTCATAACCACAGTGATAGATTTTCATATAAAATTCCTTAAAATGAAATACATTTTATTAAGAATTTTTTTATTTTTCTATTCCTTCAGCGAACGTATTTCCTGGATGCGGGTGCCATTTCGGCGATTTGCTTCACTGTCTTCGGCGTCTGCTGCACAGTGGGCACCATCGGCATCGTCCTGTACCGGCGTCGGTATGTGAACAAGCCGCAGGCTCTCAGCGAACCGGACTCGAGTGTCTACATCGATGACAGCACCATGCGGGTGAGTGTAAGGATTCGTTGACCCAATGCCATTGGCCCTCGAATTTCCTATGCACTGAATAGTTCTCACTTCTGATTTTGCAGGACAACTCGGATGAGATGTATAGCCTGGACAACGATTCGTTTCTCAATTCGCTGGAGGCGATGACAATACAGAACTACTGGACGGACACGGTCAAACATACAAAGCTTTAATTTCCGGCCTCTTCCGTTGGAAGTAGTGACCCCACCCACAACCACACACCCTACTCACTTCCATATTCGTGTTTAGTTCCGTTTCGATTTGGATTTCAATTTGTTCTTCGAGGGAATCGCATTCCTGATTTTTAGAAGCAACCCCCAGACATCATAATTATTAAGTAGCGTAGTGTCTAAGAAGCGTGTGTATTGTATTTACTAATGTTAGGCAACCAAAACGAGCAACTAGTTTAAGCCCAAACTACCAAAATTATGTTTAGTGTACGTGTGTAGATCCTAAGTGCGCAATGTTTTTGTTGGTCTTGGCTGTTAATTGAAGGCTTCTTAACTTAACAACTTTTATCCAATTTCCCAGCTCTCTTCATATAAACCCAATTGTACTCGTATCTGTTAGTTAATTATTAAACCTTATTTATATTGTTGACTATTTTATCGAACCCTCCCCGCCCCTCTCCCCACCCCTTTTAAGCCTATTTTTAGAAAACCACCTATTTATTAAGTTTCCAACTTTATGTCCAACAATTAAACGCAATCATTCCTTCCAGTTTTAGCCTATAGAGCAACTTTACACTGTAATTACTGTATTAAAAGCGAAGCAAGCAAACAACAATTAAAAGAAAACATCACACATACACATCGGTGTTGCTAGAATTTTAGAGAAAATGAACAGATTCAAGGGGATCGAAAAATATAACCTATTATCTCTGAAATTCTGGCAGCTCTGCATTCAATTGTTTCAATAATAACATATATATATATATATATACCAACAAATTATAAGCTAACGAAGAACAAGAAAAACTGTTTACTGCCACACAATCCTTGTCAATTTTGCTCATCGAACTTTTATACACCACTTGTACTTGTATTATCCGTTCGAATGTTGCAAATATTAAACGAAAAACAAAACCCAGATGATGGTACATTAATCATTAAATGCTAAACCTAAATGATTTGAAAAACTGTTATCCATTGGCGTTGCCAGATCGCTGGGAATTGTTGCCAACAAACAGTGTTGGTAGAGGCAAAGAAAAAGGTAAGATAAAAAGTAAAAAATTTAATAATAAATAAAGGAAAGGCACTTTCCCAAGTGTTTTATTCTAAACTAAGGATAAATAATTGACAGTGGGAATTATTTTCGGCATTAAAGGGGTATTGTAGAAGTTTTTTGTAATATTTATTAAATAAATAAATTTACCGTGTTTTCGATGTGATGTAATGTTATTAACAAGAGCTTCCTTAAACAAAATAAAACATTTTTTTAATACTCCTCATTAATTCTAACTTTTCATTTAAAAATGTACCTATTTTCCGGTACAACATAGGTACACTACAGCGCTGCTCAACACTGTTTTTTTGCAAGTTATCAGTTACCGTTCGATAAACTAGAAACTAGATCACGAACTTAAGAGAAATATTCATGGAATAGTTCGAAAATTGCAATGTTTTTGTATATTTTAAATAGAAAAACGAATATTTCTTCGACTTATCGATGGTACAGCTGTTGACATCGATTGGTGAGCAGGAATTACGCCTCCTGCTATCGAAGAAGAAGAAGCTCCGATAGGTTTGCATATCGATAGTCACTGCGAAGGAGTGCAATAAATATGAATTAAATGGTAAATATTAAAAACTGCGACAGGTGTTGTTTTCGTGGTTGTTTCGTTCCGATTGTTGTTGTTGTTGTTGCCGCTGTTGCAGTTGCCCCAAGTACGTTGTGTGTGTATGTGTTGTGTTGTGCGGCCCATGTACACCAGTGTGTGTGTGTGTGTGTATGTTGTGTGTTGTGCGAACCCCCCACCAAACCAACAAAAAAAAAGGAGCTGCGAAAAAAAAACACGGCAAATCTATTGATTTTTAACAATACGCACATGGATAGACACACATAACGGTAAACGGAGAGTTTGCTTTTTTGCTTTTTTTGTTTCCCACGCCTGCGAAAGTGTGTTGCAACAGCAGCGGGACTGCAACAGTCGGCGGACAACAAAGGGGCAGCACCACCACCACCACCACCCACCCACCAGCCTTCACCCCCCCGCCCCCATCCCTTACTGCACATCCTGCGTGAATGTGGGCGGTTGTTGTGTCTGGCTGCAGCTTCCTGCGTTTGTTTTGCCTGCGCGAGGAAACGAGGACTTTTGGAGGCCAAGTTTACGTGTGCGCAATCAAAACCACGGACACGGGAGCCCAGGAACTGGAACTCAACCCAAAAAGACAGAGGAGACCCCACAGAGGGTTGATTAATTACAAATATCTATGTACATTCCCTAGAAACCTATTATATATATAAAAAAAGTGATTAGGAGTACCCAACCCAACAACAACCCATCACCTAGAACCCACAATTCATGGGTTAAGTGACAGTAACATCTCTATAAATGGTATAGTACCCATAGAGACCTATGGCATGGGCCTAAAATAGTGATTTATGTAAATGTATCTAAAATTAGGTCCCAAAAGAGGTGTTTCAAAACCAACCCCATGTTGAGTTATCTTCAAGAAAATGTAGAAAACCATTCCCAATAAGATATGGTTATGTGATAACTCGAATCCTTAACTCCTTAAAACCCATCCCCTTAACTAGAACAAGCACTACGTCATCGACAGCAGCCACCTGTCCCTGACTTTTCAGCTCAGCTCCGCTGCAGTGTGCAGTGTGCAGTGTGCAGTGTGATTCATAGCCTTAGATCATTGACTAATCCGCACCCTACACTCCCTCCCGCAGGCAGTGGCCCCCAGTGAGGCAGCAATCGCAGCAGCAGCAGCAGCGGATGCAGCAGCACTAGAACAGCAGCAGTAGTAGTCATCATCCCCGGAGATCCCCCAGTCAGTCCAGTCCAGCCATGAACTCCAATTCCTGCAGCGACAGCAGCAACGAGTCCATGGTCAATCCGGCGCACATTCAGATGAACTTTGGCCAGCAGACGACGACGACGCAGCAGCAGCAGCAGCAGGAGCGATATGTGTGGGAGATGCGCACCCGTAGTCCAAATGTTACGCCAGCCAGCACGGTGCTCAATTCGCCGGATCTCAATGCCGAGCTGTCCTACGTTCCGCTGCAGGGTCTGTCACCAACCGTCGGAGGAGGAGGCGGCGGCGTTGGTGGCCATGGCTTAAATGCGGGCCGCGATTCCAGCGGCTATTACTATCAGCGACCGCACTTGCACCAGATCCGACTGGGCAGGAGTCCGGGCAGCCAGTTTGAGTCGCGGGATGCTATGCCACAGGTGAGAGGAACACCACTCAAAACGAAGGAACTCCATACACTATAATGATATTCTTCTGCTCTTTCTTTCTTCAAGGGATTGGCCAGTCCCGGCTCGCCGACGGATGTGGGCAAGGCGGATGGTCAGTGTCTGCGGGACGGTGAGATCGTCGTGTTCGACGACATCGACACCAACTGGATGAACAAGCCATCGAGTGGCCACGAGCGAACACCGGGCAGCAATGAGGATGTCCTCAAGGTGACCAAGATGATTGGCCAGCTGCCGATTGCCGAGTACGAGGGATCACCGCGACGATTTGGTAGTCAGCCGAATGCGAGCACGATTACCGTGGGTGGTGGTGGTCCACGAAAACGTCCGCCGGGATTCCCGCAAAGGGTGTCGCCCACAATCAGTGCCACCAGTGGTAACAATACGACTGCCTCGGCGGCCAAAGCATCTGTGGGCAACCTGATCGATCTGATTGACCACGAGGAGGAGCGTTCGGGGGCGCTGCGCGAGAAGACACCGACTTTCGATTACCTGTATGAGTTCTCGGAGACGCGAAAGGTTCTGGAGGAGTTCTTCAAGGCGAATCCGGAGGATTATACCGCCGAAAGTGGTGACGATGTGGCCAGTTCGGTGAGTGGTATCCTTTTACACAATTGTATATTCATTGATATTATTTTCCCCATTGCCAGCAGCAACAGGAGTACCCAGCCACGCCCATGGAGCAGGCGTATATTGGCCAGCGGCTGGCGAGAATACCCAAAGATGAGCTCTACATGGTGCACCGCTCGCCCATTAAGAAGCCAGTGAGTTATATACGGAAAAGGAAAGCCATTGAAAAACCACTAATGGTACACATGATTTTCTAGCCGAGTGAACAGAATGCAGCGACGGCCTACCAGGAGCACAATGACATCGAGCTGTATATCGATTCGAATAGCCGCAGCAGCGGTGACCTGGCGGACACCGAGTTGGAGGCCAATTTGCGAAGGCATTCGCGCAACTTCACCCTGTCGCCGGAAACGACGGACTACGATTCGAATTGCGGCGACCTGGATAGTCTGTCCAATGACATTAACTGCCCCACGGATTATGGCAAACTGTATACGAGCATGCCCGTCCTGGAGGATGGCCTGAGCAGTGGTCATGCCTCCGACACGGAGAACAATGTGTCCGTGGTCTGCGACAAGCAGCAGTCTTCACAGTCACAGTCCCAATTCCAGCCAGTCCACGAGCACAACGGAAATGGCGAGCGGCTGGAGAATGACTACAATGTGATGAGTGCCAGCATGGCCACGTTGACCACAGATGCCTCGCAATCGGCGCTGATAAGTGACTTTGCCTCGCTGCCCATGCCTCCGGCTCCAGCTCCGGGCCCGCCCCCATCGTCACCGCCCCAAATTGAGATCGCCGATGCCAGCGAATCCATGGCCATGGCCGCAGAGGCTGATAATCCATTGGACAGTCACTACGGTGCCGTTTATGCAGCCGCCTTGGGAGGCTCTCTAACGGAAAAGTCGGGAGGATCTGGGGTAGCGACTGCTGCTGGAGGTGGTTCGCTGCCATCGCAGGCTGCATCGGAAATCCAAGAGGCCATGAAGGAGATACGTTCCGCCTTGCAACGGGCTAAAACGCAGCCGGAAAAGCTTAAGTTTTGCGACGAGGTGCTGCCCACGGATCCCGATTCCCCAGTGTGGGTGCCTCGCAAGGTGACAGCGGTCTCGGTGGCCCAAGCGACGGCGGCGGCGGCGGCGGATGAGGAACCGGACACAGACCTGGAAACGGATCGTCTCCTTGGTCAGCAGCGGCATGATGAGCAGGACTTTTTCGCCGATCAGGTAGGGTGTGAATAAACCAATTCCAATGCAAAGTTGTCTAATGCATATATTTCATATACTATATACAGCAACTGGCGGATAGCAATGCCAACGAGGGCACAGAGATTGCCAGCAATGGCCATCTGAATGGCATGGCCGACAACAACAATCCGAATCCAATGGCTAATGCCAAGCCGCAGACCTATTCGACGGCCACCATCCGGCAGGGCATCGGCACCTCGCTGACACCAAATTCGCCGGACATTTGCCAGATCGTGGGCACAACGGACATCTCCATCAGTTCGCCGGAGAAGCTGCAGTTTAGCAAGAGTCCCACTGGCTCCATCAAGTCGCTGAAGGATTCGGCCAACTCGGACAAGAAGGCCAAGTCGCGAAACAAGGAGGGTAAGTGAGAGAGAGCAGGCATTTTGTGGGCTACGCCCCCCGGTTGGTCTTTTACTGATATCGAAATCCATTTGACCATTTCACGCTGCAATCTGTACGCATTTGATGATGATATCATGTAAGTCGCTGTCGCTGCCTTCAGGCAGATGGTTTGCCATTTTTTGTTCATCACAAATTAGCAATTGTATAACCGTTAATGCTTTCCATAACTAATGATTATATTCCGGCCCGTAGGTCGTCTCTTGGAACCCAAAGTTCTCATTGAGGGCGTACTATTCCGGGCCAGGTATCTCGGTTCGACTCAACTTGTTTGCGAGGGCCAGCCGACCAAGTCGACCCGGATGATGCAGGCCGAGGAGGCCGTCTCCAGGATCAAGGTAAGTGTAATGTATCATCACCCGGTGGCCTACATAGAAGCACAATCATCCAAGAAACCCCGCTATGTATGTGTGTCTAAAACTTTCTCGTTCGCTTTTCTCGTTCCCTGCTGCGCATTCCTCTCGATAGGCTTTGGTAAGCGATCGTTTGCGATCCCCTTATATACATAGTTGAACCAGAACAAAAAACTGTCTCTCCAAAAAGTCCTATTCATCAATCAAATATCCACTTTTATCTTTTACCAGGCTCCCGAGGGCGAAAGCCAACCGAGCACCGAAGTGGACCTGTTCATATCAACCGAGAAAATAATGGTGCTGAACACCGATCTTAAGGAGATCATGATGGACCATGCGTTGCGCACTATATCCTATATAGCGGACATTGGCGACCTGGTGGTGCTGATGGCACGTCGCAGATTTGTGCCCAATAGTGTGGTGGATCCAGCGACTGCAAGTCCTCTGGGTGACCCAATCCCACCCAGTGCGGGAATGGGTGAGGATGAGTCGTCGTCGCCGCCCAAGGAGCCGGCACTCAGCAAGCATAATCGCACGCCCAAGATGATCTGTCACGTCTTCGAGAGCGATGAGGCGCAGTTCATAGCCCAGTCCATTGGACAGGCCTTTCAGGTAAACAGGAAGATAGTAAAGAAAAGCTAAGAACAAGAAGCTAGCTAACCAATAACCCGCCTTCAGGTGGCCTACATGGAGTTCCTGAAGGCGAACGGCATCGAAAACGAGAGTCTGGCCAAGGAGATGGACTACCAGGAGGTGCTCAATAGTCAGGAGATTTTCGGCGACGAGCTGGAGATCTTCGCCAAGAAGGAGCTGCAAAAGGAGGTGGTGGTGCCGAAGTCCAAGGGCGAGATCCTGGGCGTTGTGATCGTGGAGAGCGGCTGGGGCTCCATGCTGCCCACCGTGGTGATTGCCAACCTGATGAGCTCCGGAGCGGCTGCCCGCTGCGGCCAGCTGAACATTGGCGACCAGCTGATAGCGATTAATGGCATGAGCCTAGTGGGTCTGCCGCTGTCCACCTGCCAGAGCTACATTCGCAATGCCAAGAACCAAACTGCTGTCAAGTTCACCGTTGTGCCCTGTCCACCAGTCGTCGAGGTCAAGATCCTGCGGCCCAAGGCGCTGTTCCAGTTGGGTTTTAGTGTTCAAAATGGCGTTGTGAGTGCCGAACAAAACTTTTATCTTCTTTTGTTCCAAATTCTAATATAATTCTAATAATGTAATTTCCCATTTCAATGCAGATCTGCAGCCTTTTGCGTGGAGGTATCGCCGAGCGGGGCGGCGTGCGCGTTGGTCACCGCATCATTGAGATTAACAACCAGAGCGTAGTGGCCGTTCCACACGATACCATTGTCAAGCTGTTGTCATCCTCAGTGGGCGAGGTATGGATTCAATTTAAAAGTAATAATTTCCAGACCTATAATTGTTCTCGAACACACACAGATCCTGATGAAGACCATGCCCACGTCCATGTTTCGTTTGCTCACCGGCCAGGAGACGCCTATCTATATATAAATATATATATGTAACTGTTCACACGCCTGCGCTGGAATCGGAAAACTATAAATTCGTCAACTGCAACTCGGATCAGCTTTAAGTTCCATCAACTGCAAACGAATCGATCATGAATGGATTCGGAGATAGACCAATTATTGGAATTTGATCAGTCCTAAGTTGATAAATTGTACATGCATTTTTGGTTCTTACAATGTTTTCATTTTAGCCAATTTATATGTTTTGACAATTTGTAAATCGATTAGGATCTAAATGAGATTAGTTCTTTATCGACAAATCGTTCAACTGCCCGTTCAACAGAATTGATATACTGCAATGGAGATTATTATCAGAGTTTCAAAGAGTTGTTCGGCCCATCTTTGTATATGAAAAAGACTGAATTTAAAGCCAGTGCGAGTGTATGTGAGCAGTCATTGTAAAGTATTCGAAAGAAAAATGTAAACCCAAATGTCCCCAAAAAATATACCCAACCTTCCTCCCCATTGATCCCTCGCATCCAGTAGCCTAAGTATTCGATTGAATTTACTTGCAAGCAATTGTTTATGATATGATCTAATCCATTATTTGTCATGTAAATTAACCGTACTTTAGTTTTTTAACTACATTTATAATTTTCGATAAAGAGAAACAAAAAGCAACACACACACACACACCTTATGCCAAAAAAGAGTTAGATTTCGTTACATTTATTATTGTATAATGATTATTGCAATACAAAATACCATTACCGATATTTATAATTAAAAAAGAGAATAGCCTTAGACAAACGAAGCCATGCCTGCAAAAACAACAAACAAAATAAATGCATTTAAAACGCGTCAGATTAAAAACAAAAAAAAACAAAAAACGAAGCGCATATTGATATTGATTCTTATTGTATAATGTAATGTCTGTACAAGGAAAATCTGCACACATTTCTCGATCGATTATTGCCATATACCTAACGATATATACTCGTACGATAAATATGATAAATCTAAAGCGAAAACAATAAGCAAAACAGCAAAAGTAATACGAAGAACAATAATTTCAGCATTGTCTAGTTTCTGTTAAGCGAGGGCATACATTTATAAGAAAGAGACGGAGCCACATAAAAGACAGAGACGGCGCCACGCGCACCGAAAGAGAGGGAAAGAGAGAGAGAGAGAGAGCTTATTTTTGCATACTTTAAAAAGCGACAAACAAAAGGCAAATAAACCACAAAAAAGCAAATAATTGAAACCAATATGTATACATATGTTATTAATCTAAAGGGAAACGACTAAACTAAAAGAATATTTTAAATATTTCAAGTGCAGGTAACAACAAAAGACGCAAGTTAATAATATTTATATAAATATATATATATATATTACTTCTGATCGCCATTCGGAAGCGCAGGTGCAATATTTTTGCAAGACACAGACACACACTCAGCCACAAACAATTAAATAATACATTTCTAAGCTACTTGGGACACGGAAACAACAACAGCAACAACAACAACACTAAGGAACCCACTTAAGAAAATGAACTCTCTGCTACTGCGCCTCTAACTAACTTCTAAAACCAAAACACTAATCGTATACTACCTAATGCAATTTATTTATTAATACTTAACACGTGACCGAATACAAACAGCAGCGAGAAACAAAAATAAACATTTATACACAAAACCAGAGTCTGATTTTGGTTGGGTTTATACGAATATTTCGTAAGAAGTAAGTTGTGGGTGGTAAGGTACATAAGTCCACTACTGATTAGTTATAACTTGAAACTAACCACTTTTATAGTCTTGGAAATTTATACTTTACTTGGTATAATATTATTTTTAAAACTAGATAAACTTTATTATACCCCTGCAGAGGGTATATGTCCGTCCGCTTATAAGCAAACTAGTCCCTTAGTTTTAAAGCTATCAGGATGAAACTACCAAAAGTCGTCTTTCTATTGCAGGTAGTATATATATGTAAGTCGGAACCAGCCAGATCGGACAACTAACTCCCATTGGAAGGATCGGAAAAATAATGGAAAAAATTAAAGCTTCGGTGTTTTTTGACAGATTACCTATTGCTCTCGGAAATAACATTTTTTAAACTGTTTTGAATTTCGAATTTAATTTTAGAAAAATCAGACGACTATATCATATAGCTCCCATAGGAACTATCGGAAAATTAATGGGAAATTAACAGGAAAAAAATTGTAGCTTCTGTAATTTGTATTGTGGTTTCTTCTACTCTGGAATATAACTTTATTATATTCTTTCAGAATTTCGTATTAAATTTAACATAAATCGGAAGGCTATATTATATAGCTGCCATTGGAAGGATCGATCAATTAATGTCAAAATAATACGAATACGCAAGTAAATCTATTCTAGCTTTTAAAAGAAGAAAGTTTTAATATGTAAGTCTATGTTGAAGATTATTGGTTATAATTTGAAATTTAAATTTATATTTATAGACTTGGAAATTTTATTTATATAAAAAAAGTATACCAACATTATGTATTTTTAATCACCATATCCTATTTTGTTAGGCTTTCATGGGGCAATAGGTGTTTTTACGGGCTTGTTTTCTTGTTTAAGCGCACGTATAAAACTTAATTTGATTGCCGGGGGTGATGGTGGGTGGGTCAGGGGTCACATCTTCGCGTAGTTTCAGTTGCAAACGATTTTTATTTATACGCGCGACCCATGTGAAATGTAAATGCAAAAAAGTATCGCCCCATTTTGCTGCTAGCAACTTTTGATTTACGGCGTAGCACTCACAATTTCATGGGGAAACAAAACTCAATTTGTTGGGCTCTGTTTCCGGCTCGGGGCACAAAAAACTGTTACTCCAATTACGCAGAAATTGCATTGGATGCAATGGTACACTGAAAAAAATGCTTTTAATTTGAAATTTTACACATTTTTGGAAAAAAGTGTAAGCTAAAAAAGATAATATTTAAAGGGGGTTTTTTTGAAAAACTGATTAACTATAGTTTTTCGACACAATTTTTTTTTAGTCAACATTTTAGGGACTTTTGTTTCTTTCAGTGCATCATCCTTTTCACTGCAGATGTGGCCCAGCAAAAAACTTGCAATTTACAAACATTACTATATATTTTTTCAACTCCTCTGCGGAAAAGGGATTGTAATTATTTGGCCCAAGGGAATGCGGAATAAAGGCGAAATATTTATTCATGATGCACGTAAACATCCATGTTTATATGTTCATAATCGAATTAAAAGGACATCGTCGGGATTGCGGTTCTGAAATGGAGGTATGTTCATCTTCTGCAATTTGTCGCAACGAAATCGCATGTAAATATTTATTAATTGAAATCAGAACTCAGAGAAATGTATCGACCACGGAAAAGCCTCGTATAAAGTGTATTTAAATTAAAGTTTAAAATGTATAAATACTATTACGTGCTATTTTATTTGTATTACATTTCACACAAAAGGTTTTACTGTACTTCGGTTTTTCCCGTTTTTTACCTGCCAACTTCCTTTATTTACTCTCCTGCCACCGAAAATAATGAAACGTAGCATATTTGCACGGGCAGGGGATAAAAATGCATTCAAATGACCCCCTGCAGCTGTCATATATCATGCCGCACTAGATGCGGAATGCGGATCCTTTGACCAGCAAGGACTCGAACTCGAACTCGGACTCCACCCAACAATCCGCATCCAATTCGCGGTCGACGGTCGCTCTTTGTGCGGTTTGCCTTTTGGCTCTTTATTGCCATTGTTGGCTTTATTGTCGCTGGAAATTAAGTGACAAGAGAGCCACAGAGTCCTGTCGCCCTGGCTCTGCGTTTTCGCCCTTTTTATGGGTGTGCAAACACACGCGGTACAGTGAGCACTGGTCCGGATGGATTTAAGTGATTTTCTTATGTAATGTACACAGAGAAAAAAAATCAAAAACATTTGTTTTTGATGTCCTGATTTTCAAGTCTATTTTGTTCTTAATTTAAGAACATTTTACACTCAGATTAGAATGTCTGAATTCTCTCTGTGTACTTTTTACAATATTTTAGGTAAATATTAAGTAGTTCCCCAAAGAAAGTCCTATTTATATTTTCTGAGTAAATTATTCAATTATTTAAATGATTCTTTTTTATGACAAATAATTTAGGTAGTAATACTACACAGAGAGAATTCAGACGTTCTTATCCGCTTTGATAATGTTCTTAAAAATATAACGATATATTTTAAGGTGAAAATGTTTTTAAATTCTTCAATTACTTAAATGATTTTTTATGACAAATAACACCATTTAATTATTATCTTCTTAAGGATTTTTGAATAATTCTCTGTAAACAAGAAATGCAATTAATATTTGGTATTAAAAATGTATCTTAAGTAAAATAATTTTTAATATAATAATTAATTTCCCGGTAATATTGGGTTTTCCTAATTTCATTTCAAGAATTCTTAGATATTTTTTGCTTTTAAAACAAGAAAGCTTTTCAAATATAGATGGCTTCATCACTAGAATTGTCCACCATAAGCCAGTGTCCACTGTCTCTGTCCCTTCATGCATTATGTGAAGCAGTTGTTCGTTTGGCCTTCCATCTGCCACTAAAGTGGAATTTAATATGCGCCTTCCTGTGATTCTGCATCTGTCACGCCCCCTCGTCGAAGCCCCCGCCCGCCCCCTTTTTGGCAGCACAAAGCAACTGCAAACTTAATCAAAATGCAATGAGATCAAAAGGGCGTCAACAAGCCAGGTGCAAGCTATTTTCGCACCTTTTTTTTTTTTAAGAAGTGGTCGGTGGTCGGTCTATAGCCACAAATTGGATGGCCATCGCTGTCACAAACATATAACAATTAAGAAATATTTTCTAGAAAATTGTCAAAACTTTAAAAGGTGTTCAAAAGTTTTCAGTACTCATAGTGCTGCTGGTGAATAAGTCATAATTACTATGTTTATACTATGATATTCATGAATTCTTGAAAGCGTGAAATGAAAAAAAAAAACTCAACCAAAATTCATGATTTCATTCCTCAGCTGGTAGAGATGCCGGACCGATAAAAAAAATTGATAACTAATTACTATTTAACAAAAAAGTTGGACAATGTGTAATAATACTAGTGGTACTATTTAAATATAACATACAAAATTGATGGTTTTATTTTTGAATGCTGCTGAGTGGATAAGCAACTTGTTAAGGTCAAGTACAATTAGTAATTTCTATCGATCTGGCAACGTTTATAATTTATACAGAGTTACCAGAGCTCTGCATCACCAATTCACGCTTTGAGGTTGACCTATGATCAACTTTCGGAACACGAATCGGCTGAAAGCGTGAATTCAGCATCGCATAAACACAGTAAATAATAACTTAAATGCCACTTTGGCACTCACAAAATCAGGGCCTTATTAAATCAAAATTATTCACATTCAACTTAGACAAAGAGAATACACTGTGTAATTTTGTACTTTCCGGGTGCCATAAAGAAACTATGAATAATTTTATAAATTCGCCCAAGGAGGTTCCGTCTTTTATTCTTCAAGGGAACCCTGCGAATTCATCTCCCAAAAACTTTGAGGGAAAAGTTTTTCGCACATGTTGCGGTGATAAAAAGATGGGGGGTTGGGGTGGGGGGGAGTTGAAGACTTTTAGGGGTTAGACCTGAGACCTAAGTTAAAGTTGAATATTTGAACTTGCATATAATGTGTTAAATAAGTTGTCTTTTGCGCCGTGTCGTGCCGCACGTGGCGTATACTTCATATTTCCCAACTGAATCGCAGTCGCTGTCGCTCCGCCTGTCAGCGTTTCGTTGTTGCTTTGTGTGGGTGGATGGGTGGTTGGGTGGCTTGAGGAGGAGGAGGAGTTCGCTGGTTTTTAGTATTCGACATGACCTTGCGTTGCTTGCCCCCACCAAGGTTGCGGGAGGTTTTTGCCACTCGAAACGCAGCCAAAAACGAAACAAAACAAAACAATTAATGCAACTGGGTGGCTTTCGTGCCTCATTTGCATGCAATCCCGGCAGCTGCAACGTTTTGTGTTTTTCTTACCCACCCCTCACCGCCCCCCGGGAAAAGCCATAGCCAATTAGCCGGGCTTAATCAACACAGCCAAATGCATTTGCTGCTTGCTACCTCTCCGCATTTTTACTCTTTTTTTGGCAATTTTATTTTAGCCTGGAACATGAGGGGTAAAAATGATTTCGCATTCGGTTTACGAGCAATCACAAACGCTTTTCACGGATGCTAGCCTTTTTCCAGGAAACTGTCAAATGGCGCTTTCTCGTGTGTCCTCTTTTACTGGCCGCCCGCAATAATGTGTGCTACCAAAAAGTGTGTGCTACCAGAAATTTGATTTATATTTATTCCCATGCAAGTACAGTGAATACAGAAGAGTAGGCAAAAAAATAAACCCATTTTATTTTAAAGAAAAAAATGTCTCAAAAAATATAAACTTTTTGTTATGTAAAAAAAATGCTCTTATTTTTCAATATTTTTTTTTACGGGAAATATCTAAGTATATAAACTACTTTTCTCTGGTGATATTAAAAAAAGTTTGAACTTTTTTCTCTGAATTCTTCGCTTTACCTTTTTTTTTTATAAATGTAATGTTCAATATTTAAAACATTTTTTTTATTTGTTGCTACTTAACAACACTATAATAACAAGTTCCCACTTAACTAAAAACAAGTTTCAAGTGTGCACAGTAAACTTTTTTTTTTGTCTAAAGAAAATGTTTACGAACTCCAGGAGCGCACACTTTTTAGTTTTTACTGTTATTGCACGCACAAGCAATTGAAAAACCAGATTCGCCTCGAATTATGGAGAATTTTGCACAACCGTTTGTGGCCAAGTCGTTTGCCATTTCCGTTTCCGTTTATGATTACCAGACGATGGAGAGTTTTGTGTGCACTTTCGAAAGCTTTTTATTCTCACATATATTTCGCCCACTCCTTGAGTGGTTAAGTTTATGATTTTGTGTAAAATACACACACACACACATATACAGACGTATGTCCGCAGCGGTTTTAGCCAAATAACATAGGAATATGCGCATATTCTTCGAGATATAAAGGAGCTGGGGCCCCAAGATGCCCATAAATACAAGCGGTTGCAGTTGGTGATTTAAACAAAGGACTTGTTAAATTTCAGATTTCGCTATGAAGATGGATAAGAGATCGTAAACTTTAGTTGGTTTCATTGTATAGCTGTTCTTTAAAGGGAATTTTTTATTGAAATTTTGTTGAAAAATTTTGCAAACCGCAACCGGAAACCTGAAAAAGTTGTGCAGATAACTATTTTTGCTATAACTTTTGCAAAAATGGTTCAAAATGAAAACGGCGAACTGTTCTGAGCAGATAACAATCCGATAATTGATATACCTGCACTTTCCGGTTGATTTAAGAAATTTAAAAATTTTTCAATTTTTTAACTTTTTTATAAGGGTTGTATCACAATTTTTTGAAAAAAATTTCAAAAAAAATAAAATTTTAACTTGAAATGCCAAGTTATAGAGAATTTAACTACGAGTTCAGGAAGGTATGTCGTTCCATATTTGGACAACTATTTTCATTTTTATGCCAAAAATACTGCTTTTTTATCTCGGAAAATAAGGAGTTCGATTTTTGGCCAAAATTCGATTTTTAGTGTAATTTGTTTTTGCTATAAGTTTTGCAAAAATGGTCCAAAATGAAAATGGCGAACTGTTCTGAGCAAAATACTGCTTTTTTATCTCGGAAAATGAGGAGTTCGATTTTTGGCCAAAATTTGTTTTTTTTTAAATTGGTTTTTGCTATAAGTTTTGCAAAAATGGTCCAAAATGAAAACGGCGAACTGTTCTGAGCATATAACAACCCGATAATTCATATAAGTGCACTTTCCGGTTGATTTAAGAAATTTAAAATTTTTTTCAAATTTTTGGCTTTTTTATAAGGGGTTGTATCAAAATTTTTTGAAAAAAAATTCAAAAAAATAAAATTTTCAACTGGAAATGCCAAGTTATAGAGAATTTAACTACGAGTTCAGGAAGGTATGCCGTTCCATATTTGGACAACTATTTTCATTTTTGTGCCAAAAATACTGCTTTTTTATCTCGGAAAATGAGGAGTTCGATTTTTGGCCAAAATTTGATTTTTTCAACTGGAAATGCCAAGTTATAGAGAATTTAACTACTAGTTCAGGAAGGTATGCCATTCCATATTTGGACAACTATTTCCATTTTTATGCCGAAAATACTGATTTTTTATCTCGGAAACTAAGGAGTTCGATTTTTGGCCAAAATTTGATTTTTTGTGTAATTTGTTTTTGCTATAAGTTTTACAAAAATGGTCCAAAATGAAAACGGCGAACTGTTCTGAGCACATAACAACCCGATAATTCATATAGGTTAACTTTCCGGGTGATTTAAGAAATTTAAAAATTTTTCAATTTTTTCACTTTTTTATAAGGGGTTGTATCACAATTTTTTGAAAAAAATTTCAAAAAAATAAAATTTTCAACTTGAAATGCCAAGTTATAGAGAATATAACTACGAGTTCGGGAAGGTATGACATTCCATATTTGGACAACTATTTTCATTTTTATGCCCAAAATACTGATTTTTTAAATTGTTATTTGCTCTAACTTTGGGAAAAATTGTCCAAATGGTGCTTTTCAAGCACATCTCTTCCGAATCGAAAGCAAAACAAGACACATTCGTGCACTTGTCGCTGCACATCAAGCACTTTCGTGCTTTATGACATGCCATTATTAAACCCTTTTTTGCGAGAGGTTGTAAAACTAGCTCTTGTTTGCAGTCTATTAAATCCTCAAGGATATGAAGAATGGCTCTGGAGCCAAGGACATCAGCTGGACGTCGTTGGGCAAGAGAGTTCCGTGCTAAATTGTGTGATGGCAACCTAAAAAGCTAGAGTCCGTAAGCCCTTGATCGTTGGACTGCTGCTATAAAATGCATAAATATAAAATAAACCAAATCCCAACATCCTTAATCGTCAGGATGTCCGCAAAACGGAGGTCATCAGCGCTAAATTGACTTTCAGGTTTTGCATTTTCCACGGGGAAGCCAATTTAATTAAGTTTACCTCGCGTTTTGTTTGCTTTGCCTCACATTCTCCGTTGTGTGTTTTAATATTTCTCCTTTATTTTTGTGAAAACCATGTCATTCAACCTTTCAAGAACATGAACCCTTGACTAACCAACAACACCCACGGAATCTTTCCTTGTCCTCGCAAAATCAGGAGAACTGTTCCCAGTGGCGTAGTAAATTTGATTTCATTCATAAATCGCGTAGTTCCCCTGAGACGCCAGTTAGGGGAACTTTATCCGCGCAGTCGCAGTGCTCACTGTACCCGATTGGGGTAGTGCAAAATAGTGGGAAGTGCTTCGGTTGGGGTAAATAGTGGTGGGGAAAAAAGCTAAGAGAATTTGTGCTCTCTTAAAAATAAACTGGGAATGCTTTTAGCGCTACATGCTCTTAAAAACTAGAATCTTTGGACTGGGAATCCCTAATGTGGGATGACCTTTCATAATTTTCTCTCGATTTTCTCGTCTATTCCATTAAATATGTGCATACATTTCAATGGCAAACCATTTTATTAAATTCTATGCAAAAAGCTACACATAAATGCTTTTTATTTGATTTAAATATGGAAATATTAAATATATAAATTATAGTTAGGGATGCGTAACTATGATTTTAATGCGATATTTTCTTTATAATTTATTTTCTATTTTCTATTTCCCCATTAAATCAAGCAATTTACATATTTTTTACTGATTATTTTGTAATTTTATATTTAATATGATATATGATTTCAAAAAGCATATTTTTTAGTTCTTCCTCCCCATTTTTTGCAGTGTATTTTAACCTCCGAATTATAATTTAGGATATTTTATTTATTTTCTATTATTTCCCTATTAAATGAAGCAAAATTACCAATTTGTTACTGATTATTTTGTTATTTTATATTTAATATGATATATAAATTCAAAATGCATATATTCTAGTTGTTCCTCTCCATTTTGTGCAGTGTATTTTAACCCCCGGCTGGCAGCCTGTCATCGCTTTGTATTTTTTGCACATCCCATCCGCAACTTCAATCTGGACATCGACCATCGACAGTAGACTGAAACTCTGAATCGCAACTACTTATCTACTCATTGTATTTGCACGCTTCGCTGGCTGTTGCGACACTAAGCTGCCAATGGCGGGAGACAGAGAGGGGGCTAACAAGACGGAAAGAGATGGCAAATTGTGGGTAAAAAAAACGTAGATGAACCACAACAACATCAGAAAGGACACCACATTAGAGGCGCTTTTGCAGCCAATTGCTGCAAGAAAATGGGCGAAAATCACTGAAAACAAGTGCAAGTTAAATCGAAGCATCATTTTGAGGGAAGCTAAGAAAGAGACGGCTAGTGGCTCAGCAGAAAGAGACAGGAGAGGCGGATTAGACGCGCTCTGGTGACCACCACCAGCTGCTGTTCAGGATTTGTCACAAACAAAAATCACATAAAGATATTATAAAATCGCATTCGCAGGTGATTCCATCTACCTTCCCACATTTTCAGGTTTTATCAAGCTTACGAGGGGATTATGGCAATACCATCCATTAACTTGAACCACACGGGGCTTTTAGAAATATTAAAAAGCCAACCGCACAGGAGATTTGTCAAGAAATCAGTATAGAACAAGAGAGAATGTTATAGCCGAATGTCTCGACTATCAAATACCCATTACTCAGCTAATTCAAGCAGTGGCAAGCAGGGAAAACCAAGCAGTCCCTTGAAAATGGCGCCATCTATTGGACATTTTAATATTTACTTTTACTAAGTGGTCCGATTTTAAATTTCTTCTACGTTTTGGTAGGTATTACTAAGGTAAAAAAAAACTGAATTCATACTTTTACAAAATCTTTTAAAATGTTTTTGGGTCTGAAATAAACTTGAGCTGCGTCGGAACCCAAAGAATCTGCGGGCCTAGTGTATATCAACTAGGATCGTGATACAGTTACATACTTTTGCACGAATACAATATACCCCTTTAACTCTACGAGTAGCAGGTATAAAAATCGGCTTAGAATCCTTTTAGGGATTTATATGCTTTTTCTGTAATTTTTCCAAATACAGTTCAACATTTAAGCAGTAGTAAAAATAGTTAAATATAAGCTTCAGCTGCTTTTAAAATAAAAATATTATTTACTTTGTTTTTTTCCAACATTTTAAAGACTTAAAATCTCCCGTTTAAACTACAAAGTACATTTTTGAAAAACCCTTTAGGGTAATTGCGTGCACTTTGCCTGCATTAAAGTGCCCATAATATTGGCATTTAAGCGATATTTACATAGTGGCAATCAATTCTCCATGAATTTTGCAAGCGACCACGCCCCCCGGCCCCGTGCCTCCGCCCCCCAAAAAGTACAAAATAAACACACTGAGCGAATATACGGCCCACGGTATGGTTCATTCAACTTGTAATCGCTGGACGAAGGACGCATGGACGTGCTCATGTCCTGCGGCGCATAAACCAAATGAGCGGAGCCCTCAGCTGTTAACTGTTAACAGAGGACAGCGGCAGGCGAGGGGGCGGGTGAGGGGGAGGGGGCAGCGTTATTGGGTCAAAGGGGGGTCAAAAGGGTACGGGGGTACGAGGACTTTCGGGGGGCTGACGCCAATTATTTTGAAACAAATTGTCAATAAATGAAACAGAACTTTTAGATTGCTTTCTCCTCTTTGGTTTTTTTGTTGTTGCTTTTTTCGTATACCCCCTCCCCACCGCCCCCTGCAAACATTTTGCTTTAGTTTGAGCGCCTTCGGGGCGCCATCTCATTTACATAGACAAAAGCCCAGGGATCTCAGTTCGGCCTTAACCCATTTTACTGGCTTAACATTTTCAAATAACCACCACACTCAGTTTTTCTACTCAAAAGCTCATTCAATATTTTCGATTAAGTAATCTATATAAAAACCCATAAAATGTTATTTCTTCTAAATAGATGCAAATTTAGTGGATATATTAATGAAAATTATGAAAAGCATACTCGGGTCACGAATGGGTTAAGAACGGGGCCAACTTTATTCCAGCTGCGTCATCATCGACAACTTAACAGTTTTCGCCCTCCCCGTTTCATTTCGGCCATTTTTTGATGATTAACCTTTATCGCCGCCTAGCTAAATTAATTCGATTTACGCTTTATGGTTTTAGTTAATTTGCAAACTTCCAGCGACGCTGTTTTTTTTTTTCGATTTCTTTTTATTATTTCGCTGCAGCTTCATTCTTCGAGGAGGTAACATTTTAAGACCGCCTCTTTTTATCAGGGGAATTGTCTGCATTTCATGCGTTTTATTATAACTTTTGGTACACTTGAAAAATAAATATAGTTTATGGTGGCTTAAAAAAATTGATAAACATAAAATACATACAACTTTATCAAGTGAAGTAGTTAGATACAAAAAAGTTCGCAGGGATTCTGAGCAAAAGGAACCTTAAAGTTGGAAAAATGCTAAAAATGGCCAACTTTCGGGAGTTATTACAGGCAAACCGATTTATGTTTTTTTTTGCTGTCAAAATATTTTTAAAGTGTCACTCCTTACCTTTCAAACCCAATAGTCAGAATAATTTTAAGATTTTTTTTTAAAGAGAGAAGTAATTGAATTGCGACATAGCCATAAACAGTTTGCACAAAAGTGTGCTCCTTTAATATTTAAATATTTTAAAATTATTTATCGATACACGTGCTTAAAAAGTTTTTTATAACTTAACGAAATAATTTATTTAAAGGAAATAACCTATATGAGGTCTCCAAAACTTTATGAAAAATTTGAGAAATTTTTATGTTATTTTTTCTAAATTTTCAAGTTTGAGCTCAAAGAGGAATGACGTTCTCTATTCCAACCTTTTTTTGGAGTATGTCAGCTGAAATTCGGAAAAAAAAATTGTTTTGCCCAAGAAGGCTCTTAACCATTTTTTTTTGCGAGTGTAGAGAGGCTTCGGCAAAGTTCTTGCCCACCTTCTGGTGTCTGTTCCTTGGCCATATGTCAATTTAGCTAATATTGTCGACGTTTATGATGAATTTATGTACGCTGCTGCTGCGCTTTTGTCTCACAATCGAAGGAGACGGCCTGCGGGGCGAACGAGGGGGA
Source organism: Drosophila mimetica (assembly GCA_037075245.1). Lineage (NCBI taxonomy): Eukaryota > Metazoa > Arthropoda > Insecta > Diptera > Drosophilidae > Drosophila > Drosophila mimetica. The sequence goes on along the minus strand of JBAMCH010000005.1, from coordinate 19,304,450 downwards.
GGCGAGGGGGCGAGACAGCAACAGCAACAGCACAGCCGAGGGCAAACAAAGCCATTAAAAAGCCAGCACAACAATATTACAACCTTAAATGTTTATAGGGAGCCGCCAACAACAATGGACGAGAGCGAAACGCCAACGACAACGACAGTGAAACTCAATTTGTACTTAAGCCAGTTCAGTTCAGACAAGTTACAAAAAAAAAAAAAATACAATACAATGTCAGGGGTAAAAGTAGATGGTGCATAAAGCACATAACCAACAACTAACAACTTTTTGACAGCACATTGGCACTTGAACTTCCAGCGAAGAGGAAGGCGAAGGGCACTCCACCACTCAATTTGCCTATATATGTATGTGCTGATACATGGGCATATATAGTGCTGGCAGTGTGATGGGCAACGGATATAGCCAGATATGCACTGAATGAGTAGCGGTAAACGGTAATGGCCAGCGATTAATTCGCTTTGTTTCCACAAGAATGAAATATATTCCAAAACCATCGTTACACCGAAAGAAAATGTTAACAGAAACATTAATTCTAAAGTATTGAGTTTCAAAAATATTTTTTAATAAAATGTGTATTACATTCACTGCTAAGCTGCAGGGCAGTTTATGATTTAAAATTGTATTTAAATTTATTAGGTTCATATATTTTTAAATTCAATTTCCACGCGAAAATACAACTTTAATTACTCTGGTATTTTCTGGTATTTTTATTTTTCTGACATTAATAAAGTGGATTTTCAGTGAAACATTTGAATTCCGTAATATATGTATGTTCCTGATATTTTAGTATATCTTTGTATATTTCGAATTGAAATTTTACAAGAAAATAAAACGTTAAATATTCTGGTATTTTCTGGTATTATTGGCATTTTATTTGGATTTTCAGTGAATTCCATTCATTTGAATTCCATAATATATATTGTATAATATTATTGTATATCCTTTGGTTTTATTTTGATTTAATTCCTTTTTAATCCGCATAACTAATGACATCTTTTGTCATAATAACGGTTGGCTTATCAAATAGTCTGTCAGGCGAGATTAGGGCGCCAGTTAACCGCTTAGCCCAATAAAATTTGATTTATTTCACACATGTTCTCTTGAGGGACAGAGTCCAATCTGTGATTTGAATTCCCATTTCCCAACCAATTCCCGGCACTATCCCACGTCCATTGTCGGTTAGGTTGGCCCATCAATGTCATCATCACTTTCATTTTCATTTTCATGTTCATTCCATCATCATCATTCTCATCATCGCCACCAGTCGACCGGATTCCATTTCTCTGGGGCATCTTCTTGGCAAATATTTGCCGAGGTAAATGGCTGTAATTTAATCTTCAAATTTGTTTCAATGAAATTTTCCCTGAACTGTGCTCCGTTGTCTTGCCGTCTTTTGTTTTCCTTCTCCCTTTTTTTTTTTTTTTGTTTTTTGGTCCCCAGTTTGGGTCACTTTATTTATATAGTCTTGCGTATTTATTTAGTGCTTCCCTGATTTTTTGTTTTGTCTTTCTTGTGTACCCCATGGCGGATGCGTAATGCAATTGCATCGGGGGTCCCGGTCCCTGTGACACTTTTCATGTTTCATTTGTCCGGTGGATTGGCTAGCAAAGTTATAGGGAAGTAGGGGAAATAAACCCCATGATGGGGACTACCTCAATGGAGATGATTGTGGGGGAGGGGGAGAACGGAGGGAGGCGTTTGTCATCCAGCTTGTTGCTTTTTCCTCAATCTGTGATATTTTTTTCTACTCTAAGTCGTAAAATGATAAGTTTATTTTTAAGACGATCGGAAAGGAATATTTTCTATTACCCAAAATATATTTCTAAACTTAAATAAGGGTTTAAAAGTAATATATAGATTTTTAAAAATTTTAAATAAACTACAATGTTAAGACCCAACGATATAGACAGTAAAAATCCGAAAGGTATACTTTTTCAGAGAATTCATAAGTTTTCTTTAAGAAATATAGCATTCTTTATATTTTGTTCTACTCTAAGATGTAAAATGATACGTTTATTTTTAAGACGATCAAAAAGGAATATTTTCTATTACCCAAAATAAATGTATAAGTTAAAAATATCTTAAAAAAAAGAAACTTAAATAGGTGTAGAAATGTAATATAAATAAATATACTACAAAGCTTAAACCCAACGATCCAGACAGTAAAAATCCGAAAGGTATACGTTTTTAATAGAATTCAGAAATTTTCTTTTAGAAATATAGCATACTTTTTAGGGTATTATCATTTTCTTCTCATTTTTTCTTGGCTAAAATACATAAAATGAAAAGGTAATGAATTTGAAGAATTTTAAGGAATTCCTCAAGGAAATATAGCATACTTTTCAGGGTATACGAATTTCCTTTGTTTGCTTAAGTTTGCCGTGGCGCACAAGGAAAACGAAAAAGGGGAGGGGGTGGGGGCTGAAGCCCACTGGGGTCCTGTAAATGTCGCAGTCGATTTGTTTGCGGGCAAAGGGCGCAGACTGGGTGGTGATGGGTGGTGGGTGCCCGAGTAACCCACTCCAAGGTCGTCGAATGCTGGTTTTGGCATTCAGAGTAAAATACGCGTAAAATGATCGGAAAATCTACTGCCAACAACAAAACACCCACTTGTGTGGGTAAATGAGTGTATGTGTGTGTGTGTGTGTGAGTGTTTTGTTTATTTCATAACCCACAAAAACACCAATACCAATGCCAGCACACATTTGCAAAACGCTTTTGTATGGCACCCACAAAAAAAACAAAAAAAAAAACAGAAACAAAGTGTCAAATTTCATTTTATTTTTATGCCCTTTCCCCCTCTCGCTCCCACCATAGTCCCCGTCCCCTTCGCACACATACGGCATACGTCAGATTTGGCCTGTCATTTGTTTGTCTGCGTATCTAGCGTCCGATTTAGAGTGCCCCAAATTTTGATACCCTGAAAAAATTAGTAAAAAATAGAGACTAATCAAATGAAACTGTGAAACGAATTATTAAATTAAAATTACAATATTTTAAAAAAGATTAAAAGATTTATTTATTAAGGAAAAAATGCAGCAAAAATACAATCTCAATATATTTAAACTAACAAACATTAAACAATTATATTTTCCAGGGTATTCCCCGAATTGATTCCACTTTTCTCACCTAGCCCGCATTTCTATCTCTCATTTGAATTCAGATTTTGTTGGTTTTCCCGTTGGTGTCGCTGTGCGTTTTGCTTTGCAATTTGTTTTATTTACAGCCATTAAATTGCTCTAAATGTTTTCGCACATTCGCCCACGCATTTCGTAATTAATTTCATGCGTGTGTGCCCGGGAATATAGGGATCCACCATCCCTTCCATATCAATGGAACTTCTTCTCGCTGGTCCGCACTTTATCATCATTAATTTTACAGTTAAAAGAAAGCGTTGAAATTGCATTTCACTCAACACCAAAAATCTCAGCCCCTCGACTTCGTTTCCATTTTATTTAATCATGCGCGCATACGGGTCGCCATATAATATCGCCAGATATATTATTTCACACCCACAGTGGGTCGCCATTTAGTTTTACTTCGAAATTTTGAATTAATAAAATAAAGTTATATTCAAAAGTAGAAGAGAATACGAAATTGCATGTTTTTCCTATAAATTTCTCATTAATTTTTCGATTGTTCCTATGGGAGCTATATGACATAGTCGCCCGATTTTTCCAAAATTTAATTCGAAATTCAGAACAGTTTAAAAAATGTTATTCCCAAAGGCATTAGGTAATATGTCGAAAAACACAGAAGCTATATTTTTTTTCCATTATTTTTCCGATTATTCCTATGGGAGCTTTATGATAAAGTTGTCCGATTCGGTTGGTTCCGACTTATATACTACCTGCAAAAGAAAGTCAACTTTTGGTAAAGTTTCATCCCGATAGCTTTAAAACTGTGGGACTAGTTTGCGTAGAAACGGACGAACGGACAAGCGGACAAACGGACAGACGGACAAACGGACAGACGGACATGGCTAGATCGACTCGTCATGTGATGCTGATCAAGAGTATATATACTTTACGGGGTCGGAAACGTCTCCTCCAGTGCTTTGCAAACTTCTGACTGAAATTAAAGAGTGTAGGGATCACACCTCTTTAAGATCGTAAGAAAATTGTTCAATCGATAGATATTTGGTTAGAAATCTAAGAAAATTCGCGTGGCAAATGAACGAATGGGAACGAACCTGCTCCACGGTGTCCTACATCCTACATCGTCGCCGCGTCCTCGTCCTTTTTGGGCTTTCCTCATTAATGTGCGCCGTGTGCGCTTCAAATTAGGCACGCAAAGCGTTGCCATTAAAAAGAAGCACAAAGGATCCACGCAGGAGGAAGAAGGCGCAAGGATAGCAACAAACAAAACAGGCAAGGAAAAAAACGCAAGAGGAACGAGGGCCCACTGAAAAACGAATCTGTCGCATAATTACAAAAAAAAAGAAAGGAAAATGTGTCAGACACCGTGGAAAGTGGAAAAGCGGGACTCCGAGGCTTTTATGTGGAAATGTCTAGACGCTGGAGGACCCAGCTGATGGATGGAAGGCGGTACTGCTAAATATGAAGGAGCGAAAGACCCAGGACGAGGGAGGAGCCATATGTCAAACCAAAGCGGCTGCCAATCTTTTTTCCACTGTAATTGTTGTCGCCATCGATGCTACAAAATCAATATTTTATCATTGTTGTCGCACACACACACACGTTTTGTCCTGGGAAATATGTGTGTGCGGCAGGGAGGACCCTTAAGATAAAATTAGAAGCACTCATAATAATCGTAATAACTATTCAAAAAAAAAAGGAATTTATTTAAAAAAATATTTTCAGAAAAAAAAAACTATATTCAAATTAAAAAAGTTTTATATTTTTTTTTTCTATTCAAAATATTTAATAGTAAAGTTTTTAAGAATAATATTGAAAGCATCTTTAAATGTTTATGTGAAATAAAAACACTTCAGAAAATATTTTTTTCTATTTTTTTTTATGACTTCAAAATAATGAAATTTAATATTGAATAAAAGTTTATATGCAAATTTTTAAATTAAAAAAAAAAAACGCAAAAAAATATTTAGATTGAATATTAAATCTTTGGATTTACTACGTTTTTTTTTATCAGTGCACCTGGTTTATTTTATAATTTAAAAGATATTTATTAAAACCTTGTAACATATAGTAATTAATCAACAGAATCGACCTAACAAATCACAGATCGCAATAATTCTTGTAAGCGGTTCCTTTAACAACAAAATATTCCCAATAAACAATAAATGTCAGAAGAGTTATCATTTTGAATTTTAGTACAGTAGACACTGGCCATAAAGCAGCCGCCATCAAAAGTGGCGATTCCATTCGATTGATTGGGGGGCTCTAAAACGAATCAGACTGAAATCCGTCTAAAATCTGCAACATTTAATGGCATGTAGAAGACGATGATGGGTCAGCGGCAGCAGCAGCAGCAGAAATAATAAAAAACAACGAAAAGAGCTGGCCAAAAGGCAATTTAGCCATTCAGTTTTTTTGCCCTGCTTTTGCTTTTTTTCCTCCTCTTTTTGGCGGTTTTTTTTTTTTTCTTTTTTTTTTGGTTGTTGTCTGGGCCAAGAGGCACATTGATTTAAATTGGCCATTTCATTGCTTCATTATTTGCCCGGCGATTTCTGCGAGATACTCAAGTTGATTGTTTGTTTTGTATGGCTGGGCGCTCTCTTTTATTTATTTCTGTATATATTTAGCAGTGTGTGTTTATCTGGTGGGGATTTTGTCGAAGATTTGTGTGGAACTCCCAGAGTCGCCATTTGACAGGTTAACTTTCGAACAAGGTCCCCTTCATTTTAACCTGATTACTCACGAAATTGGGTATAATTTCTGGAGACCGTCCAGCCACGCGCCCTTTTCTGTTGGCCAAATTATGCAAATCGGGCAACATAAAAGAAGTCGGGGCCACAACATACGATCGGCGGGTCAAAGGCTCCCTCATTTTCCATTTTCCACTTATTTTTATATATTTTTTTTTTATACATTTTTTTCCTATGCGACCCACTCGTCTCAAGTCTGTCTACAAATGTGGATTTACTTAATCAAGTATTTATGTTGGCCTACAAAAGTTAAAATTATGTGGTGCCCATGGAGTGGCCGTCGTTTGTCCGCGTCCCTTTTCGCCAGAAGACAAATAAAAAAGCGGCTAGGATGATGACTCTCGATTCGCCGGATATCCTGTATTATTTCTAAAATTACCCTTAAGATCTGGGCATTATGTAATTTACTTTACTTTACTTTGCCCGATTGCTTCTAATTTGAAAAAACGTTTCTTTTCAAAAATTCTGGACGCTAAACCGTTTAACCAATCGATAACGTGTTTTCGTTAAAAAATAGTTTAAAACATTATAAAGGTTTAAAAATTTTACCGCTTTGATTTTAAGCTTTTTACTATTTTTAATTTTTATTGTAAAAAATTTTTCAGAAGTAAAAAAAATGGCAGTACCTTATTATTAACAATAAAAAAAAATAAACCAGGACGATGACTCTCGATTTCTATATTATTTCTTAAATAACCCCTAAGATCTGGAAAATTATTATGATTTTTTACGATTTTTTTTTCATATTTCATTCTAATAAATGTATTTGTTTTCCGAAAAATCATGGGTTTAATATTTTATTACACAGTTGACAACTATGACATTTGTAATTGTATTAAAATTAAATTACGTATACGCAGCGTGTGTGTACCATATTTATTTAATAACGAAACTGAAACTATATGCTTTATCTAGCATCGTCAACTATAAGTATACTCGGCTAATTTCCACACATTGGGTATCAAAAACCCAGCAACAAGAGGAAAATATGTACCTCGTCTGCCGAGAAAACTCTCAAGGACGTCAACGAAATTGAAAACTTTTTTAATACCCATAGCCGTCGTCGTGGCTGCAGTCAAAAGAGCGAATCGGCGGCGCAAATGTGTTAGGATTCGAATTAGAATTAGAATTAAAGTCGCCCCTCAAAAGGACCCCACATCCCGAATCCCGAATCCCACATCCCCGGGGGTTTTTTCTAAGAACCATTTGGTTAACAGTTTCTGTTTGACTTTACAATTAGTTAGCCAGCTCGGGCGCCTTGGGAAGTCCTTTGTTTTTGCACGGCTTTCGATTTGTTCAGTCGGTCGAAAAGATGCAATAACAGATGGCCTTGGTAGGCAGAACAGTGCGGCACGAAAACGTAAGGCAAAAAGAAGAAACGTAGAAAAGAAGAAAGACGGGAAGACCTATTTATTGGGTGAATAAAAAAAATATAAATAACAAAAAAAATAAATAAAACGCAATATAAATTAAAGAAATATATAAAATAAAATTAAAAAAATAAAAAAATTTAAAAATTTAAAAATATAAAAATATATAAAAACAAATTTAAAAATGTATTTTCTAAAATTTAACTTAAACTTATGTTTAAAATCAATAAAATTAATATTTATATTTATTTATAAATATGTTTTGTGTTTTTGTTTTTAGGTCCCCTAAACAACTATACAACAGTGAAACGCAGCTTTTGGCCTAGCCTATCCCTTCTATTGTTCCATTGAATAATTGAAGCTTTTCAATCTTATTTAATTAAGAAACCAGGAGCTGGCCTGCCACAAGGATGCGTGTATGGACAGGTTTTCTCACAGGGCTCGTGTTCAGATTTCGGATCCTTTGGTCTGCTGGCCACAGACAGGGCCATAAAGGCGATTGGGAATTTGGCAAAGGGATTGCGATTGGAACTGGTATTGGTGTTGGTATTGGTATTGGTATTGGGACGGGTGCCAGAGTTTCGATAAGAACACCGAATAAAGTGAATCAAATTTTGATTAAATCGAACGCATGTGCGTGTTTTTGGGGGCGGACTTGCGATAAGCACTCGTTGCACAATGGAATTTCATTTCGTTCATTTTCCTGGAAGCGCCACATAAAGCAGGGCTCCTGCTCCCGGTTCCCGAGAGCCGGGCAATTAAAAAATAATACTCGGCCAGCAAAGTGGGGCCTCTTTGTCGGCCCCGGTCACGTCAGCCAATCCACATCACATCAGTGCCAAGCTAGGGCCTCAATCATCGGCCAACTGCAGATTCGCATTCAAGCTCTAGGCTCCTGGGAGTCTTGAGTCCAGGAGGACACTGGGCCAAGTTGAAGTTAAACCGCTTATATTTATTTATTTTTTAATTATTAAAACTAGTAAAAGAACTAACAAATTAGTAACATTTTGATATTTGGTCCTTTAAACCGGATAAACTAATTACATATTTTCCCTGTACTGAAATTTTGAAGTATTCTTTTATTTTGTGTTATTATCACCTTAATATTAAGGTGATTAAGGTAATAATTTTAAAATTAATATTAAAAAACCTAGTAAAACTGATAACATCTTCATATTTGGTCCTTCAAGCCGGATTAACATAAATATTACACAATTTTACCTTTACTGCACCCAATTCTGAAGTATTCTTTTAATGCTAATCACCTTAATATTAATTGCACCTAATAACAAAATATTGGTTACATGGTCCACTGTGCAATGTCAGTGCAAAAATTGCAAAAGGGCACGTTCGCTAGTGAAGCGGACAAGTGTGTTGGCCCCCACCCTCTGCCTTGATTGATTTGCATAATTGGCAGACTCGGCGACAAAGTGGATTAGAGTCGTCCGCCCGGGCACAGAAAACACACTCGAGATTTACAATTGGTCCCTGTTTCTATTGCCAAAAAAAAAAAAGCACATTTGGGCAGACGAAATTAAGGCGAAAATAATTAACCTTTCAGCTGAGCAAAAAACGAGTCAACCAGCATAGAAATGTGCGATAAAGGTAATGGTTAAACAAAACAATTCATATTAATGACACCACAGAGGAATGGGGGGGGGGGGAGGGGTTGAAAAGGTGTATTCAATGGGCATTATTACAATTAGAAACAAGAATATTTATTACTTTAGGCCCGCCCCCAGAGACACATGGCAATTAATCAAAATTACAGCCTTCACATGGCCTAAAACGTCTTTAAAATTCAATTTTCATCGATTTGTATGTGTGGTCCTGTCTTGTTCTCTATGTTGTCGGCGGCTATGTAAATCGTTGTTCGACAAAGCCCGCGGCTGGCAACTAATGAAGTGCATAATTTACAAACGATTACGATTCCCTTTGGCTGCCTCTGCCTCTGCCGCTACCAAGACCACTCCCACTTCCATGCGTCTGGGCGCATTAAGTGATCAGAATTTGTTGCCTGAAACAGACAGAAGCACTCGCAGAGCACCCACGTCAGCTCATATCTGTACTACTTAAGCCCAATAAAGATGTGCATATTTTTTAGGCAATTACCAAAAGTTGGCGCACGCCTTTGTACTGATGTAACGCATGGCAGGCGAAATTATGATGTCGTTAATACAATTTCTATGCTAGCATCGCCCGTACGGTGGTGTTTCGCTAAAGGGGAATATATTTAAGAAATTTTTAACTCGAATTTAATCCAATAGTTTTTTATTCGGTCCATCTTGACCATAAAGAAACGAACATATCGTTTTTACCATGCCTTACTGGTTAAATCGATATTGAAAAATGTAATTTTTTCTCTCCCGGAGATTCTGTGACTTCGAAAATGAGAGAAAGAAGCAATACTGCGAAGCAATAACACACATATCTTTTTTACCATGCCTTACTGGTTAAATCGATATTGAAAAATGTAATTTTTTCTCTCCCGGAGATTCTCTGCCTTCGAAAGAAAGAGAAAGAAGCAATATGTCGTTTACATTTCGAAAACATCAAATTGAGATGCATAATATCAAGTCAAAATAGATATGAAATAATCTCAAATCGATCTTCATTCCATAACAAGTTTTTTTTTGGGTGCAGCTTTTAATATTCTATACTCAGCTTCTAATATCCTGGAATATTTCCTTAAAAAATATTTACTTGTATTAAATACAAAATTTTATCTATCAAATATCCACTGTAATCTCCATCAAGCCCCTTTGTGTCTCACTACACGCATCTTAAATCAATTACGCCGAGCAGGACAACAGCAGATAAGAGCCATGTTGGCCATGATGTGCGTGCCAGTATCTCTTGGCACAATTTCAATGGCTGTTTTTTGTTTGTGGGCCACTGTGTGTGGGGACACCTGTAGCACCAGCACCGTCTGGCTAAAGACCTTCTAGGAAAAAACACAAAACCACAAGCTGGCAGACAGTTGGTATCTCAAATCTCGTGGGACAACGGAGAGTCACTGCCAAAGTGAAAGTGAATTAAAAATATTTTTGCAAAACGGATCCCGGCAGTTAATCCTTTTAAAAAAGTTTGCCTAACTAATTGAGCACACAAATCAAATGGCGGCCAAAACAGCATTAGGCCAAAAGAATAACAAAAAACAAGGCGGCTGGGAACCTAAAAAAAAAGAAAACCGAAGGCCAAACAATAACAAAGGCTAATTAAAACCATAACAAAGAAGGGGCGACAAGGGTTTCCCTTGTGGGTGTGAATAAAAATGGGGCACGGGGTTAGAGGGCAAAAGTTCTGAAAGAAAGAAGCATTCAAAATGACCGCCAAAAGTTTTAAAAAGCTTACACCAAAGGCTGTGCTTTTAGGTCAATTTACAAGCTTTCCAGCAGCTTAAATTAAGAATTTAATAATACATGAAATGATGTTGAAATTATGTCGAAATTATGCCAAAATTATCTAAAAGTAAACTAACAATGATCCAAAACTTGTGTGAAAATTATGCAGAAATTATCTAAAATTATGTAAAAATTATCTAATAACGTTTTAAAATTGATGTGAAAATTATGGAAAAATTATGCAGAAATGATCTAAAAATAATGTAGAAATGATTTAAATAAAATGTAGAAATTATCTAAAAATGATGTAGATATGATCTAAAAAAGATGTAGAAATTATCCTAAAATGATGTAGAAATCATATCAGAAATGACCTAAAATAAAAAAAATTGAACAACAAATTGATATGCTTGAATTATAAATATATCATTAATCATATCGACTTCTTGATATGAAGTAAGGTAGAATTAACCCTATTTTTCTGTGTAGAAAGTTACATTTTGCAATCCCCATTTCCCCACAGCATCCAAATAATAACACACATTTTCGTAATTTGTCTTTGCTGAACATTTACTTGCAGACACATACATTCGGTTTCATCGTTTAACTTACATACGTTGCGTAATATTCAATGGATTTCTGCTAATTTGATTTACTTATAGGAGAACTTTACTAGTAAATACTGCAATAGCACTAAACAAAAATTTACTAACTTAAAAACAATTGATGGAAATATATGATGCAAAAGTTGTTTTTTTGTTGTTTGTCGGTAAGAATACGTTTAGAAAAGAATTAGTCGTGTAATAATAGGATATAAACACAGATATTGTTTTGTAGTAGACTTAAAATTACTGGATCGAGACCCTAAGTGGCATTCTGAAATTGTTGTATTTCTCTGGCGGGCTTTTTCCTTACTTCTTTTGCCGCGTAAAATGACATTTCAAAAAAAAAAAAAAGACGCGGTTTGTGTGTGTTTCGGTTTCTGTTTCCGTTTCTGTTTCTGTCGTAGTGTATAAATTACAATTAATGATTTCTCGGGTTCTTTTGGTTTCAGTTTGGGGGAATAGCATACATAATATATGATCAGGACCAGCTTACGCCTCCTTCTTGTGCTTGAACTTGTTCTTGAGGAGGCCGGGCAGCAGGGATGCGCAGGCGCAGATCATCAGGATGCCCATCGAGGTCCAGGAGAACGCCTCGCTCGAGCTGGTCATCTTCTGGAGCGTCTTGCCCGCCTGAATGGCGATCACCGAGGGCGGTGCCACGCCGCAAAAGGTGCCCAATGCGAAGATGTGCAGCGGCACTCCGATCACCGGCGAGGCCAGGTTGATGAACCAATTGGGCAGGATCGGTGTCATGCGCAGGAACAGCATGTAGTTGAACAGACTGTCCCGGTACTCCTCCACATGCTTCGACCACTCGCTGGTCTTCTTGGGCCAAAAGTGACGGATCAGGCGACGACCGACCAGATTGGAGAGCGTATAGCAGAGGGTGGCTCCCAGCGCCGAGCAGAAACAGATGAGGAACAGGGCTATGGGGAACTTGTACAGGAATCCGAGTAGAATCGATAGAAACAGCGATCCGGGAATGGCGAATGTTTGCAGGCTATAAATGGATTTCAATTAGGTCAAGGCAACCAGTCGAAGGCGGTTCGATCTGAATAATAGCTGCATTTTCTCAATACAGTGACAGTTGACAATCTTACGACACTCAAAACATATAATCACAGGTTCTAAACACCAATATTCTTAAAAACTTTGGACCCCACCTAAGAAAGGGAAACATTTTTTTGACAATTTAGGTTCTAAATCAATAAAAAAAAAATTTAAAAAACATTTAACCTTAATTCTTATCTAGGTAAGCATTTCAAATTGATCTGGTTATAATAGATCTTAAGATCTACTTCCTTATATGTGTTAAAATAAACTTAAAAGAAATCTCTTTAAACATTTAACCCTGATATAGGTAAGAACTTCCCACGTCTGTATACCAATTTTCATAGCTTTGAACTTTATAGATCCTGAGATCTATTGGCTTAAGTTCCCATTTTCCAGGGATCACTGTGCCTGGGATAAAAGACGGATCGTACGACTAGTTGGACGCGTGCTCAAATGTCTGTGGGCGGGTATTTATAGACCCAAAGACGTTGACAATGACACCCCCATCGCAACGAAGACCCGAGAAGACGGCAGAATCGTATCATCTGGCATCGGACCATGTATTCTCTAAGAATGCCCGATAGCACGATTGCACGGGGCCCATAAAAAATATTCACACAAACACACTGGGCCCCCATAAAGTTACGAATGAGCTTTTTAGCATTTGCTTTCCTCTTCTTTTTTTTTGCCTTGGCTGGGGTCTAGAAACGCAATTGAATTAAGCAGAAAAAAAACGAGCAGTAAACAGAAAACACAAATCAAAACACTGACGACAACAAAATTGTGTCCAGCTCAGCTGATTTCTGCTACGAAAACAGCAACAAACACAGAGAATGCGTCACTCGAGTGTCCAAAGTCGATTTTTGAGGTAGCTCATGCCATGTGCATTAGAGTGGACCACATTTAACCGAAGAACTTAGGATTCACTAAATAAATATAATATTTTTGTTTTTTTTTTTAATAAAAAATATTCATTTTTTTAAATAAAAAAAATTCATTTTGGAAAAGTAAAAAAAAAATACATTTAAAAAAATTAAAAATAATTCATTATTGAAAACTAAAAAAAATCTTTATTGAAAATTAAAAAAAAAATAATTTTTTGAATAAAAATAATTCAACAAGAGCACAAGTTTTTTTTTTAATTAATCAATATTGCAAGGGAGTGCTGAACCTTAACAAAATTGATCTACACTGCGTATGAGTTATTTCATTACCCTTACGCAACTTTTGTTAAAGCCTTACTAGCTTTACAAATAAAAAAAATGTTTTATAATGATCACAAAAAATAAAAAGTAATAAAATGTTATAAATTAAGATCAAATCCTAAATTATGAAGAATAAAATTCTTCAAAATATGCACTTATTTTGCAGTCTGTTTTAATTACATAAATATTAGATGATATACTTTTATCGAAGCACACGTGACTAAGGTGCACTCTAAAGAGTGCAAGTAGTCAGTGAGAGCGGGAAGGCAACATCAGCTGTTCCCTCGCTTCCTAGTGCCATCTCGCTCGCACTTCCGTGTGCTTCCCACGTAATTAATATGCACACCATGCGCACCGATCGGTGATCGTGAATTAATTAAGCTAGAGGAGAAATAAACACGATTGTACGACTGACCGTGAATAGTTTAGTAGTGCGGGGTCTTCGTTTTTTTTTTTTTTTTGGTAATCGGGTCAAGGTCACCGCCGGACTATAGAACTTCGGAAGGCTTATCTAATCGGTGGGCAATTCTTAAAACTCTCATACCTGTGATTACTATGATTCTTGAATTGTATGTATGTATGTATGTTGTGTGTTGATTGTTGTGTGTCGTATGTAGTTATTTCTATGTGATAAAGGATACAATACGTAGGCGACCACCACGCCGAACATCACTTCAAAGTAGTACATATCCTTGTAGCGATCAAGGACCTTGGCCAGCATCTTAGCATCTTGGATATCACGCGGAATTTTCAAGTGTTGCTTCTCCGACCTGCGGAAATCGGGAAGTGTAGGTGTAAACATTGCTTGTATATAAGATAATTACAGTAGATATATAATATTGGTGGCGTGACTCGATGCGTGTGTGTGTGTTTGTGGGTGTGCGAATAAACCCTCTCGCCAGATAGTACTGTAAGTTAAGTTATTTTCCCGCCAAATTTAGCTATTTTCTATCTATTTAGTATACGTAAAAAAAAATTCTTAACCATTGTTGTCTATTTAAATGTCTAAATAATCTGTATTTATAGCTCTTTGTAAAAAACTTCTTATCTTTAACCCCGAAAACGCCTCTTGAATGGAAGCCAAAACACAATTGAAAGATAAGGGGCTTTTATAGTGCCGTAAAAGATATCATCATTTGGTAACTATTGCAATTGCCTTATAATCACTATATGGCAAAACGGTAATGACATGCTAACAAGACACCAGAGATAAGAGCAAAATTTCGCAACTTTATCAATAGAAATAATGAGTCTAGCGGGAGACCTAGAAAAAGAGATTAGAGTGATCGTTTTCAACCCCTTGCGTTTGCCAAGCAAAATTTGCCGAAAAAAAAACTAAGAGATTATGCGATGACTGGCTGATTCCATGCAAATCAAATTCCAGCGAAGTGGTGGGAATTTGAAATCTGGAGAATATACAAACAAAAGTCTTGAACTTTAAACAAAATGATTTCAGTGCCAGGTTTTTTGTAGGAACAATCTTAAAATACAGAAAAGTTCTGCTATAGAACGATTTTTAACTGTTTTATAGTGTAATTTACATAGTTTTCCCTCGAATAATCGTAATATTTGATCTGCGTTTATATAGAGAAGATATTTTACAACCTACAAAGTCAAATTTCGAAGAACGATCTTAAAATACAGAAAAGATGTGCTATAAAATAATTCATAACTGTTTTTTAGTGTAATCTACATAGTTTTTTCCTAAATAATTATAATTTTTGACCTGATATTCGTGATATATAGAAGATATTTTTAGAATCTACATTATCTTTGTATATGGATATTTCTAGCTACTTTTAGCGGATCTTTAACACTCATCTCTGCTCGCAAATCAAGCGAGACAAGCACACACGCACACATGGAGCCCACTTAACACCTCACAGGTGCACGAATGCGCTGGGGACACATCATCCGTATCCGTGGCGCTTTAACCCCAGGCAGACCCATATCCACTTACGCGTTCAGCTCGGGGAATATGGCGTACACATAGCACATGGTGGCCAAACTGGCCACAAAGATGCCCGCCACAATGACCAGGGACTTTTTGGTGGCCTTCTTTTCATCCGGCGACATGGCCTGTTTCTGCGGAGTGCCCTGCTGCTGCTGCTGTTGCTGTTGTGGGTTAAGATCCTGTTGCTCCTGCTGCAACTGTGGCAATAATGGAGCCACCTGATCCTGTGCCGTGGGTTCATGGTTCGCCTTGGTCCTGCCATTGCGCATTGTAATCCCTTTATCGGACATGTCTAAAACAAAAGAACAAAAAAAAAGAGATGAATTTGATTAAAAACATGTTGGGCGTCACTCTAATCGCCGGCGGCTGTCTACGGGTTAATCAGCGCTAACTACGGGTTAATCACCGTTCTTTCTCGCCCAGCTGATAAGCAAAAACAACAACAAAAACGGAGACAGCCCAGTGTACTCACCCACACCAGTGCAGCAAGACATTGCGGTCTTCGAGTGTGTACGTGTGTGTAAACCCGATTTGAAAACGCTTTGAAAACCTTCTATAACTTAGTTCACGATTGACTCATTTAGCGTCTAAGCAATTTATCAATTGTTATTGTTATTTGTATGTGTGTGTATTTGCGCGCCAGTCACAATTTGTTGTTGTTTCCTCTCTATCCGCGTGTGCCCGTGCCTATGTGTGTGTGTGTGTGTCTACTCCGCACTGAGTTTAATCAATATAAAAAAAAGGGAAGCTGGCTAACAAAGTGTTGACAAAACAAAAGCAATTGTCGTTGGCTGCTGGATCCTCGGCGTATTTTATGGTTCTTGTTTTTGTTGTTAGCTTTGGCCGACTTTGGGACGCGCGCGTTCACGCTGAAAAATTAATTTAACTAAACTTAATTAATTTCATAATAGAGCTGGGCGAAACACTCGCGATACTATCGATAACCGATAGACTATCGACGCTGTTGTACAAATATACCAAAAATATACCAACAGCTTTTCAGTATTCTGCCGTTGTCTGGTCTCACTACGGAAAATGGCGGTTTTATTTAAATTAATTAAATAGGTTTAACGTTTTGATTGTAAAATTATGCATAAGGCATTTGAATAATATGATTTTATAATATAAATATAATATAAAATATAATATATATAAAATATAATATAAAAAATTTTTTTTTTAGTAAAAAAAATTGATTTACTAATAATCTTATGAATTCATCAAACATTCTATACCGAAACTTCTTCCAGTAAGTAACAAATGCATTTGTGTAACATTAGTGTTTAAGTATATGGGGTTTGTTAGGATTAAAAAAAAAAGATTTATGTTCCAAATCTAGTCTATTTCTTCAAGCATCCGCTGTCGTCTTGTTCTTGAGCTGACGGTACAGTAGTACCATTTTATTGCGCTCGGACTCGAGCATGGATCTAGTGGCCAAGGGCAGGTCCTTTCGCTTGCCCTTCATCTGTGCCTTAGTGGGCGCTTTGAAGGGGCTCTTGGATTTGGCCGCCACCTTAGTCAGACTATTCTCATCCGGATCCTGCTGATTTGACTCGACTTTCGCCGGATCTAGCATGGATTTGAGGAGGAGATTGGTCTTGCGTCCAGGTCGCGGCACCGTCTCGCTTTTTTCCGCCTTGCGTGGCAGGATTTTGAGGGAAGGCGGTGCGTGGACAATCTCCCCGAAGGCCACAACATCTCGTTTGTATTCCGTGGGCCCGGCATTCTGCTTCTCCTCCGTGTCGACCTCCTCTTGGGCCTCCTTGTAAGCCCGTTTCACCAATTCCCGGCTGGTTTTGGCGTCCAACGTGGATTTCGCTACGATTTGCGTCTTCTTGCGGCCGCCCTTTTTGCCGGCCAAACGTTGCTCCTTTTGCTTCTGTTTGAGCAGCTCGTCGATCTCGTTTTTGGGCCTCTTTTGGACCGTAATCTCGCCGGTCTTTGGATTCCTTATCACGTTCACTCCATACTTGGCCTCGTAGTGAGCTTCCCTGACGGAGGCGCTGGTAACGCGATTCACACGACGCAGATAGTCCTCGTCCGTTTCGTTGGCGAACTGCTTGATGTTCCGCGTCTCCTTGGCGGCGGAGCTGGAACTGTTTTTGCCACCTGGCGACGATTTGGGCCTGTCCTCGCGACCAATTTGGCCCAGTTTCAGCCTCTTGCCCGTCTTGGTGGCATCGGCCAGCTGCTGGAACTGACGGAACTTGAAGGACACCTGCTGCTCGTCCTTCTTGATGGGTGGATTGTTGGTCACCTTGGAGAGTCTGCAATGTGGTGGCCACTGGATTAGTTCGTTTTCCCCAACTGACCGGACTTACTTTACTTCTTCTCCTTCTGCTCCTGCTGCTTGAGCGGGTCCCGGATGCCGTGGTGCTTGCGCACGGGAATTTTTCGCTTTCGAGCCATTAAATGTGTGTTTTGTTTAAGTTTTTTTCAAAATAAACTAATCGAATCTAAAATAAAAACCAAACTCGTGGTAAGAGACCGCACATGGCCAAAATACTGAATGGTGAGTGTTGGAAAATATAAAAAAAAAATACCATAAATATACTACATCTAAGGTCACGTTTAGCTCAGACAAAAACCATTGGCGCCAAAAACATGTTTAAATATTATTTCTCTAAAATTAATCTTTTTTTTTTTTTAATTTGTATAAGATAAAATATTTGTTAGCCACCACTAAATATTCAAGTTTTTTAATATAATTTGAATTATTCGATAAAATATAAGTAGTTGATTCAGTTTGTTTTTAGCGAAACTAATTGTTCCACTATTTTTTATTTTTATTTAAATTAAAATAAACATTGAGCCTCAAGTGGCTTTTTCAATTCGTGTTCTTCTTTTAGAATTACAAGTCTTCGTTATTTTCTCCCGTGTTTAATGATTTTACATGTGTTGTCTTCTTTTGAATGTGATAAATTGGAGTATATAAAATTTAAATTTTGAAATTCAGCTTGAAAAAGATTCGTAAATATATCAGTAAGTAGATTGTTTGCTCATTTTAGAGATCATGTTGTCGTTTGGAAGGCTTACGAATTCTTTTTGAAAAAGATTCGTGAATATAGCAGTAAGTAAATTGTTTGCTCATTTTAGAGATCATGTTGTCGTCTGGAAGGCTTACAAATGTTTACAAAAGAGTCGTTTTCCTTCAAAGGTACTTATATTCACATGTTTTGTTCTTTTTCAGGCATTTTAGACCTGCTTTTCCTTCAAAAGTATTCTTTTGAATGTGATAGATTGGAGTATACGAAGTTTAAAGCTTAGAATTCTTTTGAAATGTTTTGAAAAATATTTGTGCATATAGCAGTTAGTAGATTGTTTGCTCATTTTAGAGATCATGTAGCTGTTTCACAGCTAAGCCAACTTCTGTTGTTTCAAAGAGCACGGTAGTGTTTATGTTTATAGTATTAAAGCTTTGTGAAATTATTTTGTTGTTCTTTCTTAAGAACACAGAAATTTCCTGTTGAGTCTCTTTTTTTTTTGAAATTATAGAAAGTACGATCTGCCACGAACTCCAGCATCGTTATCATCGCTGAAGTTCAGCAGGGAATCACTTCTCAAATCGTTGCTTGGAGATAAGTCTAGTGGATCATCATCGAAAATGCTCAATGGTTGATTAAAGGACGAAGGCACAGGTTGGGCCATTGGGAACTCCTCTTCATCCAGTTTGAGTCGCTTGGTGGGCAGCGAGTCGTAAGCGTCCAGATCTATGGTATGCTTAGACAGCTGACTTATAGTGAAGCGGTTGCGAATGCCGCTGGAGGTGCTGGGTATATCGTCCTCGGGATAATAGTTCTTGCGAATGCCGCTGGAGGTGCTGGGTATATCGTACTCGGGATAATAGTTCTGGCGCGGTGGGATAATATCTACTTGAAGTATTTGTGGTTCCTCGGGAGCGAAGGCCAAGATGTTATCGCAGGCCTTGTGCTGGGCATTTGGATTATTAGCTTGCTGCTCCTGTACCTTGGATTTTCCGGTCGCCTCATCTGGCTCCTCCTCTCCAGATGCCTCACCACCAGATTCCTTGCGTTCTGTTCCGGATTCCTCTATTTCTGATCCAGATTCCTTGTTGTCTGATCCGGATTCCTTGTCGTCTGATCCGGATTCCTTGTCGTCTGATCCAGACTTCTCTACTTTTACTTCATCCCCGAATCCCTCGTCGTTTGACCACATTTCAACTTCCAATTCCACCCCAAATTCATCTAAATCAATCGGGAAATCTCCATGGAATTCTACTTCTGATACCGCCTCTTCCTCATATTCCTCTGGCACATCCTCTTCCTCAAATTCCTCGGACACCACCTCTTCATCATCATCATCGTCATAAGGCTGATCTACTTCCTGATCTAGTTCTTCTGCCTCTGCTGAGTGGGTTGGCGAGTTCTGCACCTCTACCTCCATGATATGGTCTAGTTCCGGGGAAGAAGCAAATCGCACTTGCTTCGATTGCGAGCCAGCGCAGAAATCATTTTCGTCGCTCGCCTTATTGAGCTGAATATTGCTGAGGAAGCCAAAAGCTCCCATCTCCTGAGTCATATCCTCGCTTTCATCGTCGTCCTGAGCTGGTTTCTTGGACAAAATGGATCGTAGCGGTAACTCCATCTCCTGACTCATCTTCACCTCACATTCCTCGACTTCGTCGTCATCATGTGCGAGGCTTTCGACGTCTTCCTCCACACTCTCACCGAACATAATATTTTCGAGGAAGTCAGCAGCTCGCAGCGGTGGTTCCACCTCCTCAGACATCTCCACCTCACTCTCCTCAGTTTCATAGGACGACTTCTTGACCAAAATCGATCGCAGCGGTGTCTCCATCTCTTCATCACTCTCCTCGACCTCATTGTCCTCCTCTGTGGTCTTCTTGAACAGAAAGTTGGTGAGAAATTCCAAGGGCGATTCAAATGGAGGCTTTGATGATTTGAAATCAGCACGTTCTTGGTTACTATCATTCTTATGCAGCTTCATTTGCTCAAACTGAAGAAAGGGGGGGAAAAATAATCAAATAACTTGACTGACTACTTATCTAAATATATGGGTATTTGGAAAGTACCCACCATTGTCTGAATTTCATTAATTTGTTCGCTCATCTCTATAAGGTTAACCACCTTCTGGTTACGATTATCATTTAGGTCTCGGATGTTAATTGTCCACTCGGAAGCCAATTGTCCAGATTCTCCTTCCACAGCGTCCTGTTTCTTCGCGGCCCTTGCATCGGAAGCCCGCTCCACACGCGTTTCCTTAACTGGAATCAAGGATATGTATTGATAATTTGAAATTTAACACGGAACAGGATGTACAATGTACATATATATAGATTTCTGATAGAGAAACTTGATATATTTTAGATTTTATAGATTTCTGATAGAGAAACTTAATATATTTTATATTTTAAAGGTCTATTAAACACGTGATATTTTGAAATTTAACATGGAGCAGAATGTACAATGTACATCTATATAGATTTCTGATAGAGAAACTGAATGTACTTTAGATTTTATAGATTTCTGATATAGAAACTTGATATATTTTAGATTTTATAGATTTCTGATAGAGAAACTTAATATATTTTAGATTTTAAGGTCTTAAACACGTGACTGTAGACTGCCGACAAGATTATAGGCATAATGTAGCATTCCATTATATAGCACAGGATCTTACCTATATCGCGTGACTCCAAGATGGCGTTCTGCTCAGCCTCGTGGGCCGCATGACTTTCGAGAACTTTCAGTTTGCTCTCCAACTGCTGCTCCTGCCGCTGAATCGTGTAGTAGAGGCTGTCCTGGAGACCCACTTCGCCGAGTAGGTTCTCCAATTCCATGACCTGGCCCAGGCAGTGATAAATCATTTTGTTCGCCTTCTCAAATTGAGACCCCGTCTTAATCAAATGTTCCTTTGCGTTGCTGGCCACCAATGCGTCTATCATCAACTCCTGCAATTTCGGCTGAATCACTGGTGGACAAGTAGGGACATGTTGCGATCGCTGCACTTAATTTCGGTTTTTTCGGCACTTACCCTCCTCCTCAGCCTTCAATTTGTATCTCAACTCGAGCACCGTCTCGAGCTGTTCTAGCAGCTCACCGTTTTGACAGTTCCGACCCAAGTAGCTGCTGGCAAGAGGATATTTTTCCATTTTTTATGACAGCGACAGCACGATAACTTTTCAAGTTTGCGCGTTTTCCGATTGGCAAGCAAGCTTATCGTTTTTTATAGTGATGGGAGTTCAATATATCGGCTGAAATGTGACACGAGTTGAATATATCAGTTGAGTTGCGATATATATTACTTGAATTATATAAAAACGAAAAACTTTCTTAAGGGGGATTCCCTAAACTGCTGAATTGCTGAAATGTTGAATTTTGGTCAGCTGTTAATCAGCTGTTCCATACAAAGTCAACTTTCAAAAATTTCAGCAATTCAACAGCCTTGGGGTTGCTGAAAATTTTGTTGAATTGCTGAAAGGCCAGAGTTGTCACCATTTTTAATGAAAGTCATGGCAACTCTGTAGAATTTTGGTATTACCAGTACGAATTATTTACTTTAAAATAAATTTAGAATGTATATAAGTAGTTACTTATTCCCCGGTACCAATTTTAGAGAGTAACTAGCAATAAAAAGACAATCTTTACATATTTTAAGATCCGTAAACATTTTCAACAAATAACAGCTGTTTAAGAATTCAGCAGGATTCATTTAGGGTCGTTCCCTTAATTGCTGAAAATTTCTGTTGAATTTTCAACAATTCAGAAATTCAGCAGTTTAGGGAATCCCCCTTTAATCAATGTAAAAACAGAGATTTGAAGCAGGTCAAATATAATCACCTTGAACTGGCCATTAAAACTAAGCTTAAATATGTTACGATACAATCTATTTCTGTTCGATTTATTAAATACAAACATGAATATAAATAGTAAATTATTCATATTGTTCAAGATTGGTTATTAATTTTTTATTTTTAGAGCAATGGCCACTTTAACATGATTTTTACTTGTACCCGCCTAAAAAAGGTGTCTTCAAAACTGTAAAAAACTATATAAGATAACGTCTAATATATAAATAAATTATTTAAATATGAATTGAGCTTAGCATAGCGTAAGGAAGTACATTAAAAATAAACAAATTCTTCATTTAATTTAATTTAATTTAGTAACGTTTCCGTTAGATGTAACATGTAACCGTTACATTTGGTCCATCTCTATCACCCTAGTGTTGGAAAACGGCCACCGAAAAACAGCTGTGAGCGGTGCTTGTTAAAAAAAAAAAAACTGACAGCAGGCGACGAACTTCACATAACATCAGAGCCAATTTTCCGCTTTTCAATATTTTGGAAACGCCAGAATGCTGACAAATTGTGCCTCCAAGACGCTGGCCGCTGTGGTGAGTAGTGAAGCACCCAGGGTACCCATTCATATCCGGGAGACAGCCCATGGGATGGCCAGCTCTCGACTTGGTTATATAATTTGTGCCAGGAAAACAATAACATTAGGGATATATAAAACTTTCAGCGTGCCAACATCCGGGCCATCGCCACCGGCAGCGCCCGGGCCAGCGACAATCTGTTCGTGCATCGGGACACTCCGGAGGACAATCCCAACATCCCGTTCGAGTTCACCGCGGAGAACAAGAAGCGCGTGGAGGCGATACTCAGCATCTATCCGGAGGGCCACAAGCGCGGCGCCATGATCCCGCTGCTCGATCTTGCGCAGCGCCAATACGGCTGGCTGCCCATCTCCGCCATGCACAAGGTGGCCGAGATCCTCCAGCTGCCCAATATGCGCGTCTACGAGGTGGCCACCTTCTACACGATGTTCATGCGCAAGCCCACCGGCAAGTATCACATCCAGGTGTGCACTACCACGCCCTGCTGGCTGCGCGGCTCGGACGACATCCTGGAGACGTGCAAGAAGCAGCTGGGCATCGGCGTTGGCGACACCACCAAGGACAAGAAGTTCACCATCTCGGAGGTGGAGTGCCTGGGCGCCTGTGTCAATGCGCCCATGGTGGCGATCAACGATGACTACTATGTAAGCAATGTATTCCCAGGCCGTTTGTTGGCCAGATCCACTAGATCCACTTCACATTATCAACCAAAAAGGTCGTCTTTTAAGCCCCCAAAACAGATGAACTGTAGTTTATTATCCTCTTTATTTTTAATTGTATATTTATTCCCCTTCATGTATTTGACAATTTCCACATATTTTCTGTTTATACCTGCGCAGAAATCTCCTGTTCTACTTTGAATTTACATCTCAAGCATTCAAAATGAAATTCTCTTCAATTTTTCCACAAAGTGATCTCTACTTTATTTATATTTGACTGTGTAATTTAAACAATTAGCCATAATTTACAAATATTTTCTTGTACAACGTATTATTAAATAGGTGTATTCATTAGCTTTTAGTAGGTTTTTATATAGTCCGAAGATAAACATGTATTTTGCTAAAGATTCCTTTGCTTTGCAGGAGGATCTAACGGCCAAGGACATGCAGGACATCCTGAACGACCTGAAGGCGGGCAAGATATCGCCCCCTGGCCCTCGCAACGGCCGCTTTGCCAGCGAGCCGAAGGGCGAGCCCACCTCCCTGAGCGAGGAGCCCAAGGGTCCGGGCTTTGGCCTGCAGGCCGGCCTCTAGAGGACTCGCAATGGAGCAAAACCTATCACTGATTGTCGAACGAAAGTTAAATAAATATTAAGCAACTCTTAGAGGTCATTGATAGATGCATTTTGATTTCTTTCGGGAAGGAGATACCCCTTTTACTTGATTATTGAAATGGATTTAAAAACTAAAATGAAACCTCCGAAAGTTGATTTAAAACCTTTTGCTTTTTAATTACATTTTGTAACTCGGATTATTGCCAGAGAACCCCAAAAAATCTATAGTTTGAGTACATTTTTGACATTCACTTTTATTAATTATACTTCGTACGGCCTTGCTAATTATTATCTAATTACTTTGTGTAGTGTACACAATTGCATACATATTTATGAATGGAGACGCTTGGGAAGAATAGTTAAGAGGCTATTTGCAGCTGTGGCAATTACTTGCGAAGAATATCGCTTACTCAAAAGACAAAAAAAACTTAGGCGACAAATGTGGTTAAACTTTCGGCTTAGGGATAATACATATATGTGTATTTAGGTCTACGTTTACTTTTTTTTTGCTTAAATTCTACGCTGGTTGCGTGCAGCACAACCACAAATAATACTACATGACCTCGCTTAAGTGCTAGATAAATCTTTATTTCAGTATTGTGTTGTAATGTGTTTCGTGTAATGCCTTGAATTGTCGCCGCCGCCGTTCCTGTTAGTGATTTTGTGGGGGGGGGGGCGATATGGTGATCCATCCATGGATCCTTGACGTACAACACTCCACTCCACTCCACTCCGCCCGCGAGAAAAAAAGTATAAATAGTCCTAAAATGCTATTTTCGTGCCGCCTCCGCCGACGACCAGTTCGAGGGGCGGGGCCGCTGCCCTACCTCACTCCTCGCCGTAGAAGACACTGCATATAAAAGATAAAAATGATTAGTTTCAGAGTTATTTAACAAAATAGAAACAAAATAATAGCATGAAATGGGACACGGAAGGTTTTTGCTTATATAAAAAACTAAAAGAGGCTTTAGCAAAAAGTGCTGATCCTTGAAAGTATCTACATTAATTGAAATAAGAAAAAACTGAAGTTACTAACTATTCAACTGTAATCATTACAACATATTTATGGGGAAACCAAGTAAAAATGTAGAAATCAAAATGAAGAGTTCTCTTGGCATTATTCTAACCTTATGCTGTGTATATAGAGACATTAAACGCACCGGTTTTTTACGGCAGCCCGCTTTGAGGAGCGTTCAATGCGATTGTGTATGTTAGTCCTTGGGTAGCATTCATTCACTAGACGCTTGGTCTTTTTGGGAGATTCACGCAACTCCTTGGTCTCCACATTCTTCTGTGTAACGAGGTCACGCTTAAATTTCTCGACAAGGGCGTCGCACGAGAGATTGGACTCTGGCTCCCAAGTGTCGTCCTTGGCGCCGAAGCCCTTCCACCTGACGCGGTACAGGCCGCCCTCGGCGTTGTCCACAAAGTCCACAATGCGCTCGACCACCCACTCCTGTTCGGGATCGGTTGGGGCAGCGCTCTTCCTGGCTGCACCACCACCACCACCACCGCGCGGTCTTCCGCGTCCGCCGCCACCTGCCTTCTTCACGACCTTTTTGGCCTTGGCTTTGGGTTCGCCCTCCTCCTGCTGCTGCAATGGAGATGGAAAACAAGTTAGAATCAATAGATGCTATGCTCTTATATTATATATTTCACTTACATTGGCCCGAAATTGCTCGAGCAAGTAGTCGCAGCTAAGGTCTGCCTCCGGCACCCATGTGTCATCGGCCTTGGTGTAGCCCTTCCAGCGCACCTGCAAGTATGTGGCACCCTTGACGGTCTTCTGGCCCACGATGGCCTCCACCTGAAGTCAAGAAGTGAGAAAGTATTCAACTTGTTAGAGCGTCTGAACTAAGCAAAGACTAAGATAGTAAATAACATTTTATAGGTAATCGAATGAGGAATATAGTAATTTATCAATTTTTGTTAGTTTGCAGATGATTATAAGCACTATAAGCAGCTTCTCTTTAAGCATAAGCTAGATTTATGACTCAATTGAGACAATTAACTGGGTTGTTATTATGCGAAAACCGTCTATTTTGAACCAATTGGGATATGAATGCTGTGTTTTAGGTACAACTTTGGAAGAACCTTGTTTGCGAGACCAATTGGGACATATGTACATATATAGGTGGCAAGTTTCTAGCTCTCACCTCGTAATCCACCTCAGCTTCCGGCTCGTCCAGGGCGGCGTCGTTCCCGGAGTTCTGTGGAGCCGCCTTTTTTCCGTTCCTGGCAGCAGCAGCAGGAGCTGGAGCTGGAGCAGGGCCCGGGGTCGACTTGGGCCTGCCCTGCTTGCGCTTGTTGGGCAGCGATGGGCCACCGGTGGTGGTGGTGGTGGACGCCTTGTTGCCATTGTTGAGGG
Organism: Drosophila mimetica; assembly: GCA_037075245.1. NCBI lineage: Eukaryota > Metazoa > Arthropoda > Insecta > Diptera > Drosophilidae > Drosophila > Drosophila mimetica. The sequence goes on along the minus strand of JBAMCH010000005.1, from coordinate 19,278,044 downwards.
GCAGATCGTCGCTGTCCTCGGATTCGGAGCGCGCCGCTGGCCGGGCCTTGCGCTTGATCAGGGGCTTCTTAGAGGATGAGATCGATGTGGTGTGGGAGACGGAGGAGGCGGTGTCCCCATTGGAGCCAGCCCGATCGTTTTCAGCGGTACCATTCTTGCGCCTGTCGTCCAGCGACTCGATCCCCTTCCTCTTGCCCATGGTGCTGTGGTGTTGTGTGGCTAGGCTAGCTAGGTGATTCTGGCCGGGATGTTCCAATTGTTCGCCCTTTTTCGTTTGCCGCGTACCGAGAAACAATGTTTTCCGACGACTGGACTGTACACACTTCGCGGCGTTGCCAGATGGTGCGACGGCTTTTTCCACGAAATACAACCCTGGGTCTACACGAAAATTCGTATTTTATTTCGCTTAAAATGGTAGCTAACCCTTTTTATCTTTTTTGCGGCGAAATTATTCGCTTTATTTAAATTGTTAAAAAATGTATATGTTCACGCGTTTCCGAAATGCTTGTATCTCTCCAATGTATTTTCCAACACTATTTTCAAAGGTAACACCGATTTAGCTAGTGGTGGAAGTGTATCGATAGTATCCGAAGGAATGTTATCGACTTGAATGCCATCTCTAATACCAACCGCGTGCGAATTTCAATCGGGATCTTGTCCAATTCATTTTGGCCAGTAAACAGAGGGAATGCAGCGCCAGAAACCCAAGGGACCGGGCAAGCCGGGTCCGCGATTCAAGCCGGGAGCGGGCAAGGGCAAGGGCAAGGGAGCGCCCGGTGGTGGTGGTGGCCGTGGGAGCGGCGACAACAAGCAGAAGCGTCCACGCCAGGAGTTCAACAAATCCAAAGTGGCCGCCACCGATGCGGAGATCCGGGAACTGCAGGCCAAGTACGCGGAGATAGATGCTCCGGCGATCAAGAAGTTCGCCCAGTTTCCGCTGTCCAAGAAGACGCTGAAGGCGCTGGCGGAGTCCAAGTTCGTGCATCCCACGCAGGTGCAGCGCGAGAGCATTGGACCCGCCCTCCTGGGCAAGGATGTGCTGGGCGCGGCGGTCACAGGCAGCGGCAAGACGCTGGCCTTCCTCATACCCGTAAGTTGGCCCCAGAGAAATACAGAATACCAGAATACATGTTAATGTCCCACTTTCCCCTGAAGGTTCTGGAGCATCTGTTCGTAAACAAGTGGTCGCGCACCGATGGCGTTGGCGCCATCATCATCTCGCCCACCCGCGAGCTGGCCTACCAGATCTTCGAGACCCTGAAGAAGGTGGGCAAGCACCACGACTTCTCCGCCGGCCTCATCATCGGCGGCAAGAATCTGAAGTTCGAGCGGACGCGCATGGACCAGTGCAACATACTGATCTGCACACCCGGCCGCCTGCTGCAGCACATGGACGAGAATCCGCTGTTTAACACGAGCACCATGGAGGTGCTGGTGCTGGACGAAGCCGATCGCTGTTTGGATATGGGCTTCCAGAAGACACTGAACTCGATCATTGAGAATTTCCCACCCGTGAGGCAGACATTGCTCTTTTCGGCCACACAAACGAATACGGTGCAGGATTTGGCGAGGCTCAATCTTAAGGAGCCGGTCTATGTGGGTTACAGAGGAGCCACGACGACGGCGACGACGACGACGACTGGCGAAGAAGCTTCCAGCTCGAAAAAGGCTCCCAGTACCGCCGTGTTGGCCCTGCCTGAGCTCCTCCAGCAGAGCTATGTGGTGCTGAACTTGGAGGACAAGATCACCATGCTGTGGTCGTTCATCAAGAACCATCTGAAGCAGAAGATCATTGTGTTTGTGTCCAGCTGCAAGCAGGCCAAGTATCTGTACGAGATCTTCTGCAAACTGCGTCCGGGTAGCCCGCTGCTGGCTCTGTACGGAACCCTCCATCAGGACCGTCGCATTGCCATCTACGAGGACTTTCTGCGCAAGAGCCATGTGGTCATGTTCTCCACGGATGTGGCATCGCGCGGCCTGGACTTCCCCGCCGTCAATTGGGTGGTGCAGTTGGACTGCCCCGAGGATGTCTCACAGTATATTCATCGAGCGGGTCGCTCGGCGCGGAATAAGACACGCGGTGAGTGTCTCTTGGTACTGACGCCCAGCGAGGAGGAGTACATGATTGGTGCACTCAAGGACCAGTTAAATATCAACATTCGTTGTGTGCAAATCGATCCGAAGAAGCTCTTCTCGCCGCGCGTCAAAATCGAGGCCTATCTGGCCCAGTTCCCTGAGCTGCGAGCCACCGCCCAGCGTGCCTTCATTTCGTACATAAAATCCGTGTTCCTGATGCGCAACAAGCGATTGTTCAATGTCTTTAGCCTGGATCTAGATGCATTTGCGCAATCGCTGGGCCTAGCGGTTACGCCGCGCGTTCCATTCCTCGAAAAGTTCCTGTGGCGGCAGAAGCAGCTGCAGCAGCAGAAGGAACAGGGCGATGTTGCCAATCCAGTTCTCAGCAAGATGACCAAACAACAGAGCTTTGGCGGCGCTGACGAAGACGAAGATGATAGTGATGACGAAGACTTTATCAAGGTGAAACGTAAGGATCACGATGTCGATGGGGAACCAGTGCAACTCGATGAGGTCGAGGCCAAAGAGGAGGACGAGCCAGAGGGCCCACTGGTGGTGCCCAAGCGGGAGAAGCTGGTCACGAAGGCCTCGCTGGCCAAGAAGGCGCTGAAGAAGAACCTGCAGGTCAACTCCAAGCTCAAGTTCGATGACGAGGGCGAAACGATGGCCGATGATCGCAACCAAATGAAGGCTCTGAGCGCCAGACAGCGAGCAGAGAACCAGGACGCTGACGACGACGACGACGGTGGCATCAATCTGGTGCTGTCCAAGGCACTGCTGACCGAGGAGGATCAGTACGATAAGCAGCGATTCCGTGAGCTGGTGAAAAAGCGACACAAACTGCAGCGTGAGAAGCTGCGCAAGAAGGCGGAGGAGGCCAAGGGAAGCGACGAGGAGGGGGCGGAGGAGCCGGGGGATGCTGATAATGCTGAAGATGATGGCAGCGACAGTGATCATTCAGTGGACCTCTCCTGGCTGCCGGATCCTGACAAGATCTACAAAAACAAGGCCAATACATCGGATCGAAATGCAGTTGCGCATTCTAAATCAGAATCGGAGTCTGGCGATGATGAGGAGGCTGATGACGACGACGACGACGACGAAGACGACTCCGATGATGAGCCCGCCTACAAAAAGTCCAAGCTAACGAATAAGATGACTCTAATGGACACGGAGGCCATTGCGGCCAGTCTTTTGGGTAGCTAACTAAGGGACTCGACTGTGTGAATAAATTAAAGCCAATTATTTTTTAAATAATAATTCGTAATATAATAGAAACGTGTTGTTAAAGTTACTTAAATTATTGTATTGTATTGATTATGAGGACTAGGAATTTGGGCAAAGACATACAGTTTTGATGGGTTTTTAGTCATTATAAAGCCAATAGAAGGCGCACAGCCAAAAGACCGATTTTTCTGAGCAGCTAATAACCTGTACTAACGATCCCCATCACTTTCGAGAAAACTTAATTTTTCACGAATTTTCGATTTTTTTTATCACAATTTTTTGAAAAAAATTTCAAAAAAATAAAATTTTCAACTTGAAATGCCAAGTTATAGAAAATTTAACTACGAGTTCAGGAAGGTATGCCATTCCATATTTGGACAACTACTTTTTATGCCCAAAATACTGATTTATTTTATCTCGGAAAATGAGGAGTTCGATTTTTGACCAAAATTTTATTTTTTGTGTAATTTGTTTTTGCTATAAGTTTTACAAAAATGGTCCAAAATGAAAACGGCGAACTGTTCTGAGCAGATAAGAACCCGATAATTCATATAAGTTCACTTTCCGGCCGATTTAAGAAATTTAAAATTTTTTTAATTTTTTCACTTTTTTATAAGGGGTTGTATTACAATTTTTGAAAAAATTTCAAAAAAAATAAAATTTTCAACTGAAAATGCCAAGTTATAGAGAATTTAACTACGAGTTCAGGTAGGCACGACACTCCATATTTTGAATATTTTCTACTGTATCTCGGGCAAAATACTCTTTTTAACCCGAAAACGAGTACTGCATACATACATAGGTATTTTGATAAGTATTTTTTATCCTTTTCGAATCGAGCTAAATATTCAAAAATAAAAAATAAATGATATCCAATTTATCCTTGAGAACCCCCAGTAAAAAGTCGGTCTCCAAATGCTTCACAAATATTTGGAAAATGCCCACAAATTTTATTTTTGTTTTTCTTTGATTTGATTTCATTATTTCCTCTCTTATCTCTTGGTTGAGGCGCCTCCACATCGCTACCAGCCCATTGGATGGCGTCCAGGAGCACCTGACCACCTGACCATCTGACCTGGAGGATTAATGGATCCATGGGATCCGTGATCCGTGGAGCGTGTGGGAGTGAGATGTGGAATTACTGGGCGAGCGGGACGGGGGAAAGTCGCTGTCGGGGGCGGGGGGAATTCGCCTTTTTTCATTAAAAAGGGGGCGTGGCTGCTTGGCATGGGCGTGGCATAAAATTTGCTTTTAAAAATATCATTACACATCACGTCAATTACAATTTTTTTGTTCGTTTTGTTTTGCGTTTTTTTTTTGTTTCGTTTCGTTTAGACATATTTGCTTGGTTTTTTGTTTTTTTTTCAGTTTAGCGTATATAAATAAATGCATACACATATATACGGTAATATATAGACGGTATATATATGTACGTGTACAAATAATGCAATAGACACACATCTATACAAATTATACTATATAATGGTTAAGTTTTTCTTTTCTTTTTCTCTCGTTATTTTTGTTTTTTGTTTTTAAATTTTACGTTGAGTGCTTTTATTTATCGGTTTTTCTGTTTTTGGCAACAGATCTCGCGCGGTTTTTTGCTGCTTCCTTTAAGTTTGAGGTCCGTTTCAGACACAAGATACACAATTACATAATTAAGTTTCGGTTTTTATATAAAAAATTAATGCTCAATTACAAGGAATAACACTTAGGCGTATGTTGTCTACAATTTTTTAAGTTTTCGCTGATTTTTTCCTCTGCCTTTTTGTTGTTGTCCAAATATTATTGATTTCGGAATATCTGATCTGCTCATCGCTTTCTTTTTTAGTTAAAATATATGCGTACATGGGAAGAAATTGTATAATTTGTTGTTGTTGTTTCGCTAATTTGATACAGTACACACACACATTTTGAGAGACAGATAGAGAGATAGTATTACATTAAGGATTATATGCCTGGCTAATGCAAATATCAATTAGACAATCAGTGGAGATTCGAGTTTTGGGGGGGAAAAATTTGAGTTTTATTTTCTTCGTTTTTAGGTTTTTTTTGTCTGGGAGATTTCCTTTGCCGTTTCGTAGTAATTATCATTTTGTTTGCTTATATGGTAGCTATATAATTATGTAGTGTATATCTAGTTGGATGACAAACATACATATACAGACACACACACTGAGATGCACATTTAGTTTAGCTCGAAAATTAGATTTTGCTCGGTTGTTCTTATGGGTTTTCTATAATTTCTCGGTTCTGTCCTTCCTCCCTAAGCCTCCTCCTCCTCCTTATCGTCCTCTACTACATACTTTCTCCTATTCTAGACACACAGACATTTAGTGGTATTTTTAATATATATATTATATATCTAGCATTATCGCTATTGTGTTTATATGGAAATTTGTTTGCTGATCGCGCATTATTTTTAACATACAATTACAATTACATTTATAACATACACAGATACACAGTAAATTTTATTTAACCATCTTCATACTAGATATCTCCCCAAGCTTTCATCCTATATCTTGGTTTCTTTCTTTTTTTGTTTTTCATTTGTTTTTTTGTGCGTTGTCGTTGGCGCCCCCGCCCCGCCCACTTTTCTTTGTGATGGGAGGATGGGAGTGTGGGAGTTTGTGGGAGTGACAGGGGCGTAGAAGACCTGGGGGCGGGGTCTGGGGGGCGGCGAGGGGAGGTCTCACTCAATGGATTCAACGACAAAAGGACGCACCGCACACACAGAGAAAATACTTGACGCGTTTACATATATCACGGAAACACAACAAAGCCATCAATACAAAATATATATTGTATATATAAAAAATAAATATACCCTACTTAGCCAAGTTCTGTTCTCTTGCACTTGCACTTGCACCATGCACCATGCACACACGCTCGCAATCACACACGCTCTGCACACACCACAATATAGACCCAAGTATATATTATATACTATTATAAATATGTATTTGCCTGGCTGCTGATCCTCATTTGAATGAATCGATCGATCGATGGGCTGCCTCCTGCCTCGTTTCTCCTTCTCCTTCTCCTCCTTTCTTCCTTCCCTCCTTTCTATGGCTACTTGCAATATATGCTCCTTAGATCTCTTGATCACCCAGAAAAAAACACAAAGCACACACATGGCACTGGATTGGCGCCCACATTCATACACAGAAACGCATACATTGAATCTAACTATCTCGTTTTGGCTTCGCGTCCGGCGGTCAAGTAAAAGTCCAAGTGTGCCATGGCCTGGCGGGGATCTAGGCCTAGACCATGACAAATGCATCCTTGCCGCAGAACAGATACGGGAACTGGTCGATCATTGTCTGGACAATGTCCTCCAGATACGGACGCAGCTGCTCGAAGTGGCCCATGTCGGTGAAGTCGATGGGAATGAGTGTGGGCCACCAGCAGATGGCCAGGTTCTTGCTGTCCATGCTATTCAGTTTCGAGTTGTCCGAGACGCTGTAATGTGTAATACAAGAGTATATAAGTATCGGATCTAGCAAGTATCAATAACCATTCCCAATCCCCAATCCCCAAAAACTTACTGCACAAAGTGCTGGAATATGTATTTGAGTATGGCAAAGTTGATGGGCGGCAGCTTTTGGAGCAGCGATTTTAAAGCTATCAAGCGGCAACTCCGGTCGGTTTTGACCTCCACATTCAGTTTGGAATTGCCCACGCCACGGGAACCTGTCGGAAAAACATCCGGAATAAGTGAAACTGATGGGAGTACATATCGAGTGCTATTATACCGGCAATCTCTTCCAGCTCCTTGATGATATCCTTGCTGAACAGCGGCGGCAGGCGCTTGGAAAAGAAATCCTTCAATGCCGTGGCCACTGCGTTGACGGGAATGTCCAGCGCATCAATCTCAGTGTTGGTATCTAAGTGGATATTTAAATATTATTACTATACTTGAACGCAGCAGCTCCTCCCACCACCATCCTCTTTACCATCTTCGAATCGTTGGAACAGCATGTCGACGTGCGCCCTGCTTCCGGGCACTCTATAAATGCCCTCAGAATCCAGGCCCTCCTTCTCGATGAACTCCACACACTTGTTGAGGAAGATGGGTATTTCGCCCTGTTCGGAGCTAATCATCAGCTTGCCAAACTGCGCCTCCGCGGATTCAACCAGACCCTTGGAATTTTGCTTTAGCTTGCGCTTAAGCTTCTTCTCCTGCTCCTTCTCCTTCTCCTGCAGCTTCCGCAGCCTGGCCGTCTCCTCTTTGATGCGTCGCTTCTCCAGCTTCTCCAACTTTTCGTACTCCTTCAAGCACTTGGCGTTATATTCGGGCAAATTCTCCGCACCAAAGATGCCAGCAGCCGCAAGCTCCGGCACCATAGAGTACTGCAAAGGGATTACGAGATTGAATTAGATGAAGGCCTTCAGAAGAAAGGTAGTGATTATTCCAAGTAGAACTCACCTCGGGCGACTTGTCGCTCTTCATGAAGTCGGGAACGCAAGGTTCAGGTTTCTCTGAGGAAATTCAAGAGAAAAAAGCAATGAATTAGCAGGGAAACAGTTAAATGAATATATATTTTAGTACATCAAATATTTAAGGAAAAGGTTACTTTTATCAGGAAAACTGGACTGGAACCTACAAAGTGCAGTTACTACAAACTAAAGAAACACATAACACGACACATACTTTTCTCACCTGGCCCGCCGCCACCGCCGCCAACGACCATACGCTGGTAGTGCAGCGGAATCTCCGGCGGACTCACATACGAGCCGAACGGAGGAACACGCGGCGTTTGCACCGGAATAGCCACCTTCTTCTTCTTCTGCTTCTTGGCGGCCACCGGCTTCTTGCTGCTGGCCTTGTAGTAAGCATTCTGCTGACGCACCCGTCGCTCCGTGGAACTGGCACAGCTATCGGATTCGGTGCAGTCTGCGGATGAAATGCGATAGAGATCGTTACCAATCAGGGAATACAGATTATAGAATATAGCGGGTTGTGAGTAGTGCTGTTTGGGGGACACAGAAGACAAAGCTTTTAGTCGAGAAGCAATGGTTTCTTTTCTAACTCCAACAAGGAACTTGATCTTAACATGGGTGTAACTATTTCAAGCAAATCTTACTGTTTACAATACAATGAAATAAATTCTCGAAAAAAAAACAATGATGAATGAACTATATTTTTAAAGAAGATTTCATGTAGAGTTTTAGAATGAGCACTTTTATACAAAGAGTAATCCATTTAATTGTTTTTCATTATGGTTATCACTAACTATACCTAGACTGTTCTCTTTTTTAATCTATAAAGACCTACACTCATTCAAAGTTCGTCACAAAACAACCGCAAAAGATATATTTTTATATAAGCTCTATAAAAAAAGAATGCTCTTCTTCCTTTGATAACTTTAAAAATCTCTATATATATGTAAAATATATACATATATATAAATTCAATCTGTTAACATCAAGTTCGTGGGGTTTTCGGTTTGTTATCTGTGTGCAGGGTGAGTGATTCGATTCGGGTGAGTTAGTGTGGGCGTGGAAGAAAGTTAGTCCTAGCGAGAGAGAGAGAGCGCGCGCGAAATGCCAGCCAATCAGGTAGTCAGGTAATCAATCAGGTAATCAGGTGTGTCCTTCGTTTCCCAGCCAATACCTTCGTTTTCGTAGATCTGCTCGTACTCGGCCAACTCCTCGGAATCCTCATCCTCGCCATCCAACTGGGCATGATCGTAGCGCTTGCCATCCTTGTCGCAGGGCTCCAGATACGAGTCCACCATGCTGCCACTGCCGCCGGTGCCCAGTCCGAGGCCCAGTCCAGTGCTGCCTGATCCCGAGCCCGAGCCCGATCCCGAACCGGAGCCGGTGAAGTTCATTTTGGCCACCGCATCGCTGACCAGCTGAAAGTTCTTCATATTCAGCTTGCCCGGCTGCTGGGTGGGCAGGGTGAAGGTGGAGGAGCTCATCGCCGGACAGTTGCGACTGGGCGCCTCGCCCACCTTCAGCGTTTGGCTGGGTCCCTTCGGTCGGATCTTGTTCAGATTGGAGTCAATGTGCCGTCGGCCGGTGGTGTAGGCATGTGTCGATCCACTGAAGTTGTTCCAAATCGAGTTCTTGTTCATGTTGCGCCGCCCGTCGCTCTTATCCTCCAGCCACTCTAAAAAATGCGTTTAGCCACAGAGAAGAGATTCACAATTAGCCCAATCGCAGAAGGAGGAGGAGGAGGTTCCCTGCGGGAAACGACTTCTTTTCAAAACAAAAAACTGGTATCGGTATCGGTTGGTTGGCACAACTTCTTAGAACCACTTAAAGCTTTATATTAAACAAATCTTTTAATTTAAATTCCCCCTTATGGCGTCATGTACATGAGCTGTTATCTATGTACATAGGTTCTACGCTAATTTTTGTGATGCATACTATTGCTCATATATAAATAGTATATATACATGTTACTAATTCATTATAAATCAGTTAAATGTGAAATGTATAAATATTTACGCTTTAGTTGTACACAAAAAATATACAAGATTATTCATTGAAGTATTTTTTGAATACGTTGTCTGAAAGCTTTTATTAATTTTTTGCAATTTTAATAGATTAATCAGTTAAATGTGAAATGTATAAATATTTACGCTTTAGTTGTACATAAAATATACAAGATTATTCATTGAAGTATTTTTTGAATAATTTTTGTGAAAGCTTATATTAATTTTTTGCAATTTTAATAGATTAATTCAGTAATTGTAAAGGCAATTGTTATTGTCGAAAAAATAATTTAAATTAAACCCAAGCCTAGCTAAGTTCCCTCAATATAATAATATTTATATTTTTATACCATTTTGTTTGGCTTATTGATACCTACCGAAACGTAGAAGTAATTTTTTAAATCGGACCACTCAGTAAAAAGTTATAAGCAAATAATGCAAAAAGCAAAATAATTGTCCTACACACAGGTGGCGCCACTTTCAAGCGACTGCTTGGTTTGCCCTGCTTGCCACTGCTTGCTTTCGCTGAGTAACTGGTATTTGAAAGCGTTCTCCCTTGTTGTTTATAAGAAGTTATGCATTTAACCAATATACCGAACACAAGAGGTACAAAATGTGGGAAGAGATGCGGGGTCAGCAGGCAGCAAAATAAACTCAGGGGATTCGTGCCGGGGATTGGATTTGTTTTTCGGGCAGTACTTCGGTTGCAAGTTCTAACCAAAAAGGGCTAAATCTAATGGCTAAAATGTAAGTGGATCGTGAGATTAACCTGCATCGTGGGTGGCTAGTGAATCCTTGGACCCGCTGACATCGGCTGCTTGTCGGGAAACGAGATAAACGAGAGAGCAAACACACGGGATTCATCAGATTTGAAAAGGCTAAAATTCTTCGACGAGGGATTCCACAGAAAAAAAACAGAGAGAGAGCAAAGCAAAAGGAGAACGTGGGGAACAGCAAACGAACGAAAGAACATCTGTACAATCGATTCCCATCGATGTTTTGTTTTTTTTTGCGGGGTTTGCTGGGTTCGTGGGTCGGGGACCATGGATACATGGAATATATACATATACAGCGATACTGGCAGACAGTACGGGCTCACGAAACTGAAGAGTTTACGGAAAATAAAGAGTAAACACAGCAAAAAAAAAAAAACAAAAAAAAAAGAGAGGAAAATATAAAAACAGGAGTGTCAGGAGGAAACATTCAGGCGGTGGATCGAATTTGATTGACTGGTTCAGATCATCTGGATAGATCTGGTGAAGTATCCTTGCAGAGACCTTTTCCGAAAAAGTTCCTATTACTATTATAATCAGCTTTAAAATATATTTGTAAGGTATTATTTTTAAATATATATATAACACTTTCTGGAATTACGAATTATATATTATACTAGGGGGACATATCGGATCTTAGTGGGCGGTTAGACCCCCTTACGGTTTTGCCTGTGACCGTATCCCCTTAAAAATCGGTCTTCTCTTTTATAATCTTTAGGGATTATTATATATTATTTTCAAATATATATATAAAACTTTCTGTAATTACCTCTTATTACGAATTTTGGATTGGGAGATTTTTACACATGTTTCAAATGAAGTAACTCATAATATATATTGAAAGAAAAGAAGATATATACACTTTTTCATCAGGGTTGCAATTTCATTAATGCTTATTAGGAATATTTCTCAAATATATACTTTCAACAAATTACGAAACATTACCGCCATTACTTTTATTTAATAGTATTTACAGAGTTTTAATAACAATCCATCATAGTTCGAGTCTATTCGCTTCCCAAAAGATTTTACTTGTAACTCTTTTTCAATTTAAGGAATATATTTTCGAAACAATTTAAAAATTCTGGAAAAATTAGAAATAAGGTTCTCGTTAAGGATACCACCAGCTTTACCCAAAAAAAAAAATCAGGAATCAAAGGCGGAATTGAAGAGGTTTTTTTGGGAGTGAGAAGGGAGGTGAAGTTTCGTTGGTGTTTTTCGAGTAATCAAAAAATAAGTAAACTAAAAGACTCTAAAGGATGAATAACGAGATAGATAGAGAGAGAGAGAGACAGATAAGAGAGATAAGAGAATATAAACGAGAATATAGGAGAAATATATTCAAATAGTTAGATTACATGTTATTTCTTCCAAACTTGATTCTGAAGCCGAAACGAATTGACTCTTATATGTGCATGTAATGAGCTGATGATCTGGAGGGGCTGGCTCTGGAGGAGTTGTTGGAGGAGGGAATATCTGGAATCCTTATATATTTTCGTTTTGGTTTTTTTTTTTTTGTTTTTGATTGAGTATTTTGTTTGTTTGAGAGCAAATAATTTGATTTGCAATAGGCAAAACGACAACAACAAATACACACACAGAGATAAATCGATAAAAAATGGTTAAGGTTAATCGTTAATTAATAATAATCATTATATAGAGTATATATATAGATATGGCGCATATAAGTATATGGTATGGCAATGGTAAATGGCATGATCTCGAGATCTCCACGAGTTGGCAATGAGATGGGTGGAATGAATTAATGGATGGTTTGGATGATCAATTGGATGAATGAATATTCATACATGGATAAATATATCGTATATGTGGTATGTATTATATATATATAGTTCATTGGCTATGGAGCACGAATTCTGAATGAGTTTGGTATCTTTTTGTTTTCGAGTTTGGTTTTGGTTTTGGTTTAGCTTTAGGTGGGGGCTATTTTGGCTTGGTCGGTTTTTTTTTTGGGATCAGTGGCCAGCATGAAACTTACTTTGATGCAGGTGCTTGGGTTTTTCGTTGTCATCGTAGATTTCATCTAATGATATATCTCTTTCTTCTGCAAATTGAAAACATAACCATCAGCAGTGGTTTCTTGAAGTATGTCGACTCGATTGGCCTACCATTTAATGAGTTGAGAGATCGGGTAGGAGCCATTTCGTAGTTCTCACTGCCGGAACCATCGGTTCCCAGCGTATTGGACAGCATGTAGCTCTCGTGGCGTGGCGGCGGGCGTGGCATCTGGTTAACCGAGTTCTCCAGCGTACCCTCGCCCGAATCCAAAGTAATTGACTCCTCCACATGCAGGTTCTCCACCTCGTACTTGTTGTCCCAGGCGGTCTTCAGGAATGGATTATAGAACGCAACTGTGAGGAGGGGGATTCTGTTTAGTTTAAAATCTCGATTTTGTAATATGCGCTGCACTTACACTTGACATACTGATCCGCCGAGAAGGTCATGAAGCTGCCTTTGAAGCGATCGGCCACCGCATTGCCCTCGGTGATCAGAAACTGGCAAATATCGCTGTTAAAGAAGGCATTAACGCCGCCGCTCTCGGTCACCGCGATAATTTGCAATGGAATGTTGGCATTCTGGGCTGCCAGGATGCTAAAAGCAAGTACAAGAAAAATATCATAGTTATTTCATTATTCATTATTCAATTCAGACAAAAATAGTGAGAGACTCACCTTAGATTTGCCAACGAAGATCGACGCTTGGCTGAGTAAAAGTAAATATAGCCATGGATTAGCTCATCCCGGTACTGGTTAGTCCCGTGATATGAAGACAGAATAAACTCGACCCGCCGCTTGGCATCGCCAATGAAGACATCGATAATGATGGAGTGCTCACTGGCCTTGACCAGCGTCGATTCCGCCACCAGCGGCTGCACAATGTTCTCGATATCATACTGATCACCACAGAAGATGCAGCACAGGATGCGCAGATCGGTGTGATTGGAGGGATATGGCTCGTAGCTCTTCATCTCGGTCAGCTTCAGCGACAGGATGACAATGTTGAGTATGTCGTAAACGTATTTCTGGTGATTCTGCGTGTGATCGATGAAATCGCAGTGCAGCATCTCCGACAGGCGCATGCCCTCGTTGCGCAAGTACTCCACCTCGTTCTCCTTGAGATCCTGCGGCTGGTAGACCAGCACTATTGGCAGGTTCTCGAACTTGTCCTCCAGCTCCAGGTTGCAGAGCAGCGTGCGCTCCAAGTTATCCTTGAGCGTCTCAAAAGATTGCTGGTTGGAGTACACGCAAATGAGGCCTGAAAAAGCAAAGAATTACAATATATTATTAATACAAAATTGTTAAATATTAAATTGAGCAATTTCTAGCATGACTTTTTCTCAGATTTACAGGTTTTAACCATTTTTTTTTTTAGCAATCATCGATCAGAAATTAGTAATTCATAATCGAAAAGCTGTGAGTAAGCCACATGATATCATTTGTCAGCAATAGACAATAGCGTTGGTCCGTTAATTAGCTAAATACTATATCTTAGTAGCATAGTGAGCAGCGAGGCAATTAAGTGCAATTACTTGACCAGGCGTTACTCATTTTGCAAAGGTGCAAAACGCGCCGTTTCTAGAATCCAAATGAAAAGCCAAACCTACCGCTCGAGTAGACATCGATGGCCTTGAAGGCCTCCATGTCGCCGTTGGCGATGCGGTAGTTGAGATAATACGTCTGGTTCTCGTAGATGTACTCGCCCTTGCTCCCGGTGCAGATGCGGATGTCGTTGAGGAGATCGCTGGCCAGATGCTCGGAGCCCACGATCAGCAGGTTGAGCGTGCGATCGCTGCCGCTGCCGGACGTCTTCCAACCCCCAACGCCGCTGGGCGTCTTGTGATTGCTGGCCGACTTATCGGATAGCACCTCCTCGATCAGGCTATCCACACAGTTGTAGAAAAAGGGGCAGTGATCGCGGATGGGGCAGTGGATGAAGCGCAGGTGCTGAACGAGCATCAGCCGCCGCTCCTGGTCCAAGCGATCGAGCATCTTGTACCGCGAGTCCTCCTGTATGACATCGGTGATCTGGCGGACATCCTCTTGCGTGATATTGTCCACGTTCTTGAACTGCAGAAAGTACTGAGCATGCTCCAGCAGCAGTTCCACAAAGTTCTGCTTGCTCTTCTCGATGATGTCGTCCTGGTGGATATCGTAGATCTGCTGGCAGTCGTGCTCCGACAGAGCCTCGAAGCATTCGCGGCCCATGAAGAGTACTCGCACCTCGGACAACTGCTTGCCGGGCGTCACAAAACCAGACTCCTCCAGCAGCATCTTGAATTGCTGCTTCCATCTGGGGGGCAATGAAAAAAATAAGCATTTTATAAACTCAATCAACACTGCACTGAGACTGCCACACATTGGGGAGACTAATAAAGTAATATACCGACATTTTATACAATTATTATTAAGTAAAAGAAAGCCGTTTTCAATTAACATTGAAACTGCCTGCAAGTTTTTAGTCCCAAGACTTGACTCACCCGATTTTCTTCTTGTCCTGCTGCACCGAGTTCAGGTAATTACGGAAGACGGTCTCTGCCTCGGAGGTCTCCAGCACATCGAAGGGAATGCGGGCCTCATCCTCCGCCTCGTCCATGTCCACCAGCTCCGTCCACGAGGCCTGCGGGCACTCGAAGAAGTACTGCTCGAACTCGATGTGATTCTGCAGATAGTTCCTGGCGCACTCCCACGCATCGTCATCGCTGATATTCAATGCCCCGATGTCCGGCAGCAGGTACTCCAGGGCCAGGGCGAACTTGTCCAAATACTGATGTAGCTTCTTGTTGAGATGATCGTCGCGCAGCTTCTTCATGTGCCGCCGAAACAGCTTCTGGCCGGCCTCGTGGCCAAAGATGTTAAGGAACTCGTTCCATTCGCGATACTGTGACAGCATCTTGGAGCCCTGCGACCACAAGACATGATAGTCGGTGATCTGGTTGCGAATCAGTCGCGTCACCGCCTCGGATCGTGTGTCCAGGAGTTCCTTGCGCGATTTGGCCGACTCCTGGTAGGAGATGATCTTGACCCGGTTCTTAACCTTGTCGATCATCTGGGCGAGCAGGAGGAAGGCCAAATCGATGTTAATACTCTCGTGGGCCGACGTCTCGATCAGCTGAACGGTGCTCTTGTAGTCCTTCCGCTGGCTAATCTTCTCCGCCTCGCGGACATACAGCTCATAGGCGTCGTCGTTCTTCGTGGTCACCAGCACCAGTGGCTTCTTGTTCTTCAATATGGTGGCAATCACGTTCTGCACAAACTCCACCTGCTTCTCCACACTGCGATTGGGCACGGGACTCACATCGAAGACGACCACAAACCCGTCGATACTCAGCCGTCCGTCGGGCATCACCTTCTGTTCGTACTCCTTCTCGATGCCCAGCTGATTCTTGCATATGTACATTAGCTTCTCGGCGGAAAAGACCTTGGTGGCCGTGCATCGCTTCGAGTATGGATCCATTTTTCCCACCTTAAAGGCCTGGAAGGTGGAGTCGTCCATGAATTCGGTCTGCTCGATGATGTTAAACTGATACTCGACGCCCTCCTCCGTCGTCTTGCGTACATCGCCCCAGTAGAGGAAGTGGTCGTTATTCACAATCCGGCCACTGAAGTCACTCTGGCTGAGCACTGATATGTGATCGATGAAGTAGTCGTCGGCCATCGGGCGCATGAATCTGTTGCACAGGCATGACTTGCCCACGCCCACCTGGCCGCGATCCTTTTCGGTCCCGGATAGTCCAATGACCGAGATGTTAAACTGACGCATCTTGACGTACCTGTGCGTGGAGATGTGAATATGGATATGGTTGGATTAGTAAACAGATCTATAGATTAACAGCAGTAACAAGTGTAACCAAATCGGTTACGGTAAGAAAACAGTTATTAGGTATTTTTTGGTCATAGGCTATATTATATCTCCTTATCATGTCGATAAGGTGGTATCTAGCGACTCTATTCTCAAACATGCCTATGAAGAATTTATCATACAGTCTAGCCAACAACAATATTGGCTTATCGAAATGTCACACAATGTTGTAACCTTGGTAAAGTACATATATCCATCACAAATTGATTCACTGTCTGTCTTACACTTGAACATAATGTATATAAGACATAACTTGAAAGTTTTCCAAAGTAAAGGGCTTTTTTTCAAGGATTACAATGTCAAAGGAGGCTTATTATCCAAGATAAATAGTGCGATGATATAGGGGCAATGTCTTATAAGATTATTGGACATTTCTTAGGTAAATGTGCTGGGATTTTTTTGTGTTTTAAGGACAATTGCTCTTCTTCGGGGTTTCACAGTAATATTTGCGATTCGAACACCTTCTTATAGGAACATTAGTTATATGGGTAACACAATATGATCTCTTAGGAGAACCTTTTATTTGTTTACGTGGAAATAGCTGCTTATGTTAAAGGATCTGCTGCGGTTTCTCGGCGTTTCTCACAGATAATATGCCATTTCTGGCAACTTTTTCACGGCAAATGATGACGATTATCCAAGATAACCTTGTGCAAGATTCAAGTTGCTCCTGCTCCACAACCCCCCCGCGTACCAGGACCTTCACATTTTCGCACACTTTTCGCCAGTCTAGGACTTTGTCGTGGGTTTCCTTTTGGCTACAACTACGCAGTTACGGATACATCCACGGATTGGGGGTCCAAAAACAAGAGAGAGAGAGCGACAACGAGAGATTGGCTGCTGTGCGGTGTGACAAAAAAAAAAAAGCAAGAATGAAAAAACCGAATTTTCCTATGCCGGCGCTAAGCGAAAAATCAATCCATTTGATTTTTGGCCATTCAGTTTTCCACGATTTTCGATTTCACAACAATTTCACAACGCTCTCGGTTTTTACCTGGTTTGCGTATTTATAATTATATGGCTAGTTTTTATACAACATTTTCGGCAAGTAGGGAAAGTCAGTCTGCAACAAATCCTTTTTCCGTCCTGACTGCGGCGGCTGCTCTGCCGCAGCGCTGCCCTCAGTGCTGCAAACGAAACGGCGCAACTCTCTCTCTACAAGCTGGAACGCTCCAAAGAGAGAGTGTGGAAAGCGAGAGCGGGAGCGGCGGCAGAGAGCGTGGGTGGATGCGATTGAGGTGTTTGTTGTTTTTGTTGTTGCTCTTGCTAGTGCACTCCAATTTGTTGCTGTTATCCTCGAGTGGGAGTGCAATTGTAGGTGTGTGTGTGTTTGTGTGTGGGGGCAGCCTCAATGAGAGTGGAAATAATAAATTCCCCGCTGGACTTTAATTGAGTTTTTCCGGCGCACACAAACTTACAGAGATATGCAAGTGCAGTTCGAGCAGCGCAGAAGCGAAATTGGAGCTGCAACAGATTTCCTGTACATTCCCCGGGCTGCACAACAACAACAACAGCAACAGCAACAATGGCAGAAAGAAAGAGAGCGATCCAGTGATAACAACAACAAAGGCTATTGTTTATTGGAAGGACAAGACAAGAAGGAGGAGAAAGAGAAAGGAGGGAGAGGCAAAGAGAGAGTACTGCAAGTGCATGTGCAACGGTACAATAACCAAACACAAACGGGTGGGGCGGGAGCGGGAGCGGTTACGGGAGAGAGACACCACCGTAGAATTTTTGGAAAAATGAAATTCAGATTTTTGTTGCAGAAACAGAAAAGAAAAACACTGTTGCCGCATCCGTCTAGCCATCCCGCTCTGGCGCGCACACTCCCAGCATCGCGGCATCTCGCTCTCTGTGTGAGTGTGTGTGTGTGTGGACAATTACCTGCAGCTGCGCACAAAGAATTCTAGCTTAATCTTCTTAGAGCCCGTCTTTCCTGGCTTTTCCAGCCATCATCAGTAGTCACTTAACAAAATAGCAAACAATTATTAATTTTTCCCCACCGCGAAACTCTCACTCACGCACACATGCACTAGACGCACCACACACATGCACAGACCAAGGGTGAGGGAGAGGGGGAGGGGAGAGAGCAGCGCGTACACAACGTATACAAAAGAAGACAATTACGAATCCAGCATCGTAAACGCACTCTGGAAAAGTAGGCGAAAATGTCCCGATCCAGGACCAAAAGCGGCCAAATCAATGACAGCCGATTCGCAAAGGACGCGCGCACGCTACTCACAATTATTGCACTTGCACTCCAATGCGGGGGTTCGAATTTACAATTTTAGTACGAGTAATTCACATCACATTACTGACCCGCTATCGATAAAATTCACAAAATCAACCTCCCGATATCGATGAACTCTATTTAACAACAACAACAACTAGAGGTGGGACAAAATCGATGATTGCTTGTCGCAACCGATAACATGGTAAGTGGCAACGCTGGGTGATGTCGATGTGTTATCGATTGTGTACTTTTATAAAATATTTATTTTTCGCGCCTTTTTGTTTTGTAGTACCATACTCACCACTCTGGTGAGTAAATATTTTAAAAGACAATTTTTAATTGAATTAAATTTAAATGAATACTTTCAAACCAACAAACTTTACTGCCAAATTTAAACCTTTTAATGCTGGTTAAAACGTTAGTTTATAATGTCTTGGGCCGTATCATCATTTCAACAGGATACCCAAATAAATCCATAATAAAAAGATGAATTCCTAATTATTCCAACATTGCAGTGGGTAAATGTTTATTGTGGTCATTTGTCGTTGTTATCAATTTTACAAGCACTATTATAATCGGGGGAGAGGGAGAGGGGTGTAGCGATCGATCGAGTCCAACTAATACAGCTCCGACTTCTGCATGACGGCGGTGACCAGCGCCTTGAACGCGTCCTCGATCATGATGATGTGCAGCTGGGCATCGCGATACGAGCACAGCTTGGCGCTCTCGGTCAGCGGCATTTGCATGGTGGTCACGCCCAGCGACGACTGCGAGTGCAGGCTGCGGCCGGTGGTCATCAGGATGTTAACGCAGTCGTCGGCCAGAATGGGAAACGTTTCCACGAACCGCACCATCGCCGGCAGCACGTTGCGCAGGAATTTACACTTGGCCGAGGCGGTGAGCAGGGACAACGTCGTCTGGATCACATTCAGGCAGAATTTCGAGACGCCCAGGCTCTTGGGTATCGAATAGTTGAGGACCAAATGGGAGGTCAGCTCGATGGTGAAGATTTGCTTGTCCATTTCGGTGACATTGAGGAATTCGTGAACAAAGTCAATGCATATATGCATCGACGGCACACTGGCCACGATCATGGGTATAACCGACTTGGGATATGTCTGGAAATGGACCAGCTTGGCCAGCGATGGCTCCGAGATGAAGGCCTGATGCACATAGGTGCCGATGATGCCCTGGATTTCGCGCAACTCCAGATGCGACACCCGATCCGATGCCTTGCTGGCCATGTACTCCAGCACCTCGAGCAGAATGTGCACGGCGGCGCTCTCCTGCGAGGCAATCAGCGTCGTCTTCAGCTCCTCCCGGTCGGCGTCCGTTTGCACCAGGCCGTTCTTGTCCAGCACCTGCTTCTGCTGCATGTGCACGTTTAAGTACGTCTTCGAGGCGGCCAGGCTGCCCTTCAAGATGCGCAGTAGGATCATCAGCAGATACGGCGAGCAGAACACAGAGCGAGGGCAGCTGTTGTGGGGGTAGGAAAATAGAATAGGTAATGAAAAGAAGCAAGGGGTAAATAATCCTGAACAAGAACCCACCTCAACACCTCCATGGGCTCCAGCAAACTCTCGTTGGCAAAGGTTCGCCTGTTGATCGAATCCGAGCTGTTCGTAATCGCCCGCAGCGACATGATCCACAGCGTGGTGGGCAGCACCGCGTTCAGGCGCAGCCAGATGTCATTGTACAGATCCTTGATGTAGCGCGGCACCGATCTGGCGAACACCACCGGCAGATGCTGCACCAACTGCTGTCCATACTGCGCCTGCCGCTCCGGCGGCATCTGCAGCAGCTGCTTGAACACCCGGATGGCCAGATGCGGCTTCGTCTGAATGGCGGCCAGTGCTCGATCCAGTTGCTCCGGCCTCAGCTCACGCTTGCTGTCCACCAGCACAGCGGTGGAGCTGCCCTGGGCCAAGTTGTGCTCCTCCAGCCAGTCGTCCACCATGCTGAGGTGCGGATAGTTGGAGATGATCAGGCGCAGCAGCGGATGGAAGAGCGAGAGGTAGTCGTGGTGGTAGTGATGCGCCTTCTGCAGCAGATACTTCAGGGGCAGGCCGCCCAGGAAGTTGTTCGAGTACTCCTTCTGTTTGCGGCCACCCAGGGCGCTGAGGTTCATCAGTCGCGTGTCCTCGTACAGCATCAGGTAGTAGATCATCAGCAGCTGGGCGGTCAGCGGACAGGACACCTCGATCTGGGCCAGCTCCTCGCTCTCGGCCATCGGCGGCAACTCCTCAGCGAAGAAGGTGAGCTTGGATGTGCGAAACACGTGCAGGATTTCGGCCTCGGTGAACGGTCGATGCATGTGATCGATGTTCACCTTGCCCGTGGGATTGGGTATGATCAGCGTGTTGACAAACACCTCCACCAGGGCGGGCATCACCGGATGCACCGGCCGCACCGAGCTGCATATCTGCTTGAAGATCCACGACTTGATGGGCACCTTGTGCTTGAGGAACGTACGCGACTTGAGCAGCTGATGGATGCAGTGCACCGGCAGGTAGCCCGGTATGGTGCCATTCAGGTTCGGCGTGACGGGCACACGCACCGCATGCAATGCCACCACCTGCTCCGTAAACAGATCCTGCGTGAAGAGCTGCTTGATGCGATTCGTGCTGTTCGGCCGAATGGGTATCTTCATGGCCAGCGTGGAGCAGACCATCTCGCTGATGGCCGAGATCTGATTGCTGTGAAAGTGGATGGCCAGCAGCAGGAGCATCTCGCCCAGCGACGTGCTCGTGCCGGAGCGCTTGCAGAAGAAGGCATCCTCGCGGATGAGCCACTGCAGCCACTCCACCGCCTTGTTCTCCAGCGGAATGGTGGACACCAGCGAGGGGCAGGCGATGAGCATGCACAGTGCCAGCGTTACAAATCTCACGCCCGAAGGCGTCGCCTGCGGACAGCTGGTCACGAGTTGGGACAGTGCGTTGATCTCATCGTCGTTGAACTTCAGGCCGCCGATGCCGCGAAGGGCACAGTACAGACGCAACAGCACCGCTCCCTGCAAATTGAAGTCGCGCAGCTCTGCCGCATTGCTCGTCGTCTGGATCACCTTCTGCAGCAGCTCCACACGCACCAGATTCAGGGCATCGCCCTTGCGCTTCTGGCTGGAGCGAATGTAGACGGCGAACCAGGAGCGCAGATTCTGGTCATTGCCCAGCAGCAGGCCCGTGAGAAAGGCAATCTGTGGGGTAAGGAAAGCAGTTTGTTATCTCTTAATATGCATATGTACTACATATATGTACCTATTGTCGTAGGTCAAAGCGAATTAGAAGGAGATGGCAATCTACTATGTATTCTGGGCAATATTACCCTACTCACCAGATCCTCGGGATGCTTGAGCGTCAGCTTCAGCATGAACGACGGCACCTTGAGCATGTCCACGCACATGGACCGATTGGCCAGCGCCTGCGAGGGATTCATCTCGCTGAGCCCCATGAGCAGCAGCAGCCGGTGCTTGCCATCGCTGCCCTCCTCGTCACAGTTGGCGATCACATGGGAGACGACATCGCGATAGCAGTCCGGAAAATTGGCCACCAAAGCGCATATGATACGGTGGCCATTGGGCACATGGACCAGGGCGTCTGTCAGCTCCAGGATGTTCAGCAGCGAGGGAAGCTCGGCGAGAGCTATGCACAGTATGTCCACCACCTCCTCCAGATAGATGCCATCGTCGAGCATCTCCGAGTGAGCGGCGGGCTTCTGCTCGGAGACCTGCTGCTGCAGATTGAAGATCTCCGAGAGCACCACGCGCACCTTGCGCGCCACATCCGCACGCTCAAAGCCGAGCGCAATGCCCGACTGGAGGCCGTACTCGTGTTGCTGGCCCTCGAAGAAGGCGGACTTTTGGCGCGCCTGCAGCTCCTTCTTCAGCTCGTTCTCCAGCTCATGGTAGTTGACCTGCAGGTAGGACACAATGCTGTTCACCACCTCGATGCCAATGAGCACGGCGAGGATCTGCTTGCGCGACTCCATCGACGACTCCGTGTTGTCCAGCGGCGAGAGCAGGCTCATCCGCACCAGCGACGGCAGGACAGGGCGGATCTCCGCCTCCGGGTAGCTGGCCAGCAGGGTGATGTCCAGGTTCTGCATGGCGCAGAAGACGCGCGGCGACACATCGTACATCTTCACCGGCATCTTGGGCTGGTCGTTCTCCTCCTCCGCCCAACTTGTTGCTCCCGGCAAACGGCTTGGTTTTCCCGCTCTCTTGGCCTGGCCGGCAGCGTTCAGATGCAGATGCCGGCACCGGCAAGGTATGAGTTAATCTCGGCGAGCGTGGGATACCAGGAATTGCCGGAGAATCCGCGAATCAACTGCATCCAAAATAAAAAAAAACAACACACTCGTCTCCAGTGTTGCAAAGTCTGGAAAGTATCGGGAGGAATCACCCTGTTTAGTATTTAAATACCGAATATACTGAAATATCGCAAACATCGATAGACTGCGATAGCCAAACATCGATTACTCCTGCCTGCCCAGAAACATCGATGATTCTCCGCCTCCGCTTCGCACTCGTTCGCAACGCGATGTTTTGAATACATACATTTTTTCCATTCTCGCCAAGAAAGTTCATCCGCCAGACCGAAGATTTTTAGTGGACGCGCTAATCGTGAAATTAACTGTGTTTTGTGAATCAATTAGGGCGAGCGGAGCTGCAAAATTGTCGAGTAGGTAAGTGAAGGGCCCCGCAGTGCAGTGGAAACGGCGCGAAGAGCGGCCAAAAATATGTGAAATAGACCAACGCCCAAGTGAATAGGCCACGGAAAAGGAGCCACCAACGAAAGGCAGAAGTGGCGAAGAGAGCTGAGCTGAGTGCAAAAGTATCTGGCGGATGTGTGTGTGTGTGTGTATGTGCGGGTGTGTGTGAGTGGCCAGGAGAAGTGTGCTAAAATATTAGACGAAACGATGATTTCGCCACATATTTACATACATAATAAAACATCATCGATTAAAATTGCCTGCTAACTCATATATTTGGTCGCGGCCAACGTCGCCGCCCGCTGTCGCTGCCTCTGCCGCCGTTGATGACATCATTCGGTTTCGTTGAGAGCGCGTAGCGTGCGTGAGTGTGTGTGTGTGTGTAATCGAATTGGACGAGCTCACTTTTTTTTATTTTTTAATTCATCCGATGTGCAAAAGGATGCATAAATGGATTTGGCCAAAAACTCAAAGCCTCAAGAACCATAAGATACAGTGCTGTGTGAGAACGAATCGCAAGCCTTAAGTAACATTTGCGTCAACTTGGTGATAAAAATGAAGAACACGGCTATCGCCTAATCGGAGATATATGTATGTACATGTGTGTATGGAAGACGTGCTGTGAGTGTTTGTGAGTTTATGAAATACAAGCGGTGCGCTCTTTTTTCTTCCTCATAGATACGCATACGCCTATGCACTTGGCTGAAATACAGTTACGTGCCCACCAACACTCTAAAAATAGGCAGCACACACTCCCCACTCTCTTTTACATCCAACCAACCCCACCCACCCCCTGTGCACCAACCCACTGCAGAGGTCACGAGTTGAAGTGAAGTTTCTTTTCCTTTTCGAGCTCTCCTCAATTCAGCTCGACAGCAACAAACACCACCGTAAATCCGTATAGCTGCACTTGCTCAATGTTTGTTTGTGTTTCACCTTGTTGTTGTTTATGACAAATCGTACACACGTATGTACAGTTGTAAACACAACACACACCCACAACATGTAGCCAAACATACAATCAATTGATCATCGAAAAAACTCATTAACTGGCGCATAAATGGCAGGGAAAACTGGTTTTTCCTTAGCTAAACTCAACTTTGGTGGTGGTTTCATTTCCAAGTTTCCAAAGTTGAACTCTTGGCCTGTTTAATTGAACTCGCACAGTTGCACACACCACACACGCCCCGCTCTCTTTCGCTCTCTCTCCCTTTCGGCCTCTCACTCTCGCTCTGTGATGAACTCACTCTGAAAACAAGAGGATCGGCCATAATCATAATTAAGTCTTAAAAAAAAACCAGCAACAACAATCGAAGGGGGGCTGTGCAAGAGTGGGACGGGAATAGTCGCTTGCGAGAGCGACTTATGCAGTTTCCACCCCATCTCTTCCCCTCTCTCACTCCCACTCCCCCACTCTAACTGCACCACCTTTCAAATACGATACACAGATACACTCGCTCTCTCTCTCTCTCTCTTTCTCTGTCGCTCCAGTTTTGTTGTTGCTCGCTCCCGCTCTCCCAAAGTTTTAAGCTTCGTTTTAATAAAAATATTACGTAATACTCAGATAGAAGCTGCTGCGTGCGTGTGTGCGTGTGCTGATTTTGCTTTTTTGTTTGTTTTAACAATTCTCGCTGGCACTATGCTTGTTATTGTTGTTGCGGGTGGAGTGGTGGTGCTCTCATAAAATTAGTACAAATGAAATCAGCAGCTTACTTAATTGTGGTTGAGAAAAGTGGGTGGAAGAAGAAGGGGGAGGTGAAGGGGAAGATGTGCTGTTGTTGTTGTGTGCGTAGAAGGGAATGACCCCAGCACCTGTGCAAACGCGAATGGGGAATAAAGGTCAAAGGACATTAGCACACAAAACACACACTGTTATACACAACAAAAGTGCTGTTTTCTTTTATCAGTGTTCCTATTTTTGACCTAGGTCGGCGATTTCATTTCGCTGAGCTAAACCGTTTTCAGAACAAGCAAATTCTAATCATTGTTTAAATAAATATAAATATACACATATAACAGTGAAAATAAATAACAAAAATAAAATGAAAAATCCCAATTCCATCGGAATAAAAACTTTGGTTACGAAAATTCAAATTCTGCACTAACTAAACTATTTTCTTTTGTTTCCCTAATTTGAAATGTGAAAGCCGGGGGAGAAAGTACAGAGACAAACAAACAAATAAAAAAAAAACACATTAACCGGAAAAAGTACTTGGCTCATTTTCATTTGCAGCCCCCCCAAAAAAAAAGACTTGCAAAAGTGTGAAAAACGCTGCGATGTGTGAAAAACTGAATGGATTCTCGTTTTCGAGGGCCAACTGCCGTGTGAATAGGTCATAATTTTGAGTCGATAAAAGTGAAATACCAGTGTGTAGTTACAAGCCCATGTAAATGGGTAGAAACAAAAAGAGAGAACGCTATAGTCGAGTGTCTCGACCATCAAATACCCGTTACTCAGCTAGAGCAAGCAGTGGCAAGCAGGGTAAACCAAGCAGTGGCTTGAAAAAAGTTATTTGCTTATAACTTTTTACTGAGTGGTTCGATTTCAAAAATTTCTTTTACCGAAACGCATACTTCCTTTACTACACTTTTGTACGAACACAATATACCCTTTTACTCTACGAGTAACGGGTATAAAAAGCTCACTGACGAAAATGAAAACTGGGCCCAGCATGATTTATGGAAATGGAAATGGGCGATGTGTACCTACAGTTGAGGTCATAAAGATAGCACACGAACAGTAAAAAGGGTTTTTAACATTTATTGCTTGTGTGAAATGTGGTTTTTCTATTTATACAAATTTTCTAAATGCAAAATGTGATTAAAAACCAAGTAAATTATCATGAAATCAATTAAAACTTACAAAAAACTAATTGTAAATGAATTTCCCATTAAATAACAATTAACTAGAATAACCCCAAGTGCATTGGGATGACACTCTAAACGAATTAGGCCCGCATGTAAGGCACAAACCCCCAGTAATTAGCTACTTGTTATGTGGACAGACTATATACCCACTTTATATATGCTTTTGCCCCCTATATATTTCGTTTTGTCTGCCGTTTCGATGGTTTTTGTGAATTGAATTTCCTGCAATTTCACGGTTTTGCCATTTAAATCCGCTTGGGGGAGGGTTCGCCCCAGTTTTATGTATGTTTCTGTTTTTTTTTTTTTTTTTTTTTTTCCGACACCGCGTGATGTAATCGCTTTAAGTCATAGTCGCGCAATTGCGATCGGACATTCTAGTGGTGACCCCTGCGACCCGCGTGACGCCATCCCAAAACCAAACCCAAAAAATGATAATAAAAAAGAATGAATCACCGTGTAGCTGGCTGTAAATTATTATCTAACCGATTCCGATTCCGATTTTTCCAGTGATTCTCTTCTGAAGGCAACACACACATTCGGTTTGGACTCAAGGATATATATACTCATAGACGAACGGAGAGGAGTGGCGAGCTCCCGTAAAACGAAACACGACGAAACAGCCTAGAAAAGTGGCAGCTAGACAGTAGAAACTACACAACTACACAACTACACAACTACAACTACACAACTAACACGAATCCACTGTGGAAACCGTAGATCCCCAGCCATGACGACGGACATTTCGATTGTTCGCTGGGATCCCAGCCAGGGTCCTGGCAACGAGTACATCGATGAGTACGAATACGATGGCGGCAACTCCAGTTCGCGGCTGTTTGAGCGCTCCAGGATCAAGGCGCTGGCCGAGGAGCGTGAGAGCGTCCAAAAGAAGACCTTCACCAAGTGGGTTAACTCGCATCTCTGCCGGGTGAACTGCCGCATCGCCGATCTGTATGTGGACATGCGCGATGGCAAGCATCTGATCAAGCTACTGGAGGTCCTATCCGGCGAACGACTGCCCAAACCGACCAAGGGTAAGATGAGGATCCACTGCCTGGAGAATGTGGACAAGGCACTGCAGTTTCTGCGCGAACAGCGCGTCCATCTGGAGAACATTGGCTCCCATGACATAGTCGATGGCAATGCTTCCCTCAATTTGGGCCTGATTTGGACCATCATCCTGCGCTTCCAGATCCAGGACATCACCATCGAGGAGGTGGACAACAAGGAGACCAAGTCGGCCAAGGATGCCCTGCTGCTGTGGTGCCAGATGAAGACGGCCGGCTATCACAATGTGAACGTGCGCAACTTCACCACCTCGTGGCGCGACGGCCTGGCCTTCAATGCCATCATCCACAAACACCGTCCGGACTTGGTTCAGTTCGAGAAGCTCTCGAAGACCAATGCCATCCACAATCTGAACAATGCCTTCGATGTGGCCGAGGATAAGCTGGGCCTGGCCAAGCTCCTCGATGCCGAGGACGTCTTTGTCGAGCATCCCGATGAGAAGTCCATCATCACGTATGTGGTCACGTACTATCATTACTTCAGCAAACTCAAACAGGAGACGGTGCAGGGCAAACGCATTGGCAAGGTGGTCGGCATTGCCATGGAGAATGACAAGATGGTCCACGACTATGAGCACTTCACCAGCGATCTGCTCAAGTGGATCGAGACGACCATTCAGTCGCTGGGCGAGCGCGAGTTCGAGAACTCACTGGCCGGCGTCCAGGGGCAGTTGGCTCAGTTCTCCAACTACCGCACCATCGAGAAGCCGCCCAAGTTCGTGGAGAAGGGCAACCTGGAGGTGCTGCTCTTCACCCTGCAGTCCAAGATGCGCGCAAACAACCAGAAACCGTACACGCCCAAGGAGGGCAAGATGATATCCGACATCAACAAGGCCTGGGAGCGACTCGAGAAGGCCGAGCACGAGCGTGAGCTGGCGCTGCGCGAGGAGCTCATCCGGCAGGAGAAGCTGGAGCAGCTGGCCGCCCGTTTCGATCGCAAGGCGTCCATGCGCGAGACCTGGCTGTCGGAGAATCAGCGACTCGTCAGCCAGGACAACTTCGGTTTCGATCTGGCGGCCGTGGAGGCGGCGGCCAAGAAGCACGAGGCCATCGAAACGGACATCTTTGCCTACGAGGAGCGTGTGCAGGCCGTGGTGGCCGTGTGCGATGAACTGGAATCGGAGCGCTATCACGATGTGAAGCGCATTCTGCTGCGCAAGGACAACGTCATGCGCCTGTGGACCTATCTGCTGGAACTGCTGCGCGCGCGACGCATGCGCCTGGAGATCTCGCTGCAGCTGCAGCAGAACTTCCAGGAGATGCTCTACATTCTGGACAACATGGAGGAGATCAAGCAGCTGCTGATGACCGACGACTATGGCAAGCATCTGATGGGCGTGGAGGATCTCCTGCAGAAGCATTCGCTGGTCGAGGCCGACATCAACATACTGGGCGAGCGTGTCAAGGTCGTGGTACAGAACTCGCAGAAGTTCCTCAGCGACGATCCCGAGTCGTACAAGCCCTGCGACCCCGAGATCATTGTGTCTCGCGTCCAGCAGCTGGAGGACGCCTATGCCGAACTGGTGCGCCTGGCCGTCGAGCGACGCAGCCGCCTGGAGGAGAGCCGCAAGCTGTGGCAGTTCTACTGGGACACCGCCGACGAGGAGAACTGGATCAAGGAGAAGGAGCAGATCGTCTCCACCGACGAGGTGGGCCACGACCTGACCACCGTCAACCTGATGCTCAGCAAGCACAAGGCCCTCGAGTCGGAGATCACGTCGCACGATCCCCAGCTGCAGAACGTGGCCAAGGTGGGCGCCGAGCTGATCACCGAGGGTCACTTCGGTGCGGATCGCATCAAGGACCGGTTGAAGGAGATCCTCTCCAAGTGGGACCATCTCCTCGATCTCACCAAGTACCGGCGCCAGCGTCTGGAGAATGCCGTCGAATACTTCCAGCTGTTTGCCGATGCCGATGACGTGGACAACTGGATGCTGGACACGCTGCGCATCGTCTCCAGCGAGGATGTGGGCCGCGACGAGGCCAACGTGCAGTCGCTGCTGAAGAAGCACAAGGACGTCGCCGACGAGCTGAAGAACTACGCCGAGGTGATCGACGCCCTGCACAAGCAGGCCGAGAGCCTGAAGCTCAACGAGGCGGAGAAGGAGAGCGTGGACAAGCGGCTGGAGGCGATCGACAACCGGTACAAGGAGCTCACCGAGCTGGCCAAGCTGCGCAAGCAGCGCCTCCTCGATGCCCTCAGCCTGTACAAGCTCATGTCGGAGGCGGACGGCGTGGAGCAGTGGATCAAGGAGAAGACCAAGATGCTGGACACAATGACGCCGGGCAAGGACATCGAGGATGTGGAGATCATGAAGCATCGCTTCGAGGGCTTCGACAAGGAGATGAACGCCAATGCCTCACGCGTGGCCGTCGTCAACCAGCTGGCCCGCCAGCTGCTCCACGTGGAGCACCCGAACTCCGACGAGATCCTGGAGCGGCAGAACCATCTCAATCAGGAGTGGTCGACGCTGCGCGAGAAGGCCGAGGCCAAGATGGACGACCTGAAGTCCGCCCACGGCGTTCAGACCTTCTACATCGAGTGCCGCGAGACCATCTCGTGGATCGAGGACAAGAAGCGCATCCTCACCGAAACCGACAGCCTGGAGATGGACCTAACTGGCGTGATGACGCTGCAGCGCCGCCTCAGCGGCATGGATCGCGACCTGGCCGCCATTCAGGCCAAGCTCTCGAGCCTGGAACGCGAGGCGAACAGCATCGAGGACGAGCATCCCGAGGAGGCGAAGATCATACGCGAGCGCATCGCCCAGATCGAACAGATTTGGGAGCAGCTCACCCAGATGCTCAAGGAGCGCGACTCAAAGCTGGAGGAGGCCGGCGATCTGCATCGCTTCCTGCGCGATCTCGATCACTTCCAGACCTGGTTGACCAAAACGCAGACGGACGTGGCCTCCGAGGACACGCCCACCTCGCTGCCGGAGGCCGAGAAGCTGCTCAACCAGCACCAGTCCATTCGCGAGGAGATCGACAACTATACCGAGGACTACAAGAACATGATGGAGTACGGCGAGCGGCTGACCTCCGAGGGCAGCACCTCGGACGATCCGCAGTACATGTTCCTGCGCGAGCGCCTCAACGCCCTCAAGGATGGCTGGGAGGAGCTGCATCAGATGTGGGAGAACAGGCAGGTGCTGTTGTCGCAGAGCCTGGACCAGCAGCTCTTCAATCGCGACGCCCGCCAGACGGAGGTGCTGCTCAGCCAGCAGGAGCATTTCCTCAGCAAGGACGACACGCCCGTCAATCTGGAGCAGGCCGAGAATCAGCTGAAACGGCACGAGGCCTTCCTCACCACCATGGAGGCCAACGACGACAAGATCAACACGCTGCTCCAGGTGGCCGACACGCTGGTGGAGAAGGATCACTTCGATGCGGAAAAGATTGGCAAGCGGGCGGAGAACATCACCGGGCGGCGGGATGATAACAGGCAGCGGGCGCTGGATCAGCACGAGAAGCTGAAGAATCAGGTGAAGCTGCACGAATTCCTGCAGGATCTCGAGGAGCTGGCCGAGTGGGTGCAGGAGAAGTATGCCACGTCGCAGGACGAGTCGTACAGGAGCGCCAAGACGATCCACTCGAAGTGGACGCGGCATCAGGCCTTCGAGGCGGAGATAGCCGCCAACAAGGAGCGCCTCTACGAGGCCGAGAAGTCCGCCCAGGAGCTGTCCAAGGAGAAGCCCGAGTTCAAGGACGTGATCGAGCCCAAGCTGAAGGAGCTGGCCAAGCAGTTCGACGACCTCGAGGTGCACACCAAGGAGAAGGGCGCCATGCTCTTCGATGCCAACCGTGAGGTGCTCGTCCAGCAGACCTGCGACGACATCGATTCGTACATCACCGACCTGGAGAAGCAGATCGTCAGCGGCGACACGGCCAACGATCTCACCTCGGTGAACATTCTGATGCAGAAGCAGCAGGTCATCCAGACCCAGATGGCGGTGAAGGCGCGCCAGGTGGAGGAGATTGACAAGCAGACCGAGTACTTGCAGAAGACGGTGCCCGAGGAGAAGATCGAACCGATTGTCGTCAAGAAGACGGCTGTGCTGGAGCGCTTCGAGAAGATCAAGGCGCCGCTGCTGGAGCGCCAGAAGGCGCTGGAGAAGAAGAAGGAGGCCTTCCAGTTCTGTCGCGACGTCGAGGACGAGAAGCTCTGGATCGACGAGAAGCTGCCGGTGGCCAATTCACCCGACTACGGCAACTCGCTGTTCAATGTCCATGTGCTGAAGAAGAAGAACCAATCGCTGGCCACCGAGATCGACAACCACGAGCCGCGCATCAATGCCATCTGCAACAATGGCCGCAAGCTGATCGACGAGGGCCACGAAGATGCCAAGAAGTTCGAGGCCCTGATCAGCGATCTCACCCAGAAGTGGCAGGAGCTGAAGGACGCCATCGAGAATCGTCGCAAGCATCTGCTCGAGTCGGAGAAGGTGCAGCAGTACTTCTTCGACGCGCAGGAGGCCGAGTCGTGGATGAGCGAGCAGGAGCTGTACATGATGGTCGAGGACCGTGGCAAGGACGAGATCAGCGCGCAGAATCTGATGAAGAAGCACGAGAACCTGGAGCAATCGGTGGAGGACTACGCCAATACCATTCGCCAGCTGGGCGAGGTGGCGCGCCAGTTCAGCGGGGATGACATCTCGTCGGGCGACGCCGTCGCCGTCAAGCAATCGCAGCTGGACAAGCTGTACGCCGGCCTGAAGGACCTGGCCGGTGAGAGGAGGGCCCGCCTGAACGAGGCCCTGCAGCTGTTCATGCTCAGCCGCGAGGTGGACGACCTGGAGCAGTGGATCACCGATCGCGAGGTGGTCGCTGGCTCCCAGGAGCTGGGCCAGGACTTCGATCATGTCACCCTGCTGTCGGAGCGCTTCAATGAGTTCGCCCGCGACACCGAGGCTGTGGGCGGCGAGCGGGTGGCCAAGGTGAACGGCATCGCCGACAATCTCATCCAGGCGGGCCATTCGGACTCAGCCACCATCGCGGAGTGGAAGGACAACCTGAACGAATCGTGGCAGGATCTGTTGGAGCTCATCGAGACCCGCACCCAGATGCTGGCCGCCTCGCGGGAGCTGCACAAGTTCTTCCACGACTGCAAGGACGTCTTGGGACGCATCCTCGAGAAGCAGCACGGTGTGTCCGACGAACTGGGACGCGATGCCGGCTCCGTGTCGACGCTGCAGCGCAAGCACTACAACTTCCTGCAGGATCTGACCACCCTGTACTCGCAGGTGCAGCAAATTCAGGAGGAATCGGCCAAGCTGCAGGACGCCTATGCCGGCGACAAAGCCAAGGAGATCACCAACCGGGAACAGGAGGTGCTCCATGCCTGGGACAACCTGCAGGCCATGTGCGATGCCCGCAAACAGAAGCTCGCCGACACTGGCGATCTGTTCCGCTTCTTCAACATGGTGCGCATCCTGATGATCTGGATGGAGGACCTCGTCCGCCAGATGAACACCTCCGAGAAGCCGCGCGACGTGTCCGGGGTGGAGCTGCTGATGAACAACCACCAGAGCCTCAAGGCCGAGATCGATACGCGGGAGGACAACTTCGGGGCGTGCATCTCGCTGGGCAAGGAGCTGCTCACCCGCAACCACTACGCCTCCGCCGACATCAAGGATCGCCTGATGTCGCTGAGCAACAGCCGGAATGCCCTGCTCCGCCGATGGGAGGAGCGCTGGGAGAATCTCCAGCTGAGTAAGTCAACCTTATATATCAACAGCTCCTTGAGTTTCTTTTTACTGATCTCTTGTATCTCTTTTGATATCCTGTAGTCCTGGAAGTGTACCAGTTCGCCAGAGACGCTGCCGTGGCCGAGGCCTGGCTGATTGCCCAGGAGCCGTACCTGCTCTCCTCGGAGCTGGGCCACACGATCGACGAGGTGGAGAACCTGATCAAGAAGCACGAGGCCTTTGAGAAGTCTGCCGCCGCCCAAGAGGAGCGCTTCAGTGCCCTTGAGCGTTTGACAACAGTGGGTGTTTTGTTTTGTTATCTTAGCCTATATCTAGGGTAATCTCTTCACTCTCGTCCGCAGTTTGAGCTTAAGGAGATGAAGAGGCGCCAGGAGCTGGCGGAGGAGGCGGAGCGACAGCGCATCAAGGAGGAGCAAGAGGCCAAGGCCGCCTCAGAGGCGGCGGAACAGGCCAAACGAGAGGCTGAGCGACGCGACGACGTGGATGTTGGAGCCTCGCACGATGACTCAGGTATGATTAGGCATAATCTCTCGCACGTACGATGAATGGGATGGTTGAAAGTATCCATGTTTCATTGGTGCATATATATTCAACAATCCTGCATCATGGTCCAGTTGCCCTCCCCTCCTCCCATATCCATTTCCGCATCCCAATCCATAACCACCATCCATCCCAGCTTTCAAGATCCCGCTCCATGTGTCGTCTAACCAAAATAATCTCTAAACGTTCTCTGTGTCATTCAATCATGCTTACTAAAACCAAAACTCACGGATTAACCAACTAACCAATCAACTTAAACCCGTGAAGCCGCCAAAGATACGGCCGTCGAGTTCGAGCGTGTTGTCGAGATCCAAACAGGTATAAAATACTATATGCTAGGCGCAGATCCATGGCATTTAGCAGTTAGTCTAAGCAGTAGTCCCAGTTGATCATTTCGTTTGTGTTATATTATATTATGATTGGATCCTCTTGGAACCGTAGAACTCTGAACTAATCGAAATGTATGTGTGTGTTTCCCAGAACGAGGCGCAACACCAGGCGCTGGCGAGGGTCACGAGGGCTATGTGACACGAAAACACGAGTGGGACTCGACCACCAAGAAGGCCTCCAACCGATCTTGGGATAAGGTAAGACGGGATCTAATAGCGATCCATAATTGTAACAAATACATATATATCTAATTCTCATTCTAAATGAGTTTGAAATTAAGGTTAATACTCAAGAATTCACGTTTCTAATTAAATGTTCTATTTGGAAACCGCTTCGCAGGTATACATGGCTGCCAGGGCCGGACGCATTTCGTTCTACAAAGATCAGAAGGGTTACAAGAGTAATCCCGAATTGACCTTCCGCGGCGAGCCCAGCTATGATCTGCAAAACGCTGCCATTGAAATTGCCAGTGATTACACCAAGAAGAAGCACGTGCTGCGAGTCAAGTGAGTATCTATCTATCTATATGTGCATATAAAACTCTTTAAAAAAAGGACAAGTATCAACGCAGGGCCAAAGTACTTAAGCTAGAGCATTCAAATTTTTACCAAATATTCTTAATAAAGAGTAAGTTCTTGCTAAGAAATGATTTCTAGCCAAGTGCATTCAATCAGCTCCAAATAGATATTAGTTTAACCAGCAAAAATTAGTCACTTATATACCCAAGAGTGTTTTTGGTGATATTATAAATATTTAAATAAATATTATAAATATTTTTTTATTTTATTTAACCCAGTTGTACTAATTAGACTTTTGTTTCGCCCATCTACAGGCTCGCCAACGGCGCCTTGTTCTTGCTGCAGGCCCATGACGACACCGAGATGTCCCAGTGGGTGACCTCCCTGAAGGCCCAGAGCGACTCGACAGCGGTGGCCGCCAGCAGATCCCAGACTCTGCCAGCCACCTCACAAAAGGACGAACCAAAGCGCAGATCGTTTTTTACTTTAAAGAAAAAGTAAACTAACACAACACAACCCCCGTAGCCCGCAAAACATTTAAGCAAGAGCAGCTAATTAAAACAAAAACAGACGATGAGAAAAAAAAATGATAATACAAAAAAGCGACAACAAATTATACAGCAACAAAATTAAGAGAAGGCAACAAAATATATATTTTTTTTTCATATATTTAAAAACTTATTTCGTAATGAGAGAAAAAAACAAAAAACCGACAAAAACTTGCAAGAGAAGAACGACGAGCAAAAACGTAAACAATTATTATGCTTATCAAATTTGCACGATAAATACTGCTATTATGATTAAACGTATGTATCTTATTTATTTAAACAAATACAAAGTAATATATAAAGATAAAAAAAAAATACAAAAAAACAAACAAAAAATTTGAGGAAACCAACTCGTGTATGCATTTCAATGTATTCGATAAATAAACGAAATATTCCTTTAAAGTACACCAATTGCCGCTGAATTCATGAGTTATAGATTCTTCTTCTTGGAGTTGATGAGCAGATTAATCAGCCGGTTGTAGGGAATCTCGAAGAGCACTGTGAACACAATGGCCGCTACGTAACAGACTGCCGAACAGGATATTGTAAGGAGGAGCTGTCCAAAAGGATTAATGGTTATAATATATAATATATCTTATATCTTAGTTTACAGGTCACTTACTATCATGGTGTTGTCCGGACTCACTGCGTGGCTAAAGGAGTGATAGAAGTACATGATGACAATGGGATTCAGCAGGTAGATGGCATAGGTGAACCGACTGATGCGCTGCACTTGCTCCGATTGTAGCACAGCCAGGAGCCAGCGGGTGGGGGCACAGCAGTCGCTGGTGTCCGCCCTGGTGCCGCAGAGGATGAGATGGCTGGCCAGCGTGGTGACCATCACCCGCAGAATGACCATGAAGCCAACGATGACACTGGTTGCCGGCAATCGATCCATGGTCACCTGTTTGGCCAGCCAGCAGATCAGCAGTGCGGCTGCCAGCCGCGCCCAGCCATTGGGCATGACCAGATCGAAGGGTGTGGGCAAACCCCTGACATGCGTGTACGCGTACGAGCCACCAATGATGTAGGCCAGCATCCGGATGAGCGGACTCATGTAGGACCACTCGTTGGTGTGATACAGCTCCTCGAAATTCGATCCCACCCCCTTGATCTCCATCAAAACGCTCGAGATGAGGGCACTGACCACCAACAGCAGGGACGTAATCCTCCGGACCAACTTGGGATGCTTTGTGTGGCCGAAGAGGAGCAGCATGGCCAGCATGTGGAGCTGCATGTCGCAGCCCAGCGACCAGGTCCACGAACCGCACATCTCCGCGATGGGAAACAGGTTCTGGATGAAGAACACGTTCCGCAGAGAGTTGCGCCGGCACAGCTCGTCCTGCGGATCGGTTATGTGCAGGACGGAAACCTGACGCTGGTACTCCATCATCACCACGCCGGCCAGTATGATCACGAATTGGAGGGGGGCCAGCCGGCAGTAGCGATGGATGAACTGGCCCACGTAGCGACGTCCGTTGCCCCAGAAGCCATCGATGGCTATCGCCCGTTGCAGCTGCTCGTCCTTCAGGAAGTTCAAGACCGTCAGGTAGCCACTGCAAGCGGAAAGGAATTATCGAATGCTGAAGAATTCGCGGCCATTTTTCACCAAGTAATACTAAGCCCTAAAGAATTCGCGTGTTTTTTTTTTACCAAGTAATACTACGCCCTAAAGAATTCGCGGACATTTTTCACCAAGTAATACTAAGCCCTAAAGAATTCGCGTGCTTTTTTCACCAAGTAATACTACGCCCTAAAGAATTCGCGGGCATTTTTCACCAAGTAATACCACGCCCTAAAGAATTCGCGGGCATTTTTCACCAACTAATACTTCGCCCTAGAGAATTCGCGGGCATTTTTCACCAAGTAATACTAAGCCCTAAAGAATTCGCGTGCTTTTTTCACCAAATAATACTACGCCCTAAAGAATTCGCGTGCTTTTTTCACCAAGTAATACTACGCCCTAAAGAATTCGCGGGCATTTTTCACCAAGTAATACCACGCCCTAAAGAATTCGCGGACATTTTTCACCAACTAATACTTCGCCCTAGAGAATTTGCGGGCATTTTTCACCAAGTAATACTAAGCCCTAAAGAATTCGCGAGCTTTTTTCACCAAGTAATACTAAGCCCTAAAGAATTCGCGTGCTTTTTTCACCAAGTAATACTACGCCCTAAAGAATTCGCGGGCATTTTTCACCAAGTAATACAACGCCCTAAAGAATTCGCGGGCATTTTTCACCAACTAATACTTCGCCCTAGAGAATTCGCGGGCACTTTTCACCAAGTAATACTAAGCCCTAAAGAATTCGCGTGCTTTTTTCACCAAGTAATACTACGCCCTAAAGAATTCGCTGGCATTTTTCACCAAGTAATACTAAGCCCTAAAGAATTCGGGTGATCTTATATGCACATCTTCTCACCTGACCACAAAGAATATCTCCACCATGCTGGGCCAGTAGGTGTGCCGCATGGTCATCGACACCACCTTGCCGAGCATCTCAGCCGAGGGATCCACGGAGAAGTACTTGTACCAGATCACATGCACCCCGATCAACGAGAAGGCGGTGAGCACGCGCAGCCCATTGATGGGCCTGTTCTCCTGGCTGGGATTCACCGGCTTCCAGGCCAGCTGCCAGTTGCTGGCCAGATCGAAGCAGGCCAGGATGCGGGACTGCTGGGTGAGGCTGGTTAGGCCCAAAGCAGTTGCCACCAGGGTTCCACCCACCAACAGGCCGAGCAGGCGGACAGCTCCACTCTCGAAGAAATGCGGCTGTAGTTCCGGTTTCTTGGCGTACACCAACTGCGCATCCATATCCCAGCAGCGGAAGGAGCCGCCGGCCGCCGTCAGGGATCTTCGGATGAGTTGTTCCACCTCGGGAACGCCACAGCTCCGGGGCACACAGAGGCCAATGTGCAGCAGGGGATTCCGCTTGATGGTCACCTGCAGTTGCCACGGCGAATGGGACTCCATGTAGGCCACCAGGTAGTGGAACTCGATGGGCGAGACTTCGCGCAGCAGGCGCACATTTGTGTCGGTCATGTCCTGGAGCACCGGCTCGTTGACGGCGCGGCAGGTATATTGGTTGCCCAGCCAGGTGCTCTGGCCCATCATGAAGTTGGCGAAGCCCTCGCCGGAGGCGTCCACAGCTGAAGTTTGTGGGGCAAGCAATGAAGATTTTTCGTTATACAACGACTTAGATATGATCTTAAAATTTTATATGATTGCTCGATATTTCCCATGACAGCTATATAATATAGTCGTCCGATTTGTCTTATATTAAATTCGAAATTCTCAGTTATTAAATTAAAGTTATAATCCAGAGTAGAGGAGAATACAATAAGAATTAACGAAGCTAACATTTTTTCCTATTAATTTTCCATTCATTTTCCGATCGTTCCTATGGGAGCTATATGATATAGTCGTCCGATTTATCCAAAATTTAATTTGAAATTCAGAATAATATAAAAAAAGATATTCCCAAAAGCATTAGGTAATATGTCAAAAAACGCCGAAGCTATAATTTTTTGTCCATTATTTTTCCAATCTCTCCTATGGGAGCTATAAGATATAGTTGTCCGATCCGGATGGATCCGACTTATATACTACCTGCAATAGAAAGACGACTTTTGGTAAAGTTTCATCCCGATAGCTTTAAAACTGAGAGACTAGTTTGCGTAGAAACGAACGAACGGACAAACGGACAGACGGACTTTTTCAACCCTTACCCTTAAGCGCCCAGGACTGCTGATCCTGCCAAGCTTCTCTCAGCTCAACTAGCTGCTCCTCGCACTTGGACAGCGAGAGTGTGGTGCTCGAAAGTCGGGGAATTGTATCCACCAGGTCCATGAGTAGGGATTTCGAACCACATTTTCGGCCATTTTCGTCACCGAGCACAGCGATTATTTGGATCAGGAGCAAAACGATGAGCATGATTACGGATCACGATCACCTCAGAACTCCACGACAGACGTCGCACGACTAGCACTGCATTTGGGTGTGATGCAAAGTCTAGACGACCCACATAACCCCCCCATTTATTTAAGCCCCAATTGATCCGTGACGCTCTTCAAGATCCGAGCAATCGTTTTATGGTCATATCAGTACTAAACCTGAGCTTGTTTTGCAGTTAGCACCAATGCCGAGGTATTGGACTTATCGACTGAGGTTTACCCGGTACATATATATATGGCATTCGTAAATACCCGGAAATTACTTTTACTTTTACTTTGTGCTCATTAGTTACGACAATGCCAAGAATTAATAACAAGGCGACTTTGTAAGGAATTTAAAGTTCTGCACAGTCGAATAAATAGGGGTTATCTACTATCGAAGATACCAATAATGTTTTTTATGACGCATACATTTTATAATAAACATTGCATTTTATAGTACAAGTAAAAAAATAAAATAAGTTGCGATTACTTTTGACCATTTTTGGCAAAATAAAGCTGAAAACTCCGTTTTTGAGAAAATACATTTACAGTGAGAGGTGTTAAACTGATAAAATTTTTAAATTTGTCGTTTTCACGCGGGTAATGCCGCCATGGTTGCCACTTTGTAGCCAGATCTGGCTATTTATAGCCAAACTTTCAAAACCAGTGCTGCCAGTCCTTTTAAAAATATCAATGTTTTTTAGGGCGTAAAGTGTTTTATCTATTCCAATCATAATAAATAGACAAAAAGTGATATTTATTTAAAATTCATTTTTATAAACGTCGTCATAATTAAAAATCATTAACAAAAATATTAAAAACATTTTTTAAATTCGATATATCGGTACATTGCTGTATTTCCATTAAAAATATCGATATACGCAACGGCTCTATCGATAGTCACCAAAACATCGATGCATTTCCAACTGATATCGATACTCACCAAACATCGATGTTTCTCCACATCGATTACTATCCACTCGAAAATCACATCGGAACGAAATCGAGTGGAAAGCGGAGCAAAAAAACAAGAAAGTAGAGTAAAAACACACAATTACAATTAATTAATTGTAGTTTGCCCGAAAATGCAAAGCGGTGTGTGCGCGCGCGATCGCATGGCTACTAATTAAATTAAAATCACCAACGTAAGTGCAGGCGACAACAACAACAAACGTGTGGCGTGAATTTTTTTCCTGTGAAAATGAAAAGGCGAAAAGTGTAATAAAAAAAAAGTGAAAAGCAGGAACAGGCAAACCAAAAAAAAAAAGAATACAAGAAACGAGGAAAGGCGAAATAAAAATCGGCAAACTCCTTGATGTTTGCTAGTTAAATTAATAACAATTTAGTTTATTTGTTTGCTGCCGCCGATGACGCCAAAAACAACAACAACAACAACAACAATAAAAAAGAGCAACAGTCGAAAGAAGAAGCAGAAGCGGCAACAACAACAAAATGAAATGCAACGTGCAACGTGCAAGAAATAGTTTTTTTTTATGGTTTTAAACAATTAAAAATTGTTGCGTTATTGTTTTCTTCGCTCCCTCTCTTTCGCGCACGTTGCAAACCTTAAAGAAGAAAGGGAACAAAAAGAAATGAAAAATTTTTTCTGTGTAGGTGTGTGTGTGTGGTGTGTGCGTGTGTGAGCGCGCCACATGAGGAAATTGCCAGCAGCGACGCCGACTGCGACGTCGGCAGCGGCAGCACGTAGAACCGAAAAAAAACCAAAACAAAAAAAACATAAACCCAAGAAATTAATCCGCAAGGAAAACATAAAAAACAGTGGAGCTCACAAAAGTAGCATAAATAGTGCTCAGCATCTTCGTCTAAATCATTCAATTACATTTTTACAGAGAGAAATGTTTTAAATTAATTTATAATTTAATTTATTTTTGTGAATCGAATTTTTCTATATTCTAATTGTGAGACCTATTACTTTGACCGCAAGTGTTATTTTTTTTTTGCCTGCCACTGACTCACGTTTCATTGATAAGACGAAGAAATACGGATAAAGAGGGGAAAAGACGTTAGAAGAAACATTTAGGAAAAGGATTGCGGAATGTCCCAAAACAAACAATCCATAAATTGCCTTATCAGCTCTATAAATTTTGATTTGTGTTTTTTTTTCTAGTTTGCAAAATTTAAACGATAATATAAATATACAAAAGGAGGAAATCAACAAGCAACAATAATTTAAAAAAATTCCAGGAAGACAACAACCAAAAAATAATAAAATAATTTGTTGGTAAGTATCACACTTTTTTTTGTTTATTTATTGAAAAAAATTTTTAAAAAGAAATGGTAAAATAGTTCAGGAATCCCTAATTTTTGTGCACTCTTCCTATCACTTTCTTCCTGTTCTCCCTACTTCCACTTCTTCCATTTCCCGTTGTACGCAAGCAGCGAAAGTTTCTTTTTTTCTGCCTTCCTTTTCTCTTGACTTCTCTCTGTGCAGAGAATTCTTCCGAATCTGCGAGAATTCGCAAAGGGGAAAAAGTTGTTAACCCAAAATCTTCAGATCTTGGGTGCGATTTCTTCAACACAATGATATAGATTTAGGGATAAGTTTTATAAAGGGTTTCCATTCATAAAACTTATAAAATTGATATAGCATTCCATTCATAAATGCTCCCGAACTTCCCAAACATACAATTCATAATATGTATGTTCAGATAATTAATTAATTCAGATAATATTGATTCTAAATAAAGTTATTGGTAAAAATGAAAAAAAAAACTTTTCCTGACACCCTACATAGCTTCAATGAAGTAAATTTTCGTTGACATTGCCCTGAACTTGAGGACAATAGGCAAATAAACAGATAAACAAACGAAACACACGAAACGCACAACTGCTGCAAATGGTAAAAGTCAATAGATAATTACGTATAATGAGCAAAGAATAACGTTGCCCAATTGGCAATTATTGCAACAATAGTTAAATCCATTACGTGTTTTTTTCCCTCTTTTACTGGCTAATAATAACGGGCATTTCGAACTCGAACCGAATCACGAATTGTAAGAAAATTCAACTTTATTCGCCGGACTTTGGTTACTGTTACTGTTATTACCACTCCATGGGTTAATGTTTTTTTTTTCTTATTTTGTTTTTCTTTATTTTTTTTGTGTCTTGGTCAACACGCAAGAAGCAAAAGTAACACAAGAAAACCAGAGGGGAAAAGAAATAAAAACACCACCAAACTGAAATTACATAAAACCTTGAAGTTGCACTCGAAGAAATTACATATTGTTTCGAAAAAAAGCAAACTATTACTAACGAACGATTTTTTCTGTGTTAATAAAACTTATAGATCCCACACTTAAAACCTGGAAAAATTTCGAAATTACATTTTTACAAGTGCTTTAAATTATAAATGTACCTAAAAGTAGGCAACTATGATTAAAATTATAATATAAACAATACGATTTCATCAGCAAAATATTACTAACGATAGGGTTTTTTCTGTGTTAATAAAGCT
Organism: Drosophila mimetica; assembly: GCA_037075245.1. Taxonomy (NCBI): domain Eukaryota; kingdom Metazoa; phylum Arthropoda; class Insecta; order Diptera; family Drosophilidae; genus Drosophila; species Drosophila mimetica. Next base: position 19,235,653 of record JBAMCH010000005.1, on the reverse strand, counting down.
TATAAATCTCACACTTAAAAAATCTGGAAAAATATTATATTAAATATTAAGTTTCCATTTTTACAAGTCTTTTGAATCCTAAATGTACCTAAAAGTAGGCAACTCTATATTTTCATACTCTTTGAAATTTTTCAATCCTGTCATTCGGATTTTCTCGCAGTGTAGGGACGGGGTTGCGGGCCTGGGAACCGCTGTCTTCACCTTCTGCCTCAACTATAAGCCTGATGAAAGCGACCGGAGCACGAGCCGCCTTAACCAAACGTGTGGGGCAAACGAACTCAGCCTCAAGTCCGAACCAAGCCGCTTGATTAACCTTCTTTTTTATTACAATATTTTTGTCGGTTGACTCTTTTTCGAGTGCTTATTGTTTTTGTTTTGGTCGTGGTTTCAAGGCGGCCACGTTCGGGATGGGAAATTAAATGCACTGCAATTACTGCACCCAAAAAAAAAAAAAAACAAGTAAAAAATACAACAAAAATGGGAAACCCAAAGAGAATGGATGTCGGGGGTCTAGATAGGATCTCGGGGGCCAAAGCGAAGAGAACGCAGGGTTCAAGGGAAGAGAGTCATCGAGATGTGGTTACAGCTGAATAGGCTTTACTTTTCCAGTACAGTGGGCATATAGAAAAAAATCAGGTTTTAATTGTGAAGCTGGTAATACAAATTAAACTTGTATTATAGATGATCATAAAAATTATTCATATATCAATGTCAATGATCCTTACTTGTTCTGAATAATCCACTTTGAGGGTGCATATCATTAAGATTCTTGCGTATTATGCATTTTTATTCAAATATTATTCAACGTATTCCTTATTTTGCAACACCCCATGAGTTGTACACTTTACTTATTTACCTACCTTTTTTTTTATATTTTTTTTTGCAATCTATTACTCATTTGTTGTTGCTGGCGGTTCGTCGGTTAATTAAGCTCAAACATTTGTCAACAGCTTGTCGTTTGTTCTTTTTGTTGCTTTGTTTGGCTTTGTTGCAAGTCGCGTGAAAATTACAACGTTATACAATTTAAATACTAGAATTAAGCACTTGTTATTGTTGTCGTTGTCGTGCTTGTTGTTGCATGACGAGAAAGCGCAAAAGGCGGGAAAAATGTGGAGATGACATAATAACCCCAAGCATAATACTAATCATCACACAGATGAGATCAGAACAATAGCGACGCGGAGGGAAAGTTAATTCCCTTTTAGTATCTAAAGATCAGATGAAAAATCAAAGTTTTTATTAAGTAAATCTGTTCAACGCTATCATTGCATTTAATACATTTCAATTTGCCCTACTTCAGATTTGTTGTTACTCGAAAAAAAAAGAATGCCAAGGTCGTCGCTTATTATTATTCACTGTCTTCTCGGGCCTCGAGCTCTCTTGTTCTTCTCGTTTCGCGATAACCGAAGAGTAAAGTAAGTTTCTAATGAAATGACAAAAACTTTGGAACGTGGAAGTGCGGCGGAAAAATAAAATACATAGAAGGTACACAAGAAAAATAGCAAGTGCGACGGAAAGCAATCGAATTTGGTAGAGTAAACGAGTTACCGCCCAGTACCACCCTCTGTTTTTTTTTTTTCTTTTTCTGCGTCTTTAAGAACCGGAAATGGGGCCAACAAGAACAACTGGCTAAGCGTTACACAGAAATATTTAACATATTTCGTTCATGTTGATTTTTGCGCTGTATCTGAAGGCATTTTATCGGTTGCCAAGCCGCATTGCATTCTATAACTAAGTATATATGTATAAGGGGCTCCAGAAGGGTTTAAGATATACGTTGTGGATTTTCAGTGAATTATTCTTATAAATACTGACCAAGGTAGCCTTACCAAGTGAATTAAAAAAGAATGTTTACTAAATAAATTAATAACTTTCATTCTAATATTTCAAACTAACCTAAACATACAAAAAATCCCCGGAAATTGGTGGTTTTAAACTATTACAGAAATAGAACTAGAACTCTCTATAGTTTGTTTCCGAATTTATAGTAATATTACCCAAATGGAGTGTGGAATTATTGATATAAATATTGACAAAGGTATTTAAATTAATCAATTTTCCTTCTGATGTTTCAAACTAACATAAACATACAAAAAATCCCAAGGCTCTATAAACTTCTACAGAAGTAGAGCTCCACCCTAGTACCCTCGGGGGATTTTTAAACAAGAATATCTAGTAAATAAATTAATAATTTTCATTCTGATATTTCAAACTAACCTAAACATACCCAAAATCCCTGGAAGTAAGGCCCTATAAACTTCTACAGAAGTAGAACTAGAGCTCCCTATTGTTTGTTTTCCAATCCCTTGTAATATTACCTTTTGGGGGCTTGAAAACAAAGTTTCCAAGAAGCGCTTAAACAAAACCCAATTGGAGTATTGCGTTGATCTGCTATTTGTCGCCCCTCGAATCGCGTTAATATTTATATTTATATTAATATTGATATTAATAATAATATTGACCGACAAATGGGAAGTGCAAACAAATTGAAATCGTCGTCGTTGGCGCAATTGTCTTGTCTTATCATTGCCGCCTGGCCGAAAGCAAACAAAAGCCAATTGCAAAAACAGACGGACGACGACACTTGAAAAATGAATTGAGCAAGCAAATTGCAGGGGAATACGAATGCGAATACGAATACGAATACGAGTACGAATTCAAATGGGTATGAGAATGCAAAGTGGAAATGAAAGGGGTGCCACTCTGATTGGGTTTTGGGGATTGGGTTGTTTACCCGTTTTGTGTGTCGAGTGAATCGGACACCTTTCGTGTGTCCTCGCATTTTTCAGGTGCCCAGGCGGTATAAAAGGGTGTCTAGTGATTGGGCTTTGTCCAACTTGTGATTACATTTCACGCCCCAATCGAAAAGCCAAAGGCCGGAAGAGTCGCAAAGGAAATGCAGCAGGAAGCAGTCTGTCTGTCAGCCAACTGGCATTCAATCACTGAGAGAAATTGTTAGACTTGGTTCTTAAACACGTTAGTTGTACCTATCTAAATACTACATATATATACAATTTAATTTAGTAATTTTTAAAAATACTGGTATTACAAATTTATTTATAAATATATTTTAAAATAAATATTCCAATTATTTTATAAATGAATAAAACTAATTTTGGAACTAAATATCTACAAATAGATTTAAAAATGAGTTATTAGTATTTGAGTACTATTTTATAAATATTCGTTAAAGAAAAACACAATTTAATATCCAATTATATTGCATTTTTTTAAAGATATTCATATAAATACTGGGTTTACAAATTAATTTTAATTTTAATTTTATAATATTTCAAAATAAATATTCACATTATTTCATAAATGCATAAACCTAATTTTGAAACTAAATATATACCAATAAATTTGGAAATAAGTATATAAATATTTGTAAAATAATAAAGATGGTCCCATTGAATACAGACTTATAAATACTTTTATCTGGCTATTTATTAACGTGCAGACGGAATCCAGATTCAACTCAGGCTTAGACTCATCAACGTCGCCATTATCAACTCGAGCGTTGTGATTATCCTGATGATTGTGGCCCTGCTGCTGCTGCTGTCATTTTATCTCTGGCCTCTGTTTTAGCTGCTTCGGGTTGCCGTTGGGTGTTGGGTGGTTTGGGTGGTTGCCTGGCTGCCTGGCTTCTGTGCGGCGCGGATGGTGGGTGGTGGGTGCTTTCGACACGTGCGACGGGCGCTAAGTGGGCGGCTATGTGCTATCTTTCGGCCTGCCAGCCGTTTCCTCTTATCATAAAATAAAGGCGGGAGCATAGGGAAAAACAACAGCAGTGTCTAAGCTTTCATGAGAGGAAAATGGTGAATACACTATAATTTTGTAACCAAAGATATTAAAGTTATTCATTGCAAGACATGTTTTTGTTGTTGGATATTTTTACAAAATTCCTTAAAAAAATATATAAATTAAAGTAAAAATTGCAAATTTTAAAAAACTTTCTGAAAATTCGGCTTCAAAAAAAGTGAAAATTAAAAAAGAAAATGTTGTTTTTTTTTTGTTTTTTTTTATTGACCACAAAATTTATATTAAAAACCCCTTTGAACGATTTTTTTTAGGGTATATAAAAAAAGAACCTAAAAAAGTACAACACTCAGACAAACTGAACAAACAGAATATCGTGGAAACAGCTAGGTGAACGGGGGAGGAGAGGGGGAACGGAGTGTGAAGTAGCATTGGGCGATGATAGCGGAGAACAGGCAAACGTAAATGCGTTGGAGGACAGCACTTGACTACAACAACGAAAGTCACACAAACAACCCAGGTGTGCAGTGCAAAAAAAAAAAAACTAAAAGAATGTTTAAAACTATTAAATTTTTCTCCAAAAAGGGATTCCATCGAAAAAATGAATTTTAAATTGATAAAAAAAATAGTTAAGGGTAGGACAGGTTCCAAACCTTTTAAGAAGGTGCTAGAAAGTATGCTACAAAATGTTGAAAAGGTTTAAAAATATTAAAAATTATTTGGCATCAAATATTATATATGATATAGGTTTTTAATATAGATACAGGCTTGAAATATAGTTATTAAATTTTTTATAAACATGTTACAGATCTGAAGCATATACCAGATAAAGTTCTGTATCTTTATCACATTGTCCCCTAGTATTTGCGCTCAGTGTATGCTTAGCGGCGACAGTAGCCGTCTCTGTTAACTGTTAATGCTCACCGGTGACAACGAGCGACAGTGGCAACAACAAAAGGCGGTAAGCACAGCTGCAGGGCAGTAAAATATCGATCGGCATTGTCAAGAGCAGCAGCAGCAGCAGGCTGGGCGTCGGAAAATGCAGGGAAAAGCGGGAAAAATGCGACGGAATGGAGGGTGCTTCGTACTTCGTACGGTGGCTGACATTCAAATTAGAGGGCGGACAAGGGGGAAAAGCTCCGCCCAAGGAAACCAAGCCAAGCGATTCCAGCGAGTGAATGAAAATGTAAAAGCGAAAGGAATTATGAATGAGTTTTCAAGAGCACAGTTACATTTTCTTTTTGAGTATTACTAAAATATTTCATACACAGCTTAAGTGAATAAAATGAAGCAAGTAAGGATAGCAATTCGTTGTAAAAGTCCAAAAATAGAATTGAATAATTCCCAGTAACTGCATCATTCGTTGGGAAATTAAGATTAAGCCCTAAAGTTAACACTACTCGGGGAATTTCAATTGAGTCATTTGAATTCCGTTTCGATATTTCCACCTCAATTCGATTGCACTGCCAAGTAGATTGCATTTATTCTACAAGGATTGCATCTCGCAGATAACTTGATTTCCTTCCATTTTCCCCTTTTCCTCGGCTGCCCCCCCTTGAAGTGTACAGGAAATTGCGTTTAAATGAATCAATAGATAAAAGCTTTTGCCAATTGCATTCGCATCAATTTTAGCGATGCGGGGGGAATCCCTTTGTGCACAGTGCAAAAAGAATGGCGCTAAGCACACATAGCATTCTCTGTTGCAATCTAATCAAAGCAAAATCTTATCAAATGTCAGTAATGTACAATGTCTCACATTGTAGCTACTACCTCAAAGCTAATTGGCATTGTAAAGAACCTGCTTAAAAATATTCTTGGGAAACTAAAAGCTAAATTTAAAATTACGAATCATGAATTTCTTATTACATAACATTTCACATACAAAACATAAAGAATTCGCGGTGTTAAAAGCAAAACAAAATACGGCTAAAACGCGAATTCTTTATGACACTCACACTTCTTTTTTCTCCAAGCGTAGACTTGAACTTGGCTTGGTGGGAGGGAGATGGCGAGAGGGTGGGATAGAGATGGAGCATCTCTTTATGTGTGCAATTTCCGCTCCTTCTGCAGGGCTTTCGGCTCTTCTCCCTTCGCTGTCTCGCCACCTTCCTCTTGCTATCCCTCTTTCTTCCCTATTTTCGCAATGTAACGACTTTTGCGGAGGATGCGACAGATAACAATAATAACAACAACAACAACAATGACAAGTCAAGGAGCCTTGAAGTTGCAGCTCCTGCTTCTTCTTCGTCGCCGTCTTTATGTATCTTTATGTGTGTGCACGGAAAAGAAATAAAAAAAAAGTGAAAAAAAATACTTTCTGAAATATTAATTTAAATTTTAAAAATTGTGCCTGTGATATATTAATTAAATAACTCTTTTTTAAATACACAAGCTACAAATATTTGTAAAATTCCTTCGCATTTAGTTTTTGTTTCTCTTTACCAATAAACATGGTAATTGTTTTCAGTGTACCTGTGACTTGGCAGTGACTTGATTTCAAAGCTGAAACTGAAGCCGGTTTGCGATGCTTTTTGCGGCCTGTTTTGTGGCCTGGTCCTTGAACTGTCTCCCTCTCTCTCTGTCCCTCGTTTTCCCCTTGATTCTCTTTCTCTCTCTCTCCCTCCCTGTTTTTTTTTCGGGTCTTCCCCTTGTGTAATAACAAATAAGAGAGGAAGCCAGGGCTACAAAAGCCAAGAAGACAGTGAAAGCCCGCTATCAACAATTATTCAGGGTAAATGAAAAACTACAAGTTTATCTATTGTATCCGCTGAAAAAAAAGTTTTGATAAGCCGCACTTTTCCAACGAATGCACAGTATACACCTGTTTATTCTGATATGGACGCACTGGACACTTATCTGGAAGTTTACAAGATACAAGAGCTTAAAAAGTAAATATTTAAAGAGTGCACACACCTGTTTATCAAGAAGCTACATCTTTTGTAAAATTCTGTGAGACTGCATTTTCATTTTCTCCATCTCTCCTGCTGCATTTGCAAATTGCATTGAACTGCAGCCAAGCGATTGCAAGTGAAAGAGACAACAGTCAAAGGAACGAAAGAGAGGGTGAGATTGCGAGTTGCATCCAATTTATTAAATGCCCCGCAGCTTTTTACTTCACATCTGAAACTGTACCAAATTAGACATTCAAAAATAATAAAATAAATACAATAAAGAGGGGCTTTCGGTTAACCTGTGTACTTGCACTGAGAGAAAATTACAACAAATTAATAAAAATACACAAAATAAAAATAAGTACTGAACACATATTTAATATCTATTTTCATCTTCTAAGCGTATTAATTTCAGAACTGCTTTCAAATTGTGATACCACTATTTTTCCCTTAAAAACTAAAAGATATAAATCTTGGATCCATTTAATTTGATATAAACCTCTTTTGGGTATTGTGCTTTTGTCGCTCTGCATAAATCCTTCGGATTATGCATATGGTTGCAACCCTCGAGCGACACATATGCAACCCTCTTCCTGTTTACACCCGCCCCAACCCCCAATATCCTCCCCCTCGAGCCATGCTTTTACCCCCCCACATCTGTGAATTGCATTTTGAATACTCATTATGAAGGTTTCCCAGCTCCGGGGGATTCCCCCACTCCCCTTTTGCATGCGTGAAATGAGCAGGGCAGGGAAATCCCCGAACCATCCACCACCCCCTTCTTCGGGTGGGTGGTGGAACCACCAACAACAACAACAACCCTCGATCCCAAAAAAAAGCAGGAAAAACCCCAGAACCAGAACTCAAAGCTAAAAGTCCAATCCGAACTTTGTACGCCACCCTATGTTGCTTTTCATTCATAAATGGATTTTAAAGTGGATGCAATCTGGGCCTGAAAGTGGGTGGTTGGGTGCTTTCAGGGGGTGGTTCCGGGGGGCGCGAGTTCGGGGACCGTTGCTATTATTAACATGAGTATGCACTTGGAGCCTTCATTATGAAATTAAATATATATACACTGCCCACCCTCTCGCTCACACAAAACATGCTACTTGTAGGTTTTCCTGCCAAGAAATATGTGTACGTTTTCCTAAAGATTTTCATTGTTTTCCCTCACACAGTAACGCATACTCTAGACGGACTTTGAGGCAAAGTTTTCCAGGAGAATTATAAGATCGATTTCATTATTTTAAACTTATAAAAAGGGAGTTATAGGGTATATATACCATCTATATATATAGTACACTTTCACCTAATTTTCTAAACTTGTTTATTGAAAGTCCACCCCACATAAATTCCTATTCTTAGGTTAATAAGCTAAGAACCAAATCCAATCAGGCTGATTAGCGAAATCAACCCCGAAAACACCCTTGCGACGATCCCATTGGAATCGAACACTTTTCGGATTACTACATCGGTCAGCAATAATCCTTGGAGAGTCACTGAAAACCATCCATCAAGTTGTCAAACCAGGCTGAAGATGAATGGAAGCCTGTTAAGGGATTACTTTCGGGATTCGTAACTGATATGATAAGTGTGTCGGATAAGTTAAGGGTTTTAGGCAAGTGATCTGATAATAATACCTATAAAACACCAGATGAGCTTCAGATTGGTGAATATTTACAAAGAGATTGTCAAGAGATTGGAATAAGAAGTTACAGATCCAATTAAACGAAATATTTTTCTTACAATTTTAGTTGGTATGCTTGTTCTATTTTTTAATTGTTTTTCCCCTTCACACTTTACGGTTTTATTCGTCTTTTTTGTGGTCGGAAAAAACTCCATGTCATGCTGTAAGCCATTAAGTGGAAATCTTTAATCTCAAGTTTAGCCAGCTCCTCTTCCAAACTTTTAGCCCCCCCCCCCCCCCCCCCCCCAAAGTTTCAGTTCAGGGCCTAAAACTTCTCACAAATAAAATTGAAAAAAAAAAACGAGATACAATGGAAAAATAATGAAACTCCTCCCCTTTAATTGAGTTTTGTGATGCATCGAAAAATGACTTTGCAATTTACTAACTAACTTTCGGTAATTTAGTTTCTTATGGATTTTCCATAATTTGAATATGAAACTTTATAGAAGAAAAACAAAAAAAAAATATTGAGGTCGAACAATGTGGATTGCAGCATGCAAATGGTCACGTAACAAGAAAACAAAAAAAAAAAAACTATTCCCAATTAAAAGCCCAAATCAAACCCAATGAACTTTCGGGAGACAATAAAAAAATAAAAGGAGAAAACCGAGATTGTAATAACACAATCAACGGGTGAATATTCTCCAATAAATACAGTCAGTCTGCGATAATTCGACATTTAAGTTCACTTCCAATTGAACTCAAGGAATCCATGTCAATGAGCAACAGAAACGAAAACCCATCCATGGAAGAGACAATATAAAGTATCAAGTTAAGTATTTTCTCCACTTACGTTTTGGTTCGGTTTTTTTTTTATACTCTAAAAGAAAGTGTTGTTATTGGTATGGGTACTTTTTACGATCTTAACTTATAGGAAAAAAAATGGGAATATTAAATATATTTGTTAAGTAGGAAATATTTTAAATACTTTATATTTTTATGATCTTAACTTATAGGAAAACATAGGGAATATTAAATATAAATCATTTAAATACTTTATATTTATACGATCTTAACTTATAAGAAAAAAAGTTGCAAATGTTATTTTCGGTAAAAATTCGATTTTCCTTATAGAATTTTTGCTGTTACTTTTGCAAAAATGATCCGATATTAAAACGGCGAACTGTTCTGAGCAGATAGCAACCTAATAATTAATAAAAGTGCACTTTGAAAAATTTTCAAAATTTTGATTTTTTTTAAGGGGTAGCATCACAATTTTTTGAAAAAATTTTCAAAAAAATAAAATTTTTAACCTGAAATGAGAAGTTGTAGGGAATTTAACTACGAGTTCGGGAAGGTATTCCGTTCCATATTTGGACAATTATTTTCATTATTATGGACAAAATACTGAGTTTTTTATTGGCGGAAAATCGCGATTTCGATTTTGGCAAAAATTGAATTTTTCGTATAATTTCTTTTTGCTAGAACTTTTGCAAAAATGGTCCAAAATTAAAACGGCGAACTGTTCTGAGCAGATAAATAAATAAATAAATAAATAAATAAATAAAAATAAATATTATTATTTGTTAAGTAGGAAATAATTGAAATACTTTATATTGAAATCAACTCTTCTATCTTAAATCCCTTAATCTTTTAGCAAGTGTGCTAAAAGTTTCGCTAGAATTTTTCTCTCTTTTTCCTCTTCTTTTTCTCTGTTTTGCTTGGCGAGTTCTCTATTAAATTGGTCAAAGGCCTGAATAATTGCAAATTAAATGCTGGCAAAGAGAGGGGGCAATTGCAATTGTGGGGCAGGTTATTTTGCATAGTGCACACTACTCCCTCCCCGTTTTGCTCGCCTTTAATTTAAAAATGCTCTCCTCGCTTTTCTGTCGTTGCCAAGGGTCGAACCATTAGCTCTATACACACCACCAATACCCATACCAATACCAATACCAATACCATCGGATCCCAACTTTAGATCTTATATCAGCTACGCGCGCGTACAATATCATTTTCTGTTATTGCTGTTTTATATTTTTTTGTTTACTCGAAAACTGTTGGGTTTGTTTATTCTTTCTGGGGCCGCGTTTCTGTTGTTTTTATATTTATATATAATTTTACTCTTTGGCTTTGGGCTTTTTCTGGTTTCTCTATGGTTTCTACATTCGAAATCGTATTGACATCGAAGAATCTTCTTCTTCATTTTTTGGCGTGTGTAATGGGAATTAAGTATTTAATTTGATAATTTTTATAATCACACGATCATCTAATACTTCCCTTGGGTGACTTAGACTTGTAGTATTTTTCAATGACACAATCTCGTGACAGAATCTGTGGGTTTATTCAAATGTTTACGTCATTGAATACTCTCATGGGAAGACGACAATGTTTACACGAATTTATTCGCTTAAATTACATTTGTCAAAGAGCCAGAAAAGAAAGATCTACACGAACGATCATTAATCATACTCGAAGAATTCAGATAATGATTGAAAAAAGCTGAATATATATTACGTATAGCTTAAATAAATCACTGCGGACGGCATTATTATTATTCTTTTTTGTCACAAATATTGGTATCATTTTGATGTGGGATTTTTGAGTTGATTTATTCATTAAAATGTATATAAACTAATTTTTGACTGCTTTTAATTCATGACACAGCAATGATAATTGCGGAATGCTTTAGAAAACCATATTTAGTAGATTCGAATTATCATAATAACACAAGGTCAGTGGTTTAACCCTCTGTTGCCTTAATCAAAGCCCACATAATTCTTCCACTTCGACCATATTTTCAAAAAATTCAATTCAAGTTCTTTCTTTGTTTTTCTTTATTTTTTTTTTGTTTTGCTCTCTAACATTCTGCGAAATTTGGTTATTTTACTTATGCTGCTTGCTACCCAAATTGCTTGGCACATTCTGTAATGAACATTCCTGGGCTCCTACTTGCTACACTGTGGAAAAATGTGTGCTATATAATACAAATGTGATGAATATGATGGGAAAAATAATAAATTTAATATTTTGATGGAATTATTTAATGAACAAATGAGATAAATTGTGTTGTTATATTTAGTTAAAGTTTATGAAAGTGATATTTTATAAAATCAGGAATTAAATAAACTATTTTTTAATCTCTACAATTTTTTGTAGTTTTTCTATTTGTTGTGAATTGCCTTGAACTAATTTTTTGTTTAGCTTTTCTTCAGTATTTTTTGCTTGATTATTTTGTGGGCAATTTTTTAGGCCCTGTCTATTTGTCTTTCACCAATTGACAAGTGGAAGTGTTCTTGAACTCTTTGTATTTTTCTCTTTTCTTCTCACCAGTCAGCAGGATTGTTGTGGTGCTGTTGTTGTTGTTGTTGTATCCAGCCTGATGTTCTCATTCAGCCTGTGTGTTTTTCTTCGTGCCCCGTTTTTGGCGGTAAACCATTTAATGATGATATAATACAAGCCAACTAAAGCACCCAAAAAAAAAGAAGAAAAGCATATACACAGGCACGCTGCTGGGAAATTGCAAAGAAGAAGCTTAGCACGCAAGCAGTGTTTTCCCCCATTTCCCCCCCCCCCCCCCCAGAAGTTCTTCTTTTTTCCCATCCCACGAAAAAATAAAAATGAAAAAGGTCGTTGAATGAGGTCAAGGTAGCACTGGCTGCCTCTCTCTTTCTGACCTGTATGAGATTCCCTCTCTTTCTGCGATGGATTCTCCATCTCTTTCGCAGGAGGAACACAAACGAAGAAGAAGAAGAAATCCGGAGAAGAAGATGAGGAAAATGTTTCCATTTTCCACTTCATTTATTGATTTGCCCGTCAGTTGTCAGAAATTAGATTATTAAGGCGTTCGCTCCGCTCAGCTGGACCAACAATTTTCCCGCCACTCCCCCTGCCTTTCACCTCCTACCGCCCGTCGCCCATTTGCCGCTACTCCCCCCCCCCCTACCCCTCCCAAAAACCCCCCGCTGGCGGAAGGAAAAGCAGGGAAAAAGAAAGACATAAAACACATAACACAAACAAACAAACGACGCTGCAAGAACATTAAATAAACAATTCGAAAATAAACGTAACAACAAAATACAACAAAATTGAGTATCGAAAATAGTCGAGAATATTACCCTGTAGAAATATAGAAATATATAGAATTATTCAAAATTCATAAAGATCAATTCAGGCGTATTTATGGATAATATCTCTTGAGATGTTCTCATTTTCACAATAGTTACTTAATAAATTATTCAATAAATCAATTAAGTTGATTTTTAAATTGGGGAACCTACAGAAATATAGAAATTCATAAAAATCAAGTCAGGTGTATTTTTGGATAATATCTCTTGAGATGTTCTCATTTTCACAATAGTAGCTTAATATATTATTCATAAAATCAATTTTTAGATAGGGAAACCCTCTAGTAATTCCCCCAAACGTAAATAGTGCCGATATGGTCAGGAACAGGAATTTCCCAGGGTAAATAAAATGGAAATTGAAATTGTGAGTGACGCCAGGCCAAGACACATGAATGCCTGGGTACATTGCCTTTTCGGTGTGTATTTGTGGGTTGTTTCGCCTTCTTTCTGGTTTTCTCATATAAAGTGTACGGCTATTCCGATTCCGAATCCGAATCCGAATCGGCGGCAGCGACACTTGGCAACAAGTTGAATGGCTCTCGCTCATCAGCACCTCAAAGGGGCTGTAACCCCCTGATAACGAGGGGACAGATCAATATATATATATACTATACTATGTGTACATAGACAGGTAGGGGTATGTGTACCTATATAGTCATATATAATAGCTATATGGCTGTGCATAAAACACGGGCGTGATGTTTGTCGAATCCGATCGCATCGGCAATCGGTCTTTGATGTGCGTCTGCCACAATATTTTTCATATTCTCCGACTCGACTTTCTCATGTTACCCCGTCTTGTTTTTTTTTTTTTTTTTTTGATGGATTCCGATCGGATTTGTGGGGCGAGAGGTGTGAACACGCCGCAGAGATAACCTTTGATACGATTTACTACAGAGTGTATGTGATTCAATTGGGTTAGGTCGGCTTTTCAATGGGTTACACAGATCGTGCAATATGTGTCTTTGGTACAGCAACCGACATAACATGACATCTTTTTGATGAAAAATATTCCCCAGCTAACTTGAATACCGGTATAATAAGTCTTACAGCTCATTATTATGAACATATATATTTTTTTTTAGGAATCTAAAATGTTATTAAATTGTATTTACATTATTATTGTAGTTAAGGCGTTCCTATACCATTTAGTGATTGTCCCAAGGACAGATTCTAAATTCAATAAAGAAAAAAAAAAAGGAATCTAAAATAGTTGATATAATAGAACATTGAAGTTTGGGACAGCCTCTCGATATTAAAATTGCCTAAATCTTACAACTCTTTATCATGAACCTATATATTATTTATTAATCTAAAATATTTGATATAATAGATTATTGAAGTTTATGATATTATAATAAACTCACATCAAATGACAACTTCTCGATGATAAAAATTAACTTAAATATCGAAAAAATAAGTCTTACAACGCTTTATCATGAATCAATATTTTTTAGGACTCCAAAATATTTGATATAATAGAACCTTTAAATAAAAGCAATCCCACGACAAATCCTTTAATTTACAAGGCAATATATGAGCAATTTAAAGGGTTAATATCTGGCCCGATCGCCGATTCGCATCTATATATGTACGTACAAATGTATACATCATACATACGCAAGTGGCCTCTATATAGATCTAGCATATGAATGATTTATCGCTGATATCGCTGTTTGCTTGCATTGTACTTTTGTTTCGCTCTCGTGTCAGCTTTATGTACAGACACATATATCGCCTTTTTTTTTATCGACTTCCATTCCGCGAAATTGATAGACAAAGAAATAAAAATGGAGTCAATACGTATAGTCGTATTTATCTATAATTTCTTTTTGTTTTTTGTTTAATGGAGAAAGAGGGACAGCGAGAATGAAGCGAAGAAATTTTATAAATGTAATTGCACGTAATTGGATGCCCCCGCGTGTGTATTTCTCGGTTTCTGCTTCGTTTTTTGTTTATCGATTCCAAGTTGGGCATACGACCAGGCCATTTATCGGTTATCATATATGTATAGATATATATATATATATTATATATGTATGTGTGGATACAAACATATATCATATGTCTCTCTATATATTTTTTTTCTGCCTCTATCTGTCGACAGATATGGAACTTGGGAATGGCTATCGCCCAAAAATATTGTAATGGCAGGTGAACACTGTAAACAAAAATAGAGATAATGATGGGACAAGAAAGAAAGATGGCCTTAAGTGTAAGTGAGAAAATCAAATTCGATTTTATGAATTACAAATAAATTAAATAACTAAACATTAGGGAAAATGCTTTTTCTTTTTATGGTTTATACAATTGTTAATTGATAAACCAGAATCCCTTTTAGCCAGGTGACGATCGTACCTTAAACTTTTCCGATATCAAATGTTGTGGCAAAAAAGGTTTATAAACATTAGCACCAATGTTTCAGGTTTTCTGGGAATTTGTTGAAGTTTGTTTCAATGAATGAACACTTTAAGAAGGCAGTGCAGCGTGGTTATTGCCTCAGTTGCTTCAGAGGAAGCCAAGAGAAAGGGTTTGTTAAAAAAAATAAATCCCACTGTCCATAAAATAATATTAAAAATCAATTAAAATTTATTGTGAGTAAAAAATAATACTGAAAAGAATCAATATCAAATATTTAGTAATAAATGTAACAAGTTAAATTCTTGTAAGCAAATGAGGAACCTTTTTCGCCCACCTTTTGTGCTTCCCGATAACAATAAAAGAATAAAAGATCAAGCAGAATAAAAAAGATGATATCACGACGAAACAAAAAAAGCGATTCGGTTGCCAGCTTTTTATTGACTATGTATACTTAACAATTTTGTTGTTGCCTTTTACTTGGGCTTCGTGTGATAACAATTAACTTGATTGTTTTGCACTACAAGCGGCCGAGAATTGAAATCGAATATAACTGAACGAAAAACGGGTAAAATACAGTGAAACGAAGAAGATAAAAACAACAACAAATTCGTATTGTGGCCAGTAAGATAATAAAAAAAAATCAAGATTAAAGACAGAACATGCGTGTAATGAGCCAAGCAGCGGTAAAAGTATTAAAACGCTGTTCGAACAGCGCCAAGAAAAAAAGAACAAGCCACAGAATTACATCAATCAAAGTTAATTTTTTTTTGGGGGCGTTTTCGACTGCTGGAACACAGAGAAAATAAAAAAAAACATTCCGAAAAACAAGAACAAGATGAAGGGAAATTAAGAAAAATATAGGTAATAAAATGTTATTAACAAAACAAAACAAAAAACACGAAAATGTGCTAAAATAGCTTTTTAATATAAAACAAGAATTATTTTAAATGAGAATATTAACAGGTAAAAAATAATAAATAAAAAACATTTTTTTTTTTAAATAAAATAAAAAATATATATTTAAAAAATGTATAAAAAACTAAAGAAATTTAACATTATATAAATTACTAACATAATATAATATTAATTGAAAATAGTAATAAAATAATAATATATTAAATATAATATTAAATTCCTTTCGTCAAATTTTCCATTCCGCAATCATCCGCTTTATTTATACTAAGAAAATATCTTTGTGTTTTTACCTATCGCCTAACCTTCAGTTGGACTATCAGTGTACCAGTGCTGATAAGTTGATATAGGTCGTTATATGATGTTTTTCAATATAATTGACGGACTGGCCAAGGTCTAACAGTAGCTAAACAGAGTGTTTTACAATCATTCATTTCGGTTTTGTTATTTTTTACGATTTACCATCCAAAAAATTTAACACATTTTCGGTAATCTGCAGCCGCCGAATCGGTTTATCTATCTCTCCATGTCTATCGCCTTGAGTGACTTGACACACTCGAGTAGCCCCCCCCCCCCCACACTTTTGCGAAAAGAAACTACTTTGACAATGCAATTACAATGGGGCAATTATAGAGACCAGTATATCTGAACAATCTGTTTTTGTCCGTCTATCTGTTTGCGGGTAATTACATGTGTTTTGGCTCAAATTATTATGGCGGCTGTCGTTTTTTGCCTTCTTTATGTGGTTTAATTGCGTTCAATGTGATAAAGTTGGCAAACACAAAAAAAAAACAACAAAAAATCTATAAAACAAAATGTAATCACAATAAAAAATATATACTTTTAAATCGTAAAGTCTATTAAATCCTTTGATTATTCAGGGACATTTCCCTGTGGGTCTTTGATCTTTGACCTTATCGCTTGTACAATTAAACGCAACTCCACGGGTTACCATTCGTATTTTATTAAGTGTTTTCTTTGTTGTTCCCCAAAACAATAGGCAAAAATCACAGGGGGCGGACACATATGAACCCTCTAAATCTGCAACTAATTAAGAAATTGAACTCGAGACCGATGAAGTTATAATAGATTTATACAAAAAAAAAATTAGGGAATAAAGAATAATAATTCAAGGTTAAAATTTGATGGAAAACTGCAATTGGAATTGTTTTTAAGACTATATTCCAAATGACTTGCAATATAAACTTGTTAAAAACGCAGTTTACCTGCCCACTTATTACTTATTTACTGTCTTTAGTCTAAAATTAAACATTCTAGCTTATGTTTTAACCGAACAATAACTTTTATTGATTGTCCCAGCCCGCAAAGCGATAACTTTTTCAGCAAACAGAAATGTCAAAGTAAAGGAAGGCGAAATAAAAAAGGGGCGTTAACCCCCCCTAAAAAAGGGGGTTATCATTTCGAATACCTTTCTTAGTTTCAGTCTGCCGGGAGTTAATTTTATTTTTCACAAAAAAGAGTGGCAATAAACGGCATTATATCATCATCATCGTAGTCTCGATTATTATGATCGACCTAAAGTCATCGCATATGGCCAAGTACAGTTAGTTAAGTGCTTTTTACGGCCCAGTCCAACTGACTGAAAAAAAAACAACAAAAATAAAACAAAGGCTTCAAGACACAAAAAGCCGCGGAAAAACAAAACAAAAACCTTTTTCAGCTTTAATTACAAGGCATAAAAAAATACAGTAAAGACCCGAAAACAGATTCAAGCATAGCATTTGTGTGTGTGTGTGTGTGTTGGACATTGACCGTCAAATGAGAAGTCTGAAAAGTGTAACACGCTTGGTCGCAACTTAACCCCTTGAAAAGCTGATACCATAGGGTTAAGTGTGACTCAATGACAAGAACTTTTGATGGTTTTAGGCTAAGTTAAATGAATTTCGAGGAACAAGATGGCGTTTTTATGTCATAACAGCATTTTATTTCTTGCAAAGAAAGTTAATAATTTTTAAATAATTGGATTTGTATTTAATTTGTATGGGAATACAAAAAAAAATATATATATAAATTCGGAATACATATTCTAAATAGTAAAATTTTTTTTTTTAAAGGAAATATAAAATTTTAAACTACAAAAAACTAACCAAAATGCGATCTCTTTCTTTTTACAGATGATTTCCACTTATTCATCGATCGATTGGGAAGGAGAATCCGTAGCATCGGTACTATGGTAATATCGATCGGTACGATGGGCCTCGTTGGGCCGCAGCCACATCGAAAATTTGCAACGTATCGCAGGCTGTAAAGGAAAATCCCCTCCCCTCCTCCAAAATAAAACTGCAAATCGAAATTGCAGATAGAGGATAAGATATTTAGTCGATAGAAGAGGAAAACCCGGGGTGAAGCACCACCACCCCCTCACACCCACCGTCACACAAATGAGGATGCCACCAACAGGTTGACCACCAAAAACAAAAAAAGAGAGTAAATAAAAAATAAAAACAAAATAGCTTAGTAATAAAAAAAAAGCCAACCGCACGACAAATAGAAAAGGCAATAACAACAGAAACCACCAAGCCAGCAGCCACCGAAAGAGATAGATAGCGCGCGCCCAAAACAAGGCGAGAGAGTGTGCAAACAGAGGAGTACCCCCCCCTGGAAACCGCCGTGGAAAACCACTAGAGCCCCGCTACAAAATGTTACAAAACTCGAACGCCGCTGCCTCAGCGGTGGCAGCCGCAGCGGCCAACAATGCAGCACTGGCGGCCTCATCCATCCAGCCCAAGCTCATCGTCATCCGCCGGCGACCGAACCAGGGATTCGGCTTCACGCTGCGCCACTTCATCGCCTATCCGCCGGAAGATGACCAGGCATCTGCATCGGCATCGGCATCGGCGGCAGCAGCAACGGTATCGGGCAACTGGCCACAGGTGAGTTAGGATCTTGATTGGATACTGGGATAGAATAGGTTCGGGATACAGCTTGCAGGGATATAGAATAGGGAACCAGGATAGAGCATCCAAAAATAAATAAAATTATGAATAATATATGTAGCTTAAAGGATAGGAATTTGTGTAGATGGATAGATAGGTAGAGTATATATTTGCATACTTGGATAGAATAGGTACGGCGAGATACAAGAACCAGGTGATGAAAGTGGGTAGTGAATAGGTGATCTTGATCTTGATCTTGATCAGGATATTGATGGATACTGGGAAAGTTAAATAAATAAAATTGTGAATAATATATGTAGCTTATAGAATACAGGAATTTGTGTAAATGGATAGGTTAATAGGTGATGAAAGTGGGTGATGAAGAGGTGATGAAAGTGGGTGGTGAATAGGTGATGAAAACTAATAAAGCTTAAAATGAAATTGTGGACAACTAGCAATTGCTAGTTTAAGTATAAGTACAAGTATAAATTATGTTTATATAAAAATCTTACATAATATATAATATTTTAAGAACAATACAATGAAGCTGAACACATAATAGAGTGATAAAGGTCAAGCATTTATTGAAATAACTTTGGTAATTCCAAACATCTTTCCAAACCATATTCCTAAATTTGTATGGATATATATATTTTTTTTAACTTAAATTTTTTTAAAAATTTATTTTAAGTTACAATTCGTAAAATTATCCAAAGTTCATAATTTTAAAATGTGCTAATGGAAGTTAATTGCTCGCAAAGGAAGTGCCAGTGAGAGAGCGAGAGTGATTTCCTTTCTCCTTCGCTCTCTTGCGATCTGCTGGGTCGCTGCCTCTGCCGCTGTCTCCGTCAACGTCGGCGTTTGGCGTTACGTGAGCGCTGCGCACGCGCGACTTATTCAAATTGCCGCTTTTGCTTTTTCTGCTTTCTTTTTGCTTTTCATTTGTGATACCCAGCACAGAAATCTTATTTGGGGTATTTTAAACATATTCATAACTTGTTCGAGGTCAAAAAATAAGCAGAAACTAATTATGATGACTAGAAAATTTTAAAATATGAATATATTATTTTAAAAAAATCGAACCCTTTGAAAAAAAAATGCTACCTAAAATAGAAATATTATAGAAATACTAACATTTAAAAATATTTTTTTTCTAAAAAATTTAACACAATATTTTACTTTTATTTGATTTAATTAGGCATTATTTATGTAGGCATACATAGATACGAAAATTATTGTAATAAAAAAATTAGGCCAGAAAATGTGGTTTTTAGGGTATTTAAATGTCTGCATAACCTCCCTTCTCTTTCTCTTTTATTTTTATTTTTGCACTAATTTGCGTTTTGCTCACTTCACTTTTTTGTGCTCGTTTTATTTTTATTTTTATTTTTGTTGATATTACAACCGCCGCTCGCCGCTCTCATTCACTCTCACACTCTCTTTTCGTACTCTCCTTGTCGCTCGCACTTCGACATAATCCAATCTACACTCTCCTCGCCAAATGTTGTTTCACGATCCACAGTCACGTTCGGACAAATAGGTCTTAGTGGTATAAACTTTTTTTTTTTTTTTTTTAAATTTTTAAATAGTTTTTTAACTTATATCTTATAAACAAATCAGAAGACATAGTACATTATATAATTAGCTGGTGCAACTTATTTAATAAAGCACAATATTCTCAATGATTTCAGATCATAGGTGCTCGAATTAAATTGGAATATTAGAGCAAAACTCTGGCTTATCCATTAGAGGATTGTAATCTGCAATCTGGCAGCATAGCTTTATATATTCCCCATAGCACCCACTACTACTTAGTTTGCTCACCACAATCGTACATCTGACTAACTATTTTTTGTTGTTTCGGTTTCGTTTTGTGTGTAGGAAGCCTCCAGTGTGGCCGGCAGCAGCAGCGGCAGCAGCAGCAGCGTCGCCGTCGCCGGGATCACCGGTTTGGAGCCAACGTCACCGACGTCGCTGCCGCCGTACCAAGTGAAAGCGATGGAGACCATTTTCATCAAAGAGGTGCAGGCGAACGGACCGGCCCACTACGCCAACCTGCAGACGGGCGACCGCGTGCTGATGGTCAACAACCAGCCGATCGCTGGCATCGCCTACAGCACCATCGTCTCGATGATCAAGCAGACGCCGTCGGTCCTCACGCTGCACGTGGTGCCCAAGGAGTGCGATGTCCTGCAGATGGTAAGCTCATCGCGAGGGGATCTCAGCCACCAACCTGAGCAACGAAAGATCGAGGATTGCACACCCATGGATCACAGATCTCTTTAAAACCTTCAAGGAATTTGCAGTGTTTTTTGTTTAGTGATTATAAGATCGAGGAAAAGATCGAAGATTATACACCTGAGATTATAAAAACATGGATATACGTACATCCATAGATCACAGATCTCTGAAAACCCTTAAAGGAATTTGCAGTGTTTTTTGTTTAGTGATTATAACTATGATCATAAAAACATAGATCACAGATATCTTGAAAAACTTAAAGGAATTTGTAGTGTTTTTTTTTTCTTGTGACTGTAATTATGATCATTATAACGTACATCTCTGAAAAAGCTTAAAGGAATTGTTTTTCTAGTGTCTGTAACTATGATCATAAAAACATAGAGTGTGATGAACCGAAAATGTCTCGAAAACTACGTGATTCATATATTTAAATTTCAATTTCAGTGTAAAAAAAAGATTTCTGAGAAAGCTTTATGATATCACCGTGCGCTGTAAATATTTCCCTTGAGTAAACAGAGTTTAATATGGAATTGATTTTAAATATATACACGATAGATATCAACTTTTGCGATTTTCCACAAATTGTTAAGTAAATTGAGTTGAAATTGATCTTTTATTTATCGCGCACAGAATGGAGACCAATGTTATTGTATTGTATTCGCCAAAGATAAACAGAAAACAATACGCTTTGTTGAGCAGTTAAACTTTTAAACAAATTTTGGGGGCGAAAATCGATAAACAAACGATTGCTTTCAGTAAATTCAAGACATTTTCCCCTAACCAGCGATTAATAAAGGTTGATTGATGATCTATTTTGAGGCAATAGTAATGCTTGCGAAAGACATGCGAAGTTAATTAATGCGAATACGGGTTTTCTATACAGCCATTTTAATTAGAAAGAGTGATATTAGGATCACTTGGCCGCGTGATTCAGTGGCTTTGAGACAAGTAATTGAGAATGTGACTATTGAAATACACCCACTGTATTGTGAATTGTATTTATATTATCATCTCTAACTTGTTTTCCCGTCGTTTTTTTCTTTTTTTTTTTGCAGCACTATACGAGCATTGCCCACACGCCGGAGTCGAATCGCCTGACCATGTCGACGCACTCGCCCTCGCTGCTGGCCAACGGCTCCCACAAGACCACATTTCCAGCAGCGGCAGCAGCAGCAGCAGTTGCGGCGCCACCGCAGCACCATCATCATCAGCAGCAGCAGCAGCAGCAACAGTTGATCTCATATCCCGCTGTTGCAGCCGTGACCACATCATCGCCGGCAGGATCGCCGCACTCGCAATCGCAATCGCATCCCAACTCCCAGCATGCGCCATCCCTGCACGGAGGCAGTCGATCGGGCAGCATCACCAGCACGGCCAGCGGAGGCATCACCATCCTGAGTCACCAGTTCTACCCACAGCAGCAGCAACAGCAGCAGCAACATCGCCATCCAGCGCTGACTGGCGGCAGCAGCAGCATCGATTTCGGGGACATGGCACATGGACTGCGGCAACAGCAGCAACAGCAACAGCAACATCTCTACCAGCAGCAGCAACATCATCATCAGTTCATGCGGTAAGTCAACAAAATAAATGAGCTCACCTTGGCGAACAGCAAACGGCAATTGACGTCACACACGATAGCAATTACAGCGGATTTTCGGATTTCGGTTTTCGGTTTTCGGAAAAATAGAAAATAGCTCACACAAAAATTTACAACGTTTTGAGATCTACAAACAAAAATCTAGTGTCTTCTTTATGCCAATTGGTGGTCTTTAAACTAGAAATATATATATTAACTTTAAAAAGTATATGGGAATTACGTAGTCTTATTTCTAAAAATGTATATACCAGTTAGTTTTTTTATACTTAAATATAACTATTAACTTTATGCTTTACTTCAGCATTCTTTCCATCTGTAAATTATTGATCATATTGTATTGATATAAATGTCAAATTCTAAACAACAAATATTACGACTTGGTAAATTTTTTTTTTTTTTAGAACTAATAAAACATTCAAACGATTTGCCCAAACATTAACGATAAGAAATCCAGACTTGAGGGAAAAAATAGCCAACAAGATTAGGGGATTTCCGTTGCGAATCTAATCTTGCCCAATAACACCAGACCCATAAATGAGTAGACATAGTTTTACAGTTCGTTCGTTTACCCTGTGTGTAATTTGCGTGTAGTTTGCGTATTTTATATATCATACATTGGGAGCAGAAGCAAGTTAGATGCCACCACCGCCGGTGGGCAGTACTTGGAAGCCATCCAGGTACTTGGCCAGCGGGATGGCCAGGGAGAAGATGCCATAGCTCTTGATGAAGGTCCAGCAGAAGTGATCGTTATAGATGATCGTCAGGGAGGTGCGCACCATTCGCAGCAGCTGCAGTGTCTTCTTTTTCTCCACCATAATGCGCCTGACCAATAATGGCGGATTTAGAAGGGGTTTACGATAACGATAACGATAACTGAGCAGATTCCGAAAAAAACTCACCAGAAACCTCGTTTCGATGGGAATGAAAATTTATAGATTTTTTTTTTCAACAAAAATTCCGATGTGTGTGCTCTCTCTGCGAAAACAAAATGAAACTGAACTGATTGAATAGCTTGAGACGAGAACACTGAATTCACCAGGGTAACTTGATTTAAGGGAAAATTCTGCATTTGATTTCAAAATCTAGGGTTACTTGTGAAGGTACTGAATTTTTACATTTTTCATTAAAAAATATTAAAAAAAATGCACTTTCAAATGCCTTTTGCCCCACTGTTCGGTGGCGATCTGTTGTGATTTATGGTGGCAAAAGTTGAGAGGCGGTCCTGTCTTTGCTGGCATATACAGTGGTGGCCACGCGTTTAGCACACCATGCTAGCTCCATTTTATTTCCTCTCTATCTTCCTTCCGTTAGAGTTTTCGGCTTTCTGCTTTTACCTACCTTCGTGCTATATATTGAACAACTTCCACTGTAAATTTCGTCGCATTCGGATTAACCATTGGTCTATGGCACTCATTTTAATGGATCAACCTTAAAAATGAGCTGGACACGAGTTTAGCACACTTTAGGAAATTCATATCCTTTTCACACTTCTGATTATTTTCCTCAACTTTTTGCCTCGCATTCTGGTTAGTGAACCTAAATAAGGTAAGAAATTAAAGAAACGATGTTTATAGACATCATATATATACATCACAAGGACCCTGGAACATATAAAACCAAAATTGTCAAATTATCCTGTTTTTACGCAGGATAAGTGTCCAAATGGATCCCCATTTATTTTATTTACTTGTTATCCTTAAAATTAAACAATTAAAAGATAATGCGGTCGAAAACACAGAGCTGGGACCTGATGAATGGTGATAAATAGACTCTTCATGGCATTTCAGCAGATCCTGATTTTCAAGTCCTTTCAAAGGTCCTGGACTCTCTCAACCAACTTTATCTGTAGCCCATAGACGGCCAAAAAAAATGAGGTATATATCATTAAGATCGGTCAACTACTTCCTGAGAAATTAGCTACAACACTTGCATATTCATAACTACTTTGAATTAAAGCACGAATTTCATACAAAATTCCATACTCACGAGACTTTAATATGAATATGCAAGTGTTGTAGCTAATTTCTCAGGAAGTAGTTGACCGATCTTAATGATATATACCTCATTTTTTTTGGCCGTCTATGGGCTACAGATAAAGTTGGTTGAGAGAGTCCAGGACCTTTTGAAAGGACTTGAAAATCAGGATCTGCTGAAATGCCATGAAAGGGGGAGTCTATTTATCACCATTCATCAGGTCCCAGCTCTGTGTTTTCGACCGCATTATCTTTTAATTGTTTAATTTTAAGGATAACAAGTAAATAAAATAAATGGGGATCCATTTGGACACTTATCCTGCGTAAAAACAGGATAATTTGACAATTTTGGTTTTATATGTTCCAGGGTCCTTGTGATGTATATATATGATGTCTATAAACATCGTTTCTTTAATTTCTTACCTTATTTAGGTTCACTAACCAGAATGCGAGGCAAAAAGTTGAGGAAAATAATCAGAAGTGTGAAAAGGATATGAATTTCCTAAAGTGTGCTAAACTCGTGTCCAGCTCATTTTTAAGGTTGATCCATTAAAATGAGTGCCATAGACCAATGGTTAATCCGAATGCGACGAAATTTACAGTGGAAGTTGTTCAATATATAGCACGAAGGTGGGTAAAAAGCAGAAAGCCGAAAACTTTAACGGAAGGAAGATAGAGAGGAAATAAAATGGAGCTAGCATGGTGTGCTAAACGCGTGGCCACCACTGTATATACATAGCTACACATATATTTATGTACGTTTGTGTATGCATATTGCACATTATTTTACTTTCATTGCCAGCAAAAAAGATCAACAAAATAAATAAGTGAAAACCCAATATTTGAAACGAGAAATGGAGGAAAAGCTGCCAATAAAAAAAAAAAGAGAAGAGGGGCAGAGATGAAAATTAAGCTGATGAACTAAATGACATTAACTAACCGCATAATGAACAACAACAACTGGCGGCGAACAATGCGCATAATTAAAAACAATTGTAAACAACGAACTCTGTGCGAAAGGTTTTCCAGGCCCGCGAGGCTAACCCTCTATAAGTATTTCCTCTTTGGAATTTTCATCTAATCTCTGACATTATAATCCCCCCTTCTTTGGGATCGTTATTTTATGGTGAATATTTCGCTATTGATTCTCGAAGCTACTGATAAAGATTTCATTCATGTATTTTATAGAATATTA
The DNA here is from genome assembly GCA_037075245.1 of Drosophila mimetica. Taxonomy (NCBI): domain Eukaryota; kingdom Metazoa; phylum Arthropoda; class Insecta; order Diptera; family Drosophilidae; genus Drosophila; species Drosophila mimetica. The sequence continues at coordinate 19,210,073 of JBAMCH010000005.1, read as the reverse complement.
TTTCCGAATTTGTTTTTTTTTTTTTTTTTTTTTTTTTTAGATTTTTATGTTAATTCCTTCTGGGTGAATTTAGCTACTGAACGTTTTTTATAGGGAGCCTTTTATATATTAGTTTGATATAGATGAAAGTTTCCCCGACCCTTCGACTCGATAAAAACATATATATAGACCAGAATCGGTAGACGAATATTGTGGTCGCCATTGTGGCTGCGATGATGGGGCCTTTTCGGTGATTTCATCCTCGATTCCGCCCCCCCTCCCCCGCCGGAACCCACTCCATTTCTCCTTCATCTGGCGTTCTCATTTCGTACATTCCTCATTTCAGTCTCATTTCATTCATCGCTCGTCTCTACGCTTATATTTCCATGCATATTTGTCATTGTTTTGCGTCTGTCTGTTCTGAATGAAAATTATTTTCCATATATTTCCCGCTGTCTGTCTGTATGTGCGGGGATGTGCAAAAATTATTTATTATTTCGTATTCTATAAAAAGTTCATGTGACGTCAGCGGAGAGGAGATATTACATACATAATATATCAGTGAGTGTTTCCCATTCCCATAAGCGGACACTAAAAGGTCGATTGAACGAAATAGGGATACCACCAGGATAAAATGGCAAGATAAACGCCTTACTTTCAAGTGCCTCGATGGTAAAAGTCCAAGTGAAAAGGAAAAACCATTAGTTTAATTAGATTTTGTGGTAAAAACTCATTCCATCCCCCTCATCAGAGACGACTCTTATTTTATCATCTTTCTTTGTTTAAAAAATTTCTCGTATTCTTTTTGGAAAGTTTGTCACGTTTTTCGGTTGGTTGCATGTGCAATTTTCAAATTACGTGAGTCGGATTGGGCAAACTTTTGGGTGAACGAACATCCAGAGGAACTGTCAGTTGAAAACAAACACATACATATATCGAGAGAGATTGACCAACTGACAATTTCCCCACCGACGAAACTCTTAATTGTGGGATAAGTTCGTTTGGAAAACGGGAAACGGACAGTCGCCGTCGCCCCATGGAGTGATTGATTGTTGATTGCTTTTCATGTGTGTGTGTGTTTCTTGTTACTTAATTAACAATAGCACAATAATTTGTAACCCTAAAAAGTGCAATTAATTGTTCAATTAAGGTACGTTTTTCCATCGAGATTTCACGCTGCTTTCTCGATTGTTGGAAAATGTAGTGTTGTTTTATATACTACAGAAGATAGTTGTAGGTCAAACTGATTTTCATGAGAGCTTAAACCTTGCATATATATTTCTGCAAGCTTGCATAAATTACCGCGAATTATTTTAATATTCAAAACGCAATATCGGACATTTTTCAACACCCCCCGGCAGTCGCATTGCGTATACGCGCAGCCTGGCTGCACATGAATATGAATAAATAAATCAATTATTATACAGTAACAAAAACCCATTGACTAATCGGGGAGGAAAAAGTAATAATAAATAAATAACTTTAGGCACACACACACACACACACAACATATAAACGAGTGTAAATGGACACCTCGCGACAATAACAATAAATTTGTTGAACTGCAAAAGGCGAATATTTGCTCCATTGTTAAATGATTACGATAAATTTAATTGAATTTTGTATGATGGTGCAAAAAGCAAAGAATGGGGAGGAAATAATGCCTTCAATTCCCGCAGACATCAAGACGTCGCATCGTCTTTCCCGTCTCACTCTCTCTTCGCTCTTAAAGCGAACGCGAGATTTATCTTTTCGAGATTGCGATGGAAATTGAGACGACTCAGATTTAGCTTCAGATTCAGATTCAGATTGAGTTTGAGTTGATCTGGCGACTCGGCAGGAGGCTTTATGTAAATTATTGACTACTCCACGCATTCCGAGCGTGCCAGCAGAGCCAATGTGCACTGCAAGAAATTATGATGCCCTGCAAAAGGGTTTAAATATATATTCATATATTCTGTACATACTACGCTTTATCCTTCTCTTTGCACACTTGATTGATTGATTGCTTGATCGACTGACTGACGCATTGATTGATGGCTGGCGAAAATATGTCATCGGAAATGCAATACTCAATTTTTGGTGCGTAGCATTGCGTGCACAGTGGAGGGGATTTCAGCAATGCGAACTTTAATAAATTTCTTTATTTACTTTTTTTTCATTTTTTTTCATTTTTTTTCTTTTTTTATTATATATTTTTTATTTTTTTTTGTTATACATTTATCTTTTTGTTATATATATTTGTTTTGTTATAGGTATTTTTATTTCTTTTTTGTTATATGTATTTTTATTTTTTATCTATCTTTGGTATATGTATTTTTTTTGTTATATGTATTTTTTTTTTAATTTGTTATTTGTATATATTTTTTTTTTGTTATATGTACATATATATTTTTTTGTTTTAAGTTTTGTTTTTTTATATGTATTTTTTTTTATTTGTTATTGTTTTTTTTTTTTTTATTTATTTATATATTTTTTGTTTCGTTTTTTCCATTTCCATAAGCAATATTAAAAGCATACTAATTTTTGTGCTAATTTTAGAAAATATGAAGCACTATCTGTTACTACCACTGTGCAATATACAAATTTAACTACTTTGCTTTGGCAATTACGTATAAGCCCTGTGGTTGGGTGGCAAAGCCCCTTCCCCCCATCCCCTCCGCCCACTCGGTAAATAAATAAACAAGGCAAGGTTAGACGCAGGGCGGAGAAGGGGACTGGGAGGGGAAGGTGGTATATATTTGGTCAGTCGGTGACTGATAGTGATATAGTGATTCCCACTCTCTCCCTTTCGACTATCCTGTGCAAACTGTGGGCAGTTCCCTTCGCCCACTGACCGCCCCTCACTTCGTTTTTATTTGTTTATCTATTTATTGCTTATAAAATACAGTGCGCACTTGAAGGGCAATATTATTATGGGTAGTTATGGGGTAGAATTAAAAAAAAATATTATCAAAGACCTAATTATATTAGAGGAATTTTTTTTTATGATAAAAATGTTTAATATTAAATAATTATATTCCAAAAAAAGTAATTCTATTTATTAAGCCAAACAAAATATTTTTTTAGGGCTCAAAAAAAAATTTTTTTTTTTTAATTTTTTTAGGCAAAACAATTTTTTTGTATACTTCTTTTTTGCTGTACAAAAATAAGATATTTTGCAGATCTATTTGAAAGACTACTTTTGAGATCTCTGAAAGATTGGAGTTCACTTTCGGCGTGATCACCGTATTGAAATAATAAAAAAGGGAATCATGTGAGAGGAGAGCTGCGGTCGGTGGGTCGTTCGCCATTCGGTCGCTGCCCACTCAATGGGTCTCTTTCAATTGCTGAGCCTCTGCCGCTCTTTAATACGAATTTCATACATGCATACAAAGCCAATTTTTGCTCTGTTTTGTTGTGCCTTCTTTTTTTTTTATTTGTATTTTCCTTCATTTTTTTTTTGTATTTATTTTAGTTTAGTCGCATGGACTTTGCGTAGTACTTTAGTTTAGTTGACGATGGCGAGCGGTTCGCGCAGATTTCAGATTTTGTAATACGCGCGCGACCAAACGAAGTTTTTGTAATTTTAATTTATGTATTAGCATATTTTGTAATTATTATTATTTTTTTTTAGAAAATATTGTGAGTGTTTTGTGATGAAGTGACTGCCCATACACTGCCAGAAAAAATGTATGCGGCACCGCTTAGTGGCGACAAAAGGCCCATGCTTATTCAAATGAAAATGATACGTTTCGAGATCGAATCCAATAATGAAAACAGGTTAATTTGCCATTTCTCTAATACTAAATTGTGTCGTCTTGTCTTGTTACTTGGTTTTTTTTTTTTGGGAGGGGGTTCCGTGTTGCTCTCATATAGTGATAAAGTGTGAAATGAAAGCCAAACAATTTGAGAACATAACAAGAAACCACAATTTGCAGAGACCTTGTCCGAAAAACAGAATGTACATTAGATCAAGAGTTCAAGTGCTTTCAATGAGGCGAAGATCAAAGCGTCGAAAAAAGAGCGAATCCCTCGCCAGAAACTATTAGAAACAAAGACCACAATGGACGTGACTTGTGTAAAGGTTCGCCTTCGCCCTTGAAAAGGGTTGCCATCAATAGTTTCCATCAGTTTGAGTGGAAGAAAAGAAACCCAATCATCGAAAAAAGAGAGTGTTTCTTTCCATTGAAGGCTTCAAAATTCCAAATGGAACCACTTTTAAGATTTACTTAGCAATTATGTAAAATAATTACAAAGATCTTAAACTAAATAACTCATAAAAAATATTTTTAAATCTATATTAAATAGAAAATAAAAAAATTTATATATCAAATGATACTAAAAAAATAATAAAAACCTTAAAAATGTTTAAAAATAAAAGATGAAAATAAATCTGTAAATTAATTCTGTTACTAAAAAAATCATAAAAAATATTTACAAATCTATAATTTTACAAATGAAAAAAAAATTCATGAAAAATGATCAGAATGATCCTAAAAAATTATAAAAACCTCAAAACTGTTGAAAATGAAAGCTGAAAGTAAATCTTGCAAGGAAATTCGATATTTCTAAGGGCTTGAATTTCTAAACAAACTTTTGTATATGGAGAATACGAGGTGAAATTGTGGAATCGGCGGAAATATCACACCGCGAGAAAAGGGGACTGCGAGTGCGTGAGTGGGTGTGTGTTGGTCCTCTGCTGCCAGTGGCTTTTGCCGCTTATCAAAAGTGTCAACAATTTGTTATTTACGACTTGTTAATTGCAAAGAGTCGCAAGAGTTGGCAAAACGCAAATCAGACAACGGAAAATGATACAAAATATGCCCACAGTGCAGACAATAAAGCGCGAAATTCCGCACAGAGAAAGGGAGAGAGCTTATAGATATATGTGTATATATATGTATACCCGTTATAGATATAGATACGGCTAATTCGCTGGCCGCCTTTTATCGATATGCACCAACAATATGGGATATATGTACACATGGGGGATAAGGGCTTTTGGGGACTTTCGGAGGAGGGCGCGATGAATCAAATCGAATTGAATTGAATGCGAGTCACTTGTGTCAAAGCTTTTCTGCATCGCACACACGTGCACCGAAAAAAATTAATGTTATTTATAGAAATGCTCAATATTATTCAAAATAACCCTAAGCTTTGCTTTGATTCCGTTGTATCAACCTTTTTTGCCCAGTGTATAACAGTGTATATATTGTATATTATATATAGAGCCTATGCATAGATAATAAAGCCCCCGAATAATTACACATTTATTTGGTGGGGACACGCGCTCCTGATCGAAATTTTTTTCTGCCACTGCTACCTGCTCTGCCGTTGCACAGTGGGCCTAGTTTGACTATAATCCAATGAAAAACGGGATTTTAAAGTACTTAAAATTCTTCGTAAAAATAATAACATCTTTTTGGAAATTCTATCAAACTATGTAATTTGTAATTTTAATTTGTATACTAAAATACAAAAAAAAAATTTTCTTCGCAAATTAAATAGAAACATTCTATTATTTTTTCATAAGTTATACCTACTACTTATCTTAACTAGAGCTGTGAATGAGAAATATGATTATTTTTGGTTAAAATATAAAAATAAGAAATATTTACTAAATAACTTTGGCGCCACTGTGCACTAGGAGGCTAGGAAATGGAAATATGTGTGCGTTTCCTTTATTCTGCGACCTGTGAAATATGATCCAGGGATATACGAGGGGGGGAGGGGGTTTCCATCTATTCATTACCTTTTGACCTTGACAGTCTGCCAGGGTTTTGAGCCTTTTGAGTGTGGGAAAGGCTTTTAAAAGCGAATTGAATTAACCATCCTGGCGCGCACACACACTGCCACTTACCATCTACTATTTTTAGCTTTGAACTTTCGTTTGACAATCTCGGTGGCAGAGAGAGATGCTAGGGATGCTAGTGATGCGGGGGTGGGGGTGGTGGATTTCAAAGGCAGGAAGTGTAGGTACACACAAAAAAAAAAAAGCATGTTCCCGTAAATTCGATATGGCCAATGTAAATGGCATGTAATTCATACCCACATCGTTTTTACATAAAATACTCATCAAATTTACATTAATTAAGGTCATTTTGCCGAATTTTCTCTCTCGGAGACTCTCTCACTTCGAAAAAGAGAGCAATACGCCATATGGGGAGCAAAATTAAACGAGAAAGACAGATTCAAAATTCGAACTGACGTACCTCGAACATGATGTTTACATTTCGACCATATCAATTTTACACGGGTCCATATCAAGTTAAAATTGATCATAAAAAAATGTAAAATTGACCTACGTTTCGTATCGAATTTTTTTTGTGTGTATAGTTAAACTAATTTGCCATTTGTAGTGCCACCGCCGCAGCCGAGAGGCTAAAACTCTATACGCAAATGCTGCTTCTTTGTGCGCCACATGGAACTTAATTATTCGAGCTGCTGCTCTCAGCCACTTAAACTCTGGCCCAAATCTAATTTGTTTTGTTTGCCAGCCTGCCGTTGGTTTATTGAGTGGCCACTGTAGCCGTGGTGGTGGTGTTGGTGTAACAACGACACAGAAAAATGCCCAAAAAACCGGTCGCGCAATTTGACATTTTCCACATATCACAAAAGGCTTTTAGCCATGAACTTCTCTTCTATCCACTTGACATTCATGTCAATTAGGGATGTCAGAGGAAAATGCAGAAAATTTTTGACAAAACGCGTGGGTTTGATTGCAATTCCAAGTTCAATACTAAATATTTTATAGATTTTTCTTTAAGCTGGTTAAGCCACAAAATTTTGGCGGTCATTAGTTTGTTGTTGAGCAAGTTAAGTGGGAAAAGTTGAACTTTTCCCTATGAATATGTAAAACGCATTGTTTAGCTTCCGAATTTCCCCCTCTGTAAGTCATGGTTGGTTGATAATATGAAAGAGATTCATGTTTTTTCACAACGAATTTTGACAGTTAACAAATTAGGTGGGTTAGAGTTAGGGAAGTAACTTTTTTTTTATGAAAGTGGAAACTTTTATAAAACATTTTATAATAATTTAAGATATTAGGAAAGCTAGAAGGGTGGTTTAAAAATAAATATTTCCCAAGCACAAACGTAAATTAATTGCAATAACAGTTATAAATTAATTGGGTTAAAGTAATGGAAGTATTTTTTTTTTTAAGTGGAAACTTTTATATAACATTATTTCCGAATTTATGTATTGTTTTTAGATTTTTATGTCAATCCGTTCTGGGTGAATTTTACTACTAATCGTGTTTTTTAATCAGAATTTTATATATTAATAGATTTTTTATAATTTAAGATATTACATAACCTAGAAGGTTGGTTTAAAAATAAAAATTACCCAAGCTCAGCAGTAAATAAATTAAATAAGAACCCTTTTATTTACCTGCTGTCTTAATTCTTTGTCTGATTACAAATAAATCATTTCCATGAATCACGGACTTCTTTGTGGTTCCACTTGCATTAATTAGTTGCACTTGAGACACTCAAACGGAAGCACCATTAATTCGAATTGAGTGTTATTTAGTTGTTTTCTCTTATTTTTTTTCAAAGCAATCAGAATAGTAAGCTATAGATTTGTTTTCCGCAAAATAGGGAATGGAATTTGGCTATAAGTCGGCGTGATCGTGATTGGCGTGCGCAATGGCGAATATTGCGCATGCGCCGCGTGTGACGACAGCGAAGGCGACCCAAACCCAAACTCATTGAGCGACTGACAAACTGACGACGGCACGTGCCATCAAAAAAAGTGGGAGGCATACTACTTTTGGCCGCTTGCCAATTCGGAGCTACTGCGTCTGCCGCTGATTCAATTGACAAATATTTTTGTTTTGCAAAAAAATTAACAGGCGGCCACACAGAAAAAATGTCTAGATCCGCCAACAGAAGCACTTTTGCTTGATTATTGCCAGGCAAATAGAAAGGCAGACTGTGGATTTTAGTGCTTAAAGAGCTTCGTATGACGGGTGTGAATGGTGAAAATTACATTATTTAAATGATTAGATTTTTTATTTCGAACTTTTCTTTGCGAACGTCCCGCGTAAATCGATCACAATTATAGTTAAACTCTTAAGAAACCCATTTAATGTTTTTTTTAATTGTTTAAGCGTAACACATCTACTTTATTTTAGTGGCCTTTATAATATTTAAAGCTATGCTGCATTGTTTGGAGCAAAATGCCTGTTATGGACTGAAAAAAAGGTATTATGGTTTGAAAAGGCAGTGGTACAAATAAAAAAAAAAAAAAAAAAAATTATAAAAAACATAACAATAAATAAAAAATTAAGAAATAAATAAAAAATTAAGAAATAAATAAAAAAACAAAAAAAAATAAACAAATAATAAGAAAAATAAAAATAAATAATATAAAAATAAAAATAAATAATATAAAAATAAAAGTAATAAAAAAAGTAAAACCGATTCCGATTTATGCAAATTGAAAAATATAATAAATAATATATTTTTTTTTAATGAAATAAAATAAAATCAAATCAATATTTATAAATTTCCTAATATATTTCTTATATATTAATGTTTTCTATATATTCTACACTTTTTTTCCAGTGCCAATCAGCCGCCAAATTTAACAGTATTATCGGCCAGCTCGGCAACGAACACGCCCACACCCACGCCCACTGCCCGCCAGCCCAAATCCTCGACGGCCCTCAGCCAGGCGTTGTACGCGGCCAGTTCGGCCGGCGGCTCTGGATCCGGATCCCTTTCGGGGGGCAGTGAGAACAGCGACCTGATGATCCGATTGCGCGAATCGATCAAGCAGAAGGAGGAGTTCCTCAAGTCGCCGGTGCCCGCCTCCCTCTCATCCTCGGCCTCCTCCTCGACCAATGGCAATCAGGCGCCATCCTCCTCATCGCCGGCACAGCAGCAGCATTTGCAGCAGCACCAGCAGCACTTCTTTCCCTCGCACACGCCGCCAGGTGGTGGTGTCCAAGTGGTGGTCCCACCGCCACGCAGTCGCCATCAGGTGCTTCTCAAGCAGCAGCAGCAGCAGCAGCAGCAACAGCAACAGCAGCAGCAGCAGCTGCAGCAACAACATCATGTCCTTGGCTACGATATGTACTATTCCGGTGGCAAGCTGGTGCAGCGATCTTCCACGGCTCCTGGCAGTGTGAGCCACCAGCAGCAGCAGCAGCAGCAGCAGCAGCAACTTCATCACCACCAGCAACATCAGCAGATCCAACAGCAGCAACATCGCCAGGTGATGATCAACAACAATGCCAAGTATGCCAAGGATCTGGACTATTTTGAGACGCTGCAGGAGACGGGAGTCACCAATAAGGTGTAAGTACAGCCGAAAGGCGACTGTAAACGATGAAGCTGTGAACTATATTGATTCCCCTTCTTAATCCACAGCTTCGAGCGCAAGTTGGTGTCGCACATGTCCAAGGGCTTTGATCCCTTCAAGCCGCTGTCCATCAACACCAGCGCCCTGGAGTCCTCGGCCAGCACATCGAGCAGCGCGACCGTCACGTCGACGGTGAAGAAGCAGAGCGTACTGTACGAGTCCCTGCAGCAGCATCCGCTGGCCAAGTACCATCAGACGCAGCACCAGACGCAGACGCAGACGACCACGACGGTGGACGGACAGACGAGCAGTCGGATGGAGCTGCACAAGGCGACGCTGGCGAATGCCACCATCGATCCCCCATTGCCGGTGGGACCTGGCAGCAGTGAGTCTAGTCTTTGGATTTATTCGACCTTTACCCTTTACCAGAAATTAGGTTGCCTAACATGAATCCTCCTTACTCTTTTTGTATTTGGCGCAGAGTTTGTGGCGCTGCCGGATAAGCCGCCCGCGGGTTCCTCCGTTGCCACCTTGGCGGACATTGCCGAGAGCAGTGGTAGGTCCTTGCTAGCCTTAGATACATATATATGCTGTGTCATGCACTCCAATAGTCTAACCCCATGAAACTAGGAATGTTTGTATCTAATTGTGATCAGAAAACGTTTCAATGCATTTATGTTTTTCCTTTTTTAAATATTTGTTAATCGTTTAATGTATTTTATTATTGATTTTTTTTTTCTTTTTTTTTATAAATTTTATGTTTGATTTTTTTTGTATTTCTTTTTTATCGATTTTATTTTTTTTAATCATTTATATTTTTAATTTATTTTTGATTTTTTTTAAAATTTTTTTTTGTTTTAAATTTTTTTTTTTATTAATTTTATTTGTTTTTATTAATTTTATTTATTTTTATTAATTTTTTTTTTAAATATTTTTTTTAATATATTTTCCAAGTTAAAACTAAATTAAAAGCCTTTATTAATATAAATATCCAGCGAAATGGACACGCACACGAATTTTTCGAACGTAATTAGACATGAAATGCCCAAGGTCCTGCAAAACGTAACAGCTTAAATTGGGAATACTTTTCGCACATACATATTGGGGGGGAGACTACGCTTAACGCACTTGGGCGGCATTAAATATTTTATTAAGCCCGTGGATGTGGATGATATAAGTCGCTAATCCATTTATTTTTCGCCATATTTACAGCGGCTGCCATCGTGGACTGTGCTGTTGTGGGCAGCGGCAACGTTGTGCGGCGCTACAAACCCCTAACCTCGAGCTCCTTTGACGAGGGCAAACCGATGCGCAGGATCTCCTATCTGCGGGCCACCAACAATGAGGCCGACTTCAATGCGGAGGCAGCAGTAGCAGCAGCTGGCGGGGATGCCACAGCAGCTACTCCAGCGGCAGCTCCAGCTCCTGCAGCAACCGCTCCTTCAGCCGCTCCAGCCTCAGCACCTGCACCTGCACCTGCACCCCTGCCCATTTCGATCCCCATTCCGGTGGCTGCTGTCGTGGAGCCGCAGAAGACGAATTCCCTGGTTGAGGAGCATCCGGATCCCACCTACGATGTGATCGGTGGCACTGGCGGCGGGCACGAGTTCATCGAGACGCCCAACGGCTTGGAGGATGTGCGTCTGTCGGCCCACGGGAGTCGCAGGGCCTCCATGAGCAGCGACATGCGCAGCAGGTGCGTTGCTTTTCGGCTTTTACTTGATTAACACATTTTAATTGTATTTATTTATCCCATTAAATAGCATCCACATTGATGCCGAGTTAAATGGCAAATATGTGCCCAACGAACTGGAGGCCTTCGAAACGGAGATCGAGATCAAGTCCTCTTGCATCAATGGAAAGGTTGGTGGTTATCTTCAAAGTAAATAAATAATAATAATAATAATATGTATATATATAACTTTTACAGCGCATGTCCGAGTACCGATCGTGGCGTCAGGTGAAGCTGGAGATCAAGGGCGATCTGCTGCGCATCTACTCAGGCCGCCATGCCAAATCGGAGCACAATGTAAGTGCATATCAAGGGAATGGGCCACCAAGTGCTCACCTGCTAACCTAATGTCCGAACTTATCTGCTTCAGGTGATAGAACTCGATATTAGAAACTTTAAGTTCTTCGACGAGTCGCTGGATAAGAAAAAGTACTTGATACGCATGCAGTCAAAGCCATCGCCCAGTGGCGCCCACTTGGCCACGCTGGGCAACGAGCTGAATCTGGACGAGGCTGGTGGTCACGACAAGCTGCTCACATCCTCGGGCAGCAGCAGTGCGAACGAGCCCACGCAGCAGCAGGCGGCCAACTCATCATCCTCGGCCCTGACCGCATCCACCTCCTCGTCCACCTGCAGCAGCGGCGGTCCCTACACAGAGATCCTGTTCAAGACCAAGAGCAGCAACGAGATGAAGCGCCTGTTCGGTCTGCTGCAGTGGAAGGACAGCCTCAACTACGATGATAATGTAAGTGTGCGGCCATGGGAATATATATTGAACATTGAACTAACAATATGTATTCCCTTTAAGCAGGAGCATCAGCAACAGGGCAAACAACTGGCGGAGCCGCAGAAAACAGCGGCCAGTGCCAGCTATCTGGACGATGTCCAGGGCGGAGCAGGTGCAGACAGTTCTCCTCTGAGCTCCCATTCGGGTGGCGGCATTGCAGAGGCCAGCGGAGGCGGCGGCCATCATCATGTCTCTGCTCTGCCAGCGGCTGCGGCCATTGTGGCGGCCACCAGTGACTCCATATCGCCGGTGATGAAGGCCAGGAAGTCGTCATCGCACAAGCATATACCCGATAAGGATTTGGGCTCGCCAAAATCGAAGAACTGGAAGGATTTGCTCTTCCGCCGCGGCGGCAGTGGCAGCGGAGGCGGCGGCGGCGTCTCGCATCACGACCTGGCCTCGCCATCCGCCTGTGCGGCGAAGCAGCTCCAGGGCTCCATTGGCGTGCCCCTGCGCAGCTGTCCCATGTCGAAGGTCAACGCCTGTGTGCCGCATCTGGTGGAGGTGTGCACGAACATTGTGGAGACTAAGGGTCTGGGCGTGGTGGGCATCTATCGCATACCCGGCAACAAGGCGGCCATCTCGGAGCTATCCGAGCTGGTCAACACCAAGGAATTCCAGTTCGAGAGCTGTGCCACCGACGATCGCTGGGAGGATGTGAATGTGGTGAGCAGTCTGCTCAAGCTGTTCATTCGCAGTCTGCCGGACGCCCTGATGCCGGCCAGCTATTACATCAATTTCATCGAGGCGGACAAGAAGTTCGGCCTGGAGAGGATTGTCCTGCTTCGCGAGATTGTCGAGTCGCTGCCGCGTCATCCGTACGAGACGATGAAGCATTTGATCCGGCATCTGTGCCGCGTCAGTGGCAATTGCGAGGTGAACCGCATGGAGCCCAAGAACCTGGCCATCATCTTTGGACCTTCGATCATCCGAACGCCGAACGACACACTGGAAACGGCAGTCAAGGATATGAAGCATCAGTGCCGCATCGTTGAGCTGCTGGTCACACAGGTGGAGATTGTGGAATATATGTTTTTAGAATTTTTACAATTTATTTATTAATCAAAACCCGTTTTGCTTTTGCAGTACGACTATTTCTTTGAGGGCGGTAGTCTGCCGGATTTGGCAGAGGTGAGCGGCGGTACGGCCGCTGTGAATGCCGCCCAGCCGCAGCAGCAGACGCAGGAGGATCAGACCAGCATGCTGCTGCACAACCTGTCGAAAATCGAGCGGATCACCGAGCGCGAAACGACGCGCACGTCGCGCTTCATGCCGCAACTGAGGCGAAAGACCCATGGCAAGCGGAGCGCCGTTAACTCGGACACGTACTCCGGCGAGAGTGTTCTGGTAAGCGGGAGCTCCTCCACCAACAACACAACCACCACCACAACCACCACAACCACCACCACCCACACCACAAGTAGTAGCACATGTAGTAGCAATACCATCACCACAACCATCAGTACCACCACCATCCAGCAGCGACGGGCGCAGCGCAAGGCTGTGCAGAGCATTTGCGATCAGGCTCTAATCCTGTTCCTGCCCCCCACACCCGTCTCTCTTCCCTTTCAGTCGCTGGACTACGCAAAGGTGTCCGCCTCCGCTTCGGCATCTGCCAGCAGCACCGCCAGTACCTCGAGCAGCTCGACGCTCCACAAGGCGGCCTCGGCGTCGGCCTCGTCCTCCTCCAGTTCCACCACCAAGTTCAGCTCCTCGTCCTCGTCGACCTCATCGACCACGGCGGTGGCCGTTTCCTCATCCATCTCGGCCACATCCTCCAAGCTGTTGAGTGCCAACTTCAAGAAGCGCAGTACAGGGGGATTCCTCGGATCGAGATCATCGCACCAGGCGACGACGCGCAAGGCGAGCCTGGATGAAAAGGACTCGGGACAGTCATCGGGCAGTCTGGGCCACAGCCTGGGAGTGGGTCTGAATCTGGCCAAGGAGCAGCAGCGCAGCAGCGTGGACATATCGATACTGCTGACGGATGACGACTCCAGCAGCCGGCTCAGCGATACGGGTAAGGGATTGGATTGGATCAAAGAAGAAGTGCTTGTTATCTTATAAATCCACGTTCCAACCAGGTTCCATGTCGCTAACGACCATCACGGACACGCTGGACAGCAAGCTGCGCAACCTGCGCAGCGGCTCCGAGTCGAACGATGAGAACGGATCGCCCGAGTTCCCCAAGAATCGGCGGCACACCTTGGGCCAGCCGCTGCATCTGCACTCCGAGAACATTCCGTATGCGGACGAGTCGCCCGAGCGACTGTTCCATCAGTTTTGCAATCCCCTGGACGCGCCACCGCTGTCGCTCCACCTGAGTCGCTCCTGCACGGCCACCAATACGATTGGCGCCAGCGACGAGAAGCCAACGAAGCAGTCGGCCGGCGGCGGTGTGGCGCCACTGCCACCAAGTCTACTGAAGGCGGCCCACAAGCTGCAGCACTCGGCCACGGTGCCCATTCATCAGGGAAGCTCCACGGCGCCCACGAGCGGAGCAGCCACGCCGGTTGGCACACCAACTGGGAGCGGTGGCGTCGGCGCAATTCCCTCGCGCAGCTCCTCGAGCAGCGTGACGACACTTACCAAAAGCATACATCCCAGATTCAGTAACTATATGAGCTACGAGCGAAGCAATGCAGCGGCAACCGCTGGCGGCGGAGCCTCCGAACGCGTGGTGGTCGGATCCGCTGGAGGAGGAGGAGGAGCTGCGTCCGAGGACGATTCCGAGGGCTCGACCACCAGTGATCCCAAGGAGAAGCTGCTGCTCGGCGAGCGACCGTCGCCGTCGTTTTTTCTCGAGCGCTACAACAAAAAGAGACGCGATCATCGGTTATTTCGGAGTGCCAGCTTCAATTGCCGGAACTACTCCACCCGGCACATGAGTGGACAGCCAACCACCGGTGGCGGCAGCGGCGGCGGCGGCGGATCGGCGGGAATGGCAACCGGAGTTGGAGCTGGAGCTACGGTGGCGGTGGGCGTTGCCTGCTGTCAGGCACTGAGTGCCACCGGCCTGACCAAGGACGAGAAGACTGACATGAACCTGACCAAGAAGCGCCAGATCCAGAACAAGCAGAATCGTTCGATTAAGCGACGCCACACGGTGGGCGGACCGCACGACTATTCGGCCAGCAATGGCAGCTGCTCGAATCACGCGCACGGTCACGATCTGGCGGCCATTAACTACAATCACCACAATCGCCACCACCAGCAGCAGTTGCTGAAGCTGGGCAGCGCCTCATCCGGCGGCGTTGGCGGCGGCGGCAGTGTCGCAGCGGCAGCCGAGACGACGACGACGACAACGACCACCACCACGGTGCTGCGGCGTCTGGGGACAACAGCGGGTCAAGGTGGCGCCGAGGCCAGTGTGGCCGTGGCCCTGCCTGGATCTAGTTCTGGATCGAGCAGCAATAACAATAACTCGCCGCAAAGCGATGGAAGCAATGGCAACGGCGGTGGCATATCAGGAGTTCCCTCAAGTGCGCCATCATCAGGTGTTGGTGTCGGTGGTAACATCAGCAGCGGGAGCAGTAGCAACAGCAGCAGCACCAGCACCACGCCCGCTGGCAACGCAGATCAGGTTCTGGAAGTGGGCATACGCATCAAGAACATCAACCGCGGTCGCTTCTAAAGAACTGGATATCTATAAATCCGTTTCACATGATTCGAAAGCCGTCTGCTAACAGAAAAAAAAGAAACCCTACGCAGTAAATTGGTTAGAAACACATGATCAGCCGAATTAACGTTTTAAAGAACCTGACTAAAACATGGTTTATATATCATAATGCAGATTGCTGCAGTGAAAACACCCCAAAATAGCAGTTGCTTAACAAGCACAGTTTACATGAGTATTAACAGGGTTTAATATGAGAAACAAAAGCATAAGATGAAGATATTTAACAATAGTCTGTTAAACACACAAATGCTAAACACATACATTTTAAAAACAAACGTTTAAATGAATGTTAACCTGAGTAAAGTTGCTAAAAAACAATTGAAGTCGTTGTAGCAAGAGTATTTTGTGGATTTTTATGTAGCTTTGCTACCGACGCGAACGTATTTAAAACCAAGTTTGCTTTGTCAAAAGTCAAAAATAATTTTAAATCAAAAGCCGTTGTGGAAAAGCTACTTGAAAAGGTGCAAAAATACTTGACGCTACTTCGATTCTGTAAAAAAATAGTCACATAATTTATATTACTATATATCTATATCAACATACAGTTGCAAAGTTGTGTCCGAATTGGGTTTTAAAAATGAAACAAAAGAAATGTAGGCAGCGATTTGATTGCAAAACAAATCAGAAGAGCAGTTAAAATACGTATTATCACATATTCTATCATATTCTATTCTATATATTCATGTGCAGGTCCCGAGGAGTTGTGTTGGAAATCTAAAAGATCTGTCGAACGACAATGAATATTAAATTAAAAGCCAAGCAGACAAACAGAAAGGCTAAGCTAATGCACTGTAATAAAAAGGCACAACTCCCAGGGGAAAGGAAATCTTAACAATGCAACGCAGAAGAAACAATCTTAGATGAAAACTCTACGAGGGCAGGAAGTAATTTATTTGCACACACAAAACACACACCAAACACACAAATTAAAAGGGAACCAAGCAAAGATCTGGATATAGACAGAGAGGGATATATAGCGAGAGAAAGAGAAAGAGATATATAATGAGGAACAGAGGGATAGAGCTAGAGATAGATAGACAGACAGAGAGAGAGAGAGAGAGAACTATTTTGTAAAACGTATACAACACAATACCGAGAAATCGCATAAATAACCACCTATGTATAGGAACAATCGCAAGTGTCGCCTGTCCGGGATTGCAGACGAGTCCCCCTGACAACCAAGTTGTGCTAGTTCCTTGATAAGGAACGGTTTTTTTGTTTAGTTTAAATGTGCATTTGTTTTTTTTTTTATTTGTGTACCTATGTACCTGCTGTAAAAAAAAGAAGTGGAGAAAAGAGAGATCCCATTTTTGGTGCCTTAAATTATTTGCTTTAAATTCTGGAAGACCTATTTTTCTACCCACAACATTTTTTTCGTATTTTGCTGTAGGAAATGCATGATATAGGTGCAGCTATATTATAAATATATAATAGGGACATATACACATATTCCGCACACAAGCTGATGTCTAGGCAGGCGACCAGAAGAAGGATACCATGTTCGAAATGGGGTTTGGTTGATGAAGTGACTATATGTTTACCATATAACGCATGAGAAACGGCATAAATTTACATTTACATATATAATATTATATATTTTTGTGTAGTTTGTATATGATTTAAGTTTGGCAACAACAAGAACGCATAAAAGTACATGCAAATAAATATGATTAAGCAATTAGATAATAGTTGTATAGTATTCCTCCCATTTTTTTTGCTGTATATACGATTTAATTTTTTTTCATTTCATTCACAATTATGATTTACACCACTTCCCCCCCCCCCCCCCACTATCCTACAAAAAAAAAAGATAAGATTATATATAAAGGATTATATATTTTGTACGCATTTTGTTTTGTTACCCGAAGGCAGAAACAAAAACTAGAAGGCAGGAGAAAAGTATATAGAAAGAACCCCAAGCGCGTAACGTTGCTATATAAATATTATGATTAACTAAAATCAATTTTTTGTTAGACTTTAGGTAGTTATTTTTTAAAAATTGTATTTTCTATTATACATGTATACATCTATATATATTTTATTTGTATTATGATTTTTTTTCAAACAAAAATAAATGTGGATTTTGCTATAATGCTATAAACGACGACACAATAAAAAAAGAAACCAACCAATATTAAGAATAAATTGTACAAGTATAAACCAGAAGCGAGTAGTTTTCATTTACATATTTATTTTCCAGTTCTAATGATAATAAATGATAATGATCTATGTACAAAATGATCCAATGGACGGTGGATTTTATAGCTTGGCCTGCGGACCCGTTCCCGAGATCTTGTAGACGAACTCGTGGGCCACATCGTAGTGCGGATTGCAGCTTTGGCGCACTCTCTTTAGCCAGGCCCGAATTTTGGGATACTTGATCCTAACATCATAGTCAGCCATGCCTGGAAACCATGGATGGAACAGAAAGAACGGTTAATAAAGGCAAGTATTGCTTTGTTCCTATTGAATAATCATATACTCACGTGTCTGTTCGATTTCGCAGGCTGCAAAGATGTCCGCCACGGAGAGTGTGGATCCGGTGAGGAAGTCCTTGCCCTCCAGCCAGACCTCCTCGACCACATCGAGATTGCGCTCCATGTGCATGCGGAAGGTCTCGATCTTGGCCTCGGAGGGAGTGCGTCCGGTCAGCAGCGGCTCCAGCCACACGGTGCGGAAGTACATGGCGCACGTGAGCCGCAGCGACATGTGCTGCCACTCCAGGAACTCATCGACGCGGCTCTGGTCCACAAAGTACTTGGGGTACAGGTGCTCCGGAATTTTACCCTTGGCGCTCAAATAGCGCAGAATGGCCACGCTCTCTGCCAGCTTGTAGCCATTGTCGTGGATGCAGGGCACGCGCTGGAAGCGGTTAATCTGCTGCTTGAAGTCGTCGGTCAAGTGCTCGCCTTGGGGGCAAAGACCGTGGTTAAGATAAGATTGTAAATACAAACGACTGGGTGCTGGGTCCATGCCTTTTTAAATAACCATAGTTGTGGACATAACTTTTTGACTTTTAAGACATTTTTAAGATTAAAACAGAAAGTGCAATGTTAGTAATGTAAATAATTGTAGCAATCGCATAAAGATCGATAATTTGAACAAAAATATGAATTTTCTAAGTGTTTTTTGACGTAACTTTTGCAAAAATGGTCCAAAATGAAAACAGCGAACTGTTCTGAGCAGATAACAACCCGATAATTAATATAAGTGCACTTTCCGGACGATTTAGAAAATTTAAAAAATTTTCAAATTTGTGGCTTTTTTATAAGGGGTTGTATCACAATTTTTTGAAAAAAATTTCAAAAAAATAAAATTTTTCACTGGAAATGCCAAGTTATAGAGAATTTAACTACGAGTTCAGGAAGGTATGTCATTCTATTGTCGGACAATTATTTTCATTTTTATGCCAAAAATACTGTTTTTTTATCTCGGAAAATGAGGAGTGCGATTTTGGGCCAAAATTTGATTTTTTGTGTAATTTGTTTTTGCTATAAGTTTTGCAAAAATGGTCCAAAATGAAAACGGCGAATTGTTCTGAGCAGATAACAATCCGACAATTAATATAAGTGCACTTTCCGGGTGATTTAAGAAATTTAAAAATTTTTCAAATTTTTGACTTTTTTGTAAGGGGTTGTATCACAATTTTTTGAAAAAAAATTAAAAAAAAATAAAATTTTTAACTTGAAATGCCAAGTTATAGAGAATTTAACTACGAGTTCAGAAAGGTATGCCGTTCCATATTTGGACAACTATTTTAATTTTTATCCCAAAAATACTGCTTTTTTGCCAAAATTTAATTTTTTGTGTAATTTGTTTTTACTGTAAGTTTTGCAAAAATTGTCCAAAATGAAAACGGCGAACTGTTCTGAGCAGATATCAACCCGATAATTAATATAAGTGCACTTTCCGGGCGATTTAGATAATTTAAAAATTTTTCAAATTTTTGACTTTTTTATAAGGGGTTGTATCACAATTTTTTGAAAAAAATTTCAAAAAATTAAAATTTTCAACTGGAAATGCCAAGTTATAGAGAATTTAACTACGAGTTCGGGAAGGTATCCCGTTCCACATTTGGACAACTATTTTCATTTTTATGCCCAAAATACTGATTTTTTTATCTCGGAAAATGAGAACTTCGATTTTTGGACAAAATTTGATTTTTTGTGTAATTTGTTTTTTCTATAAGTTTTGCAAAAATGGTCCAAAATGAAAACGGCGAACTGTTCTGAGCAGATAACAACCCCATAATTCATATAAGTTTACTTTCCGGCTGATTTAAGAAATTTAAAATTTTTTCAATTTTTTGACTTTTTTTTAAGGGGTTGTATCACAAATTTTTGAAAAAAATTTCAAAAAAATAAAATTTTTAACTGGAAATGCCAAGTTATAGAGAATTTAACTACGAGTTCAGGAAGGTATGCCATTCCATATTTGGACAATTACTTTCGTTTTTATGCCCAAAATACTGATTTTTTTATCTTGGGAAATGAGGAGTTTGATTTTTGGCCAAAATTTGATTTTTTGTGTAATTTGTTTTTGCTATAAGTTTTGCAAAAATGGTCCAAAATGAAAACGGCGAACTGTTCTGAGCAGATATCAACCCGATAATTCATATAAGTGCACTTTCCGGGTGATTTAGATAATTTAAAAATTTTTCAAATTTTTGACTTTTTTATAAGGGGTTGTATCACAATTTTTTGAAAAAAATTTCAAAAAAATAAAATTTTTAACTGGAAATGCCAAGTTATAGAGAATTTAACTACGAGTTCGGGAAGGTATCCCGTTCCACATTTGGACAACTATTTTCATTTTTATGCCCAAAATACTGATTTTTTATCTCGGAAAATGAGGAGTTCGATTTTTGGCCAAAATTTGATTTTTTGTGTAATTTGTTTTTGCTATAAGTTTTGCAAAAATGGTCAAAAATGAAAACGGCGAACTGTTCTGAGCAGATAACAACCCGACAATTGATATAAGTGCACTTTCCGGGCGATTTAAGAAATTTAAAAAATTTTCAATTTTTTCACTTTTTTATAAGGGGTTGTATCACAATTTTTTGAAAAAAATTTCAAAAAAATAAAATTTTCAACTGGATATGCCAAGTTATAGGGAATTAAACTACGAGTTCAGGAAGGTATGCCGTTCCATATTTGGACAACTATTTTCATTTTTATTCCCAAAATACTGATTTTTTTATCTCGGAAAATGAGAATCTCGATTTTTGGCTAAAATTTGATTTTTTTTTAAATTTGTTTTTGCTATAAGTTTTGCAAAAATGGTCCAAAATGAAAACGGCGAACTGTTCTGAGCAGATATCAACCCGATAATTCATATAAGTGCACTTTCCGGGTGATTTAAGAAATTTAAAAATTTTTCAATTTTTTGACTTTTTTATAAGGGGTTGTATCACAATTTTTTGAAAAAAATTTCAAAAAAATAAAATTTTCAACTGGAAATGCCAAGTTATAGAGAATTTAACTACGAGTTCAGAAAGGTATGCCGTTCCATATTTGGACAACTATTTTAATTTTTATGCCAAAAATACTGCTTTTTGGCCAAAATTTAATTTTTTGTGTAATTTGTTTTTGCTATAAGTTTTGCAAAAATTGTCCAAAATGAAAACGGCGAACTGTTCTGAGCAGATATCAACCCGATAATTCATATAAGTGCACTTTCCGGGTGATTTAGAAAATTTAAAAAATTTTCAAATTTTTGACTTTTTTATAAGGGGTTGTATCACAATTTTTTGAAAAAAATTTCAAAAAAATAAAATTTTCAACTGGAAATGCCAAGTTATAGAGAATTTAACTACGAGTTCAGAAAGGTATGCCGTTCCATATTTGGACAACTATTTTAATTTTTATCCCAAAAATACTGCTTTTTTGCCAAAATTTAATTTTTTGTGTAATTTGTTTTTACTGTAAGTTTTGCAAAAATTGTCCAAAATGAAAACGGCGAACTGTTCTGAGCAGATATCAACCCGATTATTCATATAAGTGCACTTTCCGGGTGATTTAGAAAATTTAAAAATTTGTCAAATTTTTGACTTTTTTATAAGGGGTTGTATTACAATTTTTTTTAAAAAAAATTTCAAAAAAATAAAATTTTCAACTGGAAATGCCAAGTTATAGAGAATTTAACTACGAGTTCAGGAAGGTATGCCGTTCCATATTTGGACAACTATTTTCATTTTTATGCCAAAAATACTGCTTTTTTATCTCGGAAAATGCGGAGTTCGATTTTTGGACAAAATTTGATTTTTTGTGTAATTTGTTTTTGCTATAAGTTTTGCAAAAATGGTCCAATATGAAAACGGCGAAAACGCTATTGTTTCCCCTGAAATACTGGGTTTTCTGGTCTATTGCAATGGATATGGACCCGCATTGAATACCCTTACCATTCCGCAGAGCCACCACGCAGTCTTCGAAGGGCATGTTGCTCAGCCGAAAGATAATGAACAACGCCCTCGAGGGCTGCGACATTAGGTCGTAGTAGTAGCGGATCGGGGCCGACATCCTTAGGTTCGTTGCCTGTCTGAAGGGAACTGCAATGGAGATTTTTAGGGTTCAATTGCGTTAATAAACAAAAAAGGCACCGGTCCAAAGATCACCGACGGAAAAACGCGTAGAGCTCCCGAACTGTATGTATAATATCCCACCGAACTCACCACAAACACGGTCACTGGGCGACTGGTGTTAAAACCATTGAGCTGCGATTCCATTCAGATCGGAATCGGAATCAGCTGGCTGAGCATGAAATATATAGCCGGAGAAATATGACGAGAGAGAGCTTTGCATTGCGTATGCTTATCAACCGAAAGCTTTGCGCTCGGTAGTGATGGGTATTTTTGCAAAAATCAAATCAAATCACGCAGGAAAAATATTTTAAATTTACTAATCTAAACCGAAAGCGTAAAATGTAGAATTAATAAATATTCTACTTTAATATTGTTCATAGAGTGTTGATATATTTATATACTCATTTAATATGGATCTTTAATTTAAGTTTTCTTTTTTTAAACATTTTTCAATAGATTCTGATTGAAAAGCAGAAATTTTTCAAAAATAGGGTTTTAAAATTTTTTTTACTTACCTCTGGGACTTTCCACCTCCTCGAAGGCCAATCGCAGCTGATCCTCGTCATTGCTGAGTCCGAGTAAAGTGGCCAGAAACGACACCGACATGGCGAGACCCGAGTTCCTCAGAATTAAGACAGCGAATGAGTTGAATGCAGCTGGCTTCAACTTATATATCCCCAAGTTGTGGATGCTCGCCGATCTGACAGAAAATTCGAATGCGACTGCGAGTCGAACAAACAGAAGTGAAAGAAAATAATCGCAAGGCAAATTAACTCTTAAGATAAGGCGGATTTCCCTTTTCTACACCGTATACACTTTAAAAAATATTGCAGGATCACCTTTAAGAAAATGTATAAAGAACATTGGATGACTAATTAACATCTTATTTTTCTATTATTTTTTTTTTTCGTTTTGTTTCGATTTTTTGTAGTTCTTATAAGGTGCCTCTTTTAAAAATTTCTGGATAAATTCTCTAACAATCTATTACATTCTTGCTATTTTCTCTATAAGCTATACCTCTTCTTAAAATGTTGCAACCAGTTTTAATGATAGTCTACGAGATTCAATTTAGTTTGGCCAAGTTACGACGTGCTAATTAGTTAATGATCCATTATAACCGGGTTGACTAGGTTTATTTTCCCAGTGTAACTGCGTTTCATTCATCCTCTCACCAATAATCAATTTATTTCTGGGCCATTGGCAACTATGAGTGGCCAGGAATAGAAACTTAAAGGAAGGTCCGTCTTATCGTCGCGATAAGGAGAGATTGTTTACCTCAAAATTCAGTGGCAACAGGTTTACGCAGCGATCAGCTGATGGATCGAAATATATCGTACGTTCGATGATACCGATAATATCTGCCCATCCGCCATGAAAACTTCACTTTTGATTAGCTATATATCGTATATGTGTTACTTTATTAATTCCGTTTCAAACATACCGACATCATTTGCTTTGTACTTGTATACATTTATACTATATATGTATATATATAATCATATTCATATTTTGCGTGGGGGTGTATATATATATTTTGTAATTGAGATAAAGTGGAGCCGAGGTATCGTCTACCTCTTGTTTGTCCGGGGAAAGGTACATTTACAAAGAGTATAATTAAGGTATAAAGATAATCCACAACATTTATACTCGGTGTAGAGAGAGAGATCACACAGTGGGGGGAAATAGATATATCATATATGTAAATATACATGTATATATAGTTATCTATAAAAATAAAAAAAAAAAAATGAAAATGGAACTCGGTTTGGCTTGGCAGCTTATAAGTAGATATATATATTTAGGTAGATAATAGACACACACAAGATCCGACTATACGTCGCATATATATATATATATATGGGTATTTACGGGGTACTTGACTTATTGTTGCCTTGATTGTTACACACAATTGGATACTTTTCGCTGGTACACAGAGTTTAGTTGCCTTCGGTTTGGTTTGGTTTGGTTTGGTTGAAAGTCGGGAACTTGGGTTTTCTCGATTAGGTATTTGTAGTGTGTACCTTTTTTACTTTCATCTATATTCTTAATGTGCGATTTGCTAATACAGCCGCTTCAGATCAAAATCTTTATAAAACATTGATTGTAATAATGATATAATACAACAAATAAAGAGAGAATATTTTGAATAGAGAAAAACCATCAAGTAATATCGATATTATATTAGTTTAAATAAATAACAGTAGTCGATCTGAAGTCACTGCTAAAACGCACTTTTCGTGTATATATATTGATAATTTAATTTGCCCCTTGATATAACTCTCTTTATATTCATTCCATATATGATATTTGTTTTCTGTACAAAAACCAGCACTGAAAACAAAAAGCGTGAGTAACAGTTGTCTTTACAGTCGTCGTATAAGGATTTATCGTATATAAGATTTCATTCTTTGGTTCAGAGTCTTTTGCATTTGCATTTTGCTGCCCCTGTCTTCTGGTTTCCTCTATTTCTGGGGATATGCGTAGAGAGTTTCGGAAGAACTTACGTCGACATAAGAGTACAATTAACCATTAGGATTACAGTTACAGTTACGGTTTCAGTTTCAGTTTCAGTTAGTGTTTGCTTGGGTTGCATACTTTATAGCGACATACTTATTGGTTGACTCGCATTGTTATCTTATAGCCGGGTTCCTCGGTTATCTTTGGCAAACGAAATTTGACTGAACTACGATCTAGATTCTAGAATAATGCCCCATTTGGTTGGGTTCTTCTTGGGCTCATCCGTTCCCCTACTTGTTCTCGATGATCAGCTGCAGCTGGAAGACCAGACCCCGGGCCAACTTGATCAGCGCCGGCGTATCGTGGCGCTCGGCCATTTCTGGAAGGGGAAATCAACAGGGATTTTAGTAAAACTATAGATAGTGTACGATCTAAATGCATTCGAACCATTGAAGAACTTGATGACATCGGTAAAGTCCATGCTGTTCGAGAGGATGATGTCGCGATAGGTCTCCAGCAGGGCCAGTGCGAGAAAGAGGACGAAGTGACTGGAGGCGACGTGCTTGGCCGCCCAGATCACCTCCCACACGGCGAAGACATCATCGTAGATGAGCTCCCGCTTGAAGTCGAGCAGGAACCAGCGGTAGCAGAAGTAGAAGTGCGTGTAGTCGCCATTCGAGTCCATCAGCTCGTACATCTCCGAGTCGAGGATCTGGATGAGGGATCTGTGGGGCAGAGGAATTAACTAAATATAATATTCCCGACTAAATAAATATATAGATACTCACCTCATGTTGGCAAAGTGCATGTCCATGGCCCCGCCGCTGGGGAAGTTCTCGATCATGCGCTCCATGAGCTTGCAGAAGCAGCTGTAGCTGAGCGACTCGTCGTCGAAGATGACCAGGAGTGGGGCCACCAGGTCGCACATGCCCTGCATGTAGCCCACGTCCAGGTGCTCCCACACGTACGTGGAGATCACGTTGCGCAGCTTGTCCAGGTTCTCGTTGGCGAAGTACCAGTAGTTCCTGTCGCACCGCTGCACATCCTTCTCGATCCGATGCAGATTCAGGCCAAACTGCTCGAGCAGTTCGCTCTGAAAGGAATATAAGATGTTAAAGAATTACGAAGGGAAAAATTTACAAAAAAAAAATTTGTTTAATCTAAAAGAAATCAATTTTTTGTAATATTACGTATACGCCAAGTAGACTCACTGATTACTTGACCATATTTATTTATTATTACAAATTAATGTAAAAACCCCTAACTTTAATATCATTCTTTAAATTATTAAAATTATTTTTATTAGTATTATAATACTAAAAAAAACTTTTAAAAAGAGTATATCACGTATACGCCTATTTAACTATTTCTCAAGTAAAAATCTCAAATATTATTATTTTTTAAAATAAATTATAACAAAAATTACCACAAAAAATGCATAAAAATAAAGCAGGCTACTCACACTGTAGACTCCGCCATTGGAGCTGGCTGGTGAGGGGCAGGCGGAGTTGGGCTGCGGCAGTGCATCCAGATTGACGCCTCCTCCTCCTCCGCCGGCGGCTTCTGCCGGCTGCTCCTCCACGGCTGGCATTCGCTCGGCCTCCTCCGCTCGGGGACTGCGCTGCTCCCAATTCGCTATGTCCACGGAGGCCTTGGTAATAATGACGGCCGCCTTGGCCTGCTGCGATGTCGATGGCCTCACGTCATCCTCCTCCTCCTCCTCTGCATCCTCCGGCAGCTGCAGTTCGTCGGCACTCAGGTACTCGGGACTGAGGACGCTGCGCGTGTCGCTAGTCTGCGGCTGGTGGCCGCCAGGAGCGCCGCCAGGACCCACTGTCTCGTAGGAGGAGGCCGTGGAGTTGGAGGAGCAGCAGGGCTCCAGATTGAGTGGCTCCATCTCCAGCTTCTGCTCCTCCTCCTCCTCCTGAGCCGGCTCCTTGGACTGGTTGTCCTCATCCTGCTGCTGCCCCTCCTCGTCCAACTCATTGAAGATATCCCCCTCGTCCACGTGACCCGAATCCGTGCTGGTCTTCATGGCCCTGGGTATGGGCTTCACACTCAGGTGATTGCCACTGCTGGCGGTCGTGCACTCAGCCTGCTGCTGCTGCTGCTGCTGCTCGTCGAACTCCAGGTCGCCGGGATCGGATATGTCCGAGATGTCCTCGAAGACCTCGTTCTCCAGTTCGCCGCCCGCGTCCAGATCCGCCGCCCGGACGGTCTTCTCGTTCCCAGAATTGCTGCCCGAGCTCATCTTGGCCACCGCCCGTGCCGTCTTCTCCTTCTCCCGCTGCTGCACAATGGCGTCCACCGCCAGCCACTCGCTCATCGTCGTCTCGTAGTAGTGCTTGCACGTCTCGTCCTGCCGCCTGCGATCCTCGGCGGTGGAGCCGAAGGCGTAGTGGCCCAATAGGTACGGCCACGCCTCCTGCCGCATCTCCGGCCGAACGCCCTCGGTGTAGATGATGCGATAGAACTCCATCTCATCCTCCATCACATCGTCCACGTGCAGCTCCTCCCAGCGCTCGCGGTTCAGACCCTTCTTCGTTGGCGAGGATTCGGCTGAGTCCATGGCTTCAGCTGCCTCTGTTGCATCAGTTCCTTCAGCTGTTTCAGTTGTTGACCCTTCGAAAGATATAATACGATATGATACGATATTATAATATATATAAAAAAGAGCAGAGAAATATTTAAAATGGCATGCTAGTAAGTAGCCCAAAATGCTCTCTTTTCACTATTTGTAAAGTATGAAATTTTAAAAACTTTTTTAAAGTATTCAATCAAAAAAGAGTGTAAACCAATATATATTATATATATGTTAAAATATCACTTTACTTAAGCACGTATTTCCACTTAAATATTACAATTTTTTTTTTTATTTTACAATCTCAAATATTTTTGAAACTTTTTTATTTTGAATTTTTTAAACATTTTAACCATTTATGTTAAAAACAACAATTTATATAAATATTTAGGTATAGGTATATAATTTTTAAACATCCAAAAGTGCTTTAAATTTTTTAACATATATTTGTTATGTATAATATGGTGTTTTAAATCTTCAAAAATACTCGAAAAATGCAAAAAAAAACGCTTAAAAATATTAAAGCTTGTAGCTGTATTTATAGCTTATTCATTTATTTTTTAAAACAATTTATAAATAGGTACGTATTTTAAAATATTGAAAACATATTAGTTATGTATAATGTAGCATTTTAGCTTTTTAAAATTGCTTTAAAAAAATGTTTATGCTTTTAATATTTAAAAATGTATTTATAGGTTATTTAATTATTTCCCAGAAAATAGGGGACCAAAATGATAATATTCAATGTGTTAATGGAATTTAAGTAAGAAGCACCAACCTGCAGCCCCTTTGTTCGGCGTAATCCTGGCGTGCACCAGGCCAGAAAGGTGGGTGCGCACCGTGGTGAGGTGGCGACAGTAGGCCTTCCAGCCGTAGAAGGCCCGCGAGATGATCTGGCGGCGCATTGTGGAGCAGACCATCTCGATGCTGGTGTTCTGCGACTGGACCAGCTGCTGCTGCTGCTGCTGCTGCTGGAGGGTCAGCGGCGACTCCAGCGGGCACTGGTCGATGGAGAGGCTCTTGTTGGAGCAGTCGCTGCTGCCGGTGGTGGAGCAGCTGCTCAGTTGCGCCCTGCGCGGAGCACTGCGCACAAAGTCCAGTATCGAGTGGGTGGCAGCTGGAGATGCAATATAGAAATTTATTATAATTACAGTGTAATGTACTTTTTTTTTAATTTTTTCTCAATAATAAATATTTTTAAGATATATTTAAGATATTTTAAAAAATTACCGAACTGATTAAATAAATGATTACATTTAAACATTCAATAATAATTTAAAATTTAAAATTTTATTTAGGAAAAATAATCTTTATAAAAGCGAATATTTTTTAGGTTACACATGTTGTAGATAAAATAAAAGTAAGGTGTATTTTATTTAAATAAATAAAAAATACATTGAATTTTTCTGTTTATTTACTTTTAGAAGAAAATATTTTTTTCTGATAGAGCAAAAGACAATTTTTGGAAAAAAATTATTTTATTATAAAAAATAAATACTTTTTAAATGTTTTTAAAATATTTATTTGTTTTTTTAATTTTTTTTCCGAGCTGATTAAATAAATAATTACATCTAAGCATTCAATATTAATTAAACATTTTTTTTTGAGGGAAATACTCTTTATAAAAACAAATTTTTTAGCATTCACATTTTGTAGATAAAATAAAAGTCACGTGTATATTTTTAAAATACATAAGAAATTAAAAATATACAAAAATATTTGTAATTTTTAGAAAATAAAATTTAATTTTTGTTTGTTTTTGTTTCTGATAAAGCAAGAGCCAATCTTTGGTAATAAATTATTTTATTATTAATATTTTTAGTTATTCCCTAACTAATCGAAATGCATTTATTTCTATTTATTTCTATTTATATATTTTATTCACTCACCAAACTCTTCGTGGCGACTCTTGCTGACGATGCGGAAGACAAAGTCGATGCCCGGATCCTCGCCGGATCCCTCCATGACGGAGGGCAGGATGCGCCGGCGCATGTTCCGCTGCCAGATGAGCATCTTGCCGATGCCGCGATGCGACCACAGCGGCGGATCCAGTTGGCCGTGCGGCAGCAGGCCGGTCTCCAGGCAGCTGAGGAACTGCTGCAGGTGCCCGCCCTCGGGGAAGTGGATGGGCGGCCGCTGGACGCCGTCGTGGCCCACAAGGATAACGATGCCGCCGCTGTCGTCGCGGTGACTCTGGTGACAGTGCACATAGACGATCTCGTCCACGTTAATGTTCAGGGCGTAGGCCCAGTAGATGTCCTTGTCGATGTCCTCCTCCTCCTCGTCCGTGTAGCCGTTCATCAGTTGATTGGGCGTCCACTTGATCGTCAGCGTCTGGATGTGCTGGTGCAGACTGAGGTAGCCCGGCATGGGATCGGCCCCCGGCTTGGGCAGCACCAGCACATTGTTCTTGCCGTAGAGCAGCGTGGCCTTGGCGTTCTGGTGCAGCGACTCCACGTAGTCCTTGGCCACGCTGGCCGAGGCGAACGACTTGAAGGACCCGCTGCTCGCGTCGTCGGAGCTCGTGTTCAGGCTGCGCTTGAAGTTGATGATCGCCGGGCGGGAGCAGGTCGACGAGGAGCGGCGGCACGAGCTGATCCGGTGGCGTTGCACCTGCGTTTTTATTTTTGCGGTTTTTAAAAAATATTTTATTATTTATTTATAAAAATATTATTTTATTTTTTTCATTGTAGGCTTAAATAAAATATAGAAGAAACATTTATATACTTATAAACACACTTAAATTAAAGTAAAATAAATAAAAAGCATAATATAAAAATAGTCAACAAATTATTGGTATCTACATATTTCCTACATATTGTCTACATATTTTATACATGTTATCTACATATTGCCTATATATTATCTAGAATTGTTTTAAAAAATATTTATTCCAATTTAAATTTAAATTCAAATGATATATTTTATTTTTACTAGATGAAGAGCTTTTCTCACCAGTTCGTCGGCATGTGGATCGGTCCAATAGTGATCCGCTGTCTTGGCCCGCGTAAACTCGAGGGCACAAGGTCCCACCAACAAGGAGCTGAGAATGGAACCATAATCCGGATCGGCCACCAGGGAGTCGCGATCGTAGAAGCTGCTGGCATTGCACACCAGATACTCGATGATTTTGGTAAGTCGCTTCTCGTAGAGTGCCAGCCTAATCCACAAATATCTAGGGGTAAAAAATACACAAAATACAATTTATTTAAAAAAATGTATTTATTTTATAATTTTTATAAATATTTAATTTTTTTAATTGTTTATTTAATTTAGTTTTTAATTCATTTAATTTATTGATTTATTTATTGTTTTAATTATGGTATGTCAAGAACAATAAACATTATTTTATAGGTCCGTAAAAAAAACAAATTCTACAATTTCTAAAATCTTTAAATTTCAATAAATATTTGTTATACATTTTTTAAGTTTTATAATAAAATCAGTGAGTTTTTCCTGGATTTCAAGTTATCAACAGTAAAAATAAGCAATTATAATAAATTTAACTCACTTCATGCTGGCCAGCGACATGCTGGAGGTGCTGGCACTGACGCTGATGGAAGCGGAGGCGGAGGACGTGCTGGCCACCGCATTGTTGCCAGTGGACATGGAATTGCTGCTGCTCTTCTTGAGCATCGGCGGCCGCTGGAAGCTGTCGCTGCTGCTGGAGGATCGCTTGCTCGGGTCGTTGGCCTCGATCTCCTGCACCAGCTTGCTGATGTGCTCCGCCTCCGGACAGCTCTTGGCGATCTTGTGCAGCAGCGCGGTCGTCGAGGAGGTCTTGAACAGGCCCAGCGCCCGGCGGCGCAGTCCCTGGCTCAGGCAGGCCTCCACGGCGCCGCACAGCGAGGTCACCGAGCTGCTCTCCTCGTGAACGTACTTCTTGGTCACCGCCTCCTCCATCAGCTGCTTGACCTCCTTCTTCACCGTGGCTATCAGCCGCTCCTTGAAATCAGAGCCATCTGGAAAGTAATTTAAAAAAAAAAACCTTATATAAACCTTTACTTTTATTACTTTTTGTTTTACTTGATTTTAATTATGTTATATATTTTTTTATTATATGATTTTTAAAAATATCGAAATTGTATTTATTTTATTTTAATATTATATGGGTTTTAAAAATAGAGTTTATTTTTCAATATTATATGGTTTTAAAACTCCATAACTTTAAATTTTATTTTATATTTATTTTATTTACTTGACTTTAAGACTTCATAAAATTTGATATCCTATAAACTAAACCATTTGCTTGAAACGCACTTTCAAAATCAAATGCTGAGCAATAAAAATGTCAGAAAAGTGTCGCACCAAAAAAAGATAATCATTTCCATCATAAAAACGTATATACAGACAATCGAAGTGATAAAATGATCTTATCTATATTTATAAAGGTCACCGGTGACTGATAGTCAATCAAGGCAAAGCGATTAAGTGCGAAATGGTGCGTGATTATGGTGTATTATCTTTATAGTTATAATATATTATAATACGAAACTTGGAGTATAAAACCTATAAAAAATCCTTTTAAATATAAAAAACTTTATAAAAAAGAATAATATTTAAACATAATTAAGTTTCATGTAAATAAAAAATGTAATAAAGAAATTTTAAAAGGGTATCCAAAATACAAATTACAAATTATATAGGAATTTAAAGAAAATAATTATATAATAATTAATTATATTGTTTTTAATTTTAGTGTTTTTCTTAAATATTAAATATTTTTAATTATTTTAATTTTATAAATTTTAATATTTTTAAAAATATTAAATATTTGTACATATTTTTGAATAAATACTTTAACTTGTTTAGACTTAAACAAAATAACTAAAGCTCACTAAATAATTTTTAAACTTATTATTAAAGTTTTAGAAATAATTTAAAAATTTAAAAGTAAATTTTATATTTGATTTATTACAAATTGTATTTAAAGAAGGTACATTTTAGTTTTATTTCATAAATGGTTATTGATTTATGGTTTAATATTTTTCATTGGCACTTTCCTTATATTTCAAGCGAAACAAATATCCACAAAGGAATTTCCTTGTCGCGGAAATTCGATCGTTGCGCAACATGAGTAGGTAATTTTAATGAATACAAAATAATAGTGATGTTTGACGAACACCCACCCGCTATTACGTTATTGCATTGCAAGTCGGATGAAAAGTAAACCCCGCCGGGTCTTAAAAAGGAAATCACAGCGCCAACGCCCAGTAAACATTGACCCCCCTGCGCTATATATTCCGTATGTCCCGAATGTCCTGCAGTCTGTGAAACTCAATATGTCCAACATGTGTTGACTGCCGCCCCTCCAAACACCATCCATCCATCCATCCATCCAACCATCCAACCCCCGGCTAAAATGCTAATGGCATTTGCACTCAAAACTCATCATGGCCTCCGGCCACGTATAATTTCATTTTCATTTTCATTAATTGTTTTCCATTTGGAGCGACAGGACAGCGCAGGAAAGGAACGGAACGGAACGGAAATGAAAGGACATCTAGGGGTATCCGTGGGTGGGATACGAGATACGAGCTACGAGATACAAGTACGAATGCGGATACACTCACAAATCCACCCAGATGATAGATGATGATGAATAATGCGATTCGGTCGAGGGACTCGGCCGCAAAATGCAAATATATGCAGGTCGGGGGTGTGTGCAAAGCCAATGGACAGGCCATAAAACACGCCAATGCAGGGCCATAAATAAGCAGAAATTATGATCCACAGATGGAATCTCCTTAATTAGAAATGCCAGTGGTTAAACGGTGATCAGGTGACATTTGCTCTTTTAGTTTGCTGAGTTTCTGCTTAATATATCATTCTTAATTTATCAATCATTTATTATTTTCCTTATTTAGACAAAGTTTTTTCTTATTTTTATATAATTTTTTACGTACTTTATTTAACTTTTAAGTTATATATCATTTTTTTTTATCAATATACATATATTATTATTATAATAATAACTTTTAAGTAATATATAATTTTTTATCAATATATATTTATTATTTTTTTATCAATATAGAAATATAGAAATATAAAGGTTAAATGAAATACCTGAAAAATTAGGTATGTACAAATAAGAAAATAACATGGATAAATAAAGAGAATAATAAAATATTGATAAATTAAGATCAAATATATATCATTATTAATATATAATTTTTTTGTTATTATTTTTTGTAATCGGATACGTTTTTCAGATATTTTATTTACCTTTTAAATAATATATTCTTAATTTATTCACCAATTAATTTAAAATATCTGCAGTATAAAAACAAAATATTTTTTTGTAAGCTCAAAAAAAGTAAAACTATTTGAAAGAGAAAGAAATAGGGGTTCAAAACATAATATATACAATATATGTGTATTTTTTGCCTTAAAGCTTTTTATTTCTTATAAAGCTTATAGTAAATAATGAGTGAAACAGTAAGCAAAAGCGTGAAATCAATTTGATTTGGATACAGAAAGTAGGTCAATATGCTCCCCAAATCCTCATTAGGGATCCTAAAAAAGCCTCATCTATTTTCTATCAAATCGATGGCGGAATTGATATTGGTTTTGGGGTTTCCCGGATGCACTTCCCACTGGCAACTTGATGGCCGTCGCCCACTGAGCTGGGTTCATATGCTGGATGTGGATGTGGATGGGTGGACTGGATGTGGACTTGTAGAGCAGTTGGGGCAGTGGTTCTGTGGCTCTGTGGCGACAACAAAGTGCTCGCTGTCTGGAACGCCGACCGCGTTGTCGCCACTCCGTGTCCTTGGCGGTGGGTGGAGATGGGTGGCGATGGGTGGTTATGGGTGGCAAACGGATGGCTTGTAGAACGGTGGCCCCCGTTTTAATTGCTGCTCTTTTGTTGCACCATTTTAATTTTGCATTTGACACTTGTTGTTAGTTTTCCTTTCTCCATTTCTCCCATCCATTGCATGTAATTAGCATTTAAATGCTCGCAGCACGGGGGCCTTGGCAACAAGTTTTAATAACTCCATTTGCCATCCGTGCCGGGGAAATGCAAATATGTTTGCCAGAGAGAGAGAGGAGAGAGCGGAAAAAGTTCTACTTTCCCATTTGCTTTCTGCCATTTGCTATTTGCTTTCTGCTGATTTGTTTATCTATTTGTTTGTGCCTGGCCTCTGTGGACGCGGCCAAATGAAAGTAAATAATAGAAGATACTCAGATAATTGCACAGTACTTGAACACAAATGAATTTAATGAATAAATTTAGTCAACTAAAGCAATGTAGAAATTCTTGTTAAATTGCATTTGTAAAATGTATGCTACATTTTTCTTTGCAGTGTATAATATGGTGCCCCCCAGCTTTATCGACATTTCCACGAAAGTAAGTTGGAAACCCTTTGGGATTGAAGCAGCATCATCAATAGGATAAGGGATGTGGGGGGGCGCGGGGGCGGGGTCACCTCCACAGTGACCTTGCTGAGCTGGATGGTCTTGGTCTTGGCCAGCGATTATCCCGCCGGGAGATGCTGTAGGTCAACACACACAATAATAGGTGGAAAAGCAAGCCATAAAAGCAATCCCTAAAGTTACCGGCGAGGGTTGCATTTTACACAATATCCCTTAAACATTTGTATATATTCTTTTATATTCTTGCATATACTTTAATAATTATTTTAATAAATATAATTTTTAATTTTAATAAAAATATTTTTAAAATAAATAATATTTTTATATATTTTTTAATATTCTTTAATAACTATTTTAATAAATATTACAAATTTTTTTTATTTTAATTTTAATATTTTTAAAAGCAATAAATGTTTGTATATATTATTTAATAAATACTTTAACATGTTTAGATTTAAGCAAAATAACTAAAACTCACAAAATTATTTTTTAACTTATTATTAAAATTTTAGAACAAATTTAAAAAAAGTACATTTTATTGAATTAAAGAGGATATATGTCCTGTAAAAATCCAACTAGTGCTTAGTTTGAATTGAAATTCTATCAAAAGGATAAGTTAAGATTTCCCTGCCAATTTAAATGCCAATTAAGCGGGCTTTAAATTTCACCGGCCCACCTGGCGTATGCGTAATCAATCAAGAGGGCAAGTGAAAATCAAAATCCAGGAGGAAGCCAAACGCACCAAACTCATTTTCGAATCCCCGTGGCAAATGAAAAGGGAAACTCTCGAGCAACGGAATCCAGAAGCTGCGCAAGAAACTTTATCAATTATCCCCGGGAACAATCAAGAGCGAAATTTGCCGCAGTGAAAATCAATTTCAGTTTCTGTCAAGTTCGGTGAAACTTAAGGGGATGGAAGGGCGACGGCGGAGAGAGCTTGGGAGGGTCCTTCGTCCTAGGAGAGAGTCCTCTTCCTGTAATCGTAAATTCATTTGCCCCACCAAATGGCAATTGATGGCTTAAACAGGCTTAATAACCATTTTGGGCCACACACACACGCGCGCAAGGTCGAACCTTAATTAAGGGGAGCGGAAAATGGGGGAAAATGGGAGGAAATTCGGTGGGGAAAATGGTCGCCTCCCCCGTGCGGTTGGCTATTCCTGGCCGCAGCAGCATTTTAAATAAAATGTTTCTATTTCCATCGCCCCGAAAATCTCTTGCTGTTCGCTGGTCCGCACTTTGTTTCGTCCTGCCACTCGATACTTTTATTTTCTGACGCGGACACGGTTATAGATGTTTTTCGGTTTTGGGGCTTCGCTTAATTTCGGTTTTATGACCCCGAATCGCTTTTGTGGCAGTAACACGAAGTTATGGCTTTTTAAATGGATTTTTCGTGAATTTTCTTTAAGAGGTTCTTGTACTTTTTTTTTTATAAAATTCTTTAATGTAAACAAATATATTTTTATCCAAAAGCTATAACCTAAATGCTCTTTAACTGTTTTTCCAGCACAAAAGCATACATATTTGGTTCTTTCTTACCGGCTTTTCCATCTGGCAACTTTCATAACTATTAATTTTCGTTTGAATTTCCCCCCATTGTTCAAACGCTTTTATCTAAAATCAAAATCTAAGCACATGGCTGCCAATGTGTACGTATGTATGTATATACAACGACTTGTGAGTTTATCAAACTGACTACTTTTTTATAGAATTAAGATAAAGACTTAAGTGGTCAATGGCAATGGCAGGCAGAGAAAGTTTTCAATCTGCAATAAAATGAGCAAAATATTGGTGTATTTAATACAAGTTACTAACTTTTAATGAAGCTTTAAACTTTTACTATATTTTTTATATTGAAAAAAAAAATCAGATTGATATGTGTAGTTTACATTTGTAATGATAAAGTTATTTATATCATTTTTATCTTATTTTTTTCATAATTTGTTTTTACAAATACTACATTTGGTATTTTAAAATAAAAAAAAAACTGATATGATAAAATAATAAGTTGATATGCTTGAATTGTAAATTTGACATTAAAAATATCGTTTGTGAAAAACCTTTTATTGGAATATTTTTTTTACTATTTTCTGAAAATTAACCCAATTTTATATTGATATTTTTTGGGCATTTTTATTTTATTTAAATAAAATATGTTTGAAAAAAACATCTTGTTTTAATAATTTTTTCTGAGTATACAACTCATTAAACGACATTGTATTGGATAGACATATGTTGTTTCGTTTTGCCTTTGCTTTGAATTCAATTGTGTGTGTGTGTTTTTTTTTGGGCTTGCTATCTCGTAGAAAATGTAGAAACACCCGCATAAGCAGATAACTAAATAAATATGTACATGGGCAGAAACTGCGACATTAATTACGGTCTAATGTCTTTGTACATATTGCGTATTGTGAGTGTGTGTGTGTTGGCCCCAACACGCAAACTGCATTAAGTGCGGCTTGTTCGCATTCGAGTAGACCGCAGCCAGACCGGAGGAAAACTTTGACTCGATTTTCCCGGGAAAGTCCCTGGGGCTGGGGAATCGAAATTCGGGGGAGACGGGGCCGAGACCCTTAATTGAACGGAATCGGCGGGGAAAATTAATGTCTGAGTGCGCTTAAATGGCCTCGAATCCACCAGCACAAGGAAAGTAATAAGCTTCATTGTTGAGGTCCTTTGCGCCTTCACGTTTCTGTTAAAATCAGAAAATTCACATGTGTGTTCCGCCACGCAAATGTTTATAAGCAGTGGCGCATCCAGGATCTTGTTGTAGGGGGAATTTCAGAATAAAAAGTTTGTTGCATACTTTTTGAATACCACATTTCTTTGAACTTTTTACCAAAGTATGTATGTTTATAAGAAACAAAGTAGGCTTTTCCCATTCGCAAGATTTCAGGTAGCTTTCAAAATTTTCTAAAATTTTTCTGATCTAAGAAAGCCACGCCTTGAAATGTCACTCCCAGCCCCTATATAAGGCCGTCCGCCCCGTACTAGAATCAGTCTACGCACACATCTCGTCGAGGTAACAAGTACAAAATTCCAAAGGAAAAAAAAATACAAAAATTTTCGGTCTCTTTTTCGGTGAACATTTTTTACGATATATTTTTTAATACTAGTTTTAAGCATAAAGTGGTTGAAAAATGTGTGTTAACTGTTACGAGTTGCGTTTGATGTACACTAAGGCAGACTGGCTGAATTATAACCCCTCGTCAGGGATTACACTACATAACATTACATAAAGTGATTAGAAAAAATGTATCACTGTACGGGGTCGCTTATGAAGTGCACTTAGGATCTAGCTTTTAAGCCTGGCAATCTGGCTGTATTATGATGTTTACAACCCCACGTCTGGGATCACACAACCGGAAATGACTTCAATCTGCATTGGAATGAGCAAATGACTTCAATCTGCATTGGAATGAGCAAATGAGCATTACACGAATCTGAAGACGCCACACTTCGGGACTGCATTGCATTTGGTAGGTATTACCATGTAATCGATATATCGATATATTCATTAATCGTTATATTGGATCGGCTTAGTTTCTATGAGGAAACTGCAGGGGCGGTCGAGCCGGAAGCGCTTTAATCATTGGAAACACAGAAGCAGAATAGAGAACAAAATCAGATGGAAGAAATTCACAGTTCCGAAATTCCTGTATCTAAATTTTCCTGGATCAAGATCGCCGTGTAGACACCAGTCCCACTACCTTAGTTGATAGAAGCGGTGAGTTGGAAAATATCTCACTTAATATTTATTATATTATATTAAATATTATACTATATATATTATACTATACTATATACATATATTATATTATATATTATTTATTTATCCCTGCAGTCTAGAGAAGCCTATGATCCCGCAATCTTAGATGATATAATCCAGGCGCTTTCTTTCAAAACCCGGAGACGAACCCCCTTCAGCCAACCGACGACTGGAAATACACGGAATTGGTCCACAAGTAAATCGAACGCCTCTTTAACCATTTGTAACTATTTTTTGGTCATAACTATTTGTAAAACAAAAATACACTTGAAAAAAACTCATTTCCGTCTTTTCTTGTCTCTCTATAAATTCGGGAATTTACGGGAACAGGCGCAAATAATTGTCCAAATATGGAATGGCATACCTTCCTGAACTCGTAGTTAAATTCTCTGCAACTTGGCATTTCCAGTTGAAAATTTTATTTTTTTGAAATTTTTTTCAAAAAATTTTGATACATCCCCTTATAAAAAAGTGAAAAAATTGAAAATTTTTTAAATCGCCCGGAAAGTGCACTTATATCAATTGTCGGGTTGTTATCTGCTAAGAACAGTTCGCCGTTTTCATTTTGGACCATTTTTGCAAAACTTATAGCAAAAAAAAATTTAAAAAAAAATCAAATTTTGTCCCAAAATCGAAATCTTTATTTTCCGAGATAAAAAATCAGTATTTTGGGCATAAAAATAAAAATAATTGTCCAAATATGGAACGGCATACCTTCCTGAACTCGTAGTTAAATTCTCTGCAACTTGGCATATCCAGTTGAAAATTTTATTTTTTTGAAATTTTTTTTCGAAAAATTGTGATACAACCCCTCATAAAAAAGCCAAAAATTTGAAAAATTTTTAAATTTTCTAAATCGCCCGGAAAGTGCACCTATATTAATTATCGGGTTGTTATCTGCTCAGAACAGTTCGCCGTTTTCATTTTGGACCATTTTTGCAAAACTTATAGCAAAAATAAATTACACAAAAAATTAAATTTTGGCCAAAAATCGAGATCCTCATTTTCCGAGATAAAAAAGCAGTATTTTTGGCATAAAAATGAAAATAATTGTCCAAATATGGAATGTCATACCTTCCCGAACTCGTAGTTAAATTCTCTATAACTTGGCATTTCCAGTTGAAAATTTTATTTTTTTGAAATTTTTTTCAAAAAATTGTAATACAACCCCTTATAAAAAAGTCAAAAATTTTAAAATTTTTTAAATTTTCTAAATCATTCGGAAAGTGCACTTATATGAATTATCGGGTTGTTATCTGCTCAAAACAGTTCAAATTTTTTAATTTTTTTCAAAAATTTTGACTTTATGAATAAATTACGAAAAAACTATTGCAAATCATCATGCAAAGGTACGCTAACATCTTTTCAGTTCGGGGAAAAGTGTAAATATATAAAGGATAATCCCTTTAAGAGTTAAACGTGCCATTCGCCACCTACAAAAGTGATTTTCAATGCAAGTAAATAGGGATAAGCAGGGAAATCTGTGCAGTTTTGCCGTTTAATGAAATACCAGAGACGGAATGCTTTGCAGTTAAGTCGGCGGGGCTTCCTCGAGGATCGTGGCGATGGAGCTGCAGTTTTCTCGCCCACGCCCGCTGGCAAATGCAATTTGTTGGTCCTTGCAATTAAAATTATATGCGCTGGGTTTTCCACAGTCAAGCACCACCACCGCCACCGCCCTTGCCCCCTCAAGTGACCTCTGAACTTTGCGCTAATTCTCCTTCTGTTCGCCGCGCCGGGAAAACGGTGGAAAACTTGCAGTTCTTCCTGCGCCGTGGGCGTTTCGCAGTCAAGTCTATGCAAAGCAAACATTGCACGGGGCATTTAAGCAGCTTACGATGGACGAAGAAGCAGGAATCTGAGCAAATCGTGCTCGAACCAGCTGGCAAGCAGGAAAGCGCTGGCAAACAAACACGCCGCCGCCCACCGGAATGCCTAATTAGGACGAGCAGAAACAGTTGCGTTTTCTATTTTCCATTTGCCATTTCAAATGCATCAAGTGCAGGGCCCGCAAAGGTCAGAAGGCGTGGGTAAAGTATATACATATGTATATGATTGGGTGACGCATGATGGATATGGATGCACTGACCTTTGGCTTCAGCTCGACCCACGACTTTTGGCGCTCGATTAAACTTGGTTTAAATCGCAAGAAATACGCCAAAAAGCAGGCAACACTTCTATGATTTTTCATTTCTGGGGTTGTTGTTTTCAATTTTGTTATCCAAATATTTACTAAAGATAGCTTAAATCATTACAAGAATCTCCTCACATTTTCTGGCCTAAGCACGACCCACGCTCGATTAAACCAAAATTAAATTTGCCAGAAATGCGCCAAAAAGCATGCAACACTTTTGTGATTTTTCCATTTCAAGCGATTTTAAATTGTATATTTTTTATAAAAATATTTTTTATAATTATAAGAAATTCTTTAAATGTTTCTCAAACAGTTTCTGCAGATTTCCGACTGTTTTTCCAGCCCTGGCATTTTTTCAAACAAATTTCGATCTACTGCCATTCATCTGTCCATCCAACTATCAGTTCAAAAAAGAATTGCCAAACAATGCGATTTCTTTTCAAGGCATTTGATTGACATTTAGGAATGCTCCCCTTTGAAGAAGTTGTGCTATTTGATTGCGAACCCCCCTCTCTCTCCTGAATCTTTGAAGTCCTTGCTAAAGGACCAAGTTTCGTGACACAACTGGTGTATCGAGGGGCTCTGCTGTCTACCCCAAAAACAAAAAAAAGAGCTGAAAGGCGAGTAGAGCAAACGGGCTGACATGAAATTAATGATGACCAGACAGTGGATTTTTAATTTTGAAGGAGCCTAGCTTGGGCTTTAATATTAATGGCAATGACAGGACGCAGGACACACGCACGTCAGGATAACGACTCTGTCGCTGACAGTAAGCCCACACTTTGATGGCTTTGTCATGAAAGACAGAAGGACGTGCCCAGAACATACGGTGTCTAAATTATGGCACCGAATATACCCTCTAAATTATACAAGGAGTGTATGGAAAATTATAGAAACTTAAACAATACCATTTCGTTTTGCTTAGCCCAATTAAAATATAAAATTGTATATCATTAAAATCGATGATAATTTTTAAATAAGGCTTATTTTAAATATTATTTTATAAATAAAATATAATATTTTAATATTATTTAGTGCCATCATGCTCGAAAAATCGCCGAGAAGCATGCAATACTTTGTGACCATTGCTTTTACACACACGTGCGGCTCACACAGACGCATCGGCAGTGGCACACACACACTCACGCAGGGCTTTCCATTTGACCTCTGTTACTTTTACTGTCAACGGGGCGTTAAGTGCACGGTCGTATGTACATTGGGGTGGACCAGTTCAATATGCCAGTCGTTTTTAATAACCCATATCTCACTACGCGATATTTGCACTCGTTGAACGAGAAACCAGAAGCTTTAAAAGCAATTAATAGTTGAAATTTAACATTTTTGAGCTATCTTTTGATATAAAGAAATCTCTGAAGTTTGA
The DNA here is from genome assembly GCA_037075245.1 of Drosophila mimetica. Taxonomy (NCBI): domain Eukaryota; kingdom Metazoa; phylum Arthropoda; class Insecta; order Diptera; family Drosophilidae; genus Drosophila; species Drosophila mimetica. Next base: position 19,168,329 of record JBAMCH010000005.1, on the reverse strand, counting down.
AATCGGTTTAATAAGTGGCAAAAAGTATGCTTTGATTTATTTTTAGTTGGTAGAAGTGAGGATCTATGAGAAAATAAATTGCGCTATTTTGTACAGCATACTTTTAGGCACTTTTTAAATTAAAATTTATTTTAGGTAGGTTTTAGGGTTGAAAGAAAATATATTTCTGGTCCATAATGAATAGTTTTTTTTTTAAATATCTTTATTAAACTAAAATTTTAATGTTTTAATTTCTTTCTCAACCCATTTGACAATTTTCTAGTTTTTATGGCGCCTGCGACTCACTGTGATCCCTGATGTGCGGCAATGGGCGACACTGAGCCAGAACTCAGCCAAGTCAATCTCATCGAGGCCGACTTGAGACCACTGCTCACCAGCTCTTGGCTCCTGGCTTTTAGCTAATGCCATAATTGAGCAATTGATGATGGCCACATCATCATCAGCAATGCCAGGCGATGGCCACGTCATCGGGAGTATCGCGAGTGGGCGGTTATGGTTGGGGTTTTGCGTTTGGGTTTGGGTTTGGGTTGGGGGCGCTTCGGTGTGCGAATGGCAAGGCCGAGCAGCTAAAACATAAACAAACGCCCCCGCCTTGGCAACGCCATGCGGCACCTCGAATTGCCGCCTTTCGATGCCACCGCCAATCGAGGTTCATTCATAAAAGTTTTACGCCCGTGCTCATCAGTCGGTTGCCCAGTTTGCCAGTTTCGCAGTTGGACGAACGGAACCCCCGCTGCACTGAGGTCCCCGAACACCGGACATTGGACTACGTTTCAGATCCCGGGAGCAGAATGACCGGAGTGGAGGATAAGCCACGGGATGTCCGTTCCGTCTGGCACAGAAGATACCAATGAGGAACGGACAGGAAAATAAGCAGAAATGGCATTATCAAGACGACAAAAATAATATAAAATGTTTAAAATTATATTCAAAGTATTTAGTGGATTAAAAATATTTTAAAAACATTTTTTTTTAATTTTATAACTTTTGTTATAATGTCAAAAAATATTAAAAATTTAAATCATTTTATTTTAACTTTTATTTTGGAAGAATAATAATGTAATGTAGACACTTCTGGCTAAAAAAATATAAGAAAAAAAATGTTTTTAATTTTCTTTTTAAAATTTTTATTTGTTATCTTAAAATAAAATAATATATTAAATCTGCTATACCTGGAAAAAATGTTCACAAAATAAATACAAATATTTAAATTAAAAATAATCAATTTAATTTTTTTGATTTATTTAAAGCAAATGGTTTCGTCGAAAAACGGAAGCTTGAGCCAAAGGCCAAAAGTCGGGACCATAGAGCAGGTGAATAAATCGAATTAAAATATTGAATTAAATTATAGAAGTAATTAAGCAAGTTTACCTGTTGCTTTAATCAAATTAAAAGCACTTTCAGTGGCTGGAATACGAGTGGCGGCTACTCCACTGAAAACGAGGGGTGTGGCTTATCCTTATCCCAATGGCACACACTCACACACAGATAAATTGAGCAAAGAAAGGCGGGCCAGCGGAGCAGCAGCATACATATTTGTGTCCTTGACTGTGTGTGACTGGGAAGTTAAAGCAGTTGCATTGATTGCCAGGGATTAGGATTACCGGGAAATGCAGCCATAAACCCAGCATCCTTCATCCACCGCCCACCTGACAAAAACCTGCTCAAGTCCTGCACACCTGAATGAATCGTATGTCTTATATATATATATATAGGGGCATATTGTATATATATTTGCATATGGAGCTTTCATCGCTTTCATTGCTTTTATCGCTTCAGCCGCTGCGAGCGGGCGGAGTCACGAAATTCTTGCGAAATTATAAAATATGAATAGCGATGCCCGAATGCAGGAATTATCTGGCCAGCACACGTGCTCGCATCCTCCACCAGGGTGAATCTTAATTGTAGCAACAAATATGGGCGGCTTACACGAAGTGTGGAAATGGAAAATTGGTGAAAACCCAGTTAACCTGCATCTTAAGTGAATGATTTCATTCTTACAATATTAAAATGTGTTATAAAATAATGGAAATGGTATTGCCATATTCTATTTAATATATAATATTTAAAATAGTAAACATATTTTTATTAATAATATTTATCTATGAATTTATGATCTATGCATTCCTTAAAATACAGAAATCCCTGAAGTTTAAAATATCTTTAAATAGTGCCAAAAAGTATGCTTTAATGTATTTTTAGTTGGCGGAAGTGTGGATCTATGAAAAAATATATTTGTACAGCATACTTTTGGGCATCTTTTTATATTACAATTTTTTGGTAGGTTTCAGAGTTAAAAGAAGATATCTTTTTTTCTTTTCTTCTTTTTTTAATTTCTTTATTAATATAAAATTGTATTTTTTTATTTCTCTTTAAGCCCATTTGGAATGGTTTCATTTCTTTTTTGAAACACCCTTTAGGTATATTAATATTAATATGTAGGTATGCCTAAATCACTTTATTTTCCAAAAAAAACCTTTTCCGTATATAATTCTTAATTAACCTAATATTTTTGCAACTAAAATTCAGCTATACTTTTTGCCACTCAGACATTGTTTACCGTTCGCCATGAATTAAAACTGCGTCTTTGTTTTAAAGCATAAACAAAGGCAGTCATGGGGTTTTAATGCGTATCACTCATACGCCCCGTTTGCGCTTGTTACACTTCTATTAAGCTATGTACAAGAGAAGGAAAAGTGAGTTGAAAAATCTATAAAATTAAAAAAAAATGTATTTAGCTTGTTTATATTGTATTTTAAATTTTTTATAATATTTTAAGACACTTTGTTTTGTGAAAGACAGTACTTTGTATCCAAGTTATTTATTATTTTATGTTAATCTAAGGGATTTTAGAACTCTTTCAAGTTGCAGTTCTGTTAAAATAGGTAAGAGAAACAAAGTAAAACCCCATTTTACCCCGATGAGGTGAGGATTTTGAGTGTTTGGGGGGCTCTACTTTTTCAGGGGCCGATCACTTTTATTACCTGCACTGGTTTGCACCATTTCGTGGCGCTTCTCTGGCTGCGCGTGGGCGTGTGTTTGGGGCTTGCGGAGATTGCCCAAAGCTTTTCGCCGTAATTCCGCTCCTCTTTACGCGCGCGTAAAATGTATTTCGAAAATTTGTATTTGTTTTGCGTATGCCGACGAGAGCAAAGTGTCGCCTGTGGCAGCGTGCGTTTTCCTCCTCGCGATTTTCCTTTTCCTTTCCTTTTCCTTTCGCTTTTCTTGTCCAACTAGTTGCTGTTGTGTTGGCCCTTATAAATAATTTGGCTGCCGCCGCAGGAGGGGGGGTGGAGGGGCCTCCCGCTCGCCCATTTGGAGGACGAACTTGGACTCAACTAGCGGACACACACAATTACACACAAGTGACTCTCGCTGACTCACTGACTCACTGACCAACTGAACTAACTGGGCTCAGAAGCCAGAAGACCAGCGACAACAGAACAAAAAAAAGAAACAGCAAATCGGTGGCTTTTCCAGGCTTCGGTTTTTCCCCAAGGAAGAGCGCCGAGTGTGCACGCGACCAACTCCGCAGCGAAACTGAAGCGGAAACTGAAACTGAAATCGAAATGAAAGCCGAAATGGAAGACGGCCGCTGCCAGCAGCCAGCAACATCGGCGGCAGCAACATGAGACTGCGAAACGCGAGCAACATCAGTGCGAGCAGCAGGAGCAACAATTACAGCGGAACCTTTTCAAGGTAGCTAGAAAAAAGTTAGATATATATTACAAAACAATAAATACAACATTTTAATTAGTATTTAAAATAAATATATTTTAGAAAATTGTGGAATATTATTCTACACCCCTGGAAAAAACAATAGAATACTCTTAAAAATTATTAAAAGTACTAAAAATATATTAAATAATATCATATATGAGCTCTGTAGTATTAGTTTCATACTAAGTATTAAAAAGTTTATATTCTATAATGTAAATTCTATAGGAAAAGTTTAATTTTAACACTTTTGACAGTATTAATTTAATACTCATCTGAATAAAATATTTTTAAATTTTAATAGTTTAGAATTTATATACGAATCGTTTAGTTTCTATGATCATTTTTTTCGGTGTATATTTCCATTTCTAGCAAGATGACCTTAGGTGCATTTTCCGCATTTATTTTCTTCAAATCCCGTTAGAAATTCCCGCTGAAATTGCGCCAAAAATCATGGCAACACTGTTGTAACAGAGGACCCAACAGCAGCAACACATACAGCAGCAACATGTACAACAGCAACATCAACAGTAAAACAACGAAGCTTATAGCCCCGCACTCTTTGCACCACTCACCCTCTCTCCGTCGCACCTTTCCCGTTACATTTCGGTTTTGGGAGCTTTTCGCACTTCACCCCCCTCGCTCACACTTTCAGGCATCGCACACATACACACACGGCAATAGTGGAGGTCAAGATTCCAATAACTATTTGAAATGTTGAATAAATAATTATAAACTACAAACATTTCTTCAAGATTTTTTAGTACTCCTTAAATTATTTTTAACGAATTTAAAATCATTTATAAATAAGTCTAAAAGTATACAACTATATATTATAACTTCGAAAGTCGAAAGTCTTCAATCCAAGAAAGACGAACTTTTTTTCTCTGAAAACTTTTAGACATAACATTTTATGATCATAAAATCATCTTCCACATAATAAAATCTTCAGGAAAATATTTAAAATTAAAAAAAATCTACTACAAAATAAAGTAAAATTCCCATTTATAGTTGGCTAAATTTTTTTAAGACTTAACATTTTTTTTTTTGGTAGATTTTCTTGTATCTCTATTATTAGGACCGCTGCTGTGTGCCTGTGAGTGTGTGTATATGTGAGCTAGCAGTTTGCTGACGTCGGAGTCGCAGGCTGTGTGGCGCAAAATCCAGCCACAAGCAACAGGACAGCATGCCAGAATGCCCTGCTGAGCGCCCCCACTTCACCCTCCCCTATCGTACACCCCCCTCCACAAGGGAAAGACCCCCCACCCCCTCTTACATTTATGCACACAAGTCTGCCCCAAATTTGGATGAAAACATTTCGGTGTAATTCGTGGCCCGCTATTGCTTCGCATTGAGTTTGCGCCCTGGCCATGTAACCCGCAACCTTCTGCCCAGCACCACCCTAGGTCCACCCTAAGCCACCCTAGGCCACCCCCTGCTGGAGCCATTAGAGTGCTTAACATAACCTGCTCACTGCGGATTCGTGTGTACCGAAATATTCCTCAATTACGGTCTCAGGTGCAGGCAAAGCTAGTTTCAGTGTTGGCTAAGCTGGAATCCTGGCGCAGCATATTTTCCACTTTTTGCGGGGGTGCGGGGGTTGTAGTAGCATCCTGCTGTTCAGCAGAAATATTTTCGTAGTAAAAGCAACAGGACGCCGGATAAGGGACGCTGCATTCCAGGGGGGATTTGCCAAGTAAATGGAATGCTGCATTTTTGCCAACTTCCAAATGACCTCACAAATAATATTTAACATCAAAGGGCAGACTGTACTAATGAAAAGAAGGAATTTAGAGAATTGTAATAAAAATCTCGGATGCCACAGAAATGCTTTGGAGTTTTGAAATCTCTTCTAAAAATGTCTAAAAGTATGCAACACAAAGGTCCTATGAAGTTCTAGCTATACTGCTTACTTTTGGACACCTTTGTAATGATGTAATGATGATTATAATTATAAAATACTATAATATGTTTTCAATTCAAATATACCAAATATACATTTATATATATATAATATACATATATGAAATCATGGTGAAATTCGACGTTGTTTTTTTATTGCATACTTTTAGACATCTTTATAATTTTTTTATATTTATAATGCAATAAAACACATCCGAAAGACTTATCTCCAGATTTCAATCATATTAAAATAAATTAAAAAGTAAACCTTAAAACCTTTTCTTTCTTGTAAACATTTTACATAATTCCTTTTATTTTGTTTTCATCGACATGGTTGCGGTAAATTATACATTGATCGGTTCTTTGTTTTCCTTTTTTCGGCTTTCATGTGGTTTCGTTCGCTTGAAACAATGGATATTCGTAATATTCATGCGTATGCTATATGTTTTGTGGTTACAATCGTGGGTAACGTAATATTCTATATGCTCGGGGGCTCTATAGGTGGCGTCTCTACACAGACGGGTATAAATACATATATATATATAAGTATATATATATATATATATGTGGTAGCTTAGCTTGATTACGATACAATATTATATAGCGAGAGTTCCTGCCTTGCTCTTCGGGTTTTTAGTTCGTTTTCCTTTTTTTTCGTCGTGGTGGATCAGATCAGTTGATCTTCTGTCGAATATGTGTATCAAAAGTGTGGCCAAAATTTTTTGGTTGGACTCGACTGACTTTCTTTATCCCCCGGTTTTTTTTTTTTATTTCCCCAGCCAAGTGTAAAATATATCTCCTCTCTCTTTCTCGTCCGCGCTAGCCGTCTCTTTCTGTTGCCTGCCATCTCCTTCCCTTTCGTTATGTGTATATATGTATATATATATATGTATGTATGTATACGTTTTTAGCGCTTACAAAAATATCAATATTCAAAGAAGCAACAAGAAATCACATTAAGTATTTTTTTGGTTTTTCGTTTTCGACGTTAGTTTTTATGTTTTTCCATACACAAAAAGCGTGCTACTCGCATTTTAACTTAGATTCCACACAAAGTGTTTGATCTATATAGTTCTATATAATATATAAGTTGTATATAAGCCCAGTGGAGGGATTTTTGGTGCGCCTGCACTTACCAAAAAACAACGAAAAACCGGATAGAAACTATGTATGTAGTTTGCCTGAGAATAGCAACGAATCGGGTTCGATTATAACAATACACGGCTAACACATTCCGTTTTCTCTATATCTATATGCTTTTGGGTTAATATTTGTATAAATATTAGTTTATCATATATATATATCTATGTATATATATTTATAAATATATATTATATTGGGTTGCATATTAATTCTGCTAATACAAACGAACTCAACGTTTCGCAGCCGTCAACAATAATAATTTCGTAACATAGTTTTGTGGGCTTATGTGTCTCGGCAATTGTTCGATTTACCTATATAGAGTTGTGATCCCAGGATCCACCTGACGGGCAACTCGAGTACAAAATGTTTTCTCAACGCTTGCAGCTACAAAGGGAAAATAGGAGAAAGCATTGCAATTTAATTCAGGGTTGGGCATTGAAAAACCGTAAACATTTGAAATCTCCTCTTTACAAAATTCTAATCTCGTTTTTGGAATACCTTTGGCCATTTTACACGAGGATGTCCTTGTAAAACTCGGATCTTTTAAAACGATATCCCTATAAAAACTCTTCTCTCATAAAACAATAATAAATCCTTAAAGGTTTAAACATTTTACATAGTTTTTAAAGTAATTCCTAAAAATGAACCACAATTTTACGGAACTTTAGAGCTTGCCACGCCTCCTCCCCCCGATATTCTCTCAATGCGTGTATATAATATATATGCGATAACTGGCCAAATCGATAACATAACATTAATAACAACAGTTGGCCGCAGTCGCAGCCGCACAGCATTGCCATATATAGACGATATCTAATACAATATCCATATATGCACGTGATCCACCTCCTGGTTCTCTCGAATATACAAAACGTATAAATATGCAACTGCCTGTATATAATATAATCGGTATATGCATGTATATTGTATAAGTATAAATAGTTTATCTTTTACGTTGTTCGATTTCCACATTGATTTTCTCTCGTTATTTTCATCTTCTTTTGTTTTTTTCAGGTCACTACAATTTCCTTAATTTTGTTAAATTTCTTTAAGCGATTCCCAGCCGTTTCCAAAAAAAAAAACCATTGCGGATTACGGGAAGCCTCCTCCTCCTCCTCCTCCTCCGCCTCCCGAAAAACCTCAGCGAGAGCCTCAGATAATTGCCATCTCTAGGGTGCAGGTATGTTATATGCTATATGGGATATATGTGTGGTATTGGGTATATGCTATATGCCTTCTGGTTGTGTACCCCTAAGCGATTCTACGATTCTATGCTCTAGGTGCTAGCTACTTAGTACATCGTATGCTCAATACTGTTTTGGGAACTGAGGTCTCCAGGAACTGACGATGGATGACTGATGATGGCCCCTCTCCTTTACTTGTTCTCGATGACGGTCTGCAGTTGGAGGACCAGATTCCGGGACAGTTGCAGAATCGAGGGGGCGTTGTGCCGTTCGGCCATTTCTAAAAATAGAAATTAACAACGATTTTAGTAAAATTATAGATAGTACACTCATAAAAATAACCTGAGAATTTCCATAAAATCTAGAAAAATCTCTCTTGAATTTTTGCCAAAGGTGACCCCGCCTTTGTTTTAAGAAATTTTCTTTTAGAAAGGCACCTTTAAAACAAGAAACAAATTTTCGTAAAACAAGAAATGTAATTCTTGTTCTTAGGGTGGTGTCTATCTTTTTTGAAGAAAATACATTTCTTAAAACAAAAAATCTTCTTTTAGAAAGAGGCCTTTAAAACAAGAAAAAAGTAATCTTGTTCCAAGAAAGAATATTTCTTAAATTTTGGGCTTAGACTTCAAAAAATTATCAGAGCTAAAACTGGTTGGGAATTATTCTAAAATTCAAAATTCTATTTTTAAAGGTTGTTTTTTCTCGAATTCAAAGGCGACTTCGCCATTAAAAACGTAGCCATTTTTTTTTCGTAGACAGCCCAAAAAAAATGACAGATTTGAATTTTTAAGAAAACTTCTTTCTTGAAATGTTTTATCAAGAACGAATTTTCTAAAAACATAAAATATTTTTTCTAATTTTAAAGGCTGACCGATTCAAAGGCGAGATTTCAAAAATGTAGAGAGACATTTTTATGAGTGTATACGATCTAAATGCATTCGAACCATTGAAGAACTTGATGACATCGGTAAAGTCCATGCTGTTCGAGAGGATGATGTCGCGATAGGTCTCCAGCAGGGCCAGTGCGAGAAAGAGGACGAAGTGACTGGAGGCGACGTGCTTGGCCGCCCAGATCACCTCCCACACGGCGAAGACATCATCGTAGATGAGCTCCCGCTTGAAGTCGAGCAGGAACCAGCGGTAGCAGAAGTAGAAGTGCGTGTAGTCGCCATTCGAGTCCATCAGCTCGTACATCTCCGAGTCGAGGATCTGGATGAGGGATCTGTGGGGCAGAGGAACTAACTAAATATAATATTCCCGACTAAACAAATATATAGATACCCACCTCATGTTGGCAAAGTGCATGTCCATGGCCCCGCCGCTGGGGAAGTTCTCGATCATGCGCTCCATGAGCTTGCAGAAGCAGCTGTAGCTGAGCGACTCGTCGTCGAAGATGACCAGGAGTGGGGCCACCAGGTCGCACATGCCCTGCATGTAGCCCACGTCCAGGTGCTCCCACACGTACGTGGAGATCACGTTGCGCAGCTTGTCCAGGTTCTCGTTGGCGAAGTACCAGTAGTTCCTGTCGCACCGCTGCACATCCTTCTCGATCCGATGCAGATTCAGGCCGAACTGCTCGAGCAGCTCCACACTGTAGACGCCGCCATTGGAGCTGGCCGGCGAGACGCAGGCGGACTTGGGCTCCTGCAGGGCATCCAGGGAGGCCACCACCGTGATGTCCTCGTTGAGGGGCGACATCAGGCTGGTCTTGCGCGAGGTGAAGTCCTCGGTGGGATCCTCGTCGAGGGCGTCCAGCGAGGCTGCCTCTGTTATTATCACCGACGTGGCCGGCTCCAGTTCCTGCTCCTGGTTATCCAGCCTGACATCGTCGGCACTGTGGAACTTGCTCAGCTCTCCCGGAGGAGCCAGCTCCTCATCCCCATCCTCCTCGTCCAGCTTGGCCTCCACCATGTCCACGAACTCATTGCCCACCGTCTCATAGCTGCTCGTCGATGGGGAACTCTTGATGCTCAGCATCAGGATATTCCCGCTGCCATCCAGACCCAGGCCCAGATCGTTTTCGTTCTCCGAATCGGCGAAGCAGTTCTCCTGCAGACGCAGTGGCTCCATGTTGTCCTCCATGTTCTGGAACTCCAGAACCAGTTGCTCGCTGAGGCGCGGCATCTCACGCTCCTCCTGATCCTCTGGCTCCTTTGCCAGGAGCTCCTCCTCCTCTGGATTATTGGGCTCATGCATCTGCTCCTCCTCCTCCTGCTCCTGCTCTTCAGCTTCCTGGCCCATTTCTGGCTCATCGAACAGATCCCCTGGATCGGATATATCCGAAAAGTCATTGTCATCGAACACATCATTCTCGCCCTCATCCAGGATTAGCTGTTCGCGATCCCCGTCGCCGCCATTCCTTTGCTCCAATTCAAGTTCGCGACAACCGTTGGTGAGTTTCTGGTGGGGATTCGAGGTGGAGGAGCAGGAGCTCGAGGCATTGGCCGCCAGGCGGGCCTGTTCAGCACTCAATTTGGCCACGGCCAGCGCCGTCTTCTCCTTTTCCCGCTGACGCACAATGGCCTCCACCGCCAGCCACTCGCTCATCGTCGTCTCGTAGTAGTGCTTGCAGGTCTCGTCCTGCTTCTTCCGCTCCTCCGGCGTCGAGCCGAAGGCGTAGTGGCCCAGCAGATAGGGCCACACATCCTTGCGCACCTCGGGCTCCACGCCGCGAAAGTAGACCAGGCGATAGAGCTCCGTTTCGCCGGTTACCACGCCATCCTCGTGCATTTCCAGCCACTTCTCGCGACTCAGACCGGTCTCCTCCTCGGGCACTGGTGCAGAAAATTCAGGTATTAGATTCGATTTCGAAATATTATAGGCAAGAAATTAATAAAAAAAAATATAAAATAAGGTAATCCAACTACCTTATTTACTATATAATTTAAAATTTCATAAGAATCATATGTTGCTTGGGAGATATTTAGCATATAATATTTATATTATAAACTGTGCGTCTAGAATATGTAAGATAATAGATTTAGTATGATCCGAACATAGAGATTATAAGGGAGAAACATACATAAATTTAAGTTCATTTTGGTACCATTTTGTATACAAAATCCTATCATTAAATGTATTTATTTAAGAAATATTAATGTTAAAAATATTAAAAATTAAAAAAAAAAGATAAAGCTAACAGAAGATACAATTCAGCTTCCTTATTTGGTTTTATATTTTTTATTTTACAAGGATTTTAATTATTGAACAAATATTCAAAAAGGAAAAATAATGCCTAGAATTATTTAGATAATAACAAGAACCCATAACATTTTTTTATTACTTTAATTTAATTACAGTACTTTCTTTTATAAGAATGTCGATATGGCCAATGTAAATGGCATGTAATTCATACCCACATCGTTTTTATATGAAATACTCATCAAATTTACATTAATTAAGGTCATTTTCTCTCTCGGAAACTCTCTCACTTCGAAAAAGAGAGCAATACGCCATATGGAGAGCAAAATGAAACGAGAAAGACACTTTCGAAATTACGTACTTCGAACATGATGTTTACATTTCGACCATATCAATTTTACACGGTCCATATCAAGTTAAAATTGATCTTAAAAAATGTAAAATTGACCTACGTTTCGTATCGAAATTTTTTTGTGTGAAGGTTTCATTATTGAAACCTATTTTTATAAGTCCTACCTATAAATTCTATTACTTGATCTAGTCTTATCTTATCAGTTTTAGATATTTCGGTTATAAGAATTATACTTGGCCCCAAAATGTAATGCTGTAGCTATTATTTTTTCGAAAATCTAAAGATAATTTCTGATTCTTCTCAATAGCTAAAGACACTTTCAGGACTACAAAGCACTTGAACTCACGATCGGGCATGATGCGAACGTTGACCAGTCCTGACAGGTGGGTGCGCACCGTGGAGAGGTGGCGGCAGTAGGCCAGCCAGCCGTAGAAGGCCCGCGAGATGATCTGGCGGCGCATCGTGGAGCAGACCAGCTCGATGCTGGTGCTCTGGCTGGCCTGGATGAGCGGCGTTTCGCAGCTGCTCTGGTCGATGGAGAGGCTCTTGCTGGAGCAGTCGCTGCTGCCGGTGGTGGAGCAGCTGCCCAGATGCTTTCGCCGCGGACTCGAACGCCCCAGCTCCAGGATGGGATGGCTGGCCACTGGAAGAGAGACCGTATAGTGAGTAACTGAATCATCATCATCATCTGATCATCCTGCGATTTCTTACAGAACTCCTCGTGCTGGCACTTGCTGACCACGCGGAACACATAGTCGATGGGCGTCTCGTCGACGGCCGCCGGTGCTGTTCCCGCCTCACTCACCGAGGGCAGCACGTGCCTGCGCACGCTCTTGGGCCACGGGAACAGCTTGCCAATGCCGCGCTGCGACCACAGCGGTGGATCCAACATGCCGTGCGGCAGGAGACCCGTTTCCAGGCAGCTCAGGAACGCCTGCAGGTGACCGCCCTCGGGAAAATGGATGGGCGGCCGCTGGACGCCATCCTGACCCACAAGGATGATGGTGCCGCCGGTGTCGCCGCCACGATTCTGATGGCAGTGCACATAGACGATCTCGTCCACATTGATATTCAGGGCGTAGCTCCAGTAGAAGCTCTTGTCGCCGCCATCGCCATCGTTGTAGCCGTTCATCAGTTGATTCGGCGTCCACTTGATCGTCAGCGACTGGATGCTCTGGTGCAGACTAAGGTAGCCGGGCATCGGCTCCGATACGTCCTTGGGCAGCACCAGCACATTGTTCTTGCCGTAGAGCAGCGTGGTGCGGGAGTTCTGGTGCAGCGACTCCACGTAGTCCTTGGCCACGCTCGCCGGCGAGCAGGCCTTGAAGGAGCCACTGCTCGTGTCCTCCGAGCTGGTGTGCAGGCTGCGCTTGAAGTTGATGATGGGCCGGTGGGTGGTGGGCGGCGTCCGGTTGCCCGAGCTGATCCTGTGACGCTGCACCTGGTTTGGGGGAGGGGAGTAAGTAAGAGAAACGGTTCCAAAAGAGCGGGCTTCCTTCAAACACTCACCAGCTCATCGGCACAGGGATCGGACCAGTAGTGGTCGGCAGTCTTGGCCCGGGTGAACTCGAGGGCGCAGGGCCCCACCAGCAGGGAGCTGAGTATGGAGCCATAGTCCGGGTCGGCGACCAGCGCCTCGCGATCATAGTAGCTGCTGGCATTGCTGACCAAATGCTCGATGATCTTGGCCAGCCGCTTCTCGTGCAGGGCCAGCCGTATCCACAGGTACTTGCCCAGTGGGGCTATGGATCCGCCACCGCCGCCAGCGGAGGAGCCCGTGCCCGCTCCATTGGAGACCACCGTGTTAATGGTGGTCACCGAGTTGCTGCTCCCACTGCCCTTGCTCAGCAGCTTTGGCTTGATGATGCTGTCGCTGCTGGAGGAGGAGCGCTTGCCGCTCACCGCATGCGATTCCTGTGCGAGCTCCAGTTCGAGGAGCCGCCGACTAACGTAGTCCGCCTCCGGGCAGATCTTGGCGATCTTCTGGATCAGCGCCGTTGTCGACGAGGTCTTGAACAGACCCAGAGCCCGGCGGCGTAGGCCGTGACTGAGGCAGGCCTCGACGGCGCCGCACAGCGAGGTCACCGAGCTGCTCTCCTCGTGGACGTACTTCTTGGTCACCGCCTCCTCCATCAGCTGCTTGACCTCCTTCTTCACGCTGGCTATCAGCCGCTCCTTCAGTTCGGTCTCCGCTGGAAGCAGGGAAAGTAGAAGAACTAGATGTTATTTCAAGAAGATTTGGGAATGTAAAATATTAATATCGTTTGCAAGCAGTGGAAAGCAGTGGCAAGCAGGGCAAGCCAAGCAGTTGCTTGAATATTAAAATAAAACCAGAGAGAACGGTATAGTCTATTGCATCGACTATCAAATACCTGTTACTCTGCTAAAGCAAGCAGTGGCAAGCAGGGCAAGCCAAGCAGTCCAAGCGGAAAATTCATTATTTGCTTATAACTTTTCACCGAGTGGTCTGATTTAAAAAAATTCGTCTACATTTGCTTAGGTATTAATTACACTTTAGATTTAACTTTCAAACTGTGGGCACTGTTACATAGTGGCGCCATCTATTCATTATTTGCCTATAACTCTACGAGTAACGGGTATAACTAGTATAAAATAAAGCCAGAGCAAAACGGATTAACTAAAGGGCAAGTCCATCTTGTCCACGTAATTGGTAGTGGCTTGGAAGTTATTTGCCTTCGTGCGGTTATTGATAATCCCAGGACCTCTCCTAACGACCGACATGACACTTCCACGCCCATCTTTTATTTCCCCACAGAGAGAGAGAGAGAGCACTCGTAACGGAGCCCCCGATAAATATGCTTTGATTGATTGCACATGCCATGGAGGGCACACCACCGCCGCCTCCAGAAACCTTTCCAATCCCCAGTATTTATACCCAATGTCCTGTCCCCAACTCGTCTGGGATTGCGTTTACTTTCGTAGTCCGCCGACCGACCGACGTCAATCATTTTGTCATCGCTGTCAATTTTTGTTTCGTTTGCTTCTGTGCACAAAATCGTCCCTATGCTTCACTGGCGGCCCCATATACCATCATTTGTTAGTACATAAATCTATGGACGCACACAGTGCGTATGCGTAATAAGTGAACTTTTTCCATCAAGAGATCTCTTACAATGTGGAACATATAAATGTAATATTTTTGGATTATTTGTTGGAAAAGAAAATGGTAATTTTCAATTAAATTTAAATTAAAACAATTGCCTTGTTACCAAAATATATTTATTACTCATACGCAATGTATACCAACAATCTAAAAATCTTATTTAAAAAGTTTGCTAACCTGTTGCGCTTAGATATAAAAATCCTAAGCTTAAAAAAATCTAAAAGTTCTTGGATTTTCTTAGGAGATCTCGAACTCTGACACGCACTGTACACGTATGTAAATGTCCCGGCATTGTTCCATATACAAATATGCTAATAGGATAAAACGACCACGAAGTGGGGAAGCCCAAGAAGGAAAATAAGAAAGAAGGATGGAGAGAGAAAGAGAGCGATTGGAAGACGAAGGGCAGGGCGGGCTTCTAATTAGAATGGAAATAAAGGATTTACGCCGCTACGTGACATGGCCCGGCAATGTCCAGGACACGGGACTCAGGAGCCAGGACTTGAGAGCCGGAACCCGGGACATCGGGACAAAATCGATGGGGAAAACTTTTTAAGAAATTGCAACAGTTTTGTAAACAGAGAAAAGCGGCAACGGTGCAGCCTCAGTAAACAATTACGAAAGTTCAGCACAAAAATGCCAAAATTCCTATTTAAAAAACATTCAAAAACAGTCAAAAAATATTTTTTTTTTAATTTATATTACTTTATAATTATTCACTGGACAATTGTTTTAATTTATAAAAATTTTACAACTTTAAAAATTATATTTACGTACGAGAAATAAATAAAATTGTTTCCTAACTTTGGATTATTTAAAAAAACATTAAAAAACAGTTTAAAAAACATATTTCTGTAATTATTATCACTTTTAAATTACTCACTTGACAATTAATTTAATTTATACAAATTTTACAACTTTAAAAAATAAATTTGAAATATTTTAGATTTATTTAAGACATCTGAAAAAGCATTTTTAAAATCTTTGAAAAATTCCAGTTCCAAACATTTTGAAAATCTTGAAACAATTCAACATACCACACTTTGCCTGTAGAAACCACATTGGGAAAACGCGAGAAGGCAGAAAGGCAGGAAAATGCGAAGTGCATTCGGGCACATCGACACATGCACTAAGTTGTTTATTTTCAATTCCCGCTGCAATGTGAGTGAAACATTGCGATAAACAGCGATGTCTGTGTCTGTGTGTGATTGTGGAGGTGCAGAGTGCACGGCGCAGATGTGTGTGTGTGTGTGTGTGTGTAGTAACCTTGACTTGATGCTAAAAAACTTCCTTGAATTCTAACCTACAACAACAGAGCGAGACGCCAGAGAGGGAAAGAGAAAGGGAGAGGGCAACACCTGCGACGCTACCAACACAAATACATGCCCAGGCACAGGCACACGCACACACTTGACCCTGAACAACATAAAACAGCTGATGACAGGACGAAGGGCAGAAAGAGATGGCAGATGAGACGCTGAAAGGCGATGCCGCGCTCTCACTCCCTCCAGCTCTCTCTCTCTCTCTTTCTATTCTCCAATTCTCCATTTTCAGAGAGGGATGGCAAATGAGAGTGTGTGAGTGTGCGTGTGCTTCCTCTTTAATTTGCCAGTAACACAATAACAAAAACGACGACATGGGAGGGTCCCTCACACACACACACACATCATTAAATCCCATGCCAGGGCGGCCATATTGCTCAAACATATGTTTGTTACCGTTACCCAACAAAAGACGCAACACACACGTTTGCCAGCATGTGTGTGTGTGCACAGGGGGAAAAACAAACAAATAAATAAAACGGGGATTTAATAAGGGGACTGTGTAGGGATTTTTTGGGGACCTTGGTTTTTCAAATAGTAAAACTAATCTATAAAAAATTATTTTAAATATATTAATTATAACAAAGTACTGAAAACATATTTAATTAAATACTAAATTATTATTTCGTTATAGATCTGTTCATATTTATAAGCTGGCAATATTTTTAACAAAGTGAGCAAATGCAACAGTGCGTATACGTTATAAATTATTACTCATACGCATAGTTGCCTAAGAAGCCCTTAAAAGTATGCTATGATTTTTTAACTCTTTTTTTAAAGCCATAAAAATGATAACGTCTCATTATAAGGCTTTCTAAAATGGGATTAAACTTTATTAATTCATTCATATTTAAGTAAGGCGAAAAACAATTAAAAAATATGTAATTAATTTCTTTTAAAACGATAATCTGTATCTTTGATCATATCATTTTCAGTCCTTTATGGATCTTCAGTTATTAAACAAATGATGTAAAATTCTTAATAATTTACTTGGGCGACCCTGCAGCTCTCTCCTAATATCACAACAAATGTGCAATATTTCTCAAGCCATTATAATCGCGTTTAGGTAATGAATTTTTGAGCAGTGTCTGTGGCAGGGAGGGGAGTTTCTGAGCAGCACTGAATGGTAAACGTGAGAAAAGAAACCCGGACATTGTGCGCGCTTCTCTGATTACATTAATTGCCGGGCAATTTGATGACTTTCAAATGAGAGGGCAGCCTGTAAGAGGGGGCGTGGTCGCCAGAACTAACCGAGCGTAATCGCATCGAACGACGTAATGCAATTACCGGTTCCATCCGGCCATATATACATACATACGATATGTACACGCTATATGTGGCTAATTAGCTGAGCAAGAAGGTAAGGACACTGGCAAGGGACGGCTGGCGAAGCGAAGACAAACAGCAGATTAATACCAAATTGACCTATTGGCCGTGAACTTTGCATTTCGCATGGTCAGGGTAATACCACTTAATTGGCAGTGGTTGATGGCTGATGGTTGATGGTCGTTCATGGTGGCAGTGGTAGTCTGCGGCCTGGTAAAAATGCCATTCAATCGATTCCAATTAGAGCAGCTTTACCTGTGATCCCCCCTGAGTGCAACCCGCTGTCCAGCAATGGTTTTTTCTTTTTGCCTGCTTAATTAATAAGCCGTCTCGTGCAGTTGCAATGGCCAGAGATTTTCTCAATTTCCGGAATATATAATGGCATATAAAATGCAGAAAGTAATTACCGGGGGAAAATGAGAAACGCAATGAAAAAGGGGACATTAATTGGACATAAGTCAATTAAAAGCAGCTGCACAGCGTTCGAGTGCATAATACCTACCTACCTAAATTAAAATACCTAATTTAATAATTTATAATAATATAATAAATAAGGTAAGCAATTCAAATTGGAACTCACGATAAACTTCAATGATATATCGCCACAGAAGTTAACTCAATCGCAAAGTATTATTCAAAAAGTTCGAGTCCAAGGAGCTGGACTTTATATACATGCGTGCGTGTGTGGGTTCATGTCTATTCGGATGTTTACCCATATTACGGATTCCATACTCCCTATAACATATAACATATAACACCACCCTGGCGAGTTCATTGAAGCAATTACAAAAAGTTTCGTCTGCCTAAACTTTTAATATACAGTGAACCACTGCATATAGTGCTTATCTTAGGAAATATATTAACAAACAAAAAAATAATTAAATTTTTTATTTCATCATTATTTATTTAAAAATTATTTCAAACCATTTTAAAAAGGAAAGAATATTATTTAAAAATTTTTATTTTTAAGATCTATACAAATTTGTAGAGTACCTTTAAATGTGTGCCCACTGTACTCGTATATTTTTCTTTGCTTTTTTCCTTTCTTTTCTTGCAGAAACGACGCCAAATCATTTCACTTTCGCACCTTCTACGCATCAACGCTGAGAACAACAACAAAACACACTCACACACACAAACAGAAATCCTGGCATTTGGGCATTTGTATGTATTTGTATGTATGCATGATATGTAATTGGAATTTGCCACTGTTGTTGTTGCCAAAATGTACACAAAAAAAAAACAGCTCTATATATTTTTAATTTGCGTGTTATTTTTAAACTTAGATTATGGTTTCAAGTTATTTTTGATTTGATAATTTTTAAATGTATATTTTAGAAAGCCCTAGTGATTTGGTCTCTAATTTTAAATCCGAACAATAAATACCGGAAACGGATATTATTTTTTTACAGCATACTTCTAGGCTATCTTTTTTATTTGCATTTAAAAATTCGCAAATATCAATGGTATATTTTTACTAAATAAATTATTAGAGAAATCAAATTCATTTCTCCCCGTGTAAGGACAATAACTGTTTCTCACTCACCGCTGCTGGCGTCGCCTGTGGCGTTGGCAGCGCTGCCGCCGCTGAAACTGTGTAGCATGTTCATTTGTATTGGTGGATGATGGACGCCCTCTCTTTCGCACGCTCGCTCTTATTTCTTTTTTGTGGTATATTTCTTGGGGCAAACGGTTTCTCTCTCTGCCAGCTGCTTGTTTCCGTTTTTCTTTGTGTTTCCTTTATTATTTCTTTGTTTCTCTCCACCTTCTTCTTCTCTTTTTTTTGTTAACAAAAATCGTGGTATCAAAAATTTTCTTAGATTCGTTGTCTCATATTTTTTGTTGGGTTTTTTTTTTGAGTCGTAGTTGTTGTTTTGCTACATTTTTACTACTACGCACGCACACACACCCGCACACGCACACACACTTATATAACAACAACAGAGTGTGTGTGTGATGATGCTGCTGCTTTGTTGTTGCTGTCGATTCCTTTTGGTAGTAGTTATTCACATTTTTGCTGCATACTTTTCGGCTGTTCCGCTCTCCTTTGCGCTTAGTGCGTATGTATGCGTGCTGCTCCTTTTGGTTAATAATATTTTGTATTTGCTGTCGTTTCCTCCTTTCTTTGTTTATTTTTGATTACTCTTCTTATTGTGTCATTTATTGTTTTTCCGCCACACAGCAGCTTTTCCGCTCTGCTCGCGATTGGACTCTGCTCTGGCCGTCAATCGACGCAACAGCGCGATTGTCAGTCTATCGATAGGCAGGCAATCCCAATCTAGGGTTCCCAGCCCATGGATAAAAAGTAATTTAAAAATATTCACAAAAAAATAAAAATTTTAACTGAAAATGCCAAGTTATAGAGAATTTAACTACGAGTTCGGGACATATTTGGACAACTACTTTCGTTTTTATGCCCAAAATACTGATTTTTTTATCTCGGAAAATGAGGAGTTCGATTTTTGGCCAAAATTTGATTTTTTGTGTAATTTGTTTTTGCTATAAGTTTTGCAAAAATGGCCCAAAATGAAAACGGCGAACTGTTCTGAGCAGATAAGAACCCGATAATTCATATAAGTTCACTTTTCGGGTGATTTAAAAAATTTAAAATTTTTTCAATTTTTTGACTATTTTATAAGGGGTTGTATCACAATTTTTTGAAAAAAATTTCAAAAAAATAAAATTTTTAACTGGAAATGCCAAGTTATAGAGAATTTAACTACGAGTTCGGGAAGGTATCCCGTTCCACATTTGGGCAACTATTTTCATTTTTATGCCCAAAATACTGATTTTTTTTTTCTTGGAAAATGAGGAGTTCGATTTTTGGCCAAAATTTGATTTTTTGTGTAATTTGTTTTTGCTATAAGTTTTGCAAAAATGGTCCAAAATGAAAACGGCGAACTGTTCTGAGCAGATAAGAACCCGATAATTAATATAAGTGCACTTTCCGGGCGATTTAAAAAATTTAAAATTTTTTCAATTTTTTGATTTTTTTATAAGGGGTTGTATCACAATTTTTTGAAAAAAATTTCAAAAAAATAAAATTTTTAACTGGAAATGCCAAGTTATAGAGAATTTAACTACGAGTTCGGGAAGGTATCCCGTTCCACATTTGGGCAACTATTTTCATTTTTATGCCCAAAATACTGATTTTTTTTTCTTGGAAAATGAGGAGTTCGATTTTTGGCCAAAATTTGATTTTTTGTGTAATTTGTTTTTGCTATAAGTTTTGCAAAAATGGTCCAAAATGAAAACGGCGAACTGTTCTGAGCAGATAAGAACCCGATAATTAATATAAGTGCACTTTCCGGGTGATTTAAGAAATTTAAAATTTTTTTAATTTTTTGACTTTTTTATAAGGGGTTTTATCACAATTTTTTGAAAAAAATTTCAAAAAAATAAAATTTTTAACTGGAAATGCCAAGTTATAGAGAATTTAACTACGAGTTCGGGAAGGTATCCCGTTCCATATTTGGACAACTACTTTCGTTTTTATGCCCAAAATACTGATTTTTTTTTTCTTGGAAAATGAGGAGTTCGATTTTTGGACAAAATTTGATTTTTTGTGTAATTTGTTTTTGCTATAAGTTTTGCAAAAATGGTCCAAAATGAAAACGGCGAACTGTTCTGAGCAGATAACAACCCGACAATTGATATAAGTGCACTTTTCGGGCGATTTAAAAAATTTAAAATTTTTTCAATTTTTTGACTTTTTTATAAGGGGTTGATTTTTTGAAAAAATTTTCAAAAAAATAAAATTTTTAACTGGAAATGCCAAGTTATAGAGAATTTAACTACGAGTTCGGGAAGGTATCCCGTTCCATATTTGGACAACTACTTTCGTTTTTATGCCCAAAATACTGATTTTTTTTATCTCGGAAAATGAGGAGTTCGATTTTTGGCCAAAATTTGATTTTTTGTGTAATTTGTTTTTGCTATGACTTTTGCAAATATGATTCCAAGTTAAAGCGGCGAGTTGTGTCGTTGGCAACTCTATCTGATCTGAATCAAAGGCGCGTTATTCAAAGTAAGATTTGGCAACCCCGCACTTGAAATTCAATTTCCCTTCCCAAAAATTCTGGTATATACAAATGGATTTGATTGTGTTTATTCTGCAATTAACGCCTCTCAAAGGCTTAAGACACTGGCAAGAGGTATCCGGTTACTTTGAGCTTATACTATGCGTGAATGCTTGCGTCAGAATGTTTGCGTATTCTTGAGAAAATAAGGAATTACTTCAAAAATAAACTAAATGCAAAGCCATGGAATATTATTAAATGGTGATTACAGTAAACAAATATATCATAGCGAATAAAAATATAAATATACCAATTAGATATATAAAACGGATATTCAAAAGGGTTAAAAAGAACTAAGGATATATAGTAAACTAACCGAGTTTTTGGCAAGAAAACAAAAGTAAGTAGTTATCAAAATGTGATGTGAAAAGGGCTTACTCCACCAGGACAACATCACCGCAGGTCATGTGCTGCTCCTTGGCCTCCGAATCTGCCTGGTCGTTGGGGATTCTAGTGATGTAGATGCCAAAACGCATACGACCCTTTTGCAGGCGGGCTATGGTGGTCAGCGTTTCCGGCGATCGTTCGCCGGTCCTTTGATTAATGCATATCATATCACAGCGCTGGCAGGGACCCTCCACCTGGAAGTGGATGCCCCCGATGGTCAGGGCCTTGTAGGCGAGCTCCTCGAAGGCGCAGCCCGTATCGATGATGATATTGGCTCGAAAGCGATCCACGGTCTCGTCGAGGGGTTCCTCGAACTGTAGCGAACGCACCGACGACTTGTTCAGCAGCAGGAACTGGGCCTGGTTGACCAGACTGAGCTTCTGTTGATCCTTGGACGAGTTGCGCTGGCCCGATTGCCGCAGCAAGCGTAGGCCCTCCAGGCCGAGGTTTTGGCACAGCCACTGGGCCACCTCGTCGCCGCAATCCAAACCTTCGACGGGCTGGCGACACACCTTGCTGACGCACTTGGCCGAGTCGGCAGCCTGATCCTCCAGCGACAGGGGCACTGATATGCTGGAATCCTGTCCAAATTGCAGCTCCAACTGGTCAACGCCAATCACTGGCCTGATCAGGCACAGTTCCGTGCAGCGCTTTTGGGTCAAGGCCATGCCATTCATGTCCACAATCATCCACTCACGATCATATTTCAGGCCCTGATCCGTCAGCGGCCACGAGCCCTGCGATTCGATCTTGAAGGCGGCACAGGACTTCACCGGAAAGATGGCCAACTGGAGGAGTTTCGGTCTCAGTTGCTGGACGCGCTTCTTCAGCACCGGCGGCAGTTGCTCCGCCTGCTCCTCGATGAACTGGATCCGTTGCTGCGGCCTGGTGGCCAAGTAACTGGAGCGCAGCATCTTGAGCAGCTCCTCCACATCCTGGATGGTGGTCATGTAGCCAAAGGACACACGCACCGCTCCCGTCGGCTGACCATCGATCAGGTCAAAGTAGTCGCCGCATATGCGACCAGCTCGCTTGTAGATCGCATCCATGGCCTCCTCGTCGAGACCCAAGTAATATTGGCACGCTCCGATGTTGCAGAAGCATCCGGTTCGCAGGAGTATGCCATGCAGAGCAGCCACACAGGCGATCTCACCGAAACCCACAAAGGATCCCGTTTCCGTGCGCACATTGAAGGCCACGATGCCGCCCTGGCGGGCTTTGTCCTGGTAGCCCGCCTTGTTGTACAGCTGGACGAGTGGCTCGCCATTGGGATGCTTGAGCTGCTGCAGCTGCTCCTCCAGGTACTGGGCCAGGCCAAAAACGTGCCTGCAAAGGGGATTTTCTGTTGGGATTTTACATCATATACTAAATATGCCAAGTTACCCACCTGGAAATTCTCTCCATGGTGCTGAGCTCGCCCGTTTTGGGCACCAATCTCTCCAGCGTGCGAAATCCCTCGAGCAGTTCGACAATGGAGAGGAAGGGCAGGGTGCCATCCTCGTAGCGCTGCTGGAAGGACTCCCTCAGCTGATGGTCCATGGCATGGGGATACGCATAGTTGATGGTGCCGCCGCCAAAGAAGCGTCGCTTCCCGAAGGCCTCGGCTCCCCGGCGACTCACCAGCAGGGCACCCACGCCCGTGGGATAGCCGAAGATCTTGTAGAAGCTGATGCACACAAAGTCCGGATGGTATCTATGCAGATCCAGGGGACTGGTGGCCACAAAGGAGGCTGCATCCAGACAGACATAGTAATCGTTGTGGGTACTATCCTCATTCCCCACCACAGAACCCCAAATGTGTTTGCCCGCCTGGGCGAGACCATCGTTTTGGATTTTTCCTATGGCATCCAGTGGGATTTTGTAGCCACTGAAGTTGCACTGGGCGGAAAAGGTGACCAGGGAGTTGCCTGTTTTTCTCGATCCCCCTTGGATAACTTTCCCCTTGCCGTTGGCCAACCCGGCAGAGATTTCAGTTTCCTTCAGCATGTATATACCATTTGCCTGCACCCTTTCCCGCATCCCCAGCACTGAGGTGTGATTCTCCTGGCAGAAGTGAAAGCCACCCGACGATCCAAAGTCAAAGTTATCCGCCACCAGGGACAAGGCAGCCGTGGCATTCGCCGTGAAGATCACATGGTAATTCTCGGCGGTAGTGTTGAAGAATTCCAGAACCCTGAAAAAAGAGTTGTTTTAATTCATTTTTGGATTGTTACTTTGGGAACCTCATATGTTAGTATCTTAAAAGAAACAAAGATCCTAATATTTCATGGTAAGTTTGGGTTCTTATAATATCATCATTATTAATTCCGGGTCGTTACTTTGGGAACCTCATATGTTAGTATCTTAAAAGAGATAAAGATCTTTATATTTCATGGTATTTTTGGGTTCTTATAATATCATCATTATTAATTCCGTGTCGTAACTTTAGGAACCTCATATGTTAGTATCTTAAAAGAGACAAAGATCCTTATATATCAAACGATGTATGGGTTCTTATAATATCATCATAATTATAGGGTTGTAAATAAATCCTTGTAAACAAGATTGAGATTACTTATAAGACCTATTGCTTTCAAAGGAAAAAATTAAATAATTTTCTAAATAGAACAGAAAACTTGTTTTTGTATGGAGTGTGTTTTTGGGGATCTATAAAGCAGATATTGTATCAAAAGTTAAGGGAGCAACAAGTACGTATTTTGAGATATTTGAGTTAGGAGAGTTCCTAAGTCTATAAGGAGTATATTTTTATAGATTTATTTATGATAAGAATAGAATATAAGGATTTCCCCTGAAATATGCCGTATGCTCTCTATAAGACCCCCGCAAGGGCAACCCAATGACAGAATATTACTAAACCCCTAGTGCTGTTCCATGATCTGTGGACACGGTTGAACTCACTTGAATCGCACCTGGTCCACGAAGTCGCCGGTGAGGCGGCAGGTGTGCGGATTGCAGATGACATTCCGCTGCAGTTGCTCCGCGGCGGCTTTCACCTGGCTCTCGGCATACAGAGTGGTGCCCGCATGATCCAGGTAGACGCTCAGGTTCTCTGTGCGATGGAAAGATATGCAGTTAGCGTCGAGGTTCGTTATCTGTTTACAGCGCGCCCATGGGTATTTCACCATGATATTCCCACTTACTGGCCAATCTAGAGAATTCCGCGTCGATTCTCGACTGCTCCGATGTGGAGAATTCCGGGCGATATAGCGACATGTTGGGGACTGTTGCAGTTGTTGGGGAATCGGGCCTTATTTATTTGCCACCGGACCGGCCATTAATCGCCGCATTTGTTGCGCCATACTCTTTCTAGGAAAAAAACAAACGATTCCAGACACATTAGCTATCAGTTTCGGTTGGTTGCTTGCAGCTGATCCATTGGGTATTATTTCACATGTGTTTTCTGATTAATTTTTCACAAGTTTTTTCTCTGATGATAAATCTTATATTATTTTAATTGGCTCTTTTACACTATAGAGTGGTTGAAATAAAAATATTAAATACAAATTTTAACTCCACTTATTTGTTTCTATGTTCTAAATATGCGTTTTAAAACCATTTTATATAATTTTATAATAAAAAACAAAAAAAGTTTAACTATTTACAATTAATAGATTGATATTTTATGATGTGATACTAAATTGAATTTATTTTTTATTTTCTTTGGATTTTACATTTATTACTTTTTAGATTTTTTTTACATCTTATAAAGCAAATTAAAATTTTCAACCTTATTTTAAACATCATAGGGTATTTACTAGTCACCATGTTGATTTATCGATTTTTCAAACATATGTTCACAGCTGATTCGTCTATCGATATCGCCTGCCTCCGATAACAGTCTGCGTTGAATTTTGAAGTTTTTCCCTTGTCATTTCACAATACCAAAAAGTTCACCAATTAATTGACTGCAAAATGGAGAAATTCGTGCGGGACACGTTGTCCAAGTGTCTGGACTGTGTGGTCACGGATCAGATGATGTCGTAGGTAGCGAATACTCCCAGATAAATGCCCTTCTCAACGGCTGAATCTCTTGCAGCGCCATACTGAGCATCAAAGATGACTACGAATTCGATAGTTACTTTGGCAATTTACTGAGCGAGGACGACGAGGAGCATCGCATGTTCCTGCTGAACTGTCGCCGCATGCTGCTGAGTGGCAAACAGCCGCGGAACAATGGGAAGAGTCGCACGCCCACCAAGCAGCTGGCGTCCACGTCGTCGCCCAAGGGCCAGATCAATCAGAATCCCAGCCAGGGAGCCAAGGGGAAGCAGGGAAAGTACGTGAATCTGTATGCCAGCGATGGCAAGGTGCAGGGCGACACCATATTGCTGAAGGGCCGGCGGCACTGCGACTGCCAGGCGGCGCAGCACAAGCTGATCAACAATTGCCTCGGCTGCGGCAGGATCGTCTGCGAACAGGAGGGCAGTGGTCCCTGCCTGTGCTGCGGCGATCCCGTCCACACGGCCGAGGAGGAGCAGCAGCTGGCCAAGGCGGCCAGGGAGAAGGGCGGCTCGAAGGCGGCCAGCAAGCAGGGCAAAAAGGCCAACAAGGAGTCCAGCAAGGAGGCGCTGGACAAGGCACTGGCCCAAAGGGATCGCCTGCTGGAGTACGACAAGAACAGCGAGAAGAGGACGACAGTGATAGATGATGAGCTGGACTACTTCCAGGTGGGCGTTGCCATAGAGAATACAATGAGATCTCTAACGAATCATCCACTGACCAACTGACCTTTTGCAGGAGAACTCCGTTTGGCTGAGCGACGCGGAGCGTGAGAAGTTCGAGAAGCTGAAGAGCGAGATGCAGGAGATGAAGCACGGCAGTCGCTTGAAGCGCAAGATTCGCGTCGACTTCGCGGGCCGCGAGCTGCCCGAGGAGCCGACCATTTCCAAGGAGTACGAGCAGCAGGTGATCAGCGAACTGGCGGCGGTCACCAAATCATCGGGTGGCGCCTCCAACTGGAGTGCAAACTCAATCACCGGCCACTCTGCGCTGTCGCTGGCACCCAATTTGGACATGGCCAAGCCGCCGGTCTACAAGCAGAGCAAGGAGTCCAAGAGTTGGCCGGCGCCGGCAGCGGCCAGCGATGGACTGGAGAGGATCTACAATCGGGTGCAGGACAAGGAGCTGCTGGAGATGCAGGACATGCGCCAGTGCCTGTCGATGCACCAGCCATGGGCCTCCCTCCTAGTGGCGGGCATTAAGAAGTGGGTGAAGCTATCTTTCTGGATATCCTATATTTCATGCTACTTTTCCCCGCAGACACGAGGGACGAGTGTGGTACAGTGAGCACCGCGGTAGACTGTGGATAGCCTCCACCTCCAAGGAACCGCACGCCGAGGACATTGCCCAAATGGAGGGCTTCTACAAGGTGCTCTACGGCGGTAAGTCTGGTATTTGTAAATGCTAAATCTCAGGAGTAACTTGTTAAACACACACTTTCCAGATCCGGATATCAAGTTCCCCACTCACTATCCCACCAGCAGTCTGCTGGGCTGCGTCCACGTGGACTCCTGCCTGCCGCAGGAGGAGTACAGGGAGGCCTATCCCAATGGCGAGTCGGAGAGTCCCTATGTGTTTGTCTGCACCAAGCCGGAGCAGTTGAATCTACTGCTGCCCGTTCAAGGCGATCACAAGATATGTAAGTGGTGACAGGTTACAGGTGCTCCTTTCTTAATTTTCTGTATTAATCCTTGATCATTTCCAGATGAACTCCCGCTGAAAACTCACACGGCTGCCTGCAAAACGTTGCTCAGAGCCAGGGCCAACAAGGGTTAATGCTAAGGTTCATCTTCAAACACATTCTTACAAGTCAAATGACAGAATCGCATCCAGAATCACCTAGATAATGTGAAAACTTTCTTTTTTTGGTTTGAAAACTTGAAAAATTTAAGTTCTTAGAGTTTCTCAGAAAACAATTGAAATACCTTTTCATATCTGTGAATAATAAATTTGATTTATCATACAAAAAAACCTAAATAAATCCTTATAAACCAATGTAACTACACTAGTTATTTAAAAATAAAAAAAAATATTTTTATATTTATATTTTAAATATTTTTTTTTCAAGTGTAACGATAGACGATAGCGATTATTTGCGACAGCTGTTGCTGAAGCGCTACTTTTCATTCTGTTTTGATTACTTTTATGTAATGGTGAAAGTGGAGGTGGAATACTGGTAAGGTTCATCGCTTCCAACGGCCAAGATCAAGTTGAGTAACAGCAGTCAATCCATCCTGCAGCGGTGTCTGCAACTTCAGCGGGCACTGCCAACTGCTGCGCGACTTCCTGCTGGCCTCATCCCCGGACTTGGACATATCCTGTCGCCAAGGACGACGCGGCTCCTTCGAGGTGGCCATCGATGGTCAGCTGGTGCACTCGAAGCTCTCCTGCCTGGCATTTCCACAGCATGCCAGTGTCCTGGCCCAAGTTCAGAGGGCGGAGCGTGGAGAACCCGTGGAAAAGGTCCTGGAGCAGCCCATCAAGGACTGCAGTGTGATGTGACGGCCCCGGGGAACTGACGCCGCTTTCAGTTAGCCACTTTACAAGCTTAGTATGTTGAAATATTTTAAATTTAAGGTTGCACCAAAGAAGACAGCACAAAAACATCAAGCGAGTTCTTAAAAAATACCTGTGATATGACGCTTTTCGAGTATAAATCACACTTGATAAGGGATAACCAAGGGATTCATTCTTAAACAAAGATTTCAAAAGATTTGATTACACTTTAAGGCTTCCCTAAACAAAGAGCTCTTAAAAATCCTATTAAATTAGAGATCAATCTTTATGTTCTTACATTTTATTGGGACATTAACATAAGGGCTACACAAAAAAAGACGAGGCTTCCACATCGGCAGCCAATCCTCTACCGCCTGTAGCGATATCGCTTGAAGTGGAACCACAGCTGAAATATGTTGTTGTGGAACTGGCAGCGGAAGCCCCGCTTGTAGCTAAACTCCCACTCGCGGTTGACGATCTTGAATGCGATGTCCTCGTACGGCGGCCCCGTGTGGAAGCGCAGCACCGCAAAGTCGCCGTTGTCCGCGCACGGAGTGAGGAAGTACTGCGGCGTCTGCGACTTGTCCATGAGGTCCGGATAGAAGATGTTGAACTTGTAGCCCTGCACGATCTTGGGCGGCGGATTGTCCATGTCGTAGTGCGTCTGATTGTACTTGTTCCACTCGAAGCCGGTGTGCACGCGATTGAAGTAGCGCGGCTTGCGCGGTCGGTACTTGTCGGTGGCCAGCTGCGGCACTGCATCCAGAGTGGTCTCCACACTGAACTCCGCCTCGTCGCCCTGCATTCCCTGGCGCGCCTCGTTGCGCATCCGCAGCTCCTGCGGCGTCAGATGGTTGGTGTCCACGCGCTCCGGGTGAAGGATTAGCAGGCGCTGCCGCTGGGTGCGCCGCTCGTCGTCCTCCTCCTCGTAGAGGGCTCCCTCTGCCTCCGGCTCGTCGTCGTCTTCGTTCTGCACTCGGCGCCCGGTAAACTCTTCCTCGCGTATGTAGCGTGGACTGTAGTTGCCAGCCTGGTACAGGCGCACTGCATCGCGCAGCTCCTTGAGCGGATCCTCTTCGTCTTCGGGTGAGCCCTCCTCAGGTGCCTCGGCCTCCTGTGTGTCCATCACCTCCTCCTCCTTGACCTGTGGCGGTGGCATCTCCTCCTGCGTCCCCTCATCGTCGTTCTCCCGCTTGAGGAGCAGCAGCTTTTCGCGCAACAGAGCCTGATGGCGATCCCGCAGCCGAGCCCGGGCCATGTGTGCCTTCAGTTGCGACAGCAGACTCTCCCAGTAGCTGATGTCCACGCCATCCGCGCGCCCGCTAATCTTGGCCTCGATGCGCTGCCGCATCTCCTCCAGCTGCTGGGCATTCTTGCCCCTGAAGATATCCGCCACATCCTTGACCACCGCCTGGTGAATGCCATCGCGGCGCTGGTTGAGCGAAGTGTTCTCCGCCTGCAGCTTCTGTTGTCGCTGCAGTTCGTCCTGCACGATGGTGATCATGTCGTTCCAGAAATCAATGTGCTTGCCCTGCTCCAGCTCCTCGTAGACCTTGATGTCAACGAGGAGATCCTCCAGTTCCTCCATTGGCAGGCCGTTGAGCAGGACATAGGGCTCGTGCATCTGCATCTCGAGGGATTCCTCGAGCGGCGCATTCCCGGCGGCCACATACTGGGCGAGCAGATCGATGGGCTTGGCGCGGCCATCGCGAATGCGGATTTCGCTGCGCAGACGGGCCTGCTCCAGGTGGAACTGATCCTCCTGGCGCTGCCATTCGCGGAACTGCACCGCCTCCTTGGCGCGCTGCTGCATCATGAGATCGTCCTCGCGCACCTGCCGCTCCAGCTCCCGCTCCTGGCGCCGCTTCTTGACCTTCTCCAGCTCGCGGCGGTTCTCCAGCTGCTTCTGCAGCGACAGCACCTCCACGGTTTTGGTGGACAGATTGGAGAGGCCCTCCACCTCGAGCTTCTTGCCCCAGTGGAATGTGGAGGTGAGATTGGAGTCGCCGAAGGGATTGTCCTCGTTGGAGTACGTCTGGTACTCGTTGTCCCAGCCCATTCGCTCGCGCCGCCGCTGCTCCTTGGCCTGCTTCTCGCGCAGCCGGCGGGCGCGCTTCTCCTCGGGCGTCTCCTGCGCCTTCAGCTCGTCCTTCTTGCGCTGGCGATCCTTCTGCTCGACGAGGCGACGCGCCTCCAGGGTTTGGAGCAGCTTCATCGAGCTCTTGGCCAGTGGCGAGCGGGGGCCACCGGGCGCCGCATTGGAGGAGGAACTGCTGGACGAGGAGGAGCTGGAGGAGGACCTGCGCCGCCTGCTCTTGTGCTCCCGCTTGCTGTCTCTATCTCTTTCTCTGTCCCTGCCCTTGTCCTTTTCCCTGCGGCGATCCTTATCCCTGTTGTCCCTGCGATCGCGCTCCTTTTCCCTCTCACGGTCCCGGTCGCGATCCCTGTTCCGGCTGCTCCTCGCATCCGGACTGCGATGATCCCGCCGCTCGCGACTGCGGCTGCGATGGCGGGACTTGGTCTTCTCCTTGGGCATCCTTTTTCCGGGGGATTTCTGGTTGAAATCCGGGAGAATTGTGAAATATAAAAAAAAACAATGCAGACGGACGGTGGTTATCGATAAACGATAATTAGAATACCCCTAATAGCCGTAGCGTTGCCACTCTTTTTAAATTAGAGATGTGCAAACGTCGGTAGACGGCCTCTGGAAAATCACGATAAAAATATCGATATATTGATATTTTGGTGCAGTTTTCACATCCCTATCGGACAAGTTATTTTTTTTAGTCAAAAAAAAAACGTAAACTCGTCAGATTTAAACGCGAATCTCGAAAAGGCCTCGATGGTTTGACAGCTCAGCTGCGAATCGACGTTCGATCTGTGTGAAATGTAATAAGTGGCAGGTGAAACGCGACGGGACCCCCTCGTCGCACTCCCCCTCCCGCTCGCACGCACAGCTCCTGCTGCGAGGGAAACAACAAAAACACCAGGAAGATGCGGCTAGGGTGCGAGCGGGATGGATAAATGCGCGGGGGCGGAGATGGAGAGCCAAGGAGAAAAATTCAAATCAAAATCTTAAGATTCATCCCTTTTTCCGCTTTCCCCCGTCTCCTTTCTCCTTTCCTCCATCAGCTGTGTTTCTCTTTTCTCCACCGTTCTTTTTTTTGTTGTTGCTCGCGTCTGTGTGCTTTTTTTTAAATCGTACGGTTGTTTGGCCAGCTAACGGTATTCCGTAATAAATGTTATTGTTGTCAGCCCGTTTTTGTTGTTGCAAAATATTGCGTGTTCCTCTCCCTCTACGCCCCCTCCTTTCGCTGACTCTCTCTCTGTCGTCCCTTCTCTTTCTTGCCTGCAGTTTATGCATGGCCACGAAATCGTGATTTATTCTAGATCTCAAACGTGATAAAAAACGCAAATACACCGCAAAAAGTGCGAATTTAAGTGCCAAAATGTGCTTAGGAATAAATTCAAACGTTGAGCTGCAAGAGCGTGTTAAAAAAGCATAATACTTAGTGATTCACTAAACTTAAAATAAAAGATAAAGCTAAACAATGGAAACTAATATGAAACTCAGCTTAAAACGTGTGCTGATGAATAAATTGTTGCCATTTAAAAGAGATTTTCAAGAATAGGTGATTCACAAAACATAAAATGGAACATTATTTCCAGAGAAATAATATAAACATTGTTATCAAAATGGGAAATTCCTCCCTATTAAAAAAATTCAAACTTGTGGCAAACACTCTAAAAAATATATTTGCATTTATTTAAGTAAAATTTTCAGTACACAAAAACCAGTGACAACTTTTATGCAAATTTAATTAGTAAATAAAGATGCCAAATCAGAAATCGCAATGCAAAATCACGATTTTTGCAATGCCACGCATAAACGCGTGTCTGTGTGTTTGCCACGTTGTTTGAGTGTGTGTGTGTGTGTGCTGCCGCTCTTCTTCTTTTGCCACGCAGCGACATCGCCTCGAATTACAATTACCTTTGTTTTTTGTTGGCACTTTTTACCTGGGCTTTTGTTGTTGCATTTCGTTTTCATTTCGTGTTCCTTTTTTAGGCGTACGTATGTGTATGTGAAAACAACCAAAAATAGCCAATAATAACAATAACAATTGCACCGTCATCAGGGGAGAGAGAGAGAGTCTCAAAAGAGAGAGCTAGTGAGAGCAGAGAGAGAAACCGGCAAAAAAATAAAACAGCTGAGTGTATCCTGTTAAATAAATTATTAAAAAAAAAAACTACCCTAAAAATACACAATATACATAGCTGATTTAAATATTAAAACTTAAAATATATAATAGTTAACATTTAATTCCTTAAAAAACCACAAAAACTCCTAAAATTAACGCCAAAATTTCCCACTAAAAATCCAGCCAAATAAGAAATAAAGACTCCTGGAAAATAAAAAAAAAACAAACCATAAATGCCCGAGAAGACTATAGTAAAACCATAAACAAAAAACCCAAAACAATCAGTCAAGTAGACTGCCATAAAGGATACACCAGGATAATACGGCAAGCTAACTAAACAACAACAAAAATCCACCATGTATCGCATCAGTCCAATTGGACGCAAATCGAACTTCCACTCGCGCGAGAAATGTCTGATTGGACTCGTCCTGGTAACGCTGTGCTTCCTCTGTTTCGGCGGCATCTTCCTGCTGCCGGATAACTTCGGCAGCGACCGCGTCCTGCGCGTCTACAAGCACTTCCAGAAGGCCGGGCCGGAGATCTTCATTCCGGCCCCGCCCCTCGCCGCCCACGCCCCCCATCGCAGCGAGGATCCGCACTTCATCGGTGACCGCCAGCGTCTGGAGCAAAAGATTCGCGCTGAACTGGGCGACATGCTGGACGAACCACCTGCGGCTGCCGGTGGCGGCGTCGGCGGCGGCGGGGAGCAACCTGGACAATTCCAGGCTCTCGCCCAACAGGCTCAGGCTCCCGCGCCCGTTGCCGCTCTAGCCGATCAGCAGGAGGATCTGGAGGAGGGCCAACAGCACGCCGCCATTCCCGTACTGGCCGCTCCGGTTCAAGGCGACACTGGCGGCGGCGCCGCCAGCCAGGCATCCGCCTCCCATCCACAGAGCCCCGCGTCGCAGCACAATCAACAGCAACTGCCCCTGGGAGGCGGGGGGAATGATCAGGCAGCGGACACACTGGACGCCACGCTGGAGGAGCGGCGTCAGAAGGTCAAAGAGGTAAGTGGTTCGCACTCGACTACTCCAAATACACGCCACGGGCGGTTTTCATATCAATCTGATATGTTTTGGTATTAAAAAGAGATCTTAGGATCTATGCTATGTTTCATTTTGTAATAGGATCATCGATAAGCCATTGTATCAGAATTTTAAACATGAATCTTAATTATGATATTTAAGATGGAAAGATATAAAGTTAAGATTAGTTGGAAAACATAATTTAACGTAATTTAAGGTCTTAGGGGATATATAATTATTCTGCTTATTATATAAAATTAATCTTTGATCTATCTGGTTTATTTTCTATGATCTTTTTCCTATGATCTTTGATCCATCAGGTTTATTTTCTTTAAATACACTGTTACACCACATTGTCATAATCTAAACCCTATTATGGGTGACAATCTCGTGAAGTATTCAACTCTCCCGGGGGTTATCGCTCTGGCTTCCCCAACTCAGCTTGATTTCGCACTGGTTTTTTTTCCGCGTCGCCTCTTTTCATTGCTCTAATTTGGCATTTATTTATTTTTTTCTTGGCCTGTGTATATTTTTCTTTTATTTTTTTTTTTTTTGCTACTTGGCAACGTGGGCAATTATCAACATTCCGCTATTTGTGTTTCCTCTGCCGTCAGTAGTCAGTAGTCCCATTCCCCATTCCCCCGACTACGTGTGTATGTTGGTCCCCTTACTCAACTTCCGCGGCAATCTGTAGCGACTAATTGTTTGTGGAGACGTCGGTCCAATGCAAAGAATGTCGCCCCGAAAGTTTTTCACGTTGGCCCCTAGTCTTCGCCAACTCGAAGAAGGGATTTCGGGAACAGGGTTTATGCGTTCGGGAGATATCACAAAAATGATGCAACCCCAAAGAAAAGGTTTACTTTTATAAATTGTGTATTATAAGAATAATTTATAGGGTGAACAATTCCTAAAAATCGTTTATACATTTTAGAAATATTTTATAACTACGATCTATAGGGTAAACCAATTCCTAAAAATCTTTTATACATTTGTATAAATTTAGAAATATTTTATAACAATTATCTTTGAGTGAAAAATTCCTAAAAATCTTTTATACATTTTTATACATTATAGGAATTTTTCACGGGATCATTGTTGTATACTATATCAATGATCTATACTACTGTATACTATATTATATTATAGTATACTATATTATACTATATATTATTCTATACTAAATTATACTATACTATACTATACTATAATATACTATCTTTAACTTCTTGAATTGGAAAATATCAATCGAGTTTTGTATTATAAAACAAAAAATCAAAGTTAAACCAGTTCTTAAGTGATCTCTACGATTCCCATATACCCCATTTCGGGCAATTTCTTCAGAAAGAACCCATTTTTCGCGTCGACTTAACGCTAACGCATTCATAAATACCATAACCAATTTGCAGGTCTCAGCTGTGTATATTTTATGCTTTCCTACGTGTCTAATTTTTTGCGCTGCCTCGCTTTTGTTTCTGTTTGATTCCACTGACCCAGAATCTGTGTTTCTGGCCGCGGGCGTTAAATAGAAAACAAAATCAGTGGACTAATCATTAAAATCAGCGGGCAGCGAAACTAGCATCTCAAGAGCGTGGGGACAGCACAGAAAATACATGCTGAATTAAAAAGAATCAAGCGCTGATCGTCGTCGTCATCGTCATCATCATCATCGCCGCCTTCGCTTTTGTTTTCGCTTCGGACTTGGGGTTCCACATTATATCTCGTTCTAATTTATGGCTCTCTGAATATGCGGAAAGTAGAATATGCGCCCGGTAACAAGAGGCAAATCAATTGAATTGAAAATTCTTGAGAATATCTCTCGTTGAATCGTGACAACTCGTCCCATTTTCCCAGTGTGGGTTTTACTTTTAGTCAATTCCAATTCTACTTCCAATTAAAGTGAATTGCAACCGAGATTCGATCGGTGAACCGAACCTCTGCCATTAATTTCCAGTTTCGCTTTCAACTCGTTAGAGAGCAAATAAAAAGGTATCCAAATGAAATATTTCGGCTGCTGGCCTTGCCCCGGGCCAACTGAAATCCCTCGGCTTTAGCCGATTTTTGCTTTTATTTCACCTTCGATTCGTGTTCTTTGTATCTTTCTTCTGTATCGCAACGCGAACTTGCTGTTTGTAAAGGAAATCCCAAAGATACGATCGGGTGTCCTTGTATAACAGTTGAGTAAATATCTTTAAAACCTCTAAAACCCATTTAAGTGCCTTTTAAATATAGTCATTGTAATTTAATGACAATATAAAAAGGTGTTTTTGGGACACAAAAACACTTATTCGGATAATACCCACGTTTACAGAAATCGTTCTTAAATAAAAGGTTCTAAAGGTGGTATTTTCTGTATAACAGTATAATAGCTCCTTATAAATCCCTAATAAGCTGTTATAGAGTTTATTAGTATTTGTTAAAAAATTGAATGAATTCCAATATTTAGTATTTTGGGTATAACAGTATAATAGTTCCTTATGAAGCCTTAATAAAATGTTATACCAGAACTAAAATTAAGTAACATTCGTCAAATATGATTATAGATACAAATAAAAACGCGATTTTTTGAAATATTTTCGATTTGACATTTGATATAAAAGTTCTACAGCCAAGACCTTGAATAGCAACCCAATTTTGTATTAGTGCAACCCCTAACCTGCTGAAATTGAATCAATAAACCTGACGTAGGCCGACAGAACCTCGCACCAAAGACAGATGGTTCCTGTAATGGAATTATGAGCAGATGACATGCGACATGCATGTGTGCAATGGACAAAAGCCGATGGAAATTTGAATTGCTACTCAGTTTTGAGTACCGCTCGGTGTCCCATCTCACTCGCACCTGAACGGCGAACGACGAACGGTTGACAGTTCTCGACGGGCACTCAACGAACCATTAAAACACGCATTAAAAACCCATCATCAGCTGGGCGCGGACGGTACAATCTGTTCACTGACCATATAGTAGCAGTCGTACAAAGTACATATTAAACATTTATAATTGTAATATCATTTTCAGGGCTAGTTGGGCATTAAATTCGCGTTGCAATTGCAACGCTGGCTTTGGCCTGGTTAAACGATTCCACTTTTGATAGCGAACAGAGATTTATTGATAGCCCTATTGTAATTCAAACTGAAATTAAAATGCAATATGAATGAATACATTTATAATATTTATTTTTAGCAAGTAAATGTGACTATTATATCTATGTATGTCCAGCATTTCAATGTACTATACAAACTGTCCTTGACCAAAACTGTATGAGTCTACGAAACGAAGCATAGAAATTGCCAACATTTCTATTCATGCCACCAGTTGCTGTGTTCTTTCGCCTCGAAAAATGTGGGCTGGGGGGCCTTAGAACAATGTTGACCCATTTGGGTGAGGTCTCTTTGTTAATTTAGTCATTGCGTACATATGTTTACACTGAGTGCAGCAGTCGAAAACAGTGGAGCTGGCTCCCAGCAAAAGTGGTCAATTAATGTTATCTTGCGAATTTCGTTGATTTCCAAGGAAACCACCCTCTTATCGATGGTTCCGCATAATTTATTTAAATTAAAAAGAAGTCGGGGAATTACGGAAGAATTCTTATCATCGCCTTGAACTTTGTTTCATAAGAAAATTGAGTGAGTTATCTATTAATTTGTTAATAAATAGTATGATAGTATAATAATTATAATATAAAAATTATTTTATAATATAATATTATACTTTTTATACTCTATATTCTATATTATATACTATATTCGTAGTATTATTATATTATAATATGAAACAAATTTTGATAGACCTCGTAGTATTATATTATAATATAATATAGTACTATGAACTCTATCAAAATTTTTTCTATTTAAATATAATTTTTTTTTCTTTCCTAACAACCAAACTTCAAACCTGACCCACTGTTCCGTAGGTCTAAATAATATAATACTATGAACATATTAAAAATTTTTTTATTTATTTAAATATAATCTCTTTTTCTTTTCTAACAACCAAACTTTAAACCTAACCCACTGTTCCGTAGGTTTGAACTTTCTGTCTGGTTCGTACTCCTCCTCTATTTTTGGGGCTCGGCTTTCACCAAACATCGTGCTGTGCATACAAAAAAAAAAACCAGCGAAATGGAGACGAGAATAAAGAATAGATTCGAAATAGAGGCAAATGTGTCAATAACCAGGCAAACTTCCAACGGTCATTTTGGGGCTTGCCACAATCGGTGGCATTATTCCGTTGACAGCGTTTTTTCCGGAGAAGTTATTTAGCGAGTTGGGTGTTCGTGTGTGTTAGCATACGGCCATTATCATGTTTATCGAGCGCAACAGTTGTTTTCGTTATTTTTTTTTTGGTCAGGCATAACATACATTACTGTGTACCACAAATTATTGAGGCAGCCGCCCATGATTTTATCTGTTCCCCAGGGCATTGCAAAAAAAAAAACCAAATAGAGCAATTAGGGATAGTTTTAACTACTCTGGGATTTATGTATCTAAGTTCAGTGCTTTTGCCTGCTAAATGGGAATAAAATTAAAATTTTTTTGGAATATATATATGCTGAAAAATAATGTGCTGGTAATTTCAAAACATGTGTACTTTGTACCGATCCTACGTTCAAAAATAGATTTTTAAATTATTTTCATGACATCGCTGCCAGCCGAAATGAAAGCAATGTCAAAATAAACATTATGTTAGATATTTCTAGTTGATAAATATAAAGGAATTTAAAATATTTCTCAAAATAATAATAAAATAATGTTAATTCCATAAAAACTTTCTGAAAATTGCAAAACTTTTATAAACATAATAAATATTATTGCATCAACTTGCAATCTCTGATTTCAGTTAATTCCACGTGTGCCGTAATAATTGCACCCCATTTATAAGGTAGTTCAACTGTGAAATTAAAACAAATAATCCCACGTATCACAAGTTGATGCAAAGCAATAAAGCGACAGGTTTTTCAACTCTTGCAGTGACGGGCAAAATAATAATAATAAAATACGAGTCTTTAGAAAGCTTTTGTAACTGAAGAACAACATTCTCAACGTACGAATTAAGTACGAACCCATGCTGACCTTTTCGATTCCCCAGCATTTAGCAGTTGTTACGGGGTAATAATGTAGAATATGACCCCCTAGAAAAAACGGAGAACCTTTCCCAATCATCCATCGAAGTTGACTGAAAACGAAGTTGAAAAACCGAGAGAAATGTTTTTGCCCAGCTTCGGGTTTTTGTTCCATTTGCCAAAACGTTCCGCTGTTGTTGTTGCTAAGCTCGGCAAAAGCTCCAGCGATTTTGGAAAGCTTTCCGAGCTTACACGCGATTTTTTTGGCGCCAAAATATATTGATGAACTGGATTGGTCGCTTGCTTGAAGTAGTGTGTTCTGTAGGAGTCCTTGGGATTTTTAGTAGTTTTTGTTTTAGGATCAACAGTATATATATTTTATTTTTCTTTGCATGCGATTCACACTAAAAAATTATTATATTTATATTTTTGTTTAATGTTTGGAAAGTTTTTATCATATCAAATCAATAATATATCAAATATCATTATATTTTATGGATTCAAATACTTTAAAATACTTATAAAACATAACATTTTTGGTATTACTCCTAAAATATTTATATATAATATACCAAATATCATTTTATTTTATGGATTCAATTACTTTAAAGAACTTTTGAAACATAAAATTGTTGGTATTACTACAAAAATATCTGTAAATATTTTTTGATACGATATGTATGATAATAATATTTGGTAAAGTCTACCAATTTTTCAAATATTAAAAAATTATAATAGTTTCCTTTGCTGAAGAGCATATCAAGTTCCTTGAGTGCCCAATTTCGGCGCCTTCCTTCGACAGCCCTCGACTTTTCGATTTCGTTCTCGTTTCTTCACTCGAAATAAGCCGAATTAAACCGATTCGCCGTCGGCTCGCCGTTCGGCTTTCGGCTTCTGCGGGAATTACGGGATGAAGGAGTGTGTCTGGGGGACCGGGGAACTAAGCCATGCTGTCTGGCTGCTCTGCAGCTGATATTTTAGCCACCGCTGCTGCTGCTGCTGCTGCTGCCGCTTTTGCTGCCTTTGCTGCCTCTGTGGACTTGGGCTTCTTGTGGTGCCGCTCGGTTGCGGTGCGTTTAATGTCTCGCCTGCGCTGGAAGCGTCAACTCCTTTTTTGGACGCGCCACGCGTCGTATGCGCAACGTACGTATCACGTATACGCCACCGTACCGTAACGTACCACGGACTATTTACGTGTTTTTTTGTGTTTTTTTTTTGGCCATTTGTTTGTCGGCATCGACGGGCCTACGACAACGCGCGCGTGTTTGCCCGTGTGTGTGTGTGTGCTTGCCCGTTTGTTTGTCCATTCGTGTTTGTGTTCAAGGCTACACCTGCTGCAGGTGACTGCAGATGCAGCTGCAGCTGCAGCATCCGCTGGCTACTTTACGGCCGATACGTGGACAGTGGTTGCTCGCTAATCATATGGGGAGATCCCTATAATGCACAATAAACAAAATTCTGTTAAAATAAATAAAAATAATAATAAAAAATAAAAAAAAGTATGCAGTGATTTTCGGAATAGAATATTTTTAGATTTTACAGGGTTTACGATTTTTACAAAACTAGAAAGAGAAAACATTCAATGTTTGATTAAAATAAACAATAATAAAGATGCAATGCAAAGTAAACTTATAGATTTCTGGAAAATCTAGTTGTTTTTTTAAAGAGAGATCTATTACAATAACGATATTATGCCAAGATTATATAGATTTCTGGAAAATCTAGTTTTTCTTCAAAGAGTTAAGCCTCTTAAATTTGTAATAAATCAATCCAATATTAAATTGTATTACATTTTTTTAAAAATCTAGTTGTTTTTTAAAGAGAGAGATATATTATAATACAGATATAATACCATTTGTTTGAAAATCTAGTTGGTTATTTAAAGAGAAACGCATCTAAAATTTGTATTAAATCAAAATTATTATTTATATTATTATTATTGTTCATTTTAATATTTTTTTAAAATAAAGTTGAAAAAAACCAGTTCATAAAAATCAAACAGTTACAGATTTATCAAGAACTGGTTAAGTTTTCATAATTAAAAATATTAGCAAAGTTGTAAATACAGAAAAGAAAACATGCGAAAAATGCTCATAAAACTATGAGTGTATATGACATTATTATGATCATGTTATAAGGTAGCTATGACAGCTCTAAATTCTGATTACAGCCATGAGAAATATTAATTAATTAGCGAGCGGCTACTGTACGTATAACACTCATAAATTAAGCTGTTGTTGCTGCTGCGGTTCTTTTTGTTGTTGTTGTTGTTGCAGTGGCCAAAAGAGGAAGAAGGCGAACTTATTGTTTGCTTGGCCATTAATTGTGGCCAACGCTAGCGAAGCGGAAACGGAAGTGCAATGTGTTGATGACACCATCGCTTCATTTTTTTTTTTCGGTTACCCGTCCTTTATTTTATTGGTGTGTGCTTACATTGGAAAACGTGGAAAATGCATAAAGACAAAAGGCGGAAAATTGCAGACGAAACAATGAGATACTTGTTGTATTTTTTTGCAATTTTTTATTAATTAATAAATGTGTCAAATTTCGCAGTAAAATTTTAATTAATTTGTATATGAGAAATAAGACAACACAATTACAGAACATAAAAAAAATCTTCAGATAAAAAATAAATGCAGGAAATGATTTATTTCATTTTTTTTTATATACTTACTATATCCTGTAAACCAATAATCTTTGAGCTTATGCATTTAACGAATACTACAATTTCCTGGGAAATCCCTAAGCTCCTTAAAACTTAATTAACACAATTTTGCATAGAAAAACACTCTAAACATTATGAATTTTAATCAAGCGAAATTCCATTTAAAA
The DNA here is from genome assembly GCA_037075245.1 of Drosophila mimetica. Lineage (NCBI taxonomy): Eukaryota > Metazoa > Arthropoda > Insecta > Diptera > Drosophilidae > Drosophila > Drosophila mimetica. The sequence goes on along the minus strand of JBAMCH010000005.1, from coordinate 19,127,041 downwards.
TTCTGCGACACAGTGAAAAAGTGCAGAACAACTTTGGGTCCTTTGGGTAATAATAAGGAAAAACAGCGGGAAGAAATGTACGTATATATATCGAGGGAAATGGGGACTCACTCAGCGGGTTCTCTGAACAACAAAAAAATATACATATAAATAAGAGCTAAAACTAAATCCAAAAACTCGCGCAGCAGGCAAGAAAAATTCTTCACACGCGCGAAAATTTCGCAGCAGCAGTAAATAATAAAAAAAAAAGGAAAACACAAAAAAAAAGAAGGGAAAAGAAAGAGAAAAGGGGTTTTCGCGGGGGCAACAGAGATAGCTGTGTAAAATGTACGAAAATAAAAACACGTTGGAAAATTTCACATAAAAATCTCGGTCCTAGACAAACTCTGCATGTGTGTGTGGGTGTGTGGCCACAAGGGGTTACATTTGACTACACACACACACACATGCTGCTCACACAAATACACTCGCACACAAGCGGCTTTCACGCATTGAAAGTAACGCATAATGCGTCATTTTTCACTTGAGCAACATAATAACCAGACGAAAGACAGCGAAAAAGATGGCGAAAATTGCACAGTAAAGGGCCTTTAATGTGGTTTTAGCTGCTTTTTTTGTTAGCCAAAAGAACTGAAAGAGATCCAATTAAAAGTATGGCCCTCTCAACCCAAGATAATCAAGATATTCATCATGAAACTGGGGTGCCATTTAAATATTTCGCAATACTTTTCCGAAATAACGCTCACCGCACAAAGTAATAAACAAATTTTCCACTAGAGGACCCAAGGATAGGATGAGATATCCTGGCTTTCTGCGAAAGTGCATCTTTAGCCATTGCATTTGAGGCCAGACAAAGGCATATCATGTTCTTAGCCAAGTCCCGCCCCCTTTGGGCCAAGTAGTGTGTTTGTTTACAGGCAACTCGAGTGCACTTAAGCGGTGATACGAGCGGCAAGAGCGTAGAAAATGGAGAAAAATGGGCAAAAAAATAAGGGAAAACTCGCAAAAAACGAGAAGAGAGTCAAGGGGATGGCTAAGACCCAGACAATCCACTTGATGCTGGCATATGTGGGATAAGGCGGCGGGACTGGGAAAACATGGGAGGCACAAACTCCGAGGAAGAGATATCGAGGCATTTGAAGAATTCCCTCTCTGTTGTGCCGTCTCCTTCCGGCGCATCATAAGCTGTCTCTTTTCAATGCGACGACTGCCGTTGACCTGCCCTAACATTTTCCCACAGTTTCCCGTATTTTCCCACATTTTCCACCACCCATTCAGTCACTTTGACACGACTGATTTGATGCCAAGGCAAATTTACATTTATTACATTTCGTTGTTTTTAGGTTTTTTTTTTGGGAAACAGGAGTGTACAAAAAATAAATGTAAATACATCATTGCATGCTTTTGGGCACCAAAAAATATACATTTTATAATATTCCGACATATACAAAATTCAGTAACTTTCTTTGTTTGGATTTTCCTAGTAAATTAAGGAAGTTTATAAAAACGAAATGAAAATAAAAAAAAAAATGCAAATAAATTATTGCCTGCTTTTAGGCTTTAAATAATATACATTTTATAAGATTTCAACATTTTAATAAAGGGAGTCCCAATAAATATTTATACAAATTTCATTTGAGTATAATGACTTTCTTTAAAAGGGTTTTTCTAGTAATTTTGTAAGTTTCTAAATTAAATGTGAACAAGATTTCCAATTAAAATGAAGCCCAAACTGCTTTGTTTTTTAAAGAATAATCTCTTTGAATATTTTTCTGTTTTCCCTCACTCTTTTTTTTATTGCTGCGGCACCTTTAATTTCTGGTTGTCCCCTTTTCCGCTTCCGGAATTTTTTTCGCTTCTCCTTTTCCATTCTCCTAGTTGATTAATAATTCATTGGGCTTTCCACGCCTTTTCTTGTGTCCAGCCATAATTCTTGTGGCGCCGCCTGTTGGATAAAAAGCAGGGCGAAAACGAAACAAAACAACAAACAGAAAACAGAGAAAAACACAATTTATTGGTCATGCAAAAAGGGGGAAGTACCTTTATAACCTTTTTTCCACCTGGACTTTTGCGGTGGGTTTTATGTATTTTCTGTATATATCTTTTTTTCCCCCCCGACAAACTTTTTCTGCTTTGCCATGCATTTTATTTGTGCCTGCTGGTTGTTTCTGTAACTGCATTCGAAGGCAAATTGTAAAAATCATTTGCTGACTTTTTGCCGCCAAAGTTTTGCAAACCATTTCCCCACCGCCTTCATTCCCCCTCCCTCGTGTTGCATTTTAATTGCAAAATCTAGTTTTATTTCGTTTCATTTTCGGGGGAAAACTGTCTTTTTGTCGCCAGTCAACGGAATTGATGCCTGTTTTCTGTGCGAAAAACTATCCCTCTCGCCTGTTTTACAAAACAGATGTGTTCAAAATTGAAGTTTTTTTTTTATGGGAACTTTTTTAAATAATGTAGTGATATAAGAAGAATTTGTTGACTTCGTACGCTTATTTCTTGCTAAATTTAAGAATTGATCTGTAGATTTTAAGAGTAGAGCACTATTATCTTGAACTCAAGCGTAAATGCCTGTCTCACCATCGTTTTATGGCTTTATCTTTTCTGCTAGATGGCTTCTGCCAAAGTCAGATGCGGCCAACACAGACAATCCATTTTGTCAGCCAACAATTGAAGCCGAATGCGGTTTTTCTTTTCCAGTGGTTGGGATTTGTTTTTTTTTGCTTTTTTGGGTTTTTTCTAGGGGGTTCAAATTTAAAGGCTGTGGGCGGCAAAATGGGAATGAATAGCCGAAAAAGCAATTAAGCGAAAGGGTTGCAAGGAAAGCAACTCAATTCACACAAATTACCATGCAGAATGTGAACTGAAGATCGGGAAAATTGAGTGATCGCTTTAAAAAAATCGGGTTTAAAACAGAAACTTAAAAGAAAAGTTTGCAAAAATGTATTCATGCTTTAAAAAAATCTATTTAAAAAAGTTTACAGAGGATTTAAAACCATTTTTTGAGAAGCCAAAAAGTATGCAACAATGCATTTTCAATCCAGAAATAATATATTCATATTCATATTTACTTTTAGACACTTCCCAAAACTATGCTAAAAAGTATGTTCAATCTGGAAGTGAAATATTCATGCTTTAAAAAAATCTACTTAAAAAAGAAAGTTTAAAGAGGATTTTAAAATCAGTTCTTGAGACGCTCAAAAATATGCTACAATGAATTTACTTCTAGACACTTCTAGATATGATTTATGATTAATTTTGTAATCAAATCAGATAAATTATTAAAAAAATGGAAACTTTTTTTTACTTAATATTTTTTTTATACTTTTCCATTTTTTTTAATGAAATTTTAAATTTACACTTACCTTGAGAAGAATACCTTTGGTTACAATACTACCATAGCTGGAAACATTTTGGTAATAGCCAAGTAAACGAAAGGGTGTCGTAAGACCCATCAATATCAGCACTTTTCTTTATGCAACTCTATGCAAACACAACGCACGCACACATGTTGCAGAAACAGGGACACGGGGAGGCGCATAAAAGTATGCTAAATTATTTCTTCGCCAGGACAACATACATGTCAAACCTCCTGACGCAGCACAGCACCTGAATGAAAGGGGGGGGTGGGGGGAGGAGGAGGAGATCCTGCTGAAGGCTCCCTCCTTTATGGAGGGTAAAAACGGGCACTAAACATGTCCTGGCAAGCTGCCATCTCCCTTTATTGTGCCCCCTGCCCCCCTTTACTCTACCCCTCGAAGGACTTGGGCATCGCATTCTGCATCTGCCGATCCTTCGACTGTCGCCTCCTTTGGCTGTCAACAGTTGGCACTGACTAATTAAATCTGGCATCGATTTCTCACAAAAGTTTTCCCTGCTCTCCACTTTTCACTGTCTCTGTGGATTTTTGTGCCTGAAACGAAAACTACACTTTAAATTCGAATCCTCAACTCATCTTGCTTTTATTGAAATTTTTTTTATATTATAGAGATATATTATTATGCAGTCAACATAAATGTTAAAATATATAATAAAAAATATTAAAAAATAAATATATTTTTGGAAAAAAAAATTAAAAAAATATTACAAAAAAATGTAAAGCATAATATAAAAAATTAAATTAAATAATTTTTTTATTTTCCAAATCTGTAATTAGACTGGTTTTTATTAAAATTCTGAAAAAAAGTAGTTTAAAAATAATTCTGACAATATAAACTTTTTTTTTAATGCATAATACATTTTTTAAAAAATTCCCAAATATTATTCCTTTAATCGTAGGATATAATTTAATGACTTACCACCCACCCGTTTCGAAAATTGAAAATCCTAGCTAAAATTAAAATGTTGTATATGCATTTTCCATTTGGGTGTCTTTCGTTTAGCGTTGTCAAATGCACAAAACACGACACAAAGGACACTGGTTTGGTTGGGTTTCGTTTGGATTTGGATTCTGGTCCTCTCCTCTCCACTCTTGTTATTGTTATCCTTGTGGTGCAGTTTTAATAATTCAAAGTGCCTGCAATAGACGGGCTGCTTACTGCTCATTGCCTGTCCGTCCTTGTCCTTTTGTTTGGCTTCGAAACTCGCACTGCACACGCAGTGTAAAATGAGGATGGACATTTTGTGGCCCAGCAGGACACATTACGTACAGCACCCCCCACCCCCCATCCCCTTCCCTCTACCAAGTTGGAAAATAGAAAAAACAGCAAGGTACGCAAGGCGATGACCAGCAAGTCCTTTCGTTTCTCCAGCCAACATCACGATCTGCATTTCAAGTGAATGTTCAACATTCGAAACGTTTGAAAGTCAATTGCTCACAGCAAACAAATTTCCCATTGAATCAGGTCGATGGTAAATTTTAAGAACTTCATTGGAAAATATCTCTGGGTATTAATTTACTTACTTAATTTAAGTTATTGTAGTTTTTGCAGGTGGAAATTATCTTTAAGTTTGTATTTACATTTTTAAAATGATTGTAATTGAGTTAATTTTGAATATTTATCACTAGATGTAGCATTAATAAGGAAATTGTAGTTCATTTTTCGTACTTTTAAATACCCGTTACTTAGCTAAATGCAAGCAGTAAAGCAAGCAGTCACTTGAAATAGCGCCACCTATCGGATAGTTGTTATTTGCTTTATTTGCTTATAACTTTTTAATGCAAACTCCGATTTAACCATTATTAGATTGTTGATAGACATCTATTAGATTATTGAGGAATATAAATTTTATTTCCATCTGGATCATTAATGCAATAGTGCCTTATGTTATTCATTCACCGTGAGACCCTTTTACAAGTAAATAAAAATATCCAAATCTTGAAGGGAGAACCCTTCAATCTCAGGCGCATAATTATCGCCAAAGTAAGGCGACTGAAAGGGTTAAAAGGGGGCAACTGTGCTGGGCAAATAGTTCCACTAATTAGAGACAGGTTGCAAGGACACGCGGATGCAGATGCAGATGATGTCGCAGTTTGTTTGTTGATTTAGCCGAAGGCGGCCCAAATGAGTGGGGGTCACGGGTGACGGGTCACGGGTCACGGGGGGCTGCATGCAGAATGAGAATTTTGTATTTCGCTTTCGTGTTCTCGTCCTTTTTTTTTTTTGTTTCTCTTTTTTCGGTTGCCTAGAAGTTAACTCGATTTGTGCGGAATTTGACAGACCGAAATGGGAACCCAGCGAGAGAGCCTCCGCAACTTCGACTTGGCCCAAGGACACTCTGGCATTGGATTTGGGATTGGGATTGGGATTTGAATGCAGCCAAAGGAAAACATCCTCTGAGCCGCCGGCCTGCGGGCCCAGAAAAATGCAAGGAACAAAGCGAAAAACAGCAGTAGGAAAGGCGAAGAAAAAAAGAGAAGCGCCCCCCTTTAAAAATAAACGAAACAAAAAATAGAAAAAAAAAACACAAATGCAAATGACAAAATAATGCGTTCCTTCTCGGGCAGGAAAAATGTTTTGGTGGCAAAATGGCGAAATAGCAAAGCGAAACACGAACGGCAGTGTGCTGACCAAGCTCTAAATTCCAATTTCGGTGGCTGTAACTTTAAAACAGAATTGCGACTTAAATAATATATGCTGAATATTGATTTAAATTGGTTTAAAATCACTTTAAAATGTGCCTAAAAGTGTGCTGTGAAACATTTAATTTTTTTTCATATTTTTCACGGCATACTTTTGGACACTTTTTAAAGTGATTTCAGACCATAGTTTATGGTAAATGTAACTTATTCCCATAATTTAGCTTATATTTCCCTAAACTATGGTTTAAAATCACTTTAAAATATTTTATACATATACATATTTTTCACTGCGTACTTTTGGACACATTTTAAAGTGATTTCAAGATGCTCGTGCATTTTTACTTATTTTTCACACCAACAGTAACAGTTATCCTGAGTGATAATTTCTTAAAAACTGCAGTAAATTCAATTCAGGCGTATACCCTTGCCCATCAAGTATACGCACCGTAGTCACAAGCACTTTATTCGGCCCTTCGGCCATTACGCATACGCACCGTTGCCTGCCTTATGCAATTTCAAATGACTCCTTGCCCAGCGAAAGAAGGAGTAAAACTGGGCACAGAACGAAGCCGAAGCTGGGGATAAATTGCAATTTACTTGCGTAAATTTAATAAAGTTTCTCTCCCTCGATTTTCCAACGTGCTGCCTCTTCGCTTCCATGCAACTTGTTGTAATGCAATCTGTTTGCCGTTCGCCTTGAGCCGCAATTTTATGAAAAGCTGTTGAAAATAATTAAGATGAAACGCCAAAGATTGCCGCACATCGTACAGTTGGTATATCTTCAGCTGCAGCTGCCTGCATCTTGGATTTTTCTTTTTTTTTTCATTCTTGATGGATGTTGTTATTATGCAATTTACCACGCAGGAATTGTCGGCATATATTTCCATTGTGGTTGGGTAATTTTCCTAAATATTAGTTTCCCTAAGATGAACTTTCTTCTGGGTTTGGATACTTATTAATTTTTAATCTTTAATCTTAGCGATTCCTTTTTGGTTTCTTAGCCTAAGATTTTCTGCTATAATTGGACTTGTCTTAGGAGTTCTTAAAATCCTAAGAATCTAAATATAATTGCTACCTAACTGGTAATAGATTATAATTATTTTGGTTTACCTTGGAATTATTTAAAATTATATTTTGTCATCTCACATACTCATTAAAATAATTTTCTAAATTTTTGAAAATCGTCCCAAAAAAATTTTCGCCTTCAAACTGAGAAAAATTTTCTATTTTCACTACAAATTTATCATAAATCCTAGGCATGTCACCATAAATCAAATCATTTAAGGGTTAATTTGTCTATTTTTTTAATATTTAGGGTGTTTTTTTTTTTATTTTCTTAATCCAGCGGCGAATTGCCCTCACCTTTTTCCTAAAAAATTCTGAATTATTTATTTCACTTCTCGCCAATCCCCTATAGGTGTCTTTCACTATCGAAAATTGCCCCTTTCTTAATCACAATTTGTCACAAATTACAACAAATTGAAATGCCTCAACATGTTAATTGAAAACGTAATCCGTTAATGCCCGAAATGCGCACAGCTTCCCGCTCGCTTTTTGTTTTTTTTCGGCTGCTCCAAAAAAAATGTGTTGAGAGCCCTTTTGTTGGGAATTAATTAAGCGACAAAAGACGCAGCTTCATTAATTGAAATAAATAGCGAAAAAAGCACTGAGGAGCTGCTATTTCTTTTTCCCCAGCGAAACAAAAGAAGAAAGTAAAGCAGCTCAAGACGAGGAGAAGTAAATTCGTCTAGGCAACAGGCGTTAATATGCAATTAAATGAAATTTCTGCCAAGTTTCTATGTGTGTGCTGTTCGTGTGAGTGTGTGTGGGCCACACTAGTGGTTGTGTGTGTGTGTGCGTGCGTGTCGGCTCAATTAAATCCGCAAAGTGTCCCCTTTTCCCCACTGAACCCAAGACGCGTGTGCAGATCCCATGAAATGAATGCTTAAATCCTCCTCCAAAAAAAAAAGAAATACCACACAAAGCTAGAAAGGCGAAGAAACCAACTAAAAGTGGCAGAAACGAATGAAAAATACCCTGGAATTTGGATAAATATATTTTTTTTCAAAATAAATTTTTTTTCTGTTTTGTTTTTATGGGAGGAAAACTTTATTTTTCCCATTTAGTAAATGTTATCATTGTTTCGGAATAAGGACAAATATTTATAAATCCACATTTAAAATGGAATAGTCCAAAAATTCAAAGGCAGCAAAGTGGAAAAATATATTTATAATTTAATTTTCAAAATTTATGGTAAAATATTACATTTTTTTTTATGCGAGATTTGCTGAACTTTTACCACTTAGTAAATCCTTCCAAAGTAATAAAAATATTTATAGATCTACATTTAAAATGGAATATTACGAAAATAAAACTTGAAATTCCATATGATCTTGAATCAACTTCCATATAAACGTCTCTATTCCCAGAATACAGGGTATTCGCGTTGCCAACAAGGTGAAACTGACTGTCAAATATCCCTTTGTCTCTAAAGCCCTTTGGGAATAGCAGGGTATTACCTTGGCATTACGACCCCACTGGCTGAAAGTATGAACGTAGATAGCGTCAAGGTTGAACAGCTCAGGAAATAGAAATGGTGGTGAAAGGAAAAAAAAAAGTGAAAGGAGTGGCGGACATTTCATTAACATTTTGCAGGCGGCCAGTTATGAGTTAATATAATCGATAGATCAATGAAGATGTAGAAATGAGTCCATTCGTCCAAGAAAAATCCACATTCTAATTGCTTTAATTATAAATGAATTCGAAAACGTTTAAAGTGTGTCCCACACTCAAAATCGCTTTGGTAAATTCAATTTGCCAGCGATCACTGTACGAAAAGAAATGATGTTATTGCTTTTTGCCACACCTTAACAACAACAAAAACAACAACAGAAACCGCAACTGCATGAGAACATTAAAATGTTAACGAGCTACATTTTTTTTTGTGTGTGATTGTGTATTTTTGGCAAAACAAACAGCAAGCAAGCCAGAGAAAAAATAAACAAGATGCATACGAAAACCGACTGCAATAAAATAAATCACAAACCCAATTTAAAAGGTTCCAACGAATGAAAATAACATTGATATTGCCAAAAGCTATATAAGAAAAAAAAAAACAAAAACTGAACTCACTTAAAAGTATAAAAAAAAAGCTCAACTTAAACTTCAAATAAATGTAAAAATGTAACTATCATAAATTATGATTATTAAAACCATAGTTATTCACTATTCACTTTTAACAAAACTTGTGCAAAAAGAGAACCAACTTTAATAATTTCAAATAAATAAAACTAACCAACAAGCCTGAAAAAACACACAAAATAATAAATAAACTTGAAATTCACAACGAAACCACAAAAGAAAACAACTACTACAAAATAAATCAATCCACATAAGTTTACCCATAAAATTTAACAATAAATGAATCAACAACGAAAGCACAATAAAATCACATAAAATTCACCATAAATTAAGAAACAATATTTTTCGATAATAAGAACTACAAATTAACATTACAAATGTTCAACAACAAATTCACCACAAATAAGTTAGCAAAGACAACCACCCAAAATCCAACAAATTCAACAACTCAACATAATAACCCACAAAAACAAAAGCAAAGTCAAAACTGAACTACAACCGAGAAGATAATAACAACAGTTATACAAATAATCAACAACAACAACAATCACACAATGGAAATGCAAAACTGCGCAGCTGCGACGGCGTTAACCGAAATTGCAATACGCTCTCCAGAGGCGAAAGGCTAAAGAGAGCGAGCGGTTACAGTTCAGAAAGCTAAAGAGAGCTACGAAGAGAGGGGAAAGAGAGTGCAGCGAAGCAGTGCCAAGCGATTATCGCAATGCATTCGCATTTCAGCTGCAGAAGCGAGCAGTTCGAAATGCGCACAAAAAGGCCCTCGATCGCCAAAAAAATCCCAGATAAATGAAAATAAAGTAAAGAAAGAAATACGTAACAAACATTTTTTTTGTGGTGGCAGCCTCGCGAGTTGGCAACAACCAGAAACCGAAAACCAGAAAATTACAAACAAATATTTGTTGAAAATCTCGCGAGTTGTACACAAACATAGATTAGAAGATATTTGCTGAAATCTCGCAATTGCTAAAGGAAAAAAAATTAAATATTTACCAAATATTTGTGGAAAAACATAAAAACATTAAGAATAAGAGTCTGATTTGGAAACCATAAAATACCATAAATATAACAAAAATACAACGTTTTTATAAAAATATAATAAATTATTTTTTCTAATAAAAATAAAAGCCTATAATAATAAACGAAAATCGATGGGAAAAATCTAAGATATGTTGATAAAATAAATACAACAAAAAACTTGCCTAGAACCCAAAAAAAAAGGCTACAAAACTTTTGTGGACAAGCTGGAGCAGCTGATCTCGACCGCCTGCATGCGTTTCTGGCCGTAATACCCCCCGCCACCCCCTCCAAGGTGACCATGTGCAGCCGGAAATGCTTCCGCATGCCCACCCTGGTCATCTGCGGCGTCGTGCTGACCATCATCCTGGTCTGCATCACGGGCATCACGCTGACGAACAGCATTAACATATCGAATATCGTTAAGTTGCGCGAGAAGGTGGCCAGCGATTCGGCGGCGGCCAATGGCGGCCACCAGGCGGCCCAAACGCGTGCGGCCCTCGTCGAGCAGCAGTACTCGACGCTGCAGCAGCATCATCTATCTCGCAGCGATCTCAACTACATTCAGGCGGCCACGCATCCCAAGAATCTCCAGCGACAGCTTCAGTTGCAGCAGCAGCAACAGCAACAGCAGCAACCGAATAAGATTGTCATTGAAATTGGTTTGAACAATGATAGCGGCGGCGGTCCAAGCAGTATGCCAGCAAGCAGTGCAAGCAGTACAAGCAGGAGTACAGGACCGCGAATTCTTCAGGCGGCCGAAGCCTTAATGGAGGGAAACGTGGATTCGATTTCATTGCCAGCAGCAGCGGCTCCCCTCACAGCGGGCACCACGAAACCAGCTACGAATTTGGAAGGAAGCCTGGTCAGCAGTACGCCCACAAGCCTTAGCAGCACCACCACCACCACGAATACCACCAATCCTGATATTACAATGGGCATTGCAGATCACAACCCCGGCGGCATTCAATTCGAGCGACGCGCCCACGTCAAACAGGTATACACTGAGCGAAAATACGTTCGCCTCAAAGACACAGCGCTTGAATTAGAAATGTAAATGTGCTATTAAGTATTTGCAATTTATGTTGTATGTAGTTTATGAATGATTTAGGGATTTATAAGTTTTGTGGCAAAATTACTTGAGTAAATCAATAATTTTCTTTAAATTAACAATTGTACAGTTGAAAGTTTTGTTAATAATTTGAATTTAAAATGGATATCTTATCATCTAGGTGTTCTATGCAAACAACTTGATTTGTGTACAAACTGATATCATTTTAATTTCGCATTCACCTTGTGCTTATTATCTAGTACTAACAGTGTCTTCAATTTTGCCTAAGTTCTGTAATAAAAAATTTCGACAAGTGACTTGTTTTGCTTTATTTTAAAAACTAAATGCCATAATTCATGGGGGCTTGGGCTCATTTTGCATTTACCATTTACCATTTGCTGTGTAATTTTCGCAATTATAGAAGAATAAAACGCAACCCGTACAATGGGTGCAAAATTCAATTTACGTGTGAATTTCCGCGGTGTTCGGCTCACGTTTTTCCGCTTTTCTCGCTTTTATTAGAGCTATCTGGCTAATCATTTTCCTGCATTGTCACGCTGGACGGCGAACACGAATTCGCGCTTTGTAAACCTCTATTCCCCACCTCCTCCTCCTCCGCCCGCCCATCAAAAAATGCATTTGTTTTCCCGTTCGATTTTGCCGCCGGAAAATTTTCATTTGGAAAAGCTCCTCGTGTTGTGTGTTGTTGGCGTGCGAGAGTTTATGTATTCCTTTTCCTTTTATTTTTTTTTTTCGGGTGGGTGTTTCCCAATTAAATTTGTCACGTTTTGTTTGCTCGCCATTTGCATACATAACCGCGTATATATAACAGTTGACGTTTCCCTATATTTCCTATAACCCCGCGAGTGTGTTTGATAGCTTTCGTTTTATGGCTCGAAACTAGTTGGCACTAGTTCTAACCGATTCTTGAGCCGGTTTTCGCTTTTCTCCGCCACTTGGAAATGCCTTGGAGATTTATGCTAATGGGAAAACATAAAAAAATAGGTTTAAATACGCGGACATTATTCCGTCATTACTCAGCAAAACTGATCGATGACTTTCCCTCTGCGGTGTCATTTGTTTTTCAATCGTTTTTAATTAATTATTTGTGAATTTTTCTGGAAAAAACTGTATTAATAATGATATATTAATAATTTAAAATAAAGGAAAGCAAGCAGTCTTAAGCAGGGAAAAACAAGCAGTCGATTGAAATTGTCGCCATCTACCGGACATTTCTGCGGTGTCATTGGTTTTTCAATCGTTTAAAATTAATTATTTATGGAGTTTCTGAAAAAAAGTATACATTTATAATGATATTTAAATAATTAAAAATAAATATCATGTGTTTTTTTTAATTTATTCAATTTAAACACAACTAGCTTTAAAATCAATTATTCGCAGCTTTTCTAAACCCTTGGCTCATTTAATTAAACACGGGTCACTGGGCCGCAATTCGCCGCCAGTCATTTGCAGAGACAACAATATCAGCTAACAATTTTCGAGCCCTTTGGGCATTACGACAAAACAGATTACAGATTACAATAATTAACATAGTTTTAATGGCGGCGGCGGCGGGGCTGGGAAATCAAATGAAATAAACTGCACATGCACAACGGGCAGACGTTTTGCGAAAATGAACTTCATTTCGTGGCATAACAATAATACAATTGACGCCTCCCCCCTAATACACCCGACCACCACACGACCTAACCCTTAGTAAATTAAATCCCATGTAAATCGCGCGATTTCTCTAATGCGATTAAAACAGAGCGAGGGGAGTGAAAAAAAACAGCATACACATGCCAAAGTTCATAGAAAAAGTTGCTGAACGAAAGGTGAATGTTTAATGCCTTTTTGAATAAACCAGGTTCCTTTTTATAAACTACCTATTAGGTGGGTAAAATGGGTTACATTGTTTACCCAAAAAAATTAAACGTATTTAATAAAATATGTATACAAATTATTAATATTTTTTTATACAGCCAAAAATAAAAATACTCTTTGTATTAAAAATATACTAGGTTTCTTTAATAAAAATGTATAAAAATTATAATTATTATTCATACACCAAAAAAATACTCCTTGTATTAAAAATATACTAAGTTTAGTATTAATGTGTGGTGTTGAATAAATATTAAATAATATAGTATTTTAATTCTCTGGTATCAATTTCCAACTAAATATTATAGAGTTTTATTTATACCAAAAGTTAAATTTTAACATTACTGACAATTTTAATGTAATACTGATCTTATTAAGATATTTCTGAAACTTAATAGTTGAGAATTTTTTCGGTGAAATAATTATATGTACATTGTAGTATCCAATAAAGATATCTAACTGGAGCACTGAGTATTTGACAGTCGGAAAACTTAATTTATTATTTTCATTTTTTTCCGACTAACCAGTTAGTTAGTCAGTCAAAAGCCAACTCTAAGCCAATTAACTTGCCAACTTATTCCGTGTGAAATTAATTACTTGATTTTCAATGTGCGCCCCCCGACTTCTACTTATTTTTGTTAAGCTTTTTTTGCACTGGGCGATCAATTAAGCCGATGAATTTCATATGAGACTAGCTTATGTATTTACAAACGCTAATTTCGCCCACTTCCGTTTGTTGATTTTCATAGCTGCTACTGCTGATTTACTTGGTTCTAGTATATTTTTAATACAACTAGTTTTAAGAGTTATACTTGTTTTTTTTTTTAAGTGTAATGTCAATATTATCTCTTCATAGAAATAAATGGATTTATATGTGTTATAATCTTTTTTTATTCTTTATTGATGCAGACAACTCCAATATATGACTTTCGATTGGCATTGTCCTTGGCTTGTTATGCACTTTATTTAATATCTCCCCATTTATCATACGCAATTCTCTCTCTTCTTTTGGCCAGAAACATGAGGGCCATAACCTCGGCTTTATCCCCCTTTCCGCTCACCGCTCTCCGCTCTCCCCTTGCCACTTTCCACTTTCCACTTTGGGGTGTAAAAGTTTTTCTTAATAATAAATTGCTTAACTTTTTAGGTAAACAAAAGCACATTTTGCGGGCGAAGTGGGTCGCAGTTTTCTGGCTTTCAACTTGCCGCAGGCCCATCACGTGCGGGTTCCCCAAAAAGTGAATGGGGAATGGCTGCAAGTTGGCCTGTTGTGGAAATTAAAATAATTGTGAGGGAGTTGCGGTGCTGCTGCCTGCCTGCCTGAGAAATCCCTCGGGCGTTTGTAATTATCGCCAAGTTGAGCTAGTTCTCCTAAGTGAACTACATTGTTTGGCTCCTCCTGTATTTACTTGGAGATATTATAATTTATTTTGCTGAGTTGTCTAGCCAGAAAGTCCCCAGAAAAGTCATTCAAAATTGAAAGGGAATAGAAGAAATGAATAGAATAAATTACTCAAATGCACTTTGCTCTCATCCCACTTAATCGATGCAAAGTATGAGAGAGCGGAAACTAAAGTTTTGAATTATTCGCCATTGTCGCAACAATTATCGCTTATTTCCGCTGCCCATCAAGCGAGCACTTTCCACATAGTGAATTTTCTTTTCATGCTGATAAACGGTTTTCCGCCCTCGTTTATTTTTTCTTTCACTTTTTCCCACTTTTTTTTTGTTGTAGCCGTAATACATCTGTCATGTCTCTCGGAGGCCGGTCATAATTTATAACCACCAATTGCAATGCAAAGCAGCCTCTTTATATGGAAAACACGCGCCTGCTGCCTCACACATACACCGATAAATTCGCATCCTTAAGCGAGGCATTACAAGGCGAAAAATGATTTCATTTTCTGAATATCTAAGTTGTTTCTTAAATTCGAATTTTAAAAATAATTAGCTTGGTTAATTTAAGGATTTAGGAAAAGGAAGGAAAGTTTTTGAATATCATGTCATATCTTTTTCATATCATATACAAATCATTTATCATATCATATATTATTATATATTATATATTTTATTATATCATATCATATCATATATTATATCATATCATATATTATATCATATATCATATCATATATCATATCATATATCATATCATATATCACATCATATATCATAAAATATATCATATCATATATCATAAAATATATCATATCATTTATCATATCATATATCATATCATTTCATTATTTGTGCATAGTAATATTTTATTATTATATAATTATGTTTTTCCCCCAGTGTACTCATGTACTTTTCGATTCTTTTACTTTCAGGTGAGTTGCAAATGAATGATTCGAGAATACCGCTTCGTGTTTCGTCCTGCTGCTTAGTGCAATATCATGGATAGAAAAGTTCTGTCCGGCCAAGGAAATACCGAGCAAGTGGCCGGGGAGTGAGAAAGTGCCGCTGACAGTTGCCAACAATCCAACAATAAGCTTCAATTTGGCGCTAGAAGCGGGGCGAAAGAAAAACAGGACAAGGTGATAAAGGGCAGTGGGGCGGAGTGGGGGAGTGGGGGAAAATATACATAGAAGAAGAAAAGGTGAGGGATCTGCCATGTCTTGGAAAAAGTTTTCTGCGCTCGGACAAATGCGCAAATGACAACGCCCCAATGCTTTCAATTATCATGTCCTGTCCAAGTGAAATCCGCCCGCCCTTCTTTGCTAGGCAAAAGTGTCCTTGGCACAAAGTTTTTCCGCTTCTGTACCAGGCAATCGCGTGGAAAAAACCTTAAATATTCCAATTGCCAGCGAGAGGCAACGAAGTTTGAATATGCCAAAACAATCGATTATGCCAAAAAGAAATGTATAGACGCATGCAAAAAAAAAAAACCAGAAGATCCTAGGAATGAGATATTTAGAATCTTAATTTAAGATTCTTTATTTTCTATGCATATTCTGAGATTTTCTTCTCATTTTCATTCAGTCAAAACGCGCCCATGAACCCAAATTACGGGGTATTGATTGCGAATTGAATTTTCTGCTGTTGTGTTCGGGGTCAAAGTTTTTGGGGCTTGGAGCGAAGCATAAGTAATCATTGTTCAATACCGGAAACTATTCAATTTCCGCATGACATGGAGCGTGCACAAAACAGGCGAGGACGACGAGTGCGAGGAAAAGTGGGCGGGGCAAATGGAATCAACGCCAGAGAACTGGCGAAACTGGGAAGCGATGAAAACTCGCACAGAGACAGCCCAAAAAAAAAAGGAGAGAAAACAAAAAATACCAACAGCCATAGAGATCCGAGAAAGAAATCCCGAGATTCTGGCACTGACATTGTATCCTATCTCCCCCTTTCTCACTCTTCTCACTACATTTCTCGCACTTTTCGCAAAAGAAAAGAAAGCAATTTAAGAGTCACAATTGTTTTATATGCAAAAGATCTTGGAATTTGAAAATATTATATTTTAAAATATATTATAAAGAAAATTTAAAACAATAAAATTCTTCTAAAATTTTCCTCTTTTAAAATATAATATAAAAAAATGTATATATTAAATATTTACAAAAATCAAATTAAAAGTAGTAACAATAATATATATAATATAATATCTAAAATAATATAATGGCACCCAATTCAGATGGTCAGCGCAAAATTCAGCCAGAACGGATAATATTATGGTATAAAAATAAAATATTTAAAAATTTTAAATCGAAAGTAGTAACGAGAATATGGTTCCTAACCATAAAAATGTATATTAAGCTCTTTTAATAAATGGATCCCCTTTAAAATTCGTCGTAAAAAGCAGACTTTAAAAGAATCGCACTGTTGGTAAACTAAGTTGGCTTGACTTTGATTACATGTGAGCGGTTGACCTTTAGGCCACTAATTGAAGTGCTTCCCCCACAAATCCCAAACAAAATCCGTGTACGAAAATCTAATATGATATTCACCTTTAAAATATTTAGCTCACTTTGTTCTGTGGAAAAATCTACCAAAATTGACAGCCGAACTTTGTCTGGCTTGAACTTGATTTCTGCTCGGTGCTGCTGCATTCGATGGCTCTTCCGCCTGCGGGAATCTTTCCATCCCGCCATTTTCCCCCTCCGTGAAGAGAGAGAGAGGGAGGGAGGGAGGGGGAAAAACCCAGAGTTGACTTACTTTGTTGATGTTTGGTTTCAGCCTCCCTTCTGCCACCAACCCCGCTGATTTTGCCTGGCTTCCCATTTCCGCTTTCCATCTCTCGGCGGTGCTAAGCTGATTTTGTCTTGCATTGCATTGCTCGAGGACATGTGCGCAGGAGGTCCTTGTGCGCTTCACTCAAAGGAGTCAATTCGCTTGTCTGCACTTTCTTGGCCTCCTTGCTCCCGCTCCTCTCACCTGCGTTTTTCCTCACATTTCCCTCGATTTTCCTCCTCTCGCAGTTTTACCTGTTACGCTTCGTTAACTATGCGCCGGTATAAAAAGCTTTTGGCTATCAATCAATTGTCCTTATTCAATTATTTAGCACACTTTGCTATTTATCCTGCCACAGGTATATATGAGTATTTGAGTGCACTTTCGCAAAAACGTCCTCTTAAGTTTATAAACATGTCCCTCCTTTCTTACCTTATAAATGGGTTGAACAAAGCTAGAATACTAGATTATTTGGGATAATATTTATTTGGGTTTTTTTTCAGTGTATTATTTTGCTATTTTTAGATGTGTGTGTGTGTGTGTGTTGGCCCCACAACAACCCATTTGAAACGATAAACGATTAAAGATTCCTGCAGCAATCTCTTCAAACATTTTGTGCCACAGATCATGGGGATTTGCTGAATTGCTATGGCTTTTTGGGAATAAGAAGGCGAAATGCGAAGGATAACTGGTGGCAACCAAGGGTTAAGGGGGGGGGGGGGAAAAACATTTTGGCCATCGTTTGTTTTACGACTTTTTCTAATTGCCTGCTCTCTTGGTCCCGAGGCAACCGACTCTGTAACTCACCTAGTCCTCCCGTTTTTGGCCGGAAGGAAGCAGGCAGCTCGTCTGTTATTTATTGGCCCACTCATGCTCCTCCACTCTAGTTCGATGCCAAAAAAAGAGAGAGGAAAAGCGAAAACAAGGCATGGGAAAATGCCATCGATAAGAAGAAAAGTCCGGTGGTCCCAAGAAAGCCAGGGAAATGCAGAGATATGAGACTGAAAATTAATCAGATCTGTGAAGTGTATGTCGCGAAAAATCAGAATAATATTCCAAAAAATACCAAACTCAAATAAAAAATGAATATTAAGATTTTTAATCCGCATATAATCGATAATTATTGAACAAACTTTGAGCATATATCGCATGCAAAGAACTTTCGCAAACGGGAAAAGGAAAATAAGAATAAATACATTGGATTTTACATTCACTCTCCTACATGTGAACCCAAAAGTTATGCTATAAAAATTTCCTGTGACAGAGAAGACTATTTGCAAACTTTTAACATGAACGTTCTATTTTTTTATTGACCCGTCTCAAGTTACAACAATGCATACATATGTTAAATGACTACCAGAATTTACACTAAGAACATTTTTAGATTTTTAGTATGTGTAAAAAGTTGTAACATTGAATTTCGATTTTGTTTAAATTTATAATATTTTTCAACTAATTAGATATCAAATAAAGTCTAGAAATTTATTGGGATTAATTCTCTTAGCGTAATTTTTCTCCGTGTAAAACCATCTTGCGCCAGACATCTACCATCCATTTCCTCTTCTCTAAACTTCTCAAGTGAAGTTCTTAAAATCTTGGAGGACCGCAGCTGAGTTTCGTCCACTGAATGGCGTAGGAAATGGTCCTCAAGTGGTTGCGAAGGATGAGGTTTTTGGGTCGTAGAATCTGGGCTTAGAGTCCCGAAAGAGGGGGGTGGAGTGTAGGGGAGGAGGACCAGATAAAGCGGTGCGACCGAGGAAAAAGGCAATCAGCAGCTGTGACTGCCAAAAGAGCAAAATAAAAATGCACAAACTCATTGCTATAAAAAAGCACGAAACGTACGAAGCGAAATGAAATGAATCATAAATATGTGATGAGAGGGAGGTGTGGTGTGCAAGCGAGAGGGATAGACGTGAGTGAAGTCAGTTTCCTCCCTAACTATTTAGGAATCTCACTTATCTGCAACTAAATATTAAATACCCTGAAGAAAGCTTAAAGAATAACCATCTTAGTATTTAATTTAATATAAAAATATATTGAGATTTCAAAACACTTATAAATGCGCCTAAAAGTATGCAGTAAAAATATTAGTTCTTGCATTGAAGCATACTTTATAAGTTATTCCTGATTAATATCTTCATCTGGAACTACTTTAATATATTGACCGCTGCCAAAGTTGAGTGCCTTTCATCTCTGTATCCCTCAGTCTGCCAGATGCTCCACTGCTTTCTAAAAACTTGCCGATAATCATTAACAACAAAAGTGTTTACGTCTGGTTTTGTGGTTGTGGAAAAATCAACCCCCCCCTCAGAAAAACCGAAACTGTTTAATTTTTAGTTTATGTTGCATAATTTTGGGCACCAGGCAACCAACTGGATAAAGAGCCCAGCATTTTTGGGTTAGAGTACATTTTTGTGTTTTGTGCTGACTCGAGATGGAATCGAGCCCAAAAGTGCTTACAAGACAAGTTGCCCGATAAAGATGATGGGAATGATGACACAATGATAACAGAGAGGGCAAAAGGGGGGGAGGGGATGATGTGCAGATATGGTGAACAGGCCAAAGTTGAGGTTTCACAGCTCAATCACTAGATTGACATTACAGAATATGCGGGGTTAAGGGTGGACTAGGTCCTGTTGATACCCTCACTAAAGTTTGTTGATCCTTGCTTGGCCCATTTAAATTTTTTCTAGATAAGATAGAAGAAGATTCATCAACATTTTAGTTTTCTTAATACGATCTTATCGAAAAATACCGAAAAATATGTATATAAAAAAAATCTAAAATAATTGTACAATAATTCTAAACTTTTGAGTCTTAAAAATATCTTAATAAGATGAGTATTACATTCATACTAAACTTTTGGAATAGAATTTACATTATAAAATATAAACTTTATAATATTTAATTAATGCCTATATTATTTAGTATTAATTGAATACCACACTTTTATACTAGATCTAGTATATTTAAAATAATAATATTTACTAGAATAAAATATATATTTAAATATCATTTTATTCTTTTAATATTCTTATAATATTCTTATAATATAATATTGAGTATATCAGTCCATTGAAAACACATCATTTTGTTATCCTGTGTTAGTGCAACAATGTAATTTGATTTTCACTCGGTTAACGCTCCATTTGAGGGTATTTCGGTCTGTGGGTTTTTGCGGTCAACCCCTGGACGTGTTATTAATACACTTTATGCTTGTTGATATTATGGTTATGTGCATAGGGAATATAGAATACATACATGTGTGTCCTATCAAAATATTTGCGCTTGTGAAATTGCCAGCCCCCCGAAATGGGGACTCAATCAAATTTGCGAGGTGGAAATGGTGAAAGCCTCGGCTTTGTTTGTGGCCCCATCAAATATGTCAAACTCCGTGGATGACCCGGCTGAATTACGTCAATCTTGCGGCATTATCTCTATGGCCAGAAGCCTTGTGGCCTCACAGTGGCAGTGGCAGTGGCACTTGGGTTTGTCGGCCTGCCAAATGGCGGACAAGTGATGATCCAACCCTTCAAAGGGCTCCAAAGGATATCAAGTCGTCAGTTCAATTCAATTAGTTATGCCATAGGTCCTGTAGCCAGCCAGTCGCAGTCCGCAGTCCATTTGGTAGGCAGCAAAATGCAATTACATCGCATATTTATTCATTAATGTTGGCAAAACTATTTGTTATGCAAATGTGCTGGAAGTGAAACAGGAAGCTCCGGCCGTCGTAAATCAAATTCATAGCTCAGAGAGCTGGATTTGCATAGACGGGTGGCACACGGGTGGACCGAAAGGTCCTTTCGATTGCTCCAAGGATGCCAGCTGATGAAATGTTCTTCGACTGGCATTTAATTTGGGGGGATTTCTGAAATAACATGTGCATTTTTATTAATTGCTTTCATCGCATATCAAGAATGAAATATTTTAGCAACGCTTTTAGAAAAGAATTATATATTTTAGCCCCATAAAATATTTATTTGTTTAAATAACTAATAAAACATTCCATTGGATTTAGGTGATACATTTTATTTTATAGCTTGCGCTTTTCACTCTTAAATATTTAATTTTCCTATATTAAATATAGATATGAGAAAAGTGCTTAAAATGTATTTTAAATGCTCTAATTAGTTTTATAAAATTAAAAAATTAACTGACTATAAAGTCAAAGGTGAAATGCATATTTTTAAATTTTTTACTTAATGCCAGAAACCACCATAAATCTGCTGCCACTATATTTGCTAACCATAAAAAATGTGATATATTAACAATTAAATATAAAAGGTGAGAAACACACGGTGGCAGGGGACAAAAAAAAATGCGAAGGACAAAGTTGAAGCCCAGCGAAGCGAAAACTTTGATAAAATTGTCCACATATCAAATGCAAATAAACGAAAGCCAAACAAACTGGAAAAAAGTGTCCACACAAAGCCAAACACGCGACAAAAAAATGGAAATAAAGTTAAACGTTACGAATTCCCTCGGCGAATGGCAGCAGTATATAAAACAGGGATTTAATATACATATCAAAATAATCTGCCAGATAAAAAAAATATAAACAACTTTACAAGCCTGCCAAAATCTTTAAACTGTACTAAAAAAAACTACGAAACTGCCTTGATCATTTAAATAAATAAGAAAATAAGAAAGATGGCGCTTAAACAAAAATCTAAAATCATATCGGGTAGCCTCAAAAAAAAAATCTACATGTTTTCACGACATCGATTTAATGAAATCAAATTGTCAGAGGCAACAGGTTGCCAGCTCTTCGTTTTTCTCGGCTCACGGGTCGTATGAGTCATCTTGGCCGGGATCCTTACCCTCTTATAATGCCTTTGGCTGGTCGCATTTAATACGCGTTAACTTCATAAGGTTATTGAATTTAACCCACTTCCACCTCCACTCCCCTTGAGCAGCAGCAGCGGCAGCCACCCGCATCCCATTTACTCGAAGGCGTCTCATAAATTAACTTTGACTTTGACAGCATAAAAGACATTACGCATACGACCCATCAGCCGGCAGGCAATGGCAGTTGTGGGTGGGGATGAAATAAAGGAGGTCGCAGGAGGTTGGATGAGCAACAGAAGCAGTTGAAATTCTATTTTTAAATAAGGGAAAGAATTTCAGGGCTTCAGTAGGGCGTGAAATATTTCTGGGAAACATCCTGAATTTTTCATGTTAAGTAAGGAAACGAAAAAGTTGGGGAATCTTAAGATTTTACATAATATATATACATATGGTTTTTATTATTCTATAATTATTTTACTAATTTAAATAACTGTTTAAATATTATATAATATTTTTAAAATTTATTTTATTCTTAGGATTTTTTTATTTTTTATTTAAAGAAATTTGAAAATAATATATAATATACAAGTGCTGGTGACTTCTTTAAAATGTTATCAACTAAAATTTATACCAAAAATATTCCTTAAATAACAAATATTATGTTAAAGGGTTACGAATTTTTAGCTGATTGCAGTGTTCTATTTTCAAGCAAAAAGTTTGTCGAGGACTAGAACAGGAATATAGAATTAAATATATATTTTTATTTATGACAGGTCATAAAAAATAATAATAAAATAGCAGTAAGCTGAGCAGCATGCGAAAAAAAGGCGAACAAAAATAATCATAATAATAATACGTAAAAAGTTTTATGGCTCGACGGGCGCACAAATGAAAAATTGGCTTTACACGCCATTCTCACTGCCAAAGATGATGATGATGATGATTATGGGGATAATGATAATAGGGATGATAAGGGCGATGATGTTGAAGGGAATTTCTGGGGGACAGGCAGCTGTTCGTGAAATTTTCGCCAAACAATGTCCATGAATTATGATTATTGGCGGCCATTTTGCGATAATGTCATATCCACACTCACACACACACGCATACGCATGCAAATGGCGATTCAATCGATGCCCCGAACCCCCCGCCCCCTCCTGGACCGCAGATTAGCCAATTGAATGACGAGATTTAATGCCCAAATTGGTTAACTGCCTTTTTGGGCCCAGGAATTTGAGAGGAAAATTGCCAAACGGAAGATTTAGGTGCTCGGTGCGATGAAAAATTATAGGGCGAGAAAAAGGGAACCTGATTAAAGACTCAAATTATTATTAAATTACAACAGATGCTCTCTAAAAATTTAATATTATTTAAAGAAAAATCTATTCTCTTCTTCAATTACGTACTCGCATAATTTTCTTTAATTTCCCCTTATAAATAAGCCAAATCATTTAACCCCAATCCGCCGGACTGAGGGAAACCATTATCTTTGCAAATCAACTCAGATTTGTCTGGGCATAATTTAAACTCAATTCCAGTCTCGCATAATTGAAGCGGATAATCATCTCGCAGCTGTAGATGCAAAGTTTTCTGCGCTGACTTTAAGCTGATCTCTCGGTGCTCTACTTTTTCCCCTTACCTCTATTTTCAACCTACATTTCGTGCATTATTTTTGTTGCCCCCAAAAGATTTCAATTAGCAGATAAATCGCAAATAAACAAACATTTGCGGGGCGAAAATAGTGGGAATGAAACAATTAGCACGTCGATTGCGTTCTGGCGACCTTGATATGCGAGTGATTTTGTTCTGGGGCTGCTAATTGCTTGGCCGGCACTGTGATGCAGTACAAAAATAGTATAATGTGGTTAAAAAAAATATGTGTGTTTTTTTTTTTAATATTTAGATATTTAATATTTTTTATTTTATTTCATATAAGATATATTGACTAATATTAGGCCATTTGGATTATTTAAGCCCTTATAAAAATATTTAAAATCTATAAAATGTTGTTTATAACAAAATATACAATTTTACCTAATTGTTTCCAATTTTTTCCGGTGTATTGTTGATTTTTCGATGCTGTTGCTTCTGGTACATTGGCTGCATTTGCAGCTGTAATTAGATCTGGGTGGTGCAACTGCGTTTAACGAACCTTGTGGCAAAAGTTTCCCACCCGCCGGCAGTCATA
Organism: Drosophila mimetica; assembly: GCA_037075245.1. Lineage (NCBI taxonomy): Eukaryota > Metazoa > Arthropoda > Insecta > Diptera > Drosophilidae > Drosophila > Drosophila mimetica. The sequence continues at coordinate 19,102,765 of JBAMCH010000005.1, read as the reverse complement.
ACCGTAATCGCAATCATGAGCACAATTTCATTTCATTTCCAGAATTTTTCCTCGGCCTGGTGGCGAGTGGAGAAAATGGCAAATGGCGAATGGAAAATGGGAAACCAAGGGAAGGTGTGAGAGTTTTGCGCATTTCGAGTGCGTTTAATGAGGCTAATAAAGTGGAGGCCAAGCCCCCGATGTCCCCCCTGCTCCTTCGAAATGGGCTTATTGCATAATAATTGATTTTTTATTTGTTGATCCAGAGCAAGAGACAAATTTGGGGTGCAATAGAGGCATTGAAAAAATTACTTATATTTTTCCAACGATTTAACCTGTTTTAAATTTATTTTTATTTATATTTTTTTTATATATATTCTTTTTTTTTTATTATAAAATATTTTGTATTTTATTAATTAATTTTTTTTACCCACAAGGTTTATATATTTTTTATGCATTTGTTAATATCCTTTTTTCGCTTTGTTTTACTTCTGGCTTTGGTTTTTATCGCTTACTTTTGGCCGCAGTTCGGGCCATTTTTTCATGTTGATGGCAGCCGAACGCCCCTTTCGCCCCCAGGGAGGCGTGGCCCGCAAAGTGGGCATAATGTTTAGTGCCTTTTGTTGTAAAGAGTCTTATTTTATTTTCATTTTCTTTTCATTTTGTGCTCTTTACTCTCTTTTTCCTCGTTTTTTTCATATATATTTTTTTTTTGCGTCCAACTCGAGCCCATAAATTTAATGTACGAGCGTGTGTGTGTAATGTTCTGCAGCAGACACACACACACACACACACGCAATTACATACGGCGGGAAAATGGGGAGAAAAAAAAGAAAATGGCAAAGGAAAATGCACTGCAGTGACTTCCTAAAAATGGGAAATATCTTTTTTACCAGCCACCATTTATTTAGTACGCACGTATGTAATGGCACTATAAATTAAGTTCTTTAAAAGTTTGGTTCTATAAAAAATGAAGTTTGGGTTGTATTACAATGGAAATCGAAAGAAATTCATACGCAACTTAAACTAAAAATCATTAATGTGATTTTTTTGTACATCATTACATTACATTTTAAATTATATTCTATTCTATTTTTATGATTTATACACGGCCACTTAAAATGCTGTCCACATTGCAATTCATTAGCTATGACAGATAGTGTGGTTCCCGAACCTCCTTCGCTCCTTTCTTTCCTCATCTATTTATTTTCGTCCAGCTGACCTTTTTCCCTTCGCGTGTGTGTGAGTGTTTGTGTGTGTTGATGTCAATAAAGGTCACTTTTTTGCCAGCCTCCTTCACTAGAATATTCATAAATATTTTTAACACACTGCTATGTGTCGCCCAATAAATATCCTATAAAAGAGAGTATCAGACGTTGGGAGTGATGACAGACCCTAAAGATAAGCACTTATTTTAGAGGGGGGAGGAGAGGGCTAATTTAACTACACTGCACCCGGGCGGTGGGGCCACGCCCACTTGGGGGAGTCCTCTGCGGGTTATTGTCATTGTCCACTTTCGTTATTACTCGTAAATGGATTAATGCGCTTGGGTCAGAGGACCACTGAGTCGCTGCTGCTGTCTCTTTCCCCGCCACTCGTGCCTTCTCTTTCTATGCATTAAGGCCCTTACCGACCCCACTAACTCACGCCTCCGTTGAGGGTATTCCATTAAAGTTGCACTAGTGAGCTTAAACGACTTTGGGACGCGGGCTTAAGCATAATACCGCCAAGTCTTATATGGTTTTTATTATTGGTGAATTTGAAGTTAGTACTTACATTCGCTATCGCTAAAAGTACTGTAAAATATTCACAAAAAATATTATCATGGAATTTATTTTTAAATTGTAAAAATTTTAACTTAAAAAAAAAAATTTATTAGTGATCTAAATAGTAAATAGAAATATTTTTTAAAAATATATATTTTGGTTTATTTGCCAAATAAATTAAATGTATAAAAAACCCATTTTTATTATATTTAGAATTGATTAAAATGAGAAAAAAATATCTGTCATGGAAATTATATTTTAATTATAAAAATTTTAATTCAAAAATTTGTTTAAAAATTATTTCTTTAATTTTATATTTAGTTTTTTGTTCCCTAATAAATTTAATTTATAAAAATGATCAATTTTTATGGTATTTATAATTAAGAGAAATATAAATGTCACAAATTCTTTCTGCCTGTATCTTTCACACTTTATTTTTGCGTGTAAACAAATTCCCCTTAGCCGCTTTTGTTGTTCTTCCCTTTGTTTTTGTCACTCTTGAGCTTGTTTCTTTGGCATTTTTCGCTGTTATTGTTGTCATCGTTACCTTCCTTGGGCTGATGCTGCTTCTATCGTTCCCTTCCTTTCTTCGTGTTTATTATTATTTTCTCTCTTTTTTTTTTGATTAGAAAGCCAGGACTTGAAAGAGAGAGAGGGGAGAAAGCGGCGGTGAAAGCATGGAGGCATAGAAAGTGTTGAAAGATATTTTTTTCGAAGGCGTGAAACGCTCATAACAAAACACAATGCAAATCCGAATCCTTCGCCCCTTCGTCCTTTTCCTTTGTACGTGATTTCTTTGGGCGGACAAAAGGATGCCAAACCGACAGGAAGAACAGCAAAAATAATAAAGAAGAGTTAATTAGAAAAATGCTTTGGTCGTGTGGTTTTTATCACAAAAAGGGAGAAAAGGCAAGGCAAAATTATGGCAATCATAGTGATAGTGTGGGGTAAATAGTTGGTGGAGTGCTGTGTCTTAAGTAACAAGTTAGCTTTCCGAGTAATAAGGTAAATTTTTATATATATCTATATACCAAATCTAGAGTGTTGGAATTTTTTTTTACCAATATTGTTACTATAATAAGGGTTAATAAATAAAATAAAATATATATTTTTAAATATTCGAGGAAAATCTTTTCAGTTTGAAAGAAATATGGTCTTGAAAACCCTTTTATATATAATAATTTAAATATTTTAAATAAATAAATAAAATATTATACATTTGTAAAATATTATAAATATTTCAAAATATATAATATATTTTATTTATTAAGGAAGGATTTTAATTATACTAATTTTTGTATATTATACTAACATTTCAACTTTCATTTATTCTACCGAAATGTGATTCCTTTTCACCTGGTTGCCCTTCGTTTTTGAAATGTTTTCGCAACAGCCACGCAGATATGGTGGCTCTTAGTCTTACTTTGCTTCTTTTGACACTCTGTAACCATTTCTATTGTTGTTTCGCCAGCGATAAGTGCTAAAATGCCACCGCGCACTCACTCGCTCACTTACTTACCCAGTTAGTAACTTACTTAGTGAGGCTTATGGCCAAATAAGTTATTGTTATGAAAATGCCAAGACAAAGGACGACAGACGAGAGAACGGAATGCAGGCGAATTAATTTATGTTGGCAGAAGGCGAAAGGGAACAATACGATGGAGGGGGAGTCGGGGGACGTGGCAAGGACATTAACCAAGTTGACAGGGAATTAGTGGAGCACATTTTTCAGCCATGCAAGCAGATGACAGCCGTGAAAGGTGAGAGAGGACCTCCTCATCCTACAGGCAGTAAAAGACTCCATTAAATTAAGTTTTACAAATTATATTAAAAATATTTAAATAAATTATTTAATTATTAATATATTAATTAAACTAAAAATAATACTTAAAAAGCTTAATTTTCATCTTTCCTCATAAATTATTTCAAAGAAACTTATTCATTGCCATAGCTTTTCGCATTCAAAAGAAGAAGAAGAAAAAACTCACTTAAGAGCGAGACCCAAGAGAAAAAGAAATAAACATTAGGATCCGGAGCGGGTTAGAATAAAAGGCAGGAAGATTTTAGCCCAGTTACTTATCCTAATTAGTCGCAGCTTTCTTCCGATTTCTTTACAAATTTCTCCCATTTAGCTCCCCTCCTTCGGTGCTTTTTCTTAATCTCATGCATACAGGGCGTATACTTAACACGTTTTTATGATTCACATTTTTCCCGCTGAGTTTTTAGCCTTTTCCTTGGTTTTAGCCACATCTTATATTCAAATATTCACAGCCCATTTTGTTGAATAACTCAACTAGACGTCTACAAAACTTTTCATAATTATTGTGCGTAATTTTTAACGACCCTGACTTTTGTGTAGGGTGTTCTTGGTCGTATCCATTTGCTGTCATAAATTGAACATTATTTAAATGCATGTGGAGCCGACGACGCACACATGATGCCTTTTTTCCATCAATTTGCAATTAGCATTCGAAATTATTATACATTTTTTGTGGGCCATTAATCGCTGTTCATTAATTGTCGTAAAATTGCCACATTAAGTCATTATATTGTTTTTTATTTTCCATTTATTCTGAATTAAGTTGTTTTCTTTTAATGGAATTTTATTTCAATTTATAATTTATTGATATTATTAATTGTAATTTGAATATTTCGGTATTTTCATAAATACATTTTAGGGCAATTGGTAGGGGAAAAAAAAGGTTTTTAAAAATATTAACTCTTTCTTCCGTTTTCATTTTTTTTTAACCATCCTATAATTTTTGAAAATATATTAAAGTTTGTTTAATTTTTGTTTCTTTAATTTTATAAATTTTAATTTATATTTCCGATTTATTTTGGAATAAATTGCCTTTGTTTTCCTTCTTCGAATTTCGCCCCATTTTATTTTGCCGCCCCCTTATTTAGCTTTTTGGTGGGAGCTTTTTCAAAATTTCTCCATTGCCAAATTGTTGCGCATTGCAATGCGTGTGTGCTTACGCGTGTGTGTGTGTGTGTGTGAGTGCCTGTTCCGTTTCATTCCATTTCGTTTCGTTCCGCCTGTTGCCGTTCCGTTTCCCGCTCTCACTCAGCATCTCTTCGTTTTCGGATGCACTTCGTCGATTTCGTCGTTTGTCGTGCGATTTCGTCGCTCTGCTTTTCGTTTCCGTCAGTGCTGTCATTTCAAAAATAGCTTTTCAAAATATATAGATTTTTTTCGTAATATTTTGAAAGTTTCCAAAATTTTTTTGTTTATTATGGTGGTAATCAAATTAAGTTGTACAGTTATATAATAAACTTACAATGTGATATAGAAAAATTGTTTTGAAAATTATGCAGAAAATGTAAAAAGAATAAAAAAAAGGAATTATCTGGATACTGAAGTTATATAATTACCATAGGGGAAATATGTAATGTATAATATGATTGAATATATCTTAGAAAGGCTGGCTACTTTCGTGAAATTTTTGTAAAATTTTCAAAAATATTGAAACAAGCAATTTATCTGACGAGTTCATCCATTATGATTATTATTAATATGTACTTCAATTAAAATATGCTACATTAAAGCGAAATTCCTTAGATATGGAATACAGTAGAGATTAAATTACATTATCTTTATTAAGTTTTCTTTCTATAAAAAACAATGTAGGTGGATAAAAAATTCGAGTACCAAATTTGGTTCCAGTTAAGAGCGGGTAAGCTGGGATACTACAAAAATATACCACACAAGAGACCGAGAAGAAGTGCCAAGGTGTCATCTCTGGCTCAATCGAATCGCTCGTCTGGCAGTTTTGCGGCTCGGCTCTTGGCTTTCGGCTTTCGGCTCCTGTGTTTTTGTTGTTTTCGGTTTTGTTTTTTTTTTTTTTTGGTTTGCTGGCCATTTTTGTTGGACTGGCTCTGGCCCATTGGTGTTGCCTCAGTCACCGCATTCGGTTCGTTCTGCTTTCGCCTTCTGCCGCCTCGTGCACGCGCGAAAAATTCCGAGAAAAAAAAGACAAAAAAAAAAGGAAGAAATTTGAAGACACATCCATACACACAATATACAAATAAAAACAAACAAAAGACAAACTATTAGCCATAACGGCGAGAAACAAATTCATTTAGTTATAAATAAAATGTGTCACGAAAGTGCCAACCCTGAAATAGTGGACATTCGAGCGAACCAATTGAGGTTTCAATTAAGTTTTGGTTATAACCGAAAATAAATAGAAATTTTCAGAGCACGAGAGCAACAGTTCCAAGTGGGTGAGATACAAGGGGGTGGTGGTCGGTAGTCGGCTTGTAGGGCTGTTTAGGGTTGCGGATGGAAGTAATCCAGTGATAGTAAGGCCAAAAAGGTGTCAGAAAGTGATTAGAGATAGTTCTAAAGTGTGAATATCCCAAAGTGTGATTAAGAGAAGTGCGAATTGGAGATGGTTTTGGGAGAGGGGTTCTTAAAATGTATGAATATGTGAAGTAGAGCATTATAAAAGATGTGACTAATGCAAAACATACCTTGCATTTATTAACATATTCATTTTTCTGGTATTAATTACATTCACATTAGTCACTGCCGATATAAAAAAAATTATCATCAAAATTATCATTGTCCATAAAAAAACAAAAACAACTGGAAAAATACAATTGTTTATGGGAGGCAAATAAAGTTGCTAGGGCAGGTGAAAATATATATAAATTAAATTATAAGAAGCTTGAGTATTTTTATACAAATTTATTAAATTTTTTTTTTTTTTAATTTAACATATTTATTTCAATTTTCCAAAAAATTTCAAAATAAAAAATTATACAAATTTCCAAAATTAATCTTAGAATAAAATGAAAATCTAGATAAATTTGTTAGCTTTTTAAATAGACCAAAAAGCGATCTTTGTGAAATGAGATTGATTGAGAAAGCCAAATGGAGGACAGCTTCTTGTCACAACTTTCCATGAAAATGCTGCCGCTCTCTGTCTCTCTCTATCTCCTTCCCTCTGCCAGGTGCAGTGCGTGGAAATTGTGGGTGGTGCTGATGAGTAGGGGGAGGGGGAGGGGGAGAGGGAGGGAGGGGTTTTTGGGTGCAAATAGAAGTGGGTGGGATGGGTGAAAAGAGGTTTAGAGAGGCCCGAGGCTTCGGCTTCGTTCTTCGTTCGCCAAGTGCCGCCGTTGCGCTTGACACGTTTATTTTTTTCTCTCTTGTTTTTCTTGTGCAGCCTCAGGTTTTCCACACACACACACAAACACACACACGCTGCCCAGGAAAAACCACTCCATGTGTGTGCGTGTGTTTGTGTGTCACTTTGTTGTGTTTATGTTTTATTTTCATTTCGTGTTTCTTTTAATTGCCAACTGCCTAGTGAGCGCGTCCTTGAGGCGACTCCCCCCGCCCCCCTTTTTCCCTCCCACTCCCACATTTTGCCCACCCCTTTTTGCCCCCTTTTCACTCTATATTTAAACGCATCTCTCAATGAGTTCGCCCCTCTAACTAGCTGCAGTTGCCAAAAGCAGAAAAGCTAAACAAACACTCAAAATTAAAGAGAATATATGACCTCTATGTGGGTGATTCCTTGAGAGAATCGGCCAAAGATTCTCCCATCGTTAATCAACACATTTCATTATGCCACAGAGACCCGTTATTCCCATGATATATGGGCAGTTGGACAGTGGAAGCTATGATATAGGAAATATATAGGAAAATAAATTAGAAATCAACAAGGAAAATTGAAAAATTTATTAGTAACTTAATTTACCAGCATATCATGTTGTTTCAAATTATACAATAATATATATATTTAAAAAAAAAAATCAATATTTTATATTATATTTTATTGCATTATCAGCATTGTCTGTCTTTTGGGCCATTTACTATACAGACTATATTATATACCTCGGCATTTCTTGAATGGCGTGCGCTGAATTGATGTGAATTCAATTAAAACAGTCGCCGTCTGAATTCCTAGAGGGTCTGGAGGTAGCGGGGAAATAAATATGAAATGAAAACAAAATCGAATGAGTGGAAACAAGTGAATAGACTGCTATCGGATTGATCTGATATGATCTAGTTTGGCGGTATATTTTTTGTCTGGACAGTGACTTTTAATTGTGTTTTATATCTTTTCAAAGGCATCTTTATTTCGCACATCATTTATGTTTGTCTTGCATGGCGTATACTTAATTTCTGTTGGTCTTGCATGGCGTATACTTAATTTCTGTTGGTCTTACATGGCGTATACTTAATTTTTCCTACTGAACACTACGTATACGCAACGTTTTCAAGTTGTTTAGCCTTTTAAATTTGTATCTTGTTCTTCATTTTTGTAACTCCATAAGAATATTCTGGCACAGCTATCTTGACCTTCTCCCTTCTCAATGTTTCGCCCCCGATTTTGCAACCCAACCCATGTCCTTTTTGCCCATTTTCCTCATTGATTATTCGAATTTGAAGTGCAGTCGTGCGGCTCAAACAAAACTCAAGCAAATTCATAAATTCGAGTTGCGCTACGTAATGCCAGAACACTTGGACATTACACGGGTCCAGTTCTCACCTAAAAGAAAGTTTCATCTCCCAGTGCTTTTTCCTCGCGGAAATTCTTGTACTTTGTATTTGTTAGCCAGGATGTCCTTTTGGTTTCTGCTGCACCAGAAAAAAAACAAATACGAAGGAATGCAATAAAACCTTGTCAACTTTTATATTGCTCTGCTGGCGAAAGTACTTAGAGAAAGGCAGAGCAGGAAAGGAGATTACTTCAAGTGATGTGAATACGAGGGGGAATTAAAGGTATCTTTAACAAAGCAAAAATGGTTGACAAAGCGGAAGGAATTGCTAGAAAAATTGTACTTAACTAAAATTTAAGTAAAAATCAAAGGAAGTGAGAATAAAAAACATTTAATTTTTTTTTTTTTTTTTTTATAGCAGAATGCTTGACAAAGCAGAAAGGAATGCTGGGAAAATTGTGCTAAATTAAACTTAAAATTAATTTAAATAAATAATATTAGAATAATTTTTTTTTTGTTTCAACTAAAATGCTTGACATTTTTTTTTTTTTTTTTTTTGGTAATAAACCCCTTGGAACTGTTGCAAATATTTCATAGAATAGGACATGAGCTCTCTGAATATGCGGTTAGATAAATAGTAGTGAAAAATCAAAAACTTGCGAGCAATAAAAATCAAAGTGAAAATGTGCCCGAAAACGTCGAAAACCACGCCGCTTCTGTTGATCGCGGGCATTTGCTTTGTGATCGTCCTGGTGGGCATCACCGGGATAACGCTGATCAACAACATCAACCTGTCGAACATCATACGGCTGAACGAGAAGGTGGCCAGCGATAGTGTCAGCAACAACGAGAATCAGATCAAGGAGCTCAACTATGTGAACAATCATCCGCGGAATGTGTACCTCAAGCTGAATGCCAGCAAGGAGGAGGAAAAGGACGAGGAGCGGATGCAGAAGGAGCAGCAGCAGGAGCAACTGGAATTGCCCAAGATATCCGCTGTTATTGGTGGCAGTAAGCCGAAAGTCGGGGATAATCAATTGAAGGAGTCGTCGGAAGCCATTTCTTCTTCATCGCCTTCTCCTGCGACTTTTCCCTCTTCTCTCCCCGCGCCACCTTTGCCCTTCGGCGGGGTCAAGTACAACGCCTCCAGCGGCTTGATTGATTACGAAAAGCGAAACCAAGTCGTCAAGGTGAGTCAAGGGTTAAGGGCTGTCTGCTCACGCTGTCCACCTGACGGGTTAAACGGCGGTGTTAAAGGTGCGAAGCTCAAATTGGAGTATCCATTTCAAGTGCTTGACCTTTCCAGCCTGGGATCTCATTAAGTACCCCACTTAATATTCACCAAAGGTCCTTAAGGTCTTTGATAGGGGAAATTTTAGATGTGTTTTTAATATTTTAAATAGAATAATACGTTTTTCGTTATATTTATAATGAAATATCTTTGCTTTTACCTGTGATAATTAATCAATTAATATTATAAAATAAGAACCATTTATAAAATATAGATCAAGATAGAAAACTAATAACTAATTTTTAATTAATTTTAATTTTTAATTAATTTTAATTTTTCTAAATTTTTTACCTAACTTTAAATTGCTAAAGTATTTTTTCTAAATTTTTTTTACCTGCCTTAAGAACATAAAATAATTGTAGTTAATTTCAGAAATACACTTGACCAAGTGCTTTGCTATTTTCTCAGAAATAACCAAACGTCACTCGGTGCTTCCACTGTATTTGCCGCACTGAATAGATTTCCTGGTAATGAAGTGAAGACTGAGGGGGTAAAATACCAGGATAATGTTCGACTTTTTGGACAGCAGCGATATTGAGACGGTTTGTGAAGCACCAGGGTGGCGTTAGGCAAGCACGTGACAACAACAGGAAAACAGAGAACGGAAAAAAGAACTAGAAGGGGAGCTGTCTGCCTCCCCACCTCCCTCGTAAATCGCACCTTCGAAGCCCCCGACTAACCCCTCTTTAAAGCCGCCTAAACCGACCAACTTAGCCGCCAGTGAATGTGATCTAAATCTTAGCGTTTATTACGCTCACTTGGCTCCTTCTCTTGTACAATTGCCATTACGTGGTTGGCCATAGTTGCCCCCCCCCCCCCCCTTGCTTTTTGGCGCAGTCGGGGGGCGTGGCAGGAGCGTAACAAGGGGGGAGGTCCTGTACCAATTGCTTTACGCTTTAACGGCTCAAAAGCCCGTGTCAACTGGAAGTAGATACGTATAGAACGTGGAAAACCAACGACCTTGACTGAGGCGATGCGCCTAAACAAAATGCAGTTGTAAGTACACTGCAAAAAAAAAGAGGGGGATGAAAAGAGTTCTATATGTATATAGGAAATATATTACTATATTTTTATTTATTTATTATTTTATTATTTATTTTTTCATAATATCAATTTAATCAGTATTTAACTGTGACTTAAATAGTAAGGATAACTAGAAGTTAATAAAATATTTAATTACAAATTTGTTTGCAGTGTTGTTTTGCAACTGAAGGAAAATGAAATTTCCCTCAATGTCCATTTCAAAGCAAAATAAAAATAACTTAAAATGCTTTTCAGCTATTTAGTGTTTTTTTTTTTCAACCATTTAAAATGTAAAAATGGAATTTTCGCCCAACTTTAAATTTGTTTAGCCAACGCTAACACCCTTTAAAAATGCCAATCAAAGTGAATGGAATTTAGTTGAGGGATAACAAAACCCGAGGACAGCTTGATTAATTTGCATGGAGAACTTGAACCCAGATTGCATTTTATTGACTCAAATTTCCATTTACCTGCTGGAGATTGATATACATACATATCTCAATCACTGGGACAATGATTTCCATTTGCAGGAGGGGATTGCAAAATTGTGTGCAAATATTGTGTAGGTGAATGTGTGATTACGCTTTCCATGGAAAAGCTGGGCGGGGGATGAAATACAAATGAAGACATTTATATATGAAGAGAGTGGCTTAAGAATTGCGATTCCCGTTTGCTAATGCAAAAGGGGGCATCGGAGTGGAAAATCTGAGGAAAAACAATCTGTTGCAATTTAAGTTTCTTGTTTCTTACTGGCTTACTTCATCGCCTTGCTTCTGCTTGCCTCGAATGTTTTATTCATTGTTCTTTTCCGATTATTTCCCATTGCAGGTGAGTTAACTTGGAATTGATGATACACCTTTGTGATGGGGGAGAATGGCGAACTATAAGATACGTATAACTGAAGCTGGCTTAAGCATTCATGGTTGAGTATGTTTCACTTACTGGATTGTTTCAGAATATTATCTATAAACTGTATAAGCTAATGGCTTTTTCAATCTTAGTTCACTATTTTGATTTATTTAAGAATATTGGTTTTTATTTCAGATTTATATTTCAAACCGTTTTTTCTGTCGCTTCAACTTGCCGTTTAAAATATACCCACTTTTATAGTAATAGAGAGATAACTTGCCTTCGTTTGATAATGAAAAGTGAAGCCCTTTTGAAGCCCTAATAATATTTCAAGTTCAGAAATTCCACTCGTGAAAAGCCTTAGCCTTCGCATGGAATTTTCATTGGTGGCGATTTTCCCGCCATTTGTTTTCCTTTCCCTTCATTGTTTCTTCTGTTTGCCCTTTTTGTGCTGCCTTGTTTTGCTTTTCGTGTTCTACACATGTCGGCAGCTAATAATCGAATTGTGTTCAGCCATTTGTCCGCCCCTCTTTGTTAATCTCCGCCCCCCCAAAAACCACCCACCGCCCATCCAGTTTTCCACCCACCCCAGTTTTCCACCCATTTTGTCCATGCAAATTACAACGGGAATGGAAATGAAAAACAGGGGTGGGGGTGGAAATAGCGCGGCGAGCGAATCGAACGAAGCATTGAAAAGCCAAACGCAGACAACTGAGCCACTTGTCCAAGGTGAAAGTAAGCGAGGAGGAAGGCGGCGGGAAAATTGGGAAAAGCGGCGGAGAAATGTGCGGGGCTTTTTGGGGGACACAGCATTGCGTAGCATTGACCAATTCAGCTGGCCGCCAAAAATCGCCGGGCCAAGTGGAAAACCAATAGAGAAGGAAAATCGGAACAGTGGGTAAAAGAGGAAAAATGTGGAATTCATTCAAAATTAGTTTAAATATTTCTTCCAATTTTTTTTAAGGACATAAGAAATGCAACAATTTAATTTAAGTAGATATTAAATAAAAAAATGTTTTTTTATGTATAATTTAAAGCTAATTTTAAAATTGCCTTTTCAATATATTTCCTATTTCTGCAATATTTTTAATGGTATTTGCAAAATGCTTAAGAAAAAAAAATTTTTTTTGGCAAGCAATATTTATTTGAAGTAGATCTTAAAACAATATATATTGAATGTATTATTTGATGTTAAATTTAACATTTCATGTTTGTTTTTTGCAAGAACCTTGCCTTTTTAATAGATTTCGTATTTTTGGGATATTTTTTAATGGAGTTTTGACCACTGTGCGGTCATCAGATGGACGAAAAGCCCAAATGACAACAGCAAACAGCAGTGCAACACTGACACTAACCCAGTTCTTTTCTTCTGTTGTCCTCCAATCGGATCAGTGGCATTGGTGTGTGGGTATTTGTGCTTGTGTTTGTGTGTGTGTATTTGACCTTTGGCCATGTGTTGGAGCATTTTGACCGTTTCGTTGTGAGCAGTATCATTGTCAATAGCACAGGGTCGGCCAAATGGATTAAAAAGGCTAGTTAGGAGGAGAGAAAAGCGAAGGAATTTCGTAAAATAAGCGGGAATTAAAGAGAAATAAGATATGGAGAATAGAAAAGTCTTAGTTCTGAGAAACTTTCCATCTTATCATTTTACTCCACAACAAAGAAATATTCTTTTATGTTTCCATTTGCCGTTGCATTCAATTTCGCAGCTTTCTTTTTATTTTCATATTTCGTTTGCTTTTTTTTTTTTGGTTTAATCTTTGTTTTGCCATTTTTTGTTGGACAAAACTTGAGTTCATATTTTGTTCTAGGGCCATGCCACGCCCACTCACCGAAAACGCCCCCACAGTTACAGCAGCCGCCGGCACCTTAATGCAAATAGTTAGATTGTTTTCCCTGAAAATACCCCGTGGCAATTAAAGGACGCAGGTTATGCTGGGTTTAGAGTTCTTATAGGGGAAATAATTGGCTAAAAGTACGGAATAAAATGTTGAGGATCTATTATAGGATTGTATCAAAATATAAAGAGTAGTTTCAAAAAAATTAGAAGTAGGTATTAAAAATTAAGGTATTAAAAATTAAAATTTCCATAGGAAAATGCCGAACATTTTTCTACTTTACCTCATTATATTCATGAAATCTATTAAGACTTCTTTAGGGAACCTTAAGAATCAAGTTGCTAGGCTTAAAGTTTTTTATAAGCGAGATATAAAACTACTAAAAATACGGAATAAAATGTGGAGGCTCTTTAAGGATATCTTACATTTTATTAATTAATAAATTATATCAAAATATATTACTGTAAAAGAACCGTTTAAAATAAGAGTAATTTCTATAAAAAAATACTACGAATTTTTCCAAGTTTTTCAATCATATTCCTAAAATCTTTTAAGTCTAGGGTACCTAAAGTATCGAGTTACTTGGCCCAAAGTGTTGAGATTTGGCTAAATATATACCCTCAAAGATTACGCGACACTGGCGAAAGTGAAAAGAAAACTAGATTGCAGGCGGGAAGTTGGAAGAAAGGCGCTCGTCGCGTCTTTTGCATTATTTTATGGCCGCAAGCAAATGATTTTTCTTTGCCAGAGTTTTTGGTTAAACTTTTTCGCTGCCAAGGAAGTTGGTGATTTTTTTTCTCTCATTTTCTTTTCTTGTGTGAGTGTGCATATTTTTGCAAAAACAATTTTCAACTTTTACTCCTTTATGGTATTTTTTCGGTATTCTTGTTGTACTCTCTTTATCTGGCGCTTTGTTTCCTCCCCCCTTTGTTTGGCCAAAAACTTTGTACTCTGCAAAGTTGCATTGAAAATATTTTGGATTATTCAATTATGGCCAGCTAAAGATGATGCAGCCCCCCCTTTTGTGTATTCTCTGGCTCTCTCTTTCTTATTTTTGCAATTTCAACTTTTCATTTTTTTTGGCTGTAAAGATTGCGCTCGTAAATCGCCCAGTTCTCCGGGGACTGTCATTAAACTTAGATGGTAAAGGACGAAGACGCCGACGAGGATGAAAATGAACAGAGAAAGCGATACTGCTGGGGAGTGTGAGAGGGGGGAGGGATATATCTTGTTTTCTGTGCGGGGCTTTTAAAATGAGAACACGACTGAAATGAAATGCCATCAAGTGAATGACGAAAGTCACGTGCCAGCGGCTGACGGAAAACAATTCCAGCGAGTGCCAACATTCAGCTGTGGCATGCCTCAAACTCAAACGCAAAACTAGAAGTGTGCGACAGCCTACACTGCCCGAAATTCAGGGCACATCAATCAGAGAGCAAAGGGAAACAAATTTTTGGGGGCAATTACTGCTCAAAAAGCAAGCAGAACATTTTAAATCAACTCAAAAATTAGTTTAAAAATTTTTAAATATTTTCTTACCAAATTAAAACAGAAAGATCAATAAAAAGCAATAGTATTTGTAAGAAGAGCCCAAGTTTTAGTTGAAAGAACTTGAGAATTTTACTTTCCTTAGCCACAATAATGGTGTATATTTTCCGTGCAGGATTTTGTCACCTGCCGTCTGGGATGTGGACAGATTGTGACATATGACGAGTGTCTACCACTCGCTATCTGCCTCGCTCCCTCCCAGTGAGCCTCCATCCTCCATCCTGCTCGCTCCTCTGCTGGCATGTTGGGACATTCCATTGCGGAAATTATGTTCCAACATACCCATATACAAAAACACATACGCTCAAGTACAGTACTTATTTTGTGGGAAAAAAATATGGTGAAGCAATTATTGTTTAATAATTTATGTTTTATTACTGGGTTAGTTATGAATTTAAATTATAGTTGTTGGATTTCTAGAAATATGAAATCTCCTTGAAAAGTGTCTAAAAGTATGCAACAATATTTTGAATATCCTTTACATCATATTCCTTTTTCTACTGCATACTTTTAAGCACTTTTTCTCTATTTTTATTTAAAAATGTGTGGTGTTGCTTAGTTCGAGTGCTCACTGTGGCTTCACGGCGATGTCGCACTCACGCACATCCATTTGAGGCTGACATTCCTGCGCCGGTGGCACGTTTTGTGCGACGTTTGCACATTGCCAGGATATAACTTGATGCTTAATGAAGACATCCAAACACAGTCGCCCACACACACAGCGGCAATAAAGCCAGATGGATGAGTGTGCATGCGTGTGTGTGTGTGTGGGCCAAAAGAATACCAAAATTATTCAATCAATCAGTCAAATCCATCAAGCAATTTCCGTAAATTAGTCGACTTGATGATTGAGATACTTTGCTCGCTTTGCCAGTGCTTATGGGCTACCACTTGAATTTAGAAAAAGTTAGGTATATATTTGATATTTTATGATAACATATTATTTGTAATATTATATTCTATAATTTATTAAATGAAATTAAGCTTCTTTGATTCTTCATTTTCATGTGTAGTTTGTTTCTTCTAATGATAACTAATTAATATTAAATTTTCTCTTACAATCAAAGTACTAACTTTCTTAACCGTTTTTCCTCCTTCGTTTTCCTACGCTTTTCGCATTTTTGCATGTCATCCATCAATCTGAGCTCTGCGGCTCATTAAATCACGCAAAATCAGAGAAGAAACCGACCGAGAGCACAAAAGTTGCTTCCATTCCAATGCCTGTTGACCTCTGTCCTTCGTCCTGCTCCCGGCATCCTTTGTCCTTGCCCCCCCTCCCCTCCCCCCTTTCCCTTGTCACACTTCCTGGCAGCTGTTGTAATCCGTTTAAAGTGTTTTTGCGGGTTGTAAACATTTCGACTTTTAATTCACTGACAGCGGTTCTTCATCCTCTCTCTCTCGTTTTCTTTTTTTTTTTACTGTGTATACCTTTCTCTTGCTGACCACCGGCTTTGGGGTTTTCCAGAGCTTATGGGCGGCGTGGGGGCGTGTTCCGGATAAATTCTTATTTTTTTATTCGCCTCTGCTGTCTGTTACGAGTGTAATTCGCAAATAAAACATTGCTAATTAGGTGGCAAAAAATATAAAACAAAAATAAAAGTAAAATTGAAACCAGAAAAAATCTGTAAAAATCTTAAGGAAAGCTAAAAACAAATTAAAATGGAACAAATATTTTAATAAAATTATATTAATTAATTTAAATAATATATAATATGAATAATATGTAATAAAATATATAATTAAAAGAAATTATATAATAAAATAATTAAATAAATGAATAAAGGAAAAGTATCAAGAGCCCAATTTTCCCATAATAAATTAGTCCAATTTGAAAAACAAATAAACTGCCAAATTAATTCAATCACTTCCTGTATCCTTAACCCCAAGACGTTCCTGACCTTCACCTCAGTGCCGACCTTAACCCTTAAGGGGGCCACATTTAAGCGTTGCGTGATTTGAGCCCAAGCATTTAGAGGGTTAAAGGGGGTGGCGGATTGTTCGCCATGGGTTATGTCAACGCGTTGGACTTTAATTAATTACCGGGAAAATTGTTAATATTTGTTCAGCCCTCGCTTGCTCTTTCTTCCTCCCCCTTCTCCACCCCTGTCACATTTCTCCCAGGGAGAGCAAACATGAGGAAAGGGAGGAGAAGGTCCTTGGTCCTTGCTGAGTGCTTTGTCCTGTGGTCGTAATTTAATTTTTGCAAAAAATACCCAAATAAAAGCCACACCGAGAGGGAGCGAGAAAGCGCGAGAATGGCGCTCCAAAGTATGCAATGCCGAATTATGCTGTGTGTGCGCGCGGGTGTGCGTGTGTGTGTGTGAGCGGAAGTACATGGCAAAATGCAAAATAGCAGAGGCCACACCAATGCAAACACACACGCACACAGGTGCATAACCAAATACTTGCACTAAACCAAATAGAAGCTAAAAAAAATGAAGCTGTCGCTTAAATGAAAATATTTAACTTGAATATGTAGGCTACCTAAAATTAAAAGAAAAACTTAAAAAATTAAAACTAAATTATTAAATAAACAATTACAATTTTTATTATTATTTTTATATTAATGAAATTTTCCAACTTTTAATTTGATTTATTTTACAAAATATTAATCTTGAAATTGTAGGATACCTAAAATTAAAAGAAAAAGTTAAAAAATAAAAATTAAATTATTAAATAAACAATTTAAATTTTATTTGTATATTCTATTTTTCAACTTACAATATTTACTTATTTTACAAATTATTGGATTTATTTTACAAACTTATAAAATTTATTTTTATAAAAATAAATTTAAATATGTCTATATGATATGATGTAATTTTAATACAGTTCACTTTCTAAATAGTTTAAAAAATATACAATTTTTAAGTTAAAAAAAATCTGCGAAAATGTTTTTTAAAAACCCAGCATGCTAATATATAGAGAAAAGCCCATGAAAAAGATTTTCCGCTGTCCATTTCATTAACATTTCTGCGGCCGCCGCCGCCAACTACGTGACTTTCCCAGGTATACATATGTGTGTGTGAAACTGGGCGATATTCAATTGGCAAAAAGGGAAAATCAACTGAAAAACACACAGTCGCACTGACGTATGCAAACATTTCAAGCCGAGTTGAAAGCGAGAAACTAAATATGAAACGAATGCGCCAACGAAGGCCAAATATTAAGCAGAGAGTAAATATAGAAAATATACGTGAAATTTGCGCAAATCTGCATATTGTATCCCTGCAAAATGATTGCGATTTGTTTGAGGGTTCTTTGGCGTCGTTGGCTGTGTTGCATACGCAAATGATTTTCTATTTTCTGTTTTCCATGGCACTTTTAAAATTGAAAAAATCTCGCTTTTATGGCGATTTTATGGGTATTTAATCCATAAATTTCTATAAAATTAATTTAAATGATATATATTAATATCGGACTAATGGTTGCCTTTTCCTTTCAGATGATGGAGCATGCGTGGCACAACTACAAGCTGTATGCCTGGGGCAAGAACGAACTGCGTCCGCTGTCGCAGCGTCCGCATTCGGCCAGTATCTTTGGATCCTACGACCTGGGCGCTACGATCGTCGATGGTCTGGACACGCTGTACATCATGGGACTGGAGAAGGAGTATCGCGAGGGTCGCGACTGGATCGAGCGCAAGTTCTCACTGGACAACATTAGCGCTGAGTTGAGTGTCTTCGAGACGAACATTCGGTTTGTGGGCGGCATGCTGACGCTGTACGCCTTCACGGGCGATCCGCTGTACAAGGAGAAGGCCCAGCACATTGCCGACAAGCTGCTGCCCGCCTTCCAGACGCCCACGGGCATTCCCTATGCGCTGGTCAACACCAAGACGGGCGTGGCCAAGAATTACGGCTGGGCATCCGGCGGCAGCTCCATCCTCTCCGAGTTCGGCACCCTGCACCTGGAGTTCGCCTACCTGAGCGACATCACCGGGAACCCACTGTACCGGGAGCGCGTCCAGACCATCCGCCAGGTGCTCAAGGAGATCGAGAAGCCGAAGGGCCTGTACCCCAACTTTCTCAATCCCAAGACAGGCAAATGGGGACAGCGTAAGTTGAGATTGATCTTACTTGGTAATACTACCTTTAAACTGATGCAAATCCTGTTGTAACCCACAGTGCACATGTCCCTGGGCGCCCTGGGCGATAGCTATTACGAGTACTTGCTGAAGGCCTGGCTGCAATCCGGCCAAACGGACGAGGAGGCCCGCGAGATGTACGACGAGGCGATGCTGGCCATTCTGGACAAGATGGTGCGCACCAGTCCCGGCGGTCTGACATACGTCTCCGACCTCAAGTTCGATCGGCTGGAGCACAAGATGGACCATCTGGCCTGCTTCTCGGGTATGTATGCGTGGTAAGCGTGGCTTAAACTGGAATAATATTTACAAATCTTGGTTCCATTTCAGGTGGCCTATTCGCTTTGGGTGCTGCAACGCGTCAGAATGATTATACAGACAAGTACATGGAGGTGGGCAAGGGCATTACGAACACCTGCCACGAGAGCTACATACGAGCTCCCACTCAGCTGGGACCCGAGGCCTTTAGGTTGAATTAAATTCATCACTTCTTAGCTACAGAATGTTATACTAATATCCCTCTTCAATCTCTGTGTAGATTCAGCGAGGCCGTGGAGGCGCGAGCACTGAGATCCCAGGAGAAGTACTACATACTCCGGCCGGAGACCTTCGAGAGCTACTTTGTGCTGTGGCGCCTCACGCACGACCAGAAGTACCGCGACTGGGGCTGGGAGGCAGTCCTCGCCCTGGAGAAGCACTGCCGCACGGCGCACGGTTACTGTGGCCTGCGCAACGTTTACCAGCAGGAGCCGCAGAAGGACGACGTCCAGCAGAGCTTCTTCCTCGCCGAAACACTCAAGGTTGGGCGACTTGCAAACTGTTCTCGCCTAAAGCCAGAGATTAACCGATTGCCTTTCAATTGCAGTACCTGTACTTGCTGTTCTCGGACGACTCGGTGCTGCCGCTGGACGAGTGGGTGTTCAACACGGAGGCCCATCCGCTGCCGATCAAGGGGGCGAACGCGTACTACAGACAGGCGCCCGTAACGCTGCCGGCCTCGAATGCCTCGTAAACGGGCGCCCTGCTGCGCCGCTGGCTGTTCGGCCTGTCCCTAGCAATGCACCTTAATTAGCTCTCTAAAATTGCATACCTTCACGTGTACGCGTTCGTAACTCTGTTTTTTTTTTCTTTGGTCTAAGTTTTTAGTTAGTTTACGTGATGATATGATGACAACTGCGTACGAATGATATTGTATGTGTATAGGAAAAACAGCCAGGCACACACACACACACACGACACGAGAAACTTTCAATGTAACATATTTATAAAGCTTGCACATATATAGGAACTTAAACTTAAAAGGATATATCGTAGTTTAGTCCTTAACTGTTTGCACAAGTTTCTCCGAGTCTCTCTCTCTGTCTTTTTTATTTACCACATGTGGTATATGATAATCCAAATAGTTGACTGAGGTGGTGGAAGGATGGGGAGACCTCAATTTCCATTTAAATGCGAATGACGTAGGCATAGGCAAACAACACTCTTGATAT
This sequence comes from Drosophila mimetica, assembly GCA_037075245.1. Taxonomy (NCBI): domain Eukaryota; kingdom Metazoa; phylum Arthropoda; class Insecta; order Diptera; family Drosophilidae; genus Drosophila; species Drosophila mimetica. Next base: position 19,082,441 of record JBAMCH010000005.1, on the reverse strand, counting down.
TAATTATGATATATGATATACGGATATATGTATGTGTAAATGTAAAACTCAGGTGTTCTTATTATGATTTTCCTTGCGCCCACACAAGGCTCTTTCTCACTAACCAGCTACGTAACTATCTCTACAAAAGCATTCTATACGCAATTCTCGATCTGCGACTATATCTCTTGGCGGGCATTTCGATAGATCTACTCGGCTGTCTGCCGACTTCCAATTCGAATCTTTGACCACTTTGTTTTGTATATAATTTCTATTGACTTTCCTCGCAAAATGAAGGCAGAAGAAAATCGAATTGATATTTATACAAATATATTCTTACACAATATTGTTTACTTTGTAGCCTAAATATTTAAATATAAATCTAATATAGAGTCTAGCTTACTTTTTGTGACGAAACAAATGTAACGCGAATTACCTTAAATCCAGAACATCATGCGAAACGAAAGCAAATGAAATATATATTATAAAAATATACATAAATAAATATATATTTGTATTTAATTAAATCAAATAAAAAGTAGGCAATTGTTAAAGTAAATTAATGATACGATGGCACACGAGCTGAGCGAATGGTAATTTAATTTTTAACAACTGTAAAGGTTTTTTATAATAATAATTATAATAATAATAATAATACCAATAATAATCATATTTATAATTATATTTATAACTGTAATCCATAGACTAAGCCACAAGCATCGCATGATAAATGAAATATAGAAGTTATTTAATTTTTTTTTGTAACATACGCAGCTTGGGCTGTGTAAAGTGATTTAACAAAAGTTAAAATAACATAAAACATAAGCTAAGACCCTAATGTAAAACCGAAGAATTTTAATGAAACATTTTAAGAAAATAAAATAATATCAAACTTAATTAAATCGATAAATCAGAAGGCCTAAAAATCACAAGCTAATAAATGTAAAACCAGCTAAGGGCTAAAAAGGATAGAACGCTAAAGAGAAGTAAAATCGAAACTAACTAAGCGTAAATTTAGTCTTTAGAGCCAACTTTTTTTGTTTAGATCAAATTAGAATTGAGGCCAATGGCGCGATATATGTATGATATATCCGCTGGAAATGCCCAATACATAGATTTGAATGGCAGTTTGTAAATGTTCATCAACTGCAGTCCCTGAGCTGCGGACGATGATAATTGTATTTTGCCTAAATCATAAGTTTAATAAAGATCTAATAATTAACTTAAAACTGTTTTCCATGTGTTTTGTAATTTAAAATTTAGTGGATTCACTTAAAATTCTGAATGATACAAACTAATATCCATATAAAATCTTGGAAATTCCCTGTTTATGCAGCTTTTTCCTTTCTTTGTGTAAATATTTTTATCTCGCAGCACATTGATGGCTCATTGATAGTTTCTCTGGCTATAAACAAGTACCCCCCGTCCGCTGTTGATTCCACTTTCAGATATATTTATGTATCTGCCACACAAGCCACTTCACCAGCAGTTGTCGAGCTCAATTAATGAGCAACCCACTTAAACTGAATGTGCGTATACTTAATGAAGAAACTTGCACAAAAGGCGAGCACAAAGCACAAAGTGAGGTTAACAACATTCGCCGGCGATTCGAGAACCCGGAAAGGGAGTGCGTCGCGACAGATACTCCCTTCTAGCCCCATTGATTAACCCTCTCAAGACTGATTGTTAAAACTAACATCTATTGATACACATTCACATGTAAAAATTTCAAAAATTACTATTAAAAGTAGGGAAGGTATAATTTTTAGATATTTAACTATGCAATTTTCATGTTATTAAATTTATAAAATACGAGATTATACTTATTCTTTAAGCAAATTATATTTTAATCCATATTTTAAGTTTAAAAAGCTTATTTTTCTCCTTATGAATTTTTTGAAATTTTTGTAAATGTTTTAAAATATATTTTCAATGGGTTAACAATGATTGGCGTGCAAAGTCCGACTTCTGCCAGCATAAGATCTCTTGGAAGGGAAGGGGAATCAAACTGGGAAGCAATGGTAAGGCGAATGCGAACAAAGCATAACCATAAAATGGAGGAGTGCCAACCGACGACTGCATTCGCCACCCACCCATCTCCCACCCACCGCCCACCACCCAAAATATATCAGAGAGTAGCCAAACGGGAGAGTACACCTAAAGAAATTATAATTTAAAAATATTTAGAGAAAGTAAAAAAATGTATTCAAAATCAGATTGTTACAGAATTAAATCAAAAAATGTTAGTCAAGTTATGGACTTTGGAGGTTCCACTTTTGGAAACTTTAAAACGAAAAGAATATTTAAAATTCAATACATTATTTTGAATAATGTTGCTTATTAAAGAAATTATAATTTAAAAATATTTAGAGAAAGTAAAAAAATGTATTCAAAATCAGATTGTTACAGAATTAAATCAAAAAATGTTAGTCAAGTTATGGACTTTGGAGGTTCCACTTTTGGAAACTTTAAAACGAAAAGAATATTTAAAATTCAATACATTATTTTGAATAATGTTGCTTATTAAAGAAATTATAATTTAAAAATATTTAGAGAAAGTAAAAAAATGTATTCAAAATCAGATTGTTACAGAATTAAATCAAAAAATGTTAGTCAAGTTATGGACTTTGGAGGTTCCACTTTTGGAAACTTTAAAACGAAAAGAATATTTAAAATTCAATACATTATTTTGAATAATGTTGCTTGTTAAATGAGTTTATTTGGTAGGTATGTAACTTTCGATTTCTCTAGGTGTACCATACCGGTCGTTTTCCCTCTCATTCGCGCCTTATCTCTGTGCTCTCCACACTCTTTGTTGACTAGACGAGCCCGCCAGACCAGCTTTCGTTGTGTGCGTGTGCTGCATGGCAATGCCGTGGATGGTGTTGGTGTTGTTGTTCCTCCGAGTTGTTGTCATACCCTAGGTTTTTCGAAAAGTCACACAAGTGGTCGGAAAAAGGTTTGTCAACCAATATTTACCCACCCAAAAAGTTCAAACAATTTAAAATGTATTATTCTAAAAATAAGACGTATTGGCATAATATTTATTTATTTGGTCTGGTGCTTAAAGTTGCCCTTTCAATTTATTTTCATAGATTGTTTTTAGCATTACGTATTAAAACAAAAATTCTTAAATTTTGATTTCAGATTGTTTGAAAGTTATATTATTATGTAATTTATAAATGAAAGGGTATGATTTTATATTTTTTTTTCTAACGAAAAAAATTTTTTTTTATAAATTTGTATAGTTTTGTTAAATTTTTTATTTCAAGTTGTTTGAAAGTTATTCATTGTAATTTATAAATTAAAAGGTATGATTTTAAATTTTTTTAATAAAAAATGTTTTTATTATTGTTATTAACTTTTTTTTTTATAGATTTTTATACTTTTATTTAAATGTATAATATATTTCTAAAATTACAGGTAGATTCGCTTGTGTAAAAAGTGGTGTGAAAAGCGTAAAATATTTGTGAGTATAAGATTGATATACTTTCTGTGCTGCAGGGTGTATGCTGGTCGCCTCAGTTCTCTGAGAAGGTTCTACTCTTTGTGCTTGGCTTGTTTTTGTTTTTTGTTTTGGTCGTTGACGTTGCCGCGTCGCTTCTAGCAATCCGCACAGTTCGCATCGAGACTCCGAGCAGAGCGGCAGGCACTCCAGTTGCAGTTGCAGATACAGATACAGATTCGGATTCGGAGATACAGATTCACAGAGATACCGGATCGAGACCAGATATACCGGCTAAAGCTATAGCCACTCCAAAAACAACCAAACAACCCAGCCAGCGAAGGAAAAAGGAGCCTGAAAATGCCTTTCCCGATCCATCCGCCCAAGCAGATGCCCTGCCCCCACTGGCAGCACTTCCCCATCAGTCCCGTGGACAGCAAGCCCAATCCCTTCGATTCCGTGGGCGGAGCGGCGGCAGCGGCCACCCAGGTCAACATAGGGGTTAACAAACCCCCGGAGCCGGTATCCTATCGCTATTGCTTGCAGTGCAAGGCCTCCGGCAAGGATGTGTCATCCAACAGCGCCGACAGGGAGTAGAGCCCCCAAAAACTTTGGAGGTGACCCATTCAACCCGAACCCAAACCAATCAGCCATCACCTGTAATCAGCCACTTCACACAGAGGACGCACTTGGAGAGCCAATCCAGACAAAAAAGAAAGCGCAGAACAAAGTTTTGATTTCCAGAGAGATACAAGATATTCTTCATTTCAAAGTCAAATCTAAAATTCTGTGCTGCTGTTGTTTAATATCGAAATGGATCTGTTCATTCAAATAACGCATACATACACTAAACTAGCTTTAAATATCAGATTTCTTAATTAATACATCTGATAAACCATGAATTTTAAAAATGCGAATACCCAGTCAAACTCACCTTAATTTTTTGTGCTTTTGTTATGTTGTTTTGAAATGGTTTTGATATTTAAATCTTATCCAAATGCTCTCCACAACCAACTAATAATTTTTATTTCCAAAAAGATATGATATAAGATCAGAATATCTGAAGTTATTCATAATATCCGCGTCCAAATGCAGCCTAATTTTTTTCTGTGTTGTTATTATTTAACCTAACCTAATCTAAGCACATGTTCCATTAATTTTTTGCTGTTTTTTTTCGCTATAATTAAGCTAAGCATTTTGTATTTAATTTGTATTTAGAGCTAAAGACTACAGTTTATGAATTTTTTGATATATTCGTATAAGAGAAGCGCTAATAAACGCACGACGCATTTAAAAAACGAGTTCTACGATACAATATACAAATACAGAAGCACTCCCCATATACGCAACCATATGCTGGCTGTTTTTCGATTTCAAACTCAGACTTTGTTTGGTTCTGTTTCTGATTTTGTTTTCGTTTTCAGTTTCGTTTCTCGGCTCTTGGGTTTTATGTTTATCAAAAATTTCCAAGGTCACCTACGAGAGGCGTCAAACGAAAAAAAGGTGCGATAAGAGTGGCTTCAGATTTCCAGTTTTGATTTAGAAAATTCGGGAATAGGGTCGGGTGATTTTTCTATCGCCCGTCTTATAGACAAAGTTCAACAAACCTATGAAACTAAGGCAATGAGAGTGAACAACGAAAGCTGATGAGTAAAAAAGGGTGTGGGAGGGGGGATGGCGTTAATTGCATTCGCTCGCCTTCTCAGAGCGTTCGCTTATATGCATGCTAAGAGTTGCATACACTGAAAATAAATTTTTTAAAATGTATTATATATTCTATAAAATAATTATTAAATATAAGTTTTTTTTGCATTCCCAAGTCGATCCCATGAAAACCAAAAGACCCATAAAATAACCATAATCATGAGAAAAAGTTGCTTTATTTTTCTCTGTCTGTCTCAATTTATTTATATAAGGACGTGCACACATTTTTGTACTATATTTAACCTTATCGCATGATTCGACGAGTGCGTGTGCGAAAAAAAAAACTTTTGCAAATACTGACAATCGAATAGTTCGTGTTATTCGTTCCACTCGCTGATAGGTGAAATTAGAGTTTTTTAAATGACATTCCATTTTCGGACTTTATAATTCGGCATTTTGCTCAAATTAATAATTTATGGGCTAAGTTTTCGGGGCTTATCTCCGCTGATATGGTGCTTATCTGACTTTCAGTCTAGCCAACGTGCCCCCTAAAATAACACACAACTAAGAATAAATATGAAAGTGCAGATAAAAGTGAAAACAAACATAAATAAATAAACATGAAAATGAGAAAGGAAGCAGAAGGTAAAATACTCTTGCATTTAAATGCAACTATTTTTTGTTTTTAAATAAACCTAGCAATTTAAGAAGTCATCATTTTGTTGGGTCTTTAATGTTTTTAATCACAATGAACATATTAAACATTTAACATTAATATACTTATTTGTTTTATAATTTTCGTTGTTTTCATTAAATCGGCAAAAATTGTACAAATAGTTGTAATTGGATAAAAGAAAAATATAATTTTTAAAATACAAGTATATTTTAATAATACCGATCATGCAATGTGTGTTCTTAGCATCCATTCCATAAAGCTTTTCATTTTGGAGCTTCAAAAAGCTTTTGCTTAAATAATTATTTTAACGGAATTCAGTGCTGGCACATTACCCTCTAGAACTAAATGTATTTTCCCCTGAATCTGTTGGAAATTTGATGACGAGCTCTGAAAGGTATTTTATTTTTTAACCATTATTTTCACTGTTTTGATCAAAAAAATGATTTTTTTTTGGTGGAAAATAAAAATCTTAATTTTGGGCCAAAATTTGATTTTTTGCAAAAATGGTCCAAAATGAAAACGGCGAACTGTTCTGAGCAGATAACAACCCAACAATTAATATAAGTGCACTTTCCGGGTGATTTAAGAAATTTTACAATTTTTTAAATTTTTGACTTTTTTGTAAGGGGTTGTATCGCAATTTTTTGAAAAAAAATTCAAAAAAATAAAATTTTCAACTGGAAATGCCAAGTTATAGAGAATTTAACTACGAGTTCAGGAAGGTATGCCATTCCATTGTCGGACAATTATTTTCATTTTTATGCCAAAAATACGGATTTTTTTATCTCGGAAAATGAGGACTGCGATTTTTGGCAAAAATGTGATTTTTTGTGTAATTTGTTTTTTCTATTACTTTTGCAAAAATGGTCCAAAATGAAAACGGCGAACTGTTCTGAGCAGATAACAACCCGATAATAAATATAAGTGCACTTTCCGGGTGATTTACGAAATTTTAAAATTTTTCAAATTTTTGACTTTTTTGTAAGGGGTTGTATCACAATTTTTTGAAAAAAATTTCAAAAAAATAAAATTTTCAACTTGGAATGCCAAGTTATAGAGAATTTAACTACGAGTTCAGGAAGGTATGCCATTCCATTGTCGGACAATTATTTTCATTTTTATGCCAAAAATACGGACTCTTTTTATCTCGGAAAATGAGGACTGCGATTTTTGGCAAAAATGTGATTTTTTGTGTAATTTGTTTTTTCTATTACTTTTGCAAAAATGGTCCAAAATTAAAACGGCAAACTGTTCTGAGCAGATAACAACCCAACAATTAATATAAGTGCACTTTCCGGGTGATTTAAGAAATTTTACAATTTTTCAAATTTTTGACTTTTTTGTAAGGGGTTGTATCGCAATATTTTGAAAAAAATTTCAAAAAAATAAAATTTTCAACTGGAAATGCCAAGTTATAGAGAATTTAACTACGAGTTCAGGAAGGTATGCCATTCCATTGTCGGACAATTATTTTCATTTTTATGCCAAAAATACGGACTTTTTTATCTCGGAAAATGAGGACTACGATTTTTGGAAAAAAGTGATTTTTTGTGTAATTTGTTTTTTCTATAAGTTTTGCAAAAATGGTCCAAAATGAAAACGGCGAACTGTTCTGAGCAGATAACAACCCAACAATTAATATAAGTGCACTTTCCGGGTGATTTAAGAAATTTTAAAATTTTTCAAATTTTTGACTTTTTTGTAAGGGGTTGTATCGCAATATTTTGAAAAAAATTTCAAAAAAATAAAATTTTCAACTGGAAATGCCAAGTTATAGAGAATTTAACTACGAGTTCAGGAAGGTATGCCATTCCATTGTCGAACAATTATTTTCATTTTTATGCCAAAAATACGGACTTTTTTATCTCCGAAAATGAGGACTACGATTTTTGGCAAAAATGTGATTTTTTGTGTAATTTGGTTTTTCTATTACTTTTGCAAAAATGGTCCAAAATGAAAACGGCGAACTGTTCTGAGCAGATAACAACCCGATAATAAATAAAAGTGCACTTTCCGGGTGATTTACGAAATTTTAAAATTTTTCAAATTTTTGACTTTTTTGTAAGGGGTTGTATCACAATTTTTTGAAAAAAATTTCAAAAAAATAAAATTTTCAACTTGGAATGCCAAGTTATAGAGAATTTAACTACGAGTTCAGGAAGGTATGCCATTTCATTGTCGGACAATTATTTTCATTTTTATGCCAAAAATGCGGACTTTTTTATCTCGGAAAATAAGGACTACGATTTTTGGCAAAAATGTGATTTTTTGGCAAAAATGTGATTTTTTGTGTAATTTGTTTTTTCTATTACTTTTGCAAAAATGGTCCAAAATTAAAACGGCAAACTGTTCTGAGCAGATAACAACCCAACAATTAATATAAGTGCACTTTCCGGGTGATTTAAGAAATTTTAAAATTTTTCAAATTTTTGACTTTTTTGTAAGGGGTTGTATCGCAATATTTTGAAAAAAATTTCAAAAAAATAAAATTTTCAACTGGAAATGCCAAGTTATAGAGAATTTAACTACGAGTTCAGGAAGGTATGACATTCCATTGTCGGACAATTATTTTCATTTTTATGCCAAAAATACGGACTTTTTTATCTCGGGAAATGAGGACTACGATTTTTGGCAAAAAAGTGATTTTTTGTGTAATTTGTTTTTTCTATAAGTTTTGCAAAAATGGTCCAAAATGAAAACGGCGAACTGGTCTGAGCAGATAACAACCCAACAATTAATATAAGTGCACTTTCCGGGTGATTTAAGAAATTTTACAATTTTTTAAATTTTTGACTTTTTTGTAAGGGGTTGTATCGCAATTTTTTGAAAAAAAATTCAAAAAAATAAAATTTTCAACTGGAAATGCCAAGTTATAGAGAATTTAACTACGAGTTCAGGAAGGTATGCCATTCCATTGTCGGACAATTATTTTCATTTTTATGCCAAAAATACGGACTTTTTTATCTCGGGAAATGAGGACTACGATTTTTGGCAAAAATGTGATTTTTTGTGTAATTTGTTTTTTCTATAAGTTTTGCAAAAATGGTCCAAAATTAAAACGGCGAACTGTTCTGAGCAGATAACAACCCAACAATTAATATAAGTGCACTTTCCGGGTGATTTAAGAAATTTTAAAATTTTTCAAATTTTTGACTTTTTTGTAAGGGGTTGTATCGCAATATTTTGAAAAAAATTTCAAAAAAATAAAATTTTCAACTGGAAATGCCAAGTTATAGAGAATTTAACTACGAGTTCAGGAAGGTATGCCATTCCATTGTCGAACAATTATTTTCATTTTTATGCCAAAAATACGGATTTTTTTATCTCCGAAAATGAGGACTACGATTTTGGCAAAAATGTGATTTTTTGTGTAATTTGGTTTTTCTATTACTTTTGCAAAAATGGTCCAAAATGAAAACGGCGAACTGTTCTGAGCAGATAACAACCCGATAATAAATAAAAGTGCACTTTCCGGGTGATTTACGAAATTTTAAAATTTTTCAAATTTTTGACTTTTTTGTAAGGGGTTGTATCACAATTTTTTGAAAAAAATTTCAAAAAAATAAAATTTTCAACTTGGAATGCCAAGTTATAGAGAATTTAACTACGAGTTCAGGAAGGTATGCCATTCCATTGTCGGACAATTATTTTCATTTTTATGCCAAAAATGCGGACTTTTTTATCTCGGAAAATAAGGACTACGATTTTTGGCAAAAATGTGATTTTTTGTGTAATTTGTTTTTTCTATAAGTTTTGCCAAAATGGTCCAAAATGAAAACGGCGAACTGTTCTGAGCAGATAACAACCCAACAATTAATATAAGTGCACTTTCCGGGTGATTTAAGAAATTTTACAATTTTTTAAATTTTTGACTTTTTTGTAAGGGGTTGTATCGCAATTTTTTGAAAAAAAATTCAAAAAAATAAAATTTTCAACTGGAAATGCCAAGTTATAGAGAATTTAACTACGAGTTCAGAAAGGTATGCCATTCCATTGTCGGACAATTATTTTCATTTTTATGCCAAAAATACGGACTTTTTTATCTCGGAAAATGAGGACTACGATTTTTGGCAAAAATGTGATTTTTTGTGTAATTTGTTTTTTCTATTACTTTTGCAAAAATGGTCCAAAATGAAAACGGCGAACTGTTCTGAGCAGATAACAACCCGATAATAAATAAAAGTGCACTTTCCGGGTGATTTACGAAATTTTAAAATTTTTCAAATTTTTGACTTTTTTGTAAGGGGTTGTATCGCAATTTTTTGAAAAAAATTTCAAAAAAATAAAATTTTCAATTGGAAATGCCAAGTTATAGAGAATTTAACTACGAGTTCAGGAAGGTATGCCATTCCATTGCCGGACAATTATTTGCATTTTTATGCCAAAAATACGGATTTTTTTATCTCGGAAAATGAGGACTACTATTTTTGGCAAAAATATGATTTTTTGTGTTATTTGTTTTTTCTATAAGTTTTGCAAAAATGGTCCAAAATGAAAACGGCGAACTGTTCTGAGCAGATAACAACGCAACAATTAATATAAGTGCACTTTCCGGGTGATTTAAGAAATTTTACAATTTTTCAAATTTTTGACTTTTTTGTAAGGGGTTGTATCGCAATTTTTTGAAAAAAAATTTAAAAAAAATAAAATTTTCAACTTGGAATGCCAAGTTATAGAGAATTTAACTACGAGTTCAGGAAGGTATGCCATTCCATTGTCGGACAATTATTTTCATTTTTATGCCAAAAATACGGATTTTTTTATCTCTGAAAATGTGGACTACGATTTTTGGCAAAAATGTGAATTTTAGTGTAATTTGTTTTTTCTATTACTTTTGCAAAAATGGTCCAAAATTAAAACGGCAAACTGTTCTGAGCAGATAACAACACGACAATTAATATAAGTGCACTTTAAATAATTTAAAAATTTTTCAGTTGTTTCAAAATTTTTTGAATTCCATAATTTTAACATTAATTTATTTAACATTATATATTAAAATATATTTTAGTTTTTATGTGACGAAATCGTCTAACTTTTCAAGCTATATCCTTGCCATCAAATGGACAGCACTGCTTGCAAAAGCTCTCTCGCTCTCTCTTTATCGGTGGAAGCTTTCGGTTTCGCTCTTTCTGGCGGCGGCATGCGCTCTCTCCGCGGAGGTCCTGCGACGGTTCCCGTTAGCTTTTTAATCATGTGGCCCGCTCTGCTCCGCCACAGCTTCCTCCTCGTCCTTGCGCCTCCTTCGTCGTCATCTTCGTACGCACTCGCATTTGGTGAGAGGAGAACGGAGGAGCCGACGCAACAGCAGCAGCAGCAAAGGAGTCGCAGCAGCAGCCGCAGCAGAGGAGCAGCAAGCAGTCGCAAACTCGCAAGCAGCAGCCACAGTCGCAGTCGTCGCCTCCGTCGAGTTGAGTCCTAGTTCGTTTTTCACGCTTTTCCTGCATTTTCCCCCTTTTGGCTCTTGTTGTTTTTCCATGTACTTTACTACTTACCTTTTTTTTGGATTTTTTGCCAGCGTTTTACGCATTAGTAACGTGTCCTGATTTTGGCACAGGACAGGAAGTGAAGAGCAAGCAGTGAGTGGTACAACGGTAAATCGCAGTGTGCCAAATTGCGAATTTCTCACTCTATTTCTCGCTCTCTCTCACTCCGCCCCCCATCCCCCTCTCGCTTTTTTTGCCAGTGTGTTTGTGCTTCTAGTTGTTGTTTTTTTTTTGTGCGGGAAAAAAAAGAAGAGTAATAATGTGCTTGAAAATTCACAATAGCATTAATTAACGGTTGTTTTCCCTTATGGGTCGCAACAGGCCCCCAAAAAATATCCTGTCCCTCTCTATCCCTATCTCCCCCTCTCACTCGCTCGTTTTATGGGTGTGTTTTTGGTTTTGCCCTAGGCCCAGTTGTTGTTGTTGTTGTTGCTCTTGTTCTTCCTTTTTTTCTGAGTGTATGTGAGTGTGTGTAGGTGGCAAGCAATAAAATTTCATAATGGTTGTTGTACTAGCTAACACAAAAGCACTCTTACCAAATTAATTCAATTAAAAACAAAACAAGGCGTAATTAAAATTATAATATACAAAATAAACGCATTAGAAACTCTCTCTGCTCGCAAAAGGATGCTAGAATGGCAAAGTTGAAGAGTTGATGGCAAAGGAAAAACTTTTGCTGATAAAGTGACCCAAATATGTAGAGCGAAACCACACATGTTTAAGAAAATCCATTAAATCAAAGGAAAACTTATAAAAAAGCATTAAAGACAAGTACTTGTAAATAATATAATTTATGTTCGCAACAGAACTTTGGAAAACCACAACCGAAAATAATGCCAAAAAGCTATTGAAAACATTTTTGTTCAACTAAATGAAAAATAGTAACAAAATATTGTTATTTAAGAGAGAACGAATTATTGTTAAAAAAGAAAACACAATAAATATAGAAAACAATATTTTGACAAAAAAACAAACTTGAATAAAAATTTAAATTAGTTAAAAAAATAATTAAAAACAGAAAACTTTAAAAAGTTGAATAGAAAACAATTGAGATAATAAAATAAAATTAACAACTGCCAATTTACTGAACTACAATAATATTTGTGTCGTAAATAAAATAATAACATATTTTAAACTCGACTATAAAGCCATTGTACCTGATTTAAACAATAGAAAAACAATTCAACGTTTGCCTTTATTTGGTGATAAAAATTAAGCGAGAGCAACAAAAAAGGCAAATTGAAAACCGTGTCATTTGCTTGTATTTATTTATGTTGGAAAGGTTAGGCCCCGCCCCCATTCAGCGTATTTGTACGCCCATTTTGAAGCCGCCTTTTCCGTTTTCTGTTTCCCACTTTTCCCACGCCCTGCACCACCCACGCACCACCCACCGCTTTCTTATCGCTGAAGAGTCACGTTTTTGACCCATTTTCACATACTGGTGCCTAAGCCTATACAGATGGCATAAAAGCTGCTGCGAGCCCTCTTCTACCCCCATTAACCCATGCAGCCACTTAACCCTCGAGTGGCTCTCGCTGATGTAATGCCATTCGATTTGATTTGCCATGGTTAACCAGATACGCTTGCCACAGCCATTCGGCATTTTGCGGTTGCTAATGCCTAGTCCTTACACTCGAAGAAATGCCTAAGGGTTACTACAAAATTAGAGAATAATTGGACTTTAATAAATGCAGCAGTTTTAAGCAATTTGATTTTTATTTTTAGCAAAAACTAAATTCATTTTCTTAATTTTTTAGTGATTAAAAAATTAATATATTTTATAAATTTAATTTATTTCTTATATTTTTAATTACTTAAGCACTCTGCTTTTTTATATAAAAATGGTTTATTTATTGAAATATTAATTTTAACATTTGAAAGATAGTTGCCTACATTTTTTTCCACTGCATTCCGCTCTTTGTGTGTGTGAGTGTGGATCAACGCGAGCGCGCGTGTGTGTGTGTGTGTGGGTGCAGGACGGGTTGATTACTTGCCACATGGTTGACGATAAGTCAGTAAGTTGATGGCCTCAATTTGCGTACGACTCTAATTTGTTTGTCTTCCTTTATTATTTTTTCGGCTCCCATTAGTTAACCATTGGCCCAGAGGGTGACCAGCGCCGTGTTGCTTAGCAAATTCCCCAGTCGCCGAAATGAACCACTGACACGCCCTCGGCGCCTCTCTTTCCGGCTCATCTGGCTATCTGGTTATCTGGCTACCACTTAGCTAACTGGCTATACCGCATATATTTAAACGTATATAACATAGGAACCATCTCCCCAGTCGGACCTAGCCCCACTTCACCTATCGCACGTGCCTGGTCGAAGGCTGGAAGACAGTAAAACTGGTCAGCTGAAAAGCCACTGAGGTCCTCCCACAGGCGCAAGCAACAGGACTTGTTTATCGGTGAGTAAGCCACAGAGGATTCGCATACGGATTCCCAGTGGTTCGGCAGTGGAGGATCATAGGGGTGGGGTCCTTAAAAACAAGGCTATACATCCTATAAACAGTACAAGTTTTGAGAACTTTATAGTTCTTTGCTATAATTACATTAATATAATGTATTGGTAGGGAAATATAAACATTTGTTGGTATTATATTAGGATATATTATATATTATAATATTATATTAAGATATATAACCTTAAAATGTACAACTCTGAGAATCTTTAGTATGAAGATGGACTATATAAAGAGCTAAAATTTAAACGTGCAGAAAAAAAAATCTTACGTGTCTTTAAAAAGGTTATTTTATTTATATATTTATTAAAAAATTTAAATAATATTTAAATACAGTACAGATATAAAAATGAATACATTTCAGTAGACCTTTAAAAATCACTTTTAAATCAATTTCTTGATCCAACTCCCTTTGATCCTCCGCTAACCAGGCCCTTAAAATGGAACCCAAACTAACTCGTATGATATCTTCTTTCAGGCAGCCCCTTGGTCGGGCCGTACTCCAAACTGGCCCATCAATTTTGGTTCTCCTACCCGCCACCGGGCGCTGGCGGCGGTTCCTCAAGTGAGTCTTTCGGTTTGCGCATGCGTGGCAGCACCTTGGACCCACCCCACTATTACTATTACTATTACTATATTCGTAATGATCCCAGACTCAAAAAAGAAAAACAAACAAATACCGATCCCACTTCGTTTGTGTTGTTCGTCCCTCGATGTCTATGTAATCTGATTGATCGATATAACCGAAAGTGATCAGTAATATAGCCCGTGTATAGTCAATAGGAAGTGCGATTATCGTTTGTTACTTTGGTTCCACTTCTTTTTTGTATGACTAGGCCATCCTGTGAGTCCTCTCTCTGTATATCTATCTGTATTTAACATATATATGTAACTTGTCTGTACGTATGTATATGTCTGTGTGTGGTACGTTTGTTAAGTGACTCTTAGTTGTGAAAGCCACACAAAGTATATCTCTCAATATATATATATATTAATATAGTCGATGATTTCCATACCCTTTCGTTGTTACCTAGGTATACATATATAACATATATATATATTGCCACATACCATATATGTATAATAGTATAATCTATAGCGTAACTGTAGTCAAGGCCCAGAAAACCAGAGCCAAAGAGAGAGGTAATCCGGCTTAAAGGATAGATTAGAGGATTACGATCCCTGAGTTGCCTTGGTTTTCGCTGATAGTCCATTTTGAATAGATATTTGGTTGGGGCTGGCCAATCTATAAAACCAGTGATATGTCCATTTTGTTGGCCCTCCCCAAACTAAAATAAAAATAAACTTAAGGTTTAGTTCCGATTTAAGTACCAAATAATTGAAGATTTGTTTTTTGTCCTTCTTTTCTTTGCTCTTCTTTGATTGTATTGTCTTCTATGTTCAACACACAACTAGAAAAAGGAATAATAAAGCTAAGGAATCAAGCCTAACAAAAACGAAATCTAAACTAAAGAGAAAACAAAACATATGAAAATATAGAATCAAATCGAAAACTGAAACTAAAACGGAGATTGAGAGATTCTTCGTGTGCGATCGCTACCTAACTCTCTCCCTCTCAGTCTCTTCTCGCTCTCTCTCTCTTTCTATCTGCCTATATGTCTATCTCTTTCTCAAAAGACACACTCAGACACACCGCACTTGCCAAACGGTACTAATTCCATTCCAATCGTTCCGGTTCGCGTCGCGTTCGCGTGTAAACAATTACAAAAATTCGACAAAAATCGTTGCTAAAATATAATCAAAACCAAATTCGACACAACAACAACAAAAACATCATCACCACAAGTACAACAACATCCGAATAAAACAACACTTTGAGGTAAGGAAGAATTTCTTTCTCACTGTCTCACACACTCCGCCTCTCTCCGTCTCTCTCTCTCTCCTCTCTATCTCTCTCTGTCTTTGTCTCTCTCTGGTCTCGTAGTGTTGGCCAAATGGAATATCAACCAAATTCCATTAAACCACAAACCAATTCCCCATTAGAAACCCCACTTAGACCAAAAAAAAAACCAAGAAATGAAACCCCCCTACATAGCGAGTTCCGTTTTTCCGCCGTTCCGTTTCGTTAGTTGTTCCGTTACGTTACGTGTAGTTCGTTTCGTTCCACGTTCCTTGTTTCCCCTTAGTTGTCTTCATTTCCTTAGGTTGGATTTTGTTTTCGCATTTTTCGTAGCGCTTTGTTGATGATGATAAAATGACGATGATGATGATAACATAATGATGACCCTGATATGATTGTGTGCGTGTGTACAAAAGTTGTTTATGAATGGAACGGGGTCAAAGGATGGGGCAGGTGTAAACTTGTGACTGTGCAGCACTCGGGACCACTTTGTAGTCATCCAAAGGGTTGGTACGAGATAATTGCAGCCGGTTGGCAAGACGCATGCTTGAGGCTTTAGAAAGGTTAAACACATAATGAGAATATAAAGTAACTAGAATAAGTAGCGACGATTTGAGTATTTGCACACGTTTTTAGGAAAACTATAAATTTAGTGCAATATTTAAATAGTTTTATAGAAAAGAATGAGAAGTTTTAATTTAAATCAAATTAGTGTTACCAACGCTGTATTAAAAACATCTGTTGCATATGGCCACACTAAAATTGTGCATGTTCTTTTCATTTTCAAAATAATCTATAAAAATATTAACCTAATAATACTGAATGTCACCAAAATGGAAACCCTTTTACATTCGAAATCATTATTTTCCTATGATCAATCCCAATCCACCACACCGCACAGAGGCTAAATGAAATGTTTACCCACCGCTTGTGACGCACACACTGAACTTGGTGAACTCTTGTGCTCTTGTGGTGGGTTGCCATGCCAGGCGGTTCCGAAACGCAACGGTGAGGCCCTCAATCGGTTGAAGCCAAGGCCAAAGCTCAAAGCTCAAATATTCATGGGAAACATAAATGCGCGAGAATGGCACAAACGAACCAAATGTTGACTGTTAGTCGAGTAGAGACCGCTTCTCAAAGTGGGAATGTTCACAAAGCAAATATACACATACAACTAGCTAAATAAATATAAGTAAAATAATTCAGAAACCTGAAAGAGTTCCATTTGAGTTAACGTTTTGCATTTAAGATAAACGCAAATTAACGTGCATAGTTGAGTGGCTTGAAAGCAAGGAGTGTGCCCAGCGTTTTGTAGAATACCCGCCTGTGACCTGGTCACACTGCCACCAAATGCATACCTGCCTAAATGCCGCGAATGCAACGCTCACAGCTCGCAGCTGAGCTTTAATCCGCCCGAGAAGATGACACTAATTGGGCCGCGGTCAACTTTGAGTGTGTTTAGTGTTTTGGGTTCAGTGTTTAGTTTTATGTTTTTAGTGGGCCGCACTTTGGTGTTCAGTGTCAGTGTCGCCTGGCTCTTCGGCCGCAACTGACGACTGTTGATTCCGTGTCCGTGTGTGTGGGCTTTTTCACCTGTCGAACGGTGCGAATTAGTATGACACCGCCCCGGCTGAGTCGCTATTTGATGGCAGTGCGCGGTGGGCGTGATGGGGAGCAGCGTAAGTAGGGGGGCGTGGCCTTGAATTGTATATATATACAAAGCGTATATGTGGGTGTGCGTGTGCGAGTGAGAGCTGTAGATATGCATGCTGCAAGTTGTTTTTTTTTTCTATCCAAACCATTTAGCACTTTTCAACATGCATGTTTAGAGCCTGAGTAGAGGATGACAGTAAGATTATTGCAAATTGAAATACCATAATGAGAATCGATTGAAACAGTTTCAACATGACCTCTCTCTCTCCCATGTCTCTCTCTCTTTCTCTCTCTTTCTACTTTTCTCAATATTTCTTTAAATTGCCTTTCTTCGTCATATATTTTCTTGTATTTTTCTGTTTTCTTTGGTTTTCCAATGGATTTTCTTTTTATTTTAATTAATTTCTTTTTTAAACTTATTTTAATCTATCTTTCTATTACTCTCAATAATTTTTAAAAATTTTAATTGTACCTAAATTATTATTTTGAATGAACTAAATAATTTTGTAATTTATTTTAATTTTTTTTGGAATTCTATAGACAGCAAGAACTCGCAGACCGACGAAGAGAAGCAGCGCGATCGACAGCGAAACGAGCGAGAGGCCAAAAAGGAAGAGCAGGACGCCATCAACTACAAGGTGAGTGTGTGGGTGTGTGTGCCTCTCTCTCTCTCTCTGTCTGCCTTCTCCCTATCTCTTTCTGTCGCGGCCAATTCGGTGTGTGCGTGTGTTGTGTATGTGTGTCTACCGCGCGTGCAATTCAAATTAACTATAAAAATTCTAAAAAAAAAAACAAAAAAAAAAATTAATAATTCCTATAAAAATTATATGGAAAAATTATGAAAAAATATTATACATAAATAGAGAAAAAAAGAAATAAGAAAACGAATCAAAATGCAGCAGTAATTGAAAATGCAACAGCGAAACTAATAACGATGGCCATGCGATAACCCATTAAACCTGATAGTAAGAATGCACTTTGCGACAATTGCATGCAAACAGCGCGACAAGGAGCAACGCGAGGCCCGTCTGCTGGACTTTGAGATACGCCGCCAGCAGAAGCGGGACGAGCAGCAGCAGCAGCGCCAGCAGCAGCAGCAACTGCAGCAGCACCGCGAGCAGCAGCACCACCAGCAGCAGCAGCAGCGCGAGCAACAGCAGCAACACCGCGAGCAGCAGCAGCAGCAACACCAGCAGTCCAGCGAGAAGAGTCCGCCCACCTCGTCCGCAGCCGCCGCCGCCGCCGCCTCTCATCCACATCCACATCCGCAGCAGCAGCAGCGACAGCACTTGCATCTGCAGCAGCAGCACCTGCAACACCAGCAGCAACAACAACAGCAACAGTCAACGGGCAGCGGCAGCAGCAACACCCCCGTGACCCCCAAGTTGCAGACACCGCCCCCCGATCGATCGCTGCCCCCCGCCTTTCGCAGTCGCTCCATCGAGCGGGAAATCCTCTACGAGCGGAAGCGATTCTCGCAGCCGGAAGCCGGCGAGATCAAGGTTTTCCATCACTAACCACCCATAACCCACCCACCCACACCCCCAGCAATCCAACCCATTTGCACCTGCCGGCGGCAAATTCCCCCTTTACTTTGGAAGGTGGACAAAAGTGTCGTTTTAGCTTCTTACTTTTTAAGATGATTTGAAATATAAAACATCTTACGCTTACGCTCATATCATACATGATATTATTATGGATTAAATTATATGTATATTCCACATATAATACAAATACTATAAGGAATAAACCTATAATAAAATCTAGTATTATTATTGCTCGATTAGATTATTATTTAGTACACAATATTATATGTTTGTCATCAATGGAAGAGTATTTTTACTAAATTTTATAAATATTTTCTTTTAAATATTTCAAAATATATTTTTCGTTGTATATTTTATTGAATTAATAACTGAAATAAAACGCTTTTGTCCACCTCTTTTATGATATCTTTTGTGATATGATACTACTAACTAAATGCACTCTCTTTGGGAATTCATTCTGCACAGGAGCTCGATAGTACGACATCATCATCGTCCACGCAGCAGACCTTCCCTGGCAGCGCAGTCGGGGCGGGCAGAGCGTCGACAGCGGCAGCGGCGGTATCTGGGAGCGGGACAGCGGTAGGTGGAGCGGGAGCGGGACAAACGACGACATTGGCGGGGCCGCCGGCAACGGCCGCAGCTGCCACAGCTGCGATCATCCCGATTCTGCCGCTCGGCGTTGCCACGCTGCGCGATGATTCCACCGAGTCCGAGCAGTCCGTGACCTGTGCGCACAACCAGCTCGATGCCTACCACCGCATCATGTGAGTACTACCGCCTAATTATACATTTAATACGCGAGGCACTAAGAAAAAATATTTATATATATACTCATAGTAGAAAAAGACTTGAAACTATGGGCAACTCTGTTAGAAACCCAACTTAAGATCATTTGGTAAAAATTACTCAAAAGATATATACACACAAAAAAACATGTTCTCGTAAAATCGATATGGCCATGTAAATTTCATGTCATGCAAAATCGTTTTTACATGAAATACTCTTTTCGACCAGTTAAAATTCACCTTGCTGCAAATAAAATTAAAATTGATTCAAAATAATGTAAAATCGATCTACGTTTCATATCGATTTTTTTTGGGTGTAGTTGTAGAATCCACTTCTCTGTTATCCAGGTCTAAAACATATTTTTTCTGAATCTGAAGACCAAAATCAATAGAAACGTGAAATAAACACGAATAGCTGCATCGAATTTTAAACAAATTTTATCTATTTAAACATCCTGAAATAATTTCCCAATTCTACATACAAAAATGTAGCAATATCTCAGTGACTGTATCGCCTTCGAGGAGAGAGGCAGTAAAAAGTTCGATAAGAGTATCACTCTATTAAAATAAACCGTGTTTGTGGGTTGATTTTATGAGCTCTTAAATGTAAAATCATGACCCTAGACTTGAATTTTACATCCTTCATTCAGCGATAAAATTCAGATTTATTTATTATTTCTGTGAAATGGAGCACTCATTTTTTTTACACTCCTGACAATTGAAATACACGCTAGCTGAGAATATTTGGTTCGTTAAAAATTGGGAAGTAAAAACGTTGCGTTTAATGAATTCCAATTATTTTCCGTGTGGGTAAATATTTGAATGCACTCCTTGGCGCTTGTTATTTAACGGTGTCGGCAAAAGTCTGTGTCTGTAATTATACACCCCCGGTTTATTTGCATTTTTCCTGGGCTTGTGCATCATTTAAACTGCGTTCTGCGGCCCTAAAAACAGACAGCCTTTCTCTTTCGAAACTCTCTCCCGCTCGTGAAAAGCTTGCAAAGCGGCTTTTTCCTAAGCTTATGTGACAATAAAAAAGCAGATTTTCTTGGCACAATAGTTTGTATGAGTCATACAATTAAATAAAACAAATATGCATTCAAGAAAGTTTTTGCAAAAGTTCGAAACAATTCGGGGGATGTGCACTGCACTTAACCCTGAAAAGTATGCTACGAAAGTTGCATGTAGAGAACGTGTAGAGGAGGCGTGTAAAAAGCAGGGAAATCAAGCATACGCCACGTGGGCCAGTGGTCAGCTGGAAGTGCATGCCCACAGATGGCGCCCATGTGCAGTGCGACTTTTAATTTTCTAAATATTTATTTAAATAATAAACATACAGATTTAATAAGATATATTTTAATCACATGTATTTTATTTAAGTCTCCTAAATATTTAGTTTTTATTTTACAACCTTAATTATTATTTAATTTTTTATTTCTTTGTTATTTTTTATACCCTTATTTGAAAGTAAAATAAAATTAGGTTTCTAAATATTTTTAGATAGATCATTGATCTTCTTTGAATTAATTTAAGGATCAGAATGTATTTTTTTACGTACGTAATCATTATGCAAGCATTTCGAGTGCCTCGAACCTGGATGGGAAAATTAGCAAATAACAGGCTTTTGCGTTGGCCTCAAATTAAAATGGTTAATTTTTGATGAAGGCCAAGTCATTAATCGACCAGCCACGTATGTATGCCCCTCGCGGCGCACAGGTGCACTTCCGAATGTTTGTAGCCCCCCGATAACTGGGGTAGCCCATTGTGTTTGATTTGGCACAGCCTGCAGTGTGCAGACCACAGTTCCGGCAATCGGATCGAAATTGAGGCATTTCCCACGGCCCCATCTTATATTTATGTGCAAAGCGAAATCCAAAGGGCAATCAATTACCGTAAGTAAGTGACTTTTAATTGCCACGGGCACTGCGAATTAAGTTTTGCCCTCCGAGCGCCAAGCGTAATATTCTTTAATATTCCAGCGCAGTTAGCTCTAAATATAAGTGTACATATATGTGGAGCTGGTCGGGGTGTTTGTTATGGCCTTTGGCAAATGACTTCTTTGCACTTATCCATTATTCATTATTATTCAGGCGCCATTTGTGCAATATTTGGATTCGTTCCAGCCCGCTTGCCAGGCCAATGCATTAGCCCCCTAGTACAGGGTCGTTGATTCTGATCGGTAAATGAAAAAGGGTGTTTTAGAAAAAGTTCTCCACTTAGGGTCGCATTGAATTTTATTTAAACTAAGTACAATGTTATTGGCACTAAAAATAATTATTTGGGAATATTAAAAGGATTTTTTTGAATTAAAAGATATTTTAAAATTCAAATCCTTTAGTTTTCCAAAATTTACTTTAATTTTAATAATATTTGTATATTTTTTATTTGTATTTTATTTATTTATTTTTCTTTATTTTTTTATATATTTTTATAATTTCAAAATAACAAAACCATTTGATTTAAAGCAAACATTTTAAACATGTTGGTTATTATTTAGGCTTGTAGGCTTTTTGAATTTCTACAATTTCCTATATATAATTCAGGCCACGATTTCAGTTGCACTCAAAGGGAATTTATATTGCCTACTTAAGAGGGCAGCCAGGGAGTTCCAGTTCCTGGAGTCTGTGCGCTGCAGAGGAACTTTAAAGATGAGTACTTATAGGGTATTTATGTGCCAGCTACAGCCACACACACATACATGCACGTGTGTGCAGCATATAAACGAGAGTACATATATGCATTTTTACCCATTTTAGCCATTTTGCCAGAGGAAAAGGCCATGTAGGCCCCAGAGCATAAGCCGAAAAGGCAATCTCGTAAAAAACACGCACTTCCATCCATCTGTAGTACTACTACACACACACACTGCAGGACACACACACACTTACAGCACCAGCACACACTTAAAAACAGACACACACACACATGGAGGCTCTTTTACACTCCCACATGGAGAATAAAGAAACATGCCGGGCCAATTTGCAACCGCAAAAGAAGAATACTTTGGGGAGGGGAGCACTGAGGAGATAGGGAGACAAGGAGAAACACAGAGAAAGCGAGACAAGGACCCAGTGAAAGAGAGGATTGATTCATAGGAGAAAGAGACGGGGGCATGGCGGCTTTTTGAACTGGGACACGTGCGTTTGGGCCAAAATTCACCACAAAAACAGAGAGCAACCGAAAAAAGCTCGGATGCTCAAAAATTGCGCGCGCTGGCTCTCTCTCTCTCTGTCTCTCCCCCTCTTTCACCGCCGCTTTCTTTCCCTTTCTCTTTTCCCAAAGTCTTTAAAAATTTAAACACAAGCTGAAGCGCTCTAATAATTAATAGAAACGTGGTTTTAAAACAAGAACAAGCATATAGAAATGCTTTTGAATTTGTCTTGGTTAAAAAATGTATTATAAAACAATTTTCATTATATTATTAAATTTTTATACATTTTTATAAACGAAAATATATATTTTTAAAATTATTTAATTTATCTAACTTTTGTAGGGTATTTATACGTCGACTAATACAGCCCACTCATGATTTATTTTCATTTTGTTGTTTCTCTGCTGTTTCCTTCGGTTTGCAAATAACACGTGCATTTGTCGTAACTGTCGCCCGCCCACCGCCCACCACCCATCGTCCTTCACCACCCACCTAGAAATTGTCGTTTCACTCTTTTGCCTACGAAGCAGCTCTCTCGCCGTCTCTTTCGCCGATATTCCTCAGCCATCTGAGCTGCCAGCATTTCATGAAAAAATATTTATTTATTTAATTTACTTAATTATAGAAAGGATATGCTAAAAATAATATTGAATTTCAAGCCAATATTAATATCATAATTTTTTACAAAAGCTTTTTTAAAGTTTAATTTTTGTAAATGATCCCAGATTTTTTTTTGGTAATGAATATTAAAGATTTATATTATTTTTGGCTATAAACCTAAATTTTTTTTTTTAAGACCTTTATCCTAAATGTTTTTTTTTAGTCTGATGTATTTAACTTATATTCAAGTACAAGGAATCTCTTGAGATGTTTAGTAGTTTTTTTTATATTAAAAATACTTTTAAATTTGATTTTAAATATTTTTGAGATGTAAAGATGTAAGAGACTATTGAAGATTTATAATATTTTTGGCTATTTACATTATAGTTTTTAGGTTCTAACCTAAATATTTTCTTTATGAACCGATGTATTTAAATTATTTCTCATTTATATTATATCTTTAAAATTTTGTTTTCAAGTACAAGAATATAATATAATAAAAATATTTTAAAATCCGATTTTGAATATTTTGGAGATCTATCACTTTTTTGATCCGATATCCTAGAAAATAGCCAGATTATTCAGTTCTGGCAGAGAAGTTTGCTTTGCGTTTTCGCCTGCCTTGGTCACTGTTTTGCCATTTGGCTTTCGGCTGCTTGTTTCGCCTGTTTTGCCAGTTTGCATTTTCCGATTTCGGCAGCGAGGCCGAAAAAAGTCGTGTATGCTGCTCGGCGATTGAGATAGTGAGCAAGTGAGCGAGTGAGCGAATGAACAACTGAGCGAATGAGCGGTGGAAGTTCTGGTCTTCATTGCGGTGTTACGTGTTTCGCGTGTCAGACGCTTCGGTTCGCGTCGCGCGCGTTCCGTTGGCGGCGACTTTTTTGGGCGAGATTATTTAATAACAATTTATAAATAATTGTAAAGCTGAAAAGGAGACAAAACAAACGAGAACTGTGCGAAAATCGCTTCTGTTTGTCTTACATATATTTTTTTTAGTTTGTTTGTTTAGTGCCAAAAAATACAAAAATACGTAGTATTCGAAATACAAGAAAGTGCCTGCGCCACATAAATATGCTTATAAATCTTGGCTGTCACAAGGAGGCGGAGGGAGTGGGGGAAGGGCGGCGGTGGCAAGGGGGCGGGGAGAAGGTCGTATCAACTATTTTGTTGCGTTCGCCGTTAGCAGTACCGTTACATGTGCTGGCGTGTGTAAACATTGCCGTTACATACGGCAGCCATATTGTTGATGCACACATAACGCATACGCAACGTGGAACCAACAAACTTCCGGCCCAGCAGCACTCCATTTTTATTTGGAATTTTTGAAGGTTTAAAGTGCATTTGGCGAGTCTAAATATTCAAAACAAGTGATTGTGCGCGTAAGATAAATAATAAATAATTACAATTTCCAATAGTTTATCTTGGTTTTTGTTTAAAAAAAACAATTTTTTAAATACCTACTATACACTTACATTTATTTTGGTATGGAAACAAACAAATTTATGGCATTTCTACATTTTTAACTGCCATTTGAGAACCTCGTTCTGCAATCAATTTCGCATTTATTGTTCATACTCAAGTGAACTTGCCATTTTATATGTAAATATGGCCAGAATTTAGTTCGGGTATCAGGAATATAATTTATTGATATTTTTTTTGAAGTGACTATTAGTGTATGTGCTTAAAAATGATATATCATAGTTAATTTCCTTAAGTTAAGAGCATTTTTTTAAGGTTCTTTATATATATATATAGATATATATTGGATATTATCTGCATTGTAGGCAGATTTGGGTTAGTCTCCTTCACTTGGCCAACGCACACAGACACACAGACACAGCGGCCCTGCAGAGGATACCGTTATAAACAAAAGGCAGGCCAACATCTGTGCCAAAGCATTTCCCATTTCCCATGTGTGTTTTTGGGCGATTGCGATG
Source organism: Drosophila mimetica (assembly GCA_037075245.1). NCBI lineage: Eukaryota > Metazoa > Arthropoda > Insecta > Diptera > Drosophilidae > Drosophila > Drosophila mimetica. The sequence goes on along the minus strand of JBAMCH010000005.1, from coordinate 19,057,220 downwards.
GTGCGACTGTTTGTTCGCCCGCTACATACTATACATGCATACATATACATATATATGTGTGTCAACGCTCTAATTTTCTGGCTGCCTTTTCTTTCTATGAGGGGAAAACTCACTCACACTCACACACACACTCGCAGGCAGGCAGGAGCAGAGCACAAATAGCGGGAAAAGCCCACAGAAAGTGCGGGTGGAAAAATCATAACCCGAATTAAATACACAAAAATTGGTTCAATAACTCCGCGTGCCGGACTTTAATGTCGTGTGAATTGCATTCGATTCGGTGGCACAAACAGCACAACAGCAACAGGAAAAAATTGTGTTTAGTAAGTAATTATCCAGTCACGCCACTGCTTCTGCTCCTTTGGCGGCAGTGTGAGTGCGGTGGACTGAGCTTGTATCGATAAGACCGCTTTACCACAACAAAATCTAAAAGGCGCTACAGTCGAACTTCGAAAAAACTCCAAAGCAAAATTTAGAAAAATTATCAAAAATTTAAAACAAATTTTTTTTAAATGTTAAACCAAGAAAATTTAGCTTTAACTTAAAAACGAATTTATATAATTATTTTATTATTAATTATTAATTTAAAAAAATTGAATTTCATTTTTTTTGATAGTTTAAAGTGTATTTTTTTGATAGGATAAAGTCTACAAGGAAAAGTCTCCTTTTCAAACTTGATGTCTTCATAAACATTATTTTCTCATTTTTATGGTAAACTATATCCCGCTGCTAAGGGATATATTTAAAGTTTAAAATAGGAAAAGAAAACAAATAATAAATACATATTTGGAAATAATTTTCTCTGAGAATTCTGACAATAAGCTAAACCATTTAAGGTTTGTAGGATTTTTTAAATCGTAAGATATATCATTTTTTTTGGTATTACGAACTTTTTTAAATTTTATAATATAATTTAAAATTTTTATACATTTTTCGGGGACGTAGGATTGTACGACACCCACTGTATTCGTCGTGGGTAGTGGTTATGGGTTATATCCTTGCCTTGCCCCTGGGTTCGGGTCTAACCTTGTTGATTCAACTCAACTCAACTCGACTCGACTCGACTCCGCCCCCCTGGCCCTGATGGGAATATAATGCAGCCAAGATTTGGCTGAGGGGAATGCGATGGTATGGGGATGGGTATAAGGATGGCATGGGGAATCCCCACGAGGGACTTTGACTTTGGATTCGTGTGAGAAATGTAATTCCAATATGACATGCCACGTGTCACCCGATCTGGTCGCTGATATGGGATATGGAAAATGGGAAATAGAAAATGGGCAATTGCATAAGCTTGTGTGGGCTGAGATTTACGGAATCCATTGGGGGGCTTAGAAGTGTGCACGATGTACATGAGATTAAAATTGATTGAGGCATTTATTAATTGAATTGGATCCTTTTGAGTCGCAGCTTAAATCAATTTAACCTCTTGAGGTTGAGTTTTCATCATTGAAGAATTAAGTAGTGATTAAAATAAATATATTTTTTAATTATTATATTTAAAGTATTTTATATTTAATTAAAGATATCCCTTTGATTGCATTTTAAAGCTGATTGTTTAAGCAATTTGCCAAGATCTTAACCCATTGTTGGCCCACACGAAATGTGGCAGGCCTATATCCGTTGTTCGGTATCCCGTTTCCTGTTTCCTGTTTCCGGGTTTCCTGTTTCCCGTTACCCGTTACCCGCTTCCTGTTCTCAGAGAGCCATCCATCCATCCTTCAGCTAATCGATTAGCGAATGCTTTATGCACTTTTCCCCGAAAATTTCGAGACTCGCGGGCCCCCGGAATCCATAACCATAACCATATATATCCGTATAATCGCATCCGTAGGCCGGTCAACGCGTCAGTGGGTCACGGTTCTCTCTATCTCCCTCTCTCTCTATCCCCCTCTCTCTCTCTCTCCCACAGTGGGGTCACCGGGGAAAGCCGAAAAAGAGAGGGAGAGAACATGGAGAGCGAGCCGGAGAGGAATGCGGCATATCGACCGGTGTTGGTGTCACGCCATGCTGCGGTTGTTCAAAAAAAAAAAAAAAAACAAGAAAACACTACAAAAAAAAATAGGGAAAAAAGGAAAACACATACACACATGCATAACTTATATGCACATGTGTGTATTGTATATTTATTTTATTATTTGCACTTTTCGGATACGTGCTGTGTGCCAAAAAGGCGGAATACCAAAGCAATTTGTTGTTGCTGCCAGCCTATGGCAGGTCCTTTGAGCCCCCCACACACGCACACAGATAAGCCGGGAAAAGCGAAGAACACACAGATACACTCACATGTGTGCTGTAGTTGCAGTTGCAGTTGCATTCAAGGTTGCTGTGGATGATGTTGCAGCTAGAAAGTAGCAGGCAAGTGGCTCAAATTGGATTTCTCCTTAGGCCGCCGCCTTCCCCCCCCCCCCACTTCCTTGCCACACAGTTTTCCCGCCCCCCTGCCAGTGGCCCACATAATTAGGAACCAGAGGCTGACACTGTAAACCAGTTGTCTTTTGTGGCTGCCATAAGCTTGTAAACAGCTTACAGACGCCTGGCCTTCGCCTGAAACTACAAAAAAAAAAAAGAAAAACAGAGAAAAGAATGGGAAAATGGGAAAAACACATTTTCCAATTCGTGCACGAGTCAAGGTCGTTGCCGCAACACAAAATGCCAGGGAAAGCGGCAAAAGATAATCGGCAATGATGCGATTTTAAGTGCAGACAGCCAAGTGTCAGCAGAAATCAAACCGAAAGGGTTAAAGGGAAAGTATCGGGAAAATCACTAAAAAACAAAGCCATGGGAACTGATTTGACACACGTGTGGATGGCCAAATGGCAAGCTGATGAAATGGCAATAAATGCATTTTCCCTGTTTCCATTTGCCTCCCGCGAAACCAAAATCCCCCGCAGTCAAATTGATTGCACGCCACGCCGATTTTCAGGCATTAAAAATGCATTTCAATGCCAAAGTTAGGTATTCATTTATACAGTTTAGATCAAAAGACACTGAACAAGGTAATAATGTCGAACTTTAGGACTTACTAGAATTTATGATTGACATTCGAAGAACTCGTGAGATTGGGAAAGCTAATTATTTTACTCTTGTAAAATATGAATTTAATAAAAAAAAACGAATAATCCTTTGAATTTGTTGATTAATTTTATAATAATCTAAATATCAAAACAATTGATAAATAATTTTATAGTAATCGAATAATACTTTAAATTCGATAATTCATTTAATAGTAATCGAATAATCCTTTAAGTTCGATAATTAATGTTAGAATAATCGAAAAATACTTTTATTTTATAAATATATAATATATTTTATATATATATATTTTTATACTTTTATATTATATTTTATATTTTATATATACAATATATTTTACCGCTTCTAAAATTTAGAAAATGTTTTTTTTTTATTTTTATAAGAATCTCTTATGGATTTCCTTCTAAACTATCCACAAATAATTCACCCATAGCTAATCGTTTAATCAACATAATCAAATGATGTCTGATACGTGTTTCCTTGATGGGGTAACCCCCATTTAGCTCATCGGTTCAAAGTGCTTGTGACCTGGCTCGATTATCTTAGCCACTTGCCACGCCCACTTGGGGCGTAATCGGGTTTAGCAAGGATAACAAGGATAACGAGGAGGCGTGTGCGTGTGTGTGTGTGAGTGCGACACCTGACTAAAAGTTTAATTTGCAGATTAGCCACCTCTGCAGCCCCTCGAGAACTGACACCTTTGGCCCACACATCTGTAGATAGTATATACATATATAGATGTTTGTATATATTTTCATATGCCCAGTCAACTGTCATTGTGGCCTAGAAATGGAAAACTTTGCAGCTGCCTCTCGAAACTTTTCGCCGAGATGCAGTTTAAAAATGGTCATTGATCCCTAGGAAGTAGGCTGTACTGCAAAAGGAGTATAGATAAATATAGAAATATTTTTTTTTATGCAGGTACACTACAAAAATAAAAGCAAAGAAAATTAAAAGCTGTGAATTAGGGAAAAAAATGTATCCAAAAAATGTCTCTATTAATATAGAAATCGTTACTGAAAGTAAAGAAATATTTCGAAATTAAATAGCATTTTTTGAACGATTCTTAAAATTTATTGACCCAAAAAATATACCTTTTTTTATTATACCTATAATTAAATGATTTAAAAATAATTTACAACTAAAATATAAAAGTTTTGGCTTAAATTCCTAATATTTTAGAAAAGCAATTTATTAGTTCATGTAGCTCAAACCCTGTTGGCCAGTGTAATCAAGCCCCCCTGTCCCTGGTGCCCTGAATTTAGCTACCTGTGGAGGTGTCAGTTTTATTGTGTAAACCGTTGCATAAACGTCAAAAGTTAGTTGGCGAAAAGGAAAGGGAAATGCAGGGGAAAAGCGGGCGCAAATTGTGCCTTGTTCTCGGTTTTGTACTTGTTCTTGTACTTGTTCTTGTTGTGGTGTCAAATACACCGGTCGTGGTGAAAAGCTGTCTCTCTCTCTCTCCCTCCCTCTCATTTTCGCCCCCTTTCAACCCTCTCCCCCATCTAGATTTTCCCCCGAGGAAAATAATGCATTTTCCGAATTGATCCCGCTAATGAAGACAGAAAAGCTGTCTGACCGATTCTAAATCATTGTCAAGGTTAATCTATAATTAACCCTCGATAGTGGGAAATCAAAAAGAGCCGCCCTCGATACGTTTACGTTTACGGATATAGATACATTCGTATCTGTCTTTTTGGCACGAGGCGGATTAAATGAACCGGCGGCGAGCTAAAATTAACAGCCATCAAATTTTCTATTTATGTAGCACCTATAATTCTGCGTTAACGCAAAGAAGTCGTTTGAAATACAGAATACGAGGTTTTCCTAAAAACGATATTACAAATATATCAAATTATTTTTTATTTAATATTTCTTTATTTTATATTTTCAATGAAATTAAAAATAATATTCTTAAGTTAAGATAATTTTTTACTTGACATTCTTAATAAAATTACAAACACTATGGAAATTTTCGGTATTTACGGTTTTGGTATTGGAAAATATTCAAAATTTTGAAAAAGCATTTTCGAGACACCACTGTGGGTATGCGAAAGTAGATGTATTAGATTAGATCGTGTTTATAAGTTGGCAGGTGGTTCCATTTATCAACCAAATGGACGTGAAGTTTACGGTCGGAATATTCCCATTCTCAACTCTCTCACCCGCTTTTTTTCTGAGTGTGGTGAAAAGCTTTGCCCGTTTCTTCCCCCTCTTTTTCTCTCTCTTTCTAAAAAACGTTGTTTATTTTTGCCTTGTTTCGGCTTCTTAATTATTGTGACAAAAGTTTTCGGCAAAAGTTTCGATCAAGTTTTTTGTATTTTTTGGCAAACAGATTCGAGCGATAAGAATAAGTTTTCAAATTACCATCTTCAACAGTGACAAGAATATAAACATTTATCGGACTGGACTTTGCCTTAAAACTATGCTATTTAGAAAACAAAGTCCCTTGTGATTTGTAGTCCAGTCTTAGTAGTATAATCTAAACAAAAACAAGCAATCAGCAAATGCAAAACGTGACATAAGAGCATCGAATCTTGAAAATGAGAATATTTGCATGGAAATACTTTGGAATAATGACAGATTTTCAATGTATATAAATCAATAAATTCAATGGAATTTTTATGAAAATGGAAAATATATATTTAAAAGTTAAACGAAAGAAAAATAACATTTTATAAAGTAAACGCAACCTAACTTAAATACAAATCAAACCATTAAAACTCTTTAGAATTGAAACTAACAAAAGATAATAAACAAAATATAACACTAGAAACTTTTAGGGTTCCAAATAAACTCAAATAGTTGAACAAATAGTTGAATCAATAGAAGAAATTTTAATAGAGAACAAATAGACAAAGCAAATTCAATTTCAATTAAAAAAGACATTAGCAAATAAATAGAAAAAATTCAGAAACAATTAAAATACAAATCAAATGCCTAAGCAAATATGAATTCAAACGCAAATGAATATAAACCTGCAAACACACTAACTAAATAAATAAATAAGTGCAAATATAGAATGAACAATGGCGTCCAATAGTATTTAAAAAAACAATTAAAAACATAGAAAGAAAATAATAAATAATAAATAAAAATAGTGAAATAAAAAAAAACCAAGAACAATGTCAATGGCATTATGCAATTTAAATGGCGACGGCAGTACGGCGCAGTCGGCTTCGCAGTCGCAGTCGCCGGCCGCCGCGGCAGCGCCGCACTCGCACACGCTGCAGCAGGAGAGCACGCCGCTGCTTTTGGGCCACGACCAGGGGGGCAGCGCTGCGACCGAGGGCAGCGGAGGCGGCGGTGACGTCATCGACGAAGCGGTCACTTCCATCGAAATAGCCAGCGATCCTGCTGCCGTACCGCCGCTGCCTCTGCCGGCGCCGCTGCCAACGCAGCAGCCGCCGCCGCCGCTGCTAATGGCGCTGCCCGCCAACCTAAACTTCGTAACGGGACCCACGTCACAGCAACTGATGATTGGCAATGGCGCCGTCGGCGTCATTCCCTCGACCAATGACAACAATAACAACAACAACAACAACAATGTGGACAATACTAGCGACGAATCGAACCCGGTCACCATTTACAGGTATAAAAGTCGAAAGGTCTCCAGGTTCCCCCCTTCAAGTCCCAGGGATTGAACCTGTTCTCCGCCATCACACAAACAGAAATTACACGTCCAAATCACTTATACAATACAAATTAACTGAACAATTTTAATCTAAAGGGTTTTAAAAGTATGCAGTGATATTTAAAAGTTTTACCCACAACACAAATCCTGATTTCTGTAAGAAACAAACAGTATTTTGACCAAAAAAAAGGTCATAATAGTCCAAATGTTATACCTTGCTGAACTCGTACTGAAATTTCCAATCAATGTGCATTCAAACCGAAATTTTGGTTTTGGCCATTTTTCGCCAAAAATTTTTGTTGTGTGAAAATTGGCAAAAATGTTATATTTTCTAAATCAGACAGAAAAAAGTGCCATAATATTAACAATTAGGTTGTAAGCTTTTCAGAACAGTTCGCAGTTTTGATGTGGAAGCATTTTTGGCTAAGCTACAGCCAAATATCTATCCAAAGAAATCAAATTTTTACCAAAAAAACAGATTCAAATTTTTTGCCAAAAAACCGGTTTTTTAGCCCTATTAATGAATATAATAATCCAAATATGAAGTGTCATACCTTGCTGAACTCGTAGCGAAATGTTCAATCTTTTGGCATTCAACCCGAAAATTTTAATTTTTGACCATTTTTTGGAAAAAAAATATGATAAAAATCATGCGAAAAATCATGACGTAATATTTTATCAGATTGCTAAAATACTAACAATTGAATTTCTTTTTAAGAAATAGTCTGCTTACAACATATAAAGTTCCAACAGCACAACGTGGCGTATGCGTAATGTTACATTGCGTATACGCAATGTAGGCCAATATTTTTTAGGAAAATAATTTTTTTGGTTTAAGTTCAATTTTTCTATTTATTAATTCTGCTGGCATTAAAATGACTGAACTACTTATCACCAAAAATAATAATGTCAAATAAAGTTAATAAGATTAATTTTAGATCGAAATTCGGGACTTTTCAGGAGATTTTCCACGATCTAATCGCATTTTCACACATTCCTCATTGCAGGTGCCGGGCTCCCATTGCGTCACTCGACTGTATGGAGGAGTTCAGTGGTACGGGCGGTCATCTTGATTTCGGTATCAAATTTCTCACTATCATATAGGCTTATCATTTATGTTTACTGTTTACTGTCGATTGTTTCGACTTTGACTTTTTCGATTGTTTTCGATTGCCTGCCTCTGCATGCTACCACATACAAGCAAGTATCGCTTGCTTCAAAATAGCCCAAGTAAATGAAATATATACCTCCTCTCTCTCTATATGTATTGTATATTGTACGAAAAACGAACCCTAAGCTAAAGCACACTGCGCAATCAATGTATAGTACCGCTGTAGTTCGGCTGTCGGTAATTGTGGGTTTTGTTTAGCGAATTAAGGCGAGGGCGTGGGCGTAGTGCCCTCCACCACTGAGGACCAAAACATGCAATTCGAGTTGTAATTTATTTTATTCATTTTGTAAGGAAAAACAACTCCACCCCCCCGCGATCCACCTGCCACAATCACGCAACCGAAAAGAACATAAACAAAAATAAGAGCATACAACAAAAAAACAGAAAAACACGCACCGGACGCACGCACTTTTCATGGAGGAAGAGGAAGAGGAAAAGCTGGGGACAGGAAAAACCAACGGAAAAATGTCACTGTTGTTTATTCATGTTCATTGCATGCCGCGCTCTTTGTACTTTCCATACACTCTCCTCCGAGGCTGTTTCAATTAGCTAATTGAAAAAAACATTATACCTTAAACAGTGTTTTTTTTGTGTATTTGAAGGCCGAATAAACAGGGTTTTAAAGTCTCTTTCAGTGGGGGTATTTTTTTTATTTATTATTATTTAGTACAGAAAAAAGAAAAATCCAATCACATTTACTTAGAAACATAATTTATTATTTATATATAAAAAATAATTAATTTCAATAATTTTTATTTATTTTTCTGTACCAAATACAAATATATAATAAATACAGAAAATAGGAAAATAAAATTACATTTACTTAAAAATAGTATTTTTTATTTATGTATAACGCACTTAATTATTTAAAAAAAATTATTTATTTTTCTGCACTAAATAAAAATAAATTTAAAAAAAGAACAATAAACAAAAAAAAGAACATAAAATTACATTTACTTAGCAACTTTCCTTTTTATTAAAATTCCAAAAAGTAATTATTTTTAATAATTTTTATTTATTTGTCAAAAAAAAAATTATTTTCAATAATTTGACCTGCATACAAAATGTACTTTTTATTGAGGGCAAAGCTATCCTTGAAACGCCATAGCAATTCCGTACACTCCTGATATTAGTATATGGTTCTTGTGTAGAGTATTGGCACTTCGTCACCCTGATTTAGCCAGGCTTTTATTGTGGCATTGCGTTTGTGTTGTTACCATTATTGTTGCTGTTGCGTTGCTGTTGGTTTTTGCACGTTTTCCCGGCACTTTGAAAGCCCCTTAACCACCAAATAAAGAAAAACAGACGAAAAAAAAGGTTTCTCACTAAACGGAACGCACATTTTCCCTCCTCCCCCCCAAAAAAAAAAAAAAACGAAAATGTTTCCTTTCCATGCCGGCACCTGAACACCTGAACACTCGACTATTTGAATTCTGGAAATCCGACCGCGATGACCGTTTACCTGGGCCTTCCGCTCGGAGCAGGCCGTTCGATCAGCCTGGGCTCCAATCCGGCGCTGCCGCTGCGCCATGGATCCACGCCGACGCCGGGGCTGCGGTACAAGAATCTCGGCAAGAGCGGCCTGCGCATCTCGAACGTCGGCCTGGGCACCTGGCCGGTCTTCTCGCCCGGCGTGAGCGATGACCAGGCGGAGGCCATCCTCAAGCTGGCCATCGAGAGCGGCATCAACCTGTTCGACATCTCGGAGGCGCACTCGGAGACGGAGATCGGCAAGATCCTGCAGCGGGCGGGCTGGAAGCGGACCGCCTACGTCATCACCACGAAGGTCTACTGGAGCACCAAGTGAGTTGGGGTTTCGAAGTATCATTCAGCAAAGCCAGGGATTTTGTTAGAATTTTTTTTTAATTAAGCTCTTAAATTTGTTTAAATCTCTTAGGTTTACTCTTTATATTATTTGTAAATTATTGACCTTATTTTCTACATTAAGAAAAACATTGAAATTAATTTAATTCCCAATCGATTGACATTCCAATCTGAAACCTATTTTTTTGTAGTTTTTAGCCAAAAAAAATGATGTAACCCCTATTGATTTGATTTGATCGATTTATCGATTTTTTCCGATTTTTTTTCCGATTTTTCTTCGATTTTTTAGATTTATTTGCAATCAAATAATGTTGTTGAAATGTTCTTAGGTCCGAGGAACGGGGTCTTTCGCGGAAACACATCATCGAGTGCGTTAGGGCCAGTTTGCAGCGATTGCAGCTGCAGTACATCGATATCGTCATCATCCACAAGGCAGATCCCATGTGTCCCATGGAGGGTAAGTTTTCTGAACATTTTATCATAATATATTAAACAAATGCATACAAATTTAAACACCCTGCAACATATATATATTTAAGCAATAATTCGTTTAAATTAAAAAATAAATTACAATTTTTAAAAATTGTTTTTATTTTTATAAATCCACAAAGCTTTGCATATTTTGTAAACTCTGTTTCATTTCCTTGCCAGAAGTGGTGCGCGCCATGAGCTACGTGATACAGCAGGGCTGGGCAATGTACTGGGGCACCGCCAGGTGGAGCCAGGTGGAGATCATGGAGGCGTACACCAACTGCCGCCAGTTCAACTGCATCACGCCGATCGTGGAGCAGTCCGAATACCACATGTTCTGTCGCGAGAAGTGCGAGCTCTACCTGCCGGAGATGTACAACAAGATCGGCGTGGGCCTCATGGCCTGGGGTCCCCTCTCGATGGCCCTGAGCGACACCCAGAACGGTGACAAGCTCTTCCTGCCCAAGGGATCCTTCAAGACGAAGAGCTTCTCGTGGACCGAGGACGAAATCAATCGCAATGTGAGTAGTGAATAAATATGAAGTAATTTGCCATGAAATGTAGAAAACAGATTTCATAGTATTTACTATAGTTTTTTAAATACATAGTAATTTAAAAATGGTTTATATTTTCAGGCCGCTCTGTCGCCGCAGGGCAGTTGGGGCAAGGATCGCATCGAGGAGGGGCGCCGCCACTGCGACCGCCTCCGCGACCTCGCCGCCCTCGCCGAGAAGCTGGGCTGCAGCCCCACCCAACTGTCGATCGCCTGGTCGCTGAAACACGAGCCTGTCCAGTGTTTGCTACTGGGCGCCACCTCGGCGGAGCAGCTCCACCAGAGTCTGCAGTCGTTGCAGGTAAATATAGGTCATTCAATTGAGTTAACTACAAATTTTAAGATCACATTTGGAAAGCTAAAACATAATTTTTCCAGAAAATAAAAAAAAAAAAACCTATAAATTCCAATATAAATAAAAAAATTAGAATTTTGGGCATAAAAATGAAAATAATTGTCCAAATATGGAATGGCATACCTTCCCGAACTCGTAGTTAAATTCTCTATAACTTGGCATTTCCAGTTGAAAATTTTATTTTTTTGAAATTTTTTTCAAAAAATTGCGATACAACCCCTTATAAAAAAGTGAAAAAATTGAAACATTTTTAAATTTCTTAAATCAATCGGAAAGTGCACTTATATGAATTATCGGGTTGTTATCTGCTCAAAACAGTTCGCCGTTTTCATTTTGGACCATTTTTGCAAAACTTATAGCAAAAACAAATTACACAAAAAATCAAATTTTGGCCCAAAATCGAAATCTTTATTTTCCGAGATAAAACTATCAGTAATTTTGGCATAAAAATGAAAATAATTGTCCAAATATGGAATGGCATACCTTCACGAACTCGTAGTTAAATTCTCTATAACTTGGCATTTCCAGTAAAAAATTTTATTTTTTTGAAATTTTTTTCAAAAAATTGCGATACAACCCCTTACAAAAAAGTCACAAATTTGAAAAATTTTTAAATTTCTTAAATCCTCCGGAAAGTGCACTTATATGAATTATCGTGTTGTTATCTGCTCAGAACAGTTCGCCGTTCTCATTTTGGACCATTTATGCAAAACTTATAGCAAAAACGAATTACACAAAAAATAAAATTTTGGCCAAAAATCGAACTCCGCATTTTCCGAAATAAAAAATCCGTATTTTTGGCATAAAAATGAAAATAATTGTCCGACAATGGAAGGGCATACCTTCCCGAACTCGTAGTTAAATTCTCTATAACTTGGCATTTCCAGTTGAAAATTTTATTTTTTTGAAATTTTTTTCAAAAAATTGCGATACAACCCCTTATAACAAAGCCAAAAATTTGAAAATTTTTTAAATTTCTTAAATCACCCGGAAAGTGCACTTATATGAATTATCGGGTTGTTATCTTCTCAGAAGAGTTCGCCATTTTTATTTTGGACCATTTTTGCAAAACTTATAGCAAAAACAAATTACACAAAAACTCACATTTTTGCCAAAAATCGAAATTCTCATTTCCCGATATAAAGAAATCACTATTTTGGGCATAAAAATGAAAATAATTGTCCATATATGTTTAAAAAAGAGTATAAGTCCTTTTAAAAAAATAACCAAGGATTTTTGTAATATTTGTAACTTGCCTATATTTCTGTTAATTATTTCGTAATAATTTTTTAATATTTTATGCAACATTTTTGTATCCCTTTTTCCCCAAAAAAAGTTGCTGCCGCGTCTCTCGTCGAGCGTGATGCTGGAGCTGGAGAGGATTTTGGAGAACAAGCCGGTGCGGCCGCCGATGATCTCGACGCTGGCGCTCCGGTGACAATCAGCGTGCCCGCAGGGGCCGCTCAGCCTGAGCGGCGGCGGACCCTGCGGCGCCGATTCGCCCAAGCACGAGGATGAGGCCTTCATCGAGGAGGTGGACGCTGCCAAGGATGCTGCCAAGCAGGGCTTCTGCCTCATCCAGTGACGAAAGGAGTCCTTAGATAACGATAATAAATTTTTGAAAGTGATTAGCAGTAAAACTAGCCTAAGTAGCAATACCATGACGACAACAATAAGCAAGCAGGAGCAGCAACAGCAGCAGCAGCAGCAGCAGCAGCAGCCGCAGCAACAACAACACTTGCTGACCAGCGATGCGGTAGTGGTTCCCATTGCAGCTGACCTCCAGTTCGACACCCTGAATAATAATAACACCAACAACAACAGCAACGGCAACGGCAGTCCAGATCAGGCTGTGCCCTCCAGCGATGAGCCCCAGAAGCGTCGCTCCCTGCTCAACTTCAAGTCGCTGGACTTTCACCTCAAGTCCCTGTACAGCGGACTGCGGAGCACTCCGCCCAGCCTCCAGCCGAATAGCTCGGTGCCAGCGGTGGATGTTCAGACGCAGCAGCGGAGGATGCCTTACTTGCGGGTGGAGAGTGTGGATCCCGAGGAGCAGCAGCGGGGAGCAGCAGCAGTGATGTATCCAGGACACTCGCCCAGCTTTCTCTCACCCTACAGCGGCGGTGGAGGAGGAGGAGGAGGAGGAGGAGGCGCCGGAGTTAGCCTCCAGTTGCCGCCAACGGATGGAGGCACCATCAGGAGATCCTCCACCTCGGATATAGTCAACTGCAAGCGAGGGGGAGGGGGAGCCGGAGGATCCGGAGGAGGAGGAGCAGCCTCTGCCCAGGACAGCAGGAGGCCCAGCACATCGGACTTGCTCCGGAAGGCGAGGGAGCGGAAGGGCAGCGAGGCCCGCATGGGCAGGAGTGTCTCCCACAGTGGACTGACCCGCGGAGGACCCGGCGGCGGAGGCGGTGGCCTGGGGGGCAGGAGAACCAGCATGGCCTTCTAAAAACAGGGGGAGTGTCCGAAAAAAAGGCAATGGAAAGCAAAAAAAAAAAACTGTTGATCAAATCTGAATCAGAAATAGGCTGACAAAATGGCGCTTATGAATTTTTATCTAGTAAAAAAGAAAAATACCAAAAAAAAAAAAAACAAAAAAATATAGAGCAGCTATTAAGGAACGACTTTTTTGTGGATCTATTATCATTATGATTATATAATATGGTTACTATAATTGCGCCTGGAAAAGAACTAAAGTTAGTAGACAAAAACTACAAAAAAACAACAAGTAATGAACAGAAACGTAACATTTCATCTTTCTTAAACTCTGTATCTTTCTCTCCCCCTCCCCCAACCCCCAGCAATTTAATATATATACCCATATATTTAAAGAACCCCCAAAAACTTTTATGACAATATTAGAACCTAACTATCGTGTACTATCGTTAACTATCGCCTGGCAAAAAGCTCTAAAAACTAACCTGCGTTCTGGCCCCAAAAAAAAAAAAAAAAAAAAACAAAAAGCAAATGATACAAGATCAAGATCCATTTATATATCATCTTACTGTGAGAGTTCATATCAAGCGAAATGAGGATGCCCTCGAAATTTATTGGGGATAGCAATGAAGATGTCTTTTTGATTAATCGATTAGTAGAAGACTTAACGAGTGTTGAACGATTGTTAACGATTACTTGAAGGGGAGCGATTAGCGATTAAAGATTACGATAAAGGATAAAAGATAATGGATAAAGGATAAACGATAACGCAAAGGGAAATTCGTCGGATAATTAAATTTTAGCTAAATGAAAAACAAAAAAATAAAGAAAAACTCTAATGAAAAAAAAACAAAGAAACAATTCAAATCAAATCTTATTATATAGACATTACTAGCATTATGTAGTTAAATGATAACAATTCAAGCGAAATTTTTTTAAATCAACAAAAACGAAAAACAAAGCAAATGCCTTTCATAACAGCAACAACAAAAAAGTTTATATTTTAAATATATGCAGTATATATATAGATATACACACTCACACACACACATACACACATATGTGAAGAAAACGAAAGCGATGAAATAAAACAAAGCAGCAACAAATTGTTATTAATTAATTGTAGTCCATTGTCCCAATGGCCCATATATCCCATATCCCATACTTCATATAAGCAAGAAGAAAACAAAAACACCAATATAGCAATATGTAGGTTATACATACATATAGAGGAGAGTTCCCGAAACCCCCTCCCCCGAATACCATGTATTTTATCATCATTATCGAGTACACATACATATATAAAGTCTTTCTCACATACGGACTGTGATTTCATATAAAAAGTAAAAGTAAAAGTAAACAATTAATTATTATATCTAACCTAATGTAATTAAGGGCTAAGTTCATTCGAGAGATATCGCAGATAGTAACACACACACACACACATTCACACACGCACACCGCCCCCAAATGAGAAAGTAATTTGAAAAACAGATCCATAAATAGCAATTTTCAAATCGAATGGCATTATATACTCTACTCTACAATTAATTAACCAAATGCGATTGCCTTAATAACGAATAATACAACACAGGATCAGATCGGATGATCGGATATAACCCAGTCGGGGGCCGGTTTCCTCAAACTTCAGTTCCAGATCGGAATACATTATATAGACACACACACACACACACGCATCCATTCGCATACTTATTCCCCGCACTGTTGCTTGAGAAATCGTCCCGCGCCGAGAAATAAGATATATAGATATATTGGTTTAGCTCCATCAGATCATATATATATATATATATATATATAGGGAGTACTTATATATATATGAGAGTAATTGCATTTTTTAGTAAGTAGTTAATCCGTCCTCAACAAACGGCTAACCAAATGATGCATCAAGAAATAATGGCGATAGGGCGCTGCTTAAATTGACAACCGAAAGCCAACATTCGAACGATCTTCTGCCTAAAGGATGTCATTATTATCTAATTTATAGTTATTTCTTGTGTACATTGAGACCTTTTCAATTCGAAAAGCATTGTGAAGCTTAAAGTTTGTTATTTAAAGGTTGTGATATGAATATTCTAGAACCTTTGTTAATTGAAAAATTGCTGAAAAAATCAAATACATATCTACAAATGAGCAGATTATATTCATTTGAGACATTATCATGTGTTAAGCTCACTAAATTGATGCTTGTAAAATTAGAAACCCGCTTTCTGTAGAAATATTAATGAGCGTTTCAAAGGTAAAAAGAAATATATATTTTTTAAATTACTAATAATTATTAAACATTTTTAAATAATATATGAATTATTAGTAAAATATTGTTAAATAATATAATAATTATTAGTAATTAAAAAAAAAATATTTCTATTTAAATTTAATTTTATATTATATTATTTAAGCTATCAAATTACTACTAATTAAATGTCAATTTTGCCTAACCTTGATGAGAAGTACAAAATGCTTGTCGAAAAAAATACTAACAATGATATTCCAGAGGATTTTAAAATGCCGATTTTTTTTAACCCAAAGTAGGTGTTCAATACAAACCGGCTAAGTGGTAAATCGATGAAAAAGCAGCGCCCATCGATAGATCCAATCATCAATTGTGGCCACGCCCCCTACAAGGAACCAGAAAAAAAAACAGCCACAACGTGTGAACCGGAAAGCAATAATTCAAAATAATGCTGAAAAAAGTTCAACTAACAAATTGATGTACATAAAAACCAAATGAGCACACACATACACACACACACAGTTGCATTATGAGATTAATTTTAGTCTGTTGTTATCGCAATTATTATCACGATTATTATGATTACGATTATTATTAACACGTAGCTAGTAAAATCGAATGAGAATCAGCAATTTATATGCCTAAGCCTGAAAGTAACCAAAAACAAAACACTCACACACACTCATGCCGTTAAAGTTATACACACACACACACCCAAACAAATACACTGAGAAAAACAAAAGCAAACCAAAAAGCAAACAAAACGTAACGGAAAGTATTAGGAAGCAGAGAAAGCGTAGCGATTAAATCTAGTCAACAAATTTTACTTTACACCAAACCAGAAATATTTATAACAATTGCAATAACTAAACGAGGAGCGATATTATGGTGGCGTATATAAAATAATATATCTTAAAATTATTTTCTTATCGAAACTGGCAATAATAAATATTAATATTAACTTAAACAACTAAATAATTATATTATACACGCGCGAGAACTTCGTAAGTTAACTTCGCATAGATGAAACATTTTGGAGGTTCATTAAAAGCCAAAATAAAAACACTCAAAACACTCGAAACACTCACTCTCTCAGTGCACTGAGAGAAAAGCTCGCTTACACACACACTTGATTTGAAATTAAGTCCACGCCAAGCGTTAACACACACACACACATTAACCGTTACAGCACACACTCACACACACACAAAATCAGCTTTACTTTAGATTTTCGAATAATTAATTGCAGGGTTGTCGCCTAGGGTTGCTTAGAAATCGATGGGAAAGAAAATCCAATTCAGATTCAGACGCTTGCATCTAGCCCTAGATAAGAATATATACAGAGTACATTAACAAGCAATACTGCAATAATAAAGAGCTCGTATTATTTCGCTAAGTTACTAGAAAACCAAATAATGGATAACAGACGCATACAATTCGAATGCGATTAAGCGATGACGAGGGCAAATTGTTTACATTTCACTTTTAAATGCCACATTTAATACTAATATTTCGAAAAGCTAATTAAAATAAGTTATAAACAATAACGAACAACAACAAGAACAACAATGAACAGCAAAGAGCAACACAGCTAAAGATACTGAAAAATTATATAAAAATACAAACTCTTATCTTTCAAACCAAAGAAATGCGTGTTTTTCATTGTAAGCGGGGATCATTTTGGGTCTTTGGTGCCTTATAAAGTACCAATTTTGCGCTTAGGTGACCCAAAACTTATCTTCTCACTTTCATAACTTGACCAACTGTTTCTCGATTTCGCTGTGATATGGTATGCTATTGTATCTTGATTAAAAAAAATGGAACATTTTATCAATATTAAGATTTTGAACCAGTTTTATAATAATATTTCGATGGATTGCAAAAATGTGACCCAAAACTGCACTTCTAGAGATCACAACTAGACCTAAAAGATCCCGATTTCCCCAGAAAACCATTTTAAGAAACCCCTTATGATTATCATGATAATATAATATATCTATATATTACACTAGTTTACAACTTTAGATTTTTTTTTATATATAAACGCTAGGACCCATGTTTTTAGATTACTCTTGAGTCACTGATCACCATGAAGAAAATAAAAAAATTTTCCAAAGAATCGTTTTGGAGATATTCGGGATAGCCAGATTTTGGACCACTTGTTTTGTTTAACTTAACAGTTCTTAAAAACCGATAGTCCTATAATTTTGAAACTGGTCCCATTTTAAAGGAAATAGATGCACCTTTCCGAGACGGTATGTCGCTTTGCGATCGGACGTGAATTAATGGAGATCTACCATCTGAAAGTAAAAAAAAAGTTTCATTTCTGGCTTTTTTGTTTAATAGCTAGATTTCACACAATTTTTAAAAATATTAATAAATATTTATAAATTATTTTGATCATACAGATCTAAAGAGCCGTTTGTCCCAAACAATTGAGGTCAATTATTTCCAAATCGAGTGTACATTCTAGGAGATATGCATATTTTAGCGAAATGATTCAAAGTCATCATAAATCAGCAGTGGTACTAAAAATGCTTTTCAATGGATGTTGCCTGTTTTTCCGAAATTTCTATTTCGAGAAACGATTAAAATAGTGTTATTTATTGTATGTACACTTAATTTAAAACCATTTAAAGACATTTTTAAAAAAATCAAAATTTATTTTTAACAAAAAAACCAAAAATTAAAAAAAAAAAATTTTTTTGTTAATTCTTTAAATGTTTTTCAATCAAGTGTACATGCAATAAATAACACAATTTTGATCGTTTCTTGAAATATAAAATCGAAAAAACAGCGACCTCTCTTGAAAAAAATGTTTGGTACCACTGCTGACTTATGATGACTTTGAATCATTTCGCTAAAATATGCAAAATTATAGGACTATCGGTTTTTAAGAACTGTTAAGTTAAACAAAACAAGTGGTCCAAAATCTGGCTATCCCGAATATCTCCAAAACGATTCTTTGGAAAATTTTTTTATTTTCTTCATGGTGATCAGTGACTCAAGAGTAATCGAAAAAAATGGGTCCCAGCGTTTATGTATTTTGGCTGTAAACTAGTGTTATTGCTATGAGGTTTTGAGATTACGGAAGATATAATATTAACCAAATCCTAGATACTCCAAATTACAAATTCTCCGCTCTGTCCACATGTGAAAAGCTATGGCCTGGGGAATTTTTGGTCAAAACACATTTCAATCGACACATTTAAATAGATATGACATATCGTAAACCACATTTTTGGGTTGCATAAGCCGATTCCGGTCCACGCGGCCCGCTCCATTGATCAGTTGGCCACTATTTGCACACACCACGTCAAATCGGTCGCATTATGGTGATTCCGATTACCATTCAGAGAGCTCCTAACTCTGGGAACCTCTAGATATGGCCTGCCCCAACACAAGATGCTTTGACACCCAGCGGACAACAAACAACTCTTGAGGGCCCCACTGTAAAAACAACAACAGCAGCGAGGTGATAAAATTCCAATCCCTCCAAAATTTACAGTGTGACCTTAATATATGGAACTGCTACATTTTAATATTACCAATATGGGTTACTATTTACAAACTGCGCATAAACAGAACAGTTCTACATTATGCGTAAAATACATTACATGTAAAATACATAGATCTATTTCAGAGTAATACATCATATTATAAAAACCATTTAAATACAAATATCTAGTGTTACTTACCTTATCTTATCTTTATTCAGGTTATTGCCAACGTTTAGGGCTATTATAAAATTTGTACAGCAAATGGTTAGCAAGCACTTAATTATTTTCTGCTCTACGATTACAATCTTCCGGTTTTAATGCCTCCAAAACTGTTTGTAAACCATCCATTAGGCCATGGTCTATGGTCAATTAATTTCGTTTGCTCTACAGAAGTTCGACTGTAACTTAGATATTTTCTTCTTCTTCTTTAGCTATTTAAGCGAAACTGAAACTAAAAACCGAAAAACGTGCTGGTAACGGATCATCAGCGAATCGAGCGATCGAGCGCGAAAGAGACGGCACATATGGGTTGAGGCTGCGCATGCGCAACAGCGCGCATTAAATAATTTATACAAAAATGCACAGAAAATTAACAAATTTGAAAACGATGTTGCATGATATAATAATCCGGCTGCCTGGGATTCCGAGATGCCAATCCACCACGATCACTTCCACTGGCGGCCCTTCCCAGCCCAAAAAATCTGTTGCAATACGAGCAAATGCACTGGGAGAAAAGTTTACCGATCTAATGGTTTGCTTCTGTTTTCGAGGTTTAACAATTTTAGTTTCTGCACATGTTGTCTTATTAAAAACATAAATACAATTGTTTACAAAAATATTTTTTAACTAAGAAATAACAAATATTAATTTAATAAAAGAAAATAATTATGTTCTTATAATAATTTCCATTTTAAGTTTATCATAACGATTTAAATACAAAATAAAACTAAAATGGGGAAAATATAACACTTTATAAAGATAAAATACGCTTGAAGAACATTTTTATTAATTTTTTAATTATTTTAATTTCTTAATCAAAGTATATTTTTTTTTAATATATTAATTAATATATTAATTCCTATAAAAATGTCTACGTTTATTACAACTATTTTAAATACAAAATAACACTAAGATGGAAAAGATATAAAACTTTATAAAGATAAGATCTTGAAAAAAAAACAATTTTTTAATGATTTTAATTTTTAAATAATTAATGTAAAAGTGATTTAATAGAAATACTAAAATAATTGACTTTAAAAAGTATTTTATTCTAATTTTCTTCAATTAAATTCAGTGTTTGTTTGCAGTGTAAGCAGCGAACCGTTCAAATCGATAATCATATGCAAAAAGCCGGTCAGTTGGTTGCGGTGACTTGACCTACGACGCAGACGCACCTCGTCCGTCGTCCGTCGTCTCGGGAGCGGAGCGCATCTGCTTAAGCTTTAACTGGTTAAATAGTGTTATCCGCTTGAATTTGTTATTGTTATTATGCTTTGATGTTACTGTTTTTGTTATTGTTTTTCTCTGCTTGTCCGCCGGCGATTTGTTTTTGTTTTTGTTGCATACGATTTGGGCAGTTGAAGAAATAGATAGAATACAGGGTGACTTTTTATTACCTATTATTTTTATACATTTAATCAGATATTTAGAAGTTTTATTTAAAATGTAGGGAGAGAGCTTTTAAACTTGGACTACCGTTATCTTCTTTAAGACGTGGGTATGTATATCTAAATGTGTTTTTTTCATAATCCACTAAACTTGGACCATTTTTGGCCTAATCTTAAGATTTTCTTTAGTTCTGATTGGGCTGGGAAAGATTATGGAAGGAATGGATTGAGATCTAGGAAAAGAAATACACGAAGAACTAAACACGAAACACTTTTGATTTATTGCGCACGCGCGTACTCTTATCACGATCACTTTAAAACACAAAGTGAAACTAACTACGCAGAACTGAGATCAGAACCTCCAAAGTGAAGAGCAGACTTGGGGGGATTGGAAGGAAAGAGAGAGAGAGAGGGTGAAAGCATCGAGAGAGATATAGACTTTCGGTGAGAACTTCAACAATTTGGAATAACCCATTGGAATTTGGAAACCAAATCATATGATATACATTTATGATATGATATAACATCATATATTACATATATATGTATATCTAAATGTTTTTTTTACTAATCCATTAATCCTAAACGATTTTTGGTTTAACCCTAATGTTTTTTTTTTAAATTTAGATTGGATTGTGGAAAAGATGGCTTGAGATCCAGAATTAGGAATCCACGCAGTTAATATAATATTATGATATACATATATATAATGTGATATAATATTATATATAAATAGGATTAAATACTATTCCGTGGAAGGTCACCAAGCCTCCGATTTTAGATCATAACCCAATCTTTTGAAAGCCCTGTTCCAATGATACATATATGTTCCCCCTAACAAACACCCTGTACCTCTTCCCATTCATCTCAGATCTCTGGTGAGTTACAAGAGCAGCGCTTCGGTTTTTCGGCAGGTGAGATGACTCCACCGCCTCGATGGCTCTCCGCCGCCGCTGACGTCACGGGCCGCCTGGCCGCGCATCTAACGGTGCTTCTCGTAGTGGATCTCCGGCGGAACTCTTGTATAAAACGATCGAATCGAATGGAGAGCGGCATCATTCGCTAGCCGGGAACAGTTCGACGCACAGGTGTCGCCTCCGATTCCACCTTTTTAAACGAGATTCAAAAAACCAAGACAGTTAACCGCTGAAAATGAAGGTGAGTGTTGGTTGGGTGGGTGGCCACCACCGGATGGATGGATTACCAGATGGATAATGGATTACTTCGATAACTAGGTCTTCATCTGCCTGTTGGCCACCATCTGCGCCTGCCAAGCCACCTTCCTGTCCTTCCTGGGCGGCGGCGGCGGGGGAGGAGGACTCGGTGGATTGGGAGGAGGCAGCAAGACCACCTATAATGTGATAGCCACGCCCAGTGCGGGTGGAGGCGGAGGTCACGGAGGAGGCGGCGGGGGCTATGGCTATGCCCAAGGCGGCGGCGGCGGCGGCGGACATGGCGGACATGGACACGGTGGCTCCTCGCAGATCATCAAGGTCATTCTGCAGGAGGGCCAGGGCTACAGCAACGCTGGCGGATCAGCCGGCGGCATCCAGTCATCCTACGCCAGTCATGGCTATGCCAGTGGCCAGTCGTATGGCCAGGAGCATGGCTCCTACAGCTCCGGTGGTCAGCAGCAGGCTCAGATCTACAAGATCATCGAACAGGCCCCGGCTCCAGTGGCTCCCGCACCCGCACCCGCTCCCGTTCCCATTCCCATCTCGATTCCCGCTCCCGCTCCTGCTGCACCCATCGCTTATCACTCGGCTGGAGGCGCCTCATCCAGTGGCTACTCCTACGGCCAGGGTCACTCCTACGGGCAGTCCTATGCCGCCGGCCATGGCTACGGTGGTGCAGCCTCCTTCGATGCCCAGCAGTTCAACGCCATCCTGCCGCAGATCCTGCAGCTGGTGCTGCAGGAGGACTCCTTCGGCGGCGGTATCGGTGGTGGCGCTGGATCCGGTGATGTGGCCGCCATCAATGGCCAGCTGATCAACGCCTTCGGCTCCAAGGGCAAGGCCATCATCCTGAAGGCGGACCAGGCGCAGGGCGACTTCTTCAAGAGCGGCCATGTCGTGCAGCGCGGCACCCTGAAGGTGATGCAAGTCCAGGAGCAGCAGCAGCAGCAGCAGGGTGGCTCCAAGGGCGGCTGGGGATCCGGAGGTTCCTCTTCCGGTGGCTGGAGCTCGGGAGGTTCCGCTTCCGGCGGCTGGAGCTCGGGAGGCTCCTCTTCCGGCGGCTGGAGCTCGGGAGGTTCCTCCTCCGGCGGCTGGAGCAGCGGTGGTCCACCCTCCGCCTGGTAGATGCACTGCATCCCCCGCCTAGTTAGTTAGACCAAATGAATTGTTTTTTTTTCCGCTATCTTCTACTCTATCGTTATGTATTTTTTTTCCTAGGCTAATCCTTCACAGTCATTATCGAAATTATCGAAAAGAAAAGATAACAAAACATCCATCATTATTAACCTAAATTATTTGTTAATAAACAATTTGAACCAATTTTAAGTGTTTTATTTGTGTACTAAAAAAAGATTACAAACTTCCAAAGAAAAAAAAAATTATTTAAAAATAGTTAAATTAAATAAAAATAATAATTTTAATATAAATACTATCATTTATTTTAAAATTATTTAATTTAACTATAAATATCATCATTTATTTTTTTATTATTTTTTTCTCTTTTTATTCTTTTTTTTCTTTTCTTTTCTTTTCTTTGGATTTGTAATCCTAAAAAACCCTAATATCTAAATAACAATGAAGTTCAAGTTTATTTCACACAATTTTCCCATAATTATTTCCAAATAAGCGATTAATCACCGCAACCCATTTATTTTTCGTTTTAAACCATTATATTTAATTATTGTTGTCTCAACTGTAATTATTTGTAAACAAATGCAAGGTAAAATAAATACATTAATTGATATTTGTAAGTAAATAAATATCTTGCAACACTCTAAAAAAAATTAATTAATTAAGAAAGCACGAAAGAAATCCATCGTTTTGCTTACCCAATTTCGTTTTCAAGGCTGAGAAAATCACAAGAAAAGCCAAGAGCCGAATGGCCACTTCATCATTAACTTATATTATTTGTTAATAAATAAATGGCCCAAACATATGCAAAACGAGCCACAAATTTGTAACGTGTTATGCGATTACATCACGACTTTCATTGTTGATGACGAGCTGAGTTGCGATGCGATGGCCCTCAGTTTAGTTTTGAATTGATTGCCCATCGCCCGTCCCCTCGTTGGAGCCGTTGCGAAATGGAAATGCTGGGCCCATGTGTGTCCAAATAGCTGATCTCCGATCTCCGAACTCCGATCACCGGACCCAATTCCAGTTCCGACTCCCGAGTCAAAGGTGAAATTACCGAAAAGAGATGGAAACGTGAGGCAATGTTCCAAAATTCACTCACGAGTTTTCGAATAGATCTCCAATATCATTTTTAAGTATCCTGAAAAAATTAACCATTTTGATAGATTTTCAATTTTTAATTATTTTTACTACATTTACCTAATGATTTTCTTTTTAGATATTTGGTAAAAAATTGTTATTTCCTAGTATTTTTAATTAATTTAATTTTTAATTATTTTATTAAAATTTAATTTTTTTTTTTTTTTAATAATTTATTTTTTATAATATAGAATCTTAATCGTTTTCAATTCTTTTTTAAAATAATTTTATTCACCATAATTTATTATTAAATTTTTAATTATTTTAAATACATTTAATTTATGTATTTTTTTAATCATCTATTTTCTATAATATAGAATCATACATTTTAAGTTTTGAAATAAATTTTAGATTTTTAAGGCTGCACCCAAAACCCTTTAAAAAAAAACCCAAAACACGACTTACTTTCACTTCCTCATCACGCGATCATCTCCAATTTCTGGCCACTTGCTGTGGGCCAAATTGATTTCGGATGTGGCTGCCAATTATGTGAATACCCACGGACACACACACACCCATTGCTTCCAGTTCACAGATTGCCCGAAAAGCAGGCCAAAAACGCAGGGCACATATAAGATTACAAATACTTTTACAAAGTATAATTAGATTTATTAGCAAAAATAATAATTAGCATACGATTATTCTGTTCTCTGTTCGGGTAACACTCAGTGGACACCGATTACGAATCAGTTTTTGTGGGGTTTTAGTTAAGCACACGTTAATACAGACGATAGACAGGACCGCTCCTCCTCCTTCTCCTCCTCCAGCGGGTCAATAATACTTTCGATAGCCGGCTAAATTGCACGCTGGAAGAGATGGGCCAGCAGCTCGGCCTCGCTCAGATCCATTTTGTACTTCTGCACAATGTCCTGCACCTTGAGTCGTCGTCGCACATGCGGCGGTTGGTAGCTAAAGCAAAGGAGATTTCAAATTAGTTAGGTGTACAGCTAGGATGCCCTCCATTCCACTCACTTGTCATTGTCCAGTCGCCGGCGACGTGATATGTTCAGTGCCGTCTGGCGCACCAGATTGCCGACGACGCGCCGGCTCAGCACCATGCCATCGACCAGCGGCGTGGCGAAGCTCATCCTGCCCGGCGGACCCTGCAGCTTCACCCGCAGCAGCCCGGAGAGCAGCGAGTGCACGAAGATCACATGGCAGTCGGTGGCTCGCGGCAGCTGCAGCGTGTGCAGCTCCTCGCCGGTGCGCGTGTAGGCCAGCACATCCTCCAGCGGGAAGTTCAGGTAGTCCTCGTAGCTCTCCAGCCACACCAGGAAGATCTTGGCCGGCGCCTGGGCCAGCAGCGTGGGCTTCGTCACGTTTCCCTTGCGCCGCGTCGGCGGCACCGGCTCCTTGGCGTCCCGCGTGCGATTCGTGTCCAGTTCGAGGCTGAGATTCCTTGACTTGGATTTGGCCAAGCCAGCCGACGACGCCGCACTGTCGGCCTCGCCACGTGCCCACACATTGGTGGAGCCGGTGATCTGATCTGTGCTGGAGATGCTGCCACCATCGCTGGTGTCGCTGTTGTAGCGCAGATTCCACGTCGTGGGCACCACGAAGGCGATTTCCGAGGACACGTCCGCCCAGTAGAGCACCCTCTGCGAGCCATTGTAGCACGTTGGCTCGCTGGCAGTGGTCTTCAGCTGCTGCTGCTGCTGCTGCTGCTCCTGCTCCGGCGTACCCTTGAGCGACCACGAGTTGTGGGCAAAGCCCGTCCAGCCCGAGTGCTCCGAGACCTGAACCGGCCAGCCCAGCGTCTGCAGCATGCTGGCAAAGTGCGGATCATGGCTGGCGGCCTGCTCCTCACCCATATTCCCGATGATCTGCTGGGCACTCGTTTGGCCACTCTGCCAAGGAAGAGTACACAAGTAAGTAAGGATTTTAAGATTAACACCTTTCCACAACACACCTTCACATAGAACACATAGACGGTGTCGTGCGTCCGCGCACTCAGCTTGTCCAGTCGATCCAGATCGGCGGCAAAGGCCGTGGACTTGGTGTCCAGCACGATGAGCGGTCGCTGCGGCGGCTGGCCCAGCGCCTCGGCCGGATTGTGTGGATTGCGCGTCTCGAAGCCCAGGAAGCCGAAGTGCGAGAGGAAGAGGCGCGCGGCATGGAACTCATGGCACACCGCCGGCGGCACGCATTCCTGGGCATGCGACAGGCTGTCCGCACTGGTGTCCGCCTCCGCCCAGGCCAGCTTCTCGTGGATGCTCTGATTCTCCAGCATCGCCTCCAGCTCCCGAATGCTGGCCGTTCCATATTGCTCGCGCATCTGCTCGATGGTGGGTATGGAGTAGTCGGCCACACAGGGCTGCACCTTGTCCACGCCGTCGGGGAAGTTCTTCTGCTCGCAGTCCGGCCGCTGGGTCACATCGTTCATGGGTATGGGTCGGCCGGGATTGACGGCATGGTACTTGATGCCCGACTTGCTGCGTGGCAGGTGGCGCAGCTGCATGGTCCAGGCATGCCGGCCAAAGGGACCGCGAATGAGCACTGCAAGAAGGGGAAATACTCATTAGTGGCAAAGCCAAGAAGTTGATTTAAGTCATCCTTACAAGTCACCGTCGGCTGGGGATCCTGGTCATTGCCCAGCGGCTCCTCGAGCAGCGCCAGTATGGTGGAGTTCTCGGTCACAAAGTACTTGAACTTGGCGATGGCCTGCTCGCTGCTGGCCGCCGCCGCCGGCAACATGGAGTTGCAGTGCTTCATCAGCGCCAGCTCGTCCAGCAGCGAGGATATCGACTCCGGTCCGCACTCGCTGGGGAAGTAGCCCACCTGCTCCAGGATGATGGTCAGCAGATTCTCGGCCGCATCGCGCACCCGCATCGAGGCCGGCTTCAGTTCCTTCTCGTCCTTGAACTTGGGTATATCGGTGCCCTTGCTTTGGCTCTTCGTCCCCGAAATGCCCAGCTCCACCACCTCGAGCACCGTCTGCAGGCAGTCCTTGTCCTGCAGCAGGTATGGGTGCTGCATCAGCCAGGCGGCGGTGCACTGGAAGGCCGCCACAATGGTGCTGTGCAGATCCTTGCTGTGCGCCGGCGGCGGACGGGAGCACTGGTAGCAGATGTAGTCACAGATCCACTTCACGGCCCGCTTGCACTCTAGAGCGTCTGAGGAGATTATCGTTAGATTCTGACTAGCTTCGTATATTTTCACTAAGGTGTCTACGTGGGCGGTTTTTGGATGAGTGGTTGGTGATTGGTGGTTGGTTGTTGGTGGTTTATGGGGTTATATACAATCGTTCGTTATTCGGTTCGGAGATGCAAATTAAATATACATATATATATCATATCATATATAGAAACAAATTGCAATCATCGTGAGTTGATATTGATATGGATATGGATGGATCATATTTTATGGGGGGTTTTCGTTTTTATTTTCGGGATGTGGTGTGCGGTGGTGGTGGTGCGGGTTCGATGGCGGTTAGATAAAGAAACGCATCAAAAAAAAGAAAGAAAGAAAGACAGAAGAAAGTGGCGTTAGTTAGGTTAGTTGGCTTCGTCAATCAATTACCATTTGTAAATTTCCTGGCTGCACAGTAAAGCACACAGTTAGGGGTTTTAGGGTTTGTGAGGGGTTTTTGGTTTTGGGTTTTAAACATTTAAAGAATATACACGCACATGGTGACAGTTCGAAAATAAACAAACAGAGGTGGACAGAAAACAAACGACATTAAAATCAGGAAAGGAAGTGCAGCCTCGATAAGACCGAAGCCCGGAATGCCCTTGCAAAGGATTCGGTAGCTTGGATGTTAATTTTCCCTAATTAATGGATTGTATAAACTGGCAAATCGTTTGTAGATTTTTGTACAGCCTTTGTGCAGGATATAATGTGTTATATAATGAGTTAATTGTTGTTTTCCGTATCGCAAGCTCCTTGAAAATGCCTTTGCAGGAGCATAAGTCCACCAAAATCACATGCAAATTCCAGCGGAGGGCACTCTACCTGTTTCCCGGATATGCAGCCTGGCCAAACCGGAGAGCAGCTCCAAGGCGGCCAGCGAGACATTCAGATCCGTCTTCCACGACGAGATCAGACGATGACACACCAAGTACGTGGCGCGCACAAATAAGGCATGGGCATTATCTGCAAAATATAATTAATAATATAAGTACTCGAATGAATAAACATTAAATGACTAATTTTATAAGTTATAACTAAAGAAAATGGTTAAATTTAATTTAAATACTTCCGTTAATTTCATTTTATTAATTTTTAGATAAGATCTTAGAACGGAAGATCGATTATATTATTATATTATTAAAAAAATACCAAACTCAAAAAAAAAGTTTATAATTTAAGGACTTAACTAAGTAAAAAATTAATCAAAAATTTCTATAAAATCTATTATTTTATAAAGTGTTATAAAATTAGTAATTTAAAAATTAAAATAAAATATACAAAAATTTATAAAATTATAAATAATTATTATTTTAGTAACTTACAAAAATGTAAGTAATTCAACGGATTAACTTAGCAAGTAAATAATCAAAAATTAATCAAAAAATCTTATATTATAAAAATAGTCTTTTAAAAATTAAAATTCAAAAATATGTACATTAATAAATAATTATTATTTATGCAAAACTACAAAAATGTAAATAATTCAAGTAAATAATCAAAAATGAAACAAAAAATCGAGTTTACCATAGGTGGTCACCCCCTCCAGCTCCTGGCCGAACTCGAATGACATGTCATCGGAAATGGTCAGGCTGGGATAGTCGTGAGCGGAGGCAGTGTCGCGAATGGAGCCCGATCCCGCTCCCATGGTGGCCGTCGTCTGGCCGCCCAAGCTCGCTGTGCCAGCGCTGACCAGCGAAGCGGAACGCTCCGAGCACGCTGATCATCATCGTCACATCAGCCGACAAAAACACAAAAAGGCCACAAGGGAAATGCGAATAAAAACACAGGGCAATTAAAAAATCCAAAAAAAAATATACAGCAAATTCAAAAACAAATCAAAATGGAATGAGATCAAGAGAGAGAGTGAGAGATGCCCTTGGAGCTGCAAAAAACTAACCGGAACTCAGCAGATTGGCCTCGTGGTGCTGCACACCACTGGAGTTGTGCGATAGACTGGCATTGCCGCCGCCCAGTTCCGTTTCCTCGAAGGTGACGGCATCCTGGACGCAGAGGAGCAGGCCGCCCAGGAGCATGTGCGTGTTCTGGGCATCCGTCTCCACCTGCAAAGCGTTCATCAGGATGTTCATGAGCCGCGACTTTAGCTGAATGAAGGTGAACATTCTGTGGGAAAAGACAAAATTTATTTTATTCCATGTTCTGTTCCACTAATTAAGCTCCACCACTCACTTCTCGCTCGTCTCGCTGGTGAGATCCCGTATGGGCAGCGTCTGGTAGTGCAGCGGCAGCACCATGATGGACAGCAGAATGTTGATGGCCGAGCGGCGCAGCTCGGTGCGATTGAAGACCATCGACTGGGTCTTCAGCTTGAGGTCCTTGTCGGGCAGCACGATCTCCAGGGCGGCAATGAAGCCCGGCAGCAGCACATTGATCCCGTCCAGATCGAGGCGGAAGAGGTCGCTCGAGTGCAGCAGAATGCTGGCCAGCGTCTCGTCGCACTCGCGCGACTCCGTGATCTTCAGGCACTGCTGCAGCGCCATGTAGAAGCGGGCCAGATAGACGGGCAGGATCTCCTCGCCCGTCTTCTTGGCACAGAAGATCTTGCACAGCGTGCCAATGGCCTCGGCCCGGCCCGACTCGTACTTGTCGATCGTCAGTGTGGGCGGCAGCGACTGCGGATCGTTCAGGGAGTTCGGCTGCGACAGCGAAATCGATCCCTTGCGGTGCTCCATTATCATCGACGATGGCCGCTTACTGGCCTCGCATGCTTGCTCTGGTTTTTGGCGGGAAAAAAGGAAAAGAAAATTTAAATAATTGTAATTAAATGTTTAAAAATATAAATACAATTAATTAAAAAATTTAATAAATATTATAAAATGGTTTCATAAATTTTTAAAAAGCTTAAGGGGTTTTTAAGACTTTAGGTAATGATTAAAAAAATCTTTAAAGCCAAGTTTTACAAATTTAACCCTTTAAATGTAGACTTCTTAAATGGTTAAAAATTATTTTATGAACAGCTAATACATTTCTTTTTAAAATTATTTTTTAATATATTATTTTTTAATAGAAAAATAATATATTTTATAATAACATATTTTTAAAATCATATTTCCAGATCTGTATTACTTTTTAAGCTTTCTACCACCACAATTTCTGGTAAATAATTTTTTAAATTATTTTTTGAACTGCTAATACATTTTTTTTTAATATTATTTTTTAATATACTATTTTTAGATATTATTTTTTAATAGAAATATAATATATTTTATAATAATATATTTTTTAAACCATATTTTCAAGATCTCTATACGTTTTTTAGCTTTTTACCACCCCCATTTTCTGGTAAATAATTTTTAAAATTATAATAAAAGCACCGGAACTTACTCTTGCGGTTCTGGCGCCAAGTGTCGCCGCCGATGTGCGCCGCCTCGAAGAGCCACTCGTGGAATACGTGGAGAATGCTGTTGCACTTGGGCCTGGCCACGGCCAGCTCAACGCCCGCTCCCATCGAAGTCAGCGGCAGAGCTGTGCGATCGCCGGCGCAGGTGGAGTGAGCGGTAAACGGGGGAGAGGGAGAGAGAGAGAGAGGGCAGACGGTGTCAGACAGAGAGGCAATCACGGCATTGGGGGGCGGTTAAAACATCTGTTAGATTGTTAGGCGGCGCGGGAGAAGCTCACAAACGTTTCACACAGCACACACAAAACAATAGATCCAATTAGTTAAAGTATAAGCAACCCAAAGATGGATTTTATCATCGCATTTTTGGACTAAAAACAACAGTTTGATCTAGGCTCTCTTGTATTTTAGACTGATTCTAATGAAAGTGGTGAACATACTAACAATATCAAATGTTTTTATAAAATTATAAAAAACAAATTTCCAACAAATTTTTAAAGTTAGAGAAGATACAAATAAAATATAGCGACTTTTAACTTTTTTATTTTTTTAATTTGTTAGAAAAATAAATGGATATATTAAAAAAAAATCTCAGAAAGGATTTGAAAGATTATAGATAGAGAAAAGATTTGAAATAAATCTTAACAATTTGTAATCTTTTCATAAATGATGTAAAAAAATAAAAATTAAAAAAAAATCCAAAATTAGTATCTAAAGTAAAAAAACTAAGGAAAGATTTAACACTTTATAAATTAAATAATATACAATTTTTAAAAAATCTTTTAACCATTTTATTTATTTAAACTTGGTTTTATATTTATGGAAAAATTCAAAAAAACTCAGAAAAGATTCGAAATAAATCTTAAAATATTTTTTAAAGTCCCTGAATAAATTAGGTAATAAAAAAAATCTTAAAAAATCCAAATTAAGTACTCAAAGTAAAAATACATTTTTTAAGCCCAGATCAGATCCATGTTTTGCCCAGTGCACTTACAGTTGATGCTGCTGCTCGCCGACGGCGGACCCGACGTGGACGTTGGCGTTGTGGGCGCCGGAGCTGGAGCGGCTCCGCCCCCCGCGCCGGCACCCGTGCTGCCGGGGATTCCCGGGCCGGCGGCGAGTCCCGCTCCGCCGCCAGAGCCACCGATGGCGATCGCAGAGGCGGAGGAGGCACCGCTGGTGCCGCTGGCAGCGGTGGTGCTGGAGGTGGTGGTGCTGCTGCTGCTGATCGCGTTGCGTGCACCGCCGCCGGTGAGGCCAATAAGCGAGGTCTTGCTCAAGCCTGCGATGTGGTGGTGGCGGTGGTGGCAGTGGTGTTGGGGGCGTTGGGTGAGTGGAGCAGAGCAGATCAGAGCAAGTGTGAGAAATTGTTAGAGAAATTAGATACAGATATGCGGAGCGCGAGATACAAAGATACAAAGGGAGCATGCTATATAATTGTGGGCGTTCGTAGATAAAAATTACAATGCATAATCCGGCGGTGGAAAGTGGCAACAGTTACTCGGCCCGACTCATCCGCGCCGGGCAATTACACCGAGATTATTCCACTCATGCTACGGAACAAATTATACGGGGCAACAGCAAAAAAAAAGAAAAATAAGTAAATGCCAAAGAAAATAAAACAAAAGAACAGAAAAAGGCTAAAATGCAAAACTCGTGAGTGCGAACTTGGCTGAGAGAAATGTGGCGATGGATCAAGGCAAACAACATCTAGGCAAGCAAAAACAAACCAAGTCAAGTTAATTCAGAAGCACGCTATGGCAATAAAATATCACAAAAGGTTGGCTTCGGTGCACCGAAGTTCAGATGCCCTGGCAGATGGGCTGTTCTACGGGTTTTCTTAAGTATATGTAACTTTGAAAATCTATTTACAACTTATATGGGTAAGTCCTCTTGAGATCTTGGAATACATAAATAAAAAAATACCCTGAATTTTAATTGTGAAAAGTAAGTCTCTTGCTCTAGAAGTCTGAAAGTTCTTAATATTCAACAAATTTCTGACGCTTAATCTCTATAATCGATCCTTAGTTTTTAATAAACACCTTTATCATAAGATCTTGGGTTTTCCTCAGCACAACTTAAAAAATCTATTTACAACTTACAATTCTTATAAGATCTTTGAATAATCAAATCTAAATATCTTTTTTAATTTAATTTTAAAAAATAAATCACTGTCTCAAAAAGCCTCTAATTTCTTGATATTTAATTAGAAATTATTTTCCTAAGTTGTCTCTTGAATTTATTTTAGAGTTTAAATAAACACCTTTATCATAAGATCTTTAAAGTTGTACATATATATGTATACTCAAACAGTAAGTTTCCTTAAAAAAATGATCTAAACTGTTTAGTTTATCTGCTTATTTGCTCAATAACTTAAATATTATAATACAATAATTTCACTAAGATATGCAGATATCCAGAATTTAGTAGGACAGAACAGACAAATATACTTTTATACCTTTGGTAAAACAAACTTATAAAGTTATTCACCCTAGGACAACTCAAAACCCTCTGCCAGGCCACTGTATTACTAAGTTATTTGGTGTGACAACAAAGAGTACAACATTCGGTGGTTTCCAAATACAGATTCTCCGTGGAGAGTCGCACCCTTCTGCTGTGTGATGGTCGGCGCCACGCTGAAGCTCTTGGCCAGGCGTCGCTGCAGCGGCGGTGTGGGCGTGTCAGAGGCGTTGGCCGACTCGGTGGCGGTGCCAAAGGAGATGCTGCCCACGACGCCGGCGGAGTGACTGCCTCCGGCACTCGTACTGCCCACCGCCGCCAGGCTGCTGGTGGGCGAGGCGCTGATCTGGAGCTGCTGCTGCTGCTGCTGGTGATGATGATGGCCGCCATGGTGGCCCATGATGGCATTGAGCGCCGAGCTGGCCGAGTTGCTCATGAAGTTGTCCCGCAGAAAGCTGCCGGCGCCGTGTAAATGCAAGTGCGGATAGTGGAGGTGATGGTGGTGATGGTTCGCCTGCTGGCTCTGCTGCTGGCTGTGATTCGCTATGTTGGTGGCA
Source organism: Drosophila mimetica (assembly GCA_037075245.1). Classification (NCBI taxonomy): domain Eukaryota; kingdom Metazoa; phylum Arthropoda; class Insecta; order Diptera; family Drosophilidae; genus Drosophila; species Drosophila mimetica. Next base: position 19,023,429 of record JBAMCH010000005.1, on the reverse strand, counting down.
CTGCTCGAGTGGATGAACTGCTGCAGGGTCGAGGAGGTGGCCTCGTTGAGCGAGTGCCGGATCTCCAGCAGATTGGTCACCACGCCCTCCGTTTGCTGTGGCGGCGGCTGATAAACGCCTGGTTTTCGTACGATTTTCAGGCGATATTCGGTTACGCAGTTTAGCATTTACAATTTAGATACAATGTTCGGGGTTAGCAGAAGCCAGAGATCAATAAACAAACGAACAAAGAGAAGAATGGAGAAGTACTGAGCTAGCCTACCACAAAACTAGGGCTAAACGTGAAGGAGCGGCCAAGTCGGATCAACCGACTGTATCAAACCCGGTACTGAAATCCAAGTGATCTCTATAAACTATTAGACTAGATAGCATACTAGCAGTACCAGGTTTTCGCAGGGATCTGCGGGGATCTTACCTAGAAACGCGTCAACCTGACTGGAGATGCCCTTCATGGCATTGAGGAAGATCTGCGGCAGCTGCTGCAGGCAGGGATGCTGATGCGTCTCGGCGCCCTTCTCGTGGGTCAGGGCCCACTGCACGAAGTGCGACGACTTGCTGATGATATGTGGTGAACACAGGGCCGTGGGATTGCCGATCATGCGCAGGAAGCGGTACCAGGTCTGGGCCACGCAATCGTTGGACATGCCAATGGGTATTAGCTGGCCATCCTCGTCGGCTGCAAAAGTTCAAAAGGGATTAGGTATTAATCACACCTATGTGAAATACAAGCAAACGCACCGTTTTTGAGCTGGGGAAAGGCGGGTCCATAGCTGAACTCCAGCAGGCGAGCGGTTAGGGCCAGATTCACCCGATTCCACTGGTCCACGAGGGCCACACGATGGCGCCACATGGCGCACGACTCCTGCAGCGTCTTCCACATCGAGGGCGAGGGAAAGCTGCGCACGCAGGCCAGCAGCCAGACCTCGAAGAGCACCGAGAGCACGCGCTCGCACAGCTGGTCGCCCACATCGTCCTTGACGGTGGGCGGGGCCAGCAGGATCTCGTTGATGGCCAGCAGGAAGAGGAGCAGCGTGTCCCAGGTCTGCCGGTCCATCAGCTGCGATATCTGGGCCGTCTGCTGGAGGGTTCGCAGCACCCGATGACAGAGCACCGCCTGTCGCTTAATGGTGTCGGCACCTGAAAGTCATCAAGGAAAGTTGTTATCTCAGGGTACTACAGATATAGGAGCTTCTTGAAGTCTTGGGAAAAATATGGCCCAAGATCTTTCATCTTGGGCATTAGTTTTCCACAAGACCAGTGTCTATAAGTAAACAATTCGAGCAACCTACCAAGCGTGTTTTGGTATAGAAATGGCAAGACTTGAAATTTAGAGGGGGATTAATACGGGGGACAAGGGGCAGCATGTAAGTAGATCCAGTGGGAGGAATGCTTACTTTCACCCTGACGCGGCACAAACAGATTGTGGAAGTGGTTGATGATCTGGCGGGCATACAGATTGGCATCCTCGCAGATCGGCTTGGGCACACTGATCCTCGGCTGCGGATGCAGGGCTGTCAGCCACTCGCAGTACACGTTCACACAGTCCTTGATCGTTTCGTGCTCCTGCAGCGGCAGCGAGAGACCAAAGCAGATCACGTCCATGCACCATTTTACCTGGAATCGAGTGGGAATTATTAGTATTATTAGTATATATATATATAAATACAATATTATAATTTCTTTAATTATCTTAAGTGTTACTTTTGAATGGTTCTAAATCTGTTTCTCTCCTTTAGTTTATCAAGAATACTACCTAAGTTGTCTATAAATAGCTTTTCCTTTATTAAACAAACAAACAATCATTTTATTTCGGTTCCAGATTGAGATAATATTTATGGGCCTTGCATTAATAATTTGATGCACAATTAAATGCATTTAATGAAGCTTTTTGAGTATATTTAAAGTCAATATAAGAAGATATTATCCATAAACCAAATTAATTTTGCATTTGAAAAATAGGAAAATCTAGTGAAATATAGGATTTAAGATCATATATGATCAATATCAAATTTTAACGATCATAAATATTTTTAAAATTTATATTCGAATATCAATAAATAATAAACTTAATTTCTTTGGGAAATATTTAAGTTACATTTTTGTTTTCGGGTTTATTCTGATCCCATTTTGTGGAATCCAACCCTTTATATGATATTATTTAAGATCTGTTCGGTAAAAGATATTTTAAGGGTAGATTCTAGTGCTATCTATAGGGAATTCTGATCCTATTTCCTGGAACCCACCTCCTATTTAATGGATATAGAATATAATTTATCCCTTGAATGACATTTTAAAGATAGTATTCCTAGTTTTCAGTTAAAAAGAGATACAAGATATGGTTTATCGTGTTTTCTATAGGGAATATCTGTTCTATAGAGACTATTTCTCTGTTTCGGGTCAATTCTGATCTTATTTAGGGGATATAGAATATAATCTGTCCCTTAAAAGACATTTTAAAGATAGTATTCCTTGTTTTCAGTTAAAAAGAGATACAAGATATAGAGACTGATGCCTTCTATAAGGAATTTGGGGTCTGTACCTCCTCGTCCTTGACCAGGTGGCTGGGCTCCGCGTTCTGGGTGATGCCGAGATTGGTGCCCAGCTGCTTGACCACGGAGACGACCACCTCGCGTCCGGCGGAGGCGGGGAACTTGTTGAGGACACTGAAGCACTGGGCGCCGCAGCTGTTGGCCGTGATTTGGGCGGACAGCGAGGCCCACTCGGAGTACATCCTGGCGGGGATTGGGGGATGGGGATGCTCCTGCTCCTTGGCGATTCCTCTTCAGCCGGCTATTCGTATTCAATACTACTCTCTCTCTCTCTCTCTCTCCTTTTTGGCTCCGCACTTTATCGGTGCGTTTCTTTCGATCGGATTTCACTTTGTTGACGTCAACATGAAGATTTTTTTTGTTGCAGGTGCGCCATGTTGTTGTTGTTGCTGCTGCTGCTGCTTCTCACTCGCTGATTGGTCGCTCTCATGTTGCAAACATGGAATCCCCAATGTTTATGCCGCACTTTGTTTACAACAGCGATACGATTACACCGCCATTAAAGCCCTTTTTTCCAATTTGTTTAAGCGAAATTGTTTAGCACACAAAAAAAAAAAGAAGAGGAAATTCACAGCACAGCGAAAAGCGTGCGAGCGAGACGGGGCGATGTAAACAGCTGTTTGTGGGCTTGGTTTGCGGCGAAATATTAGGGGTATTCCCAAAAGCGATTTAATTTTTTAAAATTTTTAACTTTAGTCTTTGCTTTTTGAACTCATATAATCTTTTAGTATTGCCACTTAAATTTTTTTATTAGAAAAACTTTTAAAATTATTATATTTTTTTTCAGTCTTTATTATTTCTTAAGAAAGCATTTGGAATAAAAATTTAAATGTCTATTTAAATTGTTTTATTAAAACATATGCAATTTTTTTTTAATTATTAACAACAACCATACCTAATTAAAATATTTTTATTAGCGGTATTCGCGCAAAACTTATCGATAAATACGATTATTATTGCCATTGTGACTGGCAAATGTAAAAGCCCATAAAAAATGTAGATTACTTAATGACTCAAAAAATAAAAACAGGAAAAGCTAATATTAAAAACTAAAAACATTAAGAATGCGTAATTAAAAAAAGAATTAAAAAAAAAGATTATTAGCACTAGTCATTTCATTTTTAAATGGGAAATATTTTGAAATATAACTGTCAGTAAACAAAAAAAAATGTTTAAATGATAAAAAGACTAAATATTTGTACAATAATACAAAATACAAAGCAGAACTATTCACATAACAAAAAACTTCCATCCAAATATGACCATCCATAAATAAATATAATGCTTTCCTATAAAAAAAATCATTTCTTAACCAGTAGCTTACAAGAAATTAAGGAATTGTAATATAAACTTCAAGCCAATCCACTCTTTACAGTCATAAATACTAGTATAAGACAAGTAAAAATCAAAAATCCAAAAGCAAAGAGCAAAAGCAAACAATATTTTGTGTTGAGGAAGCATTGCCGGGGAGTTTGCATAAATTTGCATAATTTTCGATGGTCCAAAAAGCATAATAGGGCGTGGACAATGGGCTCATAAATAAAGTTTAGCCAAAGTAGATATGGAAAACATAAACCCACTACGTTTATGAAGCAATCAATTTGCACAAGAATTAATCAAAGGTGCGGAAATTCGCCAGGTGAGATGATCACCTGTCGCCAAAAGGAACAAGTTCTCATTGTTCTGGCGATTTGAAAGGCGTCTCAAATAAGTTATGACTCTGACTCTCGCATTGTTCGATCATCTCTGGTAAAGATCTGTTAAATATCAATGATAATGGCACCCCAAAATACCCATATCTAGACAATTAAACGGACCCCGCACGAATTTGCATCCGTATACGTTCTTTTTGGCCAGTTTTATTGCTCCACTTTCAAGATTCTGGGCAGTACGGGTATATAAGATCTCCGTGACGGCCAACAGATCAACACAAATCATCCAGCCTTCAAGCAAGACTTACGAAAAAAGAACAAACCTGAGAAACATGAAGGTGAGTGAAGCCGAAAAGGATACAACCACAAAGGATACTAAATATAATACCCAAAAGTGCCAAACAAAATTGTGAACTTATGATGACTGATCATCAAAAAATTCCAATATTTTTTTTCTTTTTTTTTGTGTGACTACAAGTTATGATTCAACATTTAACAAACAAGTAATATAAATTGTGTTCGAGTTTTAAGTTTATAGCTTGCACCAAATTACTAAGTGTTTTTCCAAAATTTGTAATGTCTGGCTTGTACTAATTATTTAAAAATAAAAAGCAGTTAAATTGACAAGTAATTTATTATTCAATATATTTTATTAACTCAATAAGTAAGTAATTTAGAAAATACTAAAGGTTAAATCGACAATATTTAATGTGGTACTGTGCAAAACAAGTGAATTTAATGATTATTTTATACTAAAAAGGCAAAGGCCTTAGAAATAAAAAGATTCCTATATCTAAATAATTATTAGGCTAGGTATAAAAAACGGTTCATCCAGAACGGATTAACATAAAAATCTAAAAAAAATAACATCAATTCTGAAATAATTTGTATATATTTTTAAAGCTATAAACTCAAATCTGGCAATAGGAAAATATAGATCCCCTATTTTAGACATGATTGTTATATATTTTTATTTTCTAGTTTAGTTAGTTTTAGTTCTTTATGGCTATACCCTAATTAATAAATGATATATCCCCTTTGCAGTTCTTCATCGCCACCTTCCTGATCGCCGCCTGCGTGGCCCTCGCCCAGAGCAGTGTGATCTACTCGCCGGTGGCCCCCGTTCATGTGGCCTCCGTTCCGGTGGTGCGATCCGTGCCAGTGGTCCGTAGTGTTCCCGTGGTCCGTCATGTCCCGGTGGTGCGCACTGTGCCCGTGGTTCGCAGCGTGCCAGTGGTGCGTCATGTGCCCGTGGTCGACTCCGTTCCAGTGGTGCCCTCCGTGGTTCGCGTTGGACACGCCGCCGTCATCGATGCTCCCCTCGTCCAGCCCTACGGTGGATGGTTGAAGCAGAAGTAGATGGATTATATCGATAACGAACTTTTTTTTTCTATGCAAAATAAACTCTGAATAAAACGAACAAAAAAACAAAATCATTTTTTATTAAATGGATGTACACTTAAGGATTACGACCTTTCTGGCTTAAAAATATTTCTATCGGTTGATAAGACCCATTGATTTGATGGTCTAAAAGAGCAAAAGATAATAGTAAAGCATTATATCATCTTTAAATTTTTAATTTGAGTAAATTACACTCGTAATAGATCGAATAAATAATCAATTTGATATAGCCAAAAGCCGATTGATGGGTGGGTTACCCAGATTAAAGGTTAAAGTGTGAATGATTTATGATTAAATAAAAGGTTATTACAATATTTTGTTTTAAAGTATTAATACAAAGCTATCTATAGAGATATCCCCCAAAAATATAAAAGTTACTCTCTAGATATAAAATGAAAATTGCACTCAAAACTCAAGATAAACTTGTTTCGAGATTAAAGACCCTAATATATATGCATTCCCCGACTGCTGCATTCCATGCATGGATCAATTAACAAGCCATAATAAACCAAGACAAGATCATAAGCACGATTAGTTGTGGAGTGTGCAGGTTTGGCAACCTTTTGGATGTTTCCGTTTCGAGCCCTTGATTTCCCACACGAAAACTGAGGTACAGTTTTAATGGACCTACCAAATAGATTATGTAGTTGGGTACACTAAAATAAAATAGTATAATAACTTTACTTCGGGGAAGTATGTTAGTAGATTATATCGTCGTTTGAAGTACTTGTAAATATTTTTGTAACTATATATTATTTCCTAAAATATATATAATATAATCCATTTAAAATCTTACAATTCTATGTGTTTTTTCAGAACTATAATGAATATATACGAAATCTGATACATCATACATGATTCTGTTACCTCCAAACATATAAATATTTAACATAGAGATCATTTTATGTGATCTATTGTTGGACTTGGGTAATACTTAATTGCTTAACAGATATATTAAAAAATACAACTCACTTAAAATCTTTATATTGTATGGGTTTTTTCAGAACTATAATAAATAAACGAATTCTGATACATGATAAATGGAAATGATACTATCTATGATCATTTTATATGATCTATTGTTGGATTTGGGTAATACTTAGTGGCTATTTAAAATGTGCCTAGTTCGGCGATCATCACTGGCCAATTTACAACGTCTTATGTTTATGGGGCCGACATAATGCGTTTTACATGGCCCAAAGATGCGACTGAAGGGCTTGCATAATCGTCTGGTTTTAAATATATATATATATATATCTATATACGGATGATAGCCCTTGGTTGACAACAGATTCCAACAGATTCACCTTGAAATCGCCGGATGGGTTGGGTTGGGTTGGGTTCGGTTCGGTTTTCGTTTTGGTTTATGACAGACTGCCGGCCGCCTTGTGAAGCAACCTCTCTCTGCAGCGCGCCCGTGTATGCAAATGACATCAAAATCAACCTGAAAATGAAAACGAAAACCTAAACCTAAGACTAAAAAAAAATATGAAAGCCGCATTGCGGGCTTATCACTAACGTAGCGTCTCATTTTCATGCTAATTGTGGGAGCCCCATTCGGTTTTGGAATTTCGGAAATGCAGCGTAAGACTTGACGAAACTAAAAACCTGATGATAACTGGATAGAAACCGAACCGAAATGGCAACCGAAATAGAAGAACCAAGTGGGGCTTTGGGTGCGCCCAGCATCGGGTGAAAATTCAAATGAAAACGAAAGCCCATCGCGATGATGACGATGATATTGCGATGATGATTATGATGATGATGGGCTTGGATGGGATGGTTTGGAAATGTTAATGAAACGCCTTTTGTTCGCCCATGATGGCTTACATCGTATAAAAGACTTGGTCGCCGATCGATCGGACATCAGTCGCTGCTCATCGGCACTCAAGGCGTTTTTTTTTTGGAATTGGTATCATCGCATCAAGTGGATTAGTAGTCAGCATGAAGGTGAGCTGATCAACATATCCTGTGCCTTTTTTTTTTGGTTGTTCTAATAAAGTGCTAAAAATTAAAAAAAAAAAAAAAAAATGTAGTGATAAAGTTGGAAAAAAAATCCTCATCCTCCCAAAAAAAGTGATATTCAAGAAAAAAAAAATTTTTTTTTACAAAATTTAAAGTTTTTTAAATAAGACTCAACGATTTCAATAGCTTCTAAAGCAAAGGATTTAAAAAACTCAAAAATAAGAGTTATAAATGAAATGTTTCAAAACAATATTAAAAAAAAAAATAATCTATGGGGACTTCAAAGGATCCTGAAGATTCTACAGATTTAGTGGTTGAAGAAGATATTAAAAAGTGTATAAAATAATATTTAAGCTATCCACTTGAATATAAATATGGTTCTTATTACAAGATTTTAGGATTTAAAGAACCTTATATGTAAATTTATCATGATTATAAATCTTAATTTACATTTTGTATTATTTATCTAATATTTTCTTTACCCATTCCGTCTTCCAGGTCTTCGTTTGCATGTGTGCTCTCTTCGCTGTGGCCAACGCCGGCTTCCTGGGTCTCCTTGGAGGCGGTGGTGGTGGCGGCGGCGGCGGCGGTGGTGCCAGCCTGAAGGCGGGTATCAGCCTGGGCGGTAATGGAGGCGGTGGCGGCAACGGAGGCGGCGGTGGCTACGGCGGCGGTCATGGTCCCAGTGGCCCTGTCCAGGTGGTCAAGGTGATCCACCAGCAGGGCGGCAGCAGCGGTGGCTACTCCTCTGGTGGTGGCTACTCCTCCGGCGGCTCCTATGGCGGCGGCTATGCCTACGAAGCTGCTCCCCAGGTCTTCAAGGTGAAGGTCATCTCTGGCGGCAGCAGCGGCGGCGGCGGCGGTGGTTATGGACCCGCTCCCGGCCCCGTCTACCTGCCACCCGCAGGCCCTGCCCCCGCCTCCGTGAAGGTCATCAAGATCCTGCAGGAATCCGCCCCAATTGCCAGTGCTGGTCCCGCCTTCATCGGCGGTGGTGGCTCCTCCCACGGCGGCGCTGCCGTGTCGCAGGTCATCAAGGTTGTCCACGAGAGCCACGACAGCGGTGTCTCGTCGGGTGGCTACGCTGGCGGTTACTCCTCGGGTGGATACTCTTCTGGGGGAGCCACCAAGGTGGTGCGCGTGATCCATGAGCACTCCGCTCCGGCTGCTGGTCCCGCCTATGCCCCCATCGATGTGCCCGCACCAGTGGCCGCTCCGGTGGCTTCTTACCTGCCTCCTCAGGAGATCGCTGCCCCGGCTCCGGTCTATGCTGCCCCAGCTCCAGCTCCAGTTTATGCTGCTCCTGCTCCAGCTCCAGTTTATGCTGCTCCAGCTCCAGCTCCAGCTCCAGTTTACTCCGCTCCTGCTCCTGCTCCAGTTTACTCCGCTCCTGCTCCCGCTCCAGTTTACTCTGCTCCAGCTCCTGCTCCAGTTTACTCCGCTCCTGCTCCTGCTCCAGTCTACTCTGCTCCAGCTCCCGCTCCAGTCTACTCTGCTCCAGCTCCCGCTCCTGTGTACTCCGCACCTGCTCCCGCTCCAGTCTACTCCGCTCCAGCTGCTGCTCCCGCTCCAGTTTACTCCGCTCCAGCTCCCGCTCCCGTTTATGCCGCCCCAGCTCCCGTTCTGAGCGTGCCCCATCCCGCTCCCGCTCCACTCTTCGCGCCCGAGGAGCAGTCCCTGCCCATCGGCCACGCCCCCGCCCAGACCTACGGCCCACCGGCGTACTAGGGACACCAGCGAACCACCATCTTTTAGAGGACCTTCCTGCTAACTACATCGAGAGCATATTACCATTCCTACACAACGCCATGAGTTAATTTAAGACATTTTTTTTACCACACATTTTTTTGTTAGAAAATATATAGACAATTCAAAAAAAAAAAAAAAATCCAAATTGTTTCTTAATTATTTTAAAATATTGAATTTTGGGCTGGGAAATAAGAAAAAAAATGATTATTATATTTTCAGATATTAGATCATTTTAACAAAAAATAAGAAAATATTGATTTTCTTTTATTTAAAATCTATTTTAAATCATTTATTTTTTTATGTTAAAATATTTGATCTTGCTAATTAAAAAAAATTATAATAATAAGGTTAACTTTCAGAAAAGACTTTTTTTCTAAATAAGCACCTAAAAAATGTTTGTAAAACTAAATTTAGATTAAAAAAAAAAAAAATGTTAGTGAAAACATTACAATTTTAACTTCAGTTTTTTATTATCTATCTAACTATTTTTGTTTAGCTTCATTAGGTTATTTTAACGAAAGTTTCCATATTTACTACATTTTTGTTTTAAAGGATCCCCAAAAACTTCTTTAGGAATTAATACAATATTTTTTATATAGTGAAAGTGCTTTTTCTGCTTGCTCTTTTAACACCGAATCACCAAAAATCTGAAATACAAATGATTATAATTATTTTAAATTATTGTATAATTATTTAATGGTTATGCCTTCGGTACACCAGTTAAAATACACAATATTCTAAGATTTAGGATCTACTTTCAAGGCAATCGAAAACTTAATTTGTACTAACTTAACTCAACAGTGCGATTTGCATAAGTTGGCAGGGGAAAATCATATATTCCTGTCTCTTTCGCTTCGCACATTCCATCCAAAAAATGCAAAATAGTCAAATCGGAGTTAAAGATTGTCGAAAACATTATCATATCGACAGTCCCATGGCGAGAAATATTACACATTTCTCTTCTCAAACGGCTCACAAATATTACAAACGATAAACACACAATTTAGCAGCGAAACAGAAAAAAAAAAGAAAAAAGTTTGCGTGGTGGATCACGGGTCATTAATACGATATTATGATTCGCTTTTTATTGTTTCATAACGCTCTTTCTTTTCAAGCCGATCGTTATGTTTTATTAATTTCAGACACAAAGCATCGGATTGTGGTTTATTGGTGGCGGTAGTGTGGTGATTACGTCTATTCGGCAGCCTTGACTAACGCTTCGGCGACCTCCACGGCGATGGCAGCCTGTGCCTTGGCCTGCAACACAAGGATCGGGGTGAAGTTGTGGTTAATAATCATTTTAAAGTATTAAAATGATGTGATATTTGGTGGATTTAGGTGGATGATATCCATCTTAAGGCTCACTTACAACTGACAAATGTTGCTTAAACTATTTTAAAGTAACAGTTCTCTCTATAACTTTCCAATATTTTGTTACTACTAAGAGTATTTCAAATAGTTTACTGTAAAAATACTACTTAAACCTAAATAGGGGTTACTAAACCTTATAAAGTTCATCCCTAAAATATCGATTAGGTTGTAACAACTATATTTCTATGAAAAATTGGACCATGTTTTGTGCCTTAAAAGGTTATAGTAAATAAAAAAAAGATTCCATCAAAATTAAATGGCTAATCTAGCATTTTCGTAGATTACAGAAGGAATATTATTTCAGAAACTCACTATATTTTTTGATCTAACTAGAAATTCTATTCTAAAATCTAGAGATTGTGTGTATCCAAAATGTACTTGCACATTAAACAAATAGTTATCTAATGACATTGACTTATCAATTCAAGATTCCAATAACATTTAAGTTAAATAAATGTTTTAAGAATAGTTTAAATGCTAAATACTAATACAAAACTGATGGACAGAGCTTCCAGACTTGATAATCTTCTTGTTACTCAGGTTTAAGTGAACATAAATTGTAAGAAGGGTGTTTAGATCACCAAATAGTGTTTCTAAACTAATATATGATCGTCAGGGGATTACTTTTATGGAGTATACCCTACATAAAGCCAAAATAAGATGGTTTAGAACACAAACAGAACCCCAAGATGGCAGGCAATTGGATCACTAGTGGTTATAGTTACACTTCCTGAACTTCTACACCTTCAAGCTAAATGGTTTACATAACTTCCCGACCAGATGCGCACCTTATCGTCGCCGGCGGAGCTGAGCTCAGACTGGTATTTCGCGAGCAGCTGGCGCGCCTCATTGGCATCGATGTCCTCGACGTTGTGGGCCTCCTCGGCCAGCACCTGGACGGAGGAGTCCTCGTTGACGGTCACAGAGCCGCTGGAGACGAAGAACTTGAGCAGCTTGCCATCGTTCTCCACCACCTGAACGACGCCGGGCTTCAGGACAGCTGGATGAGAAGAGCGAGAGTGTGATTACCAGGTGATATAACCAACTTATAATCCCAACGCGGGACTCACCCAGAGTGGGCACGTGCTTGGCCAGGATGCCGAAGGATCCCGAGAAGGAGGGCACATCGATTTGGCGCACGACGGCGGCATCGTAGAAGGTCTTGTTGGCGGCGGCGAAGGTGAGCTTCATCTCGTCCGAGTAGCTCCTGTTCTGGGCCAAACGGGCGCCGCGGGCGGCCAGCAGACGTGCGTTCTTCACGAAGGACATTCTGTACTGCAAATATGAGATATTACTGGGATTATAACTTGGTTTCCCCATGGAACAACAGAAATAAGCGAATTATGTAACTTTGTAGGTTAGGCCGGTGGCGGCTGCTCTGCGCTTTTCCAGGCCAAATCCACTCAAACTGCCCTCGCAATTCCCTGTTCAGCCTAACACAGAGTTAAAGCTTAATTTCTAAATTATTTTCACCTTTTGCTAGTTCGGTTTTGGTGGCGAAAAACACGAGAAAACTTCAATGAGTTCTGCAACAAAAAAACAGTGTTTGCTTCGTAAGTCAAACCAGGGCTGGACAGCTGACTAGCAGAACAGTGTTGGAAAGTGCCCTGTTCTATCGTTATCGGCTAGAAAAATACCAAAAATATACCAACTATTTTCGATATTGCATCGACGTTTGACCGTTATCGATATCCGCAAAACATCGATGTTTCTCCACCTCCACTGCCCACAACAACAACAAATTGCAATTGGAAATAGAAACGAAACAATGCAGATTGCTGCATTATTATACAAGTGAAGGAGCTGCTATTACAAAGATTCGCCCGTCTCTGTGTCTGTGTGTGTGTGTGGTGAGGTGTGTGCGAGTGTGTGCCCTGTTTGTTGGCGAAACGACAGCGACAGGCGACAAGCGAGCAAACAAACAAACAAACAACACACAGGACGTAAGTGTTTGCAACATTTACCCAAGTTTGTCACCCCCAATGCAGCTGCAGAAACAACAGTTTTTTCCCCTCATGCCTGTGTGTGTGTGTATTGTGTTATTTTTTCTATTTGGTTCTGCTTGTTTTCTATTTTGTTTTGTTATATCTTCTATTTGGCTCGGCTGTGTGGGTGCAAATTGCGCCTTTCGGTTAGAAAAACTCGCAAAAAAACAAAAAAAAGCTTGTTTTAAAGTTCATTCCGCACACACACAGCTGACTTTGTTGTGGAAAAAGGCTTTTTGTTTGTTGCACACACACACAAGCGCACACTTGCGAACGAGCAGCTGTAGCGCGCATGTATATTTGTATATACATACACATATATATGTATGTTTGTATATTTTTGTTTACCTCTCTCCCTCTCTCTCTCACACACTTTCTGTCTTTCGTCGCAACGCAATAAGTTTCATGTTATTTTCTGATAAGAAAATCAACCGCAATCGGTATATTTATACATATGTGCGTGTGTATGTGCAGCCGATCCGTAGCTATTGACTCCAAGCAGCGGTGCGAGCGAGAGGGCCAAAGCAGCCCCAAAAAACAACAACAGCAACAAATTTTATTGTTAGGTCGTTGCTCCTCTTCTTCGACTTCATCTTCTGCTCCTTCATTTGTTTTTGTTGGGTGTTATTTTTTTGTGTCGAAGTGTCGAAACATTGATACCCTGTTGTTTGGATTTAAAATAAAATATTTACTAAAAAAAACAGTTTGGGAAAAAAATAAATTTGTATTTTTTTATAAAAGTTGTTATAAATAAAAAACCATAGTGATAACATATCAGTCGACAAAACCGAATAACCCATCGAATACCCTGCATTCTGGCGAAATGAAAACAAAACGCAAAGTTGACTTTTCGGTTAAGAAGAAGAGGCCGCAGACGAAGAACAAACAGTAAACAATAAACAATAATCGGTCGCAAATGAAGTTCAGAGATTGCGGGAAATTATAATTGCGGTAATTAATGCGTATTTGTCAACCTAGAAAAAAAAACAGCTGATTTTGCAGACTGTTTTAGCTGTTTTTATTTGTTTATTTTTTTTTCATCTGTTGCAAGCGCAGTGCCGTTAGCTTTGTTGTTGCTTTCAACATGCGACGTCGCTGCCGCAGTAAGCGTCGCTGCCGGCGTTGACACACAATCGTCGTTGTCTTTGCCACGCACAGTGGCGGTCAGAAAAGTGTGGCCAACAAAAATATACATTTGAATTTGTCTGATTTTTTAAAATTAATAATTTTCTAGCATCAATTATCACAAAATTTTGTAATGTTTTCTTACTGTAAAGGTTTTTTAAGAGAGCAATTATTTACTTATTTGTTCGTTTTATTTGTTTATGTCACCACTTTTGTGGCCTCCACTGTGCCACGCACATAAAGTTGTAAGAAAATGGCAAAAGCAACTTTTTAAAGCCGGGATTGGAACGAGATGGCGTCAGACAGCGAGTGGGAGGGGGAGTGCAATAACAAGAATACGGTTTTTAACATTTCTAACGGCAATTGCATTTTGCACTCACCTTGCCCACTCCCCCCTCTCCACCACCTCTCCCCATCGCCTTCTTGCTTCTTGATTGCAACTGTAAATTGCACGTAATTTGTTTGTTCATTGAGCACGCATTATGCGTTCAATTGTTGTTTTCTTGAGCTTTTTACTTTGCAATATCATATTTGCGTTTTGTACTTGTTTTTCTTTATTTTTGTCCTTTATCGCCGACGCGTCGCTGCCACCTGCTGCGCCGCAGTCGGCTTCGCTGCCGGCGCGGGCAGCGCTGCCCTGCCTCCGATTTTTTGTTGTGTACCAAAAGCGCGTCATTTGCCATCCACCACTCGCGCTGCGCGCTTTGCTTTCCCGTCCCGTTCGCGAAGAAGTAAACAAACTTGCAAAGTGAGGTGCACAAATTAATAGAAATCCGTTTGGCAAGAATAATTGCAAAAAAAAAGTGAGTGTTAAATTTTTATTTTTTTTTTGTTTTGTGTGGTTCAGTGAACCTGTTACTTTGGCGTTGATGGCTTTCAGTTAACTTAGTGGCCCGCCGCAAGTGCTAATTAATTAACTAATTGAACAGAAGGGCGCAAATTTCGATTTCTTTGTTGTCTGCGCTTCGAGTGCATTTCCCTTAACCCCCCTCCCTCGCGTCTGCTCTTTGTTCTGCTCCTTTTGCATTTTCTTTGTTCGAGTCACTGACGCAGGCAGCGACGCGGCGTCGCAGTCGGCAGCGGCAGCCAATTTGCATTTGGAGATTGAGCAGAAGGCGGTGCGATAAAGGAGTGTGCGCAGCAGGGGGGGCGGATAAAACCAGGGTGTGCAGCAGGGGGCGGGGCGGGGCCTAATTATACATTACCTTTTCGCTCGCAGACTAATTTGCCTCTAATTTTGTAAACAAGTTAAAAACAGGACACTAATACAGCGCAGGGCAAAATATTATGTATTTGTAAATACCTACACTCAAAAAATTGTTGCTTCGCTTTCGAAGTATTTTTTTATAATAAATCAATTTTACTAAATAAAAGAATTATTTTCTGAAATATGAAAAAAATCGCCATCGAAGCAAACATTTTTCAAATTCAGGGCGAATAATTGTTTAAGTGTATATTAAAAAATTAATAATGAAATATGTTATTTAATTTTTTAACATTTATTTAACATTGTTTCTTTTAATTTAAATAATTAAGCGAAATTACGATTTTTTTAGATGTCACAATTCCAGTAATATGAAAATATGAAAAAAACTACCTAGTAATTCCGGAAATATTACTTACCTTTCGAACCAGAGATATTTGCAGTACTCCACTGTATCGCCCACTTATATGTCTGTACCTCCCACTAGTATCTGTAGGTTTAATCGGTCATTGTCTGCGTCCGACTTCCTCATACCAAAGCCCCTATATTGCCATACTCCCGCTTATCAATCGGTAAACATCGGCGCGGTCAGTGAATAACAATTAACGACTTTGGCAGGAGTTACGAGGAACAAAGAACCAACGGGGCCGCACATCTGGAATGAATAATAGATGCGAATTGGCATTATTCATGCGCATCCATTCATGGCTGCCCCGAGATCTGTCCCATTTAAATGGTGGGCCCTACCTGGTCCCCAAAATCATGGGGGTTACTCACCCGTTTCTGGGTACGTTGTTTACTGCAGAGTCGCGTTGCTACGCCCATTTATCATTTAGCACCCGAAGGCGCTAATAGGATGAGTGTTTCTCCTCAGAAGAGGCTTGCAGATCTATGTGCAACTTGAAATTCAGGGGTATGTTGTTTTTGGGAGATTATCTTATCTATATCTTGAGAACCATATTTTTAAATAAATTATATTTTTAAGATACGGAGCTATTTTAAGGTTTATCTCTACTTATAAAAAATGGGTAATGGTGTGATGTTCTATTATGATGGTTTTTATAAAGCTCTATCTTAATTATCTCTAATAATATTGATTTAAATTTTGGTATACCTACATGTTTTAGCTATTTCTACTGGGATACCAAGTATTTTTGTTCAGAAACGTCTTAAGATGAATAGGTCTTGTATACAGGGTACGACTTGATCCGGCCAACTGTTCCATATTCCGCCAGCTTATTTTTGTTGCGCTTTGTTTGGTTTCGGGGGCGGCAATTATCCATGGGTTGTGTGTGTGTGTGGGTTGCCCACTGGAATTACCAACGCCGGAGGCAAGAAGATTGCAAATGGAAATCAATAATGGAAAGGCCCCGGCCATATCTACGGGCTATAGACCATACATAAAGCCCATGGCCCACAGCCCATTGCCCAAACGGCCCTCTCTCTCACACGTTTGCTCTGTTTTTGCTCTGTTTTTCCTTGGCTCGAATTCAGCTTTTTGCATAACCAGACATAACAAACACATGCATTATTAATTTCGCCTTTTGTTTTCCACTTGCAGTTTTCTTTGCAAGGAAATCGGATATAGCCGGGCATCGGAATTGGAATTGGATTCGAAATCGAAATCGGAATTGAAATCAGATACACGGATTGAGAACGAGAATCATCATCGCACGAGGCAAGTGGCTACGGTAATTGCAGCAATAATCGTTCAATGACAGCAACCGCGGCTTGTGCTGCCGCTAGTCACGCCCACGCTGCCCACTCTGCCCTCGATACCGCCCCCTTTGCGGTGAAGAAAGCCAAAGTGCACAGTTAACAACGCCTCAGATCGACGGAGACGGGAAGGTATCGTTGTGGTCCTGGTCAAGGTAAGACTAAACCGAAAAACCATCTATAATAATCCTACTAACCATGTAAACTATACTATACTACACTATACTATCATCCCAATCTGGCTATCTAAATTATTATTTATGCTGTTAGGCAACTTATGATTTTATAATCAAGAGCCCAACAGACCAAGTTTTCTTTTTAAATTGTGATACAAAAATTGAATGCTAAAATTCTGGCTTACGCTTCACCTTTCTATGCAAGTTAAAGAGACTGTTTTTGTTGTTCCGCAATGATTACAAATGATTCAAATACCACAAATTACAGAAAGAGGACCACTTTTGAGGACAGACAACCGCAGGACCTTTGGCAGTCTATAGCTTTCGCATAGTATAGAGGCCCGGAAACAGAGACAGGAGAGATCAACAGCAACAACGTGTCACAATGGTGAAGACGTTTCAGGCCTACCTACCGTCCACGAATCGGACCTACTCATGTGTTCACTGCCGCGCCCACCTCGCCTCCCACGACGAGCTCATCTCGAAGTCGTTCCAGGGCAGCCAGGGACCGGCGTATCTGTTCAACTCGGTGGTGAACGTGGCCTGCGGCCAGACGGAGGAGCGTGTGCTCCTCACCGGCCTCCATGCGGTGGCGGACATCTATTGCGAGTGCTGCAAGACGCCGCTGGGCTGGAAGTACGAGCACGCCTACGAGTCCAGCCAGAAGTACAAGGAGGGCAAGTTCATCATTGAGCTGGCCCACATGATCAAGGAGAACGGCTGGGATTGAAGGGCTGCTGCTGAGGCAGGGCTAAGCTAAGAATCCGGAGCACACCCGTAACAGGATCAGGAAAAACAGGAACAGCAGCATCAGCAGCAGCAGCAGCGGCGGTGGCAATGGCGGCGGCGGGAAAAGCAGCGAGTTCTCACCACACAAATCAAACAACACACGCGACAAATGGCAGACATAGAGTGTTTACAAAATGGCTAAAGTCTGGAGAAAATGTGAAACAGAAGGAAAGGAAAGGGAAACCGAAGAGCGGGATCGAGTTTTAGGGTACCACAATATATATATGCTATTATATAGTGCATAACTCGTCGTATCTTATAGAACAAAACAAAACAAAACAAACAAACCAATCAATCAGATACACACAGGATACACCACACACCATACGATCGATAACACCCATCACATAGAAAGCTTGATTGGGCTTGGGAAGGATCTCTGCGCTGGCCGCCATCTAGGATTTCCACAATTTCATTTCGTTTACGATTACCATTACCATTTAAACCACTTTGTTTTCCCCTTTACCATTTTGCATTGCAAGTTGATTCAATGATGTGTACTTTCTGTGCAGAGTTTGCCTAAATTCGATGATTTCAAATGAATATATAAAACTGGCTAAAAGCCACACGCAAAACAGAACTTGCACTGCCAATAAACAAGAGAAATGTTTAGCAACCAATAATAATAAAATTAAAAACAAAAACAGAAACCGAAAAAGAAACAGCAGCAGGAACAATTTGAAACACATGCGAAATCAAAAATCAGGAAAACAAATTGATAGCACTCACCGACATACACAAAAACATACAACAAACAAACACACATTTTCAACGTAGTAGTTATATTTAATAAAATAATTACAATTAATTATTTAATGCAATTTAGCTTGAAACAAACATACACACACGAAAAAAGCGAGATAAACTTAAACCACATTTTTGTCAATCTGTAAAGCGAAAAGAACAAGAAGAAAACAAAGTTGGCATGGTGCGCATACCCGCCGCTAGATGGCGTTCAGGTGATATTCCGTGGGAATGATGCACCGATGCCAAGGGGGGTCGAAAAAAGGGGGTGGGAAAAGAAAGAAATTATATAAAATACAAGCATATGACATGCCTAACTTTAGAAAGAAAATATGAATATATATATATATATATGTAAATGTATATTTATGTATGTGAGAGAAATGCGTATTTATGTCGCAAAATATCGTACATTAATCAAATCGAAAGGAAAGCTGAGCAAAAGCTAGGAAATGCATATATTAAACGATGGAAAAAGAAAAGAGAGAGCGGGCATATTTTTAAAGCAAAACGGATTATGAAATATGTATATGCAAAAAAATAACTGCCAAGAACTATTCAAGTTAAATGATGTTCTCTAAGTAGTTATATAAATGTATCTGAGGAATATATTTTGTGGTAGCATTAAAGTAAACTAAAAAAAAAAGGATAAAGAGGAACGATGAAGGATAAATGATAAATGATAACGAAAGCGGAATACAACAGAGTTCAATAAACAACAAAACAAAACAAAGAAATCAAATTCCTTTTGAAAAACGAGTAACATTGAAATTGCTGAATACTTATTTCTCTTTAGTTTCATCCTCTTAAGCAATTGGCCGTACTTAAACTCGATCTATATATATATATATATACACACACATATATATCTTATCTTTCCAACTTAAAACCTAGTTTTGTCGAAGCTTTGAGCTTTGTTCGACCATTTAGGCATTGACTACTGTACTCCATGCATGTGATGCACCATGAACGAAACGAAACACAAATTTTGAAAAGCGGAATTCAAACGAAAAACTGATGTTAGTATTTACATACATACATGCCACTCTATACATACTTGCATACATACATACTAAAACGAGACCACCTTTACATTAAAAAAAATGAAAACATAAAAACAAAACGACAAACATTAAAACACATCAAAGTACAGTCAGCGACATGAAGCCGCATGCAGCCGATTAAGATGTAATAAAATCTCAATTCAAGATTGCAATAAAGCGCATTTTTAGCTCAACTAACCAGTGGTGTTCAATGGCTGGGATTTCTAACAATTAAACTTAAGAAAAGTTAACTTTTTTGTTACATTTTTTTTAATGTTCCCACCGTTTATTTAAGAGTGTTACAATAAGTGTGTTACAATTAGTGTGTTCTTAGTGAAATATATTACATTGATTTGTTATGGAAAGTGTTGTGTAGTGTAGTGGTGTAGTGCAGTGTAGTGTGTGGTCACTTCTTCAATGCCGGTTGCTGTTCCATGCGTGGTATCAATTTTATGATTTAGTGTCGTAAATAGTTCAATTTCAATTTCTGCATTGAACTATTTAAATGGTTAAAGATAATGATAATGATCAAGCTGTAGAGTGAGTAAACGAGTTTTGTGATTTTCGAATCGTATTTAAATTTGTATGATCTTGAAACAGAAGCATGTGTAGCATGATTTTTGTTTTTGCAAACCTAGTTGTAATTAAGGCAGTATGCTATTTAAAAAGTGTACATTTTGTGTTATGGCAAACTTAGTTGTGAGAACGAACATATGTGTGTAGTACAACGATATCGTGTGATCAATTTGCAATCCGATCGAGCGTGTGTTGTTCAGTGTAATCCAAGTGCTGCTTGTTCCGTTTCTGTATATAGAATACGGCAAATCATTTGTGTTGTGTTGTATGTTAAGTTACTTCCACTTGTTCTCTTGGTAACACCACTTGGATGAAATTCCAGTGACAGGATTCATCTGCAGCTGTATCATGCGGCGCAACTGGGCCGACTGGTGCTCATCGTCGAACGTAACGGGCAGCTCCTGGTACATATTGGTCTTCATGGCAATCGTTAGGCCAAAGGCAATGGCCACGAGCCACAAGGCGACACCCAGGCAGATCTTCCATTCCGGCGAAAAGTGCTGGAACTCGGCGTAGGTCTGGCAGAAGCTATGGCGATACAGTTGCTTCTTATCCTCCAGCGACAGCTTCTTCCAGTCGCCCATCTCCTTCTCGCGTATGGCGCACAACTCCGGGGTAACTTCGCGATATCGAATGGCCGGAAACGGGCAGTCCTGACTATCGAAGTATATCGGTCTTCCGTTGATCCCGTAGCCGACAACCTCACGATCGCCGATGAGGAGGCGAACGCCATCGCCGCCGCTGGCAAGTCGACGCCCCATCATCATCATCATCTGGCCTAGATTCCCCGGCTTTGGGCGAGGAACCAAGTGCAGTGACGCCGACATTTTGACGGCACTGTACCTGAAACGACACGCGCGCGCACTTTGTGGTGACTGTACTATTTTGTATAATATGTGTAGTTTACTCACTTTTTTTCACACTTTTAAATTTAGTTTTTTTTTGTACTTGTTCTCGAAATACGACCAGTTCGTTGCCTGTGTCGCAGGCAAATGAAAAGTGCTCGGTCTGTAGGTATAATTACAACTTTGGAACCCCCAAAAAAATTGACAGATTAGAGAACAGCCAACTAGATAGGTAAATCTGTAAGTTTCTAGGATTATCGGGATCCTTTACAAATTTTTTTTATTTTTGGAAATATTTCATAAATATTTCTATTTCAAGATTCTGATTGCAATCAATGTGAGCCACTAATCCCTTACTCCGTTTTTCTTTATTTCCAATCGAAGGGGATGGAAAACTGACATGTGAGGGACAGCAGGACAGCCTAGACGGAGGAAACCCTTTTCCCCCCCTACCAATTCTGACGTGGGTCAATTTAATTTGAAGAGATTGTAAAGTTGAAATGGCTGTATCTGTCACACGCCCAAGCGAACTCGAAAGGGGAGATAAAGCGGAGGGGCAGGAGGATGAGCCATTGTCTTGTCCTTTTTTTTCGGGATCCGATTTCACCCACACACAACAGAAGTGGAGGTGTTGAAGGAAAAGCCTTTTTTATTCCTCCTTTGAGGTCAGAGGGTCTTGTGTTTGAGATATTTTCCGTGAACCATTTGCGCTCCTGTCAGCAGTTTCATTATTTCCCATTTTTTCGTTTGAGTGGGTGAAAGTATGAAATTCTGATGTCTTGATTGCGGGACCCAGAAGGAAATTGAAATTGAATATTAAACCAGAATGGGTTCATCAGTGGACGCCTTTAAGCAATCACATAGAGTTGGGCTATAGGAAGTCTTTAAATGTGCTTTTAAAGCTATTTTAGCTAAGATAGTTTAGCTCTTAAGCTAAATTTACAATATAAAGAGTAGGCTTTGAAAATAAAAACAAAAAAATGGCATAAATTTAAGAATCTAAATAACTAAATTTGATATAAAATCGAAAATACCTTTTAATGGTGGCAACACTGCGTATGAGTAATATGGCAGCTCTTGAGTGTTGCCACCTTTAAAGTTTTTATTTACTTTAGAGCTCCACATGAAGTTGGTCTACAAAAATGTATAATCCTGGAATAAGTTAATACTTTGTTTACTCTTTTAAGGCCGCATCATAATTTTAAGAGCGTAACAATGGAAATGTGGCTTACAGTCATTACTACTGATTTACATGACCCCATGGGAAATGGGGAATGTTGTACCCAAAAAAAAAAAACTGCAGAAAGGAGTAACAAAACTACGGACCAGAGTTGGCTTCCAAGAACTTTTTCGGCCAGACAACAACTAATGAATGATGCAACAACAAGGAATCGCACTGGCCAAGTCCGAAAAAGTAGTCTCCCGCGGGGAAAGGGGGCCTGGGAAAACTGCAGGAAAATGCACAACGGGTGCGGAGGGGAAAACTCAGAGAGAAAAACATTTCCTGGTCTCGTTTGCTTCGTTTGGCGTGTCCCCTTTTTGGGTTTGTAAGCATTTAATTAATATTGAAAGCGACACATAAAAGGCTTAAATGCCCAGATCCCTCACGGCTTCACATGGCAGCCCCAGATCCAGATACACACTCGATCCGTGGAGTGGAGCGCAGTGCAGTTCAGTGCAGCACCGCACAGCACAGCAGGCATCCCATCCAGCAGCAGGCCAATCATTTTTTCCAGCGCCATGTCAACGCAACACACATAAACCGGCTGACTGACTAACAGAGTGAATGGTTAGCTAGAAGGAATAGTAGAGCGGGCAATGCACTGAGAGAAACGCGGAGCTAGATAGGGAATTTCAATTAAATTTTTACTTCAAAGGTTATTTGCATGCTAAATATAAGTATAACCTAAATCCCTCTTAAAGACGTATAAAATTATGCTACAAAATTGTTCAACTCTGGCGGTTTTAAAAAAATATGTACAAAAATATTTTCTTATTTGCTTTAAAATTATTATAAAATATAAAAAAATATAGATATAAACCTTTTTTTCAATATAAATTATGTAAAAATATTTTGGGAATTTTTTTTTAATTTTGTATTATGCGAAAAAATATTTTTAAAAAATTTTAACTTAAAAATAATATTTCAATTACAAAATAAAATTTTTATGTGTTTCATAATCTTGGAAAGTGCTCAAAATTGGGATTTATTTAGATATACTTTCGTAGGTGTATAAATACAACTAGTAATATTTTCCATGTTTCTTACCAATTTCTTGCAGTGTTTATTGGGAACGTAAGCCGAAGAGTGGGGCAGGTTGGACTGCAAGTCAGAAGTTAGCTGGGACCTTGTCCTGTCATCACTTCAGAAGTCTAATGGGCGCGTCAGTGTTCGCCGAGCGTTCAGTTTTGGTGCAGTTAGTTGACAGCGAGTGTCTCCCGGGAGGCATAGACTCCTCGTTTTCGGGTTGCCATGGGTGGCTGGCAGTCAGTCGCTTCTGTCATATGCACTGTCCCCATCATTCAACGGGCTCTTCAGCCCACAACACAGACACAGACAGCCCACAGTGGCTCAATCATCGTTGATATGCCCGAAAAACCCCCTTTTCCGCTTTTGAAGGGGGCTTACAGCACCCCCCCGGCCACTTGTGATGCGCTTTTTGGGCCCCCCGGCTTTGTGAACTGACTCTGCCCCATTTGTTTCCGCTGGCACTTCTCGCATTCCTCAGCGATTCGTGGCTTGGCGGTCGAAAATCGACGTGGCGAGAGTGCTGAATTGAGTTTTAAGGGTGCCCCGCCACTTGGATCCGTCCAACAGCTTACTGAACTGGAGCATATTTCACTCCAAATGACTGCAATGGATCGGGGGGCCATACTGTCGCAAATGGAAATACACAATTGTTTAATTGTTTAAAAGGCTTTGGCACAGTGCCAGCATTTTAATTTCGATACTTTAGTGGGCTTTTAAATGATTATTTGAGAAGGGTTTCTGTTATAAATATATATATCTTAGCAGTAATTGGTTTAATATTTAGCTCTAAAATATTTAAGAGATCCCCAGAAAAGGTGTTTAAAAGTATGCTGCGTTTTACGATTTGTAAATTTATTGTTGCCTACTTTTAGGTACATTTTAAAGTGATTTTTAAAACCAACCAATTTTTAAACGAGTTTCTTATCCTTTAATCCTACGTGGTTTCCCATTACGATGTCAGATCGAAGAGTGCATTTTTTGCCTAAGGTTGCTCTCAGAAATTGTTGTCACCCTTGGCGAGCATTACGTAAGTACATATGCATGTGATTGAGTGTGTGGAAAAAGCGCATTGCGACGCTGGCTGGCAATATGCCCGAAAAAGCTAGCCCCCTCGTAAACCACGTAATTCTCCCCCCCTCCCCTCCCCCAGAATACCCCATTCCAAGTGTCATAAAAGTGACAAATCCATCAACGGCTCGGAAGTGAAATGATGCGAGGCGTGAGCAATTTGTCTCGCCTGAAACGAAACGGAACGGAACCGGAATGAAACGAAACGGGAATGAAAATGGTGGGGGGGGTTCCTGGGCAATTCAATTTCAAACTTTGGGCTTGGGATTTCTCAGATGCATCGTAAAAATTCTTTATATGCCTGGGCGCTAGAAACTAAATTAAATACTACTAGACGTCTATGGTAGCTATTCATATATAAAACATCGTATTTGTTACGTAATTCAAAAGAAATTAGAAATGAATTTTGGACAAAAACATGGTAAAAATAACTCTTAACAAGAAATATAAATATTAATATGTTATTTTAAAGTAATAATTAAATTCCAAAAATAATATAATAATAATACTGATCGAAATAGAATCCTTTTCAAATAATATTTCTGATTTTTAGGTTAGGTTTTCCTTTTTTGTTTTTGTATCTTAAACCCGTTGTTAATATTTCCGATTTGGATTTTTCTTGTATTTTTAAATATATATTTATTTTTGATGCAATGAATGGGAATCACCATTCCCATTTCCGACATACATCTTTTGCCAATATTGTTCTTTTTATTTCGGGCATTTCGTATTCGAAATGTTCATCGCAAATATTGGACGAGTGATGGATATGCACACCTCGGTGCCCCTTCACACCCAATTCGAAGCTAAATAAATATTTTTGTTATGTTTGAATTTTATTTGCCTGACTGCTGCAACTGAAAGCCAATAAAGATGTGCATATAGCCTGCATATATATATATGGATATATTCCCATAGATATGTAGGTTTTTTGCCAACTAAATTGAGCGTAAACTTCCATGCCTTATGGCGCATTATTGGCCATGCCGAGCACACAATCCCATATATATACATACATATATGGTCGAATATATATAGATTTATAATCGATTATTTTCGATTTTGGGCGATACACTTGGCATTAAGATTTTCTCTTTTTATCTTAGGAAGAAAATATACAATTTGTTCGGTTTTTTTTACCTTTATTCGAAATTGAGAGTTAAATTTTTTTCTTTTTAATAATAACCCACCTCACAATAAATATCCAATTTGTTGGTTTTTTTTTACTTTTTTTCGAAATTGTGAATAACAAAATTTTTTTTTTAATAATTACCCATCTTAAAATTAATAAAATAATAAAAATAATAATAAATTAATCAAAATTTTTAATTTTAAAATTTTAATTGTTAAATTTCAGATAAATTAATATACGTACACCTATCATTCTTCTATAAAGCTGGTAAGTTTATATAATATTCTTAATTATTTAATAAAATACGAATTTTCTCGACTTGTTGGTATTTATTTCTCCAAGTGCACCCATGAGATTTGCTGTAGTCATGTTCGGCCATAAGCCGTTTATGCCCCTGATTTATTATGGGCCAACAAATCACCAACATGTTGGCCCAAAGCCCACTCCCTATCCACCCCTTGCTCACCTCCCCCCCCCCAACCAATCTCGGCAGGGTGCATTTTTAATGCTTTTCGTGGAAAGGTGGGAAAGCAATGATATTTGCATTGTGCCCGGGGTTCCTGAGCATCCTGAAGAAAGACATCGAATTCAAGTTCAATTCGGCGGCAAACACTTGAAGTTCGGTCCCGAAAAAAAACCTTCAACGTGTAAGCACGCACACCCCAAAAAAAAGGAGGGGGGTCAAAGTTCAGAGGTGGGGGTTTTTAGGGGGGTTGTTCCACCAGGTGCCACTGAGGCTGCCGCAAAAGTGATGATGACAGGGGCAAATGGAACTTTCGTGTATTATTATTACTTGGCTTGTTCTCCTCCCTTTTTTTCGGTGCCTTTGCTTTAATGGCAAGCATGCTGGTGTTCCCACCTTCCCAGGAGATTTTTCGGGGAGGTTTCCCCACCCCTTTCCTTAACATTTCTTTAAGGAGAAATAACATTTTCGAGAAATCAATTGCTTCAAATGAGGTGTGAATGAGCCATAAAAATCAGCATTAAATGGGTTTTGCACAAGAATATGAGAATAATATAATATTTATTAAATATTATGGTAAAATATGGTATTTAAGTAATTATTATATTTAATGATTATTTAAAAACCCATTAAAATTAATTTAAAAAGTTATTCGAAATTTTTTCCGTGTGTCGGTAATCAATATGATCGATATATAATTTCTGTTTACATTCTCTCTCCGTGATTTCCTCCTGGTCTTATCCTTGGGTTTCTCCTGGGAACTACTTGACACCCCGAGGAGGAGGATGATTGGATGGCCAAAGGAAGGTTGGGGGCTTGGAAAAAAAGCAGAGAAAGCAGTGATGCGAAAAGTGTTGAAAATGAAATCGTGTACGCATCGAGAGCATAAAACGTGCATAAAAATCTGTCATTTACATTGGTAAAGGCGTGAAAAATTGGCAAAGTTACCCTCCTGCATCGCCACCCCCCCATTTTCTACACTTTTCTCAGCCTTTCTCTTTCGCTCTTTGTGTTTGCTCCCCTGGCGAAAAGTTGGAAAAGCGCTGACGAGAACTCGGTTTGCCTTTGGCTGTCGCAGCTTCGCTTTCCCTACTTACACACCGCGCTCCGGATTTTCCTCATTTCCCATCACCGCCCCCAGTTTTCCACGCCCCCCCTCGCACTGCCCTCGTTTCGGCTTCAACTCTTTTTCGCTTTGAATTTGCTTTATGAGAAATTTATAATATCCCCCAACTCGAAGTCGAACGGAACTTGTTTGTTAACCAGAGGGAAATCCTGGAAAAAAATCAGGGAAAAAGGCGGATGGGTCAGGGGAAATGCCAACGAGTTGACGTTAACTTAATGGGTTTAATATATAGAAAAAAAAATAAAAAAATACCATATTTATTTAATATTTTAAAATTATATATTTAAAAATTTTTCTTTTTTATATCAGGATTATATTCTGCTTTTGTTTATTAAGTCCTGATTATGGAAAATCCTTAAAAAATGGTGTTCCTTGGGCCCTAAAAATATTTTTAAACGTTTCTTAAGGTGTATTACATAATTAAAACTGATTTTAAATCTCAATAAATTTCCGTACAGATTTCTGCTCGCTATTTCACTTGCCACTTTACTCAATAGCTAGTAGATTTTCAGCTGAAAAGCTTTACTTCCCGTTTTTTTCATTACGCTGATACATTAATAAATTAGCCAACCCTTTAGGGCAAAAAGGCGATAAAAGAGTCAATTCCGCTCTTCTAGTTGAGCCATAGATTTAAGTTGATTAATTAGCAAGCGGATTGCGGATATCAAAATGGATTAACTGCTAACCCCACTCAGAGCAACTTTGCATCGGGTAAAAACATTTTAATTGAAATGCCATTGCGTATACGCAGCGTGGGCAGCGTAATTCAAAATGTAAGCGTGGCTTCGGATTAGTTTGGAATTGCTACTCAAAACCCCATTTATAAAGTGAGCATTTCGAGTAAATAAGTGAGATAAAATAAGGTCTAGGAATAAAAATAAATTCTATAAAAAAGATAAGAAATATGACAAATCAACATGGCATCGCTTTAAGTACCCGACATTAATTCCAAAAAAAAATAAAAAACACAAAACACCCAAATAAACGGAAAGTGAATCAGATACTTGGATCTCAGAGTGGCGGCTGTAAAGCAATTACATTTAATTATCAAAGCGTTATGCAAATGTTGTTGTCTGGCGCTTAAATAACAAAAATATAAAGCTCGAGAAAGACGCCCGAAAATTAAAAAGAAATCAAATGCGGTTGGAGTCGCAGTCTTGCCGGTTTTACATTCCCCTCTGAAAAACAGAATCCCCCAAAAAAAAACCGCCACAAAAGTCTTGTTTGAGGTCGTTCATACAGCGTGACAGTCTGTTGCCTTTTTCAGTTTTTTCCTCTTTGTATTTCTTGGGGCGAATCTGCCGAGAGGACCACATGGACACCACTGGTGGAGAATTGAAACCGCAGCAGGGAAAAAAAGGGGGCGGGGCCGTAGTAACAGATGGGCGGCTATCCTGGCAAAGAGAGATCCTGTCCCGAAACGAACACTCCCTGACAATGACGGGAATTTAATTTTGAATATGAAAAACGGAAGTGCTGCGGTTCATTAACTTGGGGTAACTTAAATGATATAAATTCCTTAACACATTGCAATTTGTTAAGAATTATAAGGATACTTTTAACGGGGAAAATAGTGAGAGTGAGTATGAAAATATAGTTAAAAAAAACAGGATTAGAATGCGAACTAAATCATTATTAATTCTTAAAATATTTAATATTTTCGGAATTTTTGGTAGAATTTTTAGGAACTAGAAAGAAATAAAATTAATAATAAGAAAATATTACAAAAAAAATTTAAGAGATATATAATTATTTTATTTAAAAAACAAATTGATAATTATTTATAAAAAACATATTTTTCTAATATTTTTTGTTATAATATTTTATTAATATTAATTTTATTTCTTTCCAGTTCCTAAAAATTTTACTACAAATTCCGAAAAAAATTAAATATTTTAAGAAATTGATAAATTAATACAAATTTATAAACAAATTATATATTTTTAAATACTTAAAAGCATATATAAATTCTTTAAGTACTTACATTTATTCTGAATATTATTAGAAGTTATTATTAGCCAGAAAGCATTACAATTGATAACATTTAATTATTAAAAAAATATATATTAAAGATAAATGCTTTTAAAAATGTTTTAAATTTTTTTATTACACAAAAGCATTTATTCTATATTTCTTTTAAAAAGGCCCTTAAAATACGTCCTAATTTGTTCAAAATAAAATAAAAAGACAAATTACCAACCAACCAAACCTCAAGTCTACTTCAGAGCCAGAATTTTCATCTTTAAACCATTTTTCTCTGGCAGAATTCCCACTTCTAGTTATGTTTGTATATTTACCACACTGCCGGCTTGCTCATTTTCCCTTTTCCCCACTATATCTCTTGCGAGGGCTGCGGGCGGGCCACATGGCGTATGCTTAATTTTGTTGCCACTTTGACAACTTGACTGTCTGCCTGCAGGCTGTGTGCGTGTTAGTGTGCTTGTGTGTGTGGTGCGGTGCGCTTGTGTGGGTGAGCTGACCAAAGGACAGTCGAGTCCTGAAAGAGATGAGTTGAGGTAAGCCGGGCTGAGCTCAAATAAGGTGTTGTCTGCCAGCAATTAAAAGGACTTTATCACAAGTACATTAAAAATATACCTCGAAACTAGAGAAATCCGGTGGAAACGGCGAGCGAAGGGACACGAACCAACAAACAACCTAATTAACTTGTCAAAAATTCAGACTCTGCTCACCGGCCCAAAAGAAAAGGCAAAAAGGACCAAAAAACCAGGAGCAGGACCAGAAAAAAGAGAGGGGAAAACAAACAAAGGCAATGGCAGTTATGCCCGCCTTTCGCTTTTCGCATTTCGCCTACGTGCCCGGCTTAAGGTTCTATTAAAATTTCAATTAAATATTTTCCTTTTCCTCTCTCGCACCCGGACACCCGAAAAACACCGACATCGCCGTACTTATGTGCTTTAATTATTGTTTTTATAATTATTATAATTATGATTGCGAGACAGCGAACCTCCCGGGGATTTTAGGCGATGGGGCAACAAAGGCGCCTGGAAAACTTGCGGCGCTGGATTTCCACAGTAGAAGCAACTTTACGCGGCCATTTCGCACGCAAATGTTTAATTATTGAAAATGCCTGCCTGTGGAAAACAAAACGAGGGAAATGTGAAAACGAGCGGCCAAGTCGGAAGGAAGGAATGCCAACGGTTGCTGAGACAACAAAAATCTGTTTACGTGATTTTCTCCATCTTCGTTGCTGTGTGTGACTTTGTCGCACATGGAAAATGCAGGCGAAAAAGAAGAAGCAAAGTTGGGGAAAGCTGTGGAAAACGATGGCTGAGCCAAAACTACAACACAGAAGAAAATAGTAATCGTAAAACGTTTATATCCATATTTAATTATTCTTCTAAGTTTTTAAAATATCTTGAGTTTTAAATAAAGGTGTCAAGAAGTATGCAACAATATATTTTTATTTCGTTAGCTCGAATGACGAATTTGTTTTTTATAGCATACTTTTCGACTCCTCTTTAAAAGGTTTCAAATATTTTAGACGTTTGTTTCCGACTTTGGTAACTTAATGATTGCTCTTTTTAAGTATTTACAAATTTTAGAAATATTTTATAAGGTAATTTCTTGCAGTGATCTGCAAACATACGCAGACAGACGCATAGCCAAACTAAAGCAGCGACACAGACAAGCGGACAGACCAACCGACGGACAGACGGGGCCACACACGTAGGTACAAGAAATCCTGATGCACTTGGCACGACTGGGAAAATACCTCTGCCCCCTCGTCGTCGTGTTCATCCTGTTCCTTGTCGCTTCTTCAGCGCTTTCAAAAGAGCGCCGCAAGCAGTTTGCCTTCAACTTGAGCCACCACCTTTGCGACATTGATGCACTGAAAGAAAACAAAAGCTATAAAAACATAATCATAAAGAAAGGTCCTTAACTTTTGAACTTTTCATCATTCTTTCATCACATTTCCATCACCATTTCATCATCATTTCATAAACATTTTTTTATATTAATGTACTGAAAACATATGATAGAAAATAGACGTTATAGCAAACAGAAAGGGCCTGAACTATTATACTTTTCATTATTTTTGATTATAATTTCATCACATTTTCATCAACAGTTCATCACCTTTTATTCATCACTTCATCAACATTTTTATACCATTCCATTGTTGTTGAATATGTTTAATGGAGATGATATCTACTTATTTCTTTTTCTTTTCTATTTGTAAAAATACTACTTATCTCTTATTTGATTGGGTGAAAATACGTTTTTCACATAGGATTTTCAGGGATTACTTGTTTTGAGTGTGATGCTGTTGCTGCGCGACTTTGTTCCAGCCGTCGGTTTTTGGCAACTCCACTCCTTCTGTTTTCTGTTGCAATGTCTCCATTTGGCTGTCTGGTCTTCCTACGTTACGTGTCTATTCAAATTTTCGCCAAAAAAAATACCCTGTAACCACGGGGGGAAGTGGAAGTGTCCGCCTTCGATACGATCGCTACCGTATACACATTTGATGTAACTTTATTTCGGGCGGGAAACTTGTGGAAACTGAAACTGCCTCGAAAGTTAAAAGAGAGGTTCGCAAATTGAATTGGAATTACTTGGCAAATGTGCAGTGACGTAGAGGAATATACAAAAATAGGGAAACAAGAAATCCAATGGAGTGGCGGCTACATTTTATGCAAATCAACTGACAGATTTTCACTCCGGGCACGTGAGCGATAAAAAAATAGGTGAAAAACAGGTGAAATAAATGTCGGGGTAATTGAAAAACTGCAGCGACAAATGCATCACTGCACAGCAGCCGTCTCTCTCTCGTCGCGAATGCTCTGTCTCTTTCTCGTTGCGAGGCTTTATGCTTCAGTTTGCCGGTGATTTGTGCGTGGCCGTTATTCGATAAGCGTTTAAGTAATTAAATGCACGCCCGTTGCGATTGATAAACGAGCTCTGCCGTCTTTCTCGCTCTCTCACCCGCCACCCGTCTCGCTCTCATCGGCAGTACAGGGTCTTAATTGGGATATATATGATATATCATTGCCGGAGGCAAGTGTTTTCTCGCTTGCAAATCAAGCCTGGCACTGTCGGAATAATACCTTCTTTAAGTCTATTTTTTTATTTTAAATCAAATTGTTTAAATATTTGGATATTTTTATATTTGGAGTTTTTTAAAATTAAATTTAAAGGCGCCTAAAAGTAGGCTTCTTTTGAACTAGAAAGTTTGAAGCATAAGTACCAAAATGCAACGTTCTATTTTTTATAGTATACTTTTAGGCAGTATGTTTATCGATTTCAAATCTTTTGTAGCTTTTTAGGTGATTTAAAAATCTGTTTATTAAGTAAACAACTTTATTATAATATAGTATTAAGCCTCTTAATAGTTCTCATTACACCTAATCCCTTTCGATATTTTGGTGATCTAAAAAGGTTTCCAAGTGCAAATTGAAAGACCCTCAAAGGCGCTGAGGTGGTTTTTCACACACACGCACACACGACCCCTTTCCTGGGGAAAGCGCGTTAATTGCTGAATATTTGATCTGCATATAAATGGCTGCCAATGGCGGCCGGCGAGTTCCCATGCCAAGGACAAGAAAATGAGACCATGATTATGCGTAAATAATAAATTGTTGCTTTATTGAATTTCATTCCATTAAAATGTTACCACATAATGAGATGTGTATACATGTATATGTTGGTGTGTTTTCCGTGTCGTGTCTTTCATTTTTCCTCGTTTTTTTTGATACGCTGATACCTTTGAAGGTTTTTTCCATTCCGACTGCCCTTTTCCTGTGTTTTTATTTCAACTCAAATTCCAATTAAATCGTACAACAAACAAGCAGCGAACATTTCTGCTAGTCCGGAAAATCGAAATCAGGTTTTCGTTTTCACTTAAACTTAAAGTGTTGAATTTTTCATCTCTAAAGTTGAGCCACAAAGAAGCCTTTTTATATGAACTGAAGAAAAAATACTCCCTTTTTATGAATCCAGTTTGAGAAATATTTTTCGCCACTGCGCTTAGTTTTAATTGCCTGGCGCTTTCGCCATCTTTTTTCTCCTCCTCACGTTTCGCTTTTGATATGTTAATTACACCGCATTGCATTCTCTCCCCTTCTCCGTTTTGCCCTCTACTTTATCCGCGTCTTGCTTATGAAATTTTTATTTCCGCTCACATACTTTGTGTCAGTGTGCGTGTGTACAAACTAGTAATTCGGCTAAAGCTGTGGAAATGCGTTTTTTTTTTGCTCCTGTTTTCCTTTAATTTTCTACACAAAGTATTTTTCATTTCTTAAGTTTTCGACTTATTTTCGGGGAAATTTCTCCGAGTTTTTCACTCACTCCCTTTTGCACTTTTATTTCCCTTTTTATGTTGGATTTTCCTTCGTTTTTCTGAATCAACTGTGTGTGGGAGTAATATTCGCTTCAGACTGTCCAAAAAATCCTTAAAAATGAGGAAAAAGGTTAAAAATATTATGAAATTGTAAAATAAAAGGTAACTGTTTTTTATAAAATATCTAATATATATATTTTTTTAATTTTTAAAACAAATAATATGGTTGAAAATATTAAAAAATTTTAAATAGAAATTTACCGCATTTTATATAATATTTAATATATGTTTTTTTTTTAATTTTTAAAACAAAAAAATTGGTTGAAAATATTAAACAATTTTAAATAAAAGTGCACCGCATTTCATAAAATATTTAATTTATTTTTTTTAAATGTTTAAAACAATTAATTTGGTTGATTAGTTACTTTTTAAGTATTTAAATTTCGACATGAAAAGTATTATTAAGGATTTATTGTTTAAATACTTTCGTTTAAAGCAAGCAAAACCAAACTAAATTCTTTAATGTAAATTTCCTTTATTTCCAGTCCGAAGCAAGCACTTTAACATCTATAATTGTCTTTCTTCTGCCTTGATATGTTGCTTTACACTTTGTTTTTCTGTTCGATTGTGTTTCTATTAACCACTAAAACTTATTGTTTCCTTTCTTCTGGCTAATTGAATGTCTTAAGTTTTGTTATTTTCTTGTTTGCTCAATTTCGTTTTTCCTTAATTGTGTTTTCATTGCTTTTCGTTTAATTTTGAAACCTATTTCGTTGGATTTTGCGTGCAAGGGCGACCAGAAAAGCATTCAGTGTGTTTGTGCGTGGCGAAAAGTGCTGCCATTTTTGCTATTTATTCCAAAAGATTTGTAATTTGTTGCCAAGCAAAATATACAAAATTCCTTGGCTGATTTGTCGGGCTTTTTTTTAAGTGTAAAATGACAGCACTAGATTTTTCGAGGCTCTTTTTCTAACAATTTCTTCTAATTTTCAGCTACTTAACATCCAGAAGCAATGCTCTCTAAGACTAAATGAAATCCAATCGAAACTAAGGCGCAAAATTATTAGATTTTCTTTTTTCGGTTATCACTTTTTGATTTCTAACAGCTCTTTGAGTGTCCGAGTGTGTGTGTGTGTTATCGTATATATGTATGTGTTGGTGTGTGTCTACAGGTGTTTTTCGCTATTTATACCCAAAAAAAAAAATGTTTTTCGCTTAACTTTAGTTTTACATTTTTTTTTACTTTATTTTATCGTTTTATTTTCTCTAACGTTTATCGTTTAATGTTTTCCATATATATTCACCACACAAAAAAATCGTTTTCGACAATTATCTCTATATCCTTTGATTCGCTTCCATCTTCGTCCATTGTAAAACATAAAACACCAAAAATAATACATCCGAAAGCGGCGACTATAATGTAGTACTAGAATTATGTTTAGATTTTGAGTTGGTAACATTTCCGGGAAAGGGGATTTGGAATTTTTCAATAATATTGGTTAAATAAGGGGAAGAACCCTATGAATCTGGCTGGCATCGTTTTATGGTGGCTCGAAAATGGTTTAAAAAACATAAATCTAAATTTAGGAAAAGCTATTTTACTTTTTTTTCAGTATCAGTCAAAAGTTTTCAACTAAAATAAAAGAAAAAAAAATTTTTCAAAAAAATTTTAAATAATTTTTTTATTGAAAAAAAATCTAAAAAAAAATATATTTTGAAAAAAAAATCTCAGAAACATATTTTGAAAAAAAGTCTTACAAAAATATGTTTTGAAATAAAATCTCAAAAAATATAGTTTAAAATCAATCGATAAAATTTTTAATTATAAAGTTAACACAAGATTAAAATTTATTAGATTTTTGAAGTATAAAATGTTTACATACACTTTTTTAAAACGATTTTATAAATTTGTTACTTTTCCGGAAAATATTTTAAGATCAAGTAGACTGAACTAGTGTTTTAAGAGCACGCAAATATTATTAAAAATATTTTGAAATACATTTTTTATGATAAACCCTTCATATTTGCTGATATTTATATTTAAGAAGCTCTTTGACTTGGGTTCCCAAGGTTATTTCGTAGTGCCCATAGATCCCCTTTCCTTCCGTTGCTACCAACTCATCGTTAATTTTTTCGAATAGCATTCCTCTCTCTCTCTCTCTCGCTCTTCCAGCACAAAAATTCGCGGCTTAAGGCATCGGAAAGTGATTCTGCTCAAAGTCTTTGTGTCGCTCCGCCAGCGATTTCTCCAGCCGCCGATCCGTGATGGCCACGAAGGGCAGTCGGGACTGTTTGCCTCTACTGCTGCCGCCGATGGCCGCTCCACTTGCTCCGCCGATGCCATCGATCACGCGATGGTAGACAAAGGAGTTCAGTGGCGAGGGATCTCCCCGTCCTCCACCGCCTCCTCCGGGGGATCCTCCTCCTCCCCCCTCGGTGATTCCCCCGCCGGCTGGCTTCTCCGTGGAATTACCCGTCTCCAGGCGGGGCCAACTACTCTGACCCCTACCCGCCACATTGGCCACGAACTGGGCACTGCGGCTGCGACTGCGCGGTGTGCCCAGGAAGCTGCCAGCGATGGCCGGATAGGATGGCAGCTTGAAGAGCGCCGGCTTGGGCGTGGTGGTCGATGGCGGATTACCTGCCGGATTCCCTGCCAGCTTCCCCACCTTGCTGGCCATTTCGCGCTGCCAAAAGTCCAGGGACTCGGGTGCCGGATCACTGGATTCCTCGCCAGACGCCGCAGCAGCAGCCGGCTCCTCGGGCAACTGATTGCTGGCCGGCGTGGTGCCGGTGACTGGCAAGGACTCCACATCCTTGGTAACCACATCCTTGGGCGCCACAGTGGTGGTGGTGCTCCTTTGCTGGGCAAACAAATCCTCGAAGCGCTGATGCTGATGGTAGCGACGCCTCTTCTCCTTGAGATACTCATCGTCCAGGCGAATGGATTCGGTGCTGCCCTGGGAGCTGCCAGGATTCATGGTCGGTGTGGGCAGGGTGCCCTCCAGCAGATTGAGCAACTGCTTGTTGCGGCGATTGTACTTCTTGATGTACGGCGGCAGATTGGCCTCCTCGCCGTGCTCCTGCTGGGCCTCCTCCAGCTCGGCGGCGCTCTCGTAGTCGTCCTCATAGTCGCCATACAGCTCCGGATGCGATTCGCGGTAGTGCTCGTCGTAGACCTGGAACTGCACCCGCGCTAGATGCGGCCACTTGGCGTAGTACCGCTCCAGGTGCTCCAGCTCGGTGATCTGGTGGCCCAGTTGCGGCTTCGGCGGCGGCAGCGGTGGCGTCGGTGGTGGTGGTGGTGCAGGTGTTACCCCGGGCGCCTTCCGCTGATAGGGATTACTGGGTCGCGACCTCAGATGCGTCGTCGTCGACTTCTGGTGGCCATGATGATGACCGGCGGCATGGCTGTTGTGACCATGATGATGACTATGATGATGGTGATGATGGTGGTGGTTGCCCAGGTGGTGCCCGTGACCATGATGACCATGGTGGTGCTCCTTCGCCGGCGCCTCACTCTTGATGCCATTCCGCAAAACTGGACTGATGCGGCGATACCAGTTGCCATTGTCGTGGGCAATCAGGCGCTCCATTTCCGTGTGGTGCTTCAGGTCCACGTCCAGCTGCTGCTGCTGCTGCTGGTTGTCGTAGTAGTTGACCTGACCCTCGTAGAAGGGCTTCCCGGTGGTGGTGGCCAGGGGTCGCTGGGGTCGCAGACCCAAGGCAAAGATCGGTGACGAGTGCGTGGATCGTTCGCGTTCCTTCTGCAGCTTCTGCAGGTGCCGCGATGAGAGGGTGGCCGGTGGATTGGCCATTTCCGGCGTGGCTGGTGGCGTCACCCCCGTCTTTGGATGCCTCTTCAGATAGTCCTTGTACCGCTTCTTGTGGCTCTTGTGACCCGTTCGCTGGCGACTCCTTCGCAGCGCCTTGAAGCGCTCAAATGCCGACGACAAGGGGGCGGCTGTGGTGACCGTGGGCGTGGCCCCAGTGGCTGTGTGACGCAAAAAAAGGAAGCGAGAATAAAAATCTTTGTTAGTCTCGGCACGCTTTTTAGGGCTCGGAAGTAATAGATTTCTATTAGGCCAACGGACAACAAGATATTCTCTTGTCCAATGCCCTACAAAAAGGCAAGGAGGGTAGTTTGAAACTCCTAACAAGCTTGATACGCATGGAAATTTTTAGAAAAGGTGACCCCAATTTTTGATTTTTTGCATTTTAAGTTCAAAGTTTTATACCGCTGTTTAATTGTCGCCCTGTTATCTAATATTGCGTAATATTATTTTTGGTTATTTATTATAGATGACATTTTTAAAGCACTTTTTTATGGCTTTTCCAAAAGGTGACCCCAAATTTCACTTCAAACGCCAATAACTTGATCGATTGAACTCCGATTTTGAAGTGAAAAAACTATAACAATTTAAGTAAATGCTTTAATATTTTAAAATAATATTTATTTACAAACATAAACTTTTATAAAAAAGGTGACGCCAATTTTTAAATAATTACATTCCTAGTTTAAAGTGTCATACCTCCTACAAATTTTAATTCCTGTTATCGAATGAGGGGTTTATTATTTTTGGTTTTATTATAGATAAAATTTTTAAAGCACTTTTATTTAATGGTTTTTCAAAAAGGTGACCCCAAACTGCTCTTCAATTGCCTATAACTTAATCGATTGAACTTTGAATTTAAGATTAAATGCTTTAATATTTAAAACTAATATTTCTTATATACTTTGCCTATAAGTATAGCATTCTAGAGTATTCAAGGCTTTGGCTGCTAATCCTGCCCTTCCTTCTCGTTTGACCCAGCTCAATGTTGGTCCTGAAATCCTTACAAACCACACAAAATCCCCAGGACCGCCGCTCCACACACAAATTCATTCAACTTGATTTGTGCCAGCGAGGGAGGCGTCAGGACTCCCAAGAAATAAAATAATCAACGAATTTATGGCGCAACTCTCGAATCAACCCGGGCGTTTGCCTCTCCTAGTCAAAGCACGTCTGCCATCGCCGCCCCCGCAGAACTTCATTTCTTGGCCAATCCTCTGGACAGATTTTGTTGCTTCCGCTTGGCTCAGCTACATATATACGTTACATGTACATACACATTTATATTTGCTATTTTGTGAGCTTTATTGTTTAATGCCAGGAAATGGCAGAGGGGAGGTGTGAGCGAGTATCTTCCATATTCCCCCAAGGAAGCAAAACTTTTTTTCGTTTGATTTCTTGGCTGGGAAAAAAATTTCAAGAAAATTTGCATACATTTTATCCACTTCACTTTGACTAAACTAATTAGGGAAAAAATAGAATTTTAGATTTTTCGCTCTTTAGGCAGCGACTTTGACTTCATTTCACACATTTGCATTAAAATTAAAGCGATTTTCCTGCCCACAGTTTGGCTTTTCATTACCCCTGGCCATATATGTGCTTGTACATATATCTCTCTGTCTGAGAGTCTTCGTCTGTAGAATGTAGAATGCTTTTGGGGATTTCCTTTACATATTTTCAATTTACGGCAGGCACACACATGTGCAGCCGTACGTATTACGTACACACACACATCCACATAGCTGACTTTGATGGGATCTCTAACTGGGGTCCGAAAACCGAAAACTGCCAAGCGAAACCGAACGAGCGAGTGGAATGTGTGCGGTACAGTGGGCCAAAAGCGGAAATTCCCAGAGTGAAAGGCATTTTGGCTAAGTTCGCCAATCAAAGGGGAAATGGAATGCGATACAGTGGCTAATTGCAAATGGTTAAGTGCTATTTTAAGTTTACTAAACGTGCCATCACAGTTCAAATATCTTTAATATATCCAAAAGTATACAAGGAAAAAAGCAAACCAAAATTTGTGGCATACTTTTGTGCACCTTTAAAAGTGTTTAATACCATCACTGTTAAAATATCATCAATATGTCTAAAAGTATGCAATAAAAATATAATTTTTCGCACTAAAATTATATTATTGCATAATTTTAGACGTTTAAAAAGTGTTTTCAAAGCTCTTGGTGATTTCTAGGGGACTTTCTCTTGACTTCCTCATGTTTATTATGATATTTCATTAAATAAATATTTTCCCTATATTTTTTTAAGCCCACTACACTGTGCCTTTCAATCGAGGCATCCACTTTTGTATTTCAATTTTTTCTCTAATTTTTTCCGTTTTTATTTATTTCACAGTTTTATGTGCAAACGACTTACCCTCGTGATATCGCTGCAATGCAGATTCCAAATCAGATTCCAATTTGCCATCCTCCTCTGGCTTTTCAGCGGATTTCTCCCAGGGATTTTCCAGCTTGGACTTTTCCGCCGGCGGCTGCTGCTCAGCATAGTCGTCGTCCACATATCGCGTTGCATGTTGCTGCTGCTTTCGCTTCTCAGTGGCATTCAATTTGCCCGCATAGTAGCTGGCCAAGTAATTCTCCTCGGATTTTTCCGGATCGAAAGTGAGCAACTTTCTGGGATTGCTGCTGGTGTCATAGTAGTGCAACTCGCCCACATCCTGCTCCTGCTCCTCATCATTGTTGCTATCCTCTTCTTGGGCCGCCGATGCCCGAATCCGGCCGATATCATAGCTGCCATAGTATCTGGTTTCTGTCTGGGGCAGACCAAAGAAATTTCTCTTCAGTTTGCGGCCAATTGTTGGCCAAGTTCTTGGTGTGGTTGTTGTTGTATTCGGAGTTGTGGCTGTTGTTGTTGTGGTGCTAGCGGCGGTGGTGGTGGTGGTGGTGCTTCTTGATGCAGCCAAAGTGGTTGGGACCTTGGTGGTTGTTGATGTGGCTACTGGGTATTTTTTGGCCAATTCATCATTGTCAATGGGCGACTTAATGTCCTCGTCGTTGGCTTCGTCGTTGTCGTTGTCGTCTTCTTCTTGGTTGGGCAATACTTCATCATTATCCAAATTGTCCTCGATATCACCAATGGCCTCGTCCACCTGCCTGATGGACTTCTCCTCGTCCTTCTTGGCCGCTGATTGGACCGATGGTTTATTAAATTTTCGCTCATTTAATATTTCAATAGCATCGAACAGCTGTGACGTCGGGTATTCCCCTAGTAAATCACCATCATCGCCCCGCTTCTTGTCCTGCTCCTCATCCTCCTGATCCTCCTGCTCCTCCTCCTCCTCTTCCTGTTGACTTTGCTGTTCGTGCATATTCTTTAATTTTTTATACCCAAAACTTTGCCTGCCAAAGTTCGCGTTGTCGTCGTCCTGTTCGCCGGAAGTGAATTTGGATTTTCCGACACCGCCGCCGCCGAGAACAAGCGTTTCCATCTTCCCCGATTTTCCAGCTGCTGCAGCGGGCGATTCCTTTGGTGGCCTTCGCTGGTTCTCTTTATTGTTTTTCAATTTGTAGTTGTAGTGGCTTATATTGTTCTTCTTCTCCTTGGAGCGCTTCTGGTTTTTGTTATTTTGGTATTTCTTAGCGTCCAGGTAAACACTGAAATTCCTTGAAGTGGGCCTTTGAGATTCAAGTATCTGCAAGTGTTCGCAATGCACAGCGCGAAAAAATGAGGTTAATGTATAAAAATTGGCTGTGTAGGAAATATTGATTTAAAAAAAAATCGAAAAAAAAGTTTAAAAGATTATGAAGGTGTTTAAAAGTAGGCTACAATATAGTTGATATTCAAATCACTTTGTACTGCATACTTTTTGGCGCCTCTATAAGTGATTTTAAAACCCTTGTGATTATTTTGATAGCCTTTAAAAGTTTTAAATTATTCTCATAAACTCAGATGATTAAAGAATTTTAAAACCGTATCAAGTAACTTAAACATAAAAGCTACGAGTTTTTGTAGTGCACAAATAAAAATAGATGGGTACCTACACAAAAAAAAAGAAAACAAAATAAACTCATAGAAAACTCTTTCTTAGAACCTCTTCTAAGCATTTTTGCTGTGGAATTCCGAAGGTGTGGGTGCACATGTGCAGCTAGACAATAAAATGAAAGTTTCATTTCGAGCCCTTGGCTGCTTTCCACACTCAACTTAAGTGTCTGCAAATCGTTGATTAAAGGAGTGGAGCACGGGCATTTTCGGGGAATTGCAGTTCCAAGGAATTGTCAATTCAACGGTGGCACGATCTACTGAGTGCATTCTAAAGTGCTAAACGATGTTTTCGATTCCTTACAACACACGTTCCTGGTATTACACAGGTTTAAGCGTCAGTCTTCATTATGTAAAAGGTTATTTTTAGGCTGTGAATTAGTTATAACCTGTGATACTTGTTTTCCAATGGTCCTTCTGCCTTCTAAATCTATTCCTGAAAATGTATTACGTGATTTTAAGCTTTTAAGGTATTTATGACGGCCTTCTTTTGTTCGCATGCAACCTTCCCCTTTTTGATGGCAATTATTTTTCTGGCTAAATTTTGGTATCAAAAATGCTTTCAAGTGCCTTTGGCTCTTGCTCTTCTCGACTTTGGTCTCATTTTTTGCTCAAGTGAATTTCAATGCAGGAATCGAGTATTGGGCTCAGCTGTGGGCCATCATCCCTCACCTTCTTCCTAAGCTGGAAAAGTAATTTGACTTGGCCGCTCGCATTGTGCGACATTTCAATGGACACCTCCTAGAACCACCCATTCACTTGTCGTATATGTATGACCCCACTTGGTTCAATAGAACTGACCTCATTCGGAATGGACTTGACTGTAGGCTCGGGCACTCTATAAAGAATCTGTGTGTGTACTTATGTTTGTCTGTGTACACTAAAAAATGTCATAAAAAGAGTGAAACATCGTTGATTTCTATGCTCTGAATGGCGAAATGGGTTAAAGGAAAAATAACAAATTATATTTTTTCTCATCAACGTATGCAACTAAATAATAATAAGAAAATTCCTATGTTTTTCATGGCGCCCGAGCAGGCACCCATTTCTTATGATAAATATTTGAATAATTGTAAATGAATTTTTTTTTAAGTATTTAAACCTTTAAATTTACGGGTCTGCTTGGCCGCCATTATATATATAATATTTATAAAAATATAATCACC
Source organism: Drosophila mimetica (assembly GCA_037075245.1). NCBI lineage: Eukaryota > Metazoa > Arthropoda > Insecta > Diptera > Drosophilidae > Drosophila > Drosophila mimetica. The sequence goes on along the minus strand of JBAMCH010000005.1, from coordinate 18,981,206 downwards.
CATTTTTATATGGCGCCCGAGCAGGGACCAAAAGTTCCGGCTAAATGAATCTCGTATTACGGCATTTTAACGTATTAAATTATTTATTTAAAGCCCTTCTAAATGATTCAACCAGAGATATTTATTCTAGTGTTTAATTTTTGTTCATGCTATAAAGCCAAATAGTTCAAGGGCCTGCTCGGGCGCCATGTGTGTATATTTTTTCAAGTGCATAGTCATGTGTGTGTACTCACGATATCAGCCTCGGATGCATCGTCGTCGTCCTCCTCCATCAGCCCCGCAGCAGCATCATCGTCATCGCTGGCGGCGGCGGCGGCGGTGGCATCCTCCTCCTCCTCGACGGCGGCGGCAGCTGCAGCAGATGGAGCATATTGAGCGTCCTCATCCCCAATGTCGCCGTCGTGCTGGTCAAATATGTCCTCCGGAATGGAGGCCTCTTCTTGCAAATTGAAATCTGCAAGCAGGAGAAAGCCAGAGGGCGAGATGATGAGTAAGTGAGTGGGAGGGAGGTGAAAGCTGCCCAGTGGCGTCGTTTCAGGTGGGTAGCCAGAAATAGACGCCACAGTCCACACACAATAAAATAACATAGAAAAGGTCAGCAGCCACAGCATCTCAAGTACATTCCTAACAAAAAAAAAACATATATGTATATGTACTGTGTGTTCTTTTGCCGTTTACTTAAATAAAAGTAAGCTGCTTGAATTGACTTCCACTTTGGGTCGCCCGGCGAGCGGATATATATGCAGATATATGTAGATATATCTTTGTGTGTGTGTATTCGCATGCATGACCTGGGCAAAATAGGTTTTCACTCATAGTTGAATAGACAGGAATTCTTTTTTTTTTCCCCGTGCGGTGGTTCTTTTATGCTCTGTCATTGACTGAATTGCCATTTGGGGAAGCTCAAGAAAGGACGGAGTGCGGAGTGATGGGGAGTCCTCGCATGCAGGATTAAAATAAAAATGGCATTATGCTGTGTGTGTGTATGTGTGTGTCGGGGGCTAAACGAGCGATAAAGGACAGCGCAAATTGCCAGTGAAATTTGCTTTTTTTTTGGAGAAGAATACCACACGAAAATATTATCGGAAATCATAACATTTTAGTAACTTGTTGAAATTTGATTTTTCAAACGTTTTTTCTGGTTTTTCTTCACATTTAATTCTTAAAAAATTTAATAGACATTTTAAGATTATCTAAAAGATAAAAAAAAGAAAATAGTATAAATACTTTTATGCAATATTTTACAGCTAAAATGATTCAACAAATTCTTGGAACCCCAGAATATAAAAATTTTAACTTGTTTAAATGTGATTTTTTCTGGGTTTTTTTTACATATAATGCTTTAAAAAATATAGATAAATTATAAATTATCTTAAAAATAAAAACAAAGGAAATAGTTTATATACTTTTAAGTACTACTTTTACAGCTAAAAATTGTTCAATAAATTTCTGGAACCCCAGTTTACAAAAATGTCACTCAAATTTTACTCGAAGTCACACCTAGCCACTTATCCCAGCCAAGTTAATAATTTGAGCAGACCAGATGTTGCCGTTTCTAGGCCTCTCGAATTATGGAAATTTTATTCAGCACGCCTTTTATTATTGCCATTATTGTCCACTGCTGTTTTTGTTTTTGTTTCTTGTTGTGTTGTGCGACTAATTAAATTCTTTTTACTGTGATTAAATTAACACAAGCTCGGCAAACACTCACACACACACACAGCCAATCTCCGGAGACGAGCCTACTCTTTTGGCCATGGAAAACATGGGAAAACTGGGAAAGCCGAAAGCAGAAGCAGAAGAAGCGCCGGCGGTAAAAGCAAAGTTGAGCCAAAGTGAGTGAAGAGCAAAAAAATGCGAAATAAAATCACGCAAATGCTTTTTATGTCCCTCGACGCTATGCGGTGACACATTTGTGTGGAGTGGGAACAAGGGAGATAGCGGCAGAGACAGAGACAGAGAGCGAGACGGGGAAATGGGTACTACGGAATGGAGAATGGGGACTTTGGACTGCGGAGTTCGTAGGCAGAGGCGCTCAAGTGGGCGTCGCATTGAGGTTATCGTCATTGCGCAGTGGTCGTCGCAGAGAAAACAGTCAATAAAAAATTAAGAAAGTGAAATTAAATTTATAAATTAAATGAAATTATTTGTAAACTTTAATTTTGATCAATAGGTGACCTCGTATTCAAAATATATTAATAAAGGTTTCTAAAAGAAATACAAATAATTTATAAATGCGCCTAAAAGCATGCTTTGAAAATTCCTTTTGGACTTAAATTATATTGTTGCCTACTTTTAGGTGCCTTCAAACAAGATTTCGAAACTCCTAGTGATTTCTAAAATATTTTTACTTTACAAAAGTCTCTATAAATGAAAATGACATTATTTTAAATTAAATTCTCTATGCTTCATAAATAAATACTTAAGTAATTTAGTGGGTTCATTATTTGTGTTCCACTTGAACCCACAGTGTTTTGGTGTGTCATCGCCTTTGTTGCCCGGCCGGCGAGTGGTGGGCTGCTTCATCTGTCCTTCCTTCCAGTCCCCGTCCCCTTCCCCCTAGAAAAGCAACCCCCTTTCCCCTGGTTATCCTTGCAGCCCCCCTTCTGACCAACAAACCCCCCCTTTCTCCTCCTATGACTGTTTCATGGCATAATGAATAAATGTCGCATTAATTTGCACGCAGACCCAAAGGGGGCAGCCAGGGGGGGTTGTAGGGGCGAAAAATGAGGAGATACCAGTGGTAGGGGCCTAGGGGGGGTGCTGATGGGGCACGTTCTGCACTGACTTTGCTTGTGAAACGCTTGTTTTTCTTCATAGCAAACAACGCAAATCCATGCCAAACACTCACGCACATGTATTGCATGTACGTGTATGAATGTCATATGAAATCGGGTAAACAAACTGACCCCTGGAACCCCCCCTTCAAAGCCCCTTACTCGACTCCACCCCTGGCAGCAGTGCATATTTGAATTTTGCGGCACTCCGGAGTTTAATTATTATGCTTGTAATGAGCATGTTGCATATTTTAGCAGGGCCACAGTCCGCTTTTGCTTAGCCATTTCCCATTTTCCATTTTCTATTTTCCCACCCTACAACCCCCTGGTCGCTGCCTCTATCCACTTTAGGCTAATTAATAGACAGACCGGACAGATGATTCAGTTTCATGCAGTGCAGCACAGCGGGATTTAACCCCATCGCCCTGCGCCATGCCTTAATTAACCCATTATGGCCTGTTGATTTTTACAGCCAGCCCCGTCTTTTTGCACCTTTGCCTTTTCGCTCACAACTTTTTGCATAATTATCCAACGATCTATTTGTCCATTCAACTGAGCAATTTGTTGGCCATTTTCTCATTTTCCCTGAATCCCCCTGAAAAACATAAAACATTGCCTACTTTTTGGGGTGCTTAAAGGCGCCCAGGGGTATTTTTTTACCAACCACAAAAATGAGTTTATTAGAAAAGGGGGGCGAAAAACTAAACCTGTAAGCAGAACTAAACGGGGGAAAAAAATAGAAACGAAAAATAAACAGGGGAAATCTGCTTTTGAATGGCAAACAAAATAAACGAACACTGTGTTAGATAACGTTTCGCGTGGAATTTTTGCTGGTGCCCTCAGATAAGAAATGGTTGAATAATCCCAACCATAATGGCTTTAACGTATCTGGGGGCTTTTATCGTTTTGTACGCTTTTGCCATGAATAAATGATGGCAAATGCAAGGTCCAAAGAAAATATAATTTCGTATATTTTTTGCTAATTAACCTACAGAAGATTTTAAGGTAGAAAATTATTTTATTAACTATTTTGACCAAATATTTAAAAATACGTATTTATTTTGTCATCTAATTGTAATTTCAAATTTCCATTGCATATTTTTAAGCATTTTTATAATTTCAAATTTATAATTTCCATTGCATACTTTTAGACAGGTTTATAACGGATTTAAAACTCGGTAGTAATCAAAGTGAAACAATAAATATTTTAAATACTTACCAAGGAAACCATGTTTATTAAATTCTAAGAAAACAATTCATGAAGACTTTCAGCTTTTTGTATAAAACTAAACAACAAAATTTGAATTTTCATTGCATACTTTTAAACATGTTTCTAAGTGATTTAAAAACTCCCTAGTTATGAAAAAGAAACATGAAATATTTTTGTTTCTACCAAGAAAACCATGTTTATTATATTCTGAGAAAACTATTTATTAAGACTAAGTGAACTTATTTTTCCAAGCTCAAGAAGCTTTGAATTCCTTATGCGACTTGCTATATCATCTTGCCATTACCTTTAATACAATCTGTTTACCACAGAGTAAATTTATTGTGTTGCAGCGCGAAGCTGGGATCCTTTGAATCCTCTTTGTGTGCGAACTTGAGCATCTATGTATGAGCCCCTGAGTGCGTGTGTGTGTGTGGGTCTGAGTGTGTTTGGCATTTAAATTTATTTAGTGCATAGTTGGCGGCAAGACAACAATGGCGGCCACAAAAGCCACTAAAGTCTAATTAAAATGTCCGCAACCGTAACAATGTGCTTTGTTGTTCTTGTTATTTTCTTTTTGTTATTGCTCTTGTTGATGCGACAACAAGTTTTTGGCCGCCACCCTCCCCTCCCCACCTCTCGATTTAAATGGAATACCGAAAATTGTTGAAATTGTTTTGGGTGAAATGCGAAAGTTAGCCGCCAACATTCTGGTTCACTTGACATCTGCCCCGGCTGACTTTTCCAGCCCCCCACAAAACCGCCCAAAAACCCCCATTGACCTTGAAAAACTCTCATCGCTGTGGATTGTTAGTTTCTTTGGTCCTATTTGCCAACGCTCCATGCGGCGTATGCGTAATATATGTCATCGACATTCGTCCTGCTCGTGATGTTTTGTCAATAAAATAACAAACAGAACGTAATCTGTCGCTGCTCGTGCAACGTGACGTATGCGTAATGTGCTTAGCAATTTCCCTAAAAAGGGGAAGGCAGCAAGTCAGGAGTCTAATTTTGACAACTTGCATTCACGTTATGACACTGCGTTTGGCTTGCAGTTGACTGGTGCTCACAATGCGTAAGAAAATGCCAGTCTTTTGGCTTGTGCAACGCGGCGTATGCGCAATATTTTAATGGCAGTGCTCTAAAAAGCTAAAAAAAATAATTTAAATTTTAAAAATGCCTAAAAATATATGAAATAAAATTGTGAAAAATATCTCTTTAAATTTTTCTAACTTAAAACTGTAATATATTATTATTTAAATTAAAAAAAAACCTCAGTAGAACAATAAAAATCTGAGGAATGCTTTTTGCTTGTGCAACGTGGCGTATGCGCAATATTTTAATAGCAGCATATGACAAAAATTTTCAAAAATATCTCTTTAAATTCTTCTAACTTACAACTTCAATATATCACCATTCAAGAGTATAAAAAAGAAAACCTCAGTAGAACAATGCAAATCTGAGGAATGCTTAGAGCAGCATGGCAGGCTTACAAATTGCCACAACTATCGATATATATATGAATATGCATTTCAATTTCCAAATAGGATTTGTGTGGCTTACAAGGCACTTCCCATGGAACTGGCAAACATTTGCAGCGCCTGTGCATCGTCAGTGTTTTGTAATCCCCATCTCTGAGTGGAGACAGGAAAACAACCCGCTAACCCTTAACCCTTCACCCCTAACCTGCCACCACCCCTTTGCGAGGCCCTTAACTATTCATCGATGTCATGGCATATTTAAACATAAGCCAAGCTAATGTTCCACACACACATGTATTGATGATACAGAAAGTGCAAAATGTTCAAAGCATCCCATTTAAATCGGCTTAATATCTCCCTGCCCTTCGCTCCTGATACAAACCCAGACTCAAAAACACACACACATTCGCCGACCCATTTGCATTTTTATGATGGTCAAATTGCAACATATTCTCAAAAGGACCAGCAACAAAAAATTGTTTCAAAATACGATAAATATATAGGTAAAAGGGGAAAAAAGATAAACCAACAAACAAACAAAAAACAAAAAGGGAAAATGCAAATAGATGTGTGTGTGTGTGTATAGGCAACAAAAATTGGGCACCGAAAATGTCAACTTTTACATATTTTTTTTGTGAAAACCTCGAGGCTAAAAAGGGCGGAAAATGCGGGAGAGCGAAGAGGAAACGTTGGATTTTCGCATTAAAAATTCCTACGAAATATGCTTAATAAACCGACAAAGCCATTTTCATTCTACTTATTGTCCCGCTCTCTATGCCTTTTTATACATTTCGGCATATCCTTTCTGGGCCTCCCTTGCAAATTTTCCAGCCTTTCTGTCACCTGTATAAGCAGAATGTTTGCAAATACAAGCCAGCGGCTAAAAAGCTGTAGACTACAAAAATTTAAGAAACTTAGGAGGTAGTTGAGATGCTCTAAATATATTATTTATAAAAAAAAATGTTTATAAAATTAAAAAAAGCTTTTTAGGGATTTTAACAATATTTCGAAATTTAAGAATTTATTATAAAATATTAAATTTTTTTTAATTTAAGAATTGTAAAATTTATAAACAATTTTAATATACTCGAAGTATATTATTCATAAAAAAATTATATAAAATTTTGAAATCGCTTTTGGAGATTTTAAAAATATTTCGAAACTTAATTATAAAATATTAAAAAAATGTTTTTTTTTTTTTTTAAATTTTAGAATTGTGAAATTTATAATAAAATTTAATAACTCTTTATGAGGGCATAAAACTTCAACTTTGAAATGCTCAACTGGAGTGAAAATAAACAACAATTTGCCGTAGGTAAACCGAAGAAAGTAAGCTTTTTAAAAACAACAAGTTACGGAGAGCTTTACGTACTAACCCTCTGGCTTTCTGGCATTAAAATAACCAATTTAAGATTGGCCAAAAATACAAAATATATTTTACTGACTTACTGACTTTAAAACTCCATTTTTTGTTTACCTTGAATTTTCTTATTCGTATGGAATAACTTCAACCAATGATAGATAAATAAAAGAACAACAGGATATATGTGGGCAAAATTTATGATATGCGTATGCGGAATATGTTTTATGTCCTTTTGCCAGAAATCCATAAAACCGCCTCGTTATGTTAGCAATAAGGTTGAAAAAAGTCGAAGAAAAAACCAGGACAAGGCGAACGAAGCAACAGACAAGAGCAGTACACAAATGGGTGGGTAGTAAAGTGTGAAATTTGGAGCTAAAACGAGGGTGGATCGAGGGGTTTCAAATAAATGGAACCATAATGTGGTAAAAAAATAATATTTATTTTTTATTGATTTTTCAATATATTATTTTATTATTTTTTCTTAGTCGTCTTTAAGTAAAAAAAATTGAAAATATTTTGTAACTTACCACCAATTTTAATCCCTGATTTACTAAAATACAATCCCACTTCGTTTTGGCCCGAAAAATGCCTTAATATATGTATGTATTTACGAGTATGTATAGACATAAAATTGCCTGCTTTTTTTATTTATTTTTTTTGCGTATGCAAGCCAACCTGTTGTTTCATCGTGTTTTTTATGCCTTTGATTTGCCTTGTCTCTTTTGTTGTTGTCTTTTATGTGAAGCGGGGGCGGGGGTGCTAAAATACGAGGGATTGTGAAAGCGTTTAATGCCATTGAAAGTAATTTGCCACCTAGATGGACAGTGGCAAAGGGGGAAATTGGGGGTGGAGCAATGTGTGGTGACTTCGACTAAGCCGATTTCTCTCATTTCACTTCATTTGAGCTCAACAACAACACTTTTCCACCGCTTTTTGCAACCCATCCTCCACCATTTTCCTTACGGCCAATAAGCAAATTCACAAAATCTTCCTCTTGCCAGAGTTTTTGGGGCAACAGGTGACAGAATTCCCGTTGCCTTTGGCTTATAATTAAATAAATTAAGGCCTAAATTAATCAACAGCCACATGCACAAGTGGGCGTAGCAAGGATAAGAAACCACTGAAGTGTATTGGATACTCTCCTTTTTTTTGGGATCATTTTTGGTATGGAAATAGTTTAGATTTATAAGTTTACTTATCTTAAAAAATTATTACATTTAAAAAAAAAAAGAAAATAAAAAAAAATTATTAATCATAAAAAAAGGACTTAAGGAAGATTCACTTCCGCTTTTTGGGAGCATTCAGTTTGTTGGTATAGAAATAGTTTTGACTTATAATTAAACTTATCTTGAAAAATTATTACATTTATTTCCTAAAAATAAAAGGTAAATTTCTAAATAATTTTTAATTGAAACAAAAAAAAACCTCTTTGAGGAAGCCCTAAAAAACAGGACCTTATCTCTTAACTTGGCCAACTTCATGAGCTCATGGCTGCAGTTGCATGGCAAGTGGCCATGTGAGATGTCCATTAAACCGATTACGGTTTTATGGCGCTTCACTGAGCAGTTCAAGTTGCGCCCCGCCCACCGATGCCGCCCCCCCTCGCCCCCTTTTTCCAGGCCGTCCGTCAACTTTTAGGAGCCTCGTGCTCGGTGGAGTGTTAAGCGTTTTGGCACACAAAACCACGCACATTCTAGGGGCGGCGAAATGAGGAGGGGGATGGCCATCGCCCGATGGTCCTTTGACCAAGACGCGGAGCAAACAACATGGCCAACAGACAGGGAAACAAACGCAGACATGGCCAAACACAAACACACTGGCCCAAGCGGCCTGTTTACAAGGCCTTTACATGGCAGCTGCGTGGCCGAGACGAGCAATTAATTGAACTCCGGCCGGGGCTCCAGCTACTCCTCCTTATCCCCCACCCCTTCCCCCATCCTGAAGCCTGAACCCTGAACTCAACTCCCGGGCTCTCCAGCTCATAAAATCCAACACAGTAAAGCCTAGGGAACAAATGCAAACAACGACTGAGGAACATTGGAGCATTGGGTAAAGAGACAGTTGCACTGGGAGAAATTTATAGGTTTTTGGAAATTAGCTTACGGTTAATTAAAGATTGATCCATGATTCCAGAAAATATTACAACGTGACAATGACAGCCATTAGGCGTTTTCATTAATTTTTAATTAATTAAAAACATGGCAAAATAGAGAAGATATTATTCTTAATTTTCTTTGCTCTTAACTACTTATTAAATTTATTTTTCTGAAATTATATTACGTTTCATTACAGATTAATCTGTGATATAAACAAGATTACAATGTGATAATCACAGCCCTTAACAGTTTCCATTAATTTTTAGTTAATTAAAAACTTGGCAAAATAGAGTAGAAAATATTCTTAACTTTCCTTATTCTTAACTACTTGTTAACTTACAAAAAAAATTGTTTATTGTTGTCCCAAAAATTTCTTGTGAGGGCCAAAATCAATGAATTTGGTTAAGCAAAAACGTTGGCCATGGCCAACACACACAAATCCCATTGTCATCGCTTTAATTGGCATTCACTCAAGAATACTCTGGTTTTTGGGAGATAACTGACGTCAAACAACAATGATTGTTGGCAAATTTCTGCAGAGTTGCGTAAGTTCGCTTTTTCCGGAAATTTTAGGCCAATTAAAGAAACCAATAGGTATTTTTGTGATTAAAAATCACCACACTACAAGTGCTAGTTGCCTGGATTTAATCAAGATTTTCTAATATTTTAGAGTTCAGTTTTTCGCCTTGCATTTGACAGCCCGGAAAACATGTGTTATCCTGGCTTGGAAGTTTAATACCAAGATTATCACGTTTCTTGCCCTGTCTTGGCCATGTGACTTTCTCGGCGGCGGCAATAACAGTAACACTTTGGCCAACAATCGTAGGCTGGCTGGAACACATGTCCTTTGCTTTTTTGCCTGGGGGCGTAATCGACATGTTGTTGGCCCCGGCAAATCCCTTGTCTATTATCTCGCCCGCCGTCCATGTCACTTTGTTAGGGGGAGTGGAGATTAAAATTTCATTGCGGCGAAGTGCTGATGATTTTGCCCGCCAAAGTGAAACTTTGTGCATTGGCAAGGCAAAAGAGTTGAGAAGTTTGTGGTTTCATGGAAAATTAATTACGATGGGATTTTAGTTGCAGTAAAAATATTTAGGAAATGTGGTATCAAGTTAAATAAAAATACAACTTATGTACTGCTTTTCTTAAAATTTCAAGATATGGTCTCCATTTAAATAAAACTATATTCCTGAATTGTTTAAAATATAATTTTATAAGTATTTTTTGTCGTAAACATGTATGTGATATAGTTTTAGTTGCACATTTTTTGCAAAGCATACTGTTAGGCTTGCTTTGAAGAGATTTTTAAACAGAAACTAGTTTTTTTATAGCCAACATAATTAATCAGCTTAGTTGCTATGGCGGGTGGTGCAAATCCGCACTTATCACTCTTAAGCGCCCACCGTGACCCGTGATCAGTCACTGCCTGTGACCGAGACTCTGGCCACAAAAGTGTCCAACTGTTGATGGATTATGCTCCATCAAAATCAAAGTCTGTGGATCCAAACTGATAAATCCCACACAACACAAGGCCCTCACCTCGCTGCTGCTGCTGCTGCTGCAGGAAAACATCATTTACAAGCCGATGAAACTTTCTAGTCTGGCGAAACAGTTTCGTCTCTAAACTTTTCACTCAAAAAACCCCTACCAGCTACCAACGTCCCCCTTTCAGCTTATTGTGGAATTATGCAAATTTACGCAGCTGTAGCTGTTGATGTTCCTGTTTTGTTCTTGTGCCCGAAAAAGAGAGAAGGCAGGAAGATCGGACTCTGGTACATGTGGGCTTTCGAGAGCTGTGGATAATGCTGCGGCATCAGCTTCAGCTGCTTTTCGCCATAATGCAATCATAAACGAGACACAGATACACGGGCTGTTGGTCCATTTGTTCTGCGAGTTCTGTCGTCCTGTCCTCCGGTCGCCATGCGAATGACAAACTCCGAAAACTCTGCCAGAAACACAAAACATACGGACTGGCACACTGAAAGTGCGGGGGAAAGTCCGGGAAAAACTCCGAAAGGGGTGAGGGGGGCAGGGAAACCGGAGAATGCCGACTGACGCCAGTGGAGTTGACAACACGAGCGCTTACAAAACGTTTCCAAGTTTCGGCGGAGGTCCTAACTCACCAGTGCTATACATCACCCTCGAAAGTAGGGTGTTTCTAGATTGTCACTGCAAATTCTGTTTATTTCAAACTGTGAAGTATCAACGAGAAAACGTAAAATTATTAGAAGGAACTATTTTTTTGTTTTATTCGAACTTTTTTGAAAAAATTTCAAAAAAATAAATTTTTTAACTTGAAAGTTATAGGAAATTTAACTACGAGTTCGGGAAGGTATGCCCCTCCATATTTGGACAACTATTTTCATTTTTATGCCGAAAATACTGATTTTTTTATGTCGGAAAATGAGGATTTCGATTTTTGGCAAAAATGTGATGTTTTGAGTAATTTGTTTTTTTTGCTATTACTTTTGCAAAAATGGTCCAAATTGAAAACGGCGAACTGTTCTAAGCAGATAACAACCCGACAATTAATATATGTGCACTTTCCGGGTGATTTAAGAAATTTAAAAATGTTTCAAATTTTTGACTTTTTTGTAAGGGGTTGTATCACAATTTTTTGAAAAAAATTTCAAAAAAATAAAATTTTCAACTGGAAATGCCAAGTTATAGAGAATTTAACTACGAGTTCAGGAAGGTATGTCGTTCGATATTTGGACAATTACTTTCATTTTTATGCCCAAAATACTGATTGTTTTATCTCGAAAAATGAGGATTTCGATTTTTGGCCAAATTTGATTTTTTGTGTATTGTGTTTTTGCTATAAGTTTTGCAAAAATGGTCCAAAATGAAAACGGTTAACTGTTCTGAGCAGATAACAACCCGACAATTAATATAAGTGCACTTTCCAGGTGATTTGAGAAATTTAAATTTTTTTCAAATTTTTGACTTTTTTGTAAGGGGTTGTATCACAATTTTTTGAAAAAAATTTCAAAAAAATAAAATTTTCAACTGGAAATGCCAAGTTATAGAGAATTTAACTACGAGTTCAGGAAGGTATGTCGTTCGATATTTGGACCATTACTTTCATTTTTATGCCCAAAATACTAATTGTTTTATCTCGAAAAATGAGGATTTCGATTTTTGGCCAAATTTGATTTTTTGTGTATTTTGTTTTTGCTATAAATTTTGCAAAAATGGTCCAAAATGAAAACGGTTAACTGTTCTGAGCAGATAACAACCCGACAATTAATATAAGTGCACTTTCCGGGTGATTTGAGAAATTTAAAATTTTTTCAAATTTTTGACTTTTTTGTAAGGGGTTGTATCACAATTTTTTGAAAAAAATTTCAAAAAAATAAAATTTTCAACTGGAAATGCCAAGTTATAGAGAATTTAACTACGAGTTCAGGAAGGTATGTCGTTCGATATTTGGACCATTACTTTCATTTTTATGCCCAAAATACTGATTGTTTTATCTCGAAAAATGAGGATTTCGATTTTTGGCCAAAATTTGATTTTTTGTGTATTTTGGTTTTGTCATAAGTTTTGCAAAAATGGTCCAAAATGAAAACGGTTAACTGTTCTGAGCAGATAACAACCCGACAATTAATATAAGTGCACTTTGAGAAATTTAAAATTTTTCCAATTTTTTTACTTTTTTGTAAGGGGTTGTATCACAATTTTTTGAAACAAATTTCAAAAAAATAAAATTTTCAACTGGAAATGCCAAGTTATAGAGAATTTAACTACGAGTTCAGGAAGGTATGTCGTTCGATATTTGGACCATTACTTTCATTTTTATGCCCAAAATACTGATTGTTAAATGAGGATTTCGATTTTTGGCCAAATTTGATTTTTTGTGTATTTTGTTTTTGCTATAAGTTTTGCAAAAATGGTCCAAAATGAAAACGGTTAACTGTTCTGAGCAGATAACAACCCGACAATTAATATAAGTGCACTTTCCGGGTGATTTGAGAAATTTAAAATTTTTTCAAATTTTTGACTTTTTTGTAAGGGGTTGTATCACAATTTTTTGAAAAAAATTTCAAAAAAATAAAATTTTCAACTGGAAATGCCACGTTATAGAGAATTTAACTACGAGTTCAGGAAGGTATGTCGTTCGATATTTGGACCATTACTTTCCTTTTTATGTCCAAAATACTGATTGTTTTATCTCGAAAAATGAGGATTTCGATTTTTGGCCAAAATTTGGACCATTACTTTCATTTTTATGCCCAAAATACTGATTGTTTTATCTCGAAAAATGATGATTTCGATTTTTGGCCAAAATTTGATTTTTTGTGTATTTTGTTTTTGCTATAAGTTTTGCAAAAATGGTCCAAAATGAAAACGGTTAACTGTTTTGAGCAGATAACAACCCGACAATTAATATAAGTGCACTTTCCGGGTGATTTGAGAAATTTAAAATTTTTTCAAATTTTTGACTTTTTTGTAAGGGGTTGTATCACAATTTTTTGAAAAAAATTTCAAAAAAATAAAATTTTCAACTGGAAATGCCAAGTTATAGAGAATTTAACTACGAGTTCAGGAAGGTATGTCGTTCGATATTTGGACCATTACTTTCATTTTTATGCCCAAAATACTAATTGTTTTATCTCGAAAAATGAGGATTTCGATTTTTGGCCAAATTTGATTTTTTGTGTATTTTGTTTTTGCTATAAGTTTTGCAAAAATGGTCCAAAATGAAAACGGTTAACTGTTCTGAGCAGATAACAACCCGACAATTAATATAAGTGCACTTTCCGAGTGATTTGAGAAATTTAAAATTTTTTCAAATTTTTGACTTTTTTGTAAGGGGTTGTATCGCTATTTTTAGAAAAAAATTTAAAAAATATATATTTTTCAACTCGAAATGCCAAGATATAGAGAATTTAACTACGAGTTCAGGAAGGTATGTCTTTCCATTGTTGGACAATTATTTTCATTTTTATGCCAAAAATACTGATACTTTTTGGTAAAAAATTGGATTCTGGTTTTTTGTTAAAAATTTGATTTTTCGTAACTTGGCCAAAAATGGTCCGACATCAAAAGCGTTCCACCCTAATGCTTCATCGCTCAAAGGCAGTTTTGGTTTTTCATTTCTCAGTTTCAGTTTCGGTTTTGGCTTGGTTTGACCGGGAGAGTGATGGCCAACAGCAGGCCTGCCAAAAGGGAAGGTGGCGTACGGTGTTAGCGGTGGTAACTCTCCTGAAGAAAACCGTGACCCGACCGAAAGGGCAAAAGAGATTTGGGCAATCCTTGACGGAGGCCTGCCACGTATTTGTGGCGCAATTAGGCGCACACACACTATCGTTTCGGCGGGCGCAGGAAAAGCGGTGGAAAAGTGTCGGCATTTTTCCCTTTTTTGCAAATCACCAAACATCTTGCTATTGGCAGATTTCCGAACGATTTCGCAACACTTTTAGGAAAAAAAGGAAATAAGTTTAAACCAAATTAATTTAATTACCTACCAAAGCCGCAAACTTCTAAGCATAAAAATATTCTGACAGCTTTGTCAAGTTTTTAAAATGTTACTTCAAGATTCAGAAAGTTTTGAATCGTTTTTACACCCCCCGAAAACCCTTCCTTCAATGACTCAACTTTTCTGACAGCTCTAAAACACCTTGCAGGCGGCTGAAGAGCTCAATTTCCTGGGCGTTTGCTTTTTTGTTTCAACTTTTTCGGTCGAAATATAATTAATATTTGCAGACAGATAGCAGACAGACAGATAGACAGACGGACACCCAAAAATCCGACCGCAAAACATAAATAAATCACTGGGCTGTCAGCGGTTTTTCGCATTTTACAAGCTGCTGTCAACAGATCCAGCAGCCAGCAGTAGCAGCATATCGATTTAATTAAATATTAATCTGGCTATGAGCCCCTAAGCCGCCTTCCATTTTTGGCCCAAATCAGACAGACGCCACCTGTCGTCGCCGTCGTGGGGAAATGGCCACGCAAATTGCTTCTCCTTCAGTACCAGCATTCTACTCCATCCAATTCGTTTCGTTACGATGCGATTCCATCATTTTTGGGAGTCTGCCATATTGATTATTAATTTCTACTTCGATTTCTATTACAGTTTCGCCTTGATTCCATTCGTTGGGATAAGGCAGGACCTCATAATATTAGGCAAAATTCAAGGACACGTAAATGGAATTTGCTACGTGCGACCGCTGAAAGCCCCAAAAAGAGCCAAACAAACACGAAAACACATAGAAAAGGGAAATAACAGAAATTGGGAGAGATGTTGAGGATTAGGGAGGGCAAAAAGGAGCAACAACAAGAAGGCCAGGGACAGACAATGTCAATGCTAAGGTCCTTGAAAGGGTATAGTATTTTGAAGCATTCGTTTGGGGTCCTTAAAAAGATTTAATTTAAATTTCCAGTGAGTTAAGAAAATTAAAAATTTAATACCATTAAAGGTTTTCTAAGGATGATTTAATGATATGAGGAAAAAGCTATAAATCATCATCATAATATAATAATATCATTAAAGGTTTTTTAAGGAAGAACTTAATAATATGATATATTATAAATAATCATATGATGATACTATAAATGAAAAAGCAATATAATCATCCGTAATTATCGGCTTAGTTATTAAGTTCCAATTGAAAACCCCATATATTATTTAACCCCACAAATTGCCCCTGCATATAGGGTATATAGAACATCGATCCCCTGTGTTAGGCCACCTTTTTCCAGGGTTTGGCCACACAATTTGCGTTTTATTTGTTGTGCGTGTAAGTCGGGCAACAGCTGCCGCCCAAGGTCGAACTTAAAGATACCGAGATAATGGTGAATGCTTAAAGGTCAGAGATAACGCCCCCACTAAACGAATCGCAGATATATACTTAGAACAAAGATCAGACAAGCGAATATGAAAATTAAAGTGGACTCCACTATCTGCTGAGTTTCCATTAATTCATTGCCCGTAAATCAAGTCCAATTAGCTTTCTTGGTTTTCCATTCTCTCCATTTGTTTTCCCCTTTTTTTTTTAGCTCAATGTCACGAACTCTTTGAATGTGCGTGCAAGGTCAAAAAAGAAAAAGGAACGGCCGAGGGCTTAATTGGGTTACCTATATACCAATGTAGTTGCTGGGACAGTGCGTTTAACTATTGTAATTACACACGTAATTGCTGGCAATTATTCCCTGCAATTGAAAATATCTAATCCAACCTTTTGGCCTGGAATTCGATTTATTGATTTGTCCCGCTGGCTTGTAATTAATTAATCCTTGACAGAATTTAATAAAAATTTATTTATTTTTTAATTTACTGAAAAGAAGTTGTGAACCTACTCCCTTTTTTGTACTATATTCCATTTTGATTATTTAATTATAACTGTAAGGTACAAAATTATTTGTAATGTATCAATCTTATTTTGAAAATTTGTTCTAGTTTTTAAATTAATTTTTTTTTTGCTTTTTATTTTAATTTTATTTTATTTAAAAAATATTTTATTTTTATATTTTTTATTGTTTGTATATTTTTTTATTAAATATTTTAATTTTTTTTTTAAGAAATAAATACCTTTATGAAATGGACTGTATATAAAGGACCTGTAACCTGTCGGCTTTTCACCTTTTCCCATTGCCACCCCCCCTCCCCCGAATCTTGCGCTTTCCCATCGTTTTTCCGCCTCCCTCTCCTGCTTTTCCTGTGTGACAATTTCTCTGGCTGATTTGCGTGTTGGAGCCTAACAAAGTATTATTCGACACGCCAACAGCCAATACACACACACCCACACACATATCTGCACGCACACCTACTCTATGGAACATACGCCCCCACCCCCTTTCAATTTTTCACCCCCATACCTCTTGAGCTTGTCAACATTTTCGGTTGTTTTTCATGATTAATGAGCATAATTTTGAAAATGAAGTTTCAAAAATGTTGTCTCCCATTTTAGCCACTGTTGCTGCTGCTTCTTCTTTTCTCTCGTCTTCTTCTTCTTCCTTTTCTACATCTTGTTTAACATGTTCTTCCTCTTCTTCTTGGCGTCTTCGTTAAGTGTGCAAACAGTAATTATAAATATGGGCGGCTCCACATCGTTTTTGCCAAGGTTCCGCCCCCATTTCCGGCCCCCTTTTCATCACCACCCCCTCTTCACTTGTACGTAGAAAGAGTGACAGGGGGGGGGGGAGGATTTACAGCTGTAGAAGAACAAAAATTTCGCTATAACGATAATTAGTTTTGTTTCCTGTCTCAGCCAAGTTCCTACGAATTGCGTTTTCGCATTGCACACCCTAGTACTCGTTCGCCGACCCCCTTTTTGCCACGCCTCTTTGTCACCCCCTCTAATCAACATACACATACATTTAGGGCTAGCACTTACACTTGACTACACAGTAAGCTAATTTAGGAGATTTGAAACCGCCTTTAAAACGCTCTTAAAAGTATGCCATTGTTTTAGCTGATTTTTAAATCCTTAAAAATATTACTTAAAAAATTCAATTAAATTAAAAAATTTTTTTGAGAACAAAAATATTAATATATAAAATCCTTAAAAAATTAAATGAAATTAATAATTTATTTTTGAGAATAAAAATATTGATATATATTTGTTTATTGGAATAAAAATATTTCTATATATTTTTTATGAATTGTTAAGAAGATCATAATTCCGAATTCGTTCTGTTTTTTTTTTTAGATTTTTATTACTATTATATTTAAATTTGTTGAAGTGTAACCGGCAAAAGTACATAGAAAATGGGTTCCATCTGTGGGCGGAGGGGCGTTATAAAAGGGGGTGGGGCAGGGGAAGGACTCGCGGCCAGCATTTTGATTAATTGCATTGAGCTGCCTTTGCTCCTTTTTCTTCTCCCCCCTTTTCCTTGCAGAACTAGAACTGGCGCTTCTTCTTTTGGCTTCTTCGTCCTGCGCTTTTTCAAATATTAAATTGTTGCCAGCGAAACGGAAGTGAAACATGAAAATGAAAAGCAGCAAGAAAGGAAGAGCGGAAGTGGCTCCAAAAAAAAGTAGTGACAATGAAATGCCCTATAGAAAGGTTCAGAAATAATATTCATGATACAAATAAGTATATCTTTTTATATATATATATATTTAAAATATTTTTATATAAAATCTAAAGTGATTTATAAATATTATGAATTATTTATAATATACACTTTATTCATGTGGAGTGTTAAAATCATACTACCCCTTTGCAAACCCAGCTATTCATGGCATGAAATGACTTTAAATTATGGAGTGTAGTTTCTTTCTAGAGAGAGACTCCTCGACGATCTTTCTGTAACCCACCCGCGGACTCGCGAGTCAATTAAAGTCAGCATAATAGTCGAGATGTGGCAGTAAATCATATTGGATGGGAGTGCGAGGAAAGGGGTTTTTGCGTGGTGCAGCAAGGTGGGGAATCGATAAAGTAAATCATTCAGGGGAGGCGAAGTCCTAATTGCCCCCGCATTGCGTGTTGAAAATTTCGATTTTAATTGCCATCGAAGTTCCAATCGAAGTTCACGCCCAGCCAATTATGGCGAGTTTCCCGCAGCTCAAAGCCAAAGGACCTCGTCCGTTTGTCCTTCCATCCAGCTCTCATAACAATAAATTTCAAACGAAACATAAACAAAACCGGGCAAACTGGGAGACTAGACTCCGGACTTTTAACTTAATGTCTCCGCCAGACGACAGAGAACAGAGGACCGAAGGATAGATGACTGTGGGGCGGAGTCAGGGAGGTGAAGGATTACAAATTGACCCGAATTTCGGGGCCATGAGAAATGACCGGAAACGATCAAAGAACATTTCCGTGTGCCATGTGCAGTGTGTCAAATAAATCACAGCTTGAGTTTCCCAAGGAAACTGCTGGAAATTTGACAATTTTTAAGCAATTTTCGAAAAGCAATTACAAAGTGCACATATGGAATTATTATAAGTTTAATCCTATGAAAATCTTATTTATTTTGTAGCTGGAAAAATAGAACAATAAATTTACCGCGTAAATAGAGGAAAACCTCATATAATTGTAATTTATAAAATGTAATAAAAATCCCATTTTTTCCGCAACTTTAATTACATTTTGCAGTCATAAATTTGATACTTAAGAACCATTGTTCACCTCGTGGCGGAAAAAAAAGCATTCGGCTTGATGTGTCCTTGCCTTGACATTTTTTTTTTGCTCTCCTTTCCGTTCTTCTTTTTTGGCCACAGAGTAACGTGTATTTCCGTGCTCTTTTTGTTGGCCATAAATGACTCATTTGTATTCATTGTTACGCCCCGACGCTTTCGTGGGCGGCCGAGGGGGGCGTGGCCATCTATCCTGTTGCGGTATGTAGTATGTAGTGCAAATGAGGAGCTAAGTTTTTTGTGTTTCTCGGTTTTTGGCTCGGTTATTTGCCGGCTTGAAGCTTATCGGGGATTATTGCGTATACGCACTGTTGGGCAGGCGAGTGAATAGCGGGTTCGCATATAAAAGTAATCATAATGTGAGTGGTGCAAATCCAATTGACTTAATAATAAAACTAGATTATCTAACTGCAAGTCATAAGGAAAATCATACTATATAGAATTAATCTTTATAAACTTTAAATATATTTTTTTGTTTAGTTTAAAAACGTTAATCTGAACCTTTTTACTTTTTACCTATTTTTTGCATACTACTCTTATAAAAAATAATCTTTATAAAATCCATTAAATTTTATAAAATCATTTTATTTTGATAAATTATTTAATTTTTATTTAGAGTGCCATATCATTTATTTAAGTATTTTTTTTTAAGTCAAAGAAAATTTTTATATAAAATCATTTAATTTTAAATTAGAGTGCCGTTTTAAAGTTAATGTTATATCATATTTTTTAAATTATTTTTTAAAATCAAATTAAATTTTTGATTTTGTGTTCACTGCTATTAAATAATATAATTTTTTTGTATTATAACTTTTTATAGTTATTATTATATTATTTTTAGTTAAATATTTTTTAAAGTCACTGCTATTATATAATATAATCTTTTCATTAAATTCTAAAACAGAGTTTTTTTTATAGTCAATATATATCATATTATATATATATTTTTAAAAATATTTTTAAAGTCAAACAGAAGTCTTGATTGCTCTTATTTTATAGACCACCTGTTTTCGCCCGTGAATCCTGGCAGTCACGGCTTGAGATACATTGTTTTAAGCAGACTGCCAGATCTGCTGCGACTCGAGTGGGTGCATATATATATGTATTGGGTGCTCTTATATATTGCCGGGACATGACCAAGTCGCCGGGAATTTTTAATGCTCCCTGTGTTGCCAGTGTCGACGGTTTATTTTGTTCATCGCATTTCCGCGTGTTTGTTGCTTTGTTTCGAAGGCGGCACTAATGACATGCTGCTTAGGGTGCCAGTCGGCTGAGAGTGTGTGTGTGTGTGGGTGGGTGGTTTAGGGTGGCCCATGGGTGGTGCAATCCCACATGCTGGGGCACAGTGTGCAGCTAATTGGGGCAACGTGGCGCCATTGCCTTTGCTTTTTGCCATGAACGACGGTGTGTGTGTGTGCTGCCAGCTTCCACTTCACTTCGCCTCAGCCTTGCCACGCCCCCAAGCCCCTCCTCCACCCGTATCCATGTCTCTCTCCTTTTGGCTGGGGGCCCAGACATGCCATGCATTATTTTTATGGCATCATAAAAATTTAAATTAATTTTTTTTTCTTTCCTGTTGCCACTCGACACTCGCACACACATGGGGAAGCATTTGTATGCAGCTGTTGTAGTCTGGCCCCGCCCACTACAAGAACCCCCCCGCCCCCTCGTTTAAAGTTTCCTTTCGTTTGGCGCAATTTACCCGGAATAATTTTCATTGCTTGCAACGCCATTCCATTCGATTTTTTAATTCATTTAGCCCCCACAAGTGCATTGGCAAACACCTCAAGTTGGCGCCCTTTTCCTGCCGCCCTTCCCCCCTTGGCCACCGCCCCTGAAAGAAGGGCGTAAAAAAGCAACCAGCTCTTGACTTTATGGCTTCTGCCCGCCTAAAAGTATGCAGCACATTTTTTATAGCCTTCTGCGGGCGGAAGTTCTTTTTTAGGACTCTTTTTTTTCCCCGTCGTGTGTGCAACATTATTGATTGCGGTTTTAGGTTTTGCCCATGTCCGCGATCATGTCGCCCAAAAATTGCAATGTGGCTTGCGGATTTATGTGTAGTAAAAAAATATATATGTATATCCTGTACTAACTGTTGGAAAAAAAAACAAATATTTATGCTGTTTGAAAAAATAATTTACAGCTAAAAAAATAATTTAAACTTGCTAAACCAATAAAAAAAAATGTTCAGGATTTATGTGTATTAAAAATATATATTTATTCTGTACTAATTGTAAAATAAATATTACTTTATTGAAAAAAGCCTACAGTTATGCTTAAAAAAAAAAATATTTAATAAAAACAAATATTTCTGCTCTTTGAAAAAGTAATGCACAAAGCAAAGAAAAAATTAAATATATAAAAAAAATTCACAATCAATAAAATAAAAAAAATGTACAACCATAGAAATCATTTAAAACGAAATAATGTAGAATTTACAGCCAGCAAGTAGTAGAACAAATTAGTTTAGCCAACTTAAAGCCAACTAAACTACAAACGTTAACTTTTTTTGGGCACAATCAACTCTCTATTTCCCTCTCTTTCTCTCCAAATCGCCCCACCTCGCTTCCTCCATGACTGTGTGTGTGTGTGAAATGCAATAAAAACAAATTGTCTGTAAAATTTTTATTGCTGGCCACAGTTGGCGGTTGACTTGGCCAAGAGGTGTGAGAGCGAGAGAGATAGTCTACCCCCAAGAGAGAGAGGGAGAGAACGAGAGGCAAGAACCGGAAGTAACTTTGGCAGCTGCTCTTCTCATTGCGGTTTCATTTAAAATCAAACAAACTCTATTGAAATGTTTCCTAAATAATTAATCACTTTCGTCGCGATGGGAGATCTTTTCACTGGGGGATTTTTCCGGTTTCTATTTTGGTTTCTCTCTTTTTTTGTGGCCAACTAAAAGTGCCCCCAACTCGTTTACTTTACCCACATTCGGTTTGGGGCCAATAGAGCGTGACTTTCCGCGCCTTGGAAAGCGTTTGACTGCGAAGGGGGGTTTGAGTTTGGTTTTCTTTTTTTTTTTAGGCATAAATATGCATGCCGGCGCGCCTGTCATTATGCAGCAAACTATTCGTACATGCGGCAACTTTTGCCTTGCTGCGAAGTTGCCTCAATTACACCGCCCCAGAGAGCTGGCTAGGGGGGCGTGGCAGGCTGGTCCGCTGCCTTAAGTATGCACAAAAGCTACTCGCGGGGTGCACGGAAAAAAATAATATCCTGCGTCAGTCATGTTTTAAATAATTAAATTTTATTGTAGAAAATATTTCAACTGAGAGAAATACAAGAAAATTTATAAATACTTTAAGTAATAACAATTTTAAAAGGTTATAAAAAATTATTGGATAAATTAATATTTTTATTTTATAAAATAGAAAAAATAAATATTATATTATAAATTATATTTATATTTTTATTTTTTTATATTTTTTAACTAAAATATTAATTTATGTAATATTAATAAATAACTAAATTCTAATAATTAATTAATGAAAAATAATACAAATAAATAATAAAAAATAATAAAATAATGCAAATGAATATTTAATTTTAAAAATGTAAATAATTAATATGTTATTTGAGGAATTACTTTTCTTGCAGTTTAATAATTTTTTAAATTATAAAAAAAAAATCAAAATTGCTTGAATGTTAGCTCATAAATTAATAATATATAAATTAAGTGAGAAACGAATACACTTTTCTTGCCGTGTACTTAAAGATGCCTAGTATGTATGTGTGTGCGTGGCAGTAAGTAACCTACTTTAAGTTCTTTTGGCTGCCATCATCAGCAGCAGCAGCAACAACGGTAATCACAGCCACAGCGTTGCCAGTCGCGATTTGTATGCAGCAAATTGCCAACGTCCAAGCGCTGAGTTTGAGTAGGGCTTTCGAGGGCTACAACTGGGTTGGCTACCGCGACTGGGCCTTCAATTTGCAGTCGGTACACAAAAATTAAACAACAAAATGTTGCCACACAATTCGCGTGCTAGGCGATGCTCTCATTTCTCATACAAACACATCCAACCAAGCAGCCATCCATCCATCGGACATGTACCATGGCGACTATGTACTCTATATGTTTCGGTAAAACTTTATGTACTAAACTGCAGCATTTGCATGTCAAACAAGAGCCGAAGAGCAAATTGTACAATGGGGAACGAGCAAAGTTTCCAGCCCACGGAATGGGGATCTCAAGGGGAGCCATGGGCTGTGGGGGTCTTAATGCCCCTTAAGATTTTCTGGTAAATGGGGGGAAATACTTCAGAGTTTTGGCAACAGATTAACGAATTAGAAACTTTCTCAAATAAATGCAAGATATATATTTCGACTAGTTTTGTTCTAGCTTTCAATGCCTTGAAAACTAATTTTGCTTATGGTAGAATATATAAAATTTCTTAAGATAATTCCTATTCAGAGGTTTAAGATAAAGGAAAAAAAAACGGAGAACTAAATCTATCACCAAGATCAGCCCACTTTCTTTTGTACCTTTCGGCTTTTGTTGGCCAAAAGGATTTATGACTCACAAGGAGCTTTTCTTTTCGCGTTATCTTAAGCCAAGGATTTATGAAGCCTCAGCGCCTCTAAGGAAACAGAAACACCTCAAATGCGTATATAGTATAGTACTATAGTGGTGATCCCATTTTGCGGGCTTTGGAAAGATAGTCACTTGACTTATGCTCGTGCCGTGTCTTAGTTAGTTACCTTTAAGTAGGCTATAAATACACCCCGTTTCTGGGTTTTGGATGGTAACGGAGGTGGGTTGGGTGTAAGCTAATGTATGTCAGTCGTGCGCATAATTACAGTTGCATTGCATGTACAAACACGTGCAGCACGAACAGGTTGGCAAACACTCACACTAATAACCGGGCCGAAAAGAAAGCCGAAAGGAAAGTGCACACAGGCAGAGCACACACAAACACACACATACAGATCCAGAGCCAACTTTAATTGCATGTCGAGTGCTGGCAAATTGAACGCTTAATCATTTGAGCCGCATGCATGGCCAGCGATTAGTTTTTAATGCGACTCGATTGACTAACTTGGCTAACTGACATGGCTCTTTTTTTTTGCAGGGAGCCCTCGAAGGGCGGTTTTTATAGCCACTAATGCATAACTAATAGTTTTGCGGGCATTTCAATTAGATGTTATACTTTTATATGTGCTGATTAATACTTGAAAAAATCTTAAAATTAACTATAAATATTTACTAAATTAAGGAAAATTATTCCTGAAAATTCCAAAAACATTTCTAAATATTTTTTAATATTTCTAAATATTTTACAAAATTTGTATATTATTTTTCAATATTTTTAAATAGTTTTAAATATTTGTAAAAAGTTTGAAATATATATATTATAAAATATTTCTATAATATTTTTAAATATTTCTATAATATTTTTAAACATTTATATAATATTTTTAAACATTTATATAATATTTTTAAACATTTCTATAATATTTTAAACATTTCTATAATATTTTAAACATTTCTATAGTACTTAATTAAAGTAAATTATTTTTTATCTGATTCAGTTTCCAAATATTCTATTCTAATTAAACTTCAGAGTGCTTAACACAGGAACCATATTATTTAGCAGTCATGTTTTTTAATAAGCCATCATAGGCCCAAAGCAGGCTACTGAAAACATTTGATTGACACTAATTGGTTGGTCCGGGGACAGTTAAGTCGGCTCAGGTGTAGCTGCCCTACATAAGCAATTTGCCCACTTAAAACCAAATAGAACCCATGCCAATCCAATCCTCTCGTCTACTCCCTCACCTTTTCCCATGGAGCCTAAACAAATAGAAGGAATTAAACGAGAAACGTAGATGGAAGTACAGAACTTTGAGGCAAACGTTGACACACATCCACATCTAAAATCCAAGGCCCAAAAGTTCAACGGAAACTTTGCTCAAGATTGAGTTTTTGAGATTTGACTGCAATTATGACAAAAATCACAGACAAAGTGATTACAATTTGGAAAGGATTTTATATACATTTAATTTTTTTTCTTTTGTCTACATGGAACTGGGTAAATAGGCAATTTGTGAGCATGCACAGGAAAAGTTCTATTGTGCGCCATTTGGGTAATTAGTAAAGTTAACAATGGTTTTAATTCAGGCTAACCGGTTACATTACTCCCCGAATTTTATAACACTTCACCAATTTACTTGTGAGTTTTATTCATGGTAAAATTAATTAGAAGTTAACTTGGAAATTATTTAAATATTTTTCTTATTTCTTATATAATATATTATATTTATTGCATTTTTCTCCGTGTGCTGAAATCGAGTTAAAGGCTTAACTTTAAATGCTCTCAGTGGCCGTAACAGTCGAACAGAGGCTTATTGGACTTGAGGGCCAGGGAAATACGGACTGACCATTGAGTAAATGTTAAATGCTGCCCGAACAGGGGCGGCGGGCATCGAATTGGCAGGGGGTGAAGTTCGGGAGGGGGCTACTATAACATCATTGGAATGCCGGTCCCAGCCCACAGTCATAAATTTGTCTGCGCCATTTGCCTTCGGTGCCTGAAAATTAATTCATTATCGATTTTCGTTTCGTTTCATTTGCTCTGGCTTGGTTTTTTTTTTCGGATACCCTGTAATTTTGAAGAAAGGGGTATCTAGAACTGGAATGGATTACAAGTCCTTGGAGAACATTTAACATTTTAATTTTCTTTTGCCTGAGGGAAACATTCATTCATAGTAGTCCTTGCTATTTAATCTTAAATTTATGAAATGATAAATATTTAAGAAAATGTTATCATTTCTTATCCGAAATAGATTAATAATATGATAAGCCTAGAAGACCTAGTTTAGTATTCAATATTATTTAAGCCAATCGAAGTTTAAACACCATTTATAGGTACCAAGAATAAAGGGAACGAAAGGGCTGTAAATCTCCCGAATAATTTTTTTTACAAGCCTTCTGTTGCTGTTCGTTCGGACCCGGCTTAAATGCGGCCATTAAAAACAGGCTGAACGACCATGGAAATGATGACGACGATGACGATGGCAATGCCTTCGAGTAGCATTATGAATGGATCATTTACAAAGTCAACACAATTAAAATACACGCCCATCGACCGACCGCAACTGAAAATCGGGGGACGGGAAGTTGGAGGTGGAAAAGCGTTGGGCAAACGGAAAAACAGGAAATCGGCGGAAGATGCCAATGGGAAAAAACCCTTTTCAACTCGGCTGACACGGCCAGACATCCGGAACCGGTATATTCAGTGTAACCAGTATTCAGTCAGGTAAATGAGCCTCCAGAGTTGGGTATTTGGGAAATGCGGGTCAGCGTACAACGAATGCGAATATGAAACGTGAAATATTAATAGGGCAAAAACGGCATGGAGAAAAACAAATGCGCCAACATCGATTGATGTCCTTGGCTCTGGTCATTACCATATTTCAAAGGACACGCGGCGGTGCGTTTGTGGGGGAACTCTTAAGTACACTGAGTTCAAGGAGCTTAGCCTTTCACATTGACAATAACTGTAATTTTAAATATGAGTCTTTAATAATTAAATTCATGTTTTATAAATTACAAAAAAATATAATATTATTTATTTTAATAAGTACTAAATTATAAAACATTAAATAATAAATATTTATTTGGGAGATTAATTTGTAGAAACTCATGGAAAACATACGTTTTTAATATCCCCATCTCTATCGGGCCTTTCTCTGCGCTTCTCATTACTTCGACTTAAGCTTTTGATAAAATATATAAACAATAACTATATTTCAAATGGAAGTCCTTAATAATTAAATTCGTGTTTTATAAATTAGAAAAAACTATAATGTTTTAATTGAAATATTTATTTGGGAGATTCATTTTTAAAAACTCATAGAAAACATACATTTCTGATATCCCCATGTTATCAGGCCTTTCTATGCGCTTCTCATTACTTAGACTTAAGCGTTTAAATAGCTTAGGATAAAATAAATAGATATATTTTTTCTGAATTACTATAAAGGCAACCAAGGCTCTTGGTGACAACATTTTTTTTTGCTATCTAACCATCGATCACAATGTGTACTAAAGTTTACCCAACCTCATCACCGTGCAAGCTGCTAGCCTTTTATTTAATTTGATGTGGCCAAAGTTCAAAGGTGTGCTTTGAGTGTGTGTGCGGTAGCCGGTCGGCAATCGGGGATAACCATTTATGTAAATGGACTTTGTGCGTTTCGGAATCGGTGCCGCGGTTAGAGAGCTCCATCCCCGGAACCTCTGAACCCACACACACACATCACCCAAAGAAAAAGAGGATCCAGGTGGAACAATGCATTGGCAGGGGTCGTTAGGTGGAATTTGTTTAAGTTTGCTTTGTGGTCGGGCTTTGTCTTCGTCTTTGGCGATTCGGTCTTTCAATAATGCATGCGGTCGATGCGATTCGTTGGCTCCATTATGATGGGTAATTATCGAACTGAGACTTTGACCTTTGCCCCTGTAGTCTATTCATTTCCCTAGCAGCTTTTACTCCTTTCGCTGCGTTCTCACTTCAAACACGTTTTTGAGCCTCTCTCTGCGCTTCTCATTATAAGCAGCTATACAAAAATGTTCTCTAATAATAAAGCATTAAGAAATTTAAAAATAATATCATAAACTCCAAACAGATCATAATAAGCCGTATATAAACCAGATTTGTGGCTGGGGATTAAAGGGTTGACTGGTGCTTTATGAACTCCTTGCTTTCCCCTTTTTGCAAAGCAATAAGCAACAATTTTCGAGGGTGACTCCTTGGCCCGAAGGCAGCAAATTGAGTTGCGCATTGAACTTCAAGGTTAATTTATTTTATGGCTGCACCCCTGCGATGTCCTGCCCCCTTCCCCTTTCTTTTCTGTTTATTGTCATTTGATTTTTGAGCCGGAGTTTTGCCCTTCGTTGCGCTCGAAAGTTTTTTGCCCCTGTTTGTTTTGCTTTCACTTCTTCGGTCATAAAACACAACAGGCGAAAGAAAGCGGCGGAAAAGTGGGGAAAAGACAAAAGGACTAAATGTTGCCAGTTTATCACTTCATTGGGCGCCTTGTGGGTAGCGAAACGCTTGGGTAGATAAGTATATGAGTCAAGTGAGTTTGAGTTTGGCTTAAAGTTCACTTGGGTATCTTAAAGTTTGAAGGAGTTTGCGTGAGTAGAAAAAGAAAAGAAATACATGAGTGGATTAGGAAATGTTATATAAACTAGCAGCGTGTGAATAAATTTCATTTTGCACCTCTCTCTGCGCTTCTCATAATTTGAAGCCCCTCCACGTTGGCGGCGCTCTTCTCGGCGCTTCTCAATATTTTGACTTATGCTTTTAACAAGTTTCCTACGCCACTCTGTCATGACTTTCGCGAGTGCAATTTCCCCCGAAAGTCCTCTCGGCGAGGTGGCAAAAATTACACTTGAATCTGTGCGTTGGAGCGAACAATTTTTGGATGCTGTTTTTTTATGGCCCACCATTTTGCCACCTGTGTCCCAGCGTATGTGTGTATGTGTGTGCCAGCGGCCACATCTCTCGCCTGTCGTCGTGCATCAGGTAAAAAAAAAAACAAAAAAAGAAAGGTAAAGAGCACCTGGCACGCCCCTTCGCTGAGCGGTGGGTGGTCCATGGGCGGCGGGCGGCTTAACAAGTATGAAAAGCCAGGACATAAAATTTAAACAAGCTGCTGCAACAATCGTCTGCGTCCAGACCACTGGCCCCCAAATCCTGCCCCTTCCGTGCACTTTTCCCCGGCTTTTCTTTCGTCCTCGCCTGTGGCTTGCGTCCTCTTGCAGTTTCCTTTTTCATAGGCAGGCCGTTGAATTTTTGAAGCGTGCACCGCGATTTTTATGCAACTTTTAAGTTTTTTTTTTACTTTTCTCAGGCGGTTTTCTTTTTTTTGTGTAGTAAGGAAGGTTCCGGAGCGGGCGTGGCAATGTAGCCAGCACTTGGGGATGCTGCATGGGGCACATGCAAAACCACAAATGATAGCAAAGTTGAGCTGGGTGCGTGTGGCTGATGTTGCCGTTGTGATGTTGCTGCTGCTGCTGCTGCTGCAGTGCTGCTCCTGCGGCATCAGCAGTGCCCCAATCAGCAGGAGAAGATCCAAAGGCAGGAGAAGAAGAGAGCTCTGGCATTCGCCGTAGCTGTCGCACTTTCAGTAATGTGACACTTTGGGCCATGGCATGTGGCAGCTGCAACAGCAGCACGGCAGCAGCAACAACCGGAACCGGAACAACAACAGAGCCACCTCTTTAGCCAAAAAGCTAAATACACGCTTTAAGCATATGGATAGACAGCGAACTTGCAGGGAAACTGCATGTCTGAGCAGGCGGATCGATCGATAAATCAAATCGTGGGCAAAAAATATACTAAACACTGAAAATTAAGGGGTTGTGATTTTTCACGTGACCATACTCAACTAAATAATATTATAATAAAAATAAAATATATAAAAGAATATAATTAAAAATATTAAATATTTTATTTTATTTTTTAAAACCTTTCACTTAATATATTATTTATTTAAAGGCTTTCCTAAAAATATAACTCATTAAAATATTGTTATTAAAAATTCTGAAGAACAGAGAAGAATAGACAGTTCTAAAATAAACTAGATGCTTTACTGCAAGAAAAACTGTGGACAATCCCTTTAAGTGCTCGAAAATTCAGGACATCTTCTTTCTACACTACTCTACGCCCTCTCCTCCTGGAGTGTCAATGGGAGCGAAAGTGAGCGGGAAAGTAAGGGAAGCGGGCGAGAATGAAGTCCAAACAATTTATATTAATCATACGCAATGTGGTGCCAAATTGTTCCGGGCATAGCCAGCACTTAAGGAGCTCCCCATCCCCATTCGCATCACCAAACCCATCCCCATTCGCATCTCCTGCTCTCGGCGGCATTATCTCGGTGGGTGCAGAGTGCAGCAGCTAAAACTACGACAACGGCAAAGACGTTGACGATGTCTAGGACATTTGGAGCAATTTTCTCCGGACAAAGTCAAGCTCTTAACGCATGCAGCCGGAGGACGAAGGATGCGCGGGGATGCGAGCGATAAAAGCGCCGGCTAAAACGGATGGTGTATTATCCCTAACGACCAGCATATAAAAATAAATCCCCCAGCCGAATGCAGAGCGCCATTGGACTCGAAGTGGGCGTGCCCAATTGGCCTATAATTTGTAAGGCATGCACTGGGGAAAAAGGGGGTGCTAATGTATTATAATTAGTTAATAAGTAAATTTACTTCTTGGTATTCTATGATTCACTTAAAATAATACGTTTATTCTTTGATTTCCCCTTTGTACCTATACTTTGTATTGACAAAAACGCCCTTCTCCGCGCTGCTCAAAATGCTTAGCTAAGCTCTTAAGACTCGTGCTCTATTTTATTAATATTTTTTTTTTTAAGTTCTTAAAGTTTTAACAATTTATTTTCACAGTGCACAACTGGCATATGGCCTTAAATGCATTTTGGGCTAATTAGTCTGAGTGAGTGAGTGAGGACAATTGTTGGACGACAAGTGCATTGGGTTAGGACGATTATTAATTGGCGGCCAGACAAGGGAGCACTTTGCACTCGATTAGCGTACGGCAGATTGCGCCTGAGTGGAGCACGACTTGGGTTCACCTTCCAGGTCTCCAAATCTCCATCCGGGGATACGAGGACATAAAGGCTGCTTGGCATAATCAAGTCGTTCTCTGTGTGTGTGTGTATGTGGCCATTATAGCATAAAGTTTCAGGTTTCCTGCTTCTCATGGCCAATTAAGCAGGCCGCAAAAAGCCCTAGGATCGGATTCAGAATCACGAAACATGGCTAATTTACCAAAATGTTACTAATATTAATGCGCATTTAAATTTAAATATGGTTGCCCACAGAAACACACACACACACACATACGAGCGATGAAAAAACTAATTAATTTAATTTGATATTTTCCCTGTGCTGAAAGCAAACAAATTGTGAATCAACTATTTATGGCCAACGGAGTCCCCACGGAAAGGCGACTAAACCGTAAATAAACAATAATTAGAATTTAAAATTAGTTTCACCGGGTAAACAAATCATAACTTTATTTAGCCACATAAAAACGTTGAGCTATTAACCGCTAAGCCATCGATAAAAGCTGGAGATACATTTCCACCATGAAGTAGTTTTAAGTAGTATTATTTTTAAAGGAAGGAGTTGTAAATTGTTTACTATACGCAGTAAAAACTTTCGTAAAATTTAGACAGCACTTGTGCATCAAAGATTATGTGACCACTAAAGTGCAGAGATAAAGTTTCAGAGACCCTTAAAATGGGTTTAAAAATAATTATGGGAAAAGCAGTAATCATAAAAAGTACTTTATACACAGAAAATTTTTTTTTAAAAATCAGAATGTGTGTAGGTTAATTTTAAATTTTTTTAATCATATCATATCATTTTGATAGGAATAAAAATTGTGTTAATCCTATTTTTCATTATTTGTTCAAAAAAAACTCAATTTTTATACCCGTTACTCGTAGAGTAAAAGGGTATATTAGATTCGTGCAAAAGTATGTAACAGGCAGAAGGAAGCGTTTCCGACCATATAAAGTATATATATTCTTGATCAGGATCACTAGCCGAGTCGATCTAGCCATGTCCGTCTGTCCGTCTGTCCGTCTGTCCGTCTGTCCGTCTGTCTGTCCGTCTGTATGAACGCTGAGATCTTGGAAACTATAAAAGCTAGAAGATTGAGATTTGGCATGCAGATCCTAGGGGTTAATACGCAGCGCAAGTTTTTCACGCCGATGTGCCACGCCTTCTCTAACGCCCACAAACCGCGAAAAACTGTGACCCGTTCTGTATGAACGCTGAGAACTCGGAAACTATAAAAGCTAGAAGATTGGGATTTGGCATGCAGATTCTAGGGGTTATTACGCAGCGCAAGTTTTTCACGCCGATGTGCCACGCCCCCTCTAACACCCACAAACCGCGAAAAACTGTGGCACCCACAGTTTTGAAGCTATATTAACGGGAAAAGAAATGTGTATTTGTTTCATCAATACACATTGATAGACCAAAGTGGGAAACCCCCCCTCCCCCTAACGCCCACAAACCGCGAAAAACAGTGGCACCCGTCTGTATGAACGCTGAGATCTCGGAAACTATAAAAGCTAGAAGATTGGGATTTGGCATGCAGATTCTAGGGGTTAATACGCAGCGCAAGTTTTTCACACCGATATGCCACGCCCCCTCTAACGCCCACAAACCGCGAAAAACTGTGGCACCCACAGTTTTGAAGCTATATTAACGGGAAAAGCAATGTGTATTCGTTTCATCAATACATATTGATAGACCAAAGTTGGAAACCCCCCTCCCCCTAACGCCCACAAACCGCGAAAAGCTGTGGCGCCCATAGTTTTAAAGCTAGAGCAAAAGTCTAAACGCAATTTTGTTTGGGTTATTAACGCCTACCGAAATGTAGAAGAAATTTTTTGAAGCGGCTGCTTGGTTTGCCCTGCTTGAGACTGCTGACTTTAGCTGAGTAACGGGTATTTGATAGTCGAGGCACTCGACTATAGCGTTCCCTCTTGTTTATGTTAAAATTAGGAATCTGATGTGATAAAATATCAATTTGATATCTTTAAATCATAAATTTGATATTAATCATATCGGTTTTTTATTTGATATGAAATAAGGTAGAATTGAACCTATTTCATATCGCTTTATAACTCTGAATAGGATCTTTGAAAAATGAATAATAAAAATAGAAATTAAAAATCCCAATAGCATCAAAGGTTTTCGATGAAAACATTTTCGCATTGTCTTTGTATTAATTAATCTTAAGCTGATTAACCAACAAATGCCGATGCCTCGAAGACTCTGGGGTGTTTTAAGCCGATTGCGTTCGCCTGTTTAATGTGATTAGGCCCCTAATTGGTTCAATCAAAGTGTCTTCAGAGTTAATTAAATGCTCTACTCCGAGATAACTCTCAAAACAAATCCCAATAATCGTGGAAATAATTACCTATCCCATCCAACACACACACACACACTCATGCGAATGAGATTGTGAGATTGACTGACTGACAAAAGTTTGACTGGCGGGGCTACCAAAAACGTGTTTCCGTTAATGAGCTGCGAAATAATTCATAAAATAACCAAAAAGGCTGAGCGGGGCTCCTTTTAATTTCATCCCCTGACCTCGCAGGCACTTGAGAACATAATCCTGTGCGCAAAAGTGTACGAGTATTTACTTAATCCGTCTCCTCCGGCGGGGAATCCCCTCCGTCCCTTCGCCGTCTGCGAGTCACACACAATGAGAAATGCTTTTATTTACTTTTGATTATCTGCTTATGGACAGCACAGCAACAACAATGGCACGGGGAAAAAAACGTTGGAAAAACGCTTGGAAAAACAGCAGACAAACAGGAGGCGGCTGCCAGTGATGCTAACCAAAAAAACAGCTGCAGAAAAAGAAGGCAAAAAAAACGAGCATTTAGATTAGCAAAATGCAGCAGTTGCCATGAATTCTGTGGTAGTAAATTGTGCCAACAATAAAAGTTACTACGGGCGAAAACTTTTATAGGGATCGGACTATTTCGGACTAATAAATATAAATGCTACCAAAATTAAAGCACTAAACATTTATGGATTTTTCTACAGCACTTAACTCGGCCCAAAAGTTTGTGTTTATGGCGCTATTATAACTTTTTATTACCATTTAGTGGGCTTAAATAGTGATTTAAGTAATCTCTGATTTATTCATATTTTAAATAGTGGACAAATTATTTTAAAAAATATTTTTTAATTTATTTATTAATTTAGCTATCATTAAAAACATGTTGGCTTAAATAGTGCTTTAAATAATCTCTGATTTATTTATATTTTATATAGTGAAAAAATTGTTAAAAAAAATATTTTTTTAATGCAAATGCATAAACATTAATATTTATTAATTTAGCCATCACTAAAAACATTTTCCTTAAAGCATAAATGGTACAAGAAAATCAAGAAGGAGGCGACAAAATGCCATCAGAAAGGCGACAACAAACAAACAAACGAACAGGCAAACAAACAGACAAACAACGGGAAACAAACGGCTTATGGCCAGGTTTAAATATCGGCCATATAGACGGTGATGCTGGCCAGCAAGCGAGGGTGGCTTCCACAATATAACTCTTCGAACTTTGCTCGCCAACCGCTTTATAGGTTTTTGCCCTTTTTTTCCGACTGTCAACGCTGCCTGTCGCGGTTGTAAAATCAGCGAAATGTTAGCACTCGGCCAAAAATAAACGAAAAAGTATCTAGATTGAAAAGGCAAGGGTCGAGAGTGCAGATACTGCGTATTTGTATGGGGAAATTTGTAGAAGAGATGGCTGAAGGGTTATAAAATATTTACAAGAAATCAAAGAAAATCATTCGATTAAATCAGGATTTTTTTTAGAAAGTTTATTTTTATATTCATGGGCATTAATATTTTTAAAAATATTTATTACTTTAAAACAAACCAAATAATTAATTCTTAAAAATTTTACAACATTTTTTTTTTTGGAATAGATATTATATTGTTTAAGTGTTCTTTTTTTAATTTTAAAATAAAATTTTAAAAAATTTAACAAATATGTAAAATATATATTATGTTTTTTAGCCCAGTAAATTTATATGGTTACTTCAAAATTTGAATCCTTTTGCCCTTCGACCATCCAGGGTACTGCAAACAAAGCCGCACCTGCAACGCACACACATGCAGAGGCCACACACTCGCACACCTGCCATAAGCCACGTGGCACACACATTCGCCCACGCACATACACTCCTATCGGGGTATAATTTATGGCCAAACGGATGCAGCAAAGTATCAAAAGCAAAAGCAAAGGCAAAGGGTGCAAAGTGTTACCTTTGGCCGGCGGCTATTTAAAGTGTAAACGCATCGCTTCGAGTGGCTTCGATCTCATCGGGATGATGAAGTAGTCGAATTCGAATGTCGATGGTGCAACAAGTCATGGAAATCGAATATCCATTCCCCTTATACACCCCACACATGCACAAAAAGCAACACATTCGAATTATTGTATTACTATCGTGTGCTTGTGCGAATTTAATTGCTTTTCAATGGATGGGGAATCGGATTCGCATAAGCATATTGACAGGCAAAAATGTATAGCATACATTTCGGGGAGGGGGCGTCGGCGAACCACACTGCGTATGAGTAATGCCAGCGCTCGCCATGCGGATTACTCATACGCAGTGTGGGCACTCGCCATTTGTTTGTTTGCGGCACCCACACACACACACACGAATGTGTGTGATTTCCACAAAATTACATTTTGCAGTTACAAGTGATATAAATAAATTTTACGTTTCGAAATGTTTGTCAGTGCGGTCAGTCCGCCTTTTTTCCCATTTTCCATTTTCCCGTTCCCCCCCCCCCCCCCCAAATGTTTGTGTGACTTTTGTGTAGCTGTTAAGTGGCAAAGCACACGCCCACACACACTAACTACATTTAAATTGCAATTTTCGCAAAGCAAAGCAAACATTTCGGACGACATATCATTGCATTTATCTGAGCCATATGCTCTCGTGTGCCAATTGTAATGTATATGCCTCCATTCACAATTGACAACTTGATAGTTGGCATCTATATATATATATTTTACATATGTATATTATGAAATTCTCTAAATTGCATCTGTTATCACACACAGACGATTTGGCAATTGTTCGCTTTGCCCAATTCTCGACATGGAATTTATTTCGAAAATCTGTGATTTAAGTCGAGAGCTTCGAGTGAAATTCATTGGTTAATAAGTTATGATTAACAAGGAGCAGTTCTGGAATTTGTGGAGCCTAGAAATGATTTAATATCAAAGTATGTTTGCACACGGTAATGGGGTTTATTCTATGGCCTGAAATATTATTTATTATTCGGCAAAGCACAAAGCAAATACACAAATCGTTTGAGGGAACTTGACAATTTCAAATATTCTGACTTCGAATTTGAGTGTGCCTTAAAATGTTGAAAATAGTTGAATTTATTGATATTAGAATTACTGTAATAATTTAATTATAATTAAGAGATTTTTTAAAGCTCAACTAAAAACTGAAATAATATTAATAAAAAACCTATATATTTTTTTAATGATTACTAAATTAATTAATAGATTTTTTAAAACTTTATCATATTATATTTTTGTATTATTACTAAATTAATAAATTGAATTTTTAGGGGCTTACTATAAACTGAAAAAAAGTTTCTATATATATCTTTTATTATCATTAAATAAAATAATAGGTTTTTAAAGGCTCTACTAAAAACTGAAAAAAATTCTTATAAAAAATCGATATATATATTTTTTCATTATCACTAAATTAATTAGTAGATTTTTTTAAGGATTAATTAAAAAATGAAAAAAAAATGTAAATCCTATATTTTCTTATTATTATTAAAACTCACTTAGTTACTTTCAAATTTTTCTTGATTTATAATAAATAAGGTACGAATGTGTTTGACTACCCTAAACACTCGAGAATAATAACTATATTTTGGGGCTACTTAGAAATACAAAGTGCTTGATTCAATTACCCACTCTCCGCTGTCATTCTGGCTGATTTCCCCACACACACACACCCACACCCACGGAGAAGTTTTCGAAGGCAGGCCAAAGCAATCCAATCCAATCAAATTAAATATACTTGCGGCTAAAAGCTTGAAATTGGCACAGCCCAATTGTTTTGCGGCCACTTAGAGGCACTCAAATTGCCTTTCTGGCTGCACGTGAAATTCTCTGTGGAGAAGTGGCAGTCTAATTTCCATTTTGCGAGTGCGACAGGAAGCGAAAGTGATTGAGTCGTGGTCAGTCTGGGAAAACTATCCCAAAAAACCCCCTAAAAATCGCCAGAAACCCCCATTCACTCACCATTCACATATGCGGCAAAGTCAAAGTCCTTGTCTGGTCGCGCTCCGCCATCGTCTTCGATGTCCGGCTGTTGATGGCGCTGCTGCTGCTGCAGGTCCTTTCCCGCTTTCGGTGCGGAAATGGCGTCATTTCCGGCTGCCAGGGTTACCGTTAGACCCAAAAGCAGCGCCACCAGCGACATTGTCTTGGAGCATTTGCGGTGTCGGCGGCTCGGGGCCGCCATGCCGCCCACTAATTGCACGCACACGGAAGCGGAAATAACACGCGGTTCGCCCGGGGGATTCTCTACTGTACTTGCACCACAGGATATATGTGTACCTCCCCCACAATAATATTAAAATTCGAAAAAAAGGAAACACTGCCAAAAAAAAATGTGAAGAACACACAATCACAATCGAACCGGCTCAGTATCAGTATCAATTTCAGTTTCTTACACTACGCGTAATTCGCAAGCCGGAATTCTCGTAGTCGGCACTGCTGCGCGAATTCTTCAGGAGCCGCTGGAAGGACCTGCTGCCTGGCCAACGTGCGAGGCGCAATTGAGCCAACAAGCGCGCTGCCACACACTCATATAGCCGTTGTCAGTCGACAGTTGCCAACTTGCAACATGCCGCACACGCCGAACTTCTGTTTTGGTGAATGGACTCGCAATCGGCGCAATCCCGAGTCCCATTCCGAGTCCGAGTACGAGTACGAGTCCTTCGCCGTCCTGTCGCCCGACGCCTGCGCCTTGTACTCGAAAATCTCGAAAAACAAAATCCGCCGAAAGGAGGAGGGGGAAGGGGGGGAGGGAAGGCCAGAAGTCAGTTGCAGTTCATTTGCTTGGCTACGTGACGCGAGTTTTTTCGGGTTTTTTGGTTTTTAGGGAGCGGCGGCGGAGGAGGAGAAGAGGGGGATAGCAGAAGGGACTTCCCGGCGAAGCGAAGCGGGATAATGGATAATGGTTAATGGGCATTGGCAAATCGAAATTGCAGCACTGGTGTGTTTTCCATAATCGGTTCTTATTGTTTATCTCCGCGTTCCAATGTTGCTGTTCGATTTTACTGCCCACGAAGTTCTCAAAGATCAATTGGCGTTCCTGTTGTTCCATAAAACTGGTCGATTTTATAGATTGCCGGCTGCTTTGTTGCAACTCGAGTTCTAGTTGAGGATAAAGTTGTTGATGGACTGGTGGGCTAGCTATTGGAGATTAGTTGAGTGGTTAAGTTGGTACACATGGGTGAAGTTTATGCAGCTTAAATTTAATGCAATAAAAACCAATTACAAGTTTAAACGAACGTAGTTTTAAGCCACAAGTTACTATAAAAATATGAATTTATTAAACTAAAATGTTATAAACATTATAATTTGCAAGTAAGTGGTTAAATTAGGAATTTGGAAATTTACAAAAATTAGAATTTATTTTTTAAATATTTTAGGTATTTTTAATTTATATTTATATTTTAAAGATTTTTTTTTTAATTGATAATGAAATATTTGTGTTTTCTATACATTTTTCTCCTTTGGCAATGCTGTAAATTATTTTTTAATTTATTTCTTTTTGAGAATTTCATATTATTATAATATTATAACATTTTTTGAGTTATTTTTTCAAGAGCATTTTAAGCTGCGACTAGCCAAAAATACGTGCTGCCTCGTTGTTTGCCAGTTACTGCAGCTGCTGCACTTGTCGCCGCTGGCGTTGTTGTTGCTAGTCGCTAGTTGATAGTTGCCAGTTGCAGCAGCAACTGTTGCAGCTGTGACCTGCGACCTGCGGCCCCGCGGATCAGGAACAGTTAGCCATTATTGTTACTGCCGCTGCATGTTGCTGCCGTCGTTTGGGCCACGATTACGGACACTGATGTTGCTGCTGGGCTTAACTGTTGCTGTCGGTTCCTGTGCGTCGATTTGCATCGCAATTGCAATTGCAATTTTGCAATTTGCCATTCGCATTCGCCATACGCCATCCGCCATTTGCCTTTCGCAATCCCAATGCCAATTCGCCATTCCAGCCCCTCGCCCGCATTTTCTTTCGCTCTTAATTAAAACATTTTGCAGTTGATTTGCGCGGCTGTGTGGTAATTTGATTAGCGCTCGCCCCTTTCGGGAGTTGCAAGTGCAACTGCAAACTGTATCTGTATCTGCAGCTGGAGCTGCGTTAACGACTCATCGACGACCCGCAAATATCCACGAAATATCCGTAAATATCTCGACAAAAAATGGCGCATTTTCCTGCAATGCCGGTCTGCATTACTAAAGAATGCCATGGAATTCACATACGCATACGTAGAGCCTCCCCGCCGACGGGATATTGATAACCTACAGCAATTTTCAGCTGCAAATAATCAAATCACTCGGCGAAAAGCGGAACATTAAATATTTGTGAAGGGGATCAAGACTGTTTCATACGAAAAAGATGGGAATTGGACTCGTAGTTAAATCCGCTGTAACTTGGCATTTCCACGTAAAAATTGTATTTATGTTGAAAATGTTCTCAAAATATTGTGATGCTACCTACCCCTTAAAAAAAATTCAAAAATGTGAAAATTTTTAAAATTTCTCAAATCAGCCGCAAAGTGCACTTATATTAATTATTAGGTTGTAATCTGCTCAGAACAGTTCGCCGTTTTAATTTGGGACCATTTTTGCAAAAGTTGTGGCAAAAACAAATTATACAAAAAAACCAAATTTTTGCCAAAAATCGAAATCGCGATTTTCCGCCAATAAAAAACGCAGTATTTTTTCCATAAAAGCAAAACTAATTGTCCGAATATGGAATGGGGCACCTTCCCGAACTCATAGTTAAATTCCCTACAACTTGGCATTTCAGGTTAAAAATTGTATTTTTTTGAAAATTTTTTCAAAAAATTGTGATGCTACCCCTTTAAAAAAAATCAAAAATTTGAAAAATTTTAAAATTTCTCAAATCAGCCGCAAAGTGCACTTATATTAATTATTAGGTTGTTATCTGCTCAGAACAGTTCGCCGTTTCAATGTGGGACCATTTTTGCAAAAACAAATTACGCAAAAAATCAAATTTTTGCCAAAAATCGAAATCGCGATTTTCCGTCAATAAAAAACGCAGTATTTTTTCAATAAAAACAAAACTAATTGTCCGAATATGGAATGGGGCACCTTCCCGAACTCGTAGTTAAATTTCCTACAACTTGGCATTTCAGGTTAAAAATTTTATTTTTTTGAAAATTTTCTCAAAAAATTGTGATGCTACCCCTTAAAAAAAAAATCAAAAATTTGAAAAATTTTAAAATTTCTCAAATCAGCCGGAAAGTGCACTTATATTAATTATTAGGTTGTTATCTGCTCAGAACAGTTCGCCGTTTTAATGTGGGACCATTTTTGCAAAAATTGTAGCAAAAACAAATTATACGAAAAATCAAATTTTTGCCAAAAATCGAAATCGCGATTTTCCGCCAATAAAAAACGCAGTATTTTGTTATCTGCTCAGAAGACTTCGACGTTTTCATTTTAGCGCATTTTTGCTAAAGTTAAACCAAAAAAACATTTTTGGCAAAAATCGAAATCCCTATTTTTTGCCACTAAAAAAAACCAGTATTTTGGCAAAAAAAATGGAAATCAAGAAAAGATTCAATAACAACGAACAGTATGTACTTTAATAATTTTTAGAAAAAACTACATAATGTTTCGCATTGTTTACTTTTGAAATTGTTGGCAGGCGCAAAAACAGAAGTCCAGCCAGCAGCAAGTTAATCTAATTAAAATTGGCTGCTTATTGGGTCGAACTGCCGTTGGCAGCTCATTTTCATAGTTTTCCCATTACACATAATTATTATTATTATTATTATTATTGTTCTGATTATCATTGTTATTACGACAGCGGCAGTAATAAACTCGGGCGTGGACAAAGCGGCGTATACTTGATGTGATTGAGGCGCGGCTCCCACACATCACTCTACACTTGGCCATAATGCTCTTATGGCCATAATTGTTGTTGCGGCACCCTGACCCGACTAATTGTCGAGCTCTGCTTTTTGTTCTCGGTGCCCCCGCAATTCTGGCCAGTCAATCCATCCAGCTGGCTTCCAGTTTTAGGTCCAGTCGAAGGTTGTGCAGTGTGCAGTTTGCAGGCGGTGCAATCCACGCGTCCCACGGGCCGCTAATTGAATTCGCTGCCACCGCTGGCCAATTGCAGCCAAAAAATTGAACAAAGCCCCGCAAAGCACTGAAATAGGCAGAAACCTCGAAAACAAAAAGCGCAACTGAAGGCCGAACATATGGAGATGGATTGCATTCTGGGATACCCTTTGGTCTAGGGTTTCCTAAGTTGTGGGGCTATAAAATTGCAAGGATACCGTTAAAATTTGGGAGATTTGTGGATTTATTACATGGATTCGTTTATTATTTTACTGCATACTTTTAGACTGCATTTTAAGAGATTTTCGGAAATGTCACAGAAATCTCTTCCAACCGAAAACCGTTATGTTTCTTACGTACATCAATGCACCAAACCAACCGTCTTCGGTTGGAAGACATTTCTGTGATACCCCCGTTTATGAGATTTCAACATTATTTTCAAAACCAATATTTTTTTATTATTTTGCCCATTAAATTATTTTTTAACTAAAATAGTTTTAAAATATTTTTTTATATTTTAAATTTAACTATTTTAATAATTATTACACTAGTCACACAATCACACAATCTGACTACAATTTTATAATATGTTATATTTCTGCTTAATTAAATGACCATAAATTACAATTTTAATTTTTTAAAACCTTTTTTTAATTTTTTTTTATTATTTTGTATAATATTTTTTTTATTTAAAATCATTGAAAATCCAATATTCCCCGTTTGCAGGGTATCCATAACGAGCAGCATCAACAACGATCCGCTCTCGGTGGCAGGATGTGCGAGCCGGAGTGATGATGAGGCAATTTGTTTAGGCCAGTTATGCATCATTTGGGCGGAGGCGCATGAAAATGGCGATGGGCGGTGGACGGTGGGCGGTAGGTAGTGGTAAATGGGTGGGGATTGAAAAGCAAGGACGATGGACGACGGTTGATGGGCTTAGGTAGGCAATTCGATTTGACGGCGCACAATTTCCGGCCGCGCTCGGCTCTGTTACTCATTACCAGCGAATAAGCCCCGAGTCCTTGTGGTCAGTAGCGTGTGCCGCCCACTCAGCTTTATTCACACACGGAAAACTTTCACAATTAGCGGCCGGATTCCGGCTGCGATCCTGGAGGATATATTTCCGGACTACCGCCGCCGCCGGCAGCAGCAGCAGCAGCGGCAGTCTGTGGGATAATGTGCGCCCAGGAAGATCTCGCAAGCGGAGCAGTAATGATGCGTCGCACGGCAGAAAATAGGTACTTAAAGTAATTTAAATTGGTAACAATTTTATAGAAAATATTTTATGTAATTATTTTTTTTGTTTAATTATCATAAAAGGTTTTGAGGGTCATATTTTAAGACACTTTCTGGTAATCTCCATCATTGCAAACAATTTGATACCACTTTTATCTTAAAGTGTCAACACCATGTTGTTTGGTTTCTTAATACGTATCGAAACGTAGAAGAAATTTTTTAAATCGGACCACTCAGTAAAAAGTTATAAGCAACATAAATAGCGCCACTTTCAAGCGACTGCTTGGATTGCTCTGCTTGACACTGCTTGCTTTAGCTGAGTAACGGGAATAGCATTCTCTCTTGTTTTCAATTTTTATAACAATTTGGATCCGATTTACGATGATAAGTGGCCTTAACTATGAATTTACCTAACTTTTTGGAGAAGGCACTGCAGTAATTGGTTATTCTGGTTAAAAGTTGTCCCAGGAGAAGCATATTTTTAACGACTTTAATTAATTTACCTACCCCAAAGTACACAGCCAGAGGGCCCAAGTGTTGGTGAGGGCACTCGGTGACCTCTTCAGGCGCGTGAATCCCCTTTGGCCACAAGCTGGACACTCGATGTCCATCGCCTGGCTGCCCAGATGGGGTTGTGGGGCCAGGGGGAAGAAATCTATAAGATATATTTAATATAATAATATAATAAAAAGAACCCCCACTTACTTCGCACTGGCAGTGCTGTGAGTTCCTCCGATAAACCACCCTCCACTTGGACCACCTCCAATTCCAGGCGATTCCTCAGATGCTGTGGCTCCGCAAAGAAGGTCCTTCGACGATCCACCGCATGGCCACAGGCATCCTCGTAGGTGGGCGGTTCCGATGGCGACAAGGACAGTGTTCGCTGCTTCGGCTGATCCTGCTGGCTGGGATCCTGACCCTGGTACAACATGCGATGCTTCTCCTCGGCCATGGCAAACCCCTCTAGTTGGCTAATTTCGCCCTTCTTTCGCTTTTATCCGTCTTCAGGGAAGTCGGGAAAAACAGGCCTTCAAACGCTGGCCAAAAACAGCTGTTGATAAGCGAACATTGCGGGCCAATTAGGCAGCTGCCAGCGATGTCAGCCAGTCACCAAGTTGGCAATCTGGTCGGTTGGTCAGTTGGCCCAGTGAAAATGGTCGGGTGAATCGGCATCCTCGTCGTTGGAGAATATTGTCAGCTTCCGTTTTATTTCCTGTTCATAACTTTTTCAATATGTGCTCCTGACCGTTTGCACTAGCAAAAGAGAAAAAACCTTGAACGAAAGTTGTTTGGTAATATGTTTTGAAATATTTTCTTCATCTTTTAGAATTTGAACTTCTCATAATATTTTTTATATTACAAAATTAAGTTTGGCAGATACGCCCACTAAATATATATAAATATGTATACAAAAAATTTATATTAAATTAAAAATGAACTTTTTGAATATATTTTTATATATATAAAATTAAAAAATATTTTTTTAATTTTTTTATATATATATAAATTTAAAAAAATGTTTGTATATATTTTTTATATAATTTGTAATATTTATATTTTAAAATCTCAGTATTACGAAATGTTTAATAACTTTTAAACTTTTTTCCCTATAAAAATGCAAATATATAATTTTCCACACACCAAGTTATGAGTTAACCCTAAAATCTCCTAGTGTTAACCTTTTTCTCCTCCACTTTTCTCCACCATGTTTGTGTTTGCGGATCCCCCACTTTGTTTTTTTTTTGTTTTCCTTCAAGTTTTTCAATATTTTCCGACGACGAGGAGCGGTGAAAATGGGAATGAAATTCCGTTTGCCACTTTGCATTTAATCAACTTTATCGCATGCATGTAAATCGTATGCAGGCGCAAATAAACTAAACAGGCAGAGGTGAAATTATAATGAAGAATCTCATTTGCATGTGGATAACTGACATCCCTCGATTAGGTTAGCCCTTTAAAAAATGTTGGCTGCACAAAGTTTTATGTAGCATAAAAAAATCCAAATTTAATATTAGCCATGTTTTAAAATTATTTAAATATGCTCTATGCTGTTATTCCCTTTGTATTTATCTGAAATTTTCCTATATGTAAATATCATAGTAAGTTAGTTTTATTCTTATTTTAATCTTGTTGATACCGCGATTTTTCCTCTAATTCTTTGCTATTTAATATCCCTATTTGTTTAGCCATTGTTTTTAAATTCCAGGTCGTGTCGGCCTCTGATTTGTTTACTCCTGTTGTTCCATTCCGCCATCTGCCATTGAAACGGGGATTGGGCATTTGAGAGCTGTCGCTGCATAAATTTGCAGTCCATTTCAAGTTGGCTCATCGCTTTGATGTTTGATTTATTGCACGCTGGCGGGGGATTTTAAGGGGTTAAGGGGGCGGGGTGCAGAGGCCCAAAAAGGGGTTAAGGGGGGCGGGGAGTGCCAATGGAGTGGGCTTATCGGCCGACATGCCAGACAATTGTGAATGGCAACTGCAATTGGAACTGACAGGGGCGGCGGCGGCGGCGTGAAGAGGGGTCGTGGGCATCAGGTGCTGACTTGGATAAGCAAATAAATGGATGAGACTGGCAAACAATCCTGCGATGGGCTCGCATTCCATTATGGATTCTGCCCTCGTTGTCCCTTTTTGCCCATTTAAGTATTTATGCATTCTGAAGGTCAGTAGAGGGTGGG
The DNA here is from genome assembly GCA_037075245.1 of Drosophila mimetica. Lineage (NCBI taxonomy): Eukaryota > Metazoa > Arthropoda > Insecta > Diptera > Drosophilidae > Drosophila > Drosophila mimetica. The sequence continues at coordinate 18,936,330 of JBAMCH010000005.1, read as the reverse complement.
GCAAAAAAGGACAGCAGGCTTGAAATGGGTTAAGGTTATCAGTGGCTCTTTTTAAACGGAAAGATCAATATATGATATTTAGCACTTTTGTATTTATTATAAAATTTCTGTAATTTGATACTAAATATGTCATCTTAAATATTTTTCAAGTATTTTATTATCATTTAAAAATTGAAATATATTGGTTACTGATGCCAACAGAACCCATAAAACTTAAGAACTTTAACGATAACGTTTTAATAGTAAAGTCTCTCAAAAATCCCGGTGATTGGTCTTCATTTGGGCCTTCCTTCAACTGATTAAACTGTTGGGTTTTTCGTACAGATCCCTGGGCCCCCAAAAATACAGCCGTCTCTTTCGCACTGATTGCGACTTTGGCTGGAAATGTGTGCAAATAATATTTCGTGTAATTGCAATTAGCGCCAAAAAGGTTTTCACCGCTCACAGCTGCTGAATGGAGCAGTCGCCGCCGCGATTTCACCTCTCTGTCGCCACCCCCACACCCACCCACGCCCCCTTATCATCCGTCTCTTTCGCTTTTTTATATATATATCTCTATTTGTTGTTTGCCTTTGCGAGGAAATGCGTTCGTGCGAATTGCGATTTCTTCGATGCTTCAATTACACACATATACGAATGTACAGGTACACCGGGAGAAATTAGTATTTTTACTAGAAATAAATTTGAGAAGAATATGATTAATTTAGAGTAAAACAATGGTAAAAATAATCAAATTATTTTATAAAGAAAATGGTTATAATATATATTAATAAAAATATTTGAGAAGTCACATCTTTTTTTCTATCAGTGTACACATACACCATGTACCTAGGCGCCAGGAAATCAATGTTTAAAAGGAAAGCTGAAACTGCTGCTGACGCCTTTTTCCCACACCCGCCTGCTGGCTTGTTAATTTGCCAAAAAAAACGAGGGAAAAAAAGAAGAGATATTGAAGGTGCCAGATCCACAAAACTCTATCCTCATCCGAGCATTTCTTCGCCCCGAAAAGAAAGCAGGCACTAAAGCGACTAAATAAAGGCAAGGAAAACAAAGAGCGAAAACAAAGGAAAAAGTCGAGTAAATGTTCCTTGGCTGCTCGTGTAAAATAGTTAAAGTTATGAGCCAAAATGGAGCCAAAGAGCAAAATCAACTCGCACACTCAGGCACTTCAAGTGCAACAGTGTGTGTGTGTGTGTGTGTGTTGGTGGGTGGGTAAGGCGGGGGGAGGGGGTTTTGGAGCGCGAGTAATTCACATTTCGAGCACGTTTCGCTTTTATGCTCTTAAATGGCGAGTGTATCTGTATCTGTGCAGGACCTCCACTTTCCCACATATGCGAGCGTGTGTGTGTGCGTTGTCTGTGGCAAAACGATAATTTTGTTGATGATGCCATGATTATAAGTTTTAGCCTCATCGCAAGAGCTCTCAACTCGCCGAGGGCAACAATGGCAACGGCTAGAAAACACCGAAGAAAGCCAAGATTCCGGATTAGTGAGTGCCGAAAAATACCCGTTGTTTATCTATAAATATTGGCAAATGTTTTATGAAAACGTTAAATCATTTTATGGAGAAGTGATTACAGAAATATAGAACCCATAACTGGAAAGTGGTGCTCCTCTAAATCTGAGTATTTTACTTTCGTAATAATCAGCACTAACATTTTTTTTTAGTTTTTAATGATTATTATACATATGGTGACCCCGATCTGGACTTCTAGATCCCATAATATGACCAATCGTATTTCGATTTTTTTGTTAAATACCTCTATTAAATACTATAAGCTTACCATTCTTAGTACGAATTTTTCCTAATATACCTCAAAAAATTTGCGATTTAATTAAACAAAAAAAAACAGCATTAAAATATTTTATTTTTGTATAATTATTTAAATAAGGTGACCCCGATCTGTACTTATAGAGAGCATAAGTTTACCATTTCTAGTCCTACATTTTCGTAATATAATTCTAAGTGTTTGAGGTTTAGTTTTCTAAAAATCTGCATTACCATATTTTATTTCATGATAAATATTATAAAAAAAGGTTACCCAAACCTGAACTTCAAAAAGCCATAAGTTGGCCAATCATGCACCAATTTCTTCGTAATTTCTTCGTGTGTTTTATTTTACGGAGAATCCAAGAGTACCACTATCCCCTCCTTGCAGGGTATCACCTTACAGACCCAGCGACCGTCACCGGGCGCAATCAGGGGTTCAAGTAGCGTGTCTGGCTGCCGCGTATCTGTGCCACATGTATCCGTATCCGTAGCTGTATCTATTCCTAAGTAAATTACACACATACCGCCACACACACACACAAGGACTACGGATGCGGTCCACATCCCGTGCGCGTGAATGACCCACATAAATAGCCGCGTGCCTCGACTTCAGCCGGCTCTTTATTGGCACGTACCAAACAAAGAAACGAAAAATATTCCAAAAAAACGGGGAAAAAAAGGGGAGAAAACCATTCAACAGTTTCACAGACACATTTTTCATTATGAAACTCGAATTGAATTTCGACTTTTTGCCGCCGCAGGACTAAGCGTAAGTGGGACGGCATTTGGCCCAAATCGATTGACATGGCCAGAGGCCTTGTGATCTGCTCAATATTTCATGGGACGCCCTCAAAATGAAGTGACATCTGGACGGAACGAACGCACACAACCGGCGTGGAGGAGATATGCATCATTAGCAGGGCCATACGTATACGTAATACGTATACGTAATTTCTTGACCCCAAAATATTTGTCTAATAAATTGTGTATTTATTGCTGTTGCTCGTAAGTAGCCATACATTTTCAAACATGACATGGCCAAGTTTCCCTCGTCCTGCTATTGATTTATTATTATTTTTTGCTTGTATCCACTGCCTCTGCAATGCCGAATCTTCAGTTTTATGGCCAAAAACTGAACTGTTGCATGTTACCGGCGGGGGGATGTTGCATGTTGCTGCGGGAAGTGGCGGCATGTTGCTACTGCTGCTGCTGTTGCTGCTGTCGACAGGCACATTAACTGTTTGCTCGCCAGATTTGGCCAGACAATGTGAAAATGTTTACACTGCACTTGGCCGTCAGCAGTTTCGGTTCGGTTTTGTTATTACTGCTGCCCTTACTTTGCATGTTCAGCCCCCTTTGACCTCACCTCTTTACCGCTGCCCCATGAATATTACACTTTTTTTGGCCCCCGCCCTTCTTGTGGCCTGCTCAAAGTCAAAAGTCCGCACAATCAAGACATCAGCATCAGCAAGAGACTTGATGCCACCACTAAACTCATGATACAAGGCGAAACAGTAAGTTTAAAAAAATATATGGGGCAAAAAGCACTTATTGCCAAAAATCGAAATCGCGATTTTCCTCCAATAAAGAACGCAGAATTTGTTCCATAAAATCAAAAATAACTGCCGGAACATGAAATGGCATACCTTCCCGAACTTGTAGTTAAATTTCCTACAACTTGACATTTCAGGGTAAAAATTTTATTTTTTGAAAATTTTTTCCCTGAAAAAAAATCAAAAATTTTAAAAATTTTAAAATTTCTCAAATCAGCCGCAAAGTGCACCTATATTAATTATTAGTTTGTTATCTGCTCAGAACAGTTCGCCGTTTTAATTTGGGATCATTTTTGCGAAAATTGTAGCAAAAACAAATTATAAGAAAAATTAAATTTTTGCCAAAAATCGAAATCGCGATTTTCCGCCAATAAAGAACGCAGTATTTTTTCCATAAAATCAAAAATAATTGTCCGAACATGAAATGGCATACCTTCCCGAACTCGTAGTTAAATTTCCTACAACTTGGCATTTCAGGTTAAAAATTTTATTTTTTTGAAAATTTTTTCAAAAAATTGTGATGCTACCCCTTAAAAACAAAAAATCAAAAATTTGAAAAATTTTAAAATTTTTCAAATCAGCCGGAAAGTGCACCTATATTAATTATTAGTTTGTCATCTGCTCAGAACAGTTCGCCGTTTTAATTTGGGACCATTTTTGCGAAAATTGTAGCAAAAACAAATTATAAGAAAAATCAAATTTTTGCCAAAAATCGAAATCGCGATTTTCCGTCAATAAAGAACGCAGTATTTTTTCCATAAAATCAAAAATAATTGTCCGAACATGGAATGGCATACCTTCCCGAACTCGTAGTTAAATTTCCTACAACTTGGCATTTCAGGTTAAAAATTTTATTTTTTTGAAAATTTTTTCAAAAAATTGTGATGCTACCCCTTAAAAAAAAAATCAAAAATTTGAAAAATTTTAAAATTTCTCAAATCAGCCGGAAAGTGCACTTATATTAATTATTAGGTTGTTATCTGCTCAGAACAGTTCGCCGTTTTAATGTGGGACCATTTTTGCAAAAATTGTAGCAAAAACAAGCTATACGAAAAATCAAATTTTTGCCAAAAATCGAAATCGCGATTTTCCGACAATAAAGAACGCAGTATTTTTTCCATAAAATCAAAAATAATTGTCCGAACATGGAATGGTATACCTTCCCGAACTCGTAGTTAAATTTCCTACAACTTGGCATTTCAGGTTAAAAATTTTATTTTTTTGAAAATTTTTTCAAAAAATTGTGATGCCTTACAAAAAATCAAAAATTTGAAAAATTTTTACAATTTCTCAAATCAGCCGGAAAGTGCACTTATATTAATTATTAGGTTGTTATCTGCTCAGAACATTTCGCCGTTTTAATGTGGGACCATTTTTGCAAAAATTGTAGCAAAAACAAGCTATACGAAAAATCAAATTTTTGCCAAAAATCGAAATCGCGATTTTCCGCCAATAAAGAACGCAGTATTTTTTCCATAAAATCAAAAATAATTGTCCGAACATGGAATGGCATACCTTCCCGAACTCGTAGTTAAATTTCCTACAACTTGGCATTTCAGGTTAAAAATTTTATTTTTTTGAAAATTTTTTCAAAAAATTGTGATGCTACCCCTTAAAAAAAAAATCAAAAATTTGAAAAATTTTTACAATTTCTCAAATCAGCCGGAAAGTGCACTTATATTAATTATTAGGTTGTTATCTGCTCAGAACATTTCGCCGTTTTAATGTGGGACCATTTTTGCAAAAATTGTAGCAAAAACAAGCTATACGAAAAATCAAATTTTTGCCAAAAATCGAAATCGCGATTTTCCGCCAATAAAGAACGCAGTATTTTTTCCATAAAATCAAAAATAATTGTCCGAACATGGAATGGCATACCTTCCCGAACTCGTAGTTAAATTTCCTACAACTTGGCATTTCAGGTTAAAAATTTTATTTTTTTGAAAATTTTTTCAAAAAATTGTGATGCTACCCCTTAAAAAAAAATCAAAAATTTGAAAAATTTTAAAATTTCTCAAATCAGCCGGAAAGTGCACTTATATTAATTATTAGGTTGTTATCTGCTCAGAACAGTTCGCCGTTTTAATGTGGGACCATTTTTGCAAAAATTGTAGCAAAAACAAGCTATACGAAAAATCAAATTTTTGCCAAAAATCGAAATCGCGATTTTCCGCCAATAAAGAACGCAGTATTTTTTCCATAAAATCAAAAATAATTGTCCGAACATGGAATGGTATACCTTCCCGAACTCGTAGTTAAATTTCCTACAACTTGGCATTTCAGGTTAAAAATTTTATTTTTTTGAAAATTTTTTCAAAAAATTGTGATGCCTTACAAAAAATCAAAAATTTGAAAAATTTTTACAATTTCTCAAATCAGCCGGAAAGTGCACTTATATTAATTATTAGGTTGTTATCTGCTCAGAACATTTCGCCGTTTTAATGTGGGACCATTTTTGCAAAAATTGTAGCAAAAACAAGCTATACGAAAAATCAAATTTTTGCCAAAAATCGAAATCGCGATTTTCCGCCAATAAAGAACGCAGTATTTTTTCCATAAAATCAAAAATAATTGTCCGAACATGGAATGGCATACCTTCCCGAACTCGTAGTTAAATTTCCTACAACTTGGCATTTCAGGTTAAAAATTTTATTTTTTTGAAAATTTTTTCAAAAAATTGTGATGCTACCCCTTAAAAAAAAATCAAAAATTTGAAAAATTTTTACAATTTCTCAAATCAGCCGGAAAGTGCACTTATATTAATTATTAGGTTGTTATCTGCTCAGAACATTTCGCCGTTTTAATGTGGGACCATTTTTGCAAAAATTGTAGCAAAAACAAGCTATACGAAAAATCAAATTTTTGCCAAAAATCGAAATCGCGATTTTCCGCCAATAAAGAACGCAGTATTTTTTCCATAAAATCAAAAATAATTGTCCGAACATGGAATGGCATACCTTCCCGAACTCGTAGTTAAATTTCCTACAACTTGGCATTTCAGGTTAAAAATTTTATTTTTTTGAAAATTTTTTCAAAAAATTGTGATGCTACCCCTTAAAAAAAAATCAAAAATTTGAAAAATTTTAAAATTTCTCAAATCAGCCGGAAAGTGCACTTATATTAATTATTAGGTTGTTATCTGCTCAGAACAGTTCGCCGTTTTAATGTGGGACCATTTTTGCAAAAATTGTAGCAAAAACAAGCTATACGAAAAATCAAATTTTTGCCAAAAATCGAAATCGCGATTTTCCGCCAATAAAGAACGCAGTATTTTTTCCATAAAATCAAAAATAATTGTCCGAACATGGAATGGCATACCTTCCCGAACTCGTAGTTAAATTTCCTACAACTTGGCATTTCAGGATAAAAATTTTATTTTTTTGAAAATTTTTTCAAAAAATTGTGATGCTACCCCTTAAAAAATAATCAAAAATTTGAAAAATTTTAAAATTTCTCAAATCAGCCGGAAAGTGCACTTATATTAATTATTAGGTTGTTATCTGCTCAGAACAGTTCGCCGTTTTAATGTGGGACCATTTTTGCAAAAATTGTAGCAAAAACAAATTATACGAAAAATCAAATTTTTGCCAAAAATCGAAATTGCGATTTTCCGCCAATAAAAAACGCAGTATTTTTTCCATAAAATCAAAAATAATTGTCCGAAAAAGTGCACCTATATTAATTATTAGTTTGTTATTTGCTCAGAACAGTTCGCCGTTTTAATTTGGGACCATTTTTGCGAAAATTGTAGCAAAAACAAATTATAAGAAAAATCAAATTTTTGCCAAAAATCGAAATCGCGATTTTCCGCCAATAAAAAATTATTATTATAATGGAAATCATTGTACAAATATGGAGTGGCAAACGTTCCTGAACTCGTAGTTCTCTCATCTATAAATTTTCAATTTTAAAATCATTGATTCGATTTTCGAATCATTTAAATGTTTTGATCTTAGCACCAGAGTTCTTAACATTTTTTCCAGTCAACATGGAGTACCTCCGAAAGGCAGCCACTTTGGGGTATGCAAAGTTTTACAAGTTCTCCCTCTAGTTTTCCCCATCAAATTTTCCTCCAGCTGCTGCTGTGTGCGTGTGTGTTTACTTGGCGGAGTCGAGAATCGAGACTTTGCCGAAACGCTAATATTGTTTTTGTTGACTCTGCTCTCCAATCCAACGCCGTAATGCCCTTGGTATTTATTATTATTTTTGCTGGCACTCATGGCATTAGGCTGCCAAATTATTTGGAAACACTGCAAAGAGGTTTTCCACTCCCCGGGAAATTCAATTTGGACAAAACTCGAGGTCTGGTGGATTTGTTTCGCTACTATATTTAATGCTGCTTTCGATATACAATATTTGAAATATTTGCTTAAAACGTAATGCTTAAAAATGGATGGAATGATGTAACATAGTTGTGGATCTGGGCGATAATAAGGTTCAAATAGTTTAGCGCTATAATTAACCAAACAAAAAAAAGAGTGATGAGAGAAAACCACGAACATGATTACGAGTAAATCGATAAAAATCTATCATGAAAACGTATTCGTTCAGGCATTAAACATTATGTTTTTTTTTTGTAATGTATATATTATTTTAGTTTATGTGTAGATCAGTCTGTGTGCGAGCACTGCTAAACGAAAATCTCTAAAAAAAATCTTTAATATAAATAATGGTTATACGTAGGTATCCAAAAAAAATAATAATAATAATCATAAATCGTGTGTGTGTGTTGAGTTGAGTTGAGTTGATCTTTCGGGTTTACGGGTTTCAGGCCAGGCAGAAAAGCTTCCTCCAGAACGAGGGCGTGGGCGGCAGGGTGGTGGGCACAAGGCCCTCCCAAATGGCTGTGTCGAACACATCCTTGACTTTGTCCTGCAAACGAAATAATACGGTTATTAATCACTGCTTAATTAAATCAATAGAGCCCCCACAAAAGTTTTTTTCCTGCACTAATTACTAACCATTGTCTGGCTGATAAACATGCGAAATTAAATATTTTACCCATAATTAACTAGGTGTTTGTGCATTAATTTAATGGTTGTTTAATACTTAAAATATCCTCAGTTACTGTTTTTGATTATTATTATTCTTTTGTTTACAGTTTTAATTGGTAATTATTTATTGAAGTAAGTTACCAAACGATTAACTTGCCTACTAATTTATTTATTATAATTTAAAAAATTAATTAAATATTAATTTATCATTAAACTTATTGATTTAACAAATTTTATGATATAACTTTGACTTGTTTCACATATTTTAATGAACTTCTAGAGACCAAAGTCGGCATATTTCCCCAACTTTTTTTCTTTTCACAGTTTTTTTTTCGCCCACCGGCGGCAATACAACTTAATCGCGGTGTTATATATGGTGTCTTATTTTCCAGCAACTAGCGCAGCACTTGCTCAACAAATTGTCACCATCATCGTCGACATCAGCTACATCATCATCATCATCGTTATTATCATCGCCATCGTCATCCTCATCTGGTTGGTGGTGCCAAGTGCTTTATAATTTGTTGCAATCGCTTCATCTTCGTTGTCGCCTTCTTTTGTGGACTCCACTTGGCCCCTAGGTGCCAGTCGAGGGGGCGGTGGGGGCGTGGCTGGAGCTGTTACCTTCGGGGAAATCCGCGTAGAGTGCAATGCACGGCTGACAGGAGCGACGGCATTCAGTCGGAAGTGTTGGGGCAAACAGCGGGGGGATTTCCCCGGCCATTCCCTCTTAACCGCGCAATTATGATTATTGTGTGTGCGTGTGTGTGTGTTGGTTGTGCAATATGACAAGGCGACTCGAAAGGATAAAAACCAACGAGGTCCTCGACGACGAGCTGCTGGCTCCCGCAGGAGGACGCCTCCTTTTGGCTGCGGAATTTAGCCAGCCTTATTTTTTTTGTACTTTTTTTCACGAGGCTTCTTTCGCCAGATTATCCTGTATAATCCTTGGGGTATGCTCCTTGATAGGTTTACATTTATTTGAGAGTCTTGGATTTATTTAAATATAAGTTATTGCTCGGTTTAAATTTTTTTTTTTTAATATTTATGATTTTTTTAGTTAATAATATTTCTAAATTTCTTAAAATACGTATATAATTGTATTATATAATTTAAAGTCCTTAAATTTATTTAAATATAATTTAGAAAATATTTCAGCTTTTTTTTATGATAATATTTTTCGTAAAATTTCTTTAACTTTGTAATTAATTTATTTATTATTATTTAGGTTTTATATTTTAGTTATTATAAGCAAATTTTTTTAAAATCTTCTTAAAGAACAATTACAAAATTTTCTAAAATTATTGTACAACACAAGAAAAATAAAATACCACAATATATTTTTTTAATTTATAATTTTTTTCTCGAGTTTTTCTCACATTTTCCAGAGGGTATCTTTCACTCCGCACACTTTTTCCCCCCGAGAGCGCAGCATTTTTTTGTCAAGTGTTTACACGAGACAGCCGCATTGAAGTCGGAGACCCAGAGCAATGACTTGTCTGCCTTTTGGCTTTAATTAATAGGAGCTGCTCTCCCGCCACCCCATTTTATCATATATTTGCTAGCATTTTCCCGCAGTAATTCTGGCAGTAAACTAAACTAAACCAAACTAAACCAACTCACCTGTGTGGCTGACGAAGTCTCAATGTATTTTGCGCCAATTGTTGTTGCCAAATCCCAGGCGTCTGCATATGAAATTGCTTTCTCGCCATTTGTCTGCAAAAAAAGCGGGAAGCGGAAAAGGGAAAAATCAAGTTAGCACCGGGGGCCAGATGAAATCAGAAATAAGAAACGGGAATTTCATAAATATTTGAATCGGAGGCGAGATAAATAATGATAAAGTCGCACCCGCAGGCAGGCAGCAAAAGCATTAATAAATCAGCCCAGAGAAATCAGAGAGCTCACCTGCAGTTTGTTGAGGACATTGGGGCTGGTGCGAAGATCGGCCTGGGTGCCAACCAGAATCAGGGCGGCCTTGGTCTTGGCGAACTTGGGCGCCCACTTGGCCTTGATGGCCCGAAACGTTTCCGGCTTCACCACCGAGAAGCAGAGCAGGAAGACGTCGCTGTCCGGATAGCAGAGCTCCCGCAGCGGATCCAGCGTGTCCTGGCCGGCGGTATCACAAATGGTCAGGTGCACCGGACTCTCGTTCACATTCACATCGGCTGTGGGGATGTAGAAAATGGGAGTTATAAAATTAATAGGTAAATGGAATATGTTATTTAATTTTGTATGATTTAATTGATATTTAAATCAAATAATTGGGCATTTAAGTGATTAAAATATTTATTGCAGTCCCAAATGCATAAATAACAAAAGAGAATGCCGTTACTCAGCTAAAGCAAGCAGTGGCAAGCAGAGCAAACCAAGCAGTCGCTTGAAAGTGGCGCCATCTATGTGGCGAACAATTCATTATTTGCTTATAACTTTTAACTGAGTTGTCCGATTTCAAAAATGTCTTCTACATTTCTGTAGGAATTAATAAAACAAACAAAATTCAACATTATTTGCTAAAAATCACGATCTTGAGCACTCACTTCAATGACATCCCCATTTTCCATAGTTTCCCCACCCTTTTATTTACAAATGAATCAATCAATTGATTTGAGAGGGCGTAAGTGTGCGTGTGTGGGCCCACTTTGGCCTGATTTCGGTTCAATTTAATTGCAAAATATGTAAATTACACTCACGCTGAGGAGCCCTTTCTCTTTCGCACTTTGTGATTGCATTTTCCTGTCGGAATTTAATTTAATTTAAAATTCTTTGCCAATCCTTTTGTTGTCTCCTCCACGCAAGTGCAAATTTTTGGCATAGCACATGGCACACTTGAACGCCCACTCACAAACACACTCACACACACAAACTACAATAGTGGACACTCACACGGACACAGGTAGCTGAAAAAAATAACCAGGTAGCCACCAACAACAGGGAAAAGCTGGAAAATTGGAGATGCCTGAAATTCTGCAATTCATTCAGCTCTCTATTTTTATTTCTCAACTGCAAGTAAGCTGTAATCTTGGTTATAAATGAAGCACTATCTGAATTAAACCTTCAAGAAAATTCGAGAATTTTGGTAAATTTTTGTATGTCTAATAAAATGTAGAGCATTTCCAAGAAAATTTAAAAATAAATGTAGAATATTTTAAAAATGTATCCCAAGAAAATTTTAAAAATATATTTAAAATATTTTAAAAATGTATCCCAAGAAATTTAAAAAAATAAATTAAAAATATTTTAAAAATGTAACCCAAGGAAATGTAAAACTAAATGTTAAATATTTTAAAAATATATCCTAAAAGTATGCTGTGAAATAATTAAATTGGTCATTTTTGTACCAAAAGTAATTCATAAAAATCATTGTGGTTAACTAATTAGCAGCTTACAATTTTCACAAAAACCACAAATGCATAATTACAATGGGAAAAAAAGTGCGAAAAAAATTCTAATAATAATAATTACATAGGGAAAACAAAGCTAATAAGCCGATATTATTTAGTAATCTTTTAACTACAATATTCGCCCGCAGCATTTGGCTTTCCGGCAGCCTTTTCCCCCAGTTAATGAATATTTGTCATCTCAGCACACATTTGTTTGCGGAACGCACCGCTTGCTGCTGCTCAGTGATAACATCTGTTTAATTATATCCAACATTGCATTGATGCCATGCTGCCCACAACTCGAACACCGAGCTGGAAAAGCGTCGGGCAAATGAAAATGGGGGCGTGGAGCATCAACAATGAAACGCTGGCAAGTGAATTAGTAAAGCGCTGCACAGGGAAACTCCTGCTCCTCCATTTCCCCACATTTCCCCGCCCACTTTTCCGCCACCTCCCATGTGTGCAAAGAACATTCATATTTAAACGCAAGCGAAAATGATTTGAATGATGCTCAGGAGAGTGACGTAGAGGGGAGGGAGGCACTGTTTATAGAGTTTACACTGAGAAGAATTCACGAAACTTTCGATAAAACCTATAATTAAAGAAACTAGCAAAAAAAAACTGATTAGGGATATATTAAAGAATGTTTTTAGAACATACACTTTTGTATAAGTTTAATTTAAAAAAATATTTTATTAATATTTTAAGAAAATGTTGGTCTTAAAATATATTATGCACATTTTTGGGGAATAAATTGTAATATATTATAAAAATATGAAAAAAATATATATAAAAAAATATAAAAAAAAATAAAAAATATTTATATAAAAAAAATTTAATGAATATTAAAATGTATTTTATATTTGAAAATCTTAGTAAATTTTTATAAATCAACGCAAGCTAAACTGTTAAAATTTGTAGGAAATATTTGCATTTCATAAACTTTTTGCAAACTTGTAAAGTGTTTTTTTAGATTATTTGCTAATTGTTTTCAGTGCACTGAGGTTTCGCTTTGGCTTGGCTTGTTTTTTGCACGCCCCGCCAAGCAGATTTGACCTCGCGTTCGCCTGGTACCCCAAAACCCCGACCAACCTCCTACATCCCCCTCTCCGTCCCCCGGACTGCGTCCATGTCCTATCTAAAAGTTAATCATGGCAACCTTTCATTCAATGCACAGCCTCCTCCGACTGTTTGGCCTGCGTAAATAAAGTTGCCCGGCTGCCCTGCTCGGGGATTTTTAATCAGCCTGCCGCATGCAGCATGCAGCACGTAGCAGGTTGCAGGTTTTCAGATGCAGCGAAGGTCGCCAGACCCACGGCTCATGTAAAATAAATTTAATTTGTGCAGCGTATGAAATTCATGAATACATTTGAAAGCCCCACGCTGATGTGACTTCATCATCTGGGGCCTAAAACCCCCGCCTCCCCCTTTTGGTTTAATGGAGCTCAACAAAAAACGTGCACCTCATTTCATTCGTTGGATTTTCTGGTTCCTTTGAGGAAAAAATTCCTGGGCTAGTTTCGTTGAATATTCAAATATTTAAATTTTATATATATTTATTTAATTTTGTATTTTATTTTTAGAATAAAAAAAATGATTTGAATATCTTAAAAAAAATATATGATTTTCTGTACTGATTTTAAATTAACCCACGTTTTTCCTCATATTTTTGCTAGGAAGATCTGTATTTTTCGCATTATCTGTCCGCATTTTTAAATGTAAAAATCGGTTCCTTTGAGCCGGAAATTCCTAAAGTTGTTTCGTTGAATATTAAAATATTTAATTTTTATATTTATTAATATACATTTTTTTTTTAGAAGCAACAAAAAAATTTTTTTAAATTAACCCTTTTCTTGCTTCATCTTTTTACAAACAAGAAAATCCCTATTTTCCGCATTTTCAGCTGCAAAAATCGCAATCACTTTTCCCCATTTCCTTGAAGCCACTCATTGTTGCTTTATTAGTTGCCCCGCATTTCTTGGCTGCCAAAAAGTGTAAAAGTGGAAATCAATGCCGGAGCACAAGCAGCATTCAATGGCATTCCCATTCCCTTTGCTTTTCGCTTCTCACTCGCCGCTTTTCACACAAAAGGGAAATTGTTTGCTAGCTCAGCTGAAAATCGCTTTACGCGATGGAGAACAAAAAGCAGTGAACTGAGCTCAAGTGAAGTGAAATGGAGTGCGGGGAAAGGGAAAGGGAAAGCCAGACAATGGCGAAGGTCGGGACAAAAGGCGAACATCGTTAGCGGTTAAGGAAAAGTCCCAAACACATCCACGTGTGTGTGTGTGTGTGTGAGCAAGTGAGCAATTGTGTAATTGTGAGCCAAGAAGTCAGCGCAACTCAACTGCCTTCCTGCTGACTCAACCTTATTGACACCTAATTTTCCGCATCTGTCGCCGATTGAGGGATCAAGATCTTGGCAGCTTCTTGGCCGAAATAAATCCAACAATTTGACGCACTTAGAGAGCCGCAGTCAATTAGCCAACCTGCTGCCTTAATTAGTGCTCCCCCGAAAAACTTATGTCTAATGGCCAAACTATGCCAAAGTCTTGGCCTCTGTCTGAAAATATGCAAGAAGAGAAAAAATAAGGAGCAAAGACGGTAGCACAAGTGCACAGTCAGAGGATAACAGAGGAGGAAAAGCTGGGAAGGGGGAGGGAAAATTCCACGAAAAGTTGAGAGCCAACTATGCCCGGTATTCACTGACCCGGCCAATTGTTGCTAAAAGCCGGGCCAAAAACACGGGGGACACGCGGCGTATGCGTAATTTCATTCTTAACAAACGACAACGGGACAAAAGCACAAAAGCAGCTGGTGTAGGCGAGTCCTGGCAGAAAAAATGGGAAAGCAAGTGACATCCCTGGCATTTCGGGCCGAATGAAATGTTTCAAATACAATCCCCCCATCCCCCCCTCTCCACTCCTTAGCCAACAAAAAAAATAAAGCTGCAATCCTGGCATCAAAAAAATGGGTTTCAATTAGCAGGACAACAACAGCAAACAGCCACAGAGAAGACAAGGATATTTTGTCCTGATTTAAAAAAACCTTTTTTTATTGAATTTGTGAGAATTTGAAATTATTTTTTATAATCGCTACAAAATTGTAAATTTAAATATTTTTATATAAATACTTAAGAATAAGTAAATATACATTTTTAAACTAAAAAACAAATAATCTATTTTCAGGTAGAGCTCTTGAATTTTTAAACAGCTTTTTAAGTTTAAAAAATGTTAGTGAATTAAAAAAAAAACATAAACCAATAAACTTTAAATTAAAATAATTTTTAAATACAACTTAAACCAATAAACTTTAAATGTCTCTAAGAAAAACCCATTCAAAATACCATATAAAGGCAGAAAATTGACTGCAAACTCCACTGCACCACACACCTAGTTGAATCTGTTGAATTATTCCACGATTATCTGCAGGGCGAATTTGGCCAGGACTCTCACTCCCCACTTTCCAGGGACTGACTGGCAGGCAACACAATTTTTGGCCCCCAGAAACGAGCGAGCAAGCGTGCAGAGAAGTGCAAATTCATGCAAAATTTTATTAAAATCAGCCCCAGGGGCCCACTGAGGGGTTAAACTGGCTGCTGCCGGCAGTCTCGAGTGCCAGACAGGGCAAAGGGTTAAGGGGGGCGGGGGCTACTAAGGGCTAAGCATAATTCAATCAATTGCACATCGGCAAAAGACCCAAAACAAAGTCAAGTTTTCACATTTCGTGTGGCTCTTGAATAACCGCAAATTTCAATTTTCCGTTCATTAAAATTCGTGAGTAGCACAAAACATACACACACTCGGCAAAAAAAGAAAACTGCAACCCCTCGAAACTCAAATCAACCCAAAATCCCACCAACCCACACCACCCCACATCCCATCATCCTTCACACGGAAAGCGGAAAACTCGGTAAAGATTTCACAAATTGGTTTTCAACAAAATGAAAAATTCATATACGTGCGCCGAGTGGCGAACCCGAATTCTCGACTCTCCCTTAATCGAAACGAAGGGCCGCCGCCAAGGTCGGGCCTTAAAAAAGGAGGCAAAAATCCTGCGATTGGGTGGCACATGTAAGAAATGGAGGCCTCCTTCGCAGCGGAGAGACCTGTTGAAGGGCGCCGTCAGCGCGGCAGCACTCTACTCACCATTATAAATGTCCGAGGCCGTGGGTATGTGCTCCGTGTTGAAGCGGTTCTCCAGATAGGAGAGGATCAGGTTCGTCTTGCCCACGGCTCCGTCGCCCACCAAAACGCACTTGATCGAGGGCTGCGAGGGGGTGGCATCTGTGAATGAAGTAATAAAATCATATAAATCATATAAATAGAAGTTTTGGGAATCAAATGAAAATCTAGCAATAAATAATAAATAAAGCATTTTATTACTAGATTTTATTATTATTTTTTAGTTTTTCATTTAGACTAAAATATTATTGAATTTTTTTAGCAATAAATACAATATTTTAATACAAGACTTTCATATTATTTTGAAAATAATAGATTTTATAAAAAATTATTATTATCGTTTATAAATACAAAGACTTTCATATTATTTTCAAAATCAAATATTTCATAAAATATTATTATTATTGTTTATAAATAATAAATAAAGTGGTTTTTTGCTAGGCTTTTATATTATTTTCAAAATCAATTATTTCATAAATTATTATTATTGTTCATAAATAAAAAAAATGCATTTTTGCTTTTCCAAGGCTTTTAAATTATTTTCAAAATAATATATTTCATAAAATATTATTATTGTTTATAAATAATAATAATACTAGACTGTCATATTATTATCATAATATTCAATTTTTTCAATGCCTTGATTTTTAATTATTGGTTTGTTATATTATTAAATAATAAATATAATATATTTAGTATTATAAATTGTATTAAGCTGTCTAAAAGTATGCAATGTACAAATGTACTATCTCGTCCTTTTGAATAAATCTATTTTACTTCCGTTTTTAAATAAATTGTTACCTGCTTTTAAATTATTTATTTGTGATTTTAGAAAAATTATATTTTTTTGAGCATAATATTTTGTGTATACATTAAAAACTGTGCTTTGCTATTAAACCTTTTATTTTTTTATATTTTAATCGCATAAACAAGAACCTTCTGTAGACAGCTTTCCAAACTTCTTCGGGGAAACTTTGAGCCTCTAGCTTGCAGAAGGGCAACGTCTTAAATTGGCAGCCACTTACCCTTTTTGCCACCCTTTTTGGCCGTCGTTGCGGCCTCAGCTGCTGCTGTTGTTGTTGCGGCTGCTGTTGCTGCGGTTGTCTTCTTTGATTTACGCTTACGCAGTAAGAATTTGGAGCCCTTGCCACTGCTGGCGGCACTCGTGTCGCTCAGCGATTGTTGCTGCAAAATGGGAAAGAAAATCAAATTTAAGAACGATAAAATCACTTAAAGGAATCTATACATATATATATATATTTAAATCGAGACTACAACAGTTCACTCGGATGCATTTAGATTTCCATCAAAATTTGATTATTTCCGAGCCGCATTGCGCATACGCCTGGTGTTCCCTAGAAATTTGCCAAGAGTGGCAATTAAATAATGAAAGCCAACAGATTGAAGCAGCTGTGTGTGTGTGTGGGCTACATAGGTGTTAGCCATTTTCGGTTGGCTGGGGGGGTGGGGGAGGCGGTGCCAACTAATGCCTAGCGCGACACTTTTGCCTCGCCCGACTAATTTAATATGCACATATAAATTAGTCAGGAAGACAGCAGCTGCTCTGCGGGGGAAAGAAGGGAGGAAGTGGGGGAGAAAGCAGGGGAAAAGCAAGGAGAAAAGAGCAGAACGGAGTGACTGACAGACGAATAAAAATAGCTGGCAATGTTGCAAGACACATTTTGTTGATTTCCGGCGCAGTGAGGTGGGTAACATTGCGTATACGCCACCGACTGACAACCAAGATGCCTCACTACATTCTGCACTTTACCTGTCGTCCCTTCGATTGTTTGAGTTTTCTTTTTTGGCAAGGTATCTACAATTTCAAGGATTTTTCCTCTATCCTGAAACTCATTTGACATTTTTATTCAAAAGTTTGTGAATAGTTATTTATTAAAGAGTTTTTTTAATAGTAATTTACGTCTTAAAATATAAAAACAGTCCAAAAGAAATTTTCTTCTTAAATAAAGAAAAATTGTTCTAAAACGTAGAAATATTTTTCTAAAATCCAGAAAAAAGTTCATAAATTTCAGAAATTTTCCAAAATCTTGAAAGTACTTTTCTTAAAGTTAGAAATTTTCCAAAACCTAAAAAGTATTTTTAAAACTAGTACATTATAACTTAAACTTTAAAAACTTCACTTAATTTCCATGGAACTTTTTTTCTGCATTTTCCTTTCATTGCTTCTCGATTCACCACTCAGCTTTTATTTATTTTTTCTGGCCAATAAATATTCTGTATGTTTGATTTATTCAGTGAGCAGAGAAAGGGCAACTGCACTGTAATCGCTTTTTCAACAACAATTTAACAATTTAATTTATGAGCAACAGTTTGCAATTATTACTGACTATTTGTTTTATGCTGTTGATTAAATCAAATCGTTTTACGGAACACTCTTGTTGCACTTGAATTAATAGTGGACCTCAAAAAGAAGGGTACGACTTGGATATACCTGATTAATAATATATTTGCAATAAAGGAAAATCTTGTTATGCCTCTGTAGTAATAGAAAAATTATTGATAATATTTATTATGATTTTGTTTTTATTTTTTTGTAATTAATTATTTTTTTTATTAGTCGTATACTTTGTACACCCTAGTTATATTTTTCCGCTTAAACAACTTTATATTTATTTCCCTAATTTAATTATATTTAACTTTGTTGATACGAGCGAGTGAGCACAATAAATTAAACACAACATAAAAAATGAATTTAATAATTGCAAAAAGGAAATGTATTTGCATTTCAGGCGGTAATGGGTTAATACATTAGCTGCTAATGCAGAAGCACTTACTTAGCGAAATTCTGGCTTATCAATCAAGGTAGCATTCCCAATTACAAGGGAAAATTCGGCAGAAGAAAAACCCGGAAAAGCGTGCTGTATCCCCGAATATTGTTGCCGTTCAAGTGGGGAAAACATATTTGCCAGACGCGCTATCTAAATCAATATCTAAATTGCTCTGCGTTTTGTCGTTGTCAACTGGAGAAGGTCTCTCGGCCATCTCGCTCCTTTTCCTCGCCATTTTCCTCTCCCGACTTTTCCGTATCCTTCGCCTGCCATTTTCCGCTTGTTAGGCGATAATATCTCGCATACAAGCACACACACACGAAAGTGAAACTTGGCGTTGGAATGCCGCAAGAGGCGAAATAATCGAGAGCTCAAAATAAAAATACCCACGAATCGATAATAAATGCAGCACTGAGGCGGCCAAAAAGGTTTGACCTTTTGGCCAAATTGAAAAGAATGCTTATACAATCGGTCAATCGGGCAATTAACCTTTAAAGAGAGCAAATGCTGCCATTATTTCTACTAATTTCCAATAATTTCTCGCCTGTTCTCGATGGCTTTGATCAAACTTTCTCGCCGCATTTTTATTCACGGCTCTCAATCAACATAAAAATATATTTAAAAAAAAATATATGCCCTCCCCTCCCCCCTTTCAAATTAAATTAAAACGTCTGTCTTTGGCTCTCTCTTTCACTTAACTTCCTCCTTAAGCTGACTAAAAATAATTCCTTTATTTTTTGGCCATTTCTGGTACATAAAACCGAAAGTCAAAGCCAAGTTTTCTCGTCTTGACAGCAACTTTGCTCGCAGCCAAAAGCAGGAAACTTTGCCATGTGCGTCTTAAACTAAATAAAGCTCCCATTTACCACCACCCCCTCCCCCCGAAAAAAATGAACGGAAAATGTTAAGGGCCGGCCATGTCAGAAACCCCATTTCCCGGGGGAAAACTTTACCCCTGCTCTTTTGGTCATCGTAAATATGCAACTTTTTAATAATTTCACTCGGCCATCGCTCTCCTCTTTTGCGGAAAATACTTATGTACTTATAATTTTATTTCGAAATGGTCACCGTTTTTTTCCCTTAAAAGTTTGTCGCTTTAACCCTTGACTTTCGGGGCGTGGAAATCCCATGGGGACCTGAAGTTGAGACAAATAATTGTTGAAAAAATATTGGCTGCCTCGCTGCGGCTTGCGGCAATGTAAATAATAATTTTTTTAACCGGAAAACTTTTTTACTCCCACTTCCAGTGGCAAACATATATACGCATATATAGTTCATGGGTTTTAAGAAAACCCCTGCAGAGACAAGAAATAACTTTAGAGAGCGCTGCAAATGCAGCAACAATAAGAATTAAATAAATCAAAAGTGGAGAGAAGCCGAACTCCTTCTGGCCAAGTTGCGTGGTATTTGGTCGGAAAAGGGAAGTGACTGCTGGCTTTATTCAAAAAGTTACTTCAGCATAAAATTACCCACGCAAAACCAGCCAATAAAAATGTTAAAGTATTACAAGGAAAAAAGTAATATATAAAAAAATAATAAATGAAAAAATATAAAAAAAAACATAAAAACTTATAAATATAAATATTACTAAAAAATTTAAAATTTAGAAAATTCAAAAGAAAATTAACGTATTAATTTAATTAAAAAAAAAACATAAAAACGTATACTATTAAAGGCAAAGAGACAATGGCATTTCTTGGCCAACTTGTAACCTTTCGGCCGACATTCGTGTTGTCATCCTGCCTTTCTTGGCCATTAAAAGTTTTTGTTTTGGCCAGCGTGTAAATCATGCTTAAAACACAAGGACAAGGCCACTTTAGTGTGTGGGTGGGAGGGGCAGTAAACTTGAAAAATGGGTCAAAGTTTTCTATGCATGCGAAAAAAGAAATATATTTGAAGCAGGCAAATGAAGCGGAAAAACCTTTCATAATGTTAATTTTCCCCAACAAAAAAAATGCTGTTGACAAGCCGCCGCATGAATTGTAATTTACATGTTTTTGGCTCAAAAGAAAGAGATAGCCGAGCAAAGTGGGAAAGAGAGGACCTGAGAGTTCCATAAAATCTTGTTTGCATGTTTGTTGCTATTGAATCAATTTTTGTAACTCACATGAGACCAAAACTTATTGGGAAAAAAATCCAGAAATAATTTGTGTAAAATATATTATGAAAATGTACGCATGAGAGGGAAAAACAGCTGCTGGCACAAGAAATTTCAATTGAAATTGATGGAATTATTATTTATGGATTACGGTGGGGTATGAAAATATTTTATATATATTTCCAAATTACTATAAAACTCAAAGTTGCTGAAAACTTATTCGTATTTAAAGTAAAATATTTTCATGCACTAGCTCGAAATAGGAAATATATATTTTTGTTGGCCAGCAATTTTGTGTATTTTTATTTTCGCCACACTCGAAAATATTGGCCCATTTCGACAGCTTTTGACAGATGATATTTATGGAATATTTTACGATTGTATTTTTCGGTCTTTGGCCATATTTACGCCATGAACTGCAAGTGAAATACCTACATTTTCTGCTGTTCGTGATTTTAGAATTCTAATTTGCTGGCCTTTATGCTTATGAAACGCACTGTGTGTGTGTGTTTTTTTTCATGGCAAGTTTATTGGTAACCTCGTTTCTGTTTTTTTTCCTTTGTTTTTGATGCAACAGCAGCAGCAGCAGCAACTAATAAAATTGCGGTCTATTTAATGGCATGCCACTTATTGCCTCAAAAACACAGTGCGGACGAGGGAGGCGGGCTCCAAGGGGGGCGTGGCAGCGGTTACTACTAAAAGCACAACCGCAAAAACCGAAACTAAACAGCAGCAGCAGCGGCGCAACAATTCCAATGAGCAAAATTGTTGTACGCCAAAATGGACATGAAATTAGTTTCTATTTCTGGCCAAAATACTCCTGGCTGCCAAAGTCGAAGGGTGGAAAGTGGAAAATGGAAAGCGGCAGTGATAATAATATTATTATGCAATGTTTTCCACATGGCGGCCAATGATGAAATTTAATGGGGAAAATGGGAAAACTGAAGGGGAATTTAATTAGTGTAAAATCATTTTTGAATATTGGAAACTCCTTAAATTACTTTTTTCATGCAGTTATTTAATTAATGCAATTTATTAATATTTTCCTTAGTGCATTTGTTTGTTAGCCTAGTTTTATTTTCCATTAAATGTAATTAAATTCCTTTGTGAGAACCCAAAAACATGATCATAGTTTAAAAAAACCCAGTGGAATTCATGAATAAAGATGTTCAATATGAAGTGGAACTAACATATTAAACTAATTGTGTTTGCTGAATATATTTAAAATTAAAAAAAAATCTTTGCCACTCCAACTCTTGTTTTTCTAATGAAAATGACTTTTTTTTATATTTTTTCCCCTCAATGACATGTAAAATTATGAAAGAGTGCAATGTAAATCACTTGCAAGTTTTTTTCTCTTAGCTTTTTGCCACTCCTGCAGCCGCATTACTCATACGCCACGTTGCCCTTTGCACTGCAGGTGAAAAACCTCTTTACATTTATCTTGTTTGCTGTCGCTGAGCTTTTATTTTTCCCCAGCTGCCCGAGAGTATGCAGCGAAAATGAAAATGGTCCTTGGCCAAGTTAATTGGCTTTGCGGACGGTTCGCGATTAATAAATGCAAGATATATATAAACGATCGCGGGGAACGTGGCGAATATTACTTGTTGCCTGTTGGGTTTTTCAGCTCTCTTGTTTGTTGATTTTCGGCGGCTTAAAAAACGGGCCTAGTGCCCGGGTGCGCAAAAAAGGGTCGGAAAAGTGGGGAAAATCCAGCTGACAATTTGAATTGCATTGACAGCGATGTCACTTTCTTTGTTGTCATTGTCAACAAATTGGAAAAGCTTTTCACCCGCCCCAAAAAAAATGTTAGTCTGCTGTGGCTGCTGTTGTTGTTGTTGTTGCATTAGCGCCACCGCAGCGAATTGGTCAATTTCAATCAATGGCCAAAATGCATTCACGAGCTGCAAGTGCAACCTGCAACCTGCGACGGCAACACTAATACAAAACAATAAAAGCCGCACGACGCGGCAACCACATTGAATTGTCAATGACATCCAGACTTCAATAGCAAAGTGGCAAAGGGAAATTGTCCAAAAAATAAAAATATATACTACAAAATATGTATACATATATAAAAAATAATATAGAGGAAATATGGAAAACGCATTTATAAATATTCAATGTTCTCATTTGAATTTAAATATTTGGCTGCGCTTTTGCGAATATTTAGTGGTTTGTTTTAAATTTCCAAACGGAAATAGATTGAACGAGTTGCGCCAACAAAATAATACAAATGAAGAGCAGCAAATAGAGACAAATGCATTTTTATTGATATTCAAATGGTTGAATATATTTAAGTGGAGAGGCAAGCTTTAAATTCTTAAATTTTTGTGTCTCCTTGAAGGAGAAAAACAGATTAAATAATAAAGAAAAATGTATAAAACAAATTAAGGCATTAAGAAAAATATTAATAATTAAGGAAAATAAATAAAATAATAAAGAAAAAATTATAAAACAAATGTAACCTTAAAAAACTAAAATAAGCTATGTATAATTATAAACTAAAACCAAAAAAAACTCTTTTCAAACCTTAAAAAATCCCCCTTTCCTTATAGAAAGTAGAAGAGGGTTTACTTCTCCTAATCCCAAAAAATATTTCACTAATAATTCATCAGTTCATCACTTGAATTTGAAGCACTGGGAGCTGGGAGCTTTCTCTGCTTCGCTTGCTGGCGTAATGAATGCCATATCGCATCTAATCCGGCAATATCTGTAAGCCTTAACCCTCCCTTCTGCCGTTGCTGCTGCTGCTACCTTAACCCATATGCTGCCGCGGCACATTGATTTGGCATCTGGGAGCAACAGCAGCAGCAGCAACGACATGGGGCTTAAAGCGACTTTGCGAGACCCGCTTGACAGTTAGATAAGTTGGCAACTGGCAACTGGCAAATGCAACATGCAACACGGCAGATTAACCTGCAATCCACAAACACACATCCTCCTTTGGCACCCCCCTCTTTCTACCTTTCGGATTTGGATCCGTATCTCTCTGCCCGTCTGTCTGTTTGTCTGCCTGTTTCGTGCTGCGCTCTGTGTCATAATTAAAAATTCAGCAAATTACACATGCAACGACTGCGATGACAGCCATGTAGTGGGGCTATCGCCGTCTCACTCCAGCCCGTGGCAAGATACACCCGCGGTGGCAGCAATAGAGCAGCTGGCATTAAAAAGGGATTAGGCACTGAGCTGAAAGTGATTTGGTAACATTTTTAACCATTTCAATAGGATGTTAGTCTAAGCTATAGAAAGTATTTATATTATTTATTTGGTTTTTTTATTAGAAATTATTTTTATACACTCAAAAAATTATTCGCCCTGAATTTTAGAAATTTTTGCTTCACTGGTAATTTTTTTTTTCTTTTTTATAATTCTTATATTTAGTAAAATAAATCTTAGCAGTAGAAAATGTATCTAAATTTAAGTAAAAAAAATCGCCAGCGAAGCCATAATTGTTTGAGTGTACATTCGGTTAATTAATAAAAAATTAGTCAACATATTTTGTAGGTATCCTTTCTAAATTAGTTAAATTAATTTGGCATTTTTTTATTTTAAAAAATCCTAAGTATATTATTTTGTATTAATTATTAAACTTATAATAAGTTGGTTAAGCAGCAAATTCCTTATTTTTGCAATAGCTTTTGAGCTTCTATTGCCAAGAGAACATACTATAATCCCATCCCCCACTGTTGGCATATATATAAATATATCAAGCCATCTCTTGCGCTGTGCAACTCTGAAGATGACGACCCCAATTTCGCACTTAACCGGCAACTGAATGCCACAGCCAGCAGCCCACTCTCGTGGCAGATGTCTCGCCGCAGCACCCATATGGTATATGCTATATGCTATAACGTATTTCCCCCACCGATCCTCCCAGCGATTGGGGAATGGAGATGGCATGCAGATGATGCATCCTTGCATCAAGTTAATTAAACCCACTACCGGGGGACAAAGCTCTCGGCACTACGATTGCCCAAATGGAATCGTATCAATCCGGAAACTCAAGTTCCGAAGACACCTTCAACTTTCCAAATAAAGATAAAGATGAAGGAGGCGGTGCGCGCGGTCATAAAACTAAAAGTAAACTCCGTGTTGGGGGGGGTTTTGGGGCAAACTTTTTAATCAAATAATGCAACAGGCGGTGGCGGCGGTTGAGGGGGTGGTGCTGTAGGTGCTGTTTGTGGTCCAGATGCGGCATTAAGTGCTGTCCGAGTGTACAAGTGTCCCCGTGTGTTTATGTTTGTTGTGTTTGTGTGTGTGTGCGTGTGCTTGTTGTCTCATGGTCGCTGAAACCGGCTCGGTTGGTCAGAGAGCAGCTCGGCTTTTGGCCAGCCAGTTGGTCGCGCCAGGTTGCATTTTAGCTGTCCCACCTCCCCCTGCCGCCCAAAAACACCCCCATCTACGCCATCTACACCAGCGATTTGCAGCTTTAACTTTGTCAGACAGTCCGACGACGACGCGGGCCAAAACAACTTAACTATGTGGCAACAACGATGGCGGTAACAACCACTCTACACAGAACAAATCGGCCAAAAAGCAATAGAGATCGAGTGGGAAAAATGTAGGAATTTTTGAAAATATTCCCCAAAATATAACTATTACCTAAAAATATCAAAATATTTGTATAAAAATAATATATATTTTTTTGGAAGTTTAAAAATCTTTTTCTAAATTTAGCTTACTTTACAATATTTTTTTTAATAAATATATTTATTTTTCAATTGACATTCAATTTTATTTTATTATTTTAACCTACTTTTTCGCTCAGTGGACAGGCAATAGTGATTTCAATTATCCAAGTTGCAACAGACGACAACATTTGCAGCTGCGGCAGACAACGAATTTAACTTGGATTTTTGTTTTCAGCCAGTGCTCTTTGCTTTGCTTTAGCTTTGCTTTTGCTTTGCTTTTGCTCTTTAGCTGAAAGGTAAATTGATCTTAAGTGGCATAATTTTCAATGCAATGTTATACCAAAAACAAAGCATAAGTAAGACAGACTTGGCAACAACAATCAGAACAGCAACCGTAACAAGCTGAACAAAACTGGTAAATCAGCAACAGTTGACACTCAGCTACAGGTATTAAAAGTTTTATTAAAGTTGGAAAATATTTTCAAGCCATTTAAATAATTTAAATATTTTATAAAAATATTTAAAAATTATTTTTAGGTTTTTGTTTTTGCAAAATATTATTATTGCAATTTCTCTTTTCATTATTACTCATGGAATCGCTGATTCATCGCCAATTCATCGCCGATCCCTCTTTTGTTGGCCAGTGTAATCGATATTGCGCTACTTATCAAATGCCCATTGAGCTTGCAATGCCAAAACAAAATGATTCTCATCGTTCCACTCCCCTTTCTCTGACTCTGTGATTTTTTCCACACGATATATGTGTTTTTTCTATGGATATATAGATATCTGAGCATATGCATATATGGTCTGGGTCTGTGGCCGTGTAATCGAAGACGATTTTTCGCAATTCAATTTGATTCGATGTTATAGAGCAGCAACAAAAGCGGTTCGATGTTGCTCGCTTTTTTTTTTGAGACCGCAACCTTGTAGGCCTTATAGAGAACATCTAGTATATATATAAATCTGACCGAAAAACCTCAATAGTGTCCTTACAAAAGTCACAATCGTTACTTGAAGTCATCTGGTTTATTTATAGTCTGCTTATTTCTAAGATATTAGAGTGGAACAGTGCACTCTTGTATGCATATATATTTTATGCTAATCCTCCTGTTTACTTGCCAGAATAATCTGGGAAAGCAGCGTAATTAACACAGAGATTGCATGCATCTGTATCTAGCATGCACTCAGCTTTCTCCAGCAATCTCAGCCCCTTTCTCTGCCCATTTCTCCGACTCGTTCTGTTTCCCTCTGTCTCACTGAGATCCTAGTAAAATTAAGCCAAGTGTCTATCGCCCCAAAAACTAAAAACAAACGCTAATGAAAACCAAAAAAAAAAAAAAAAAAAAATGGCGGAAAAATATTAAAAATAAAATAAATTAAAACAAAATATTCTACACATTTTAAATACAAAAAGAAAATTAAGAAATAATATATAAAATAAAATAAAGTAAAATACAATATTCTACACCCTTTAAAAACAAAAAAAAAATGGAAAAAACATAACGAAACACTTAAATATTTTAGTAGTTGCACCATAATATATTCATTAATTTTCTTTGATGCCCATCCCATTTCGAGTAAAATAAATCCCATTAAATTTGTATAATTAGTATACCCATAAAAATGATTTTCGCAAACGGGCGGAAAAGCGAAAAAGTTGCAGCAGAAGAAGCGGAATATCTGTCCGACAATTAACCAACTTAAGTGTAATTACGAAATTTTCTTTTTCCTTCGTTTCAGTTTCTACTTTTGTGGTTGCCCCCGCCTCCCTTTGCTCCTGCCCCTGTTTTTCCACCAACGACCATCACATTTGGCGACTTTTGCGGTTCTCGATGGGAGGGGGCGCAGGAGAAAATGGGGGAAAAGTGTGGAAAAGTGGCGGAAAACTGGTCTGCCTGGGAGTTTGGAGTGGTGTAAAGTGCATCCACATCAGGGTTAAAACATTTCATTAGCGTAATTTGCTTTTTAACTGGGCCCAGGCACATTCGGCCAATTTTATCTCATTACGGGCAAGGCGATTTTCATTGCGAGCATTTAAATTGCCTTGGAAAGATTTTCCCTTATTTCACTCTTGCAGATTACTCTTTATATTTATTTTTAAATTTAAATGTTTATATTTCGGACTTCTTGAGGAAATATTTTTCTTTCTTACATTTTTTATTTACTACCAAAAATTATTTTAAATATACATTTTTATATTTTTTACCTATTTCAGAAAGTTTTTTATTTTTTTATATTTTCTATTTATTACCAAATTAATTTTTTAATTTTTAAATTTAAATCTTTATATTTTTTACCTATTTCAGAAAGATTTTTCTTTTTTTTTATTAACAAATTTATTTTTAAATTAAAATCCCTACATTTTCAACATTTCTCGATATAATTAAGCAAATTAACAACTGCCTTTATTTTCTGCATTTCCTTCGTACTGTCACCTTTTCCATCCTTGCATCCTGTAGCTTTTCCCCATTTCCTTTACGATCCCATTTCATCCTTTAATTGAGCGATTTTTGGGCGCTCTATCCTTTCTTTCGCTCACACTTGCTATTCATGAATTAATTTCATTATTAATTCACGAAATGTGCTTTAATCCAGCAAAGGATTCTCCTTTCGTTTCTGCAGGCTGCGTGCGAAAGTGAAGAGAGAGCGACGCGAAAAGGTTCTTACATTTTATTTGTGCAACATTTTAATTTGCTTGGCTTTAATGGGCCAAGATGGTTGCACAACGTTGGGTGGGAAATGGGTGGTTACTGTATAGTAAAGAGTCCTGGCTGAAAGGTCCTGAATCTCCTGCTGCTGCTGCTGGCTGCTGAAATGAAAAGCTCAACCAGACACAGGCTCAGACATTGACGGGCTTTGTCTTCGTTGCTGGGCCGGTTGCTGCAGTGAGAGGATTGTTTTCCCGCCGTCTGCTTAAACCATTTCCACACCTGGAAAACCTAGACTCGAAACCCCTCTCCCCACTGACCATCCATCCAGGTGAACGGAGAGGCTCTTCTTCCTTTGGCCATTATCAAAACAGACAGACGTCCCAATGCGAAATGCTGAAAGCAGTTGCAATTCGAACGGCGGCAGCAGCAGCAACTTGTGTTGCTCCTGCAACAGCAACAGCAACACCCACGCCAGCAGCAACAACGGTAAATTCTTAAGCCACCAAAACACAGAGAGTGCAGCAAAAATAAAGAAAAACTAGAGAAAAACGTAACGAAGAAGAGCACAACAATCGATTGTTAAAGTTTGTGCTCCCTGGCAAACGGTTTGCATGCTGTGAAATTCTCATAACACCTCCCGAACAACCAAACAACCGAACAACCGACTAACCACCCATACAACCCACTTTGGTGTGTGAGAAAAAATACACGAAAGTCAACAAAGAAAAAGGTTTTTCAGTTTTCCAGTCAAGGCTTTTTCACAGACCTGTCCGGCTGCTGAATTTGTTGCTGCTGCTGGAGACGACTCCATTATTAGATTGTTCTGCATTGACTGCCTAACTAACCTCACTAAAAAAAAGACACTGATAGAAAGCAGTATAATTTTCGATAATTCTTTATAATTTTTTTTTATATGAATTTTTAAAGGGAGAAAATTGGTAAAATATAATTTTCAAACAATTGCAAATTGCAGGTGAATATCAAGTTATTTTTGCCACTTTTTTTTCTGTGTATCTACACTCAAAAAATTATTCACCTTGTATTTTTAGGAATTTTTGCTAACTGGCGATTTTTTTTATATTTCAGAAAATATTTCTTTTATTTAGTAAAATGTATCTAAATTGAAGTAAAAATTAGCCAGTGAAGCAAAATTTTTTGAGTGTAAGAATTAATCAAATCAATGCTTTAAGTACATTGAAAAGGCATAACAAATTTAAACCTAGGTTAAATGCCTTATGAAAACTCCATGATCTAACTGAGGATTTTTAAAATAATTTTTTCTTATTTTTTTAGAGACATAACTTTAGGTTTAAAAATTTTTTTTATGGGTTTTTAAAATATGTACCTTCACTTGACCACTTTATTTTATAAAGTTTATAACAATGGAACTTCTAATAAAACCCAAGCTATCCTTTCGTTTTAGTATTAACCCTATGAATTAAGTAAAATAAGGACTGTTAACTCACCAAAGGACTTCGGCTAATCACAGATTGTTGTTGTTTCAGCTGCGGCGGCGTCGGTGGCAGTGGATTGCTGCCATAATCCGTCAACTGTTCCTCCGGCGCAATGCCAAAGATGAAGGGTCCACCTCCCACTCCCACTCCACCAGCGACGATGGGTGATGAGCTGTCCAGCTGAACCGCCGGACGACGCATGCAGAAGTCATCCTCGAAGCGGGAGGGATACAGGCTGCTGCTGGTATTCCCCGAATTATCCGGATAATATCTGGTGGGCGAGGAGGTGGAGGTGGTGTGCGAGCTGCTGCAGTTGCTCGAGCTGCTCGAGATGACCTGGTGAGATGGTTGCATAACCAGTCCCGTCTGTCGATCGAAGCAGAAGTCACTCGATTGAGCCGTGGGCGACGGTGGACTGCCATACGGATAGCCAATGTGCGGGCTGCTCTGCAGGTGCTGATTGTACTGCTGCGACAGGGCATCGAAGTCGTTGAAGCCGTGCAATCCCTTGGCGCTGTCCCGCTTCTGCTGTTGCACATAGGGCGAGATGTAGCTTCTCAGAGGGGGGAGAGGTGGCAACGGATGCTGCTGCTGCTGCATCCCTGGCATCTTGCCGCCCTTCCCCCCCTTCACCACACTCATCACCGTGAGCTGTGGCCGGCGATCGCCGAGCAGCGGGCGCTGTGAGTTGTTGTACGGATGATTGCGCTGCATGCAGGTGTCCTCGTAGTCATCCTGATCCATCAGATCGTGGTGGCAATCGTAGCTGGCCTGCAGATGCTCGTAATACTTGAGGCTCTTCATATTCGCATTCGGAGGCGGCAGCGGCGGTGGCTGCTGTGCTGCCAGTGGCTGTTGCAGTTGCTGCTGCTGGAGATGTTGCTGCTCCTGCTGGTTGGGCGGGGAGTCCAGGACATCGACGCCCCCAAACAGCTTGGCCAATTTCACAGTCATCCCTCTCTCCGACTGCGTGCGAGTTGGCGAAACTTTTTCAATTAAAATGTTGCCCAATGCCAAGAGACAATGACAGTTGGTCGCTTGGCGAGGGGAAAAGGGGGTGGTGGCGGCGGCGACGGCTGACACACAAGTTTGCCACAATTTTCCACCAGTTTTCGTAGCTGCAAGAGACACAGAGAATATATATATATTAGCTAAAGAGTTGCATTTATTGGTAGCAAAAATCATACACATATAAGTAAGTAGAAGATAGCATAGTATTTTCCTTAGCTTGGCTTTGCTGTACAGCTGTCGTGGCAAGACATTACCTCCTTTGAGCGCAAAACCAGTAACGGAAACTGTAATGGGATATGTCAGCCGCAATTGCAACTGCAACTGCATGCAGTCACCAGAGCAACATCAGTTAACGCAATTGTTGCAGCCACAGCGGAAGCAAGGGGCGGAGAGGGGATGGGGCATCTTAAGTTGATATAAATACAGTAACAGGAACCACAGGCAACTCAACAAAACCGAACAACAACAGGAACTGAAATAACAAGAACTCTGTCGGCAACAGAAATAGCTGAAGAAACATGTAAACTATTGAAAATGTGCACATTTTACCTATAAATAAATATGTAATGTTGGAAATTAAACAATAACTCAAGTAGCAATGGAAATTTACACCACAAAGAAATTCAACAATTTCACCAACCTACAAAGCACCTGGAAACTAGTAATATCATCTGAAATATAAACAATTATTCCAATTACATTGGAAATATCAACATCATCTTCACCAGAAACGCGAAAGCAATTTCAACAACTTCACCAACATAGAGAAAGACAAATAAAACTAAAGTTAGAACAATATAAACAAACAAATACTTAAATTACATTAGAAATATAAACATTATTTTCACCAGAAAGTAGAGAGCACTATATAAACCTCTTAACAATTTCAACAACTTCACCAACATATAACAAAAATTACAACAATATGAAAATCAAACATTTACCCAAATTACTGTAGAAATATCAACATTATTTTCACCAGAAAGCCATAATTAAGCGTTTTAACAATTTCAACAACAATAACAACAACTTCACCAACAGGCAAAATCACCTAAAAAAGGCCGAAAATGTAAAATATAAAAAATATAATAAGTACAACATGAAATATCACCTCCAACATGTCAGAAACAAAAGCTGCCACTTTGCCACTGCAACCGAGAAACAACAAAGTCAACAACAACTAAAGTGCAGCGTCAGCAACATTATTTTCCACATATTGAACAGCAATAAAACTGTCAATTCCATTTATTAAAGGTGCGCAATAACCTTCTCTGCACTTTTTTTCAAACTCCTCCACCAACTCTGCATTGCACATTTCTGTGCAAGACATTTCCATAAAGTTAGAAATGAAAGTTTAAAACACTAATAATAAAAAATGGGAGAATCAGGAGCGGAAGCAACCGCAGGAGGTGGAAAGAAGGACCCGCAGCAACTGTCAATTAAACGCTTCCCCCATTGACGTCATAATAAAATGTCGTAAAAAACAAATAAGCGAACAAAAAGCTGCCAAAGAAAATGCCTGAAGAATGCACAATATAGCAGGGGTACAAAAAAATAAAGGTAAAATGATTCACCCGTTGTTATTTTCCAGCTTTTTTTCAGGTACTCCCTTCTATTTTTCCACTTTTTATTGCTACCTCTGCTGCGGTCGTTGCATCGAGAATTTTGTCATATTGCTGACTGCATAAATGACAAAGGAGAGTGAGACTTTTCCGCAGAGGGTCGGACATCAACTAACGAACGTCAGAAAAAGCGGTAGACGACAAGGAAAACTATGAAAAAATTATAAAAAGGTATAGCTATATGTAAGTATATATTTTTCACGATCTTTCGTAAAGCTTCAGCGGGAAAAAAAAAATATCATAGAAAGTAAACTATTCGTACTTTAATTCTAAACTATTGAGTTTCAAACAAATATCTTACAAATATCAATATTACATTAATACTAACAAAAGTGTTAAGTCTAAACTTTTGGTTTAGAACTTACATTAAAGAATATAAAATTTATAATAATTAATATGAAATTAATGATGGAGAGTTCAGATATTATATTATTTAGTATTAATTCAATGCAACACTTTTATACTAGATCTAGTATATTTTTAATAGAAACTATGGTTTTTTTGTTGGGTGTAGGAGGTTACCTGGAAAGAGGCGAACCAACTTTATTGAGGTTAACCAAAAGCTTAGCACCAGAACTTAAAAAAACAGGGGGTACAACTGGAGTTCAATTGGAGAAATTTTGCTGCTGATACTTTGTTGACTACCTGTTGCTTCATATCCTTGGATTTTCCTAACCCTATCCAATCTTCCGCAAATCCCACATCTCATCTCATTTTTGTCACACCCAATCCCCTTAATTGTTTCCATTTGTATTCGCTTACTTCCATTTCCCGCCTCGCACTCGGTGTGTACATGTCATAAAGTTTACCTCTTCGCTTTTTATGCTGCCTCGCTGGCTTGTTTGCCGGGTTCTCGGCCCTTGGTTAGCATGGTCGAGTGCATCTTTTGCTTGCCAATTTCCACAGCTCCCTGCGCTGTTGATTCCATATCATTTTTAATTTTGTAGCCAACTCGTATACCCCGCACTCCCCCGCCAAGCGAGCATGTTGTACGTGGTGCTTGTCAAACAAATGCTACAACAGCAGCAACATTGCAGCGAGCAGCAGCAGCAGCAACATAAAGCGCAACAGCAACATCAACCATGACAAACGGCAAAAATAAAAACAAAGCACAGAACAGAACAAAACAAAGACTAAATTGAAATTGCAACAGAAAGCAGGAGCAATAAAAAATAGAAGGAAAAGTGGGTGCTAAAAAGTCAAACATTAAAATGCTTTAAACTCTTGAAAATATTTGAAAACTTTAAAGAAAAAATCTAGAAACCAAAAACAGTTTCAAAACAGTCACATATTTAAAGGGAAATTGGTAATAAATTAAAAAAAATATATATTATACATAATCTTTTCCTATAGCCAATATTAAAAAATTTAAATTAAGTTTTAAATTTTATTAAAAAAAAAATTATGAAAAATTAAGAAATAAATTCAGAATTATAAATAAAATAAAAAAATTTTGACTTTGTTTTTTTTTATATAAATATAATTTTTTTAACTTTATTTTTTTAATACATGTAAATATGTATATTTTTTAACTTTATTTTTTGTTTAATACTTGCAGGTTGGCTGAAAGATGTTTTGAATAATACCATCCCACAACTAATTTTAAACCACTGTGCACTTTGGACATTATCCAACCGAGCTTGAGAAGAATTACCCTGGAGAAAGTGGGGAATGAGGGGAGAAGAGTGTCATGGAGGAGATGCAACAACGGCGAATGATACAGACGAAAAAAAAAAGCAGCAGACACAACAGCGGGAGAAAAAACGCTGACCAGTCGCGTCGACTGCCGTTGATTGTGTGGCGCAAATGTTAATGAGACAAAAAGATGTCAAGGATAAAAGGAGCAGAAGGTGCGGGGGAGGGAGAGGGGGTGAAATTAAGAGGAGTAGCTCTGCAGCAGGCTGACTAAGAGGAGACAGACGTCGGGAAAGGACCATTGAGAGCTGACTTTTTAACGGGCTGCCAACCCATTTGCGATGATCTCGTTTGGCAAATAAGCCAGGTCGTCCCCTCTGTCCCCTCTATCTGTCCCCATTCCCCAGCGAACACCACCTCATTATCCTTCCCCTCGCCCCCTGGCCACTTGTGCGTCTGCCAATAATTGCATTAGCCAGGGAAAATGGTTTCGTTGGCTGGGGAAAATACAGAGATGCAAGGATTTCCACTAAGTAAAATGGGTATAATGAATATTCATTTGAAATTTTGTAAAGAATTAAGAGATGTTTTGCAAATGTTTATAAAATTATTTTAGAATTATTAATTTAATATTATAAGCTATAAATATATATATATCAATCTGTATCAATATCCAAATGAATATCTGCATCAATATCTATATCAAAATCTGTATCAATATCTATATGAATATCTATATCAATAAATTTTTCAATATCTATATCAATATCTGTATTAATATCTACATTATTATTATTAAATATAATATTTAAAACATCAAAAATTTCTATTATTAGGCAAAAACTGGATAATTTAAAACTTTGTTTTTATAATCGTTTATTTTTCGATTAGCAATCTTGAGTATCTAAATGAGATATCTGCTGTCAGTTGGCTGAACTGGATAATCACTTAGGTGATTGGCTACCCATATCCCTTTTGACCCCAGCATCATCTTCCCTCGTCACTTTGTTGCACATAATTCGATAAACTTTCCGCTTTATGCAGCTGCAGGGAAACTGAAAAATAGATTGGAAACCCTGACTAGTGCTCATCTTCCTTTTCTTCAGCTTCAGCTTCTTCTTCTTTAGGCCCTGACCCTGGCAATTGGCATACTTTCGTCCCGCTCTCTTATTTTTTCCCCACAGCCAACGAAACTTTCCTTGCAAATTCTTTTGACCAGTTCGAGCTGCTGCTGTTTCTGTTGCCCCTTTTTGCTTTGTTGTTTTTTTGTTGCTGCCAGAGACGTGACAGGAAATGGCCAACAAAGCAAAAGGGGGCTAAAAGGGGATAAGGGGGATTGAAGGCAAGTCTTAGTCAGTCAAGTGCAGTGCAATGAATAAGTTGCCGCAGCAAATTAGCCTCGTAAATTAGCAGCGCGCACAAGAATAGGCAACAAATCATTGGAACAAGGAAAAACGGGGTAGCAAGAAAATGGGAAAACTAAGTAAATGAAACTATAAAAAATATATTTAAAATTTCATAAAAAAATGTACACTGGATTTTATTTACTTTAGTTATTATTTTTGAAAATTGAAAAGTAATTAAAAAATGTTAGACTATTATAAAAAAAAAATCATTTTAATTTTTATATATTTTTTTTACTATTTTGGATTTCTAAAAACACATTAAAATTTAAAAATAATTAAAATATTTCAGAGTATAATAAAAAAAAATCATCTTAATTTTTATATATGTTTTAC
Source organism: Drosophila mimetica (assembly GCA_037075245.1). Lineage (NCBI taxonomy): Eukaryota > Metazoa > Arthropoda > Insecta > Diptera > Drosophilidae > Drosophila > Drosophila mimetica. Next base: position 18,900,815 of record JBAMCH010000005.1, on the reverse strand, counting down.
TATTTCTGGATTTCTAAAAACACATCAAAATTAAAAATACTTTTAAAATCTTGCAATAAATATATAAAAATTATCCTCATTTTTATATAACTTTTTTGCTATTTCTGAAATTCTAAAACAAATCAAAAACAAGTAGTTCAAATATTAAAAACATTAAATATAAATTTTCATTATTTTTGCTCTGCTTTACTTTGAGTTTCCTCTTCTGCATTTAAATTTCCCGCCCGTCACATAAATATTAAGCCGCTTTCCACTCACTTGGTAATCTGGCGAACGAATCGTCCAACATTATGCACTCATCATAATGCGTCCGATGATGGTCTTTAATTTGTATTCATTGTTATTACAGTCCCCGAGTACACAGAATCCGAATGAACGATGAATATTTAACAAGGGCAATGCGCAAAATGTATAAACATGGCCCTTTTCCCACTGGCAATCGGTGAAATTCAAATTCAAATATGATTTCCAAATTATTTTGTGATAATAAATTGAAAATCTACTTTGCAAAGGGCCCTGCCGCCCACCACCCTGCATAATGTATGGATGTGGGTATTTAGGCAACAATTTTGTGGTAATTGCAGGTCGAACATTTGTGTATCTTAATCTCTGACTGCCATCGTGCATTTGTATCTCTCTGCAGGTGTAGAGTTTGAACAAATAAATCTGGGAATCAAACCGGTTTGCCAGGCGGCATCCTTGCGAGAACAATTGAGCCGTTTCGAAAGAAAGCAGGTAAACGCTTCAGAACAGAACAGAAAACCCCATACAAATTATGAGAAACACATATATCTATTGGATACAAAACAATAGCGCAGCAGACAGCTGTTGTTCCGGATCTCCCCTGCAAATTGATTAGATTCTGGCCAAGCAGCTGCTCTTCAACACTTCTTTTTTGCCTGCTCCATATTATTTTTGCCTCTCTTCCATTTGATTTTCAGAGCGTGTGAAACGTTTTCATATTTTTCCAGATTTTTTTTTTCGCAGGTGTTGCAACAATTAAATGTCATTGCAGCACAAAGTACAAGTATCTTGCAGATACAAAAAAAAAAATATAGAAAAAAAACGTTAAGAGAAGAAAAGAAAAGCCAAAAGGGTGTAGAGAATATTATCGCATCACGCGCATCTACAAAATGATTTGCTCACACAGCAACCCAACAGCAACATTAACTTGCTCTTTCATTATCGGCACATCATTATAGGCGAGCGTCTCTTCCTCGTCAGCGTTGTCGTCACATTTGTCGACCGGCAACAACAACGACGACTACGTTTATTTATTTTGCCCTTTAACTATTTGGGCAGACACATCTACAACTACCACGGCTACAACAACAACAACACAGTCCACCGCCAGCGGTCTTCGTTTTTTTTTTCCTCCTCTCCTCAATGGTTTTTTCCCCGGCCTGCAGATGCACCTTGATTAAATTCCAGGAATTGAAAAAATCTCTTAGTCGCAGACATGGACGGACGCTTGTTGATATTTACCCAATGATCAAAGGGGGGCTGATGGGGGCAGGGGTAAGGGAGGGGGGCTGAGGGACCCCCATGCAGACTGGCTCCATTAATGATGCAGCAAATGGTCTGCTTTCTGCCTCGCTTTTTCCCCTCTCCTTTTTTTTCTGAGCCCAACCAGCTACTTCAAGTTTGGAAATGTTGCAAAATGTAAAGGGATTTTTCCTTTATTGTTTGGCCAAAAAAAAAAAATAAAAATAATAATATAAATAAGCCTGAAATCAGCAAAAACCAAAGTTATAGAAATAATCTATGGTTATCTATAGAATGGTAAATACTCTGGAAAATATGTAACAGGTAAAACAGTTTTGGAAACTATATTATGGATTAATTTAGGATTTTTTAATTGTTATGTTTTTGTATTATAAATTTTATGATGTTATTTACTGTTTAAAATTTTTAGAAGGTACCTCAAATCTACAGAATTTTTTTAATATAATTACACAACCAATAATTATATAATGAGGTAATTTTAATTTTTTTAAATGTTATAAATTGGTGTTAAAATGATTTATTATTTAATCCCTAGAAGGTATCATAAATCTACAGAAAGTGTATTTTTTTGTAATTACTCATCCAATAAAGAATATTATCATTATATTATGGGTAAATTTTTGATTTTTTAAATTATATATAAAAGTATAAAAATTCTTTAAAAAATGAATACAAAATATGTAAAAAATTTTAAATTTACTTAAAAAAATAAATCTAGTTTTCTTTACGATATGATATCTTTATAAGTTATCTCAAGTCAACAGTAGTTTTATGTTTCTTATAATTACTAAAATAATAAAAAAATATTATGAAATCAACTTCCTATTCTTCTTTTCTGCTTACATAAAGATAAAGATTTTCGTAATACAAAGATATAGTTTTCTATTAAGATTCAACCATAACCACCCCAAGAAGAAAAGCAACAACTTTGCCTACGAAGCGAAGACGCGTCTTGGCTTCTTTGGTTGTTTCTTCTCGAGTCTTCCACTTTGCGGTTGTATTTTCGTTTTTCTAGCTGGCATTTCTACACAATTGAGGGGGAGGAACTCGAGGAGAAGGCGGAGGAACTCCGGCTCAAGTGTTTCCATCTCGAGTGGCTGGGCTGCTGAGCTTTAAAGATTCCCTTTGTTGCAGTTGCTTGGCATTTAACCGCAGTGGCTGTCAAACTGTGGACCCATAGACAATGTCCAACTGCAGAGAACCCAGCTTCAGAGAACCCAAGTTGCTGCCGCTGCTGCTACTGCTGTGCTTGCCTTAATGATTTTACATTTTTTACATAAACAAGCCGGTCGTCGGTCCCCAACCACCAGCTGTCTTTTCTTTTATTTTTCCTTATATTTTTTTTCAGATTTTTCTGGGTTTTTTTTTCTGGCTTGCTTGCTTCTCTTTTTGTTTTGCTGGCGGCGGCAAATGCAACTCACGGAAAGCATTCAAAAGCAATTAAGCGCTTTCTTCGCAGCCAAAGAGCGCGAAAGAGACGGCCTTAGGAGGGTGGGAAAAGGAAGGGCGCACACATGAGTTGAAAATGTAATATCATCAATCAAAAAAAAAAAGTACAGAGACGGAGACAGCAAGAAAACAGGGAGGGAGGTAGTGAAAAGAAAAGCCTGTCGCAAGTTCAAAACTGGAAATTCTCTTTTACACGGAAAGGTTTAAAGATCTGCAAGAAAAATACAATCTAAGCTGATTTATTGTTAAATTAAAAAAAATGTAATTCAAAATACAGATAGTATTTTCTTTATATATTAAAAATTCTAATGTAAATAAACTTTAACTATAAATATTATAAACCTTTCTTTAAAATGTCATTGTATATTTTTTGTTAATATTTCTAGTCTAATATTTTTATTATTAAAATAAAAAAATAATATTTAAATTTCTTAAAATATAACCCCTTTTAAACCTTCTTTTCTTACCGTGTAGCCGGGCAGCACGAAGCCAGCTCACGAAACGGCGGCAACAACAAATTTAGCTTGATTATGCCAACCAGCAACAACTGCAATAACAGCAACAGCAACAACAACACCACAAACAACCACAACGAATTTTTTTCCCATTTTTTTCTTTTTCGTTTTTTTTTTTTTTTTATCATTGCATATATTGAAAAATGCTTGAAACTAAAAGCCAAGCGCTGTAATCATATTTAACTTTGGCTCGACTGTGCCTCATCTTCTGCAGCCGCAGCCTCATCTCTCCTTCACCTGATTTCGGTTGATGTTGCTGCCGTGCTGTGCTTCGTGTTGCTGCCGTCGCTGATGTTGCTGCTGTTTGTATTGCTGCTGCTGCTGCCGCTGCCAAACCTCAGAGCCAAACCGCAACAGGTAATTGATGCCGCTTGCGCGTTGCAAGAACTTTAATCAATTTTTCAGATATTTTTCTTTCGTTCCGTTGCCTTTTTTCAAGTTGCTCGTCTGCCTTTCTACGTGATGATGTTGCTCGTTGTGTTGCTGTGTATGTGTGTGTGTGTGTGTTGCAAGTGGCCATAACAACCGAAAACGGCAACCGAAATGGCCAACACAAACTGCCCCCCGTGGAAGAAGAGGGGATGGGGATCGCAGTGAACCCAAATGACTGGGAATTTGGCCAGGTAAGCCAGGTAAGTGCAGCCCCAGAACGGCCAGTGGCCAAGTGGCAAGTGGCTATCATGACCGGGCTATATTCCCGCAGATATATACAACTATATATGTATGTGTGCATATATCGGGTAAGGGGTAGGGCAGCAGCAACAAATTTCTGCAAATTACTGTGAGGTAACCGAAGATACAAGGGTTCCCAGATCAGATAGGCCAACACGAAGGTATAAATCGTGGCGAAAAGGGCTTAATAACACTTAAAAACGTGGAGCTAACTAATGCCAAAGATACCAAATGCTAAATAATCAGCATGTTTAATAATAATAGGAAATAATGAAGGGCTAATTTTAAAATTAAAATACCAAAAATATTATTATCCACTTAAAACACATATTTTTTCTCTGATTTTTTATGGGCTCCCTTAAACTTAAATTAAAAAATTAAAAAAAAAATATTAAAATACCATATACATTATTATACACTTTAAATAAAATTTGTTTCCAAATTAATAATATTTTTATTAGTGCCTTCTTCGAACTAATAATTTTTAATAAAGGTAAATTAAATTTAAATAATATTAAAATACAAAAAAAATTATTATCCCCCTTTCTTATTATATGAGAAACCCATAACATTTTCCTTACTTCTATTTTATCGCTTTTCTTCCTCGATAAAACTGGTGCCCATTGCATATTCATTGGTTACTCTTTGATTGCCCCTGATTCACGACCATATATATCCGATTTCCCCGATGAGTGGGCGGTTGGGTGTTGGGTGGTGGGTGATTCGCGGAACTGGGGAGTACTTATGCTTTATATAGACCGTAGACCCAGCGACAAGTTGCCGTCATTTACTTGACTTTCACAATTTCGATTTCCACATTTTCATGGCTCCTCTTCATTCTCCCTGCACTTCATATATATATACGTAGGTATGAGTATATAGAGCCCCGATATGATCCCCCTCCCCCCTTGGCCACGCCGCCTCTGCGGTCGGCTGTCTACTCAATCACAGTGTAAAGCACTTCTGAGTCATAAAAACCAAGCCAGACTGCGATTGTGTAGTTGGCAATTTTATGCAGCGCCACTCGGAGCAGGAGCACTCTGGAGATGGTGGATCCGGGGAGGGGGTTTCGGGGTTTACCACGGAGTGAAGCGATAAAAATGACACATGGAGCTCAACTCCACTCCACTTCGCTCCGAAGGCAAATGGCAAATGGCAAATAGCAAATAGCGAAGAGAGAGCCCTGTGGCAAGTGACATTTCGTGGGGGCAGAGACATGGCCCAAAAGGAGTCGACGAGCCGATCGCGTTTGTCTCGAGGAGTTGTAACTCTCATTTACCTCGGACTGCGGACAGCACCCCCGCAAGTGGCAGAGATTTCTCTTATTTTTATGAAAATATTTGTTTTATAGGTACATTTTTAATTCCGTTTTATAAAGATTAAAATCGAAGATGTTCCATTTAAAATCTATATTAACAGAAAAATTAATAAATACCATTTACAAATTATTTATAGGCAACTTGAAAAACTCTTAAAAAATATTTATAAAAAAAACTAAAAAACAAGAAAAAATAGGAAAAATTACACCATTTACAAATTATTTATAAGCAACCAAATAAATTCTTAAAATATATTTATAAACAAAATTTCTAAAAAAAAAAATGGGAAAAATAAATAACACCTATTACAGATTATTTATAAGCCCCAAAATAAATTTTTTATAAATATATTTATATACAAAAATTCTAAAAAAAAAAAATAAATGGGAAAAAAATAACACCTTTTACAGGTTATTTATAAGCACCTAAATAATTTCCAAAAACATATTTAAATCCAAAATTCTAAAAAAAAAAAAAAAAAAAAATAGAAACCAAATTGTAAAAATAAATAGCAAGAAAATTTAGATATTACTTTGTTTTGCTTTTTTAAGTTCCACCCTTACTTTAAAATATTGTAAGTAACAAGTTTTCGAAAGCAATTACAGCTGGCAATTAAAATTCGCCTGCGCTGAAACAAAAACCGTTTCGTTTTTCTGGCCCGCAGACAATTGGAATTGCATAACCGGGAAACATTTTTCTGGTCTCGTTTTGGCCGTTTTTTGATACCAATATATATATACATTTATATATCTCTTTTGTTTGCCTCAGTGTCCGAAAAGCGAGAGCGACAAGTTGACACAATCGTGGACAACCTTTTTCGTACACAAGCCAATCAACTGGCACAAAAAAAGGGGGAAATAATTATGGAAAAACAATTTTTAATTTGCAATTGCACTCGCAGCAAAAGCCGAAAACCAAAAAAAAAAAAACTGAACAAGCCAACCTTGGCGTTTTATGCCCTTTAATGGGGATTTTTATACGTTGTTTGTTTCTGTGTTTTGTGGACTTCACCTTGAGATAACTTTACGTGGAGTTGGAGGTGGAGCCGCCGATGGGCGATGCAGCCCTTTTTGATCGTGTACCAGGCGCAACCTTGGAATAAAATCAGTGAGATCTCTCAAAAGTGATACGAGAAATAAATAATAAAACGATTGCCCTATAAGGCGAGCAAGTGAAGTAACAAAAACCAACTGGCTGAAAGGAAAAGCCCCAATTGAAAGCCAGTAATCCAAAGCCCTTTAAACAAACAACTTCATTAATCAATCAAAATGGATGCAGCAGACACAAAACTCATTGTGGAAAACAAACAGAAAGGTGTATAAAAACGAATTAGAAAACACATTAAGTTTCCCATTAAAATCATAATTTCTGAATTAAGGAAAAAAGGAAAATCTTTCTCCCACTTTAATTAGGGTGAGAAACAAGCAACAGCTGTGTAAGAACTTGTAAATATTTAAAAACATAAATTTTCCCTTAAAAATTTCACCATCTTATGAATTTCATGGCTTGAACTTGGCGACACACCGACAAAAAAAAACACAGCAAACACACATAAGCAAAGCAGAAAACACCGAGGAAGCTGACTCCTGGCGTCAGGCCATAAAAAAAGGTAAAACAAACAAAACAGGCTAACAAACAAACAACAACGGCGGCATATTCATGATGCACTAAAAAAAACCTGGGGGTGGGGATAAAGCAGGGAAAGGGGCAAAGTTCTCAGAAGTTAAAAAAAAGAAGAAGAAAAGAGGGGTCTTACCTTACCCTCGCCGGTTTATCGAAAGTCAATTGGGCGTAAACCCTGATAATGAATCGGTTTTGCGAATGGGAAAGGCAAAGGCTGATGAATAGGCTACGCAATGGCAGTGCTTTCCAATTTAATCCGCAGCAATTCTAAATTTATTTACTTAAAAGATTGCAAGAAATTTATTTTCTATTTATTTAGGATATTTTTAGAAATAATTACAAAAACTAAAAAATTACTAAGTAAGTTCTAAAATATATAAACATTAGCATTCTATATATATTATTTTCAAATACCCAACTAATATTATTTATTCACTTGAAAGATTAAAACAAAAATACTTTTTTAATTTATAAAAAATTTTGATTTATGATTTTGTTTGGAATATTTAAAATCATTTTTTGTTTATAAAAAAATGGTTAAACCTATTTATGATTTTCTTTAATATTTTATACCACCAAAAAACTAAATAAGTAGTTAAAAATATTATAAAAAAAATGCATTCCATATTTATTTATTTATTTCAAGTACTCAACTAATAACTTACTCCAAGTTAATTATATTTATTTGATACTAAAAAGCCAAATAACCGCCCTCAGTTTTTGCTGAAAAGGGAAAGCCAGAAGCCAAAGTCAAGCGACATTTTACTTTTCCCCACACATGAAAACTCCCAGGGACTTAATTAATTAATTGTCAGGCGCTTCTTTCCTAATTGAAAGCCCATTCAGGCGCGAGCATCAAAAACTATAATTAATATTATTGTGGGCTGTCGGCGAAAGGTTAACTTGAAAACCGTTTAATTGCCGTGGGTGAGTGAATGGCAATTGAGGCGCCAAACAGAAGCCAAATGAAAATCTCTCTTGGCAATTTGTCGTCTCTCGAATTTGGGTCACACGGAAATGAAAGCCAAGTTAGCAGACAAACACACAGGCAGACAAACGGCAGACGACGAATCGTTGTAGCATTTAAATGTCAAATCAGGCCCAAAAAAGAAAAGGTGGGGAAAATATAGGAAAATGGCGAGTGGGTGGACGGGCGAAAAGCAACGAAAGACAGGAGCAAATAAATCAAAATTAAGTGGCGACAAAATTCAAGTGAAATGTTGGCCAAGAGGCTTAAGTTGGCCTAAAGAAAAATCAATGAAATGGCCAGGAAATTGGAAAATAAAAATACTTAATTAATATTTAATACTAAATATTCATGTTAGAAACATTTAATCCTAGAACTTAAAATTTCTTGACCAAATAATTCCAGGAAAATTGGCCATTTTCGCCTAACAATTCTGCAATTATTATATATCGTGTGCCTATGCAACACTTATATAATGCAGTTGGTTTCTTTAAATCAAATTAAACTAGTTGTCCAAGCAATTAAATGCATGCAAAGTTAATTGAGAGAGAAGCAGCGGCAGCTGATTGTTGCTGCTGTTGCGCTTTTTTCTCTATTTACAATTGCTTTGGCACGTTTCTTGTGTGCAAACATTAAGATATATATATATATATATATACCTGCATGGGCAACATCTAAAACTTTAGGGGGCTATGGGTTTGCTGCACACACACACACTTAATTGCACCCGACTTCATTGGAGTTCACTGTTGTTTCGCTGCCCATAAAACACTCGAGACACACACAGAAATTGTTTTCAAAGAGAGTGAGAGAGAGAGAGAGGCAATTTCCCAAGGAAAAACTCTTGAAGAAATGCTGTGGGCTTTTCCTTTGAACCTGGCGGCCAGTATGCAAAACACCGTTTAACGTATTTTAATTACAACAATGTGGGAAAGCCATTAAAACAAAGCAAAGAAGCGAGCAACAACAAAAAAAAATAGCCGAGAAATGAGAATTAAAATAATCAGAAAAGCAAACGCAAGCTAAGCCAAAACGCAAACAAAGCCGGGCAAAAAAAAGGTGGAAAAAGCTAAAATATATATGTGTGTCTGCATATAAAGCGAACAACAATGAGCGCAATTAAACAAATAATAATTAAGGAAAATTACCGAGATGCAAAAAGAGAAACCAACAACGTTGTTTTCATGATATTTTTATTGAAATTTCATTAACGGTTTACAAGAGGCGGAGTTAATCTTTAAGGCTGCATGAAAATAATTGAGGGAAAAAAGTAGAAACCCATAAAATTATTCACTGAAGTGAAGGGAGGTTATTGCGCCTGATTTTTAATTCAATAACTGGAAAACTGTAGATTTTTTTGGTTAAACAAAATATTTCAGAAAATTATAAAGGCATTAACTTTCACCTAACCCATAAAAATTATATATTTATTAGGTTAATAAACTGTACATTTTTGGGTTAAAATAAAATATTTTAAAAAAATATTAAAGGGTCAAACTTTTATCTAAAAGTTTGTTTTATATGAATATTAGCCTAATATTATTAGGTTAATGCGCTTCATTTTAAATTACCAAAAAACAAAATAAACCAAAAAACAACAATTTTTACCTTTAAAGAATATTTTAAAAAATATTACAGGGACTAACTTTTATCTGCTGAACTTGCTAAACAAATTATTACAACACAATGTTTTGTCACACAAAAATAAATCCCTCCAAATCGAATCTCCTCGAGGGCACTTGCATCACATCTCCCATATTTTTCTCTTTTTTCCCAACTAGTTAGCAGGCTTTTGGCCAATTCATTTTGTCTCGCCCATTAACCAAATACAAGAAACCTCTTTTCTATTCCACCTTTTTCCCCATTAAAATCTACTGCAGCCACTTCTTCTTTTATTTCTCATTAGCTGGCTCAAAATGGCCTCTTCTTCGTCTTGGAATCTTTTTTCACTGTTTTCTGGCTTGGCTTTTTCACACGCTTCGCTGGCGAGCTTATAAAAAAAAGATCGTAAAATTGAAAGAAATAAAGAAAAGCGACTTGAAAATGCAAATAGAAAAGGTTAACACACACCAAACAAAGGCTAAGAAAAAAAGCAGGCAGAAAATAATCATAAAAAGTTGACAACTTGTTGACCCCTTTGTTGTGTGTTTTGTGCTTGCTGCATTTTGGGGATCACGTTCGTTTTGGCTCATAAAATACAATTTTGAAAACGCATCATTTCGTTATCAATGTAAATTTTCATCGTCTTTCCATTTCTTATTTTTCCGCTCTCCATTTCGAGTTCCTCTGTTGGTTGCAACAGCCAAAAACAAAAAGTGGTAAATTAAAATTGAATTTTTAACGAAAGGAAATCAATATTTTATTCTCGATCTTCCCGGCTTTACACATTTTTTACCTATTCTCTGGCACTATTGATACCCTAAGAAATTGGTATATTTGTGTTAAATGTAGATTTTAAATTTAAAAAAATATTTTTAGATATGAAACATTTTTCTGTATATTTTTAAAATATTTTTAAATTATTTAACAGATTTTTTTGTAAGTGCAAAAGGATTTTTCGGGCCTAATTAAAGTTAAATCCTGATTTAAAAGTATTTGCAAAATTTTCCAATATTATTTAATATTTATTAAAATATTTTCTTCTAAAATATCCCATATATCTTGAATATTTTTTAGCGTTTTTTTAAGCATCTTAGAGACTTTAAATCTTCGATTCCCGTTGCCGACGTTGACCGTTTTTCAGCCGCATTTGTTGCTGTAATTTTCGCATAAATTTCCAATAATTTATGCAATGGCTTGTGCATTGTTGTCGATGCCTGAGTTTGAGTTCGAGTCTGAGAGTTTGACTCCGAGAGCTGCGCATACAGCACAGTTTCAGGTCTGCGGCTGCCATTTTCCTCCGCTTGTTTATCGGATTTTTTATTGTCATTTGTGTTTTTATTGAACAGTTTGTGACATTTTACGATTTTCAAAGTGAAAGGTACATATTTGGTAAATTGCTATGGCCAAAGAAATGCAACTCTCTGGAGTTTGTGCCTCGGTTTAGTTTTGCTTTAAGTTTGGGCACTTGCATGTGTTTTTTTTTTCATTTTTTTTGCCATTCTTAACTGGTTTTTCTTCCCCCCTCTGCCAGGGATGAGTTCGAGCCGCCGGCGTCTTGTTGAAAATGGGGAAAATTGCACTTTATATATGGTCCATAAAAGTTAATAAGTAACCGCAGTCGGAGTAGCAAGTGCCAGTCACGAAAAAGTTACGTTTTTTTTCTCTCATTCGCTTCGAATTGTAATGAATCGATGGCAAGTTGTGTTTGTGGGTACTCATTCGATTCGATATTCACGCGTGAGACACGCGATTTGGTCCAAGAAAATGTTCAATAAATGTAATGGTTAAGCAGGTTTCAAGTTAATTTTTAATACCACGTTTAATCGCTTACTAAAACCTAAAATAAATTCAATTTTTCTCAAAAATTAATAAGTAAAAAAAAAACTTTTATGACATTTTTGGTCAAAAATAAAATTTAATTGTTATCAGGTTTAAATTAAATTTTAATACAACGTTTAATCGTTTACTAAAACCTAAACCAAATTCAATTTTCCTCAAAAACTAAAAAGTTTAGAAAAAAAAAAAACTTTCATGACAACATTTTCGGCAAAAGATGAAAGTTCTCGATTTGTTTTACTCTCACCGTGGCGAAACATTAAAGGCAATTACAGTGGGACCCCCGCCCCAAAGTTCGACGCTAATTTTGGTCACGTGTGACACACACACAGCACAAAAAATAAAAATCACAAAAATGATTCTTCAACGTAATGTGTGCTAAAAAAAAGAAGGGAAAAATTCTCCCCTTTTGGCAAGCGCGAAAATCAACACAATTAAATGCAAAAAAAAAGAGAAAAAAAAGAAAGAAAGAAACCAAAAAGAACATAAATACAAAGGGAAGCCAGCAAAGAAGTTGCATCGAAAGGTAAACAAACTGAAGAAATGATTTGGCGGCAAGCCAGAAATTAACACAAAATATCCCAAGAAAACCGAGGAAAGGCGACAAAATGCAATCGCATATTAAAGGGAATATGGCGACTATATCTTCAACTCGATTTGCATGTAACAAAAGAAGGAAAGGGAGTGAAAATGCATAAGGAAAGTAAATATTTGTTCTTTATAAACGAAGCGAAAATTGATTTTGGCAGCGAAAAGTGACGATAAAAGTTGATGAAATACAAACTTTACAGCAAAGCTTGATTAGAAAATATCTCTAGGAAATTTAATTAAAAAGTTACAACTTACCCAATAAAAAAACGTTTTCCTCGCTCCAAATTAAGTCAACTGCAAAGAAAAAAGGCATACAATTAGTCAAAGATATTAACCGTTTTTTACAAAAAAATTAATTCAACTTTAAATCCCTTAAATTTGCAATCCCTGTTTAAGCCACAAGTTGCTGCCTTAAACCAATTTGCATATAAAAAGGTTAGCAACAAATGAACCAACAAAATGCATGGAGTAAATCATAATGAAAGAATCCCCAACCGAAACGGAACAAAACCAGAAGAGGAAGGAAAACAACAAACAAATAAATCTAAAGAATGCAGGGGCGTGGAAACAAGGGGGGCGCTTTCGGCTGTGGGGGGTGGTTAACCGTAGTGAGGTAAACATGATGTTGCAAGTGTTCAATAAGACAGCGGCGAAGGGGGCGTCGCGATGGGGGTGTGGCAGATTCTAGAGTGGATAGGTTGGATTATGGCTGCAAAAACTAACAAACCATAAAAATCCGCACATAAATTACAAGCCAGTGGCGGGCGGGAGGGGGGTTTGTAGGGTGTAAACCGGGAGAAAATATTGCATAAATGATTAATTTTCAATTATTTCGATATATTTTAAAATATTTGATTAATCGATATATTTATCGATGACTTACCATCTCTATTAAACTTTAAAATGTTTTTTAACCTTTAAAATGCTTACTAAAATTCCCAAATAAAATGGTTTCTTCTCTAAAGATTAGTTTTTAAATAATTTGTATATTCCAGAACTTGCACAAAATCGAATTGGATGGAATTTTCCCCAGTGTATCGATAGTCGAAGAAGCAGCAGCTGCGCCGACGATGGGCAACATACGCAAATGCAAGCAGCAGAAATTTATGAGCAGCCATTCGCAGGCTTCGCCGTGGATCCGCCAACGAAACTGCCACAAGTGGCCAAAAAGATAGAAGCGAATGGAGGGAGCGAATGAAACGGAGGGAGGAACGGAGGAGCAGCCAAGGAGGGTTTATATACTATATGTTTAAGACCCAGGCCAAGTGCAATGACAAAGGCAAATAAATTACAGCATCATTTGCAGGCAGAAGCAGCCGACAAAGTGGCGAAGGAAGCACTAGGAGCAGGACCAAGGAGCAGCTTAACTACCATAAATTGGCCAACTACAATAAAAAAAAAAGAAGTGAAGAGAAGAGAGCGAACAGCCAAAGGAGGAGAAGCCCAAGCCTCAATCAATGGCGAAATAATTACAAGCGTTACTTTCTTTAGACTGTCTCCTCGTTTCTTCGCTTTTCTCCAGTTCAACCTTCTCCTTCCTTGAGCATTAATCAATGGTAATTGCATGCAGCCCGAAAATAATCGAAAAAGGAGGCGATGGAAAAGGATTATCGATTTTCGATTTTTTTGGAATTTTTTTTTTTTGGAATTATTATTTAAATATTCTATTTTAAAAGATAACAGGAATGAAATATTTCTGTAATAATTTGTTTTATTTTCTGTTCTTGAACTTTTTTCATCCTTTCATCAGCAGTTACAAATTATGAATCAGTTGGGAGACTCCATCTGAAATTTCTTCTCTTTTTTTTGTGTTTTTTTCTCCTTTGCTCTTGCAACAATACAAACAGAAATTATATTATTTCTCTACGTTTTTTTTTTTGTAATTGAGCCCCGCATTGTTGGAATGATTGTTGGGAACGGGTTCGCGCTCTTGTCTCGGGGACTTTATGATGTTTTATTGCTTCTTCTTCTTTGCCAACTACCGCCACTTCAGATTCGTTTTCTTGTTGGGCCTTAAAATGGTAAAGTCCTTCTCATTACTATAAGATTTATTACAGTTTTTGAATGATTTTTAACAATTTAAAAATATTTAATTTAAGATTTTATTGTAAACTTAAAAAAAAAAAAAAATTGTAAATTTTTTTAAATTAAAAAAGTTTGTAGAATACTTTTTTAAATTTCAATAAAACTCCCAATAAAAGTTGTTCGAATTTTTTTATAATTTTAATAAATGATCTATGGCTTTATAAATTCATATTATGTCGCGCACTGTACTAGGTACACTCCCAAAAGTCATCTTGTCGGCAAAAGTCTTTGGCTTGGAAAAAAGCATTTTCAAGTGCTTTTTTCGCATTTGCCGCTTGACTGATGCTTCGTTGTTGTTGTTGTGGAAATAGTTGTTGCAGTTGTTGTTGTTGTTGAAAAATTTCGTTGCAATTTTGTTGGTGTTTTGACTGTGTTGTCGTACATGTTGGCTGATATTGTTGTTTATGTTTCGGCTTGTTTAGTTATGTTTTCTCTTCACATTTTTTGTATGCTTTTTTCTCTTTCGTGTAATATTACGTATACGTCTAGTGCAACTATTGTTGTTTTAATTGGCCCATGTTGAATGTGGCTTTTCGTGTTATTTTTACAGTTTTTATTGCAATTGTTGTTGCGTCGCTGCTGTTGTTGTTGTCCTGCTCAAATTGCAGGCACATTCGTCTGGCGATTATTAACTTGCAGATTGCACATTTTACAGTCAATTTGGTGCGCAAATCGAGTTTGTGTTTTTTGCTCCCTTTTTTCGGTTTCACCCCTTCTCCATTTTCATTCTTCCATTGCCAACTTCTTGCTCTGTTTCCCCTCTGCACCTTATGTGCAATTTCTTTCGTTACAGTAAAAATTGGATTTTCTATAGCAGATAGGCTCAAAATACCAGGTTATATTAAAAAAAAATTTTTTTTGACAAAATACAAAAAAATCATCCAATGAAAACACAATCGATAACATTGATAACATCCATCAATCCATAAAATATTTGTAAATTTTATTTTTAAGAAATTTTTATTTAATAAATAAAAAATTAAAAAAAGTTTACTTTTATACAATCAATGAAAACACAATCGATAATATTGATAACATCCACCAATCAATAAATTATTTATAATAATTTTTATTTTTAAGAAACTATTTTTTCTTATTTAACTTAGTTTGAAAAATAACCAAAGTAACTGAAACAGATCGATTAATTAGCATTGATAACTCGGGTATTTATTTATTACATGTGTTTTTCTATTACGTTCCACTTAAGAGGGACTCCACTGTAAAATCCAAAAGACCCGCCGACACAAACAAGCCAACAAATCTCCCATAATAATAATTGATAAACACTCGACAGGTTCATGAACCCCTCACACGCACACACAAGTACAAGTACAACCAAAAAAAAAAGGTAAATAAAAAATGTAAGAGAAGTAGAGACTATGGAGATAGGGCAAGAAACTTCATCGTTTAGTCATTTTTGCTGAATTTCTTATAATTATTTTTAGCTTTAGTTCTTTTCTGCCTCCATTCGTGAGTCACGTGGCGGGGGAAATCCCCTCCCTTGCCCTCCTGCCAAATGGTCTTTTAATTGTTTTTGCAAAAAATAGAGAGCATAATGCAAAAAAAAACTGAGCTGACTATTAAAGTAATTATGGAAAGTTGATGATTTTTACGCATTCAACGGGTAAATTGATTTTGATAGTTTATTTTTGCTGTTCAACTGAAAGTTTGTGTGGTTTTTTGTCAGTTTGGAAAAAACAGCAGAAACTATGATAAATTTAATATAATTCTATTTACCAAAGTGTTTTTCCTATTTTTGTAATAAATTATATTTAATGAGGTGTTTTTACACATTTGATTTAGTTATCATTTCAATACTCTTTGTATTTCTATTAATTGAATGAATTAAAGATGATATGCAAAAATGGAAGACAATCTATCACAGATATATGTACCTACATATATATTACTTTCTGCGCTGTGTGGGAATTTTTTGTTGTTTAGCCCCTTGGAACGAACCCCCTTTCCCAGTAAACTGGTCATGGGCCATAGCAAATCGGTTTTAAAATGCAATAAAGCGTGATTTTCCAAACTGAAGCGTAACGAGCAACGAACGAGCAGCAACAAAGGCACATAGATCTAGTTATATACATATATTTGAATATACCAACATATAGGTACATTGCAAAATAAACACCTGAAGCGAGACAGATAGAGCAACAACACACAATTCGTAGGGCCAAAACGTAATCTCTTTTGTAGCCCCGAGGGTCGAAAAGGGGTTAACTTGGGTGGGGGGGTTGGTGCTTGAAACGAAAGTGAACCCAAACCCCATATCATCTCAACTAAGCCGAACCCAACTAACCCACAAAATCAAGGTGATTTCGCTCGCTCGAATGCAGCAGAACAAAACAAGAGTGGGGAGAAAAAAAAAAGAGAAAATGCAGATGGAAAATGTATCCAAATTCAAGTGGAAACTGCGCGGAAACGTTAATCGAAATAGTTGCCAAATAAAATATGCATATGAAAAGCAATCCACAATCAATTATCGTTAAGCACTTATGAAATGCACCATCAAACACATAATCGCCCAATAAATTGATAAGATTAATGATGGCCAACAAGACACAATCAGTGTAAACGATTAAGCAATCAATCAGATAAAAAATGCGATTTTCATTGAACTTCTTTATCAGTGAATATGTTTCAATTGTGTTACGAATTTATACGTGATTAATAATAAGAAATATTAACCAAGTATTTTAAGTGAAACTATCGAGAATATCGATAAGTAGTTCGATAATCTCGATAAGTTTATGTTGGTCTGATTAAATTATCTCCAAAACTAAGTTATATGCAATAAAACTAATTTAATTAATTAATTTCACCAAAGTATCAACGAAAATCAATAAATTTTAATCAATCGATAATTGATAGGCACAGCGATAATTTCGATTTCTTAGAAATCAATGAAGTTAGATATATAAGCTCAAAAGGCGATAAAGAAACAGCGTTAATCAATCAATTTTCGATAAAGTAATACTTAAGGCTATCTAGATAAAGTATATACTAGTTTGAGTTGTGGATTCACTAAAAGAAGGGGAAAAACTTCGCTTAACAGATGGAAAAACAAAGAAACAGAACAAATTACACTGTTTCCACGAAACTTTTCCGGTGGCCAAGCAACTTTTCCGCAAAACAAATTCGATATTTCCAGTTGAGGTCCAGCGATTTGCCAGTTCACGCATTTCGAATTCTCTTTCAGATGACAATAAGCAGATTCAGATACGAAATGCGGAGATACATTTGCAAGAGTTTCGCCGCCAGCTTATCATGGGGTAATGCTGGGGGGTGCTGTATAAAGTGGGCGTGGCGGTTTATGGGAGTGAGTGGGTGGCTTGGTTGGGTGGCACAAAGGGAATGCTTATCGGGCTTATCATGCGTAAATGATAAATGGAATTGAACCAAACATTTTTCGGTACTCTGTTTTTGGTGCGCTGCCTTTTTTCTCGGGTTTATTTCTCGGTTTTCGGTTTTGGTTTCGGTTTGTGGGTTTTATTTTGGATTTTTCTCCCCGCTTATCGCATCGTTTGCATTGTCAAATCTCCAAAACGAAAAGACGACAAACAATTGCAACATTGAAAAATGTTAAATTAAATAAATAACTAGGTGGAGAGGTGGTTTTTGGGATGCCCGGTTGGGCAATTCCCAAATGGAAGATTTGTGTCACCGTGTTGGGCAGTAAATCTTCTACTTTGCTATCTTTTCAGTTGAATTTTAGACTGATACAGTAGCTTTAAGATTGTTTTATGCGAAAAAATAAATACTTGTATATTTAATTTTTTTTTCTTTTGTTTTATTTTATTTTTATTTTTTTTATTTATTTTTTCTTTATATTTTTTATTTTTTATTTCTTTTTATTTTTATTTTTTTTTAGTTGCTTACGTATACAATATCATCAAGTATAAATGTCCTATTTTAATTTTTAATGTATAGCCAACTAGTATTGGTATTATTTAATAGTTCTTTAGATTATCGATTCTTCTCAAAAAATGTATTGGTTGATTAATATCTACTATACCATTTCAAGTCACATTACTTATCCTCTACTTATCAACCCCCCTTATATTATTGAAGAGAATTCCGTTTGGTCGATAGTCGATACTATCCGTTTGACATTTAACTTAATATTTTGCCCCTTTGCTCATCCGAGTAAGTGGTGACCTCCTGAAAATGTGTCGTGTTTGTCACCCCGTCCCCCTGAACTTTGTCCCTTTCCCCCAGCTGTCTGTCTCTGTCTGCTTGTCAGCTGTCTTGGCTTTCGCTTTTGCAGCCACTGCACTCGATTCTCATAATTTGCATTGACCTACACTTGTCTGCAGATTGACATTTGCCATCAGCTGTTGGACATCCCGCCGGAGGAGGGGAAGGGAAGGGGTTGCCATGGATCCCTTACCCATTCAAGAGAAAGGGATTCCGAGTCCATATTGCTCCCCCAATATCTTTTTCTCTGCCTTTGACACGAGACAAAGCAGCCATGGAGTCGAGTAGTTACATGAAACAATGCACATGTCACATTTGCACTGGGAAAAACGGGAAGGTAACATTTACCATAATATTTATATATATATTATAGGATACAAAATAATGGAATTTTTGTAAACAATTTTATTTTTTAAACTAATAAATATATAATTGTATAGGATTTAAAAAAAATTCTTATTTTCAAGCAACTATTGTAAAAAAAATATTTTTTTTTTAAATACAAAAAATCGAATATTATTATAAATTATTTTTAAACTGTAAAATATATAATATTATAAAAAAAAACAACAACTTAAACAACGAATTGTTATAATAAATATTATTATTAAACATTCAAATATTTTAAAAACCTCTTGATAAAAAAAAAAAAATATTCTTTGGAAATTTTCATTTACTTATTTTCTCTTGCTTGCTAGTGTTTTTTCCTGTGCATTGACCACTTTACCCCGCTCCCCGAGACATCCCCCCATTTCTTTTCCCCTGCGGCTGGCATCTCATGCAATTGCACATTTCCCTCATTTTTCCCGATGTTGTTGTGGCTGTTGTCATGTTATATAGCACACAATTTACTGGCTCAACTGTTTCAACTTCAATTACAGTTGGATGTTATGAGTTTGGAGACCCGGTTCTGCGGAAAAGGGGTTCATGTCGGTGCCTTCCACTCGTTGCGGTTATGTTTCATTTCGTTTCAACAAACAGAATGTTTGTTTGCAAAAAGAAAATGCATAAAACCAAAAATATGTTCCTGGCTGCTCCTTCGCCGACTGAAATCCCTTTATCCATTTTAAAAACCTCGCTGTGAAAATCGGGAATTTATAAAAGGGGCCAGAGGCATTTGCGACATTCAAGGTATTTCATATTTTCACGGAATATTCCTAATAACCCGGCTGAAAAATTGTCGGTATTTATTAAGGTATTTTCCAAGTGCAACAAATATTTTTTCAAGGAATTTAGGACCAAGGTAATTGAATATCGAATGGCTAAAATATTTCCTAACATTTTCAGGTTTAAATTGGAAATGAAAATGCTTGAATTACAATAAAAATAATCATATTCAATTATTATAAATATCAAAATAAATTAAATAATTAAAGTGAAACCATAAAGTATCAGTGATTAAAATATTCCCATGCAAATGAAATTAAATTACTAATTTGGCATACATTAAATAAATTCTGATTTCTGATAAACCTTTAATGCCCCGCAGCACTCATCACGCTTCTCTATTTGCGTGATATTTGAAATAAATTAGCATAATAAAATTGCGTAATTAAATGGGGTAAATAAAACGTACAATAAATTAAATACCTTCCTATTTACTAAGCATTTGTTTTATGAAGTACACAGAAAAAAAACCGTTTTGAAATAGGATCAATTCAACTTTATGTCATATCAATAAAAAGCCAGCACATATCAATTTGATATTTTTTAAATTTTTGTTTCTGTGTACGCTTCACACTTTCACTAAATTAGCTTAGTAAAATGTAGATAAATTCCAGGGATTTAAGGCAATTAAATTGATTGATTTCCACAACTCCTTTAAAGCTTCCTTCACATTTCATCACCTGAACTTGGCTTCCTCTCATTTTTTAGGCCCACTCCCTTGTGAAACAGGTAAAACCTGGAGACCGACAGCACTTGGCTGCGTTGGCAGTGCGAAAACATGTTAATTTGTGGGCTACAAAATGCAACCGATGATTGCTCGAGCATTTATTCGGTGCGTGTGTGGGCCCAATCTCAATTGATTGGGTTAATTGGCGGGGTTAAGAGGGGGCCGACAAGGCCATCTGAAGTGCCGCCGGTGACGATTTGAGCCCGTTTCGATTCCCAGGGGACTTTGCTTCCTACTTTCTAACCCCGCAAACCTCTGATTATGCAACACTCACTTCGCACACGGGTTTTATTTGCCATATATCATGGATATATCATCATTTTATCCGCTATTGTTGTGTTGACTTTGTTGCTGGTCTTCCGCAACAATTCATTTTGCCTCCCCCCAGTTTGATTGAATCATGTCGCGGGGATTTTAATGCAATTTTCCCCATACCAAGACCCATTTAATTGGAATTCCAATTTGGTAGCTGCAGAGGAAAATAAAATAAAACACACCATCCGCAGCCGCGATAAAATTGTTTTTCATCTCATTATTGCAAGTGGTCAAAGTAATTCATAACACACACACACACACACGGGAAAAGCTACTGGTTTGTTTATCCGCCAGCTTTTCACACGCCACGCGAATAATAATTTATTATTTCGATTAATCGAAGGTTTAACCACGCCGCAGATTTAGGGTTAGCCAAATTAATTAAAGAAATTCAAAGGATTTTTGCATTTATTGTAGTATTTTTACACATTTTTTTCTTCAGTGCATCAGCACTTAATCATCAAACTGTATGTTAATGGGTCTGAATTGAATTATCTTTAACTGTATTAAATACTCCTATCATTGATTTAATTCTTTAAATTATTTAATATTTTCAGTAAAACCGTTTCTCATTAAAAAATATATATAAATTGTGTTTATACACCGAAAGGAAATGATCATAGTAACTAAACTATTAAAAAATGAATTTTAATTTTTTAAATTAATTAATTAATTTTTTTTAATGTAGAAATATTTCAGATAGACTCGAGGAATCTCTCAATTTATCCCGAATTCCTGAGCCTGCATCTAAAATGAATCTAAAGTGGAGAAAATCTGCGAAAGCATTCCGCTCAGACAACCCTTCTTTCAACTCACTTTCCTCTCCTTTCTCTATTTTTTTTTGTTCTACTCGACAATTCTTATCCAACATCTTCAGCCATTTTTACCCAGCCCAAATTCTAACCCACTCGCATTGCAGGAAAATGTGCGGAAAGCAGAGTCAATTTGCTGACTTACATAAAAAGTGCATATGCAACCATCATGGGCCACCCGGCTTTTCCCCTTTTCCGCTTTTCCCCCGGAAAAAGCCCAGGAAGTGCAATTTCCATATGGGGCGCTAGCTGAAAATGTACAACACTTTGCTTGGGATAAGTCTGTCTGTCCAGCTGACGAAAAAAGGGAAAATGAAAACAAAAAACGAGCCCCGAAAATACTTGCAAATGCTCCAAATCTCGGTGCGAAGGGAACAGGAGGTGGCAGTTATATCCTGGCATCCGCATCCTGGCGATGCCTCCTGGGAATTACCTTGGTTATTGTTTCAACATTTTTATCTGCCCGCCCTCGACAGCAGGAGAAACTAAAGAGGGAACAGGTGAAGTGATACAAAAACACAACACAAAATGCGGGGGGACTACTAGGGGCTTAGGACCCAAAAAAAAAGATAACCAAAATATGGAAGAGGGGTGCATTACATATGCCACGAGTGCGTTTGGGCATAAATCCCAATTTAATCCATCCGGCTTTTAGTTTTGTACATTTTTCTATCTCTGCTTTTTTTCCGAGTCTCCCCCCTTTGCTCTTAATATTGTATCCCCTTTTTTATTTTGGTTTCAGTGTTTTGCTTTAAAAGTCGAAGGACTAAAAATCCATTTACGGCTTTGTTTCTCCTTAAATCGTTGTGAATTTTGGCAGAGCTCTTTATAACACTTCCATAAACTATTGTGTAAAAGGTCTACTCATTAAATGGAAATCTGTTTAAAATATTTAATTTTAAAAATTAAAAAAAAAATTTTATAGAATCAAAATAAATTGTTGTTATGAAAATGATTATTATAACAGAATCACTCGTTCTGTTCTTAAACAAAAAAAAAATATCATGTTTATTGTAACTAAGTTATTTATATTCTGGTTAAAAAATTAGAGCACCTAAACTTCGTGGCTGTCAAGAGTGGTGAGAAACTCGCTGCAATGCCTTGTTTTTATTATATTTTGTTATGTTTTTTTGGCATCCTCTGGCCGGTTTGTAGCACTCCCCGATGAATCTGCCGAAAACTGTTGGCTGTGTTGTTCGCCTGTCCGAGCCAACATTTTCGTGTCTCATTTCTGTGTTTTATATTTCTACCTTTAAACGCCTGTTCTGGGTTCTGACTACATAGCTACCTGCCTACCTGCCGCCGAGCTGCGTTTGCGATTCAAAACAATAAAAGATAAGCCGGCCTAATCCCGTGGGGATTGCCCCCGAAATCTGCGTTCCGAAAGCCTGGCATTTCATTTCAGTTCAGTGCTTCCCTGCAGTCTGTGTTTTTATTGAAATAGAAACTTATCAGTTGGCCTCTGGAAACACAATCGTGGCACAGAAAGAACACACAAATGGCATTACATTGTGGAGGGGAAACTTTGATAGGCGCCAGGCGCGATCGCGATTGTCGAGCAACACAAACGATTGTGAATCACTCGGCGGCAACGAGTTCGACTCCGATATGCAATCAAGGTCAAAGGTTCAGCAAGCAGAGGCAAAGAGCAGTTCGTATAATCGACCATCTGATACCCCTTAAGGAGGTATACCTGTTATGAAGTATATATATATATGTTCATAATCATTAAATAATCCATTATCATTAAAAAAATTTTTTTTTTATTTAATGGCGCGATTAAAACCAGAACTACTTTAAAAATGGAAAAGAAAATGTCGAAACAAGCTCTAAATATTTACGACTGTCATTCGAAAGGGAATGTGACTAAGCTGTGACCTCTCTTTCTTCTCCACACTTCTTTCTCTTTCACCAACTTATGTAGTTTTGTAACCCATTCAACTTGTCACCCATTTTCGCTTATCAATTCCACTTTCAGTTTACATTTCCATTTTTCCAGCCCATGTGAATGCGATAAGCCTGCTGTCATCTCTTTCTTTCACTAAATGGCCATCTCTTTCGCTTCTCAGACAGAAATTACATGTTTTTGTTTGAAAATAATAATTTTATATAAATAATTCAAATATCTTTAAGTAAACTACACCGAAAATACTGTAATATTAGATAAGAATTCTGTTTTTAGATCGAATAAAAAATATCATTGTTAAAAATATTGAAATATTTTTTTACATATTGAAATAAAATCTTTTAAAATATTTTAAACTACAATAAAATATATAAAATGATTTTTTTGGTTACCCTCGTTTTTTTGCAGTGCACCTAAGAAGCTTTTCAATTAGCTTTGGGCAAATAAAAACAACTGAAAACCAGGCAGCTCAACACATTGAAATGCATTTTCGACTTACGACAAAGTTGAAGTCAAAGTTTAGTTGAAGGCCAACTGCAGCTTAATTCTTCTTCGCCTTCTCCTTCTCTTCTTCTTGTTTTAGCCAAAGGGAAGCCCCACAAAATGCACTAAAAAGCAGGCACAACAAATGCAAAAAATATAGGTATATACCTACATACATATATACAATATTAAACAAAAAAGAAAGAAAACCCGCCTGTCGAGACACATTTTAGCAATAAAGGCAAACTGCAAAAGAAGTGGAAAAATACAAGAGAGACAACAACAATAAGACGGGCAGCAAATCACGGCAGAAAAAGAAGTCGAAGAAGCGCGAACCAGGTAATCAGCACCACCAAAATGGCACAGTGGGTCAAAAATAATGCAAGATAATATTACTGGTATGTGGAACATACAAAAAATCAAGAAACAAAATAAAAAAAAAACGTAACCCATAAATACATAAGTACAACCTCATAATTAATATAAGTGCACTTTCCGGCTGATTTGGAAAATTTAAAAAATTTTCACATTTTTTATAAGGGGTAGCATCACAAATTTTTGAAAAAAAAGTTATAGGGAATTTAACCTCGAGTTCAGAAAGGTATCACATTCCATGTTCAGACAATTAGTTTTGTTTTTATGGACAAAATACTGTTTTTTATTGGCGGAAAATGCTGATTTCGATTTTTGGCAAAAATTTGATTTTTCGTATAATTTGTTTTTGCTCTAAGTTTTGCAAAAATGGTCCGAAATTAAAACGGCGAACTGTTCTGAGCAGATAACAACCTAATAATTAATATAAGTGCACTTTCCGGCTGATTTGGAAAATTTAAAAACTTTTCAAATTTTTGAATTTTTTATTAGGGGTAGCATCACAACATTTTGAAAAAAATTTCAAAAAAATAAAATTTGTAACCTGAAATGCCAAGTTATAGGGAATTTAACCACGAGTTCAGAAAGGTATCCCATTCTATGTTCGGACAATTAGTTTTGTTTTTATGGACAAAATACTGTTTTTTTATTGTCGGAAAATAACGATTTCGATTTTGGTCAAAAATTTGATTTTGCTTAAAAATTGTGTTGCAAAACACAATTACAAAACAATGTATTACTTGTTGCATTTAATTTTAAACCACGATAACCAATTTCTAATTTTGCATTAAATTCTAGAGTTTTTGCCCACTGTGTCCACAGGAAGCCGGCAAGAAGAAGCATTGGAGGGAAAAAGCGAGCCAAACAAAAGGTAAAATTCAGTTGTGTGTCGAGCAGCTGCTGCTTTTCTGCTTTTCCCTTGCTTTTTGCTCTGCGATCGCGTTTACCTGGTGTCCCTTGTTTCACCTTCTACCTCTCACCTCTTCGTTACCTGTTTGCTGTTGAGGAAGGAAGGAAGAGGGAGGAGAGGGGAATGGGAAGGGAGGAAAACCTGGACAAGGGAGGGGAAGAGGCAATAAACCTGCTGCAACGACCCGAAAAATTTGCATCAGCGGCGGAAAAAGGGAAGGAAATGGAAAAGTAATGCATCGAAATTCCCAGGCATTTATGAGCCATTTCCATTAAATTAAGAATTAAATATGCATGTGTGTCACTTGGACAAAGTGCCATAAAAATGCAGTAAAACTAATTTTCAATTTGAAATATCAGCTATAAATATGTTATATTATTGATAAACACTAAGAAAATGTTGTAATAATTTTTAAAACAATTTTAAAATGAAATTGTATAGACTTTATTTATTTTTTATGTAAGACTTTTAAGTGTAAAGCTTAAAAATTATAATGGAAAAACTACTTAAGTTTTTTTTTTTTAATATCTAATTTCATTTTGTCATCTATAAACTCAGATCCCATATTTAAGCAGCTTTAAGCCCGAATTTTTTGCAGTGTATAGGTGGCAAATGGATTATCTAAATGCGGGTGGGTGGCAGGTAACAACGGGTAACAACATAGAAATAATAATCCGGAAATTTCCGAGCGGCATTACCAAAACGGGAAAAAAGAAACCCAAAACCGAGCCAAATGGAAAACAAATGAAATGCAATCGAAAACAGAAATCGTAATTGTTGGTTCATATTTGTAGCCCCCTCCCCTTGAAACTGTCTAAAAACAGCAGTGAAAGTTCTCGGCAAACGTGTCGCAACATAACTAAACACGAAACATAAAACTTACCTCACTTCCAGTTGAAATGTAATTCCAATTAATTGCTCGTTGGGGCGAAATCCAATTCCATTTGATTCTTGAAATAAAAAACCAAAAAAACACTCAGAAACAACCGAAAAAAATTATGAACAAAAAGTTGTAAGAGGATTTTTCTGCACAATTTCACAATATTTACAATTGGTTTTGGTGTTTTGCTTTTAGTAACTCGTTTTTACTTGTCAATTCGTGATATTTATTGAAATTAGCTTTTTGATATTATAAATTGTATGTTATATTATTATTTTTTTATCTTATAATTTGTTTGTCTTTACTATATTAGAAAATACTGGGAATTTATACATTTATTCACTATTTTTGGGATGTGAGTATGGATATATGTAAATCATAAATTACAGGCCAAATTGTTGTAGCTTCATTCCCTTTTTATTTTATTTTATTTGTATAAATATGAAGTGTATTACACTTTTTTAGTGTTTTGACTTAAAAATTTGAATATTTTCTGATATTACGGTTGTTAAATCACTTTAATAACATTTGATTAGGCGATAATTGATTAATTTCATGTTGGTTACCCTATTTAAAGTGGAAATAATAGTATTTAAACTACTTTTATAGGCTTTAAATTTGATAATTTTTCAAAATCGTTTACTCAAATCACTTGTACTAGCGTTTTTACTTTGTTTTACTGTTTGTTCGCCCGTCGAAATTGGATGGTATCCAAAAACATAACAACAAACACCTGCAAACGCGCGCAACTTGCACAAACTTGTCGACATTTACCGTTGTTCTGCTGCTGCAGCTGCTGTTGCGCCTGCGCATGAAGAATGCAGATTCCACCTTTTTGTTTTCTATTTAGTTGCGCGTGCGTGCAACTTAAAACACAGAAAAAAAAAAACGAAAACAGAACTTTATGGAAAACCGAAAAACAACTCCGTTAAAAGAAACCGACGGATAACGAAAACAACAACAAAAGCGGAGCGAAAACGAAAAACGAACCGCACGATCGAAAAAGATACAACTGTATGCCCGTTTTGCGTAGACTTAAAAATGACCAAGGTACAAAATATCGATTTTTGTAGTTCGATAGTTAGTTTCGTACGAGTTAGCAATTGTCAGTGCTCGCTGCTTCCCTTTTTCGCCGCGTAGGCGCTACAAAATGTTAGATTCTAACAGAAATGTAAAGACAGGTTTTCTTACATTGGTAAACGTTGTCTTAACATTCTGTAAAGTTAATATAGATGCCATGTTACAGTTTATGCCAGTATTAAAAAATACTAAAGATATAAAAAAGTTGAAGTTGGTATTTCGATAGTATTTCTTACCAGTTAGCAATTGTCAGCGCTCACTGTTTCCTCTTTCCGCCACATTGGCGCTCACAAATGTTAAAATCGATCGATGACAAATAAATAGGGTGACCCGGCTAAGTTAGCCAAGACACCCACCGCACAAGGTGGCAACTCCACTGACTCAGCTGTTTGAAAACTTGAAAGTAAATAAAAATAAAATCTCGCTTACAACTCACTTCCCCGGGGGAAGTACACTCAATTTGCAGTCCAAATCTATGAGCCTGATTCAACTGCCCCTTCGCGCGTCCTTGAGGGGCATTTCCCGGCTACTCCACCCACTGCTGGCAGCACAAAGCAGACCAAATCCAATAGCTCCTCCAGCAAACAAGCGATTCTACGCCGGCAAGGGAATGGATATCAAGTACCTGAATCAAAAGGAGGCCATCGCCGTGGACCAGGAGCTCTTCAACGAGTACCAGTTCAGCGTGGACCAGCTGATGGAGCTGGCCGGCCTGAGTTGCGCCCACGCGGTGGCCAAGTGCTTTCCCGCGGAGAAGCACCCACGGATCCTCGTCTGCTGCGGCCCGGGGAACAACGGAGGCGATGGCCTGGTGGCCGCCCGTCACCTGTCCTTGATGGGCTACTCGCCCACCATCTACTACCCGAAGCCCACGCCGAATCGGCTGTACGAGAGCCTCAGCCACCAGTGCCAAATGATGGAGATCCCCAGCACCAAGGAGTGTCCATCGGTGGAGAGTGCCGCCTGCGGCTACGACCTCATCCTGGACGCCCTCTTTGGCTTCAGCTTCAAGCCGCCGGTGCGCGCGGATTTCGTGGCCGTCGTGGAGCTGCTGCAACGCACCAAACTGCCGATTGCCAGGTGCGAAGGGTGCAAGGTTCATTCGGAGATTAGGGGTTCTAGCAGCCACACCAGACCATTAATACAAGCTATATATGGGTTCTACCATTGATCCATTGATCCAAGCTTTATATGGGTTCTATCGAACGATTATTACCCTTAACCATTTCATAATTATTGAATTTAATGAGATTTTTGGGATATTTTTGAAATATTTAGATAAATATTAGAAGATATCTTGAAAATTTCTACTAAAAATGGGTTCTATTAAATATCATAACCCTTAACAATTTTATAATTATCGAATTTAATACGATTTTTAGGATATTCTTTAAATATTTAGAAATTTATTAGAAAATATCTTTTAAAAATGCCATGTTTTTCGAATATATTATTTGAATCAACTTTAGAGCATATTTCCCCTGTACTACTGACTGTCTGTCTTTATTTTTAAGAAAATTGCAAAACGTAGAACCACTTTCTAAATACTTTATATACCAATTTGTAATGAATTATGTAAAGAACCCTTGTCTTGATTTAAAATCAACTCCAATTTCTGGAACTTTTATCTTTACCCTTTTATCTACATACTATTCACTTGTTTGTACACTTTTCTTGTTCAAATTCCTCATAAATCCATCTTAAAAGTTTCGGAGAGGCTGCTATAGATATAATCTTATAATTTACTTACCCAAAACTGATGATTTATCCTCCTTGCAGCGTGGACATCCCAAGCGGCTGGGACGTGGATGGTCTGGTGAAGGAATGTAACTTCCAACCGACTCTGCTGATTTCACTGACTGCCCCGAAACTTTGTGCGCGTCTGTTCTGCGGAGAACATCACTACTTGGGCGGCAGATTCGTTCCACCAGCCCTTCAACGCAAGTACGAACTGAATCTGCCCGTGTATCCGGGCAACGAACAGTGCGTCAAGCTGGGATAAACTACTTTTTCCTGCACACTTTTGTCCATCTGAGATGGGTAGTTCATTTTAATAAGTGAATTTACAAAGGTGTAAGGTATACTTTTGACTGTAAAAGTGATTTGCTTATCAGAAAATATCAATAAAATATTTTTTATAATAAAAAAGATAATTTTCTACACAAAATGATGAAATGATTGCTTTCAGAAATTCACAAAATGAATGTTGACTTAAAAAAACTATTTATTTCATGAAAAAAAGGTTTTATAAACATTTAAAAAGCTTCTCTGGTGAAAATATGCCTTGTAAATTGTAGCAAATTTACATTTTTCCTTGGGTTTTATTTTATATATTACATATTATATAAAGACTACGATTAGAGGAGCCAAAAATACACCTTTGCCATTTAGAGTTACCTATTTGTACAAGCGATTGTAGTTCTTGCGCCTGCGATCCTCCTCGAAGTTGTTGTTCCTGGCCCACTCCTTGAGGTTGCCCTTGGAGCGCAGCATCGCCGACTTGGAGTCCACGTCGCGCAGCACGAACGGCGAGAACCCGGCCGTGTAGTCCTGATCCAGGGCGTTCGTCTTGGTCTTGGCCACGCGCGACGGCATCTGCCTGGGCATGGGTTGGTCCTCGAACAGGATGGGGTTCCGCGAGTGCTTGCCGCCCTGGAAGCGCGGCAGACTCTGGTTCTTGTACTTGTTGGTCAGCGGCCGTCGCGTGTTGATGTGTATCACCTGCCGGCCGTTCTCGTCCAGGCTCACGGCCACCCGTTTGAGCGTCTTGTTGCCACAGTTGGGGCAGAAGACCTTGGTCATGATGCTGGTGGTCTTGTAGCAGGCATAGCAGCGCAGTATGTAGGTGCGCAGCTGCTTGATGATCCGACCGTTCAGGGCAGCCAGGTGGAGATTGAGCTGCTTCAGAACGTTCTGCAGGGCGTAATCGGTGGTCATGCAGGCCACCGGAGGCACCTCATCCGTCTCCACCTTGCCCTCCAGCGCCTTCTTGGCCTTCTTGATGTTCGAGTGCGTGATCCAGCCATCGTCGCCCACCTCATCCTCGAGACTCTGGCTTTGGACGGGCTCTGATTCCTCCGATTCCACTTCGGCTGGGTGCGAGACTAGAAGCTCCGCGAGTTCCTGCTCCTCCTCGGCACTGGGTGCGCACTTGAGCTGCTCGAAAAGCTTGTCCAGCTCCTCCTGGCTGGGCTCCTCGCCGAGATCCTCTTGGTCTGGGATTGGCTGGCTGGGCAGGACTTCCTTGCCAGCCAGCTGAGCTTCAATGGCGGCTTTGACATTGTCAATGGCTTCGTCTGTGGATTCCTGCTGATCCTGCTCCTCCTCTGGGCCATCCTCCTCCTGGGAGTCCTCATCCTCCTCCTCGGAGTCGTCCTCCTCTTCCTCCTCTCCCTCGGGCATGTACCACCCAACCAGCCTCTTGTTGCTGGCGTCCTGCATTTCCTCGGGCTTCTCCTTGGAGGCGATGGTCTGAGCCATAATGGGCTCTGTGCGCAGGTGATCGGTGCCCACGGTGTCCGCCTCCAGCTCGTAGGTGAGCGAGATGACCTTTAAGTCGATCCCCGAGAGACTCGCGTAGTCACCCGTCCGCTTGGCGAACTCCACGCAGTGCTTGATGCTCTCGGGACGCGGCTCGCGCACCTGGAGGTCAAAGGGCAGCACGCAGAGGCGCCGGATCTGGCGCTTGTTGCGCACCTCGGCCACCACATCCGGCACGGTGAGCACCTGCTCCGCATATTCCTGGAGGAGATTGGTTTTTCAAGTTTAAAGGGGTTCTCTACGGAATCTGTGGGCAACTCACGTTCAGGGGCACGGCGTTGATGAACGCGGTGGTGTCCGCCACCAGGAACTTGATCTTTCCGCTCGTCTCGGCCATTTTCCGGGCGATTTTCACATGAAAAACAAAGCAGGCAGGAAAAAAACAATTCAGCACGTGTCGGAAATATTTTAGAGATGGCAATATCTTGCGATGTTTACGTTGATATCGATAGTAGGCGATAGTTCGATGACATTCTAAATATCATTGGATTAGGGTGGATATAATTTTCATATTTTATAACAATTTAAGAATTATTTCTTAAAAAGCTGGTCATAAACTTATAAATATTTTAATATGACAAGTTAGTTTTTTTTATTAACAAAAATGATGCAGGTAAAAATATACCCAAAACTCATGACCTATAATAATGTTCTGCTAAAGGCGGCCATTAAAAACCCAGTTTCTTATTAAAATTCATGGAAAATCTGTAACATTTTAGTAAACCCAGTATGCATTATTTACTTTAAAATCAAATTAGAAACAATATTTGTAGTTCTTGCTAACAATTTAAGATTTAAACATTTTTTTTATGATTTAAGTTTCGTAAAACTTTTCAAGAAATAACAGCTGATTGAAAATTAAGCAAGAACCATTTAGGGTCGTTCCCTGTGCTAAAATTTTATGTTGAATTTAAAAAAAAAAGTAGCAATTTAACATGTTAGGGAATACCCAGAACAACTCGAATAAGCGCCGAGTTAGTTTATTAAACATAAATGAAAATACGATTTTTTTGAAATCTTGTAATATATTGATTGCTTTTTTCTCATACAACATTTGATTTTATTATTGTACATTTATGAGGGAGGAAATAAAGCTCAAAACTACCACCCCAAAACTCATGACCTTTCGAATTTCAAAATATAAATACAAAACAAGCTCGTTTTCTAATTAGAAATTTAAACAATAAAAACATTTCCAATAAGTAAGACAAAATATGGCACTTTGAATAAGAATATATATAATATATCCAAATAAATTGTAATATGTTTCCTTAAAAAATAAAGGTCCCTTTCTGGAATACGATGAATCGATAACTCCACTCGTAGTAATCGATAACCAGTCACAGCCAAGTGCCACCTCCAGTTTTCAAGCCAAAAATGGCGAAGTTTTAAGTTTTTTTTCGTCCAGGTTGCAAGTGATTTTTTGAAGCGCTCGTAATTTTCCGGATCGCCGTGTTTTCCGGGCCAGCGAAAGAGCAAAACAGAGAGAAGCACCAAGGAGAACAGAATGTGGGGCCCTTGGCAGACGACCGCCGTCGCGGTGGCTCCGATGGGCATGGCCATGGGCATGGGCGCTCCCCCGCCGCAGCCCAATGTGCCGCCGCCGCTGCCCGACGCCCCGCCCCCTCCGCCGCCCGCGGACGGGTCCTCGGGAGCACCCGTTCAGCCAGGAGCAGCGGCCGCAGGAGCACCCGCCACCGATGGCAGCACGGCAGCCACCCCATCCACCGGCGCCGCCACTGCGGCCGCCTTCAACCCCTATAGCAGCGGACAGGCGGCGGCGGGGGGCGCGGGGGCCGGCAACCCCTATGAGCAGTACACGGCCGCCCAGTACGCGGCCATGACCCCGGAGCAGCAGTACGCGCTGCAGCACCACTGGCACCAGTGGCAGACCTACCAGGCGGAGTACGCCAAGTGGCATGCCCAGTACGGCGAGCAGGTGAGCGTGTAATCCCTATCTAATCAAGTCCTTTTGGCTGAAAAATTGTTATCTCATCCCCCTGCAGTACAAGCGGGAAATGGCCGCTGCTGCCGCCGTGGCCACGACCGGCGGTGTCCAGGGTGTTCCCGCACCCGTGGCAGCTGCTCCCGCGCAGGCTGCTCCTGTGGCTGCCGCTGCAGTTGCTCCGCCCGGTCCGCAGGCCTATCCCGTGGCCCAGAACTACTACCAGGCCGTGTCGGCTCCCTCGCCGGTGCCATCGACCACACCGAATCCCGGCATGGGTGGGCCACCGATGCCCGGGAAGATTATGGCCCAGCCGCAGATGTACAACCAGCCGCCGCCGCCGCCACCCCAGAAAGGTGGCTACAATCAGCAGAGCCAGAATCCCAATCAGAGCAATGACCACCAAGGCATGTGGTCGCAGAGTGGAGCTGCTCCATCCATGCAGCAGCCGCCGCCGACCAATAGATATGGCGGGCAAATGAACTACACTGGCAATGCTGGACCGGCGGACAACCAGGGCGGCGGCGGAGGTGGCTTTCCCAATCTCCAGCAGCCGCCGCCTTCGCTGCAGCGACCACCGCCTCAGCAGGAGAACCAGTGGGGCAGCCACAACCAACGCGGCGGCAACAACAATCGTCCTCCCTGGGATACCAGTGGACCGCCACCCGATAATTCGGGGCAACAAGGTCGCTGGGATGGACCACCGCCGCAGAATGATATGAACAATCGTTGGAATGGACCGCCACAGGGCAATAACAACAGCAACAACAACAACAATGATAACAATCGCCGCTGGGATGGGCCCTCAAATCAATCGCAGTCTGGCGGAGATCAGCAGCAGAACCGCTGGATGAGCGGACCACCACCTGGCAATCATAATCAGCAGCAGCAGCAAAATAGCTGGATGAGCGGACCACCGCCCAGTATGAATGACCAGCAGCAGGATAATCAGCAGCAGCAGCACCACCACCAAAACAATAACAACCAGCAGCAGCAGCAGAATTCCCGCCAGAATCGCTGGCAAGGCAACAACTCCGATATGGACGGACCACCGATGCGAAACAACAACAACAGCAAGCAGAACAGCTTCCAGAACAATCGCAAGAGCTGGGGGCAACCAGACGAGCGAGGAAGTGGAGATGTCAACCAGAATCAAAACCAAAACCAGAATTCAGCAATGCGAAACCAGAATCCATTTAACAAGAACTCTCAGTCGTCTGACTTTGACCAGGATGAGTCCTCTGGCAATGGCAACAACTTTGGCCAGCGCTCGGGCAGCTACCAGGGTAGCTATGGCAATAGCTATAATAACCAGGATCACGGCGGAAACGGTGGAGGATCTGGAGGCAACTATGGCAGCAACTTTGGAGGCAACCAAGGCAGAGGTGGCGGCGGAGGATCTGGGCCGGACAACTTTGGCAATACTAGCAATAGCTTCAATAACAACAATCGCCGCCAGAGCAATCGGTGGGATACCAATCGCAACCAAAATCAGAACCAAAATCAGGGATACTCCGATGAGAGAAGCGGCGGCGGTGGAGGAGGAGACAGCGATTCTGGTCCAGGAGGCTACAACCAAAATCGTGGCAATTTCAATCAGCGGAATGCGCCATACCAACACCAGTCGCAAATGCAGAATCAGAATCAAAAGCAGCAACCCAATCAGAACCGCGGCCAACAGCAGGCCCCCGACCTGGACGAGGCCAGCTTCGATCGCCTGTTCGACCAGTGGGAGCAGCAGTTCGAGGACTGGAAGCGGGCCAATGCCAATCATCCGGATCGCGACGAGTATCGCCGCTACGAGGAGGAGTTCGAGAAGCAGCGCCGTCGCATTGCCGAGCGCAGGGAGCAGATGCGTCGTCGTCGCCAGCAGCAAATGGGCGGCTCGTCGGGATCGAACTCGGCCACCGACCTACCGAAGGAAGCTGCAGCCGGCCCGTCGAAGCCCGAGGAGCAGGAGCAGGAGGAGGAGGAGCCAAATGAGGAGACATTCGGAGGTGCAGGCAATTATAGAGACCACGGACCTGGTCCGGGACGCAATTTCGGCGATGAGCAGGGACCTGGAGGACCAGGACGCAATTTCGGTGACGAGCAGGGACCTGGCGGACCAGGACGCAATTTCGGCGATGAGCAGGGACCTGGCGGACCAGGACGCAATTTCGGTGACCAGCAGGGACCTGGCGGACCACCCAACTTCGGGCAGAACAACCGACAATCCGGAAATTCTGGTCCTGGTCGATTTGGCAACGAGAATCGCGCCTTCGAAAGCGCTGGCGCTCCTGGCTTCCGGGGCAATCGCGGCCCGCCGCCACAGGGAATGCAGAACCAATACCAAACCGCCCAGCAAACCATCCAGGAGTCGCCAGTGGACAAACAGCCAGCCGGCCGAGGTGAGCAGTCCAAGGGAAACCAATCCAATCAGCCAGCAGCGGTCGGTAATAAGGCAATAACGCCAGCTCCACCAGTGGCGCCGCCGATTGCATCCCTACCGCCGCCGCCCGAGGTCCCGGGTCCACCACCTGTCGTGCCCGCTCCGCCGGTGGCTCCACCAGCGGTTCCCCCGATCTCCGGCAATCTCGGCAAGCGCCGGCAACCGGCTGTGCCTGCCACCACGCCCGCCAAGCAGGTCAAGGAGGAGGAGCCCATATTCACGATTTCCCTTGACGACGATGATGATACGGATGAGGAAGAGCTGCCGTCGGCAGACACGCCCATGGGCAGCATTTTCAAGAAGAGCGATGGGATCCCCGGTCTGGATTTGGTTGCCGATGGCAGTGGCAAGAATCCAGCCTCAGTCTTTGATGTGGGGCTGCAGGAGGATTCGGAGCAAACAAGCGGAGCGACTGCCACTGCCACTGCTGGAAAGCAGCAAGGTCCTACCAAGAACAAGGGCAATGAATCGCTGAGCAACGCCCTGAAGGACCCGAATTTCCTTAATAATCTCACCCAGGCGGTGGCCAATGTCCAGGAGCGCGAGCAGCGCGATCGCCAGCAGCAGCAGCAGCAGAGTTCGGAGAGTACCGAACAGGAAACGGGATCGGATGGACGTCCTCTGTCCTTCGCCGAGTGGCAGCGCAAGAAGAATGGCAGCAACGAGAACAAATCGCAGGATTCCCGCGATTCGATGAGTCCCAGTGAGAGTGAGAACCCCGAGAATAGAGGGCAGGCTCAAGGTCCGGGTGCCGGAGGTTCCAATCCTCGTTCTCGGAACAATGCCGGCGGACCTGGCGGACCAGGTCCAAACGATGGACCATCACGATTCGATAACTTTGGACCGAATCAAGTGGCTGGCAACAACTTCATTGACTTTGATGGCCCGAATGGCCCCGGCGGCTTTGGTCCACCTGGCAGGAACTTTGGACCCAACGGTCCAGGTCCAGGTCCACGTGGACCCCACTTTGGTCCGAACTTTGGACCCGGAGGACCTGGGCCTGGCCACTTTGGACCCAATGGTCCGGGAGGACCGCATTTTGGCCCCGGCCCCGGACCGAACTTCCGAAACAATGGCCCCAACTTTGGCCCGAACTTTGGGCCAAACTTTGGTCCGAACTTCGGACCAGGTGGTCCAGGTCCGCGTAACTTTGGACCTCGTGGACATGGCATGCCCTACGGCGGACCGCGACGCGATGACTTTGGTGGCCCACCGTTTGGCGGTCCAGGTGGTCCCAACTTCGGACCCGGAGGACCAGGACCAGGACCCAATCAGCGGGGATTCAACGGGGGCCCCGGTGGACCAGGACCAAACAGTGATAATCCCTTCCGCCGGCAGGGTGGCGGACTACCAGGTCCCGGCGGATTCGGAGACGATGACCTTGGCGCTGGGCCACCAAGGGGACCCAGGAATTTCCCCAACCGCAACAGCTTCGGGAATCCAGGAGGGCCGAACAACAACAACCGGAACAAGAACTGGAATGACGGGTATGTGTCCTCAATCCGTTTCTAAGTTTTTAAACCTTGATTAACTCTTTTTTCAATACGCATAAATTAAATATTATACCTATATAATATATAGAACGTTATATATCTTGACAAAAATGGGGGAAAGGGGGAGGAAGAAGTCTTTCCCCCTTTGAACTCTTTTGAAATCCAATATCAATTGTCTGATTGTCTGACGAAGATAGGGCAGCATTATCTCCCCAAGATTTCCCTGCTGGTTGAGTCTAATCTGCAAAAGTCTATATATTAGCACTGTGAAATTCAATTAGGGCTGCATGATTACACGAACCTATTCAAAAAGGTTCCGTAGTATCTTAAGTACAGATGTTATACTGCACACATGTGATGAGAGGAAACCCAACATATTTTTGATCAGAACAAAGTATGTTTGTATGTCCGAGTTTACTACAGATGGAGTTCTTATAACCAAACTTGTGAATATATAATATTATCTCAATCATATCCGTGAAATTCCGTTTCAAAATTGAAATCCAAATCTCTGCAAGATGTTTTCAGAGTTAAATTCCGTTTCAGCTCAATCTCTCCGCCCTTTCCCACACTTTGTCCCTTTTTCACTTTCTCTATCTGTATTGATATCATCCAATTTTTATGTAGTTAACTTGCGCAGGCCTTTTTCTAGTTATCGTTAATGCTGGAATTTCGATTCCAACCCCGTTTTTTCTTCTTCTCTTCTACTTCTATGCAATACTGATAAATACTGAACCAAAAAAACCATATAATTTAAATAATGTTACGAAAAAAAAAAAACCAACACAAAAACGAATATGTAATCGCTATTGATGGTATTGATGGTTTGGCGATGCCCCCGATACATATATATGTCTCTATATACCCAACGATCTCTGTGTCTGAACCCATTGTCTGAGCAGCAAGAAAAGGGGGCGGTAAAAACCTCCGGCAAGAGCAGCAGCAGCAGCAGCGCAGGAACTGAGCTCTGGCACTCTCGAATCCGGGATCTGATTGGAAGACAGATTTTTTGGGGGTTCGGCTATCGAATGGCCAGTTCATAGCCCCCCCTCAAAATGTTATCTACAAATCTGTCATCAGATCGCAGAGTCCAGAAGCCAGAAGACAAAGACCTACACACTTAGAACTTAAGAAGCATACACAACACACACACACACATCTGCCAGAGCCACAGAAAACGAATATGATATTGATGAAACACAAACATGTACTGGAACTTACATGCTGCTCGAAATTTAAAACGTTTTTTTCCTCTTTCTTTCTTATTTTGTTTTGAAAGTATACATGAAAATAGCCAAGTTTATCATAACTTTGTTGCTAAGTTTTGTTCGTTTTAAATTTGACGCGAATTAATGATTTTCCCAGTTAAAATTCCTTGATTTTGAACGCAACCATTATATCTCGTTTAGTGGAAAATGTAATTCTTTTATAGCGCGGAGTTATATAAGTCGTATATGTTAAATATATACCCAACTATGGAATTAATATCAATAAAGGAAGATAAACCAAAAGTAATGCTATTGGGTACTGATTTTTTAGTAACTGTCCGTCTGTAAATTAATCATTATATCACAAATCTATCTTAAATATTTCCGATCGCTAAACAATGGTTCTGGTTAATCTTTAAATATTATGAATAATTTATAATAATAATTTATAAGACGCCTTGAGGACTCAGACTGAATATCTGCTCTAAAAAAAAATACTGAAAATACTGGAAAATACTGATATCCTACTATTGGTTTTTTTAAGAAACCAATGAGAACATCTATAAATTGAGAAATTCGCTTGATGAGGTTTTTATTTACTATATATAAAACTGTAATTCGTCTGCTTCTGATTTGTCCGTTTATAATTTTCCGATTTTAAAGTAATATCATACAGTAATATTCCTAACTGTAATATCTTGGAAAATTGATTGCTTGAAAACTTAGGGATAGACAACTTGAAAGCAAACTTATCGTCCGATAAAAGAATATCCATAAACAGCTCTTAAAGAAAACTATTTTGTCTGATAAAAAGTATTCACTTTGATATATGATGATATGATATATGTCTGTGGTCCGTTGTCATTCTAAAACCATTTTAAAAATTAATTTTGTAAGCAATTTCCGATTTAATACGTTGTCCGCTTGTTAATTAAATTTTCTGATTACCCAAAAAAGGCCAAAATATTTCGAATACTTTTTACAAAACATACATATATGACTGCCCTAGAGAAGCTATTTATAAGCAATGCAATTTTGCCTATTCTAAGTTTAGGGCCAAACTATATACGTATCTATATATGCTCGTCTGCAATTTTTGGGCAGCGGGACACGTAGATTGTGCACACCCGCCCCTTTGTCCCCTGCCACGCCCCCTTTCTTAAGTCACAAATAAACAAAAAAAAAACAAACAAACTATTTTAGTAAATTTCAACCCAAGTAAAAGTTCAAGTGTTTTTCTTTTGGTTTTTAAACATTGAAAACCTCTAAAACAAAACTAAAAACTATAAAACAAAAAAAAAATCGAAAATATATTTAAAATAAATGAAAAACAATCCACAAAATCGAAAATCAACAAACGTAACGAAACAATTGTATACTAAAATCGCCAAATGGTGTGTTCCACCCACCACCTTCACCCACAACAACAACAAAAATCGAAACAACCAAAGGCCGGAGCAACAACAGCCGCAATTCCCCAACAACAACCAGAACAACCAGAACAGCCACCCGAATGAGCCCATCTATCGACCGATGAAGGTATTCGACTATTCCAATAACCCAACTGCCGCCAAGGTGATCGATTATGGCCACAAGTCGGGCGATGGCAACCCCTTCGATGGGCCTTCCGGTGGAAGCGCGGTTCCCGCCGATAGAATGCCGGATTTTAGACCCATGAAGACCTTCGAGTATGGCCACTCCTCGAACCGCATGGGAATGCCACCACCAATGGGAATGGGAGGAGGAGGAGGAGGAGGAGGAGGTGGTGGTCCCAATCAAGGAATGACAGGAGGCCCAGGAGGATCAGGAGGACCGGGAGCTCCTAATAGCAAGCGAAGGAATAGGAAAAAGAAACAGCAACAAAGGGAGGAGCGATTGCAGTTCCATCAAAACCGACAGTTGCAATCGATTCCGGTTGACGAGTGCAGCTCCGCGA
Source organism: Drosophila mimetica (assembly GCA_037075245.1). Lineage (NCBI taxonomy): Eukaryota > Metazoa > Arthropoda > Insecta > Diptera > Drosophilidae > Drosophila > Drosophila mimetica. The sequence continues at coordinate 18,861,242 of JBAMCH010000005.1, read as the reverse complement.
ATCCCGAACAGGATGAGGTGAGTGTTCAGACGCGTGAAAGCCTCCCCTAATGGTCTCTAATCCTGCCTACGATTCTCCCAGCAGCTGCCGCAGCAACAGGAACAAGATGGGTTCCAGGATGATGAGCAGGGCGATGATGAGTTCCCAACCAATGAAACCAATGATCTCGAGGATATTTCCGATGGAGAGGAGTAAGTTGAATGCCCCTCAAGCTGGATGAAATGCCGCTGCATCGTTTACAATCAGCTTTTCCTCGCTGAATAACTAAACACATTGTTTTCTCTTTGATTCATTTTCACTTAGTAATCTAACGCCACTGGATTGCGATGATGACAACGAAGAACTGCCGCCACCGCCATCGATGAGCCGCTGGAATCAGGAGCAGTTCAATCAAAATCCGTTCAATGTGTTTCCCGCCAGACAAGGTGGGATGGAAGCATCATCGGCTCCGCCGCCGCCAACCATGTCCCTTTTCCCCTCGGCCGCCAATGCCAATGAGAAAGTTTCCAATCCGGTGACGGCTCCGCATCTCGAGATGTCCGTGCCGACCAACGAGAATCGCAACACCATCTCGGTGGACGAGGTGCTCCTGAATCCCGGTCGCCAGACCCGTCCCAAGCGCATCTGCATCATCTTGCGCGGTCCACCTGGCTGCGGCAAGTCGCATGTGGCGCGTCTCATCAAGGAGAAGGAGCTGGAAATGGGCGGTGCAAATCCGCGCATTCTCAGCATCGATGACTACTTCATCATCGAGAACGACTATGTGGAGAAGTGTCCCAAGACGGGCAAGAAGGTGAGTGAGATGATTGATTGATATTATGGAATATTTGATTGATTCCTTGACTGCTTTGCTTGCAGATACCCAAGAAGGAGATACTGTACGAGTACGATGACAGCATGGAGGAGACCTACATGCAATATCTAATCAAGTCGTTCAAGAAGACGCTCAGTGATAATCTGTACGATTTTATAATTGTGGACTGCAACAACAACTCGCTGCGCACACTGAATGAATTTTATTGTCACGCCAAGGACTCGAACTTTGTGGTGGGTCAAGAAATCGATACTATTTGTAGGGATATTATATATATATGCGCTTCTCTTGCATTACAGCCCTACATAGTGGATCTGCACTGCGATCTGGAGACGTGCCTGGGTAGAAATTCACACCAGCGCACCGAAAACGAGATCCGCGTGGTGCTGGACAACTGGTGCCCCACACCGCTGCAGTACATAAAGCTGGACGTGAGCACGCTTCTCGAGAACGTCGTCGAGATGGAAGATGTTGAGGATATGGCCACGGTAACTATGCACTAAGGCGGCGGTGCGATGCAAGTATGGCTGCTGCCATGCCGCCGCGGAAACAGGAGCTGGTTGGTGGCTCTTGGACTGGCCAGTGGGTCGTTGGCCAGTCTGGAGTTTCCCGAACCGACCAGGCAAAACTCTAGTCATGATTACACTTTAAGCGATCGATCGATAAGAACGAACATGCTGAAACTATCTCAAAAATTCTGACCTGGCCGGGCCAAGTTGTTTCAAAACCAAAGAAAAACGCAATGCAAACGATAGACTAAGTTCTTCACTCTGGAATCGAATCCCCTTATATATACTTAAAATATATATATACCCATTTTATGACATGCAATATGTGTGCACCTCTAGTCTTAATCTAAGAAACCATTACGAACCTACGTTAAGCATTTAGTAAAGGCGACGCTGCAAGCTGGTTTAAGCGAACGTTTTGTTGATTTATGGCGGCTTCGTCTCACTTTCAGGACGATAATGCATGCGCCGACAATGGGGAGACTGCTCCGGGAGCATCAGCAGCATCCGAGGATGCGGCTGTCGAGGAGACGGACGACAGCAATAGCGCCGACGCCTCCAACGATGTAAGTGTTACCCCGTAATTGCATCGACTGATTGGATTCATTTTGAGGCGACATATGTGCGGTGATGAGGTTGAGGTTTTAATGGGGTTCGCTGGCAGATTGGATTTTTTATGTCCAATTTGGAATATAAATATTGGGGCATAGAAATCAAACCCTTAATTAAATTTGTGGCCAAGGTTTTGGTGCCTTCTTAAATTTATATATTCGAAGGTATTCTTCTTCTATGATACTTATATAGCACTTTAAATATGTATATAGCTTATTATGTGTACTTTTATTACAATAATTGCACTTAATCAGAATATATTCTTGCAAATAACTATTGTATATAACAAATGCACTTTTTAAATTCTGTAAAATTAGAGCTATTTAATCAGATTCTTTTGTTATTCACACTATTCTCCCAAAATTAATCCAATCAGTCGGTTGAAACGTAGAAAAGGGACATTGGTGGTTTTATGGGCTTGGGTAGCTGGGTGAATATTCCTTTAAATTTTCCTGAAATTCTACCATTGCACTCCACTTAATCCGGCCCCCAATTGTGCGTTTCGCGTGCTCCCACGTGCAGTGCGGCTTCCTGAAAAGCAAATGGGAATGTGACACCACCGAGGACAATCTGGGTGAGTCCCTATCTTGGTCTTACTTTCAACAGTTAACTAATCGGAATCCTCCTCTTTCAGCCCGCTTGGATGGCACCAAGCGTCTAATGCAGAACCGCAGGACCGCCAGCATGGCGGACTATCTCCAGCTGGAGGATTGGGAACCACCCAGAACCTCGGCCAATGGAAAGAAGCGCGTAAGTAGAAGCTAATGGCTGGCTGGCGGGGAAACGTTTCTTTGTAATTGGGGTCTAAGAACCAATTGTGCATTTTCAAAGATTTTTTCACATGGAAGTGAAGGAGATAGCTAGCTATATTGCTATCTCTGTTGCTCACACATTTATAGGAATTAAATGATTTATATGATATTTTATTTTGGAGGTTTTCAGTTTCTTATATATAATTTAAAATTAAAATTCTTGCTAATAATATATATTTTAAAGTTTATTAGTCCAAAAGCAATTAAAAGCAATTATTACTTATAATAATTTAATAATTTAAGTATTTTCTGAATATTTGTATAATTTTTTTTGGATGTAATACACCGTAAAATACCTAATTACTTTACAGATTTTTGTACTATTTTAAAACAGATTTAATTTTTGTAATTCTACTAAAATGTTTTTGTAAATCTAATAGGTTCATATAATCATTGTCAAAATTATTAAGACTAAAGTCATTGTCACTATCCAAAGGAACGTTTCGTGGGGGGCATTTATTTGTTACAAAAAATATCTGATTTGACACAATCCCTTCATTATCTTTCAGGTTCGCTGGGCGGACATCGAGGAGAAGCGCTCGCAGGAGAAGATGCGTGCGATCGGCTTTGTGGTGGGTCAGACCGACTGGAACCGCATGATGGACCCCAATGCGGGAAGTCGAGCTCTGAACAAGACCAAGTACATCGAGCGCATCAAGCGTCGCTAGGCGCCAATTACAGCCACACACAAACGGACACAAAAAACAAACGGACAAAGAAAACAATTGTAAAAACTCGCGTCATTTCCACTTACCAAAAACATACTATACATGTATGGGGGATCTATGGGGAGCGACAACAAAAGGCTCAAAGAACCCCCGCGAATTACGACTAATCACCTATCATCCAAATGCTATCAGTATAATTTCGCAACAATCAGTCATTTCTAGTACGGCATTTACGTAAACGAATATTCAATTTCGTTCGACCCACACGAAGATCACGATTTAAATCCTAGAAAAATAGAAAAATATTGGTGTATTTTAATTGTAAATTAAATCAATTCGCTTTTAAAACCGAATGAGACATTCAACAATTTTTTTTAGTTTGACAAAATATACAATATATATATATATATGTATAAATATAATTTTCGATTTAATTTTGCAAGCTTGTTGGGTTCATTGAACCTCCTGCTTTCTCGGTTTCTCTGCGTGGCAGCTGTCTCTGTTGCTCTGTAAACAACCATTGACAGCTGTTCTTCGGGGGCGGGGGGCGTGGTTGGGGGCGGAATGGGCTGGGCCTTTGGATGCTGTCTGTGTGTGTGTATGTGCATCGCACTCACATGCTTGCCAAGGTGAATTACAGATAACAGCTCCTGGCAGAGTTGCACAACATGCGGCGCAAATGGAGGGGGGATTTTGGATCAAGGGGGTGGAAGGATCAGGGGGAGTTGGAGCAGCACCAGCAGCAGTAGTCACCAATGGCTCGCATCCACTCTCAAGCTCACGAACCCATTGACAGTCAGTGCTGATTGGAGTCTGGAAGATAGCTAAATAATACTAGATAATTGTATTAAAAATAAAAACAAATTTCTGAATGTGAAGTGCTTGTAACTGAAAAACAGTGAATATTATATACAGTGAATTTTAAATAAAATATATGTCCTTTTTTCAAATAAAAAACGTTTTTAATTCAAAGAATTACAATTTATATGGGCTAAAGTTATTTTGTTTACTTTTAGGCTTAATATTATAATTTTCTTCATTATGGTTTAAATTTTTATTCTTAAAAATTATATTTAAATTGTTATTTTGTACCATTAAGTCTTACAAATCTTTTATTATCGTCTGAAATTGGCTGAGATTATTATAAACGTATGTGTAACCATGAAAGTTAAACAATTATTCTTAAATACATTTTAAAAAGCGTCTAAAACTATTAATATTTATAAACAAATTTGTATATTTATTAATATATAGAGGTTTAAAAAATATATAGGACTTTGAATAGAAATTTTAGACGTTTTACATGAAACCTCTTTAAAAGCTGGCCAAAAGTATGCTACAATACTCTTTCAACTATAAAGTTTGAGGTTTGTATCACAAAAATCTCTTTATCTCTCAAAAAAAATGTTGAAGATTTGAAAACCCCTTTTATAGGAGTAATCAAATGTCCAGAGATTTTTGTAATGCAAATCTCTAACTTTAAAATATTGTAGCATACTTTTGGGCAGTTTTTAAAGAGATGTCATTTAAAACGTATTTGTATTTCAAATGCCTAGAGTTTTTTTTAAAAACCTCTATAATTTTATTTTAATTGGAAGAATTAAGCTTCATAGTTTTCTTTTTAAACTTCTAGCTTTTTCGGAGGCATTTTCTTCTAAATTCTAGCTACTATCTGGCCTTAAAATGGCCAGAACTGGCGGGAAAACTGCCGAGGGAAAGGCTCTGGCGGGCGATTTTCCGAGTCCCTGGCACGAAGCCGAGTTGGAGGCGCTTCAGCTTTGGTTTCAGTGTTTCAGTTTCAGTCGAGCAACGCAACTCGAACGCAACGGTACATGAACGGCGGACGGCGAGCGAGATTCAGTGTCCCGTTAGCAACAACTCTCTCCGAACACCGAATTGCAGTTTAATTCAATAAACCCTACGTAATTTTTTTTTCAAGTTAAATATTTCGAAAGTTACGAGATCCTTGAATGTCATTTCCTCAATCCCAAGTAGTGCTAAAAATCCCCGAAAAATCAGCAGCCGCATTTTGAAGTTACGTCAAAAGGAGTCGCGAAAGAGGAAGACCAAAAGGAGAGGAGAAAGGAGAAGGAGGAGGAGGAGAGAGAGCCAAAAAAAAATAGAATCAAACAACAACAAAGCAAACGCACGCGATAGGAGTAACTGTAAATGTGAAAGGATAACACAGGAGAAAGTAGAGAAATCAGCAAAAGAACTTTTCTTTTTTTTTTTGTTTGTTTTTGGCGCGTCGTCGCTGTTTGGTTTTTGTTTTTACTACTTTCTCCTTGTGCCTGTGTGCCTTTGTTGATTGCTTTGCAGCCGGCTTTGGCCAAAAGGGACGGGGGCGATAAAGCGAGGAGGAGCAGAAGCTTATGTAAAGCGTGCTTAAAGCGTGCTATGGAAGCATGTCGTCCACTTCCAGCTCCGTGCTAACGTTGTCATCGTTTAATCTATTATTTTTCACCCAAGGTAAGCACTTGACACTTTACATAACTCCCCCCACCCCCTTTTTTTGGGGTCCCGACTGCCCGATTGGGATTAATGCGTGTCCAGTTGGGGCGGCTGACCCAATTGGAGGCCAGTCGGGATGTCACCGGGGGGCGTAATAAATTTCGCCCGACTTTTCTGCTTTATGTGGAAAATTTAGAAGGGCTTTCCGTCCCTGGAAAATATGGGAAATTAGAATTAAGTGTTTTTGGTAATTCGGGTAAATTAGGAGGTCCCTTTACCAAGTTATCATAACCATTTATCATTTTTATATGCATTTTTCAAATGTTTTTAGGCTTATCATTTAATTCTGACTTAATATTTCCAATCTTAACTTAAAAATATGGGTACTTAAAAAAACAGAAACCTTAACACTTTGAAATCTTTTAAATATGTGCCTAAAAGTATGCTGTGAAAATTTATTGCTGTCTACTTTTAAGCACCTTTTCAAGAGATTTGATTAAAACCATCTTAGCCTAACTACATTTTTTACACGCAGAGAAAAAAACGGAAAAATATGGGACTGATATGGGTTCATATCAAAATTTTCAAAACAAAATGGTACGATTTCATATCTATATGGTACAATATCATATGTTCAAATATATCATTTTTCATTAACGGACCAAAATTAATATGAAACAAGAGGGAACGCTATAGTCGAGTGCCTCGACTATCAAATACCCGTTACTCAGCTAAAGTCAGCAGTCTCAAGCAGGGCAAACCAAGCAGCCGCTTCAAAAAATTTAAAAAATTTCTTCTACATTTCGGTAGGCGTTAGTAACCCAAACAAAATTGCGTTTACACTTTTGCTCTAGCTTTAAAACTATGGGCGCCACAGCTTTTCGCGGTTTGTGGTCGTTAGGGGGGAGGGGGGGTTTCCAACTTTGGTCTATCAATATGTATTGATGAAACGAATACACATTGCTTTTCCCGTTAATATAGCTTCAAAACGGTGGGTGCCACAGTTTTTCGCGGTTTGTGGGCGTTAGAGGGGGCGTGGTATTTTGGGTTGAAAAACTTGCGCTGCGTATTATCCCCTAGAATCTGCATGCCAAGTCCCAATCTTCTAGCTTTTATAGTTTCCGAGATCTCAGCGTTCATACAGACGGGTGCCACAGTTTTTCACGGTTTGTGGGCGTTAGGGGGAAGGGGGGGTTTCCAACTTTGGTCTATCAATATGTATTGATGAAACGAATACACATTGCTTTTCCCATTAATATAGCTTCAAAAATGTGGGTGCCACAGTTTTTCGCGGTTTGTGGGTGTTAGAGGGGGCGTGGCACATCGGCGTGAAAAACTTGCGCTGCGTAATAACCCCTAGAATCTGCATGCCAAATCCCAATCTTCTAGCTTTTATAGTTTCCGAGATCTCAGCGTTCATACAGAACGGGTCACAGTTTTTCGCGGTTTGTGGGCGTTAGAGAAGGCGTGGCACATCGGCGTGAAAAACTTGCGCTGCGTATTAACCCCTAGAATCTGCATGCCAAATCTCAATCTTCTAGCTTTTATAGTTTCCAAGATCTCAGCGTTCATACAGACGGACAGACGGACAGACGGACAGACGGACATGGCTAGATCGACTCGGCTAGTGATCCTGATCAAGAATATATATACTTTATATGGTCGGAAACGCTTCCTTCTGCCTGTTACATACTTTTGCACGAATCTAATATACCCTTTTACTCTACGAGTAACGGGTATAAAAATACCCGATGGATTATTATTTTTGGTGTTTTTTGACTCTGTGTAGATTTTCTATGTCAGGTTCTTAAATAAACAGAAACCTTAACACTTTGAAATCTTTTAAACATGTGCCTAAAAGTATGCTGTGAAAATTTGTTGCTGCCTACTTTTAGGCACCTTTTCAAGAGATTTGATGAAAACCATCTTAACTTAACTAGATTTTTAATAGAATTTCTATGTCAGCCCCATCAAATCTTTATGCAACTCTGTAACTTCCACTCCACAGTTCAGGTCATTTCCCAGTCGGTTTATTTTGGTTATTCCACAGTGGTTTAATTTGCCGTTGATGTGCCATGAATCCGAGTACAGATTGCGCCACCCACAGTCGCCCGAGATAATAAATCTCAGTCAGAGTGCCCTAAGCTCGGGCTCAATCCAACAATCCTGCCCCCGGGCAACCTATATAAATCCCAACCCATTTAAAGAGCCGCCAAAGCGGCCTGACCAACTTGATTTGCATGCAAATTGCGTATAAATCCTTGAATTGCTGCCTGCAACAGCGAAACCTCAGCGCGGAAGTCCCCTCGACTAAGGAAAATGGAAAAACAGTTGACTTGGGCAAACTCATTATTTGGTAATAGCCGTCGTCATCGCTGAAAATATTTGCCTTTAATTAAAACAAAAGGCGGCAACACACACAGTACTGTGCTGTTTGCCAAGACCAAAAAAATCCCCGCAGCTGTTCATTTCGGACAAATTGATTTTTCTGGACCTAATTGAGGGACAAAGTGTGGCTGGCAAATTGGGAAGAAAACTTTTTGGCAAATTAAGCAGCCACAGAGATCGGGGAGATAGAAGTGCAGTCTCAGTCAAGGACACGCCGCCAAGAATTTGCCCTCCAATCAGAATTGAATTCCCACTTTTGTTGACCCAACACTGCGGTTTCAGCACTTCGACACCCTCCCTACAAAATGAAAACACATGCAACAAGGGCTGCGGCACTATTTTTAGACACTTGCGCCACCACCCAGGCCACAAGGTGCAATTAGAAGAAGGGTCTAGACTTTGGGGCATCGCCGGAGTTGCAAATGCCCTATCCAAGGTTTGGGCGAAGTATCTGGGGACAAACAGAAACTTAATATTCATGGATGCATTTTAAAGTGCCTAGAAGTGGAGAACTTTCTGGAGAAAGTTTAAAATCTTTTTCAAGGGTGTCTAAAAGTGGGCTGTAAAAATTATAACTATAACATTTGGCAAAGATCCAACTTAATGGCGGATTTTAAAGATATCATTGCATACTTTTAGACACCCTTATAAGAGATTTTAAATCTCCTCCAATTTTTAAATGTCTAAATAAGTTCTAAAAATTTTAAATTAAATATGAATTTTAATTCAGCTATGATGAAAAATAAAAATAAATAAATATTTAATATTTTTGAGTATTATATATTTAAGTTATTCTTTTTACAAGCCTTTTACCATTGCATACTTTTAGACGCCCTTATAAGAGATTTTAAATCTCCTCCAATTTTTAAATGTCTAAATAAATTCTAAAAATTTTAAATATCAATTTTAGCTCAGTTATGATAAAAATAAATAAATATTTTATATTTTTGAGTATTATTTATTTAAGTTATTATTTTTGAGAACCATTTCAATAGTCCTTCCTTTAGTCAAAGGGTATGGAAAGACAATGCTTGCGGTTTGTTAGGGGGCAGGTTTTCAAAGTCAATGCCAAAAAAAGGTCGAGTGTCACACACGCACACAACAAAACGACCACCCACACACATATTTACTTATTTTATTCGAGCGTGTGTGAATTTGAATTTGCATTGATTTTCCGCTTGGTTAGCTGATTCAAAAAGCCGAAAGGAGGGGCAGCAATATTTGATTATTTTTGTTTGGTCCTGATTTTAATTGCTCCCACTACATGGCAATGGGAAAATGCATTTTGCAATTATGCCAACCGAATGGAACCAGAAGTACATCAACAACAACAACAACAACGGCAAGTTCAACAAGTGGGCGGGGTCGTCGATGGGCGGGGACATCATTACGGAGAAAGTCCTGTACCCTGCCCCATGTTCTTCGGCCCCCCTCGCTAATCCTTTTTTCCCTTTTCACCCTTCATCTGCCATCTGGTTTCGCTAGCAAAGCAAATAAAGTGCGAAATGAGAATTGCCGTAGAATGGTCACAGTGGTTTAACATCGTAAAAAAAGGGGATTAACATATAATAAAGATCGGAAATTCTGGGGCTAATATATTTTGGGTTCAAAAAGTCACTCTTGATATTTTACTTGTCTGTTTATGAAAAGATTTCATAAGAAAATTAAATTAAATTGTTTTTAATATTTAAAAAAGTAGTTACTTATTACTTAAATAATTTAAAGAACGAATAAAAATATACCGTAAAAAATATAATACAAAAACTATGAACTATAAATAATTTATTGAACTAAGAAAAAAATTTGGTTTTTGAAATTAAAAAAAGGATACAAAAACTACATTTTATCAAATTAAACATTTTAAAAATTTTTAAGATAATATTTATGTTATCAAATAAAATTAGATTATCCATCATACCTGATCTTAAGATCCTTAAACTCCATTTTCGATCTCTTTTCGACCACTGTGCACTGTGTGGGATAGCCAAGTTGAGCCAGAGGCTGGATTAGCTCTTGTCGTGACCTCGTGGCCCGTTGGCATGCAAAATGCAACTAATTATGAATTTTAATTAATTCTGGCATTTTATTTTGTTTGCTGCTGCTGCTGTGCAGCGTTCCTGCCCGTGGGCAATAATAATAATAAAGTGACTCGGGCAATTGCACAGAGAAAGTCTTTAGCTATGTTTTTTCCCCGGCTCTTTTGGTCAAGAAGAAATATACATATAAAACGAGCGTGAAATAAAAGTAAAATGGTTTGGGGATGGGTTTGGTGGAACAAGAACATTGAATGACTCTTTTGTTCGGTTTTCGGTTGGGCTTTGGGCTTGGTTTCCCCCCTGTTCCGCAGTCAAGTGTCTGCCTCTCTGTTGTTTCTGTCGTTTGATTGGGCCGTATTCGTGGCATTTTGGCCATGGGAGATTGCATTTCACTTTGACCGTTGAAGAATGCCACGTGCACCAAGGAAATGTTTTTATTTTTGAATGCACACTTTTCGAAGGCATTCAGTGGAATGCAAAGACTTTGCAAATGCATCTCGGTTCGGTGGCTTTTGGTATATAATTTTACCAACTGTAGTTTTCTAGCAGAAAACTATTGGAATCATTCAGAGTTTGCTATCTTTACAATAAAAACATTTATAGTATTTTTTAAAATCACAAAAAAATCATTTCTTTTTTTGAAGCATGCTTTTAGGCGCTTTTATAATTAAATTTCAAATCTCTAATAATTTATATTAATTTAAAATAAATTTTTTATAGAGGAAAAATATTAACAACTTTTCAGAGTTTTGTGTCTTTATAAGAAAAATATTCCTAATATTTTTTAAAATCACAAAAAAAGTAATTTCATATTTAAAGCATACTTTTAGATACTTTTATAAATCTATTTTAAATCTCCAATATTTTATATTAATTTAAAATACATTTTTTATGATTTATTGTGTGTTATTATTTGCCTTTCGCATTCATTTTCATTGCTCACCAGCTTTTCGTTGGGCCATATATTTTATTATTATTTTGTTGTGCCAGCAGAATAATCGCATAGTCTGCTTTTGAGGGCAACAGCTGCAGCTGACATTTGTGCCCCCGCCCCGCATCTTAACCCCCGAACCCCTATGCTTAACCCCTGTTGTGTGCGCACTTATGCCTGAAAGCTTTATGAAATTCCAATTTAATGGTCTTGTGGCTTAAACTGCATTTTGTCCATTTCTCCTTTACCCTTTCCTTTTCGCCCACATTTGTTGTCGCTTCTGGGGAATCGATGGACATTCTGTGGTCGTTCTAAGCCAAATGCATTATTTAGCTCCATAAAAATGTCAGGGTTGTCGTATAAATACACAGAAACCAAGATATATGGCCATTATAAGCTACTTAAATAAACTAACGTCGAAAAACGAACGAAAGTGCTGAATTTATTCGAGTGTTTAAATGATTTTATCATATAGTTTATTGCAATTGCGCAATATAAAACTTTTAAAATGGTTTAAAAATAATAAATAATGAAACATTAATATGAGAACAAATTTAAATTAATATTATTATAGTTTCTGAAATTTTTTAAAACCAAAAATTGTTTTTAAGACAATTTTTTGAAATTTAAATTTAATTTTTACATAAAAAATCCTAGTTTAATTCAGCTTTGTTGTTTTAAAATTATTTTAAAATTAAATATAATAATTTGGTGATAGTTGTTTTCAGTGCAGCTAAATGTATTCCCACACAACATGTTGTTGTTTGTTTTGGGCCATGTGTTGAGGGGTCTTGAAGAGGGTTTTCGGGCGTTTGCCGGTGACACGAAATGCAATCGACACTCGCTGGGGGAGTCATAAATATTGCAACACTCAATTCCACTCAAAACCAACGGAGCCAAGTTGCCAGGGTTCCCAGGATTCCCAGGATAGCATTCTCCGGGACAGGATTGCACGGCTCTTCTCTTCATTAACCGAAGTGAAATCAATCGCAATGGCATCTATTCCATTATTCAACAGTCACGCACTTTTGTTTACGGGTTCCACAATTCAATTATTTACATGCAGATTGGTCAAAGCACACACGGATATGTGAGCAATATTAATGCCCCTTGATTATGCAAACCGAATTAGTAGACCAGTAATTAAATTAACAACGTCTAACTCAAACAATATTGGGGTTTCCATTTGTGATATTATAAAGGTTAACTGAAACTAATTATTATTTTATATATTTTATGGGACTGATTGTTATAATAATATTCCCAACTATTTAAAACATTAATATTATTATTGCAAGTACTTTAATTTTTAAATCCCTATGCATATGGAATGTAAAAAATAATTGCATATTTTATGCAATTAAATCAGCCATGAAAAAGGTACGAATGTAAATATTTAACTACGTTTTAACTGCGCTGCTAATTGAGGTGGAAAATTTTATGTGCAAATAAATGAAATCCGGTTAAAAGGGAATAATTTCCTGCGTTTGATGTCTGCCTCGTTGAATGCTCTGCCTTTGAAGATGGTTTCTCTTTTTCTTCAATTTAAAATCAGAAACCTGGACGAGGATACATTTCAAGAGGAGCCCCCGACTTCAGCTGAGATACTCAAGCGGGTGCTTGAAAAGTTTGCCCCTTGAACTCTTTTCCTTTTGGCCATTCAGCTTCGATCTGCCAGCTGGGTGCCATCAGCAGAACTTTATTTCGCCGCTTGTTGCTTCAATCGCCGCACAGAGGGACACAGCCGAGGATATAGCACGTGTAGGGAGGATAAGGGATATAGTCGGGACCGCAAATTATGCAAAATGGCCGCAGCAGGCAAACAAGGAACGTGCTGCGAAATGGGGGAGAAAGACAGGAGAAATTCCACAAACTTGAGACTAAGAAAAAACCAATTTTCCGTTTCAGGAAGGGTCTTCTATTCGAAGTGCCTAATAATCCTTTAAAGTTTTATGTAATTTATTATTTAATCTAAAAATGATAAAGTATTTCCATGATTTAAAAAAAATGGGATTTTTTTTAATAAAATATTACCTTAAATTTTTAAATAAAAGTAAGATTTTATTTTTTAAAAAATATTACTTTACATTTTTAAATAAAAATGGGATTTTATATTTTACTTTGAATAAAATATTAACTTAAATATTTAAATAAAATTGTATTTGTATCAAGGTAATATTCTATTCAAAAAATAAAATTCCATTTTTTTTTTTAAATTCAAGAATTTGAATTTTTGTACAAAAATAAAAATTCCATTTTATTTAAAAATTTAAGGTAGTATTATATTATTTTTAAAATTCCTGTAAAAATTTAAATTATACTTACCTTTCATAAAAAACAGTTTATATAAGTTAATTTTACAAAACAAGAAAAACCCAATGAAAAATTCGTCTTAGGGGCCCATTACTGTACTTGGTCGTCTCCCTAGTTTGGCTCAAATCGAGGCGAGTGCTTAAATAATTAATTACAGAAAAGCGCAGTTCCATGAAAAGCGTGCTGAAGTGGTGTTGCGGTTGCTTTCGGGGTGGCCATCGTGGGAATAAAAATAAATAGGCGGAAGGGGGAAGGCGGAAAAGCGGGAAAGGAAAACGAAAGGGGCGGGGAAAAACCATCACAAGTCCTTCACTTCTCACCGTGTTGTTAAACCAATTGGCAAACATTTTTATTTTATTACATTTCAGTTGCACTTTCTGTTGATTTTTGCCTTGTGCTTTCTGCTTTTGCTTTCTGCTTTTTAACACTCCCCCCATCCTCCTCATTTTCCGGCCCCTTTTACCGTGGAAATTCCTCCGCTCCGGCCAATCAGTCGTCGGGGTAAATAGTTGGTAACTAGGGGTTCCGCATCCGGTTAATAAACAAAAGGTGTCGCCCGCCCGTCTGTCTCCGGATTTATTTGCCCGGATTCCCATGCTTGTTTTGCCATTGTCTCTTGGATGTCGCTTCTTGATGGGCGGTGGATTGGGTTACGTTTATCGCCGGGTGGTTTTTGCTTTGTGGTTTTGGGTGGCAGCCTGTGTTTATGGCAAAATCAATGCAAACCGCGTCTAAAAATAGGCAACTGGCCAAAACGCGTCACGGCCAAAAAGCCCTGGGGCGACCTAATTAAATCGCTCGACAATTGATGGTTTGCCCATCGACGAAAGTGAATGATTGAACGACAGGCTGATTGAGTGACCTTGCACGGGGAGAAATTTCAAGTACAAAAAGTAGGTTTTTTAAAAGTAGGAAATAAAGAGATATCAAAGGTAGTTGGTAAATGCGGGTCTTGGACCATTTAATGAATATTTTTAAAAGGGAGATTATTTGTGTATAGATATTATTATTTAAACTAGTAAAATGTGGCATTCCTTTCTCTGCGTGTAAATTTAGGCGTCTCCATTGGATTCGTGTTGAAATCAATTAACTGACGTCAGCAAGGGATGATGGTGCTGTGGCTGGATTTTTCAGGGGGTGGTGCATACTTTTCGGCAAGCAGCTTGCGCCTTACATAACCCCACATGGGGTAACTTTTGTTTTTCAGACACACCCCCCCACCCCCTAACGTAGGATGGTATACCCACCGTCCCACCTCCTGTAGTTTCCTGGCGGGCGGTGCAAACTTATTATGGCCATTTTTGGCTTGTGCGAAACTTTATCAACATTATGGATGACTGACTGACTTACATCTGCCCCAAAACTTGGACAAGGCTGAACCTTAAAATTGTTTCATTTCTGTTTTTTTGGTTTCTCGTACATGCGTTATGTGTGTGTTTTTAGTGAATGTTGTTTGTTTGCCTTGTGGTCTGGGGATTACCCGCAAGAAATGGCCAACTTTAAAAAAGCAATCTTATTATGTTCGTGTGCGGGAGAAACTTTTCAGATTTCAGATCCCTGGCATACGAAATATTACAGCTATAAAAGTTTAATCCATGTTAAGTGAGCCACTCAAGAGAATCTGAGCAGAGAAATATAATTGTGGGGAGCTGAATAAGTCTGGGGAATAATTATACAAATTGTAAGACATTTCTTTAACAAGTGTACAAATTTTAAAATATTTTAAATATTTATTTTAATATATTTTAAAAACTTTAAAATATTTTAAAGAATATTTTAAGATGATATTTATTATTAAAAATATTTAAATCGATTGCTTAATGGTTTACATTTTTTTATCTACACTTATATTCCTAGATTTTTTCTTGCCCTTCCCTAAAAACCTTTTATGAATTCCTTTTCAATATCGGAATGCCATTCTTAACCCCTCCTTAAGCCGTCTTTCTAGGTGACTTTTGAAAGCCAGAAATAAAATATGAGGAATGACGTTGCCCGTTGGTGTTTATTGTTGTTCTTGCTGCCTTATTGTTTCTTGCTGTTGTTGTTTCCTGTCGAACGACGACGAAGAAGAAGAAGAGGCGGAAACAGGCAGCGTCATAAATATGTAAGCAGTGTGTGTATGACCTTCGCGTGTCGCAGCAACATTTTCAGAATTTTCTGCATGCAGAAATCCAACAACGTTGTTAAATCGAGGAGGTTTTTCTGTTTGCTTTTTTCCTTTTGGCAAGCAAATCATGTTGCATGTTCCCACCGCTGACCTCTGACCCTGATATATCACTCCAGGCCCCCACCAATGATTTATTAGTCCATGGCCTACGGCCTTACGAGGGACACGAATTGCAGGAATATAACCAGGGCCTCCAGAATGAAGAAGAACATCTAGAATAATGGGGGAATATAATATAGGTATTAGCTATCTGTGAATATGGTGTCTTACCCCGGCCAAAGTCTGCAGGTTGAGGTGATAGATCCCACAGACGTCGAATTGTATGGGATCCTGCATGATCTGCAGCGCAAACCCCTCGATTTGACTTCTTTCTGAGGGCGTTTGTCCCGGGCGATCCTTCAGTTGCTCTTTCAAGTGTTGGGACTAAAGGAAATATTAAAAAAATGTAAAACTCTTAGGTGTTTCAAAAATCACTTATAATGGTTCCCAAAAGTATGCAACAATATATTTTGAGACTGCCTTATTTTTTCACTGCCTTTTAGACACCTTTAAAAGAGATTTGATATATTTTATGTACTATATAATTTTAAAATCAGTAAATATTAAAAAAATTTAAAACTCTTAGAAATCACTTAAAATGGTGCTCAAAAGTATGCAACAATATATTTTGAGACTGCCTTATTTTTTCATTGCATACTTTTAGACACCTTGAAAAGGGAATTTGATATATTTTTAACACTATATCATTTTAAAATCCCTTACCCTTGCCACACAGCGATGGCAGGCGGCGCACATGGTCCAAATCTTGACGAGCGTGGGCACCACAACGTACATGGTCTGTGCGAAGATGAACCAGGAGGCGGGCAGTGCCTGTAGATATTCGACAATGAAGTACACATTGCACACGATTATCCAGTCGCCCAGGCACAGGATATTCAGCAGGAGCAGCGAGAGACCAAAGATATGCGACAACGAGCGCGACAACTTCGCCAGATGGGCGTATTCCGATCGCAGAGTCTTGTAATCCGTTGAATCGGCTATCACCCTCTGATGCAGTTGCTCCAGCTGGCCATCCAAGCGATCAACCAGCAGCATCATTTCCAAGTAGCGAGCCCGAACTGCCTGAAGGCTGAAGGCATATCGCATACTCTCCTGCTCCCAGTTCTCCACGTAGAGCAGGGCTACATTGCACACGAGCAGAAATAGCTCCAGGATTAGATGTCCGTACATAGAGCTGGTGGCCCTGACCAGAGGCAGTTGCTCACGCAGACGACGAAGCCGTTGGCACTGGAACAGGGCCGTTAGGGCGATCCATGTGTGAACCATTTTGTAGGTCACATTAACGCCCTGGATGGTTTTCCAAAAGTACGAGGACAAATGTTCGAACGGCAGAGTTCCCTGGAAGTACCAGCCTATTTCTGTGGCCAGTTCGATTAGTATCAGCACCAGGAAGCTACTGCTCAAAAGGCGGCCCAAGCGACTGCCACTCCAGCCGCAAACCAGGCCAAAGAGCTGAAAGTAACCAGTTAAAGTGTGTTCCAACCACAACGACATTGGGCCAACAACTGAGGGATCCAGGGTTTTACATATACGACTATTACAAGCCAGATATCTTTCAATTAATCAAAGAGGCGGTTCTGGTCGATCCTATCGGTCGTATAATAGGGTTAAGTCTATCAAGGGGAGACCCTGCAAATGCTTGGTGACCCCGAATGTTTAAATTTGACACAGTTCTTCTCGCCTATTGACAGAAATCGAATAAAATCGATCACATTGTTTAATTGTCTAGTGTTTATTAAACTCTTTCTAAGGTCTTGAAGAAAGGTGACCCGAAACTAGACTTCTAGACTACATTTGGTGACCCCGATTTATTATATTTAGCTTTGTTTGGTTATTGTGAATTAATTTACACTTAAAACGCTTGTTTCTAACTCTCCGTTATATATAAACTATTTGCAGTGCTCACGGTACTCAGCTCGACGATCAAGTACAACGAATACGCGACGGACAAGGGCGGCAATGTGAGCATACCCTGCATAGCCCAGGGCAATATTATGTGGGTGAAGGAGCACGGCAACAACAGCACGATAATCCAGGTGAGTTGGTGGCAAATCCTTAGATAAGTACCCCATTCCATATATACCATATCCCCAAAGACTGGTCGTGTATTGGTGCTGCGCAATGTGAGCACTACGGATGCGGGAATTTACGTGTGCTTTGCCTCAGTGCCACGCCCATCGACATCAACAAGTGCAACAACTGCGGCAGCAGCAGCAGCAGCAACATCAGTAACTACCTCACCGCAAAATCAGCAGGAGAAAGAAACGCAGCCAGTGGTGGATGAGGATGGTATCGATAGCGAATCCGCCAAGGATTCCCAGCTGGAACCCCAAGTGGGGGAGGAAGTGGAGTACCAGGCCCAGCAGCGAACCAGGCTCATCGTTCGCACCGTTCCGGGTCCGGTTTCGCAGCTGTACTTCAAGGCCTCCACCATACTGGGCTTCCTCATCTGGCGCTTCAACAAGACCCAATCCGGGGGCTATCCGGTGCGCAGTTTCACGGCGGAGTATCGAAATGTGTCCTACAAAACGCCTCCGGCGAATGCCAGTTTCGAGCACGCCTGGAGCAGGATGGATCCCATCAACATAGCCTTCAATGTGGTGGGTATTTCACGATGTTTAATAGTCTAAATCAATTAAAGTAATGATCCAAATATGGAGTGTCATACCTTCCTGAACTCGTCGTGAAATTCTCCGTAACTTGGCATATTCACTTAAAAATTTTATTTTTTTGAAATTTTTTTGCAAAAAATTGTGATTAAAAAAAATTCGAAAATTTGAAAAATTTTTAAATTTTTCAAATCAGCCGAAAAGTTTACCGATATTATTTTTTAGGTTGTTATCTGCTCAGAACAGTTCGCCGTTTTAGTTTGGGACAATTTTTGCAAAAAATAGAGCAAAAACAAATTTTACAAAATATTAGATTTTGGCCAAAAATCTAAATCTTAATTTTCCGTCAATAAAAGTCAGTATTTTGGCCATAATAATGGCAATAATTGCCCGAATATGGAATGTGATACCTTCCCGAACTCGTAGTTAAATTCTCTAAAACTTGGCGTTTCCAGAAAAAAATTTTATTTTTTTGACATTTTTTTTAAAAAAATTGTGATGCTACCCCTTAAAAAAAATTGGAAAATTTGAAAAAATTTTAAATTTCCCAAATCAGCCGGAAAGTTTACTGATATTATTTTTTAGGTTGTTATCTGCTCAGAACAGTTCGCCGTTTTAGTTTGGGACAATTTTTGCAAAAAATAGAGCAAAAACAAATTTTACAAAAAATTAGATTTTGGACAAAAATCTAAATCTTAATTTTCCGTCAATAAAAGTCAGTATTTTGGCCATAATAATGGCAATAATTGCCCGAATATGGAATGTGATACCTTCCCGAACTCGTAGTTAAATTCTCCGTAACTTGGCATATTCACTTAAAAATTTTATTTTTTTGAAATTTTTTTGCAAAAAATTGTGATTAAAAAAAATTCGAAAATTTGAAAAATTTTTAAATTTTCCAAATCAGCCGAAAAGTTTACCGATATTATTTTTTAGGTTGTTATCTGCTCAGAACAGTTCGCCGTTTTAGTTTGGGACCATTTTTGCAAAAAATAGAGCAAAAACAAATTTTACAAAATATTAGATTTTGGCCAAAAATCTAAATCTTAATTTTCCGTCAATAAAAGTCAGTATTTTGGCCATAATAATGGCAATAATTGCCCGAATATGGAATGTGATACCTTCCCGAACTCGTAGTTAAATTCTCTAAAACTTGGCGTTTCCAGAAAAAAATTTTATTTTTTTGAAATTTTTTTTAAAAAATTGTGATGCTACCCCTTAAAAAAAATTGGAAAATTTGAAAAAATTTTAAATTTCCCAAATCAGCCGGAAAGTTTACTGATATTATTTTTTAGGTTGTTATCTGCTCAGAACAGTTCGCCGTTTTAGTTTGGGACAATTTTTGCAAAAAATAGAGCAAAAACAAATTTTACAAAATATTAGATTTTGGACAAAAATCTAAATCTTAATTTTCCGTCAATAAACGTCAGTATTTTGGCCATAATAATGGCAATAATTGCCCGAATATGGAATGTGATACCTTCCCGAACTCGTAGTTAAATTCTCTAAAACTTGGCGTTTCTAGAAAAAATTTTTATTTTTTTGAAATTTTTTTCAAAAAATTGTGATGCTACCCCTTAAAAAAAATTGGAAAATTTGAAAAAATTTTAAATTTCCCAAATCATCCGGAAAGTTTACTGATATTATTTTTTAGGTTGTTATCTGCTCAGAACAGTTCGCCGTTTTAGTTTGGGACCATTTTTGCAAAAAATTGAGCAAAAACAAATTTTACAAAAAATTAGATTTTGGCCAAAAATCTAAATCTTCCCTTTCCGTCAATAAAACAGTCAGTATTTTGGCCATAATAATGGCAATAATTGTCAGAATATGGAATGTGATACCTTCCCGAACTCGTAGTTAAATTCTCTAAAACTTGGCGTTTCCAGTAAAAAATTTTATTTTTTTGAAATTTTTTTTCAAAAATTTGTGATGCTACCGCTTAAAAAAAATTGGAAAATTTGAAAAAATTTTAAATTTCCCAAATCAGCCGGAAAGTTTACTGATATTATTTTTTAGGTTGTTATCTGCTCAGAACAGTTCGCCGTTTTAGTTTGGGACAATTTTTGCAAAAAATAGAGCAAAAACAAATTTTACAAAAAATTAGATTTTGGCCAAAAATCTAAATCTTAATTTTCCGTCAATAAAACAGTCAGTATTTTGGCCATAATAATGGCAATAATTGTCAGAATATGGAATGTGATACCTTCCCGAACTCGTAGTTAAATTCTCTAAAACTTGGCGTTTCCAGAAAAAATTTTATTTTTTTGAAATTTTTTTCAAAAAATTGTGATGCTACCCCTTAAAAAAAATTGGAAAATTTGAAAAAATTTTAAATTTCCCAAATCAGCCGGAAAGTTTACTGATATTATTTTTTAGGTTGTTATCTGCTCAGAACAGTTCGCCGTTTTAGTTTGGGACAATTTTTGCAAAAAATTGAGCAAAAACAAATTTTACAAAAAATTAGATTTTGGCCAAAAAGCTAAATCTTCCCTTTCCGTCAATAAAACAGTCAGTATTTTGGCCATAATAATGGCAATAATTGTCCGAATATGGAATGTGATACCTTCCCGAACTTGTTGTTAAATTCTCTAAAACTTGGCGTTTCCAGAAAAAAATTCTATTTTTTTGAAATTTTTTTCAAAAAGTTGTGATGCTACCCCTTAAAAAAAATTGGAAAATTTGAAAAAATTTTAAATTTCCCAAATCAGCCGGAAAGTTTACTGATATTATTTTTTAGGTTGTTATCTGCTCAGAACAGTTCGCCGTTTTAGTTTGGGACAATTTTTGCAAAAAATAGAGCAAAAACAAATTTTACAAAATATTAGATTTTGGCCAAAAATCTAAATCTTCCTTTTCCGTCAATAAAACAGTCAGTATTTTGGCCATAATAATGGCAATAATTGTCAGAATATGGAATGTGATACCTTCCCGAACTCGTAGTTAAATTCTCTAAAACTTGGCGTTTCCAGTAAAAAATTTTATTTTTTTGAAATTTTTTTTCAAAAATTTGTGATGCTACCGCTTAAAAAAAATTGGAAAATTTGAAAAAATTTTAAATTTCCCAAATCAGCCGGAAAGTTTACTGATATTATTTTTTAGGTTGTTATTTGCTCAGAACAGTTCGCCGTTTTAGTTTGGGACAATTTTTGCAAAAAATAGAGCAAAAACAAATTTTACAAAATATTAGATTTTGGCCAAAAATCTAAATCTTAATTTTCCGTCAATAAAAGTCAGTATTTTGGCCATAATAATGGCAATAATTGTCCGAATATGGAATGTAATACCTTCCCGAACTCGTAGTTAAATTCTCTAAAACTTGGCGTTTCCAGTAAAAAATTTTATTTTTTTGAAATTTTTTTTCAAAAATTTGTGATGCTACCGCATAAAAAAAATTGGAAAATTTGAAAAAATTTTAAATTTCCCAAATCAGCCGGAAAGTTTACTGATATTATTTTTTAGGTTGTTATCTGCTCAGAACAGTTCGCCGTTTTAGTTTGGGACAATTTTTGCAAAAAATAGAGCAAAAACAAATTTTACAAAATATTAGATTTTGGCCAAAAATCTAAATCTTAATTTTCCGTCAATAAAAGTCAGTATTTTGGCCATAATAATGGCAATAATTGCCCGAATATGGAATGTGATACCTTCCCGAACTCGTAGTTAAATTCTCTAAAACTTGGCGTTTCCAGTAAAAAATTTTATTTTTTTGAAATTTTTTTCAAAAAATTGTGATGCTACCCCTTAAAAAAATTGGAAAATTTGAAAAAATTTTAAATTTTCCAAATCAGCCGGAGAGTTTACTGATATTACTTTTTAGGTTGTTATCTGCTTAGAACAGTTCGCCGTTTTAGTTTGGGACAATTTTTGCAAAAAATAGAGCAAAAACAAATTTTACAAAATATTAGATTTTGGCCAAAAATCTAAATCTTAATTTTCCGCCAATAAAAGTCAGTATTTTGGCCATAATAATGGCAATAATTGCCCGAATATGGAATGTGATACCTTCCCGAACTCGTAGTTAAATTCTCTAAAACTTGGCGTTCCCAGAAAAAATTTTTATTTTTTTGAAATTTTTTTCAAAAAATTGTGATGCGACCCCTTAAAAAAAATTGGAAAATTTGAAAAAATTTTAAATTTCCCAAATCAGCCATTTTTGCAAAAAATAGAGCAAAAACAAATTTTACAAAATATTAGATTTTGGCCAAAAATCTAAATCTTAATTTTCCGTCAATAAAAGTCAGTATTTTGGCCATAATAATGGCAATAATTGTCCGAATATGGAATGTGATACCTTCCGAACTCGTAGTTAAATTCTCTAAAACTTGGCGTTTCCAGAAAAAAATTTTATTTTTTTTCAAAAAATTGTGATGCTACCCCTTAAAAAAATTGGAAAATTTGAAAAAATTTTAAATTTTCCAAATCAGCCGGAAAGTTTACTGATATTATTTTTTAGGTTGTTATCTGCTCAGAACAGTTCGCCGTTTTAGTTTGGGACCATTTTTGCAAAAAATTGAGCAAAAACAAATTTTACAAAAAATTAGATTTTGGCCAAAAATCTAAATCTTCCCTTTCCGTCAATAAAACAGTCAGTATTTTGGCCATAATAATGGCAATAATTGTCCGAATATGGAATGTGATACCTTCCCGAACTCGTTGTTAAATTCTCTAAAACTTGGCGTTTCCAGAAAAAAATTTTATTTTTTTGAATTTTTTTTCAAAAAATTGTGATGCTACCCCTAAAAAAATTGGAAAATTTGAAAAATTTTTAAATTTCACAAATCAGCCGGAAAGTTTACTGATATTATTTTTTAGGTTGTTATCTGCTCAGAACTGTCCGCCGTTTTAGTTTGGGACCATTTTTGCAAAAGATACAGCAAAAACAAATTATACGAAATATCACATTTTTGCCAAAAATATAAGTCGTGAAAAAAGCCGTATTTTGGCCGAAGGACCTTATATTTCATGCTCTTTTTGATACTCTTACAGCGGCAAATGGAAGTCTATCGGCTGGCACCCAACACCACCTATGAGTTTCGGATATGGGCCAACAACGAGCTGGGCAGCGGCGAGGTGGTCACCACCAATGTGACCACGCTGCCGGAGACCAAGGAGGAGGGTGAGTACTCCGGGCACTCCATTCAAATCCTAGCGAATCTTAGGCTCTATTAGGTTAGGCTAGGCTAGGTTCAATTCAGGTCTAGATTACGTTGATTATGACAACTATTTTCGTACAACTTTGGTATTCTACTTTAAATGTGTAAACTGTAATTCTAATCGGTAGTTTATCATTCCTAATTTCCAATTGGTGTCAACATTTATATATTAAGGACCTTTGGATGGGATTGCAATTGGAATATGAAATATCTAGACTTATAAAATCTTAAAAAAAACGAATTTCGAAAATAATAATATATAACTTTCCAAACTGATTGCAATCTTATCAGCGGGTCAGAACTTTAGTATCTTGATTGGTAGCCAGCATTATCGACTAACCTTAAACTAAGTGTAAACGTATAGCTCATTGTTTAGTATTATTCGATTTGTATTTTTGGTAATTTTCGTTGTCCATCTATCTATTTTTCTCTCCCCTCTCTATCTCTCTGTGTCTCTGTCACACCCGAACCAGATCTCATACGCCTTATAAAACCCGACCTAGACAATTTCGATCCACGCATTTGGATAGTGGCCGTCAGCATAGTGCTCGGAACCCTTGTGATATTAGCGATCGGACTCTGCATTGTGCTCTCCAAGGAGTGCTATCAGTCGGCGCAAATGGGTACAGAATAAGTCGATCAACTCAAAAAAAAAAACTCCAACTCCAGAATATCCCAAGCTAAAAAATGAAAAAAAACAGCAAACAATCCCTGAGATAATCAGCAACAATTCTCACCCGTTCTCGTTTTTTTTTTTTGTTTTTCGCGTGTTTTCTAAATGGTTTTTCATTTTCCATTTGGCTTCCACTTTTTTTTGGTTTACTCCTCGGTTACTTGAGCTCACACATTATTTTTACCCCGCATTCTTCGGTTTTGTTATGGCTTTTCATATATATATTGATGTTGATTGGTGTCGTTGTTGTTGTTGTCGTTATTGCCACATTGCTGTTGTTGTTGCCGCTGCTATTGTTGTTAATAATTAATATATTGAATATTGTGTTATTTTAAACGCATTTAGATTTTATGTTTGCCAGCCGGACGCGAATTGTTTGCTTTGCCGTTGGATGTTATATATGTTATATATATACCAATATGTTTAAGTTCCCCTATAATAAATACGATATATGTTTGTGTACATAGCCTTAGTGCGGCTCCTGTGACCTGTAAATATAATTTTACCAACGAAATGCAAACGAAAAATGTATTTGCAACGAAAAACGATTTTTTTGATATTTTAATCCATTAAGCGGCTTTCATCATTTTTCAACTAATGATAATAATAATCCTTAAAATAATTTAGGTCCAGTGCTATTTTTTTTTAGCAATAAAATAATGTTCTAGACATAAAGTAGTTAAAATAAATACCTTTTAAAAATAATTTTCATAAAAAACAAGTAGAACAAGGCAGCTTTAAATTTTAAAAATATATATATATTCATGTTGCTTAATTTAAATCTAAAAATTTAGTTCCTCATTTCAATCGAAGAAATATTAGAGCCGCAGGACTTCCCTTTAAAGCCCTTCCCTTCCACATTTCCCAAGTAGAGGCTAGCCTTAAGTAATGAAAAGTGTAATTTCCGCTTTAATACTATAAAAACCAGAAAGCAAAAAAAAAACTAAACCAAACCAGTCCTAGACCAAAAAAGAGTAAAAGCTTTAAGCACTTAAACTGTGATAGCCTGCACTTGTAGCCAAAAAAAAAACCAATCAATCAATGGAAACGAAATCAAAGCAAAAACCGTCTAGAGGTCTCAACCAATTTTAAGCTTTAGCTGCAACGAATAAACCAAATGATATTGCTAAATAAACATTGTAAAATGCCTAGACCAAAAAAAGAGAAAACGCTTTATCAATGTTGTAACCGTGTATGTACTTTACCGAATATTACTGTGTTACTTGCATTTGCAACGAGATAAAACCCATAAGAGCACGAAATTAAATGTTTTGAAAAACCCAAAAGAGTGGATTGTATGAAATATTGCGTTGAGATTTGATTTTAGTTTTGTTTTGAGAACACTCGAGCTTGGATTTCAATAGAAAATGCACACAAAACACACACAGAAAGACACAAGATTAAACATCGGTGCTCAAACTAATTTTAATTAATTTATATTATATTTAAAAAAAAATGTTTTTTATTTAAAATATTAAATATGAAATATTTTATTCTTAATTATAAATTAATAAATTTATATTATATTTAAAGATTTTTTTTAATTCAAAATATTAAATATTTTATTCTTAATTAAAATAAAAATACCTTTTTAATATTAGTAAGATGTATGTACCTATTATTTTGGGCACCGCTGTAGGTCCATTTATTTAGCGAGACAAAGTTGTTGCTTGCATTACGCATACGCCCTGTGTGACGCTTGGGGGCTAAAGTGCCGCTTTCTTTCGAGTGTCACTTGGCTGAAGCGCCGCCTGTAAATATTTGTGTTAAACTGTTGCACACATACACTCAGAAATAAACAAAAACACCCCAAAACACAACACACACACACAGACCAACACAAACAATTAAAATCCCTAGAAAAAGAAGGTAACGTACGGAACAATTATCAAAAAAATGCCTAATAAATGTGTGTTTTCTTCTCTCTCTCTTCCTCTCGTTCTTTCTATCTCTTTCCCTAACTCTTAATAAAATATGATATACCTAAAATAAATGGAATATAATTCTTATTTAATTTTTTTCCGATTTTTAAACCCCTCTCTTTTGGCCTGAAGAACTGCAAGATGGTTGGGACAGCATTGAGCTTATACCGAACATAATACTTAATCCCGGTTTCAGCGAGTCGGACGGCGGACCAGGGGGTCAAGGTCAGGACCCGCCTGATAGCCTGGATGGCGGAGGGGAGGACGGGGACGATGAGGATGTGGCCATGCCCTTTCCGCGCACCATCATCTTTGGCCAGCACCATCGAACGCCGCCGCCGCCTCGCTTGCACCTGCCACCGCAGCAGCAGCACCACCACCACCACCATCAGTATCACCACCACCGGCGGCAGGACGAGGACGACGACGATGACTACGAGGAGGAGCACGAGCCCACCATGGAGCGGTTCAAGCGCAAAGTTTCCGTCTTCTTCACCGGTCCCACCATCAAGCGCATTTGAGACGCATCTGAGTACAAACACTGGTCACCTAGGTTGTTGCATTGCATTGGTTTGATCTACGGATAGGATAGTTAGGATCCACATATAGACACAACACATAGAGCTTATCGATCGGAAGCCTCGTTTTCATTTCGGTTTCTCTCCTTCTACTCTGACTAAGCTTGAAAAACGATTTATTGCTCATTGTTTTCGCTTCTACCCCAGGATCACACAACTATATATACACACACACACATATATATATAGTAGTATATATACACGTATTATAAATAGAAACCAAAACAAATATATTGCTGTGATACAAATTCAATTGAACGGACATTGTAAGGATTTACCATAAAGCACACGAGACACCAATCCAGTTATTAACCATCATGAATTTGCTGAAGCTCGTAGACGAACACACATGTATTGAATTTTGCCTAGTTAACCACACGCTATCTGAGTTGCAGCAACTGGATTGCAAGGATCCAGGAATAGCGGAGAAGTTAGCTTAGAGCCACAAAGAAAAACTCCCGAAAAGATCTGTTACAAGGTGCTAAATATAATAGAAGAACTTTCAAATTATCCGATTGTCTGTACATTTAAAATAATATAATGGTTCTATAACTTATATGCTAGTATACCTAATCAAAATTCCTATCTATAAGTTGTCCATTAAAAAGTAAAAATATTATATCTATATATAGTTGATTGTAACAGATCTCCCATAGTCCAGATGCCCGACTATATATTGTTCCAACTTGTCTTGATTTAACAAACTGTGAAACAATTTTATAATTGAGCAAATATTTTGCACTGTAGAGCGCACCAAACGATCTATATATAGATATATGAGTATATATTTAAAAAACCGATGGGAAAACGTTTGATAAACATTTTAAATAAACTAACTGGCAAAATGCCTTGTGCTTTAGTTCGGCCTCAAAGCTAATTACATTGAGTATGATATGATATAGGAATATTTATGAACGTAGTTAAAGTAGCTGGGCGACCAGATATTCAAAAGTAAATAAACTAAAACTGCTTCCACTCACAGAAAACAAAATCGAAACAATGAAATTGTTATAAAAGATAAATCAAAACTAATTTTAAACAAGCGCATATTGTGTATATACCAATGCAAAAAAAAACGATATATATATATTATAAAGAAGATTGTACACAAAGAAGGGATGTACATAAAGATAGCGAGTGGGTATCTTTTAAGAAAGACTGTAGCTAATGTTTAAGACACTTTGGCCTGCGCTTATACCAATTTTTTGGGGCCCAACACGGCCCGCCTGTTTTTGGTTCTAACCATATTTTGCATCTCGATCTGCTAGAGCTACAAACAAGTATATAGAAATAATATTTCTAAACAATTCGGAATGTGCACTTAACTAAAAAAAACCAGAAAACGAAAGAAATACAGAAAACTAATTAAGCAAAAGTCGCCTAAGCCCTGATCCTAAACTCTTGGCTGTACTTCTAATTGTTATTGCTTCAGGTTGAGGTTCATTGTTATTGCGCCAGCCTCCCGTCAGCGAAACTGCTCCCTAATCACTCTAAAGAAATTGTTTTCCAACCCAAGGCTAAGCCAGCGGCGGAGAAGCTTGGACCGCGACACCACAAAAACACAGATAACAATAAAATAAATCTAAGTTTACAAAACCAATTCACGATTTTTAACTATGGTTTAGATTTTGAGGTTATGTAAGGTTTTCGGTTAACTTTTTCTCACTAAAATTATACGTAGTTCTTGAAAAATTGGTAGAGTATGGAATAATGTAACTAGGTTTAAAAAATACGAAAAAATTTAGAAGATATTGATAAGTTTACAAAAAGCAATTCACCTTTTTAAACTTTGGTTTAGATTTTGAGGTTATGTAAGGCTTTTGGTTAAGTATTTTCCCCCAAAATTATAGAGTAATGTATTGAGTAGGTTTAAGAACTTCGAAAATATTTATGATTTTACCATAAATCCTCGATAACCTATTTGAAAAGAGCTATTTCTTAAACTTTTTTGGGAATATCATTATTTTTACATTTTTTAAATTCCTAAAAATATTAGCAAACTTTTTTAAATTTTTAAGAAATTACCCAAAATTCAAGTGTTATTTTTAAGCTCTTTATCAAGCGTTTATTTGCTGAATTTAGCGATCTGCTCGTTACATGGTTGAGAAATCTCTCGAAATGGCCAATTTGGGTTCAACTTAGGGACTACAGTGTGTGTGTGGGTGTTGGGTGGTTGGTTGGTTGTTGCCATTCCAGATCTCGAAGGATTCCCGCTTACTGGTAGTCCTTGTTGTCCTGGTTGTTGTTGTTCCACGCCTGGTGGACACCGTGGTAGCTGCTCTGCTTCTGGGCGGGAGCGTTGCGGCCGAAGGGACTCTTGGGGTTCACCTGCAGGATGTAGTCGCCCTCCAGATCGTGGGCGGTATCGATGCCCATGTAGGCACGCTTGCCGAAGCCATCGTTCTGCTTGTACTGCTGCAGGGAGTTGGCGGGCACAGCGGGGAAGCTCCTCTCGTTACCCGGGCGCACGGACTCGGCGAAGTAGCGGGTGGCACGCATGGCGGCCTCCACCACATTGTTGGCACCGGGCACTCCGACAGCGGGTCCATTGGGGTAGAAGTCAACATCGCCGGAACGGATGGGGGTGCCCATGCCGTAGACCGAGGTGTGGATGGCATCAACGAACTCGGCATCGCCGCGGGCCAAGCCGGTCAGGGTGTTCTTGCTCTTGGCCACGATCTTGGAGGGGTCCAGGCCGGTGATGCGACGCAGCTTGTGGCCGGTGAGACGGGTGAATTCCTGGGCAGCGGCGCCGGCAACATGGGCACCCACATTCTGGCCAATCAGATGGATGGTATCGAAGGGCATGTCCAGCTCGTTGACCATCTGGACGATCCACTTGCCGATCTTGGCGCCGGTCTTCTCAATGTCGAGCATCGCGTAGCGCTGGTAGTTGGTCAGCTTGGAGCCCAAGTCGATCACAAGGATGTCACCGCTCTGGGTCCTGGCGTTCTTCACCTCCTCGCTGGAGTCCTCCTCGCTGCTGGTGCGCTGGCTCTTCTTCTGCTCGCTGCTCTGGTCCTGGTAGTCCTGGTTGCCGTTTTTGCTCTGCTGGCGCTGCTGCTGCTGGTTGTAGCGCTGCATGTAGGCCTGCACCAGCTTCCTGGTCGCCTTCTTCACCGTCTCCGTGTTCTGGGGCAGTCCGGTCACAAAGATGGTCACCTCGTCGTTGCCGAAGTTCGGCTTCTGCTTCAGGCGCTGGATCATCTCGTTCAGGGGGGCAACGGTCTTCTCGCCATTGGGCTTGGGCACGATGACCTGGATGCCGCTGGGCACGAAGCTGGGCTCCACGTTGTGGTGGATCTGCGACAGGTGGTCTGCCAAGGATCACGAAATAAAATAAAATAAATATTTTTAATATTTAAAAAAGAATAAATTTTAAATGAAATCTCTAATTTAAAATTTTATTTTTTTCGGTATTAATAAAGTTTAATTTATAAATGCAATAGTATTTAAAAATATGATTTTTTTATATGAGTATTTTAGAAAAATGATTTTTTTAATCAGCTGCATTTTTAGTGGATTCAAATAAATTGTCGAACTAAAATAAAAAAAATATTTTTAATATTCAGAATAAAATAAAAAATTCAAAATTAAATTTTTAATTTTAAAATTATTTTTTTTAGGTAATAATAAAGTCTAATTTATAAATTTAATATTTTTAAAAAATATGATTTTTTCATATTAGTATTTTTAGAAAAAGTATTTTTTTAATCAGCTTCATTTTTAGTGGATTCAAATAAATTGTCAAATTAAAAAATAAAAATAAAGTATTTTCCAAGGACTTCTAGACTTAGTATTTTCTAGTATTTTTAGTATTTATCACCCCAAACTTAGTAACACTTCTTGACTTAGTATTTTCTAGTATTTTTAGTATTTATCACCCCAAACTTAGTAACACTCACAAACTTGCTCCAGCAGCTCGGCGCCGCGCTCCAGGCTCATGTTCTCCAGACGGTCAATGGTCAGATCGTCGACGGCGGGAATGGCCTCCAGCTGGGAACCGGAGAGCCACTGCGACGGCTTCAGGGCCTGGTTGACGGAGTTGTCCATGCGGCCATTGGGCTTGGCCAGGACGGCGACCGCCAGGCAAGCCAGAAGGCTCAGCACTCTCATGGGGTTCATGGTTCGGATGCGGGTTCGGGATTCGGTCCTCAGGATGCGACTTCAACACTGAGCGAGTTGAACTGAATTCACCGATCCCCCAATGGCACCTTATATACCCCCGAGTATTTTCCGATTTTCCAGCCAAGTCAGGCCTAATCGGTTGCCGCTGCTGCTGAGTAAGGGTTTTCTGGGGCCTGGGAATCGGATGAGCATATGATATGCCATGGGTAGCTGAATAAAGTGCACTCATTGTATACACAAAGTAGTCGAACGTAGCGTGTAGCTGACCCCGCTGATGACTTAGCAGCACCTGCGGCCGCCTGATTATTTCAATTTGTAATCACTTTGTAGGCTCCGCCTGATTGCAACATTGTAGTGTTCCCCCGGATTTAGTTAAAAATGTCTTCTATATCGTTCTATATTAACATAAATCACATATTTTCAAACTCTGTCCAATGTTTTTGCCCAGTTTTAATGAATACTCCTCTTTTTCACTTTCATTTTGCTTAATTTATGGACTCTAATTTTCCATTTTCAATTCAAGGCCAAAGGCAGTTCATTGATTCCAGATTTTTGCCGGTGATACGAGTGGAATGTGTTTAGTTTCCAGGTCAATTTAAATATATAAATAATGTAATTAAACATTTCATTATGGACTTTAGAAATATATTATCGCAGCACACGTAGTTTATTACGGGAGTGAATAAACTTTTTTTCTTAACCTCACATTTTTTAAAAAAGGTATGTTTTTAGAATTTAATTATTTTGTAATTTTTTGTTTGCAAAAATGAATTTTTTAATTTCAGATTCTTATTTTTTCTTTTTTATTTTATTGCCTCACATTTATTTTATTTTTGATTGATGTATGAATTCATTCTGAAATGTGTTTATTTTATTTATTTATATTTAATTTTGTTCTTTTTTCTTTTACCAAGCCAGTAACATTTTAGTGTTTATAAAATCGATATTCAAATAAAAACATTCACATATAAATAAATAAATATTAAGTAGCATTGTACAAAAATTAGATCACTAGATACAGATATTAAAATAATACTTGATATTTATTTTATTAATTCATAATATTAATTTTTATTTACAACTAAAACACACAGGTTAAATAAATATAAATTGTTTAATCATTTTTGTAACTTCTCATTAATAACAAAATTTTTTGTCAAGTCATCTTGTCTCAGATCATCAAAACATTTCTAAAGGTTAATAAATATCTTATTTAATTAATTAATTAATTCGATTTCAGTAGAAATATGTAAATCTTTCGAAAAACTACCAAGTGTTTTTTATAAACAAAAAGCCAAAACTTGACCTCTTCATGAGTTCAAGTCGTGCCCGGCCCCCTTTTCTCACCAAACCCCCTTTTGTTTACATTATGTAAGCTGGATAAAGAAGTTTCCCAATATAGATGACCATATGAGACTCGGAAAAAATTAAAGAGCTCATCAGAAGTGTTGCAAAATCACTGACTCGGCGAAAACCGGCGCTTCTGCTGATCCAGAAATCAATGGCTGCAATCGATTGCTTCCGGCGCGTGGATTATATAGTCAGCAATATACTACTATACTATTCTATATACGGACTAGGGCTATAAAAGCCCATTGCAACGGTGAGCTAGGCATGCAGTACAACTTGGTACGGTGTCTGGAACAGTCGAACTTGAACATACACCCACGATGAATCCCCTGCGCAGCCTGTGCGTTCTGGCCTGCCTCCTGGCGGTGGCCATGGGCAATCCCCAGTCGGGCAGCCGATCCGGTCGCCGCTCCAACTCCCTGGACAACGTGGAGCAGCCCAGCAACTGGGTGAGCCCGCGGGAGATCGAGGATCTGCCGGCCCTGAAGCAGGTCAGCCTCAAGAAGCTGCAGGAGATGAGCCTGGAGGAGGGCGCCACGCTGCTGGACAAGCTCTGTAAGTCGGGGGGATTATGCATCCATAGCTTACCTTAACTAATAAACCTTTCCAATCCTTTAAAGATCACCTGTCCCAGTTCAACCACGTCTTCAAGCCCGACTACACCCCGGAACCCAGCCAGATCAAGGGCTACATTGTGGGCGAGCGCGGCCAGAAGATCGAGCTCAACCTGAACAATCTGGTGGAGAAGGTGAAGCGCCAGCAGAAGTTCGGCGACGATGAGGTCACCATCTTCATCCAGGGCCTGCCCGAGACCAACAGCCAGGTGCAGAAGGCCACCAGGAAGCTGGTGAAGGCCTACCAGCAGCGCTACAACCTCCAGCCCTACCCGACCACCGACTCGTCCAGCGAGGAGCAGCGCCAGCGCGGCTCCAGCGAGGAGCAGCAGCAGCAGCAGCGCAGGAAGCAGAACGACGACCAGGAGGACTCCAAGACCGGTGACCTGATCGTGATCGAGCTGGGCAATGCCATCGAGGACTTTGAGCAGTTCGCCACCCTGAACATTGAGCGCCTGGGCGAGATCATCGGCAACCGACTGGTGGAGCTGACCAACACCGTGAATGTGCCCCAGGAGATCATCCATCTGATCGGCTCGGGACCCGCTGCCCATGTGGCTGGAGTGGCTGGACGCCAGTTCACCCGCCAGACGGGACACAAGTTGCGCCGCATCACCGCCCTGGACCCCTCGAAGATCTACGGCAAGCCCGAGGAGAAGCTGACCGGACTGGCCCGCGGCGATGCTGACTTCGTTGATGCCATCCACACCTCGGCCTACGGCATGGGCACCAGCCAGCGACTGGCCAACGTGGACTTCTTCCCCAACGGACCCTCCACCGGAGTGCCCGGCGCCGACAACGTTGTGGAGGCCGCCATGCGCGCCACCCGCTACTTCGCCGAGTCGGTGCGTCCCGGCAACGAGAGGAACTTCCCCGCCGTGGCCGCCAGCTCGTACCAGGAGTACAAGCAGAACAAGGGCTATGGCAAGCGCGGCTACATGGGCATCGCCACCGATTTCGATCTGCAGGGCGACTACATGCTCCAGGTGAACTCCAAGAGCCCCTTCGGCCGCAGCACTCCTGCCCAGAAGCAGACCGGCTACCACCAGGTGCACCAGCCATGGCGCCAGTCCTCCTCCGGCTCCTCCTCCTCGAACCAGGGTTCCCGCCGTCAGTAGATCTTCGCTCCGTGGGATCCACAGATGACAACCAGATCGCACACCCCTCATGCGAGCGAACCACTGCAGCCCATCCTCATCCGGCAGCTCCGGCTGCTCGTCGCATCCACTATGTTTAGTTACGCCTCGTTTTTTAATTCACAATAAAAAAAACTGCAATTTACGAATATAAAAACCCAGTCGAACACCTTTCCCCATCCAACTGTAACTATTATTTGGATTGACAATAAAAAATATTTTGCAATTTTAAAATATTTAAAAGAGTTTTAAGTATTGCTAGTGAGAATTTAAAGGTTCTAAAGATTTCAGGTAATAAACTGAGTATTTTTAAATTATTTAAAATATTTCTAATAAATTTCTGAATAAAAAATATTATAAAAAATATTTATATTATATAAAAATATATTTCAAATATAAAAAAGAGGATTTTTCAAATAAAGTCATAAAAATTTCATATTGAAAAAAAATTTTCTCAATTAAAAAATATTTTTAAAAAATTTTTAAAATTATGAAAATACCTTTAAAAAATATAAAAAACATTTTTCAAGTTAATTCATTAAAATTACATTTTGAAAATTCAACTAATAATTTGATTTCCAGTTCTAAAATATTTCAAAGAGTTTTAACCTTAAATTTCCATTCATTACTCACAAGATCCACATCCTTCTTATCACTCGAAAAAAATCAAAGCACTTGGATTACATGATATGTTTATTTGATAAAGAAAGCATATTATCCATTATGGTATATAGCGTACACACGCACAACCACATATATATGGCGCTATATATACGGGACGCTGAACTACAGACAATGTTTCTTGCTTACTACTGAGTTGGCAGGCGCAAAAAAAATTGGGTTGAGATATCACTAAGCTTAAATAAGAGTAATTAACGTAGAATTTCAACTCTCCTCTCCTCTCGCGTCTTCACCGTCGGGACGGCTCTTCAGAACTAATCACAAAGTGGGGAAGAAAACATACATATACAACACAAATGGGTTTCGGATCTCTGCTTGCGAATGGGATGAATGATTCGGGGGGCTTTTTTCTAGGCTTATTTAGGGGCTGTGTGGTTTCTATATATCAGTCTAGTCCCGGCAGGGCTGATCCGAGGGCGACCAGGTGCACATTCCGCCGACGCCGTCGTAGGCGAGTCCCTTGGGACAGGTGTACTCCCAGCCGACGATGCCGCCGGTCTCCTCGAAGCGGGCGCACGATATGAACTTCCTGCAGTTCAGCGGATGCGGGAAGTTGCCCTGCGCCCGGCACTCGATGATGCCGCGTCCGTGGACGATGACCTTGGTGTCCTGGCTCCTGGCCGGCGAAATGCTGCCGCTGCGCCGCCGCTGGGCCACCTGACTGGGGGCCGCGAATGCTGATGCCCCCTCCTCCGCCAGCAGCTGGCTGCTCGAGGTGGCCGTGAGCACGGCACTCTTGGCCGGCGGGCGACTGTAGACCTCGATGTACTTGTGCGGCCGACGACGACTCTGCTGGCGACGGGAGAGCGGCGGGGCCGAGTGTCCAGCCGGCGTGGATGATCCCAGGGCTGATCCCAAAGTGGGCGTGGTCGGGGGCGTGGCTGTGGTGGATTGCGGTCGACGGGGGCGGGGTATCAACTGGCGTCCTGTGGGAAAATTAAAATTAATTAATAACTAATATATTACACAGAAAATAAAAATTAGATAAGAGACAGGGGTAAATTCTACCTTATTTCATATCAATAAACAGAAAAATGTCAAATTTATGATTTAAAAAATGTCAATTAGATATTAAATCATATCAGTTGTTTCATTGGAACTTTTAACAAACTTTTTAGAAATCTTAAATTTAGTATATTTACAAAAAATTAAGTAAATATAATCTTTATTCATATCAAAATGATATGAATAGCTTGATCTTTAAAAAATATTACATTTTTCTGTACATATCGACATGATCTTCTGTCAAATTTCTATGTAGAACCCATATTCTATGGAGAACTTACTTATACCCTGGCCAATCACTGGCAGTGGTGCATTGGCGGTGGTGCTGGCCGTGGTGCTGGTGGTGCTCTTCAGTGGCTGCGCTGATGCTGGTGGCAGCGCCAGTTCGTATTCCTCGCGCGGACGCACTTGCTCCGGTATCTGATTGAAGCGGCTGGTGTGAATGCTCGACTTGGCCACCTGATCCTCATCGTCATCACTCAAATACAGTGTGGTGGTGGTCTCCAGGCCAGAGTTTGGTGGGTTGGTGGTGCGAGCGGATGGTGGGGTGGTGGATATCAGGGTGAGGCGACGCTTGAAGAGCGGGTTCTGGGTTCTTGGCACATCGGTTGCTAGCGGATAGGAAATTGTATCACATTAGATAACAAAATAATGTATAAAAAAAAAATAATTAATATTAAAAATCTTTATTGTGGGATTTTTACTGGTATGAGAAACATTTTATTAATTTAACTGAATTAATTTAAAAGGAATAGAAAATGCTTTTTTTCACTCTTTCATTTCTGCTTTACTTAACATAAAGTGTGGTATATGAAAACACGAATAAAACCCTTAGGAAATTTAAGTAGAGAGAGTTTGTAAACAATATGTGCACAGTGAGAAACTACTTATTATTATTAAAATAATTAATTTTTTATATTTTTTTCAGCTTTTTTAAAAAATTGTTCATATATATTAAATATTATATTATTTTTGTAAGTGTATTTTTATTTATATTTATAATTATTCGTTGTAATTTATTTTATATTTGGTTTGCCATTATTTAAATTAATATTTAATAAGGTATATTAAAATTATATTAAAAATTATAAAAAATTTTTTTTTTTGCAACCCTATGCTCTATTTCTCTGAGTGTACTCACCACTCTCATCGCCGTTGGCCGCCGGTGCGAAGGTTGTCAGTCGACGCGTTTGAAATTGGCGGCGCAGCGCAAAGCTGGCTGGCTGAAACTTGTGTTGCTTTTGTGTGATGTCATTGCTGCTGATGTTGCTGTTGCTGTTGCCGCTGCTGATGTTGCTAGTTGCTGGCGTCAGTGTTGCTGCCTCGCCGGATGCTGCCGCTGCTGCTGCTGCTCCGCTCTTGGCTTTCAGCTTGCTCAGGTAGATGTTGCTGCTGGTTCTGCCGCCAGCAACAGATGTTGCTGCTGGAAAGGCAGTAGTTGCTGCTGCTGTGGTTGTAGTTGCTGCTGCTGCTGCTGCCGAGGGTCTGCTGCGCAGTCGGTTGTACTTGGAGGTCGTTGGCGGTTCTGCTGGCTGCTGCGTGGTGGTGGTGGCCTCAACCGCCGCCGACGTCGGTGAGTTGATAATCCGCCGGCGGACACTCAACACCGGTCGCCGCGAAACGCTGCCAGTCGTCGGCTGACGCAGCTGCCAGTCGGTAGTTGTTGTATTCGCGGTACATGGAATTATACAAAACAGTCACTCAATTTAGCATACAGTGAATTTTTTGGATTTTTCAAACATTTTTTGCAACTCGCTGTGTGGTGTTTTTCTAATTTCTGTTTTTTTTTTCGTGCGTTTTCCTGGCGGTGTGCAGTCAACAACAATTCAAAAGCGCGCTACATGCTGGACTATAAACAATAATAAATAAATATTAATAGTTTACAATATTAGTTTGGATAAAATATGCATAGGATTTCTACAAATGACAACTACAATAAGCCTTAAATAAATTAGTACTGTTTGTGTTGTGTGTTTTTCTCTGTGGGTTTTGGGAGTTGGGAGCTGGCAGATTGGGGAAAGGAAACCCTTCTGTGGGTACTTTCTCTCTCGGCACCTCTGCAAGATCAAGTTGACCACCGCCAAGTGGAGCAACAACCGCAAAAATGCAGTCAGGCATTTTAATTGAAGGACGCTCGAGTGCAAAGTAAATAACAAGTTATGCGCACGGCTATTATTTTGTGCTAGTTTCGCTTTGTCCGCCAATGTTGTTGACATTGAAAGCAGCGAAAGAGGGCAACTCGGACTGGAATTTATTGTAATTACACTAAATTGAACTACTTTTCTAAGATTCTTGAGATCACCATTCAATCGAAAACTATTTTCTTGGAGAACCAAAGCAAATGAAGTAATTAATTAGGATTCAATTTTAAAATTATTTACCAAAGAAATTTAAGTAATTTTTCTTGACAATTTTTCTTCCATTCTTAAAGAAATTTTACAAATATTGTATTTATGATAGTTTGTAGAATATAAAATAAAATATTTTATTTTTATGTACCTAATATTAATAAAATATTTTATTTGTAAAAATATTTATAAAGAACCTTTAAAAAAATATTTCAAAATTAATTTTGCAAAAGAAGACAGTACATATTTATTTATAAAATAAAATTTGGCAAAATAACTTAAAAAAAATCTTTTTTAAAAATATTAAAAAATTCATTTTGCAAAAGAAGACATCAGATTTCCCACTGAAATGAGGTGGAGTGCATAGAAAATGCCGAGAGAGAGAGAGTTGCTGGCGAGCAGACTTTTGGTGTCAATGTCGCACCTCAAAAGACAATGAATGGGCCGGAAAAATACGCATCAGCCGAAGCGTTTGCATAACGCTGATGGGCTGCTTCTTCGATTCGCAGATATCGAAGCCTGTATTTCTGCCGTGGCATTTTTGGCATTTGCCAAGCCGATTCGACTGCATGCCAATGTGATTACGTAATCTGAATCCCCAACATATCTTCCCCACTTGATGTTTTCCTCTTTGGCAGATGCGCAGATGGCTTGTTTATTTTATCTGTTTTTTTTTGGTCACTGCAAACTGGTTGGATTTTAATTAAATATTGTGCAAGCCAAGTTGGTCAGCGCGCAGACTGATGATGCGTGCAGGGCGTCGTCTGCTGGATTTTCTGGCTTCTCAATGGGATTGTTGTGAAAGTGGCGAAACAAAAGACTCAAGACACGAACGCGCCAGGGAAAGCAGCGGCTGAGCAAAAGGGTGCTGCCGTTTCAAGGGCAAATAAAATGAAAGAGAATGGTGGCCATTCATTGTTGGTTGCAAAAAAAATTCACCACTTTGGCAAATATTAAAATATTTTAAAGAATTTTTAATTTAAAAAAGTATTGCAAATAATATATTAAAATTGCTATAATTTCTAATCCCTTTGGAAAATTTTAAAATATTTTAAAGATTTTTTTACTTACAAAAAAAATATTATAAAAGATATATTTAAATTGCTATAATTTCTAAACTGCCTCTACAACTTTAAATCTGTTTTTTTGAAGTGGCATCGCATATCCACACCTATAAGATATCACTGCGATCACTTCGTTAACCTCTTTTTCTGTGTAAACACTCCCTGTTATTTGCCTTTTGTACATACACACGTACGTAGGTACTCTTCAACCAAACTGATGATGACAAAAGCAACACCTTTGATCTGCTTTTATGGCTTCTTTTTATTGTTTGCTTTGTGCGGCTCTGGGCTTTTTATTATTTTCAAATGGGATTTTTCATTTCACGGGCACTTTGAAAGGAAAAATCTCCAAGCCCAAGAGCCCACTTCACAAAAACCAAACGAAAAACTGCTGTTGAACCGTTAACGACTTTTTGTCAACCTGATTTTTGGTGTCGCCTGTCAGTTCGTCGTGTGTTTGTTATGCGGCGCGTGATTTGACTTTTGGCAATTATCGCTGCGAGGAGACTAGCTGGCTATTATGAAACATGTCTCGTCTGCAAAGTCCCTGTCTCTCTCTCTCTCTCTCACTCAGCAATTTGCAAATTGTTTTAGCTGAGCTCGTTTTTATTTTACAATATTTTTTGCTGTTTTTCCCGCTGACTTTGCACATCTTGCGGACTCATCGAAAGTTGAAACCGATTATCCAGACAGGCTCAAACACACATACACTTATGAATAGGCATGTGGCAATAACCGCTTCAAACAGAAAAAAAACTAACATAAAGCCCGGCTGACATTTAACAAAAGCGAGAAAAAACAACACAGAAAACATGGAAAAGAAGCCCCGACTAATGACTAAGCAAATAACAAGCAATTCTACAAGTGACATTTGAAAGAGCATCGAAAGGCGAATGGGGAGGGGGTAATAGATGCATTTATAATTGCTCAAGACATGCAGAAGAATTTTTTCCATTCAACAGTCACTTTGTGTAACCTTTGAAATTTAAGAAAAAATTATTTACAAATTACGGAAATATTATCACGACCTCAGAAAATGATCGACAAATTGCCTGGGAACTTTTGGGAAAACCTTGTTAGGATTAACTTGGAAGTTAGGATTAAAGTTTAGATCTTTAGATCTTAAAATAAAAACCTCATAACTATGACCCATTATAAATTTTCACATATTTTCACGACCTAAGAAAATGATCTACGACCTGCCTGGGAACTTTTAAAAACACTGAACATAAAGTTAGAATTAAAGTTAAGATCTTTAGATCCTAACATAAAAATCTCATAACTAAAACCCATTATAAATTTTCATTAAATATATATGTTAAGTTCTCTAACTATAAGCCCAAAAAATGTACTGAAATAAAGAAAATATATGTTTATAAAATACAAATTTAACGATCTTTGTACAATATTTTCCCAATTTCTTTTCCTATATACGTATTACTTTATACACTTTCGGGTGTTTGGGGAGTTAAGGTGGGGAAAGTTTATCGTGTTCTGTTGTGGCAATAATAATTTGTATGGTTTGTTTCTTTTTGTTCATTATTTTATTGTTGTGCATAAATATTTTACAACTAAAGCTAGACTTAAAGTATTTCGGATAGAGGGGGGGAAAGAGTAAAAAGAATTGATTAGGAAAGAGATAGAATTAAGAGAGAACTGCGCCTGGTAAAAGCCATTAAAAGTTACTTCAAGTTGATCAAGATTTTTGTATCCACTGAGGGTCGTTGTTTGTCTAGATTTCTATATATATCTAGATATATATATTCTATATTTGAACCAAGGAAAGACTTTTCGCATCTGCATGTGTGAACGAATGTGTGTGAGTGGATGTATATGTTGTGTGGGTGTTGTTGTTGTTTAGGTATGGCAGCTCGAAGAATACGAATTGTTTAAATAATTTACATAGCAAAAAAAAAAGATATATATATAGAAGAGTATTCAAAATAAAAGCAGCAGCACTGGGAAATTTGGAAAGAGTATATAAGCAGCCGAAATGGTTGTTTACTTAATTGTTGTTTTTCTTTTGCCGTGGTTGTTGTTGTTGTTAAGCCAAAGCAACGCAGCCAATTATCTAAGGTTTTGGCAACAAAAGGGTTAAGCTCGCAGAAGACTCTCTTCTGTGGATAAGGGCTAAGACTAGAAATAACTAACTACGCTGAATTTCTCTGGTTATTTGTTCTTTTTTGTTGTTGTGACCTATTGCGGCATCACCGTGGTGGTGTCGTCAAGTGACGCCTCCACCGTGGTTGGCGTCTCTGTGGTTGTTGTTGTTGTTGTCGTTGTTTTGCGGTTGCGCAGGCGTCGGCCACGCCCCTTGCGCCCCATCTTTTTGCGATGCACCACATGCGACTCCATACTAAAGCTAACTGCCTCGCTAACTTGGCTGCCCACAGTTGTTGTGGTGCTGCTGCTGGTGGTGCTATTATTGGTGGTTGTTGTTTGTGTGCTCAGATTAATGTTGCCACCAATAGCTCCACTAATTGCGCCAATTGTGCTTGTTGTTTGCGTATTTTCTGGACTGTTTTTGGTAACTGTTGTTTGTGTATCAAGTGTCAGGTGGTTGTTGTTGTTACTAATAGCTTCGGAACTAATAGCGCCACTGCTAATCTCACTGGTTGTTGTTTGAGTATTTTCTTGCTGGCTGTTGTTGTCAGCGGTGGTTGTTGTGGTACCACTGCTAATTGTGCTTGTTGTTTGGGTATTTTCTTGATTGCTGTTGTCTGCGGTGGTTGTTGTTTGTGTGTTTAGACCAAGCTGACCCATAATAACAGCGCCAATTGGCATGGCTGTTAGTGTTTCACTGGTTTGTGTTGTTTGTGTACTAATCTGTGGCTCAGTGGCGGTCTCAATGCTAAAGATTGTGGTTTCTTCAGCCACCTGATCGTCTGCTGGCCCAGTGGTTGTTGTTTGAACAACTGTTTCAATAGCACCATTGACCGTTTGATCTTGAGTGTTGAGTGTGTTTATGGTTTCTGGAGCACCACTGCCGATGGGAGCCTGCACCACCAGCGGCTGGCGTACCGAGAAGGCCGAATTCGAGTCGCTGGCGGGAGATTCGGGTGCCTCGGGGGCCTCAGTGGTGGTTTGGCTGCTCTCGGCCAGCGACTTTTGCACCTTGCTGAGTATCACCTGATCGAGATTGGCTATCGAAATGACCAGGGGCGAGGACTCATTGGACTCGGGTCGTAGGAGGGGTACAATGGGTCTTACGTATGTCGGTGCCGGTGTGGTCGTCTCCCCGGTGGTTTCGGTGGCCGCCGCACTGCTACTGCTAATGGTGGTGCTCTCCTCCGCCTCCGCCTCGCCGATGATGCTATTACTGCTCAATTGCTTGCCCTTCCGGGCGGAATCGAAGAGTCCCTCCAGCGAGATGGTCGAGGTCTCC
Source organism: Drosophila mimetica (assembly GCA_037075245.1). Lineage (NCBI taxonomy): Eukaryota > Metazoa > Arthropoda > Insecta > Diptera > Drosophilidae > Drosophila > Drosophila mimetica. The sequence continues at coordinate 18,818,835 of JBAMCH010000005.1, read as the reverse complement.
AGGGCGCCGGTCAGCACCTCGGGCACCAGGGACTTGCCACTGCGATCGGTATCACTATCGGTATCGATGGCTCCTCCAGCACTTTCCGTTTCTGGCAGGGAATTCCTTACCGGAGCCGAGGCCGCCGAGTAGGTGGGTTCCGTGGGCGTATAATCCGCCACTGTGCTGTGGCCATCGTTGACCTGAATATCACTGCCATCCACCAGGTGAACATACTTCACCACACTGATCTCGCCCAGCTGCTCCACATGGGGCAGCGACTCCACGCGCAGGGTGCCGAAGTCCTGGTTCGCCTTCGACTTGCGCTGCGCGGCCTTGGCCTGTTTGGAATTGATCTCGACAATGCGATTGATCTCGATCAGCTTGTGCTTGGGCACCACCTCCGTTTGTATGGTGGGATGGAGACGGGCCTTCAGCGCTGGCCTTCTCGTCGTCGTTGTGGCCTCCTCTTCGGGGCCCTCACCCTCGAGCAGTGTGAACACATGCAGCAGGGTGGTGGCCGGCGGTGGTGCTTGCGTGGTGGTGCTCGAGTAGGAAGATTGATCCTGTGAATTGATGGAAGTGGCTTCATTAGCATTGGTCGCTGTTTCAGATTCGGTTACAGTTTCTATTTCGTTTTCAGTTTCAGTTTCTGGTGGCGTGTCTGTGGTGGTGGCTGTGTCTGACTGTGTGCTGGGTGGTGCTGGTGGTGGTGGTGATGGTGGTGGTGTACTGGGTGTGGTGGTCACAAAGCCTTGCTCCTGCTCCTGCTGCTGCTGCTGCTCTTGGGTGGTTTCATCCTCCACCGCCACCTCCGTTCCGGTTTCCACCTCCGCTCCCGTCTCCGCCTCCGTCTCCGATTCCACTTTGACCACCTTGGGCTTCAGTGCCGGATGCTTCTTGCTGTGCTTGTCAAAGATCTTCTTGTTCCTCGCATTCAGCGCATCGATATTCAGCTCTTCGATCAGCGAATTCTCACTGGCCGTCTCGGAGGCCTCGGTGGATGGACCCGTGTACTTCCGCTCGTAACTCCTATTGTTGCTGGGTATAAATGGTGCGGGCTTCAGTAGGGTCAGCGGTGTGGTGCGCTCGTAATCGCTGGCCACCGGTTTCAGGGTCAAGTTCGGTGAGGCAACGCCCGGTGGGCGGTTGACCACGCGGGGTCGCTTAGTGGTGCCGAAGCGGTTGGCCGGTGTGCTGTTCGCATTGGCTGAACTTGATGGACGATTGCGCGGGTTGAAGGGCACATTGCCGCCGGAAGCCGTGGGCGGTGAGCCACTTCCGGTGGCTCCGAATGAGGGACGACTGCCCGGCAGCACTCGGTTATCCTTGGGCTTGTATGGGTTATTGATCTTGGTCTCCTCCTGGGACTTCTTCTTCTCCTCCTCATCTCCGCCCGCTGGCTGCACCTCATCTTCGTCTTCATCCTCCTCCTCATCGCCCTCTTCCTCGGAATCCTCCTCCTCCTCGTCCTCTTCCTCGCTGTCCTCGGCCGCCTCATCTTCCTGCTGCGGCTTGGATTTGTCCAAAACTGGTCGCGTCTTGGGCACAAAAGGTCGGCGCAAAGTGGTGGCAAACTGATTCTGCACGTGCCGTTCTTCCACCTCCTCGTCGTCTTCGGCATTTCCCTGGGACTTGAAGCGATCGGCTCCCGGTAATCTGGAGCCGCGGGGATCGCTTCTCACAAAGCCCTCGCCGCGATTGCGGACACTCGAGTTGAAGGGATCAAAGCGGCCGTTCTTCTTGCGCACAAACTTCGCCGTGGGTCGGGTGGTGCTGAAGGCCAGTGGTGCCTTGGTGGTGCCACCACCACCGCTGGCCGAGGGTGGTGTATAGGGTCGACGGGCCACCAGTTTGCGTTTGAAGAAGGGTCTGGCCGAGGAGACCGCAGACGAAGACTCGTCATCTGCGGCGGATTCTTCTTTCTGTCGAGTAGATGAGGCGGTGCTGCCCTTTTCGGCCAGCAACTTCTTCAGACGATCGTTAATCACGCCCTGTTCACCCTCGCCCCTCGCCTGTTCGGCCTTCACTTTGTCGCGCAACCTTTGCAAATCGGACACATCCTGATCGTCTTTTTGACCGAGGGTCTTGAATCGATTGCTGATCACACCATCCTGTGGCTCACCCCGCGATTGCTGCTCCTTGATTCGCTGGCGAAGATTCACCAGATCGTTGTCCTGATCCGTGAATCTGGTGTGGCTGGGAACGAAAGGTTTACGGGTGGTTTCTTCGGAATTATCCACACTAGACGCGGTACTCGAGTCCACCACAGGCCTCAATTTGCGGACAATCTTGCGGAATCGCTTGTTGCCAGTGGTGCCTGTGGTGGTGTTGTTGTTGTTGCTCGTGGTGCTTTGGCTTAATGTTGTTGGTGTGACTGTGGTGGTGTCTGGGTTAGTGTCAGTGGCGCTATTAGTGGTGCTATCTACAGTGGTACTATTGCTATTGCTATTCAAGGGTCTGCGGAATTTCAGCACACGTATGCGCTTTGGTGTTGGTCTGCTGGTGGTGGTGGTTGTTGTCGTTGTGCTTGCGTTGGAGTCTTCTGCCTCCTCCTCCTCCTTCTCCTTCTCTTCTCCATCTTCTTCATGTTCTTCTGTGTGCTCTTCAGTCTGCTCATCGACTAGGGTTAGTTTAGTTACCTGGCCACGCTGGCGGCCCCCAAAGGCCAATCTTCTGGCGGTGGTTGTTGTTCTTGTTGGGGGTAGTTGTGTTGTGCTTGTTGGGGTGGTGTTGGTGGTGCTGCCTCTGGTGCGGCTCAATTGATAACGATTCTGAAAGCGTCGTGTGGAATTAACATCATTACCTAAGGCATTCAAACCAGCCCCACTCGTTTTCTCCTCCCCCTCAACATTCTCTAGACTAGCATCGTTATCATCATCGTTAACATTATCATTATCATCATTATCTGAACTATCTGGCTTAAGATTAGCTGTGACTGTGACTGGTTTGTTTTTGCTGTTGTTTGTGTAACTGTTTGACTTGAAACGATTAATATAATTGGCTACGGTGCTGTTACTACGTTGACTAGCTACATTCAGTGCGGTGCTACGGTTAGTAAGATTGTTAAGGTTAGTGGTTCCTCCCCCCAGAGTGTTGCTGTGGTTAAGTGTGTGGTTACTGTTCGATACCTCGGCAGAGTTATCGTCATTATCATTCTCATCATCAACATCGTTTTCTTCCTTATCATCATCATTGTCAGAGTCAGTTTTTGTATCGGTGGTGCTATCTGTCTCTGTCGGTTTTTGGGTGGTTGTTGTCCTGAGTGGTTGTCTTTGCCGATTGGCAAGCAGTTGACTGAGTCGTGAACGTGCAGTGGTGCTTGTGATTTGGGGTTCTACAGGTTCTTGTCGTTGCTGTTCATCCTCCCCATCCTCGTCGTTTTCATTGTCCTCCTCTTCGGGTTCTTCCTCTTCCGCATCCTGATCATCATATCCCTCCGCTCTGTGGTACAGATTTCTATTGAGAGCCACCAGATTGCGTCTTGTGCTGGAGCTAAGTCTCAGTGGTGCTGCGGTGGTGCGACGAGCCGCAAAGTTGGGTGGTTTACGTGCTGGTACCTCCTCCTCTTCTTCTTCGGGTGTGCGTTGCAGTGCTCGATGGCGGTTTGTTTGAAGGAAGACGGCACGTGGCGGTGACACTGACACCTGCTCTTCATTTTCCTCATCGTCAGCATCATCATCATCTACGCCATTTTCCCCACCGTCGGTGGTTGTTGTTCGTGGTGTTGTGAAGCGATTACGTGAGCGGTTCAAGGCCGCATACGGACGACGTGTGCTAATCTCGTCGCCGTTCGTTGATCCCGTCGTGGTTGTTGTGATGGAAGTCGCATTAAAACGGCGACGTGACAGAAGCGGTCGCCGTGTGATGGTGGTTGCCGTCGTAGTCGACTCGCCCTGATCTATTTCATTGTCGGCACTGGGATTTGCGGTTGTCGTTGTTGTTTTTGGTGCGACGGCAGTCGCATTGAAGCGTCGGCGTATCAAAAGTTGCCGCCTTGGTGGAGTTGTAGTTGCCGCTTTTGGTGTTGAACTCTCCGTATCATTTTGATCGATCTCATTCTCTAGATTTTCATCAGCCACTGGGGAAGCCGTGGTGGTTGTTGTTGTTATAATGGTGCCATTAAAACGGCGACGAATTACCAATTGACGACGTGCGGTGGTGGTGCTTGCCGATGTACTGGTGGTGGTGGTAGTGGTTGTTGTTGTCGTTGTGGCTTCGGTACTAGGTCCGCTTTCTTGCAGAGGGATCTCATTGTCGTCGTCTATGTGGGCTTCCAGTTCGGGCTCTTCAGTGCTGCCTTCTGGCTCTTCGGAAGCTTTATTTCCAACTTCTTCTTCTGTTTCCTTAATTTCCACCTTATTTTCTTCAGTATCGTCGGTTACATCCTTCAGAGAACTTACAGTGGTTGCCTCTTCATCTTCATTATCATTATTTTCAATTTCATTTTCTTCTGGCTTCTCAGTGGTTGTTGTAGTTGCAGAGGTCGTTGTCGTAACTCTGCGACTAATACCCACATAAGGTTGCCTTGTGCTTTTGACTGTTGTGGTTGAGACGGCTTCGGTGGTTGAATCAGTGGCTGCCTCGGTGGTCGTCGTGGTACTGCCCCTGCCTCTCAATCTGTTCAAGCCGGCATAGGTGCGTCTTGTGGTCGATTCCACCTTCAACTCTTCTTCGTTGTCGTTTTCTAAAATAAATAAATATTTATTTTATTAGTTTCGTTTAATATTTTAAAATTATATAAAACCAAGAAAATTCAAATGAAATAAACAATAAATTTATAGTTCTTTTTTAAAACTTACGGGTATTAGAAGATTCAGAGTCCTCCACTGCATTCACGGGTCTTCTGGGGGTGAACACTCTTCTGGTTGGGAATTTTTTGAAGCTATTGGTTGGCACTGCTGTGGTTGAACTGGCTACGTGAGAATCTTCCTGAGTTTTTTCTTCAACTTCTTCTTCGTCTTCCTCACTATTTTCCGTAGGTAATGTTTTGGGTGTCGTGGAGCGAACACGGAAGCGCTGTGGAACGCTGTAGCTTCTTCTGGTTGTGGTTTCAAGTGGTTCATTTTGGGTCTTCTCCTGCAATCTGGTGGACAGGGTCAAGCGGGTGCGGTTTAGTCTGGTGTAGGTGCGTAAAGCCCTGGCTTCATCTTCGCTTCTTTCCTTCTCTTCTAGAAGGGAATAGCTCACAATCTTGGAGGTCTCATTGCTCGAGTCTGCTGCTAGTGGTATTGTTTTGAATGTCTTGCCCTGTCGCTGGGACTTCACTCTTCCCTTGCTATCCTCGTCATCATCAACTTCATCCTCATCGATCTCAGCGGTTATCTCATCATCGTCTAGGGTTTCCTCTCCTGATCCGACCAACTTTGCCCCCGGGTGACCTACTTTGACCCGGGGGTTTTCAATAAAAAATGACCGAGTTCGGCATTGATTTCCTTGGCCTGCTCCATCGCCAGGCGATGGTCATCGCTCTCTTCTCCCTCATCGCCTAGAGAATTATTTGGTGTCTCATTGTCGCTCACATTGAACACATCGTGGATTTGCTGTTTAATGTTCACAGTCACACTTTCAATGTCTGGCGGTGCGGGGGACTTGTCTATGTAGGTGATCGGCGAATCCTTTACATACTGATAGTACTTTCTCCTGTGGTAAATCGGCAAAGAAAGCTTATCATCGCCTTCATCCTCAGACGTTTCACTTCCCTTGCTGATTGCCTGACTTTCCAGTTTATTCTCTGTCTGCAAACGGTTTATAGCATTGCTCAGCTGTACTTTAAGATCGCTTAAATCTTCTTCGGTGGTGGCTGTGGTTGCTTCAGTGGTGGTTGTTGTCGTAGTGGTGCTGGATTTGAGGCGATTCACAAAGAGTTGCTTGGCTGCCGTCAACTGATCTTCTGTAGACTCATCTTCAACAGGAGCTGCTGTGGTTGTTGTTGTGGTCACGGGTCTTCTGTGAGCGAGAACTCTTCTGGTGGTGCCTTCTGTGGAAATGGCTTCCTCCGTAGACTCATCTTCAATTGAAGCTGGAGTGGTTGTTGTGCTTACGGGTCTTCTGAACGCAAGAACTTTTCTAGTGGTGGCTTCTACGGGCGCAGATGTTGCTTCCTCTGTAGATTCCTCTTCAGCTGGAGCCGCTGTGGTTGTTGTGCTCACGGGCCTTCTGAACGCAAGAACTTTTCTGGTGCTGGCTTCTAGGGGCGCAGAGGTTGCCTCCTCTGTAGACTCATCTTCAATTGGAACCGCTGTGGTTGTGCTTACGGGCCTTCTGAAAGTCAAAACTCTTCTAGTAGTGGCCTCTACAGGAGCAGAGGTTGCTTCCTCCGTGGACTCATCTTCTGTTGGAGCCGCAGTGGTTGTGGTGCTCACGGGTCTTCTAAAGGTGAGAACTCTTCTGGTGGTGGCTTCTGACGGGAGGGATGGTTCGGTGGAGGTAGTAGTAGGTTCTTCAGTGGTTGTGCTGGCCTTCGTGGGTCGCTTAAAGGCGAAGCTTGCCCTGCGAGTGCTGGCCTCGATTTCGTTTGGTTGTTCAGCGGTGGTTGTTGTGGTGGTCGTCGTACTACCTCTAGTCGGCCTGGTTCTACGGATTATAGGCCTGGCTGTGGTGCTTGTACGTGGTGCCTCTTCCACTTCGTTACCATCTTGATTCGCCTCGTACTCGAATTCTTCAACCTCTTCGTGTTCGATGGTCTCCTTGGGTTTCTTAAGAAGGCGTCTTCTCGTCTTGGTAACTGTCGCCTCTGTCTGGGCCTGTTTCTTGCGGTTGCTACGGGAGGCAAAGTCCAGGGCTAGCAGCGAAGATAGATCATTGCTCTCGAAGCGCACGGATCCACGATTGCGGGTCACTGTGCGCGGCGTGGTGCTCGGCGGTGGTGGGTGGGTCACTTCATCCACAATGTACTCATACTCCGCGGGCTTCTCCTCCACCGTTTTGGTGTGGATGCGCTTTACAACCTTTTGTCCTGCGCCCAGAGTGCGCACATAGGTGGTGCGAGTACGCGTGATTCCATTGCCCAAACTCTCGGTTTTTGTGGTAGTACGGTTGCGCACGGCACTCAGCGAAGCTCGACCACTGCTCACCTTCTTCACACTTTGCGGTTCTTCTTGCTCCGTTTCCTCTTCCTTGGAAGAAGCCGAATGAGCATCAGGTGTTTCCGTGCTCGTGGTGGTTGAGGTTTTTCTGGCTCTTTTGTTGCCATCTGCCGCCAATAGGGATGAGAGATCTCCCTCTTTGCGTGGCCTAAAGCTGCCTCTGACTATAACTCGTCGTCGTGGCAAGGAAGTGGTTGACTCACTCTCATCTTCACCCACCTTAGGCTCTTCGGTGGTGGTTGTTGTGGTGGTGCCATCAGTGGTGCTGCTAGTGCGGAAAAGACTGCGTCTGGTGGAGCTGCTCACTTCGATTTCTTCAGTTGTTGTGGTGGTTGTGGCCTCTGTGGTGCTCGGTGTCTTCTTCTGAAAAAGCGAACGACGAGTGGTGGTTGTATCGGCTTCAATCTCATCACCAATGGAGCTGATAGTGATCTCCTCAGTTGAAGTGGAGCTCGATGCTTCAGTGGTACTGCTAGGAGCCTCTGTGGTGCTACTTCTGAAGAACGAACGACGCGTCGGACCCTCAGTGGTTGTATCGACCTCGACTTCTGGCTCGGTGGGGCTGCTAGGCGCTTCAGTGGTGCTGCTAGTTGTCTCAGTTGTGGTGCTAGTTGCCTCAGTGGTGCTAGTTCTTAGGAAAGAACGACGCTTTGGACCCTCAGTGGTTGACTGGACTTCACTTTCCAGTTCAGATTGGCTGCTGGGTGCCTCTGTGGTGCTGGTTCTGTAAAAGCCGCGTCGTTTTGGTCCTTCTGTGGTTGACTGGACATCACTTTCTGCTTCAGTGGTGCTAGTTCTGGTGCGCACGATAACGCGGCGTCTGGGGTTTGCCGTGGAAGTGGTTTCTTCTTCTGGCACAGCTTCAGGTGTGGTTGAGCTGATGCGGTTAAATGAACGCCGAGGGGGTTTCTCTGTAGTTGTGGTGGTTTCTTCTGTGGTGCTACTAGTCTCTGGTATTTCAGAACTGCTTGCGGAGGCTTCACTGGAGGCTAATTCATTTTCAATAGCGTCCGAATTTGCTTCAGTGGTGCTGCTGTTAAAGTCTTCAGATTGCGCAGTTGTGCTGCTAACTGGAGCTTCGGAAGAGCTGATTTCAGTCGATGATTCTTCGTTGTTGTTCTCTGAAATGGTGTCTTGAGTTTCCTTGAGCTCTGTATCGACGGAGCTCAATTCTGTGGTGCTGCTTATACTTTCTTCGATTTGTTCAGTGGTGCTGCTCACAGGTGCTTCAGAAGGAGAGCTGCTCTGAATATCTGCATTTTCCGAGGCCACAGTGGTAACCTCCAGCTGAGGTGGTGCAGCTTCTGTGACGATTTCGGGAGATTCCTGTTCGGTGGCCGTGTTACTATCATCCGTATTTACACTTCCCGCTGGCGCCTTGGTCTCTCCCCTCTTCTCATCATCGATTATCTCAGCAGCCACATTTTCATCTTCGGTGGTGCTCTCCAAGATTTGACCTCCCCGGCTTATTGGTTGGTGTGGTCGCGTTGACTTGACTGCCTCACCGAGATTCCTCACAAAACTGGAACTGCGTCCGGTGGTGAGATGAGCACCACCTTCGGAATCGCGTGTGATAGCCTTGTATTGGATCTGAGAGTCATCTGTGGTGGCTTTGCTGGCACTGGAGCGTTGGATGCTCTGGTAGCTGCGGGAGCCATGAGTTGCCGTTTGCGTTGCCACCTCGAGGGCCACCTCGGACTCATCTTCGGCGGAGTTTAGGCGACGACTGCGGAATTTCGTGGTCGGCTGGAGATCCTCATCCCCAACGGATTCGGTGTTCAACTGCTTGCCGGCAAAGCGTCGGGAGTCCTTGTCGTCGCCCGCTAAAGAATTGGGAACCACTTTGCGCTGCGATGCTGGTCGTCGCACCGCGCGCCAAGTGTACTTGAGATGCTGCTGAATGGGTGGTTGTGTTGTGGGTTGGGGGGCATCGGGGCCCTCGGTATCGATGTGGTTTTGGGATTGACTTAAACTAGAGCTAACTACTTCATGCCTTAAGCTATCATTGCCACCATTACCGTTAGCTACTTCTACTTGGGACTCTTGGTGGTGCAGTGAGGAGGTTGTTTTGGTTCGTGAGTTGGAGATTGCTGTTGCTGTTGGAAGACTGGCACTCACCTTGGGCCTATCCCCTGGAGATAGTCGTGTCTTCTTCACTACTTGCGCAACTGCTTCGGTTTCGTTATCGTTATTATCGGTATTGTTATCATTATCGGTTTGGGGGACAGTGGTGGTGCTGGCTGTGGTGGGTCGTGTGCGACGTCGGGGATAACCAAAGGGTCGGGGACTAGAGAGGTTTGGTTCGGTGGTTGTTGTTTGGGTCTGTTGTTCTGGTTGGGGTTGCCTTCTGCCCGGGTTGGTTCTAATTCTATTTAAACTACTCAAACCGTTTGTTGGACTAGCATCGTTCGCTGCTTCTGCATTGTTGTTGTTGTTGGTGGTGGTTGTTGTTGTAGTTATACGTCGACGGTTGGTGGTCGCATACTTGTATTGAGTCTTGGTTTTCGTTACCTCGCTGTCCTCGTCCACGTTGTTGTTCACGTCATTCAGTTCGTTGTTGCCCGTTGTGGCTGTTGTTTTCGGTGTGGTTGTTGTTGTGGTGGCCAGTTCGGATTCCGTTGTTGTGGTTGAGGTGGTTGTTGTCGGTGTGGTTGTCTCTATGTCGGGATTGGAGGGAAGGTGGGTGGGTGAGGCTTCGCTCAGCTCGGTGGCTAGCAGAGAGTCTGAGCTAATGCCATTGGAGGTGGTTGTTGTTGGGACAGTGGATGCTACAATTGGTGTGGGTGTGGTGGTGGTGATGGTATGCAGGTTATTAGTTATGGTTGTGGTGGTTGAGGTGCTTTCATTTGGTTCAGTGGTTTCGTTAGTTGTGGTGGTTTCGGATTGGGCGGTGGTGCTTGGTGTTGCAGTGTTGTTCTCTTCTGTTGGTATTAGGTTATTCAGTTTCACATTGTTGTAGTTGTTATGGCTGCTGTTGTAGTGGTTCTTGTAGTTGTTGTTGTTGGTGGTGGTGCTGGCCTTGGCAGTCTCAGTGCCGGCGGTTGTTGTTGTTGTATCTGGTGTTGCTGTTGTGGAGGTGGTTGTTGTTGTTCTGCGGCCGATGCTCGCATATTTACGTGTGTTTGTGCTTTGTTTGCTCTGTACCGTAACAATGTCCTTTTGCTCGTCCTCGTACTCTTCCTCTTCTTGGTCCTCCGTGGGATCTTCATTGGCATCCTCGGTCGTGGCACTCTTTGTGGGTCGCGTACGCTCAAAGTATTTGTATCTGGCGAGGCAAGAATAATAATCATAGAAATAATTTAAAACCAAATGAATATATAATTAAGCCACTTACCGATTGGTTGTCGAACTGGGCGCTGCTTCCGTAACCTCTGGTGGTGCCGTGGTGCGTCCGCGAGTGCGGCTCAAGGTGGCATAGGACTTGACCTGGGTCTGCGTCTGTTGTTCCGCCTCCTCCTGCTGGGCTTGTTCGGCTGGTGGTGCCACTGTGGTGGGCCTGGTGCGTCTGAGGCTTGTGTAAGAGGGAGTGACTGAGCTCAGTGGACGACGAGTGGTTGTTGTCTCCACCTCGGCCAGGTTCTCCTCCTCTTCCTGCTGATCAGCTGCATGCTCCTCCTCCTCCTCATCGCCCTGACTCGCCGATCGATGACGATTGATGGTCACATATTGTTTGCGCTCCTTCAAGAAGCCATCGAACTCGGCCAACTTTTCAATGCCCTCGTTTTGTGGACCCTGGCGGCTGTTGCCTCTCAGAACCGAGGAGTATTTGGAGTATTGGCCACTCGACGAGCCACTCGAAGCGGTACTCGACGTAGCTGTGGCCACGGTGCTCGTCTCCGTGGCTTCGCTGATCTTAAAACGATTGCGGGTGAAGGAACTCAAGGTTCCAGGTCGACTCAACACACGATCGTACAGCGATTTGCTAATGGTGGAGGGTGTGGTGGCTGCACCACTGGCCGAATTCTCCTTTAGCGTAATCGATCCATCCTTGTTGCGCAGCAGGTGCTTCTCCAGCTGCTCGACGCCGCCCACTTTGCGAATCAAGTCGATTAGCTCCTTGATCACCTGCGGATCCTCCTCGGCATCGGTGGACTTGCTGGGCGACAGCTCATCAGTGTCCTCTTCGTACTCGAGATCTTCGTCAACAGTCGCCGGCGTGGTCGTGGTGGTGGTCGTAGTGCTAGTGGTGGTGCTGGTGGTGGTTCGCGGATACACCGGACGAGCCGTGGGCGCCGCTGTCACCCGATTCGAACGCACTGTTGTGGTGGTCAGCGGGGTTGTCGATGTCACTGGTGCCACTGTGGTGGATCTAGTGTGAAAAATAAAGCGGATTAGTATTAAATAATCTAATTAATAGTTTAAAATCTTCATACTTTTTGGTCTTGCAGGGCACATTGCGTGCAAAGTCGCACGAATCGGCGGCCGGATTGAAGTAGAGTCCCGATGGACAAGTGAACATGTGCGCAACGATTCCCAGACCAGAGGGTCCACTGTCCAGACACCAGTAGTACTTCTTGCAGTCCCTAGGATGCTGGAAGAAACCCTCCTCCTCGCACTTGAAATCCGATCCCGGATCGGGAGTCGTGGGTGGTGGCGGTGTGGTGGAAGCCCTGCCTCCTATGTACAGCGAGGAGCCCTCGGCTTCCGTCAGCTTGAAGGTGGTGCTCGGCGGCGGTGGTGCATGGGTGGTGGAGCTTACGGCCGGCCGTCTTGTAGCACTGGGCCTCCTGGAGGTGGGGGTGGCCTCGGTTTTGCCATTCAGACGATTCCTGGTGCTGCTGGCATTGTCGCGACTGCGGGATCGCGAGGGTTTCTGCGGACCACTTGGCTTGGCCACCTCGTTGATGCCCAGTCTTTAAGGGGGTTTTAAAGTATTAAAATGTGTTTCTTTCTTTTTTTTATATATAATGGCTTACCCTAGAGCCTCCACCATGGCCTCCTTGGCCGCCTCAATGAGCGGATAAGGCTTGCCGTTGCAGGTGCCGCGGAAATCATCGTTGTCGATGGCCCAGAACATAATGCCGCCCAGTCCCTGGGCCACCACATACTCGGCCTTCTTGCGCACGATGGCCTCGTCATCGTAGCCCACCCATTGGTTGCGCCTGTAGGCATAGGGACCCATCACATTGGCATTCGGCTGCACCACCGTCCACTCGGGATCGTCCTTGAGAGTCTGACAGATCTGTGTAATGGCAATTGAAGTGGGTTAGTATACCCTTAGTATATATTTTAACGGCCTAGTTAAACACTTACTTCATAGTAGGCCAGGTATCCCTTCTCGCGGGTGGCATCGCCCTGCTCTCCTGGACCCTCGGAAGGTGCCCCCAGTTCGGTGCTCTCCTCGTTGATCAGCGTGTAGGATCGTCCATAGGTGGGAATGCCCAGAACCAGCTTGTCCCGATCGGCACCCGCTTTCAGATAGTACTTGATGGAGTAGTCCTAAGTAATTATATAAAATATTATATTATAATGTAATACAATAGCGATTTTCCGTTGCCCACTCACAATATTCAACTCGGCATCGTAGTTGTACTCGGAATCCTCTTCCAGCGAGTACAGTGGAGCATGATGGTTAACGGATGGCTCGTGGGACGAGTGGAAGTCATAGGTGAGCACATTGAACCAATCCAGATACTTGTTCAGCTTGGGCACATCGTAACCCTTGTCGATGTACTCGATGCCCGCGGGCACGGCCATGGTCAGCAGGAGTCGCGTGCGTCCGGTCTTCTCTGCCTCCCGTTCGAATTCGGCCCTCAGCTCCTGGACAAACTGGGCGTAGTTATCGCGATCGCGGGACTTGCCGCCCTCACGGTGGGCCGGGTACTCCCAGTCCAGATCGATGCCGTCGAAGTGATTCTGGCGCAGGAACTTCAGGATGTTCTTGATGAACTGCTGCCGGCGCTCGTTGCTCGCCACCAAGGGGGAGAATCTGGAGCTGGCCTCGTTCCAGCCGCCGATGGCAATCATGGTCTTCAGCTGCTTGTTGTACGTTTTGAGTCCAGTGAACTTGGCATAGCCACCTGAAAGAGGAGTAGGGGTAGTTAGATTAGGGGATGCATCATCATCATCAGACGGACAGGAAATTAAAGCCGAGTCAAATTAACTCGCCGGAAGGAGAAGGGGCGTGTCTGTGTGTGTGTGGAGTGCTCACCCTGCTCGATGTCCTGGTACTTGTCAAAGGGCTTCATCTGGTTGTCCTTCGTGAATCCACCGAATGCGTACACCAAATGTGTACACAGGTATGGATTGATGTTCTGCGGATTGAACTTGGCGGTGCCCGGCCGATAGACACTCCAGTTTGTGTAGTAGCAGACCACGCGACCCTCGCTGCTGGCTTCTGTTTGTGGCGCAATGCAAATTGCAATAGGGAATAGAAAATAGAAAACGGTTGAGTGACGGACCCATGAAGCATAATTAAAAAAGGTAATTGACTGCATTAATTAAAAAATATATTTATGGATTAAAAAGGTAATCAGACATAACAGGTTACCAGTCTTCTGCTTTTAATGGTTTAGAAATGGACTACGGAACATAATTAAATATGTCCTTTTATTTATATTAATTAATCAATATAATATTATAAGAATAAATAAAATTAAAAAAATAAAATTCCCTAAGAAATTTGTAACATTTTTATGCGAATTAAAAAATTGTGGAGTTTGAAATATATTTGAAAGAAATATAATGGTCATTATAATATAATTTAAATTATATAAATTTAAGAAATATGCCAAAATTTAAACAATAATTAAATTTTAAAATTAATAAGAGGCTTCTTAAAAATTTTTTTATAATTTTAATTTTATTTAAAATTTTTTTTAGTAATTTAAGCAAATGAAAAATCCATAAAATCGTATAGACTAAAATCAATTAGTAAAATAGTTTTTGAATGTGAATTAAGAGAATATAATTCTACAAATATGAAAGTTAAAAAAAATGAATTTATTTTGAAATAATTAAAAATACATTTTAAAAAGAAAAACATTTAAGTGTAATATACGTTAATGGCTTAAATAAACCCTTTTAAATCTAAACTATACATTCATTTTTCTTAATTTATATGTTCTTAAAACTATTTCAGTTTTTAGCCAAAGGAGCACTTACCATTTATGCAATAGGCGAGAGCGCAGAGCAGGAAGAGCGTTTGCCAGGCCGCTCCACGCCGGAACTGCAATGAAGGAAAAGGAACATTAGGCATGCGGACAATTAAGACAATGGTAATTATATCTGATATAGTATTATATCAATCCCCAAGCATTTTGCCCAGCACGAGGCGGAAGCCATCGGCGGGCAGTCCAATTAGCATATCGAGATTGGAGATCGCGGATCCGATCGCCATGGGCCATCAGCATTGACACAGTGACATCGATGGATCGAATTGGTCGGTGATTCGAGGTCTCAGGGGGGAGGGAGTTGGCAGACCGGAGATTGGAGATCGCATAAATCTGGGCGAAACAAAAGACCAAAGACACGAACTCGAAGAAGTGGTTCCCATGAAGGTCGCCCATCAAATCGCGTCTTACATAATCGCATGTGGTGTGATGTGACGAGATGAGATGAGATGAATTTCATATGCAAATCGGCCGGGGCTAATCAGATGCAGGTGCCACGCCCCGTTGTCATAAGAGGGGCGGCTAGCGACTAGGAAGCACTACACATACTTTGCTTTGTGGAGCGCTAAGTGAGTGAGTGAGTGAGTGAGTGAGTCACACTCGCATTCGCATAAATATCTTAAACGGATTTTCATATTAAAATGCCAAAGTGTTACAACAGCCGCAGCCACAATGGGCCCAAATCTTTTTTGATTTTGGTCAGCAACCGTAAGAGAAACAACACCGGATTACATAAGCGATCCGTACCAAAAACTCGACTTTGATTGCGTATGCGTGTGTGTGAGCCATGCCGGTTTTTTTTTTTCATTTCTTATATACAACACTCTTTTTTTCTGGGCTCACCACACACACACACTGCGTAATCGTTCATTCATCGAAGTGAATTTTGTACACATAGCGCACAAAGTGCCTGGAAATAAAAATTGATCAACTCAAGACATCATCAGCATCCAAAAACAAAAAAAGTAAAAATACATCTGCCAGTGATGAGTTCCGAACAGGTTGGATTGCCGAGACTCATAGCTAATTAGCAGGCTGGCCAGCAGCTCTCTATATGCTGGATAATATATGCTATACGACTGGCGAGATGAGCAATGAAGTTTGCTAATTGCATTTGTGCGCCGGCGGGGAACTTTCTTTTTGCCAAAAACAATTATCTATAAATAAAGGGAAGTCTTAAAAAAATACCACAAATTTCTAAATATTATAAGCAGCAACATCTTTGGCTTCTCTGAGCAGAGTATCATTTTTGAAGGCTACATTTTTGTTTAATAAGTCAGCAGAGATAAATCTAAACTAGTTTCACTTGTTTTTCGCTGCATAAATAAAGCTATACACAGAATTCGGTAAATAAAAAATACTAGAAATACTAGATTTTGTTAAATATTTAAATAACAGCTTAAAATCAGAGCTTATCACGTTGCAAGTTGCATATTGCAGCCGCTTGGCAACATCACAAGTTGCCAGCTAAAAGCTAAAACGTTGAGCTCACAATGCGACTTCCTTGAGTGGCGTCCTTTTGGGTTCTTAACCCAGTTTGCGGGCAAGACTTCCTCTGAGCGACAGAAAGAGCTGCCTCTTTGGCTGTTTAGCGATTTGAAGCTTTCCCCCTTTTGGCCGTAAATCGCAACCGTATCCATATCCGGCATACTTCGTCCCATTTTGCAGCCGAAAGCGCCAAAGCACTCAAGACAATTCTGGCGGAGGGGTAATGGCATATTTACCCAGTGCCAAACGAACCGAATCGAGTCGGAATGGTTATAAAAATGTGTGCGGACATTTGATTGGGTCATTGGACCAGCATAGGTAAACAAGATATGTTTATGGAACGCTGTGGCAATTTACATTTATATATAGCCATCATTTACATGGCGGTTGGCGGTTGGTTTGTACGCTTTGGCTGGCTTACGCATTGCTTAACATTGCTTTATGGCAGCGACTGCAGCAGCTGCTTACATAAAATTGCATGCCGAAAACAAAAAAAAAAAAGAAGCAAACTAAATAAATGGAGAAAAAGTGCCGGGGACTAAAACAACTTGAATGAAAATGAAATGACAACAATTTGGATTGTACAATGCGCATGGGCACTCGCATTCGCATTTCGCATTGATTGGCTTGACAAATTTGTCGATTTTACGCAAAGTGAACAGCAGCAACATCGGCAACAGCAGCAACACATGTACTTAAAGGCAAATGCCAGATTTGTTTTCAGTTTAGTTTCAGCCAGCCTTATTTTCTTTTAATTGCAACCAGCGGTTGGCAATTAAAATCAGGCTAAATGTGGCCTGGTCCAGTGTGTTGCTGCTGCTGCTGTAGCTGCAACACCGTGTTGATGTTGCTGCAGGGCGCCTAAGCAGCAGCTTCCACAGCGGGCCAAAATTGAGAATCGTTTTGGCCGGATTTACAGCCCCAGCGGCGGTACAATTTATGGACAAGTTGCTGTTGCAGTTAGCTGATGTTGCTGTTGCTGTTGCTGCTGCTGCGACAACAAGTTGCAACACCAGTGTGTGTGGCACATTTATACAGATACTGCCAAAGATATATATATATATATGTAGTGTACTGCAACTGCAGCTGGAGAGCCCGTTGCTTACGTAAGGCATCGCATTACGACAAAATAAAACAGAAAAAACATCTCGCAAAAAATGCACAAATATTGCGTACACATTTAACATTTCTCGGCTGCATTTGGCTTTGCATAAAATCTGGATTTAACCTTGAATCGAGCCAAGCGAAACTGCCTCATAAATCGCTGTGAGTTGCTCTCGATTTGTTGTTGTATTTGGAGCAACTGGATTTTTTTCGAGAACTTTGAGTTCATGAGAAGCGAACTCGATACTCAATAATCGATACTTGAGCTGTCGCCCATTAGAAATCGCTTGTTTCGACGTCTGACAGACGTGAATCAAGTGGCGCAACAAAGAGATGCTTTTGGCCAAGTTAAAGGCTCCTAAATCAAGTGAGTCACTAAATTGATTGGCTGAACTTTAATATTATTAAATAATATATTTTTTAATTTACCAAAATATTTTTAAAAATATTTACTAAAATACCTTTTTAATTACTAAAATACTTTTTAGTTTAATAAAATAGCCAAACAAATAAATTATAAAAAAGTGATTAATGTTAAGCACTTATATATACACTATTAAATTTACTTATTCATTTTTTCGTTACCAACAAATAATTATATTAAATGAAAATGAATCATTTTTAGTTTTATCTACTTAACAATAATTTTGATTACCATTAAAAACACTTAATTAACTTAAAGCAGTTCATAAATTTGTATGAATATGGTGTGATTTTTATGGTTTTTTAAATATGGCTTGGTTGTTTACGCTTGTTCGTGAGTGTTAAACATAAAAGGTAAATTATTTTTTGAATACCAAAAATATTTGAGAAATTCCCCGAGAAAGTGAGTCATGTTAGGAAACTTATGTTTTGCCTGGAAAATTTATTGTGAAGTGTGCTGTGTGTGGATACTTACAGCACCCAAAACGAACACCCGTGAATCATGTGTGAATATTTGAGTAAATTGTGGGTCTGCTGGCCATCCATCACCGCCCCACCGAAAATTCCGCAGATAATGCTCTGGCTATTCATAATCCCTGGCCTCTGCAGCTGCCATCCAGATCAGCATTTACACATTCACAGCCGAGTGGCATGACTTGGCCGAAAGTGTTGTTGTCGTGCGGTAAAGTAAAGTAAAGTTCAGTTCAGTTGAGTTTGCCTCTTAAAATGCAACTTAAAATTCAAAGAGGGTCCGCTGCAGTACCGCTGCCGCCTGGAAATTGACTGGAAATTTCCGTAGCACGTAGAATGTGCCGCACATCATGTCACGTTCCAGGTACCAAAGAGCGTCGCAATGTCAACGCCCCAAAAAATACAAAATAATAAAACAAAAGCAACCGAGCACCGAGATCAATGTCTGGCCAAGAGACATTGCGTATACGCCCCGTTTTTTGCCTTTTTGTTCGAATTTTTGAGCAGCAGGAGGAGCTGAAGAGCTGAAGAGCTTTGTAAACAAAAGTTTTGGCATTTCGAACAGGCCACGCCACTCCACTTGTCCAGCAAAAAACACCTTCTAGAGTGGGTGTGCCAAAGAAATATATATATAGTAAGCCACAGCCCAAAATTCAAATCACAATGCCACAGATCTCTGGCCGATAAGCCGATGCATTTAACTCATGCATTTAGCCGGGATTTATGCCGTGCGAAAGTTGAGCATTGTTGGCCAACATCGCGATTAGCGTGCGAAAGATTTTTCCCAGTCTCCGTCTCCAGCATCAAGGCATTTTCAATTAGGCAACCAAACGGACCAGGCCACGACCCAAACTGAATCATAGCCAGCGGCAGAACACAATAATCGGGCTTAGAAGGGGGACAATTGTCCAAGCAATTGGGAAAGATCTTAAAAAAAATACTAACACAATTCTCTAAAAATTAAGAAGGTTTTTTTCTTGAATAAAGGAAAGTATAGGGATTATAAAAGAACGTCTTTCTCTTATTTGAAAATAATTATGAATTTTGGTTTAATTTTAGATTTATATGTCAAACGGTTTGGGTTTTCGATTTATCTTCCCTTTAAAATAGGTCTCCTTTTATAATAATAGATTATGCAAGGCATACAAAAATTCTAAAAAATATAATATAAATTATTTTATTAATCTTCCATTGACCCCTCGGTCATGACACCCCATTGCCATCAGTAAATCTTGTTTGAACTTTCCTCAATGCAATCGATTCGTTTGGCCAAGTGAAAAGCCAACCGACCGGGCCAAAAAGAAAACGCACTTTGCGTTGACCGAGAGTTGCCAATTGCGGAGCAGAAGTCACCCAGTCATTGACTCCGCTTAGGGAACCAGTTACTCGGTTAGTTAGTTACTTTGTTAGCTGGTCAGTTAGCCCCCGATCCCCGATTCCCAATCTCTATACAATTGCTCCGCTTTTTATCGTTTTTTCTTGCTCCTTGGAGTCTTTCTTAATCGCCTTTTGGCGTGACAACCGAAAACCGAAAACCAAAATCCAATGCCGATGGGAAAAGCGAAAGTTGATGTGTCGCCGGATGCCGCATCTCACCCCATGTGAGATTATGTCCATCTTTATTTGGCCAGCGCGCTGGATCAATGCATTATGGGTCAGCAAACGGTGGAAAAGCGGTTTTCCCAGCTCTCGCAGACAATTGAGCCATATCAATCGATGTGATTGTGAAACTGGCCCACTGCAATAATTGAAGACAGTGCCTGTCAAGGCCGGGTACACACGACCAATAAAATAGAAATCCCCGTACCATCTTTGGATCTAACTCACATCTGCCCGCGATCAATGTCAATGCTCATCCATGCACCCAACTCACATCGATGTCGAAATTTGCATTTTGCATCTCGCATTTGGCCAACTGCCTTGCAGAATTCAAGTTCACTCGATTTTGTTCCATTGTCTGGCTTTTGCCTTGATGTACCATCTCTTGGCCATCCTCATCAGCATCAGCATCACCATCACCATCACTATCACTCGCATCATCGCCATTGCGATTCGGCATTGTTTTCGTCACGTCACGAGCCCAACAATGGGCAGTTCATTAAATCCAATTACACGCCAAATATTTTGCGACTGCCTTATAATGAGAATTTCATCAACATTTTGGCGGTTTTTGGGTGCTCAGCTTTTTTGGGCCACCCCAAAAATTGGGGGTCTACATAAGCCTGGTAACCTGTAGCATAACTGGTTAATATATTGTTCAGAATTTGTTAAAGAATATTTTTGATTATTTTAAATTTATAATTATTATGATTAACAATATTTTTTTAATTTAAGTTACTTTTATCAGAAATATTTCAATATTTTTAAAATATTTTTGAGTTAATATTACAGAAAAGTTTAAAATTATTAAAATATTTTACTATCTTCCCATAATTTGTTATTAAAATATTTATTTTATGTAAATTTTATTTCATTTTTCTAGTAATATTCAAATATTTTGGAATTATTTTTTAGTTTAAATTAATCAAATATTTTATAACTTTCCAATACATTTATTGTATAAGTTCCCTAATCTAAAACAAAGAATTGTGATGATATTGCAAAGAACATTTTGAAAGTAAGAGTATTTCTCCCGCTTGAAGCCCCACCCACACCCATCATTTCCAATTTCGCCGCATTTTAGCGGACTTAAGCTCTACTCTGCTGTCGAATCAAAATATTATCCTTTTTTGCGCGCGCTGCAGCGTGAAAATTCAATTTAAGGCCTGAATGGTCTAAGCAGGCGGGACCATGATGCTGATGCTGAAGTTGGTGGCCAATGGAATCGATTCCAGCTTCCGGGACATCGATGATTCACCCGTAGAACCGCAGAGACTGGAACTAATCCGTTGCGAGTTAAGTCTGACTCACCGCGCCTAATCGCCAAGTATCGCCATCAAATCGAGACGAATAAAACGTGAAATGTCAGCTGAATTCAGTTGGTGAATTTCAATTTCCATTCTCCGCAATTCATTATCATTTCAATTCAATTGCGATGCCTTTGAAGTTTGGGTTTCGTTTTCAAGGTGCTCCATCAAGTTGGTCAAAACAAACAAGACATCGGATCTGGCCATCAAGTGTTCCCCCGTTTTGCTCGCCTACTGGCCATCGCTTATCACTTTGCATTTGTCGCCGTTAATGGTGCAATTTTCCCCATTAACGCAAATTGCAAATTGCCGGACGATAAAGATTGGCCAGCAAGAGGGAGGGGGAGGGGCGATGCCACTTTTGGCCAGATGTTTGGCGAAAGTCAAAGTGGCTAAACAGTGATGAGGCCCACGAAAATTTCATTAAAAACAAAAAAAAAACAGGTACAGTTACGAATTTAATCGAAAAATCCAATCTAATATTTTATCGATATTTAATTTTTTAAACTTTAAGTCCCACCTAATAATTTAAAATATATTATTAAAATAAATTTCTGCAATTCCAACATTTCCCACACAAATTTCTAGAAATCCCTCCCCTTCCTTAGTTTTTTGACCATAAACTTTCGCTGTCAGTGTGGCCAGCTGTCAGGCTAATAGCATAATTAATGTTCGGTCACCTTAATTGCCATTCGGATCGCACACCTGAGTTGACCATGAAAAGTCGGCGGAGGATTAAAGAGCGGATTTGCATGACATGAAAACCAGAAAACTGCATGTGCAACACATGTTTCTTTTCTCCAACCATTTTTTTCCTTGTTTTCTTGCATCTTCTTGAGTGAAATGTTTTTGCCACTGTCATTTATCATATCGGCGAGCAAAATTTTTACGATTTGTCAACATACAGTTACGTCAAAAAAAAAAAGAAAACAAATCAAGCGCAAAAAACAGTAGTGAAAGCTTTTTGAAAAGAAAACGATAGTGCCAAAAGAGCTAATAAAAATATAATGCAGACAAGAAATCAATTAATTATGTGTTAATTTAATTTGCAATTTTTAAAGATCATCTGTCAAAGAAATGGAAGCGAAAAGCTAACGAAGAGAAATTTATTTTGACAAATGGAGATAGTTTTAAAGGCAGAGTTTTAAAAAGGGAAACAAATAAATTAGATAGAGTGGGTAGAAAAAATATAAATATTTTAGAGGGGTGAAAAAAAAAAAATATATATGTCTATATATAAATAAAATATTTTTTTAGGTTAAGGTTTTCTTAATGAAATAAATTAATTAAATTAATTTCTTTCTAAATTCTTAACCTTATTATTTTGAAATTTTAAATCTTTTTGAAACATTTTAAAAGAAGAAATCATCATAAGGTTGATTTAGTGTGACCAGGGTTCTAATTGATCACCCCAATGATCTATTTTAACAATCGAAATCAAAGGCTTATGTGAATACTCGTTACAAGGTATTACTTAACCATTTCTTTCAAGTCAATAGCCTTTGAGCCGCGCCAGCGACATTTTTCAGTGCGTGATTCAGGTGCGTAAGTTGCGAACTGACCGCCACTCCAAAGTGAAATCGAAAGTTGGACTTGTGCCAGAGCCCCCATGCCACATAAGACCCCCCGGAAACCCCCCTTCGTAGGGCGGCATTGCCGCATTTACTTTGCAATTATCAAGCCCAGGCGATAATTGGCAAGCCGAGCGAAATTAGCAGGGACTAACGGTAGGTGTTATACACCAACTCATCTCTTTTATGATTTTTTTCTGCACCGCCACTTGCTGGCTTTTATTGCCGGTGGCCAAATTAAACAGTTGTAAACGAGCTACGAGCATTTCTTTAGCTGTTTCTCTTTTTATTTTGGCCATTTGAACCAATTATGTCATCTCATCAACACAATGAACACGGCAAATAAAGGAAACCAAACGGAAGAAGCTCAATCGAAGAGCGTTGATCTTGCGTAACTTTTATGCCCTTTTAAGCGTGGCTTTAGTATACAATTTATTTATACCTTTTCGTATTAAGTTTTAACCGTTGTTTCGCCTTCTGCGGCTTTTCTCAGCTCACTTTCAATTTCGTTCAGTGGAAATTATTAAATCAAAAACGAGAAAAAAAGAGAAACAAGCTGACTGGCGCATCCGGCAACAAAGCAACCAAAAAACACCGAAACCCGTGAAAAAACATGAAAATCCGAGAAGAAAACAAAGTAAAAATAATCGTGATGCACATTCAGGTTCAAGTTGAGTTGCAGATGAAAATCCCGAGACGCGATAAACGAGAGGTTGAGGTCAAAAACTGGGCACTGGCTAATTTTGGATGATTTTCGGCGGCTCCGTGAAGTGGAACCCGTTGGGTTAAGGCGGGCGTTGGGGGGTTAAGAGAGGGATTTGGGCGCCCATAAAGATAATGCCATTGTTACATCCGATTAGCCGGCGGCTCAACTTAATTAGATCGAAGCATGACTTTGAATTTGTTCGTCTTTGGCTTTTTTGATTATAAGAAATTTTCATTATTTTGATATTGCGGCTTATTGTTTGGATTAGCAAACGAAAATTAAATGGAAATTAGGGGAAGTGAGAGTGAAAAAATAATGCAGTTGTGAAAGAAGTTAGAAAGGTTGAGCAATTATTTGTATTAATATGGTGAAATTAAAGAAAAAATGGGAAAAATAATATTAAAACAAAATAAATAAAAAATAACAAATAGTAAAAAAAATAAATAAAATTATAAGTGCATTAACATGGAGTAATGGAAGAAAAAAATTGAAAAATATTATAAAAAACAATAAAATAATAATTACGAAAAAAAAATAAAATAATAAATACAAAAAAAAAAATTAAAAAAAATAAGCAATCAATTTTAAATGTTGCCTTTCTCAGAAGTAATATTTAAAAAAAAAAGTGATAAATAATATAATAAATATATATATTTTTAAACCAAAATCCCGTGACATATTTTCATTAGCGTTATTATTTTCTTATTTTCTGACCGATTCTGTCACCAATTCACCATTTACTTAGACGCCATCCTTGTGGCAATTAAAATGGCCATTGTTCGCCCCCCGTTCCCCGATTTGATTTATATTTTTTCTTAGCCGTTTCATTTCGTTTCGGCCATTTGTGCTTTTCGTGTGGCGAATGCAGTCACATTCTTTTAAATACCAATTGGGGGTCAGTTGGACCGTTGGTCAAGACTCAGGAATTTGAGCAAGTGCTTTGTTTTCTTACTGCCGCGCTGGCCAGGCAAACGAGTTTAAATGCGAGTGGCGAGTGGAACTTGGCCTGCTCGGCGCTCTGGCTTAATAAATTAATTTATAACTCTTGCTTTTTTTCCCCCACCGCGAAACACGCTGACCTTCAGGCCGCATAACCGATCCATGAGTCTGTCTGTAGAAACACCAACTTGTATGCATATATTTTTATACATTCATATATATATTTGCTATATATATGCTTATATCTGTCAGTGGAATTAACAGTTACGTCTCAAGTGCTGCCAAAAGGCCCCAGAGGCTGGGCTCCAAGGGTGGGAATCTGAATTTTCGATGGAAAGTGCTGGCCATTGAACACATATATTTTTTAATTGGCCAAGAGGCGGGCTGTAAGGCGCCAAAGAAGCACTTCTTTTATTTATTTGCTTTGTTTTTCAAGTAGCAAAAATTTTAAAAGCTTAAGAAAATATTATTAAATAAAGAACAGAAAAAAAACATTAAACAATATTTTAAATATTAAAAAAATACGATTTAATAACGTATATACACTATAATATTTTTTAAAATTATTTTCACTGATTTTTTTTTAATAATAAAAAATACTATTTAATAATATTGGAAAAATACCTTTACTAATTTCTTTAATATTTAAATAATAAATTAAAATAAAGGATATATCCTCTAATATTACAAAAATACTTTAGCAAATTTTTTGTTTTAATATTTAAATAATAAATAAATACGATTTAATAATATTACAAAAATATTTGTACTATTTTTGTTCAATTTTAATGGGTTAGCACTGAGCTTAAAGAGCGATTGCCAAACACCGAAAGTGGCAACCGAACTCAGCCCGATATCTGGACTCGGATATCAAAGCGGGCGCCCGACCCACCCCCCTTAACCCGTCGGTGTGTTAATGATTTGCATGTGCCCAAATCAAAGCCGAGGCAGACCCCCCTTTAACCCCCGACTGGCCCACAATTTGCAGACATGGCTGGTTAGCGTTGTTGTCGTTGTCATGGAATTGAATCATCCCGGCGGTCTCTGGAGCATGTCTCTGCTCTTAGCCCGCTCCCGCTCCCGCTGCCGCGCCTTAACCCTCTGGCGCCGGTGGCGTATACGTAACGAGCAACGAGCAGCAGCAGCAAAAAAATGGCAAATTTTGCAATGAAACCGAAGGCAGATCCCGATGCACGTGTGTATCTGTGCATCTGACAGATACAATTACCAAAAGCGATTGCACGGGGAATGCTGGAATTTCAGGCCAATGCGGTTTAATAGCCCCAAAAACCGGTAACTTAATGACACTCTTCTATAATGCTTTTTGAATAAAATGCCAAAACGCATCACCATCGCATCATGCGCCCCCCGCAGGTCGCCAATTTCAATATATATATACATTCACTTTTTTTTCAGCTCTCCGCTCATCGGGTTTCACTTTCAGCCGGCTGCGAATTCCGATTTGCCAATCTGGAAACCTTTCCACGACTCCAAAGGCGGATGTGCCACCTCCGGAGTCAGATTATTCGCGTTTAATTCGCGATCAGGGAGTCCCAATATCAAAGATATTACATCGCATAATTGGGTTTTTGCAAATACATGGGTCTCTAATTATTAAATGACTCTGCTGTTTTGTGCTGTAATTTTTTAGTAAGATTTATTGCAACGCAAAAAAAAGTGTAGCGAAATTAATCATTTGGGATTTTAGCTATTTATGCATTGTACACACAACTTTAATATAATTTCAGCTTAATAAAGCTATAAATCTTTTCTTTTCCAATCCTATTAAATGTCGAAAAATGTCTATAAATCAAAAGGAAGTGAATAAAAATGTAGTTTTGTTTAATCAACTTTTAACCCAAAAATTCACAAATAAAAGAAAAGAAAAAATATTTTTAAAAAATCCTTAGGTTGTAAATTATAAAATAATTACTTAGTTGTTATCTCTAATTTATAATATAAATCTTTAACCCAAAAGTGCACAAATAAAATACATAAAAAAAATAATAAAAATAAAAAATATTTTTAATTATAAAATATTTATTATTAAATTACTAAAAATTAATAAAATATTTTGTTGCTAGAAAAAAAATGATTATGAATAGAAATCTATGAAAATAAAGGCGACCATTGGAAAGGGTATGGCATGGAAAATCAGATGCGCGAATGGGCGTCTGATTTAATATATGCATATGGCAGATGGAAGACTTGGGATCTCATAGATTGGATTGGCATGGATCGCCTCAAGTCGACTCGTCTTGGATTTTCAGTTCACTGTCATTGTCTTTTGGGTGCGGCTGCGTTGGCGTTGCAGCAGCTTA
This sequence comes from Drosophila mimetica, assembly GCA_037075245.1. Taxonomy (NCBI): domain Eukaryota; kingdom Metazoa; phylum Arthropoda; class Insecta; order Diptera; family Drosophilidae; genus Drosophila; species Drosophila mimetica. The sequence goes on along the minus strand of JBAMCH010000005.1, from coordinate 18,792,727 downwards.
CAATGTTGCATTGCAGTTGCAGTTGCTTTTGTTGCATGAATTTGCAAATTGCTATTTTCGCTGGCTTATTTTCTGAGGCTGGGCCACCACCGATTTCCGCCTGTGCTTTTGGCAGACAAAAGCCGTAGCCAATTTCCTCTTCTCACGCATTTTTGCAGACTGACGTCAAACGGATCGAGATGATGAGACCCCCATGCGCAAACTCATCACATTTTTGCCTAGTCTTGCCAGCACTTGTCGACAAACTTGTTTCGCCCCCGCGGCCCCACAGAAAACAAAAAACGTGGCCAAAAATAAGTTCAAACCGTAAAAAAAATTGACAAAAATAACAAAAAGCGGGCCATAAAAATAAAAGCACAAAAATATCACAATTCCTAAACGAGTTTTCTGCGCATGCGCAGCTGAAAATTTGCATGAGCAAGAGAAATATCATAGGTTCGGGGACCAGAAATATGCCTCATCGAAGGTCCAAGCGGATGTATTATATATTTCGATTCGTTTTGGGCCCCTCAGCCAAGTTAAATAGTAAAAGTCGGCGATATATGTATAAAGATATACTTCATAAAGCGTATCCACCATCATCATCATCTTTAATATGCGTGCAATGTACATCTCTCTCTGCGATTTGGGTTCGTGTTTGAAAGTTTTGCACTCGATCGATTCGATTAGCATGGGAATTGCAATCGTCGACGTCTTTGACGTCTTCAGAGGTGTTAATCGGGTAAAAGTTGCGACGTTACATAAGTCTCGAGATCGTAAAAATGATTTTTAGACCAATTTATGTAGGCGTGCATCCCTCATTCCATTCACTTTTTTTTTGGATTTTGTTTTTGTGAATTCCTCACCTGAATGATAACTATAAAAACATTCATTTAGTAGAAGTTTTGATAAGTGTAAACTAAATTAAAATTTTAAAATGATTTAGTCCCATAAAATATTTGATTTTAGAATTCATATGTAAATACATCTAAGGAAGATATATTTTACTAGGCTGTTTAAAAATATTCATATCTTATCTTGATCTTCCTTACATTAAAAAATAAAATTTAAATGACTTAAAGATCTTAATATCCTATCTTGATATTGTTTGGATTATATCATTTTTAGAAACAAAGCAGAAAAATGTTATGCAGATAGAAACTATCACAAGTTCTTTTTATAATATTATAGTCATATAAAATTTCAGAAAAAACTTTTACTTTCCGTAGAACTTGAAAACTCATCTTGAAGCCCAGAAGAATTCTTCGCGCCCAACGCGATGTGTCACACACATTAATTATGCAATCATCTAAGAGAGACATTTTAATATCAAGTCAAACCGGGCAAACGAAATCGAAATCGCGGCCTCGATGAATAATTCCGCTTCAGTTTCAGTTTCAGCGACGAGAACAACGAAGAGGAACCAGTTTGCTGATCTTTCCTGATTTCTTACAGACACTCGCTGCTTTTTAGCCCTGGGGCAAGGATAACAACTTTCAGATCCTGCCAAGGTTGTGCAGGTAAAAGAGAGAGGAGGGAAAGGGGGGAGAAACAGTCCCCCCTTTTTTGGCGGCCAGGAAATCCAGTGTGCGATTGGCCGAACTGGACTAAATATTTACGACTTTTGGCCAGATTTGCGCTAATTGCGTACAAAATGCAGGCAACAAAAGCGGCAAAAAGCAGCGATATAAAAATGATTTCTCAGTTTTGCACTTAATGTCGACGAGAGTTGTTTTATTTTTTTCAATTTTTCCCCCCATTTCAGTTACTGCAACCACTTACCGGAAGCATTTTGGCGGCTTTTTGCTGGTCGAGGTGGCAATACAAGGCTCCTTTGGGCTAGATGTTGCTGCTGGCAATGGTGATGCTGCTGTCGCTGTTGCTGCTGATGTTGCTGCTGCTCTCGTTGTTGTTGTTATTATTATTTCAGTTAAACGCGACGACAACGACGAGGAGGAAAAAATAACGCTAAGATTTAGTGTGAGATTTTTTGTCGTTAGCTTTTGGAAAATATTTGCTCAGAAAACTGGGCTAAATGCGGTTGCAGTTGTTGTTGTTGCTGCTGCTGCTGCTGTTGCTGTGTGTCTGTATTTTATGCAATCTGCACAGATCTTGGCTAAATGCTCCACTGCCTTCCAGCAGCAGCAGCAACAACAACAACTGGAGATGCCGAAAAAATTAAAAAAAAAGAAGAAAAAAAACCAGGCCGAAAGTAAAAACTGTGTTACACACGTCTGCGCATTAAGTTTTTCACTTTCGGCCAGGCGCGGCGGCGCTCTTTTTGGCCCAATAACTGAATAACTAAATCCACACACATATCGAATCGCAGAAAAGCTATCTGCAGAAATTTTCCACATTCACTCGAGGCACGCAAAATCAACAAGAAAAAAACAGAGAAAAACCAGGCAAAAAAAAAAGGCAGGGAAAAATGCAAGAAAAGTTCCAGCCACGAAGTAAGTTAGGAAAACCAAAAAAAAATGTAGTATAGACGGAGTATAGTTTTTCGTATGCACGGCCAATGGCGAGTTACCGCTAAAGCCAACAATACCGTTCGAGAGTCGCCGCTGCACTGAATCCGTTTGGTGGCCAAAAAGCGTGGCCAACAGCAGCAGCAGCAACCAGCAACCAGCAACATGCGACATAACAGAGGCCAAGCAGCAACAGCAACGCAAGCCAGACAACCAGTTGCTGCGCAGCCGCAAAAGCCGTCTGTTAAACCAGTTAACATGGCACTTTTGGCCAAGTTAAGCGGCCAACAGAGCGGCAGAGAAGCACAAACAACAAGAAAACACTCAAACAAAAGCAGTTCTGGGGCCCTAAAATTACCCGCAAAAGCAAACAAAAAGCACTGCAAACTAATGACGCCGCTTTAATTATGCTGCGAGACCAGAAAATTATCAATTATGGACACACTTCTGCGGTTTTAGCGTTAAATGGCAGTGAAATCGGTCACTAATTGCTGGCCATTATCGGGGTAAGTGAGGGATTGTGCAAGACATTCTGGTGTAGTTTGTAATAAATCGGATTTTGACAGTTGTTATAATAATATTAATCAATTATATAGTATTAATAGATTTATAGATATTTATATATAATATTTAACGAAGAGTTATTTATGTTTAAGTAATACCCGAAAAGGTAATTCCCCTAAAAATGTGAATACTTAAATAAATTTAAAAAAATTATAAACTAAATAAATAAATACATATTATAAAGGTACATTATATTCTTTAAAAGATCATTAAAATTATACCTGATTTTATTTTGAATTATAATATATTTTATATCCATATTTTATTTTAGATTTATTTGAATTTATTTTAAAATAATGCCTTTTTAATTTTATAGTTTATTTTCTATCTCAATTTTATATGAGATTATATTAAAAATAATATATGCAGACTTTATATTATGAAAATAATAAAAAATGATAATATATTAAATCCATATTTTATTTTCAAAAATTAATTACATTTATTATTTATATTTATTTTAATAATTTATTTTCTATTTCAATGCTATGTGTGAATATTTTAATAAATATATTTGGAAACTTTTAATAATGAAGAAAAAAATAAAATAAAAGGGGGTTCCCAAAGAAATACCTTCATGTAATTTAATAAAACCCAAACTGTTTCATTTATTAAATTAAATGTTTGTGCAATTTTCCTCGGAAACCTGTGCGAAAGTGAAATACCCCTTCGCTGTTTGCCAGCCAGCAGCTTCCCATGCTCTTGAGCCGCCTTATAGACGATGCCCCGAGCCTTTGTGGATCATCTAGGGGATTGGATTGGACTCGAGTGTTCAATATATATTGCAACAGGTGATGGTTGTTGCTGGTCGAAGATGCTTAATGGGCTTAATTTGTTGCGCACACAAGTGGATGGCATGGAAATGGAAATGGAGATAGAGATGAAGATGGAGCGATGTGTGTGTGTCTGGGTTTGGGTTTTTTTCAACAAAACAAAAAAAAGCTCGATTTGGGTTTGGCCGGAACTCAAAATCAATTCAGTGCCCAATAATTTTGTGGCTGACCTTTGTTTTGGACCCACTTCGTCGTTCCCAAATCCCAGTTCCCCGCGCAACAACAGAAAATAGTTTACATAATAAGCATTAAATGCTGTCATCGAAATGCCAACGGCTGCCAAGCGGCGGCGCGAAATGAATTTCAAATATTTTATCAAGCGATTTGCTTATGCCCATTACTGTTGTTGTTGTTGTCTCTGCGACTGCGACTGTTACTGTTATTGCTCTGGGTCTTTCTTCCTCTTTCTCCGATCAGTCCACTCCACTCCACTCCCAACTCACATATCTTGTGTGTGGCTTTCTGCTCTCCAATAGATATTTGGTGTTTTTGTGCTCTACGTGCGGGTACTTGAACTTGTGTACTATATTATTATGGGTTTATAACGAGTTTTGCCTATAGATTTTTTATAGATCATAGCTAAACTGATCTAATCATGATTTCAAAGTGGCATACCTATTCCAGTTCTTGGTATATTAATATATTATTATTTTGATGGTAATCTTAGGAGATTTCTTCAACATTTTATAATAAATAATATTATATATTAATGATACTATTGATTATAATATGATATATTATTATAGGTTTCTAAGATCTTTTTCTAAAGATCTTTTATAGATCATAGCTAAGCCAATCTAATCACGATCTCAGTTCGTATTATATTATTATATCATTATTTTGATGGTTATCTTCAGAGATTTCTTAAAAATTGTATAGTATACAATAATATATAATATTATTATTATTATAATATAATATTATGTAATCATTACATTTAATATAAGAAGATATAATACTTGAAAACCCAATATAATAAATTTATTAAGATCTTTGATGATCCAATTTTGAACTTTAGTTTGAAAACCATTCCAGTTCAAAGTGATAAGTGTATTTGAACCTTCGTCTCGCCAGTCTAACCTTTCATTTCATACATATTTTTAGAGCTGTCTTCTCATTTCATTTCATTAAATTTCATTTCATTCGGTTTCGTTTTTATTTCTGCCTCTGCCTTTTCTGCTTTTGAGGGCAATCAATCTCGCATTTGGTAACGGCCATTTGCCCAGGCGAACATAACACACACACCCGCGTGGATGACGGTGACGATGACGATAATGATACGATAATCATCTGCAGGATGACTCACGTTCGCTCCTGGCTGTTAAGTGCATCCGCTGCAAGTAGCCCTTTCCCGGGTCTCCATATGGCGTACGTAGGTACAAGTTTAAGTGTGTGTTTATACACCTTCATATTCAGGGCACGCAGTGAAGCAGCTCAGACCTCGGGGTGCCCAACTTCCGTTGGGAGGGAGGGGGGTGGAGTTGCACTCCCACTGGGATTGAGATAAGAAGGTGAGGAAGAACACACACGAACCGTTGGCCAAGTGGAGTGGGTGGGAGCCACAAAAACATATAGTTTATCAAGCTATTTGGCGGATTAAAGGATTACACAAAATCCTGGACTAAAGAAAACCCTGATAATGCAATTTAATCACAATAAATAAAGGGATGTTAGTGTTTCCAAGATATTATAGATGACTATATAATTCTATGACTGAGTTAGGATTTTAATTCATCATTTTAAAAAGGTATAAAATATTTATTTTAGACCTTAATAAAGGATTTATTAAAATATAAAACAAGCAAATATTCCGAAAAGCAAGCAAAGTAATGTAGATTCTGAAACATTAATGAAAGAAATAAAAAATAAAACAAACTCTTAACTTGTGTAACTATAATACCTATGAAAAAAAATGGATTATACTTATAAGAAGTTTAAACGTAAATATTTAGCAGGCATAATTTCATTTATAATAATTTTATCCAGCCATTTTAACAATCAAAAAAACATAATAATCTAAATTCCCAATGCATAATGATAATAAGGATAAGTGAAACAATTACCTAGGTCTCCAGCAGAGTCGCCAGATCCTCTTGGACCCGCTGCCAGGCGAACTCCATGCGTCCCTCCTCCAACTTGAGGCGACAGCGTTCCGGGATGTGCTGGAAGAGCCGGCGGAAGGGTCCGTACTGCTCCAGGCACTGGATATCGCCCAGCAGGATGAGCTTGTTCTTGGCACGCGTAATGGCCACCGTGAGGCGGCGCTGATCCTCCAGGATCTCCGCCTCCCGCGAGCGTTCCATATCAGAAGAATCACCGCCCGTTTTGGAGCAGCTGTAGATGATTACGTTCTTATCGCGGCCCTGGAACTGATCCACAGTGTTGCACTCCAGCTGGCTGTCCAGTTTGGCGGCCAGCTTCTTGAGCAGCTCCACCTGTGCCCGATAGGGAGCTATCACGCCGATCCTGGAGGCCTCGTAGCCGGATTTCAGTAGCTGCCGTAGCAAGTGCATCACCACGCCCGCCTCACAGTAGTTTGTGTACTTGGATATTCTCTTTTTGCTCCGGTTCTCTTCTCTCTCCTCGCCGAAACTCTGCTCTATGGAGGAGCACGTCTCCCCGAGTCGCTGGGATGCCTGTACGAATTCCTGGCAGCGTTCGTAGCAATCTCCCGTATTTATCAGGGTGACTGCCTGCTCCAGATGCGTGAGCAGGGCACGCTGCACCCACCTAGGTGCTTGGCCCGACAGCTCCACTTGAAGGCGGGCGCCGGAAACCTCCTCGGAGGCGCACTTCAGGTCTCCGCCATAGGTGAGCTCATTCGCCAGCCGGGTGATGGTCTTGTTCATGCGGTACTGCAGGCTCAGCACAGCCGTAGCCTGTTCCGAGTCCAGTCGCTGGAACAGCGTCTCATCCGCTCCCCGCTGACGGGCCTGCTTCGATCGGATAATCGGCGGCAGCTGCTCGGGATCGCCCACGAGAACAAACTTGCTGCAGTGCATCAGGGGACGCAGCACAGTGGGCTGCAGCACCTGGGTGGCCTCGTCCACAATGCAATAGTCGAACTGGCGGCGCTGGAAGAGCGCGTGACCGGCTCCCAGACAGGTTACGCCCACAATGGACGGCTGCTCCAGAGCCTTCTCCAGCTCCTCGACTGTTTTGCAGTCCCTCGTCAGCCTCTCTTCGCTAATCTCCTCCAGTTGGCTGTGAATTCGCGAGCTGGAACCCAAACGCATCATGGGCAAATCGAAGGGCAGCAGGCGCAGTAGCAGATTGTCCACTGCCGAGTGGGTTTGTGCCGTGATCAGGACACTTTTGCCCAGCAGATGAAGCAATCTGACCAGGGAAACCAGTGTCTGGGTCTTACCGGTGCCAGGCAGACCCTTGATCAATAGGTGACTGCTGGTGGTCAGGGCGCGCAGAGCGGCGGTCTTTTGTACCTTGTTCAAGTGCAGCAGCATCGGTGCTCCCTTGGTGAGGATGATCTTGGGCAGAACCTTGTGCTGCTCCGGTTGCTTCCTGGCCACTATGATGTCACGCAGCTCCTGGAAGCGCTCGCCATCGGAGAGCAAAAGTCCAAGATTGGTGAAATTGAAGGTGGCAAAGCTCTGCGACTCGTGCTTGTCCATGATGAAGGTTTCCCCGGCATAAAGCTGGCTAAGATCGCGCTCAAGGCGGAGATCCAAGCGACGAGCTTCCAGGGAGACAATGAAACCCGAGGCGATGGCCAGGCGAGAAGTGGAACTGATGACCACATATTCACCCAAGTCGAACTGAAAGAGATATTCGAGATTAGAATGGAGTGTTGAATGGAGAGTGGGACTAGGAATACCCCACTGAGGCTGAGATCGCGGCCAGCCTCTGCCTCTTCGCCGAGTTCCAGGCTCTGGCGATAGCGACCCTCCTCCGCTGTCACTCGTTGACCCTTCACCAGCCTCAGCTGGCACACAGCTCTGCCCTGCTTTTGCCTCTTCTCCGGATCCTCTGTCCAAAAGGATCGCGAGTGCGAGGTCAGACGACTGTGCTGCTCCTCCAGGGCCAGCAGGCCGCACCAGTGCTGCACATAGGCGTGATCCGCGTCCTGAAGGTGCCCCAAAAGCTGTGGCATCAGTTTCTTGAGGGGATGCGAGTCGCTGAGCTGTAAACTGGCATCCCGCTGGGCAAAACTGAAGCAGATGGTGTTGTAAGCGCAATTGCCGCAGGCGCTGTGATGGTAAACCGGTTCGGGCAGCTGCAGTTGCTCCAGGGGCTCTTCCTTGCCAGCTGGGATCTGGAGTTCCCGCGTCAGCCAGTGGGCCAACTCATTCCGGAGCATCACAAGATCCCGCTGTTCGTTCCGACCGCTGGGCACCTCACGCAGCAGGCCCTCTTTCAGGTACAGCAGCAATCCCGACTGGGTGTCGCGGCCCTGGGCCGAGTGCATCAGTTGGTAGAGCAGCAGCTGGCCCTTGTGCTCCATGGAGAAGCTGGCTCGCCCGGTCTTTAGTTCCAGCGGAATGATCTCCTCCTTCTGCACTCGATTCTTCCTGACCCTCACGGACACATCCACCTTGCCTTTAAGACCCAGTTGCGGTACCCAGAGGTTCTCCTCTATGTCCCGGATTTCGTGGATGCGACCACGATAGACTTCTGGCGGCAGAACATCCGGTGTTTCACCCCTCACATATTGGGCCACAAAGCTGCAAATGGGATCGATGAATTTCAGCAGCTGCTCCTCCATTTCCGGCTGGCTGAGATTGCTTGCATAGAGTAAGTGGGCCAGGGAAGAGCTCTCCAGCATCTCGCGGAGGGCAGACAGGATGTCATCCTTGGCGGAGAGCTGCTGGCGGAGAACCTTCTGCAGCAACTCGTGCACCAGAGTGCCAATGACCATCTGAAAGGGGGTGGAGAACAAGGATTAGCAGAGTTTTGTGGAGCAGGAGGGGTACCTACTATGGAGCTGCCCGAATCCAGGCCGCGGAAACGCTCCTGCAGAACGGATTTCCGCTTGCAGAAGAGGGAACCGGTGACGGTGGTGCCGGAAATGAGGAAATCCGGATGGGAGACGCAGTAACCCTGCTCCTTGTCCACCACATAGCATCCCGCTGAGGGCTCCCACTTGCCCAACAGCGAGACAGTGTCCCCCGCCTCCAGGGCCATGTGACTCCAAGGTGCCTGCAGTTGGCACACAGCTGTTTCCGCATCCCCGCCAGAAATGCGCTTCACCTGGATCTTTAGCCCCTGTTTCTTGGCCATCTGCTCCACGTGCAAAACCTCGCATCGCTGCCACAGGCTGAGATCCAACCGGTGGTTGCTTATCGAGTCCAGAGCTCCAACAGCCGCCAAGTCGAAGTCCTCATCGTCGCCCCAATCGATGTTCTCCAGTTCATCCGACGCGAAATCCAGCTGCTCCTTGAATTTCTTCAGCGGATTGGGCGATGAAACGGCGGCGCCATTGTCCGTCTTGCTGGGCGTCAGCACACGTTTCGTGGCCATCGAGGGGGGCTATATTTTTATTGATAAATTAAGCTATTTAACGAAGTTGTTCCTATTTTCAGTTTTGCCTCCAAATTTTGGCGCAAATAGTGTGACCCTTTGTCGTTTTTGGTTAAATACTCAGACGCCCTTTTAAGCAGTGTGTGAACCAGCTATTTTATAGCTAGAAAAAGTTGGCTATAAACGAAGCAGTGTAGCTGTAATTGTTAAGTTGCGAGAAACAGCCGAGCAGAGGGCGACACCTTGGCGCCAATTTTAAAAATATTCAATTTATTTATTATTCCTTGTAAAATGTGTACGAAGAAGAATATTTAATAAATTTTATTGTGTTTTATTTTTATATATTTTATTTTGGTTAACTATTAAGAGATCGAAAAATAATACATTTTAAGAAAGCAGTTCAGCAAGCAGTTTAGGACATCTAGTTTCAAGTAACATAGATGGCGCTGCTTTTGGGCGCTCGATTCAAAAGTGATTTTCAAATGCAATAAATACGACAAAATAAAAGTAATAAAGAAATGTTTCAGAAATAAATATTATCATTTGGTTTTCAAGCAGAAGGTGCAAATGCTGATTCGCCTGGTGATTCCTTCGTTCTCATATTTCTGTAGCAAGCATGGCTGGCATTCAGTTCCTTTAAAAATGTATTAATCAATATTTAATTTATTTTTAAAACTAATATTTTTTTAGAACTCACCAGTTTCCAAGGTGCTACTGAGATGGGTTATATAGCTGCTCGCCAGGCGGATAATCTCGATTTTTGAGAGCTTGCGATTCATGGGTTCCGTGGGTATTAAATTTCTTAATGCTTCGTAGGCGGAATTTACACTGCAAAAAGCAAATGTTAAAAAAATATTTAAGGTTCAAATTAGGAATGTCATACATCATTGAACTTCCAATTTAATTTTTAATCTATTGGCATTTGCACCTGAAAATTGAAATGTTTCGCAAAAATCATAAATCTTTACACTCAGAAAAAACAAAGACAGTATTTTGGCCATAAAAATAATTGTCGGAATATGGAATGGCTTACCTTCCTGACAAGTGTTACGAAAAATCAGATTTTGGCCAAACATTGAAACCTTCATTTTCCGCCAATAAAAAAGTCAGATTTTTTGCTATAAAAACAAAAATAATTGTCCGATCATGGAACGGCATACCTTCCCGAACTCGTAGTTAAATTCCCTACAACTTGGCATTTCAGGGTAAAAATTGTATTTTTTTGCAATTTTTCGCTAAAAATTGTGATGCTACCCCTTAAAAAAAAAATCGAAAATTTGAAAATTTTTTAATTTTTCCAAATCAGCCGGAGAGTGCACTAATATTAATTATCAGGTTGTTATCTGCTCAGAACAGTTCGCCGTTTTAATATCGGATCATTTTTGCAAAAATTAGAGCAAAAACAAGTTTTACGAAAAATCAGATTTTGGCCAAACATTGAAACCTTCATTTTCCGCCAATAAAAAAGTCCGATTTTTTGCTATAAAAACAAAAATAATTGTCCGATCATGGAACGGCATACCTTCCCGAACTCGTAGTTAAATTCCCTACAACTTGGCATTTCAGGGTAAAAATTTTATTTTTTTGCAATTTTTCGCTAAAAATTGTGATGCTACCCCTTAAAAAAAAAATCGAAAATTTGAAAATTTTTTAATTTTTCCAACTCAGCCGGAGAGTGCAATAATATTAATTATCAGGTTGTTATCTGCTCAGAACAGTTCGCCGTTTTAATATCGGATCACTTTTGCAAAAATTAGAGCAAAAACAAGTTTTACGAAAAATCAGATTTTGGCCAAACCTTGAAACCTTCATTTTCCGCCAATAAAAAAGTCCGATTTTTTGCTATAAAAACAAAAATAATTGTCCGATTATGGGACGGCATACCTTCCCGAACTCGTAGTTAAATTCCCTACAACTTGGCATTTCAGGGTAAAAATTTTATTTTTTTGCAATTTTTCGCTAAAAATTGTGATGCTACCCCTTAAAAAAAAAATGGAAAATTTGAAAATTTTTTAATTTTCCCAAATCAGCCGGAGAGTGCACTAATATTAATTATCAGGTTGTTATCTGCTCAGAACAGTTCGCCGTTTTAATATCGGATCATTTTTGCGAAAATTAGAGCAAAAACAAGTTTTACGAAAAATCAGATTTTTGCCAAACATTGAAACCTTTATTTTACGCCAATAAAAAAGTCCGATTTTTTGCTATAAAAACAAAAAATAATTGTCCGATTATGGGACGGCATACCTTCCCGAACTCGTAGTTAAATTCCCTACAACTTGGCATTTCAGGGTAAAAATTTTATTTTTTTGCAATTTTTCGCTAAAAAAAAATCGAAAATTTGAAAATTTTTTAATTTTTCCAACTCAGCCGGAGAGTGCAATAATATTAATTATCAGGTTGTTATCTGCTCAGAACAGTTCGCCGTTTTAATATCGGATCATTTTTGCAAAAATTAGAGCAAAAACAAGTTTTACGAAAAATCAGATTTTGGCCAAACATTGAAACCTTCATTTTCCGCCAATAAAAAAGTCAGATTTTTTGCTATAAAAACAAAAATAATTGTCCGATCATGGAACGGCATACCTTCCCGAACTCGTAGTTAAATTCCCTACAACTTGGCATTTCAGGGTAAAAATTTTATTTTTTTGCAATTTTTCGCTAAAAATTGTGATGCTACCCCTTAAAAAAAAAATCGAAAATTTGAAAATTTTTTAATTTTCCCAACTCAGCCGGAGAGTGCACTAATATTAATTATCAGGTTGTTATCTGCTCAGAACAGTTCGCCGTTTTAATATCGGATCATTTTTGCAAAAATTAGAGCAAAAACAAGTTTTACGAAAAATCAGATTTTGGCCAAACATTGAAACCTTCATTTTCCGCCAATAAAAAAGTCCGATTTTTTGCTATAAAAACAAAAATAATTGTCCGATCATGGAACGGAATACCTTCCCGAACTCGTAGTTAAATTCCCTACAACTTGGCATTTCAGGGTAAAAATTTTATTTTTTTGCAATTTTTCGCTAAAAATTGTGATGCTACCCCTTAAAAAAAAAATCGAAAATTTGAAAATTTTTTAATTTTCCCAAATCAGCCGGAGAGTGCACTAATATTAGTTATCAGGTTGTTATCTGCTCAGAACAGTTCGCCGTTTTAATATCGGATCATTTTTGCAAAAATTAGAGCAAAAACAAGTTTTACGAAAAATCAGATTTTTGCCAAACATTGAAACCTTTATTTTACGCCAATAAAAAAGTCCGATTTTTTGCTATAAAAACAAAAATAATTGTCCGATTATGGGACGGCATACCTTCCCGAACTCGTAGTTAAATTCCCTACAACTTGGCATTTCAGGGTAAAAATTTTATTTTTTTGCAATTTTTCGCTAAAAATTGTGATGCTACCCCTTAAAAAAAAAATCGAAAATTTGAAAATTTTTTAATTTTCCCAAATCAGCCGGAGAGTGCACTAATATTAATTATCAGGTTGTTATCTGCTCAGAACAGTTCGCCGTTTTAATATCGGATCATTTTTGCGAAAATTAGAGCAAAAACAAGTTTTACGAAAAATCAGATTTTTGCCAAACATTGAAACCTTTATTTTACGCCAATAAAAAAGTCAGATTTTTTGCTATAAAAACAAAAATAATTATCCGATCATGGAACGGCATACCTTCCCGAACTCGTAGTTAAATTCCCTACAACTTGGCATTTCAGGGTAAAAATTTTATTTTTTTTGCAATTTTTCGCAAAAAATTGTGATGCTACCCCTTAAAAAAAAATCGAAAATTTGAAAATTTTTTAATTTTTCCAACTCAGCCGGAGAGTGCAATAATATTAATTATCAGGTTGTTATCTGCTCAGAACAGTTCGCCGTTTTAATATCGGATCATTTTTGCAAAAATTAGAGCAAAAACAAGTTTTACGAAAAATCAGATTTTGGCCAAACATTGAAACCTTCATTTTCCGCCAATAAAAAAGTCCGATTTTTTGCTATAAAAACAAAAATAATTGTCCGATCATGGAACGGAATACCTTCCCGAACTCGTAGTTAAATTCCCTACAACTTGGCATTTCAGGGTAAAAATTTTATTTTTTTGCAATTTTTCGCTAAAAATTGTGATACAACCCCTTATAAAAAAGTTAAAAATTTGAAAATTTTTTAAATTTCCTAAATCACCCGGAAAGTGCACTTATATTAATTATCGGGTTGTTATCTGCTCAGAACAGTTCGCTTTTTGAATTTGAGACCATTTTTGGTCAAGTTACAGCTAAAAAACTGAACAAGAAATCAGATTTTTGCCAAAAATGCCGAATCTTAGTTTCCACCCAAAACAAAATCAATATTTTGGCCAAAACTAGGGAAATATTGGAAAAAAAATTAGTTTTCCAGAATCTGATCGTTGTTATTCAGTGGCAAATGGCTGATATGCGTAAGTCTACCAGGAATATTCTTCTTTCCGACTCACTTGAATGTCCTGTAGCGCTCCCTGGCGTTGATCTTTTGCCGTGGCGGTCGCCTCCTGTGGCTCCCCTGATGACTGCCCTGCGCCTCCTGGCCCATCAGCGAGTCCTCGGAGTCGGCGGCTGCCCCACTGCATCCGCTGCCGCTGGCACTGCCACTGCTGTTGCTATCCTGGGCAAACAAGGCCATCAAATACGACGATGGTGCGACCGCCATCCGTTGATCGCAGCGATTTGAGAGCAACTGAACGGATTCCCTGACCGATTCCCCGACTATATAGGCAGTTCCCCATGTACATAAATCCATATCCCAGTACTTTTATGTGCTGCTCTGCTCTGCTAAATGAATTAAGTCATCGGCTAGTGACGACAAATTGTGCGTGAAGATGGGAAACAATAACGAGAAATGTGTGCACTTGTCAAAACAAGCGAAGAATGCCGGGCACTTGTGCGCCACTAATTGTGCATCAAGTGCCTGGCGATCCAAGGATAAGTGGCGTATATCCATCTCCATTTGTCCATCCGATCGGCCAATTTGTTTGTTGTTGTTTTGTAATGTGTGGAAAACGGAAGTGGCACTTAGACATTGAACCCTGACCTTCCCCTCCTCTTGTTTTCACTTTCTGGTTTTTCTGGACCGCACACATGCCACGCATGCGTTCCACTGAGTCAGTCAGTCATTCACTCACTTATTCACTCACTCATTCACTTGCTCACTCAAGCAAAGCAGTTTTGTGTGTGGAATGCGCCGAGATGGATAATCCAGATATTTATAAACCAGAATCGAGGGGGCGCAACTTGTACAAGTATTTGCAAAGGCTTTTTAATTGCCCAAAAATATTTCGCACAATGCGTATTAATTTTGGAATATTTTGTAGTTCAATTGTTTGCATATAAAATGTGAGTTCGCTTATTGAACAATTTAAATGCATTTCATTTATCTATATACATATATATAAAAAGCTATCGTTAAGAAAACTAGGAAACAACACTAAAATCCATTTTTATTGTACTTTAAAACTTTTAAATAGATTTCCTAGGATTTATTAAGGCTTCCATTAAAACAATAACTAAAACAAGCAGTGGCAAGCAGGGCAAACCAAGCAGTCGCTTGAAAGTGGCGCCATCTAGGTGGCGGACAATTCTTTATTTGCTTATAACTTTTTACTGAGTGGTCCGATTTAAACAATTTCTTTTACGTTTCGTTAGGTATTTGCCCTGAATACAATATACCCTTTTACTCTACAAGCAACGGTTATAAAAAGACAAATTTTCTATTGAAAATCTTAGACGCTAAACCGTTTAACCAATCATAACCAATCATAAATGCTTAAAAAATATTATCACTTAGGTTTTTAGCTAGTAAAATATAAAACTCAAAACACCAAGGTTTTATTTTAAATCATTTTACTTTTATTTTATACACATTTTTCGAAAGTTTCACTTAGCTAGGCTAGAAAAAAATCATAGTGAGAAAAACACAATTCGCTTAGGATTAATGGGGGTTACAAACAAATCCAGGGGACACAGGGAAGTCGAACAAGAACGGATCTATATAATATAATAGGCATATCGGATCGCGGTTTATACGTATGTATATATATATGTGTGTGTATGTTGAGTATGCTTCAGTGGTAGTGCGTGTTTCAGTGTATGGGTGTCTTTTACGGGGGCTCTCTGACCAACAACAGCAAATACAAAAAAAACATTAAGCTCGGCTAAATTTCTTCTAATGGAAACTTGACGGGTTTTCGCGTCCTTTCTTTACTTCTTTCTCATTACTTCGTCTCTTCTTCGTTTCGTTTTCGTTTAAAATAATTAAAAATAATAGTAAATAAAACACCACAGTCATGATTTTTTTAATAGAACACAAAATATACACAAAAAAGAAGGAGGAGGAAAGTGGGCAGTACAAATTAAGGAAAAGATCAGGAAAAGTGGTGAGAGGAAAATTATTGCAAATAGCAAAATATTTACAAAAGCCAATGGAAATTGGAGTGGAGGGAGGGGGGGTTTGTTTAGCACTAGGGCAGGAATAATTGTATCAGGCGTTTCTTCTTCTATACATTAACATTTTAATGTCGCTTTCGCTTTTTCGCATTTTGATAGTTTTTTTGTTTTTATTGATATATATAAATAAAATTCTTTGATTTGTTTTTTTTTTCGTAAATTTTGCTTATAATTTTATGATTTTTTTTGTTTTTCCGTTTTTGTTATAAAAAAATTGGCTAAAAATTAAAAAAAAATATGTTTAAATTGCCGGGAAATTTTCTTTGATCGAATGATGCACAACAAAATTGTCTCCGTGTGAGTGAGGGGGCTGGTGTGTGTGTGTGGGGGGAGGGGCGAGACAGAGAGAGATAGAGACAGACGTGGGGGGGAGCGAGATAGAGAGGGTGATCTGCTGCATTTGACTCTGTACAGGTTGGTGACTTGACTAATTCGGGCGAGGGGGCGTGGCCGGTGCTGACCTTGACCCTTGACCTTAGATCAGCGCCGTTATCAGCTTGGCCTTGAAGTTCACGAACTTCTCGCTGGTGGCCGCCACGCGCTGAAAAGAGAAAGGGATATTGGGGTTAAGTGAGGGGTTACAGGATTTGGAAGATCATAAAGTTATTATATCATTTTTTTATCTTTTTTTAAACATTTAAGATAATACTATATGTCTAGATCAAACTTTGAAAGATTTAACTTAATATACCTAAAACTTGGCTAATTTTGTTGACACAACAAAATATATCGAATATGGAAATAATCGGAATATCAAAATAATCGAAATATCGAAATAATCGGACAATAAAAATAGTCTGAATAATCGGAACATTTTTACCAAACAGCCATATCTATTCGGTTTCAACGAAAGATTTAACTTAATAGGTCTAAAGTTGTAGAAAATATAGGTAATTTTAGTGTTACTTCGAAATATATCGACTTTCAAAATAATCGGAATATTAAAAATAGTCGAAATATTGAATTAATCGGAAAATAAATGAATAAATAATTTTTACCAAACAGCATTATCTATTCGGTTTCAACACTCACCAGTATCAAGTCCTGGACGAGATTGGCCAGACCGCGGTTGGCCAGCACGACGAGGCGCGTGACTGGGCCGGGAATGCCCTCGGTGTAGCCGTCGGCGTTGCGGGTGCTATCGCCGTCCGCATCGCCATCGCCGCCCAAGCTGCCGCTGCTGCTGATGCTGGCACCGCCGCCCACCGAGTTGGCCGCCTCATCGCCCTGCTGGGTCTGAACGCTGCCCGAGAAGAGCTGATTGCAAAGCAGAGAATTCAATTAATATATCCAATAGCTGGTAACGCAAATAGGTAATACTCACCCTCACCACATCCAGAAGGAAGTTGCCTGAGCCTCCGGCACCCAGGGCATTGCCGCCACCGGGCGAGCCACCTGCACCGCCGCTTGAGCCACCGGCCAGACCCGCACCGCCGAAGCTGAGGAACCTTTTGAACAGATTACTATTGGTGATTGGCCATTCGAGATCAAAATGTTGTTGATGTGTTGTTGAATTTGGATTTCATTTTGAGTATGTTGTGGAGTTGTTGTTGAATTTTGGTTGTTGAGTTCAGGCCATGGCATTCCAATTGGTTGATTGTTGAGTGTATTACAATTTGTTTTTATTAGTAAGTTGTTGATTTGTTGTTGAATTTTTTTCGTTAAGGTGAGGACATAGCATTCCAATTGGTTGATTGTTGAGTGTATTACAAAAGTTGTTGAGTTGTTGTTGAATTTGTTTTTATTAGTAAGTTGTTGATTTGTTGTTGAGGTAAGGACATTGCTTTCCAATAATTTGATTGTTGAGTGTATTGCAAATGTTGTTGAATTTTGATTCATTTATTTTTGTTGTTGATTTGTTGTTGAATATTGTAATTGATTTGTTATAGAATTTTAATTTTTTTTTTGTTTATTGGTGAAGAATTTTAATTGGTGAAAAATTTCCATTGGTTGTTGAATTGTTGTGGGGGAAGAGGAAATGAAAGTGTACAATTAGTTGAGTGTCTAGTGTTTTGATTTAAATAATAGTGATTTGGTGTTGAAATATTGTGGAACACATTTGAAGTGATCAAATCTTAAGTGGCATTCGGATCTTGGTATGACGAAGGGAATCCCCTACTTACCTCTTGTTGCGATCATCCAGATCGGCAGTCTCCTCCGCGGAGTCAAGGGTCAGCTCATCGATCGCCGGCGACTTGGACTCGGACAGCTGGAGATCGTTGGTGCTCAGGGTCTTGGAAATCACCCCAGCACTGGGAGTTCCGCTGGGCAGCTCGTTGTTGAAGCTCAGCTGGATGGGCTCGTTGCTGGACTTCAGGGGAATGGGCGCCTGGGCGATGGGCGAGGAGGCGGATGCGGACGTGGATGGGGACAGGGACTGGGCGGCCACTGCGGCGGCGGCTGCTTCCGCCTCCTTCACCTGACGCGCCACTCGAATCGTCTCCTCCAACTGCTTGTTGATGGCCGACAAGTCGATCTGGGTATCGGTGGCTCCATTCTTTTGGGTTTTATTTCGGGTTTTGGTCATAGGTTTGTTTTTTTTTTGTAGGGCATTTGTTGCATTGTTTTTGTTTTTTTTATTGTGGGTGTTGGTTTAAAAATTTCGAATTTAGGCGTTGATTATGTGCGTGTGGGGGGAGGGGGGGGGGGAGGTAGAGGATAGTGGGTGGTTCAGGGGGTGGTGGGTGAAAAGCCCAAGGTCGGGGGTTTGAGGGTAAGGCAAAGCGTAGGATTCGGCGACGTGTAATGTGTGTGTGTATTTCGGTTCGTTTTGTTTGGTGTTTTTTTTCAGTGTATTCGGGTGTGTGGTGAGTTCAACACAAGTGAGGTTATGTCATCGTTTGTGAGGTTAGGGTGAATGTGAGGTTAGGTGGAGACAGAGTGGTTAGGTGGTTTGTTTTGATTGATCATTTGCACAGGCGATTTTGGTTGTCGATTGTGGTGTCGAAATCGATCGATTGATTGATGGGCAGTTATCAAATACGTGCACAAATGCGTTCGATGTATTTGTGTATACATTTGCGGTTGTCAGTTATCGGTTATCAGTTATCGGTGATCAGTTATCAGTTATCGGTTATCAGTTTTCGGTGGAGCATTGTTCGTAATTTTTTTTGATTGATTTGATTTGATTGTTTTGGTGGTGAGTTATTTGCATTGCACAAATCGAATCGTTTTTTAATGGAACATGAAAATAAAGAGAAAAAGATACAAAAATAAGCAAAAGAGAAAAACAAAAGGAGCGAGACAGCACAGATAGAAAGAGATAGATAGAGAGAGATAGAGGAGCGCTTAGTCTAGAAATCCACTTTTTCAGACATCGACTATCGATTACGCTTCCTTGGGTACATTTTTCAAGCGTTAAATTCGTATTTTTTTATTCTGGATAGTTAGAAAAATTAATCTCTTTCTTGGCTAACGGAAAATAAATGCAATCCCTGTCAACTCTTTTGTTTTTGCTTCTTTATTCTGCGGCGGGCGGGAAAACGAAGACGGCGAATATGAGTGCGGAAATGAGTACACTGAGTATATTCGAATAATTCTGGGGATGAGAGCAGAGAGATAGTTTGGAGATGTGAATGCACTCGTGAGTGTGGTGAATGTACAAACGAGTGCGGTGGTAAGAAAAACAAATCACCCAACCAAACCCACAATTCACCTTCGTTTCAAGAGCGACAAAAATGAGATTAATGGGATTTTTTACACGCTTTTTTCGAGTCTGTCTGGGCACCAAAAGTGTGTATGAATATTTTGGGGGATTTTCGAAAATCTCTTGGTATAACAAAACTCGTTTTTAAAAGTGTCATCAAGAAGGCAGGGAAATATTTAGTATGTGGTATATACAGAAATGAATAATATGTTGCCTACTTTTCGACACCGTTTCACAGAGCTTTGGAATCTCTAAAAATGTGAGGTTTCTGATGTTGAGCAAAAAGTCACAAGAGAATACAAATTATATCGATATATTTGGAAATGTATTAAAAATGTCTTACACAACTAATACAATATAAATGTAAAATATATAAATTTATTTTGTAAAAAACACCTACTAACCTAAGTGGAATGAGGGTGCGCATGAGGGAGCAGGAAAGACATAAGAAGGAAATGTAGTAGAAAGCTTAGAGGATAGAGGTTGAAAAGAAACACAGATAAAGGGAGACAGAGGAAGAGAGAGTGAGACAAAGACAGACATGGAGAGAGAGAGACAGGAAGAGTGGAAAAGACAAGAGACAGCGAGAGAAGGCTGGTGAGTGTGTATGTGTGCTGAAAACCAGTGTGCTAAAGGTAATTTCAAAACAATCAAGTGTTGGTTAACAATGCCAATTCAATGAGAACTTCACTTTCATTTCATTACTCTCCTTTAACGTTTTTTTTTTTCAATTTCTGTAGGTTGGGGTGGTTGCGTGATTGTTGTTGTGCTGCGCGGAGAAATTTTTGAAGGAAGAGAGAAACCAATTTTAAAAGCCAATTCAATAGTACTTTTTGACAGAGCATTGCAATATCAAAACCAAATGCACAGCTAGAGTTTTTCATATCAAGTTGTGTATAAATATACCATTTTAATATGAAAAAAATATCTGTATCACTAGCGTTTTGAAATCCCTTATAATAGTGCCTAAAAGTATGCAGTGAAAAATGCAAAAATATTATTGCATTCTTTTAGGCACTTTTATAAGTGATTTTAAACCCCTAGTGAATTTTTGTTGATATTTTCACTCTGTTTTTTTGTGTTTTTTAGCGAGTTGTTGTAGCAAATGAAACGCACTTTAGGTGGATTCGGTGGTTGAGGTGCTGGTGGTAGTGGTGGTGGAGCTGCTGCTGCTGCTGCTCTTCTCCGCATCGATCTCGTTCTCATCATCGGGCTCGAAGGTGGGCAGTTCGATGGTCACACGGGTGCCACTGTCACTACTGGAACTGGTGGATGTGGTGCCGCTGCTCTTGGAGCTCTCATCGTCATCATCATCGAAGTCCGCATCGAAACTGGTCCTGGCCGCATTCGCAGTATTACCCTGGATGGCGGTACGCAGCACCGTGGGTCCCAAAGTTCTCAGGAGCTTTGAGATAATGCGGTTCGCCTGCTCATCGATTTGCTACAACAACCACGAATATATACGAATTTTGATTCGGTGGTGCAGGTGTGCATAGAGTTTTTGGGTTGGTTTTAAGTGGAGGAGGGGAGGGGAGATTAGTTAACTTCAGTGGTTCAGTTTTGGGTTACATACAATGTGGATGTCGGGTTTTTTTTGGGGTCAAAGGAACTTGGGGCCTATTCTCGGGAAATATCAACAATATACAATGGGTACTATTTTTTACAAGTGCGTAGCGGTTCAGAGGGTGATTTCTACGGCATATATGATGTGGAGTGAGGGGGGCGTGGTTCCGAAGCGGTTTAAGGTGGTTCAAAAGTGGTTTACATACTAAAATTTAAAATTTTATAATCAGAAGATTTTTATAACCAATATCTTTCAATTTCTCAGCATAATTTGCACGAAATGATTGAAACCACTTAACGAACAACTTTTGAACCGATTCGGTTTGGAGTTTGCTTTTCAGTATCTCCATCTTGTTAAGCAATGAGCGAAAATCTCTAATCAATATCGAAAATGCTTTTTTCTAAATAATGTTGCTGATGCTCTCTTCTTCTTCATCTTCATCCATATGTGGTTGTTGTTGTTCTTGTTGTACTGGTGGTTGTTGTTCTTGTTCTTGTTGTGATGGTGGTTGTTGCTTTCAATTCCTCATTTGCCTTTTTATAATATTGGTTTTTTTTTGTTTTTTGTGCTCAATCAAAGACGGGCAATAATTTCGTAATGTTGTTGTTGTCAATTGTAGTGGCCTTTCTTGTTGTGGCTGTTGTTGTTGTTGTTGTTAGATTATCTCTGGTTGTAATAAAATAATTGGTAGAATTTAATAAACGATTTATATCGGCTATGATGGTTAGCAATTGTGGTTCATCGATGCTGTTGTTGGTGGGGAACAGAATGTTGTTGGTGGTGGTGGTGGTTGGAGGTTCTATTGGTGGGGGTAAATCAGTAGTGCTAGAAGTAGTAGTAGTAGTAGGAGTGGTGGTGGTGGTTGTTGCAGGCAAAGTTGTCGTTGTTGTCGTTGTTGTTTCTGGAGCTGGGTCAGCGGTTGTTGCTGGCTCCAAGGAGCGCGGCAATAACTGGACCAGCTCCTCCACTGGCGTGCTAGTGGTGCTAGTGGTTCTACTAGTGGTGGTTGTTGTTGTTGTTGGATTACTGGGACTGGTGGTGGTGGTGGTTGTTGTTGGGGATGATGATGCTTGATTGGTTGGGCTTTCGTCACCTTTCGTTCCAGTTTCTGGCGCAAATGTGGGCAGATCGATCTTCACCCGCCGGCTTTCCTCCACCTCGTTGACACTGCTCGGCGGTTGTTCCGTTGGCAATGGTGGTGCAGGTGCCCCGGCACTGGCACTTCTCGTCGACGGACTGCTAGATGGCGCCACAACGTCATCATCATCGAAGTCCGCATCGAAATCGGCATCAAAGTCAGATGCTGGCGTCGTGCTGCCACCACCGGCTGCACCACCCGCACCACCGCGATTCCCGGCCAATATGCTATTCAGCAGACCCGGACCGGCCACCCGTATCACCTGGGCTATAATTCGATTCACTATCGAGTCGATTTCCTAGCGAGAGATCAGCGAAAGATCAACAGAAAATATGTGTTTGTTTGTTGGCTTTGTTTTACTGGTAAATGAGAGATTCTTTGGTGGTGCGTTTTCCACATGAGTTGATGCAGTAAATGCTGATAGCTGATTGGTTGTCGATTTGGTCGATTGTTGACTGTTCTTTGATGATCTTGGCCAATTTGTTGGAAAGATGATAATATCTGTTTTGCGGGCTGAAAACTCAATTGTGGGTGTTGCCTTGCAGATTGTGCGTCACTATGTTTATGTGTCTGTTTGTGTGTTTCTGTGTGTGTGTTCTGTGGGTTCAACCTCTGCTACTGGGTGGTGCTGGCATGCTGAGTTCAGGAGGTGGTTTTTGGGGTTGGTTGAGAGTGCTCGTTTTGCCTAAGCCTAAAGAAAACCATGCAACATTTGGAGGTACACAAAATTCCAGGAGTAGAGGACGGGGGTAACCAAGCCAATAATTTTTGTTTGGGTTAAAAAGCCTAAGGCTAATAATTTCTGGTTAAATTTTCTCTCTCTCTGATTTTCAGCGCTCCTTTGCGAAATCGCCATCGGGCTGGAATTGAGTTAGGTCCTCGGGCAGTTGATCATAGTCCTTGGAACCCTCCTCCTCATCCTTAACATCCGTATCGCCGTCCTCTTTGACTGGCTGCCGGGGATGGAGGCCCCGATCGAAGGCCGGATTGAGTATGGTCCCGAGAACCACGGGCCCAACGCGTTGCAACACATTATTCACTAGCCGATTGATCTGCATATTGATCTCCTATGTGAGGAAAACATTTCGCGTGGCGCCAAGTTCAATACACTTTCATATAGTCAGGGGAGGGTATACATATATTTTGTCTAGGGCCCTAAAACCCTGGGCTACAAATGTGTCTGAGTGGATTGTTTATATATATATTTAGCATTACTTATGGGGGGGCGGGGGCTTAGCTTACATTTCAGGGGGACGGGGGACGGCTAATGGTTTATGTTTATATATCCAGTTGGGTTCTCTTACCTTGGTGATGTCGGGGAACAGTTCGCGCAGCAGTCCAATCGTTCGTTTATTGCGATCGGCTATCAATGTTTCTTGGTCTTTGGCGCCCAATGTCAAGACATCGATTTCCTGTAAGCAAAAATTAAAGAAAAATAATGTTAAAATAATTTTTAAAAAATTAATCAAAGTAAGAAATTAAAGAAATACCATTAGAAATGTTAAACATTAATTTACTTAAATAAAAGAAAATTTTAAATCATTAAACTTTTACTTTACTTTTTAAAATTTGAATCATTTTACATAAATAATAAAAATTTTAAATAATTTTAATATTATATACTTTTTTTTAAATTTTAAATAATATACTTTTTAAAATTTTCTATATTTTATATATATTTTTTAAAAAATATTATACATAAATAATATAAATTTTAAATAATTTTAATATAATATTTTCTCTAATTTTAAGTAATAAACTTTTTAAAATTTGCTATATTTTATATATTTTTTTTAATCATTTACATTTTACCTAGATATTAATATAGATACTATATATCTTTTCTACTAATTAATTATTCATAGCTAATACCAAGAATTTAACAAAAAACAAAGCCTTTCTTCGTGACCTTAGCCATTTGAAACCCAGTTGGCTTTCAGGTTGCGAGTGACTGGTTTTAAGTGTGAATTACTTTTTCTGCGGTCGGGCTAAACAATAATACCTATATAATTTCGTACATCTGTTGCATAATCTGGCAGTGAAACACCGGAGAAGATGAAGCAGCAGCAGCAGCAGATGCCGAGCGAAAGAAAACAAAAGGCCCCAAAGTGCCCGCAAATTGACAAAACTTTCACTTTAGACAATGAGTTGCCAGTGGCGGTGGCACCCCTTGAACTCCCTGAACCCCCCGAACACCCGCCCCCCTTTTTGGGGCGCCACTGTCATTTGTGTAATCAAGTTTCAAGTGTAAATTGTAATTTTTCTTGGTGTTTTTTCAGTGGTTACGAGAGATCTTCTATCTACTACAGCACCACATTAAGTGGCCTCTTGTTTTAGTTTTGAGTTTGGGTTTCGTTTAGTTTAGTGGGTGGTTTACTGGTTCAGCTGCTCTTCGACCCTCTGCCCCCCCTCTAAAAAAAAATATATATATATAACCAAGAGTCAGGAGGCCCAGAAAGCCAAATGACTTGGCAAAAAGTTGTTAACGTTAATGGGCAATTGCCAACTGGGCAACAACAACAACAACAGCAATAAGCTGTCTAAGCTAAGAAAATATTGCACAATAAATTTTCAAATTGCATTAAAATTGCATTTTGTGGGCGGTGGATGAATGGGCTGAATGAGCCAAGCGGCCAAAGGAGGCGGAGGTGGCTAACTTTTGGACAATCAACAGCACGAGTCACTAGGCAACAGAAAAAGCGGCAGCAACTTCTTAGCTGCAACAATTGTCAAGGTGCCGCCGCCAGGTGCAAGGGATTCCAGGCAGCTCAAAAGCAGCAGCACAATCTAATAATATAGCATCAACACTTTAACAATTGG
Organism: Drosophila mimetica; assembly: GCA_037075245.1. Lineage (NCBI taxonomy): Eukaryota > Metazoa > Arthropoda > Insecta > Diptera > Drosophilidae > Drosophila > Drosophila mimetica. The sequence continues at coordinate 18,767,767 of JBAMCH010000005.1, read as the reverse complement.
AAAAGTTTCTTCCGCCCTTCTAGAGGAGCGAATAAAAAAAGGTGAACAAAAAGCAAAATAAGAAGGTTTCGCTGGGCAAGCACTTCAATATCGGACAATGTAGGCAAAGTTGTAATACTCTTAATGGGAAATGCATTATTGCAAATGGTAGAGTAGGTTTTTTAGCTGTAAAAAATATATATAATTGTAATTTTTCATCACTACCGGTTTTAAATCACTTAAAAAGGCGCCTAAAAGCATGCAGTTAAACATAAAAAATATTTTGTTGCATACTTTTAGACACCTTTATAAGTGATTTGGAAATTCTCGGCAATTACATTTTATTTTTATCACTTTATGAATAATTTATGTATGTATTATTACTTTATAGTCACCTATATTTTTAAATTACTTAAAAATGCGCATAAAAGTAGTCAGTTAAAAATACAAAATATATTGTTGCCTACTTTTAGACACTCTTATATGTGATTTGAAAATCCCCGTCAACTTCTAAACCATATTTCACTTTATTTTTCCCACTTTTTGAATAGTTTACCAAAAGAATTGATAGCATTTTCTTAAATAATATTTATATATTATTTATTTGTGCTCAATAACAAAACACATGGCCAACTGAAACCCATATATCATCAACGACAATGCTCCATAGTTAATGAGGCAATTGTCTATATTCTAGCATTGTTTTTTACCTTGCCTATTATTCCAATTGTTAATGGCTTTTGCATGTGTCCACCTTTGTTGGCCTTTCGCTGGAACCCCATCTTGGCCAGTTAATGGGATAAGGTGCTTGGATTTCAGTTTTGCAGGGTATTCCCATAAAACTGTCACGTTTTTCAGCCCGCCAACTTGGGGAATGCTACTTAAAGGCAAAAGAGATTCGAAATGGGATACCCCCGTGGATATATATGTATATTCCGCTGAAGAGTGGATGTTGCTGCTGTTGCAGTGTTTAATTGACTCAAAAGTCAGTGCGGAAGTTGACTTTTACACGCGGGCGGAAGTCAGCAGCAGCAGCAGCTACGATCATTATGATGGCCATGATTATGATGATGAGGAGCATAAAATAAACTTTTGCTAGTTTGGCCAACAAACTGTTGCCAACTCTCTGTCTCCCTCTTTCGTTTTCCCCCCCCGCCGCCTCTTTTTCCCGAAAGTATATATTCATCATCATATTTTAAGCTGTCTGTCAGTGTCAGTTTAGTGCGACAATTGTTTGGATATTGCCCAGGGGCGGAGTCACAGGGGGCGCGGGCGTGGCGCAGAAACTACTTAAGGCAGAAGTTACGTTTTTATGGGACATCTTAATGAATTTCAAATGAGTTCAAGCCCAGAAGCTGCCTCGTGGCAAACGTCATTAAAGCGAATGCTGTGAATTTTAAGCAGTCCACAGTATGTTGGGAATTTCCTTTTCATTTTCGGCCAAAGTTTCGCTTGATGCCAAGGCGGAAGACACCGCTTATATAGAATCGAATCGAAACGCTAATCGATTGGCAAACAAACAAAAAAAGAATCAAAAAGAAAACAAACTGTTCGGGCATTTATAAATTGCCTTGACCTTAACCAACATAAGGCGACTCTCGACTCAATAAAAAATGCCACAAATTACTGCCAAAGTCAAGCACTCATAGAAAGAGATAAACGCGTTAATATGCGAGTGTAAAAGCCCCGAGCCAAGAAACTAGATTCGATAAGTCACAGATTGGGCATAAATTAACAATGCAAACTGGTATATTTTATTCGCTATTTGTGTTTATTTTATTCAGTGATTTAAATGATATTTAAAATATTTGATTAAAATTGGAATTTAAATTTATGTGGCACTGTTTAAAGTAGGTAAATGTGTAAATCCCTTTTTGATATACTTTTAATATATTGTTTTAGTGTTTTTAATATTTTATTTGTGTTTGATTTGATCAGAAAATTTAAATAAACTATTAATGGAATATATTTTGGATTTTTTATATTTTTAATTTATTTAAACATATTTTTATAGAGCATTTAAGCTTCTCTGAAAGCCCCAAACATTCCGCAAAAAAACCAATTGAAATTCCAATTTAATTGCGAATGCGACCTCATCGACAGTGCGTGTCATGACCGCAGTGCGATGGATTTCTAAATCTAAACAGATATATCATGCCACGCCCCTTGCTAATCCAGTGGATAAGGCGGCGAAGCCTTTTCAGCCACACTTGCCAGCCGGCCAATGAGGCCTTGTTCGGCGGCTAATAAAAATACGCGACACAATTAAATTAAATTGAAAAATGGGCGAAACTGGAATTCGAAAATGAATAAATCAAATGAGAGCCACAACAAGCATATATTGGATAATGGCCGGGCTTTAATTATATTCTCAAGCACTGGCTAATCGCTAGTAAGACGGTGATATTCGGACTCCCTGCTGTATAAATTGTCTTCAGTCGCCGCCATCCGACTGACATGACAGACAAGGCGAGCGCGTCTCGTTTGCCACTTAACAAAAATGCAGCCAGCGAGCTACCAACAAATTGCCAGCAGCAGCAACAGCGCAATGCGATTGACGTTTTACTTGTCGCACAATGCGGCGTATGCGTGATATGTGTACAAGAGCGCGAAGAGAGGAAGTTGCTGTTGTTCACAGAGGGGGTGGTGCAGGAGGGGGGAGGTTGGTGGTGCAGGAGGGGGGCGGTTGGTGGTGCAGGAGCCACTGGTTACATAAGCGGAAAGTCTGCCACTAGGTAAGTCGTCTTGCACTTGGCAAGGAATCAAAACAATGCTCATTCGAGGTGGGTGTACAGCAAAAATCACACAAAATTCCTTGTACAAAATATAAAAATGATTATTGAAGCCCCTAAAAAATAAAAAATCCAGAAACTCTTTTATTTATTAAGGAATTAAAAAAAAACAATATAAAATAAAAAATGATTTAAAAAAATTAAAACACCTAAAAAATAAAAAAAATCCCGAAACTCTTTATTTATTTAAAAACTTAAAAACTAATCTAAGCAATAAAAAAAAATTATTTAAGAAATATGAAAAATAAATAAAATATTCTAGAATGGTTATTTTTCAACAAGAAATTAAAAATATTTAGTAAAATAATAAATTAAATATTTTAGAAATATTTTTTTTTTTTTTAAATGCTATGAAATTTACTAGAAATTAATACAATACTTGCAAGACAAAGATTAAGTCAATAAACTTGTTTATTAAGTCAAAACTAAGCAAACGCTAGCATTTTTAATAAATACCCCCCGAAAAGAGCAATTCCCATAATTGCAGTCCGACGGATCACAGAGCTATGGACTTTATAAGGAGCAGGGAGTATACTCCCCACCGTTTCCTCCCAATGTTGTTATATCATTTTTTGCCACGTGCTGGGTGCCAAGGAAGCCATCGAGCAAACGAATCGAATCGCATTGACAGAAGAGAGGCAAACAAATAAAATGGAAAAGAAGAAAAATACCAGTAAAGTGGCAACAATGGAGATATCATTGCAGTTGACATCGCAAAGAAAATTGTCCACAGCTCTGCTTATTTATATATTTTTCTCCTCCGATTTTTCCGTCGATTTTCAGCCGCAGCTTCTTGGGAGCTAGTTCAATCGCCATTGTCATCGTCTCGTTAAATGATTTATGGCGCAAGGCATGTCAACACGCCAAGATGAACATCAACTCCGACTATGAGTGAACTATATATACCTATATATTTGTGGAAGTATTTGTATACAAATCGACTTCATTAACGTATCAGCGCGTTTTGTGGGCTAAATTTTGACCCAGTTTTTGGCTCTCAACCGCAGCGCCAAATTGGGCAACAACAAATGCTCACCGTTTTGTGTAACATTTGCTTTTCGGCTGGAATTTTGTGTATTTTATTTTCGTACTTTTTTTTTGGCCTTTTTCAGCAGATGTTCAAAGACGCTATTGTAACCATGCGTGTGGGTGCAGGCATTTAAAATATATATTACGTTTTGCATGATATCACCGTTTAAAGTTGCCTAAGACCCTGTGGCAAGATGCAGTTATGGTGGCTTTAAATTGGAAAAATTTTTAAAAAAGATTTTAAGTACTTATTTATTTTATTTTATTAAAAAAAAATAAAAATAAATAAGGTTAAAGTTAAAATTGTTTTTTCTTTATTATTTTAAATTGTAAGAGCTTTTTAAAAATATTGTAAGTGTATTTAATATCATGAAATATTTAAATATTTAGCAATTTAAAATGTAACAACTTTTATTATTAGTTTTAAAAAAAAAATATTAAATGACTTTAAGAACTTTCGATAGGTTGAAGTATTTGAAAATATAATACTTTTAAGCTCCCATTTTAGTTTAGTATTTACATTAAATTTTATATTACGTTAAAATATTTAAAGCTTTTTAAAAATATTCTAAATGTATTTAATTTCAGGAAGTAATTAAAAATTTTACACTTTAAAATGTAACAACTTTAATTATTTGTTAAAAAAAAAACATTTAAACCCCTTTAAAATGTGTTAATGAGTAACAACTGTAATTACTGGCTTCTCAAAACTATAAAGACTATTTTTTGAGTCCAAAAAAACAACTTCTTACCAAGAAAATACTCAAGTGATATATTTACGGTTTTCACACGAATGTAAAAAAAAAATAATTGCATGCCAGGTTTGATTGACAAATATAACGACGTTAATTTTTTTGATTTGTTTTCTCGTTACAAAGCCTTCAGGCTGTCTGAATATTTCGGAGATTTGTGCAAATTTGTTGCACACAAAGTGAAAGCCATAAAGTGACATAAAACAATGCTAAAAACTGGCCACCTAGCTCTCTGCTTTGGCTAACAAATTCGGTGGTTCGTGGGGAGGGGGAAAGGGGGTGCTAATTGCCGGCACAGTGATACAATGATCCCCAAACCCCCGATGATCGAATGCGAATGCGAATGGGAATGGGAATTGTGGGGAACTGTCTCGCTGGGCAATTAAGTAATAAAATAACAGAGCTGCAGTTGGCTTGCTCAACTCAACTCAAGAGTCCGGTTTTTTCTTGGCCGGGCCAACACCCAGCTGAGGCCCAAAGCACAGCCAAGGAAACAGGTAGCAAGTGTGCCAACTTCCTTGGAACTGGTCTGTTGGTCTGCTGGTCTGCCACTCTGCTCTCCAAGAGATCGCAGCTCTGATCCAGTCACGCAGGTTGGACGGGCCCAGAGACCCCGAGACCCGAATTGGCTAAAAACGAAGCGAACAAAAACAGCAGCCAAAAGGCCGAAAAGTAAAAGGAAGTTTTTCGGCCGTCTGGCCAACATGTTTGGCCGCTTCCTACCCCTTCCGAAAGCCAAGCCAAGTGCAAATTTGTCAAGCAAATATGGTCGAAAGGGCAGCTGAGGCGGCAGCACGCGCTGCTCCGAGCGAGAGTCGCTGCAAGAGTTCCACCATTAACTTGGCCACTTAAACTTACGGCCAATTAAGGCCAAAGTTTATGGCCCGGAATTGTTTTATTACAGCAAGTTACCCATAGTGCTAGTAGTTACCCGCTTAATAGATCTTTACAATGACGATTTTCACGTCTTAAATAATAATCACAGCGATGTGGTGATAAAGTGATCTTTCAATACACCCCCGAGTGCGAGAAACGTCTATGGAAGCTTTGGATAATATTTGATTTACACACTCGCTTGTTTGACTTTCGGCTATTTTGATACAATCAGCCAAGTAAATATTTTTCCTGTACTAAGCTTCTTTATATAATTTGATAGCTCTTCTGGGAATTTTAACACTAGGAAAAGCGTTTCCATATTAAATATTCAAGTATATTATTTGTAATTTCTAAAATGATAAAAACTGATTTTATAAATAACTTTTTGATATATAAGATGCTAGTTCTAAATATTTTCAATAAAATGAAATATTTATTTGATTATATTAAAAAAATCTTGATCAAAGGAAAATTTTTATTGTAAATATATTTTTTAAAAATAATTACTCCTCATGGTAACCAAAGAAAGTATGGGAGAACTTACTAATTTATTTTATTTTTTAGAACCTAAAAATTAACCTTAAATTTTAGTCACAGAAAAATATTGGAGTAAGTAAGTTTAATGTAATTTAATCCTCGGTCATAGTTGTCAACCTAGATTTTAGATTTTATATTACTGTCTAAATAGATCTACTATGATCTATTAAATATTTGTATTTCTGTTAATGAAACCTCTATGACCTCGGTCATAGTTCCTAACCTATAAAACCTACTATCTCAATGGATCTACTATCTCGATACAGAAATATTGGTCTATGATCTAAAAAATCTTTGAATATCTTTTAATGAAACCTAAACGTATTAAATGTATTTTAACCCTTTCTCATAGTTCCTCACCCATTAAATCTACTATCTCAATCATAATTTAATACAATTTCTTCCAGTGTACTGGCTCACTCACCTTGCCATTGGCCAGCGGGATCTGCAGGACGTCCAGCTCGGAGTTGCCGGCGGGCTGCGGCAGCGGGACGGCGCTGATGAGGCAGGCGGCGCTGCCAAGGACGAGGATCGCCAGGATGTGCTGTCTACTTGTCTGCCTCATGCTGTCTCTGTAGCGTGTGTGCGTGTGTGTGTGTGAGCGGGAAGTGGGCGTGGGTGTGTGCGCTGGAACGAGAGGGCATGCTAATTAGCGATAATACAAGATAAAGGTCAGCGGGCGGTGACCTTCTGTTATCGCGCAGAGGTAAAAACACATATCAAACGGAATAAAAAGCCAAAAAAAATAATCCGAAAATACAAGAAAAAATCGTATTTGATTTCGAGTCTGTGGTTTTGTTAATTTTTTCCCCCAGCCGCTTTGTTTGGTTTGCTGGTTATTCTCTGGCAGCCAAGGTCTTCGCGGCGATGCGGATGCTAACGATAACTGTCAATAGGCGATGGCCAATGGCCAATGGCCAATCGACGAGTTTGGTCAAGTTTAAATATTGGACATTTCTTGGGCAATGCGGCGTATGAGTAATGCGCAGCAGTATGCTGCAACTGGCGAGCAATTTATAAATCACAACAAAAATTATGTAATTTCTTTTTCGTTTTTTTTTCACTTTTTATATATTTAGTGTGTGTGTGTGTGTTTTATTTTTTGTGCAATTTCTATGGCCAAAGCTTTTCAAAGCTGGGCTTTTGTTAAAAAGAAATTGAATAAGGCCCAGAGCAAAAAAAAGAAAAGAGAGGCAGACAGGTGCGAAAAGCAAGGCATGATCCGTAATTACACACAAAAATGTGAGAAAATGCATTAAAACAAGAAAAAAAAACTAACAAAAACAAACTAAAAGCGAGGCTCTAATTGAAGAAAGGGAGAGAGGGATAATTTCTTTGGTCAACACAATTGTAAGTATGCAAAATTGTGAGTCATCCCGAATTTAATGAGAGAAACTAAGTATACTTAGTAAGGGGAACCGCCAATTAGAATCGCTGATTGTCTTATTAGACTTTGACACGAACGCGAGTTGACATTGCGGGCTCAAAGGTTAGGACTTTGGCAATTGGAGATCGGTTAGTGAAAAGTTAAACAGCTAACATGCCTTAGATTGCGGAATTAGTCACCACCAGATGGGGATTACTATTGCTATGAAAGCAATAGGGTTTAATTTTTAGTTTAATCTGGCAAACTAGATTTTATTATAAATATTTAATTTATTAGAGATTATTTTATGGAAAGTTTTACTTTTTAATGGTGTGTCGAATTAAAGTTTTGGGATAAGCAACCTTTGAAGATTAAAAATGATAGCTTAATTCCCTAAAAATATATGCACACATTTTTAAAATATTTTTTTTGGTAAAGAAGATCTTTCTATTCTTTTTAATTCCTTATAAGCATTTTTCCACATTTTTAAAATATTTTTTTTGTATTATAATAAAGTTAGGAACATTATTAAAATATTTATGTATCTCAATATTCGTTTTAAGACTTATCTAAAAACTCTACAAATTACATGTGGTTTACCCAGTAATTTAATTAAATCGGGGAATCTCCGCAAAAGCCAAAATCTAAAAGCCAAGTCATCTTCAATCTTCAGCTGAGGCATGCAAGAAATGAACTTGAAAGCGTATTTTGGGCCGTTTTGTTTTGGCCGCCTTTGCTGTTTTGTTTTGGCTGTCAATCGAGCAATCAGTCAAACAATTTGGCAATACAAAGTGCCAGAGAAAGGGGGAACTGAAAATCGGAATTGCCACCTCGAGGCAAACATGCAATGCTGATGGTCAGCTCTTCGTCTGCGTCTTCGTCTTCGTTTTCGTCTTAACTTGGCCCGCAGTCTGTTGGCTGTTAATGTAGGGCGTAAGCGCCAAAAGCCAAAATCCAACGAGCACAACAGAAAAGCGAAAAGAGAAAGAGCGAGAAAACCGGCAACAACAGAGCTCCCCAGATATTTAGATGTTATGTCATCTTTTCGGGTTTTGGCTTTTACTTTCAGGCCCTCTCTTTCGCCCTCTCTCTCGCTCTCTCTCTCTCTTTCTTTCTGACTTGATCCATTTGCTTCTAACAATTGTCCGAAAAGTGATCAGTGATCAAAGCAACGTGACTTGACATCTACCATTCGAGGCTTTGTTTTCTGCGCTGTTTTTTGCATACGGAACTTGTCGTTTTATGATTACGACTCACTGGCAATTGCACAAATATCATAAAACTCATAAAAAATCCGCATCTGGCATTGAGTGCATGCTTCGACATGGACATGTCGTAATTAAAAGGCAAAGCCCCGAAAAAACAACGGCGATAATCAAGGCTTGAGTGGGATTTCTGTTGGATTTCGAAATATAATTTAAGCCAAGTGACTGGGTGTTTTTTGGTTTTCTTTCTGTTTTTGTTTTGTTTTAGAAATAAGTGAAGTAGTGCACTTCCTGTGGCAAACTCTGCAATTAAGCGGGGCCCTTGCAAGGCAACAGTGCGTATGCGTGATATTTTCAAGGTATCCTAGGGTAGCTCCCTAGTTCCCTAGTGTGTTCTAAATATGATCTTGAATCTACAAAATATCTTTAAAAAAATCTACAAAAAATATTTTAATATATTAATATTTTAATTATTATTTTTAAAACAGTCTAATATTTTCAAAAATATTTAGAACTTTTTTTAAAAATTCTAGAAAACTATTTTTAAATAGTCTAAAATTTTCAAACAATTTTGAAAATACTTAAAAAATTCTAGAAAATCTCAGAACTTGTTTTGATATTCAACCGGCTTGTTAAGATTCTCCCTGAAGGTAGAGGCGCCAATTTGGATACTCCCCCTCCCCCCGCTGCCCGCTTTTTTCAAATCGATTTCAGCACCGCACACGAAACCCCTCGAAACGCAACTTGGAAATTGGCAATCAAAAACGTTTTTGTGTTAACCAACTCGCATTAATTGGGTAATCGAAAACAAGGCAAATGAATGCAGCAAATGAGAAATGAGACAAAACCGAAAATAGTTCAGCACACGCGTCGGGTTTTTTTTTTGGATTTTTGGATTTTTGTTGGCTCTGGAATTTTCTTTCGGTGATTCTTAAGTTTTCCATGTTTTTGTTCACAAACCAGAAGTTCTTTTGGAAATTGTTTTGGCACAGCAAAAAAAATGTAGAAAAAAAGTATGTGGCTTAAAATGTTTTCTGTTTTTCAGCTTTTCAATCCGTTTGTTCTTTGGCTTTTTCTTTTTAGTTTTTAGGTATCCTTGCGATAATGATAACATTTAGGTTTTCAGTTTTTTTTTAGCACATTTCACACATTGTTGTTTCAAGATACATACGCGTTGGGGCCAAAAAGAAAAACAGCCGAGCAAAAAAAAAGGTAAATCTCTGTTGGGGTTCGAAAGAGGCAGCGAAAAAACAGCAACAATTGCGTGGATCGGTGGATCAGTGGATCGTGGATCGGTGGTGCGACTGCGACTGCTTCTCTTTGTGGTCTGGGCTGTTGGGCCTGCAATTGATTACTAACGTGATTTTATCACACACAAGCGACTAAAGCTCGAGACAAAGCGCTGCCAAGGCGGCGAGCCTCGGCAGCGGCGTCGGCAGCGGTGTCGGCAGCGGCGCCGCTCGACGTCCGCCCGTCGTACCGCCCCCGTACCGCTTGAGACCGCTCCGCAGCTCAGCTGCTCGCCGTTCGCCGCTCGAATTCCGCTCGAAACGAAAACGAAAGTGAGCGCCCCAAAGTCAAGCTTGAGTCGCTCGCGAGCTTGACCAGGCTTTTTTGAGTGGCTTTAACCGGAGTTTCGTATGTTTTTTTTTCGTTTTCTTAATTTTTTTACGAGCAGCTACCCTCCTGTGTGTATATTTTTTTTCCTTTTGTACTTTTCCCATTTTTTCGACAACACGATTACGCGAAAAGTTTCCGCCTCGTGACTGCCAGCTTCAGTTTGTCAGTTTGTCAATCTGCATCAGCTGGCTCATTTTGTCAGTGGGCCGTGGCCAGGATTAGAGCCAGTTTTATTTTTACATTTCGACTATTTTCATTTTCATTTCGGCGGCTTACACAACCTCCTGCAGCTGCGCATCTCGAAGATGCATATTTTTTTTTGCTGTAATAGCTTCCCTGCGATCCCAATTTATCGGTGGCCATTTGCCAAGAGTCGCTACAATCGCACAATTTGATTCCATTTGATTGCATTCCCATTGCCATTCCGCATTCCGAAAGTTAGCCAGCAAAACAAATAAAGCCACAGATGTCTTGGGCTCATAATGGAGGTTTATGAAAATTACCAGAAAGTCGTGGGGTTAATGGAAGTCGTGACATCAAACAATAGTTAGAATATATGCTGGGTTGTTATTTTCAGTTGCTTAAAAAAAGATAACTTCTTGAAACTAAGGGAGATTACAAAGTGGAATGAATAATGGAATAAAAAAATCTAGGATCTATAGTATAAGTAAAATCTGAATATTAGAAAAAAATCTAAATATTTCATAATTGTAGATGGCTAGTTTGTGTCATTGATTTTTATCCGAATTTCGGTTTTTGTTTTTAAATTTTTAATTCAAGCCGTTTTAGCTGCAGTAGAAACATGCCGTTTTTCTGAGGTCGCCAGAGGACTGGAACCCTTTTCAAGGTATCATCGATTTAGGAAAAATATGGTTTTATTTTAATCTTAAACTACCTAAACTTTACAATCTTTTTATAATAATGATTAATGGTTAGCCGCAGGATTTTTAAGCCAACACTTAAAGAGTTCGCGCAAGTTCACTGAACTTGATGGGACGCCCAAAAATTCTATGAACTGTGCCCCCTCGGTCTCTCCGCTCTTCGGGGGCCTAACTGGGCCCAAAGGTTGGCCGCACAAAATTTCCGCCCTGTCATGCTGGCCATGCACTTTGGCCAAAAGCCACTCGATGATAATCAGAAGCAGAAACCTTCGGCCGAGCACAAAAGCTCGATGGAAAAAATCCAAAATAAACGGAAAATCGAATACTGACCAACCGCAAGACAATGTCGCCGATCTGTGGTTAGCGACAGTTATGAGTGGTTCTTGAGTGATTGATCATGATGACTGTTTGTGGTGATTATGATAATGATAATGGCGATGGAAATGAAGAAGTAGCCACAGGTGACCTTCTCAAGAAGCAGAAACAGCAGCACTTGCGCATCGTGGACGACATTTTTGATAGTTTTCAGTGCGTGAGTGAATGGAATTCCAACTTCTAGGCTACAGTGAGGCCTGGCTAAGAGGGGTTTTTGTTAAGATAGATGTTTTCAAAACTTATTTAGAGAAATATATTTTTTTCAATATTTTTTTTTGTTATAAAAAAAAATATATATGTATAAAAATATTTTATAAAAAATTTCTCTTACTTTGTAAGCCCAAAAATCTTATAAATAAACTTCTTTAAAAATGTATTATATTGTGTGCTTTGCCAATAAAAATGGTATATCAAATAAATAAAGATATTTTCATTTTTTTAACCAATTTTTTTTAATTATTCCTAAAATTTGCTTAATTTTCATTTAGTTTTTACTCTGTTCCTATATTATATCCTGTTATACTTTAATATCTCTTATTTGTACATTAGGCGTTTTTCCTTTGCATTTCCTCTACCAGTTTTTGTAGAGGTAAAGCCCAAACTAGTTGGTTTATTACAAGGTATTCATGGGATATTTGCGTAAAGAGACCACTGTGCTTCTCTTGGCAGTGTGATCCGGAAGCTAGTGCTCAATGCGACTCGATTCGACGCGATTCCATTGGATTCGATTCGCTTCGATTTGATTATTGGTTCGAGCATCGCTCTTTTATTGGTTTTTATATACGTATGTATGGTTACTTTTGTTGTTGTTTTTTTTTTTGACTGGGCAACCGCGTTACCTTCGGCGGCGGACTGTCGCCGCTCTGAAGGATAACCGGTAACCGGTTGGCGGTGTTATTTTTGTTTTATTTTGATTTTGATTCAGTCGGCGGTGCCCTGGGTTAACGACCAACTGGCGCAGAAGTGTGGAAGTGCAGGCAGACATGCATGGCAGGCTACAAATTACGCATACGCCGCTTGGTACCGAACTAAAACTGGAGCTGCGATACCGAGCACAAGATACTGTATTTCGGCGATTGCAAAAGCAAAGCAGCAAAGCAAAAATCGCTAAGGCAAAGCGGCTGAAAAGCGGGCCAAAATCAGTCAGTCGGTCGGCTGCTAGTGAGACTCACTAAGCTCTAAAACACTAAAAGTTGCATGCGTTCGAAATCAGTTTAAGGTGAATTAGATTTTGACACACATACACAGCGACAGCGTTTTGCATAAATAAAAAAAACAAACATATACAAAATTATGAAATTAGTCGCAGTTGCTTGGGTCGTTCGCTTTTGCAAAAGCCAAAGCTGCCAAATCGAAAATGACATCGAAATTAGCTTTAATGGCCGCTCCTCAGACGCTATTGTTTAGTTCTTATTGTTGTTTGTGGGCGGTGCCACGCCCATCTATTCGTGTATGAGCCCATCCTAAAAGCGGTGATATTCTACAGAAGAACACAAAAAATGCTGAAGTATAAATAGCTTCATATTCAAACGTGATTTACATGTTTAATTTTGCAATAAAATATATGAATTTTTATTTTTACAATTTATTCAATATTAATTTAAAAAAATAAACCTATATATATTATTTCTAATTTTTTTAATTTCAATTTAATAAATAAATATTTTTTCCAATTTATTTAATTTTTATTTAATAAACATATATTTTTTATTTACAATTTATTCAACTTCAATATATTTTTATAAAATATATTTTTCTTTAGTTTCAATTTTTTAATTCTAATTTAATTAAATAAAATATTATATATATTTTTTTAAATGTATTAAATTAAAAATCTGGGATTATTTCTTCTCATTTAAGAAATTTACTTATAAATATGTTTTTAAATAATATGCATAATCCTTATATTACCAATTATTTTCGTTACCTTTCTACTTGCGATTTTAATTAATTAATTAATTAATTAAAATTTAAAATATTTTCATTTGTGAAATATATGAGTATTTTGTAATCCAAGTTCTTAAGGGTTATTTTCAGTACTTTATCAAAGGTTCGGCTCTTTAATCTCAGTAAATAATATAAGCTAAAATGTTTTTTAGTAAACCCCTAAAACAAATAAACCAAATGAAACTCAATTACTCGAGCGATTCCTTGAACTTTTATTTCGCAGCCAAACTGCGAGCTGTCATATCAAATTTTAAGACCGCGCCCAGTGCGATTAATACGCCCTCATCTTTTCGGGGCCCTGAAATACGACCATATATACACGGTCTACGGTACAGTGGGGCCCATCGTCCCTGCCATTGAGCGGCAATTCATGGCGCATCAATTAATTCTGGCGACGTTGACATCGCTTTAAATCGAGCGAGTTGCAGATGGAGTTTCGGGGCTTCGAGGGGTCTATTGTGGGGCTGGGGATTACTGACAGTTCACTTTGCCGTGTGCCCAATGGTGCAATTAAATGTAAAGACATCGCCGGAGTCACTGCCATTGTTCGATGTTTGTTGTCTGTTGCCCGTTCGCTGTTTCAGTTTTAATGACGGCCCATAGACAATAACAAGGTTTTTTCGTCTTCTTCGGATTTGATGTAATTGCCGGCGTTTTGGGCCCATTACAGGAACTTAATTCTTCGATTTTATGAGTAATCCGGCAAAGGAGACCCTGAACGGGATGAGAGCGCGGACTTTGAACCGGATTGAAGTCGTATCAATCGTCACGTTCGCAGTTCCCAACACAAAAAGCAGCCAGAGCCTTGCATAAATTAGCGATTGACAAAGCCTCTCGGTTTTGTGTACCAGCTCTCAGCCTCCGTCGGTGACTAATTGCAAACAATTACTAATATTAAGTACGAGTGGCTGTCCGAGTGTTCAACAAAAATTAGACAGACACAAAGTGGCCCAAATGCAAGCGGACAACTTGATTTCGCTGCTGAAAAGGAAGCTGTCTGTTGGGGAGTTATGATTTATTCGAATATTGTGAATTTCAAATGCTCTATGAATAAAGTTGTAGAAAATATTTGTGAAATTTAAACAAAAATTAAAATAAATTATAAAAAGTTTTTACTAATAAATAAAAAAATAAATAAACAGATAAATAAATAAAAAAAAATAAAAAAATTATTAAATAAATTCAAAATAAAATTAATTCTGATTGAAAGCGTTTTTTCTAGAAAATTCAAATATTGTTTACAAATAGATGTAGTTAAGGAAATTATGCTTTTAAATAGATAGCACTGTTAAATAAATGTATATATAAATAAATATAAACAATAAAATGGGATAAGAAATATATATTTTCTAAAAGAATCATATAATTTTTTAAAATAGTTTTTCATGCAGTTAAAAAAAGTATTAACTATTATTAAATGTTTTTAGGTACAATGCACAAAATTATGCGTTGAATTCAAAAGCCATTTTAAAAACGATTAATGGTCGTATAATTTTTCAAAAATATTCCAGAGAACCCCTTGAAAACTCTCCCTAAAATAAAATTAACAACCTTTACGCATAAAATTAAAGCCGCATAACCAAGAACCGTATCAATAACCATAAACTCTGTATATTTGGTTTCAAACACCCCAAAATCCGCCCGATTTGCAGCTCATCCGCTTTGCCCATATGGATTTTACACTCACGGTCACATATATAAGTACATAACAGATATACATACACACATAGGGAAAGATGCGGACTTTCGGCAGCCAATGAGCTCATAAAAATCCGCATTATCCACTCAAACACTTTGCGAATTGCGGCAGGGATATATATGTATATATATATGCAGATATATATTCAGTATGAAAGGCAGCAGCAGCAAAAAAAAATCATAATGCATTTAAGCCAAGTTAACATGTTAACAACTCTGCGGCTGCGGCGGCTTTTGGTTTTGGCCGTCATTTTCAGTTGATTGGCAAACCGAACGTGGTGGCCCAGCGCGAAAAAAAAAGGCAAACCGAAAATTAAAAAGTTTCGGTTACTCAGAGGGGGGCGGTGGTGGGCCAGGGGGCGTGGCAGCGGTGCTGAAAAAATGGGCAAAGGAAAGGTAATGTCATGATTTATCAGCGCTGCCTAGGTGACTTTTTCCCAACCGAAAAAAAAAACAGAAAACATTACGTGATATCAATCAGGTTGACTGCGGGGTTTTTTCCACTACCTCTTTTTAATATTCCCACTACTATTATTATCACTATTTTTGTTCAGTGTCACTGCAAAGCGCCGAAAGAATATTACCACTTACCACTCTTTAACGCCATGACTTGGCGGATATCAATCAGGCCTTCTGGCAGCTGCTGCTGCTGTTGCCTAAATTTAGACTGTCTGCCGCTGATCGCAGTGATTGGCCGAAAAATAATAAAAATAAATGAGAAGCCGCCGCACAGAGCTGTAAATAATTAAATCCATGAGTTGGCGATTGTAAGCGAGAGCGAATTGGGTCATTAGTCTGGAATCAGAAAATCCCGAGAGCCGCAAGTCGGGCAAACGTCAGCCAATTACACAATGTTTTTTCGATGAGATTTTCACAATTTTCACAACAAGTGGTTGATTAAAATTATATTTCGATGGTGTAATAAAAGCATCTATTTTGTGCGGAAATTTTATTTTAAGTGCTTCCCGTGTGCAAAAATTGTAGAAACCAAAGCTAGAATTAATTTTGGAATTTTCAGCAATTATCATACAAATGAAATCAATGTTCGAGTGACTTAAATTGCAAGTTTCACACTTGTTCATAGCCCATAAGAATTAATGAATAAACTTAACTCCGTTTTTTTTTTGTTTGGTATTTTAAAATACATAATAAACTACAGCTGTGCCAACTATTTGGGGATACAATTTAAACAGCAGATATTGCATTTGTTTCTATGTTTACGCTCATTATGAGCCAACTCGCCTCTATTTGATCCCCGGATTAGCATTTAAGAATAACGATCGGTCGAACTGGTTGCGTGGCTTTGAAGATGACAGATTAGCCGTATCTGAGTGTATCTTTGGCTGTTTCTTCAGTTCGCCAATTAGCAGAAATTAACTCGCGAACGGCGAAGGACTTCTCTGATGGCCAAGAGTGCGTCGAGAGTGGATGGCTGGCTCATTGTTTGGGCCAATCTATTCCAGCTTAGAGGCTAAACCAATTGTATAAGCAGCGCTAAGAGGCTGAGAGGTATGGAAAAAATAATAAATTGCTGCAACTAGTTTGCTTTTAATATTTATGGTCGCTATCTATTATGTTAATTTCGCAGATATTTATCATTTTCCAGCCGCTGCTCCAATTCGAAGATTAAATAGCAGGCAGTAAGAGTGCAAAGTTTATAACCATTTGAGCCGAATCGAAATCAAATCGCTGCCTGCAAACTGCAACTCCGTCTCTGTTTTTTCTTGGATTTTCTGTGTGTGTGTTATGTTGCCAAGCAGCGAAACGAAGTCAAACGATTTGGCAAGGTTATTATTTATTGCACAAAGATATGTGTTAATAATACACACAAACACGAATCGAGTTTCGAATATATCGCGGAGTTTCGGCTCCGTTCGAGTGCTTTTTTTCGCCTCTGACAATTGTCAATAAACCCTAATTGCCTGGAGATCGCGATTCTCCGTAATTCTCCGTCATCCGCCGGCCACAATGTCAAGTGCCGATGGCTCATTAGCGGTCGCCATTTCCGCTTCCGGAAGTCTGAGCTGCGCAGTCAAAAGGGTTTTCCGCCGGCGAAAAATCGCCAGAAATAACGATGACAATTAAAAGTGGAAGAAAACAATCTACTTCTTTTATGAATCCAACAAAGCTCACAAATGTATTCAAACATTCGAAATGGATTTCCATTTTGAAGGCTAAGCGCAAGATTGATCGGAATTTGAACACTTTTAACATGTTCGGCTTATGTTGTATTTGAAGTGTTTATCATACGGTTTTGGCATGTTTTTAAACGGGATCTTGAGTGACTCGATGATTTTTAAATATATATATAGTATGTCTTTCCAACAGATGGCCAATGTCATGGTATAAATAAACAAATAGCATTTGTACCCCCATTCAAGAATATATTTAACATCTTGATAAGATCTCATTTCAAGGTTCTGCATTTTATAATTTGTTTTTCAGATTTCAGATAATTTATAATTTAATTTAATGTAAGGAACTTTTTCTTTAACATTTTAAAAGCTTCTTTGTTCTGAAGCCCCCCTATAAAATCATCACCCTTGAGCATCTGAGGTTCAGCGACTCAGCGCCCCATGAATGCCATTCATACGAGCGACTTACGATATCAGATCGTAAAGCTGCCATTAGATGCCCGAATTAAGAGTTAACATCTGAGGGCAGTCGAAGCATTAAAGGGCACAACATTTGCACAAAGTGAAACAATTATATCATTATTGTCTTGGCTTTGGGCTCGTTTTATTGTGCCTTATAATTACGCCTGCGGTTTTATACACTTTTTCGGGAGTCACTGAGATGCGAGTGCTTAAACGTTCGTGCACTGTGGAAAATAAATATAGGTAGTTTTTTATAAAATTGATGTGTATATTACAGGATTAAAAAAAAATAATTTGAATTTTTCAATAAATCCTTAATTTTTGTTTTTTAATTATAAGTTTAAGAATTTATTGAGATTATTCAAATATTAAAATATTTTTTATTTTCATTTGCAAGTTTTTTTTTTGTGGGAAAAAATATTGGTATTTTTTAAGAACTTTTAAAATTTATGTGGATATTCCAAGATACCAACAAAAATAAAAATAATTACAATTTTCCCATAAATCCTTAAATTTTTTTCTTTTTATTTTAAGTCAAACATTTTATTAACCTTATTTAAATTTTAACTTGTTTTTTATTTTTATTCGCAAGTTTTATCTAACATATTCTATGCTGTAATTATAATAATAATTTTTATTTGGGTATTTATTTATTAATTAAATAGTTTAAATTATTTTATTGAAATATTTAACGTTTAAAATTGTTTGGCTCTATAAAACAAACATATTTCCGAGTTTCTTTCCCTGTAGCCGTGTGATTTTTCTTTGTTTGCCTAAGTTAACCCCAAGTGAGGCACGCTTCAACAGTTGGAATTGCGTTTAACGCTTATGTCATGCCGATCCGATCCGATCCGACTATATACGTACGTACCTGTATGTACATAACCCCCTGTGGATATAGTCTCCCCCAGTGGAGATCTGCGCACTTGAAAGGTTAAACGAGCGTGACGAGCCACCGCCGACGTTTTGCGGCTTGGACTTGTGGACGACTACCTGGCTTTAACCCATGTTCGCCATTACGCTCGCGGGGCAGCCCCTTCACGTAATCGCCGCCCAGACGATCGCGATGATGCTGCTGGCCCAATCTCTCCCATTTATCTAATGGACAATGCTAATTAACAGTCACGCATAACTGCGACACCTGCATTTCGCTTTTCCACCTTTCTGCTGTTTTATTTACATAAGGTCTTTATTTCAATCACCCCAGAAAAAAAACCCAGTGGGAAATAGGCATTAGGAATTAGCTAATGACTGTGATCCCCGTATCCATGAAGCGCCTAATGGGCCGGGTAATTGTGGCTTCTGGTTCTGAGGACCTGAAAAGGTGAGAAGTCCGATGATTGCGGCCTTTAAAGTGGATTTCGGGGGAAGTACTTAGTGTAATTAAGCCTCATAATCATTTGGACTGGGGAATATTATAGCCATTTTATTACAATAATTCCATTTTAATGTATGAACGCATTATATTTTTTTGAAGTTTCTTGAAGAACTTTAGGCCCTGGAATAACCCAACTCATAAAAAGTTAAGAGGTCTTAAATATAATAATAATTATAATTAGTTGGAGGCCATTTGTAATTGTCTCAGAACCAGAATATAAATAAATAAGTAAAATAAAAAAATAATAATTATAACTAAGAACCTATTAAACATATTAAAACCCTAAAAGTAAAGCAAAATATCTATCTATTTCTAAGAAATAATTATAATAATAGGTACTTTTTTTTATATAAAAATATAATAAAGTCTATAAAGTGCTAAATAAATATTAATTTTTCAATAGTATCATTCAGCATAAATACATAAAAATACAATATAATTGAGTAATGACAACTAGTTCCAACTGGAAAAGTAAACTAGTTTATAAAGAAACCCCCAAACGCCCCCTATAGTTAAGATGTGTGTTTCATTTGCGTATGACAAAGCGACCAAGATATGCCACACTGATCAGCTCCACAGACGATTGACCCATTGCACAATCGTTAAAAAGGAGGCGGATCCGTGTGGGAGGATCCCACCGACCACGCCCACCGCCCAACTAACCGTGAACGATGGCCAGATGTTATATGAGGTGGTGGCTGAACCTTCCTGGGCGCAGTTTTCTTTCGATCGGCCGCCAATGGAGAACCTGCAAGTGCTGCGATTGCTCCTCGGACTCGGATTCGGATTAGTCCTGATTTCGGGATCAGAGAGTAGGCCAAGTGGAGATCCGATGGCACTGCAATCGCACTATCTGCAGGCCATCACCGCCTATCGGCGACTGGAGAGGATCCTTCCCAAGGACGAACTGCGAGCGGTGACGGGCATTGGATTACTGAACGGTGCGCGGCGGGCGGAGGAGCAAATGGAGGAGCACCTGGTGGGCGCCATCCGGGAGCTGCTGCTCCAGATGAATCTCACGGAGAGCGGGCGTGTGATGTCCAAGATCGATGCCATCGAACAGCAGCTGTCGCGCGATCAGCGGGCCCTGGAGATCCTCAATCGGGTGATGGACGTGGTGTCGCAGGCCAAGGACGATCACGAGTTCCGGGTGGAGCTGCGGGAAATGGCCCAGCAGCAGCGGGAGGAGGAGCTGTACAACCAGGAGCTCTCCGCCGATCTCACCGATCAGCCGAAACTGGGCGAGCGACTGGGGAAGCTGAGGAAGAGCATCAGCAAGCAGGTGCCGCAATTGAAGAACGAACTGGAGGCCAAGATCGAGAAGGCCTTGCAGCATTTACTGGATCAAGCTGGGGAAGATGGGGTGCTGGCCAAGGCCAAGCAGAAGGTGATCCACAAGAGGCAAGTTAAGAAGGCTGAGGGGCAGAGGAAGCAGGAGGATCACGAGGAGGATCGGCAGGAGGAGGAGGATCAGGCGGAGCAGGAGCAGCGACAGATGCCCCAGGAAATGAGGATTATCAAGTCTATATTGTCGGAGGTAAATGCAGAACTTATTGCTTATTTTCTAAAAATAAAGCAGTAAGCTTACAAAAAATTAAAATCATTTTAAAATAATTTTTAATATAAATTTATTATATATTAAAATAAAAGTATATTTTTTTGGGTATTTTATTTATGGAAAATATACAAATGAATCTATCTATAAAAATATTATAATTTTATTTATTACTTAAGGTTTTCTAAACTCAAAATTCCCCTTAAAAAACGTTGAATTACATTTCTTAAACTATTTTTTAATAATTATTTTATTTTTAACTCTTTATTGGTAAAATCCTTAAATTTTCAATTATTATTTATTAAAATGAAAGTATATTTTTTTGGGTATTTTATTTATGGAAAATATACAAATGAATCTATATATAAAAATATTATAATTTTATTTTTTAGTTATGGTTTTCTAAATTCCCCTTTAAAATAACGTTATATTAATTTTTTTAAACTATTTTTTAATATTTATTTTATTTTTAACTCGTTGTTGGTAAAATTCTTAAAATTTCTCAATTTAATTTCAAATCTGCATGTCCCGCGTATGAAACACTTGATTTTCTTTGTAATGCCAGGCTCATGACTTGCGCTTCCAGGATGACTTTCGGGAGAACATGTTGGATGAGCCGCCGCCGAGGAGGATTAAAATCGAACCCAATCCCTCGGAGCTCGATGACCTGGGAGTGAACGCAAAGGTGAGCTGGAGAGCCCGTGTTAGAAAACCCTTGTGACTAACCTTATGACCCGATTAATGATGACCCAATGACCTAACCCAACACTGACTTGGTTCACCTAACCTATTGTCTAACGGCCTCTTGAAGTCGCCAAATGTTACAGCCAAGGCCAAAGGTAAACCGAAAATGAGAGCCAAGCCGGAGAAGCAGGTGGAGGAGGTGGGCGCAGGCTCCTCGGAATTGGCCCCCATTGAGGATGACCCCGACGACCTCGGTGATGGGGAGGGGGATGAGCCAGGCGGTGGCGGCGGAGGAGGAGGAGGAGGAGGCGGCGGCCTGGTGGGCATCATCGGCAGCCTCAGTGGTGTGAGTAAAGGGAACAGTAATATTTGTATTTTTATAATAATATTTAAATGGATTCCATCCAGGGTGAAGGTGGTTCCGATGTGGGTGCCCTGATTGGAGCCCTAACTGGACTGGTCTCTACGTTATTTGGCGTGAGTATTGAGGTCTAAAAGTCCCTGTACATTTTAATTATTAAATTAAATACCTACCACTGCAGCCTGGTGGCCTGGACGTTCAAGGTCTGATCCAAACGGGAACCTCACTGATTTCTGGACTCTTGGGTGGCAACAAGAACTTTGGTCTCGTTCTGGGTCAATATGTCGGCACCGCCTTGGATGGACTTTCTGGCGGCGGTGGAGCGGTGAGTTCGGATCTTAGATCAATTTCGTTCAATACATTCATTTATTTTACAAATTGTTTAAGAATCAGTTCTCTGGTAGAATTGTTTTTTGGTCAAAATATTGATTTTTTTCGTGAAA
This sequence comes from Drosophila mimetica, assembly GCA_037075245.1. Lineage (NCBI taxonomy): Eukaryota > Metazoa > Arthropoda > Insecta > Diptera > Drosophilidae > Drosophila > Drosophila mimetica. The sequence goes on along the minus strand of JBAMCH010000005.1, from coordinate 18,745,692 downwards.
AATCTGGATCGTTGTTTTTCCTAAAAATGTGATTTTTTCGTATAGATCTTTTGCTATAACTTGGACAAAAATTATACCAAATTAAAACGACGAACTGTTCTGAGCAGATAACAACCTGATAATTAATATTAGTGCACTCTCCGGCTGATTTGGGAAAATTAAAAAATTTTTAAATTTTCGATTTTTTTTAAGGGGTAGCATCACAATTTTTTGCGATAAATGGCAAAAAAATAAAATTTTTACCCTGAAATGCCAAGTTGTAGGGAATTTAACTACGAGTTCGGGAAGGTATGCCGTTCCATGATCGGATAATTATTTTTGTTTTTATAGCAAAAAATCTGACTTTTTTATTGGCGGAAAATGAAGGTTTCAATGTTTGGCCAAAATCTGATTTTCGTACAACTTGTTTTTGCTCTAATTTTTGCAAAAATGGTCCGATATTAAAACGACGAATTGTTCTGAGCAGATAACAACCTGGTAATTAATATTAGTGCACTCTCCGGCTGATTTGGGAAAATTAAAAAATTTTCAAATTTTCGATTTTTTTGTAAGGGGTAGTATTTTTTGCGAAAAATGGCAAAAAAATAAAATTTTTACCCTGAAATGCCAAGTTGTAGGGAATTTAACTACGAGTTCGGGAAGGTATGCCGTTCCATGATCGGATAATTATTTTTGTTTTTATAGCAAAAAATCGGACTTTTTTATTGGCGGAAAATGAAGGTTTCAATGCTTGGCCAAAATCTGATTTTCGTAAAACTTGTTTTTGCTCTAATTTTTGCAAAAATGATCCGATATTAAAACGACGAACTGTTCTGAGCAGATAACAACCTGATAATTAATATTAGTGCACTCTCCGGCTGATTTGGGAAAATTAAAAAATTTTCAAATTTTCGATTTTTTTGTAAGGGGTAGTATTTTTTGCGAAAAATGGCAAAAAAATAAAATTTTTACCCTGAAATGCCAAGTTGTAGGGAATTTAACTACGAGTTCGGGAAGGTATGCCGTTCCATGATCGGATAATTATTTTTGTTTTTTATAGCAAAAAATCGGACTTTTTTATTGGCGGAAAATGAAGGTTTCAATGTTTGGCCAAAATCTTATTTTCGTAAAACTTGTTTTTGCTCTAATTTTTGCAAAAATGATCCGATATTAAAACGACGAATTGTTCTGAGCAGATAACAACCTGATAATTAATATTAGTGCACTCTCCGGCTGATTTGGGAAAATTAAGAAATTTTCAAATTTTCGATTTTTTTTTAAGGGGTAGCATCACAATTTTTTGCGAAAAATGGCAAAAAAATAAAATTTTTACCCTGAAATGCCAAGTTGTAGGGAATTTAACTACGAGTTCGGGAAGGTATGCCGTTCCATGATCGGATAATTATTTTTGTTTTTATAGCAAAAAATCTGACTTTTTTATTGGCGGAAAATTAATGTTTCAATGTTTGGCCAAAATCTGATTTTCGTAAAACTTGTTTTTGCTCCAATTTTTGCAAAAATGGTCCGATATTAAAATGGCGAACTGTTCTGAGCAGATAACAACCTGATAATTAATATTAGTGCACTCTCCGGCTGATTTGGGAAAATTAAAAAATTTTCCAATTTTTGATTTTTTTTAAGGGGTAGCATCACAATTTTTTGCGATAAATGGCAAAAAAATAAAATTTTTACCCTGAAATGCCAAGTTGTAGGGAATTTAACTACGAGTTCGGGAAGGTATGCCGTTCCATGATCGGATAATTATTTTTGTTTTTATAGCAAAAAATCTGACTTTTTTATTGGCGGAAAATGAAGGTTTCAATGTTTGGCCAAAATCTGATTTTCGTACAACTTGTTTTTGCTCTAATTTTTGCAAAAATGATCCGATATTAAAACGACGAACTGTTCTGAGCAGATAACAACCTGATAATTAATATTAGTGCACTCTCCGGCTGATTTGGAAAAATTAAAAAATTTTCAAATTTTTGATTTTTTTTAAGGGGTAGCATCACAATTTTTTGCGAAAAATGGCAAAAAAATAAAATGTTTACCCTGAAATGCCAAGTTGTAGGGAATTTAACTGCGAGTTCGGGAAGGTATGCCGTTCCATGATCGGATAATTATTTTTGTTTTTATAGCAAAAAATCGGACTTTTTTATTGGCGGAAAATGAAGATTTCGATTTTTGGCCAAAATCTGATTTTTCGTAAAAGTTGTTTTTGCTCTTTGTGGAGTGCAAAATTCGTCTAATACAACACGCTTTTTAATATTTCGATTAAGTTTGAAGATTTCTAGGTCAGTTCTATATAACTAAATGCTTAAATTATTTCCATCTAATAAAATTAAATGTTTGTTTTCCAGATCAACAATGGCCAGTTCTTGGGCAACTTTCTTGGCACAGTGTTGGCCGCACTCAGCGCAGTATTTATACCTTATATTTTATCCGACCGTTTTTTCTCCCAACCTGTTAACTGTGTTACTAACCTGAGAAAATACTATGCAATTAGCCGAGAAAATAAAAACATTTTACGATATTTTCCAACAGGATCCTGAGGAAGAGGGCCCCCCACAGCCGTTGACCTTCACCAAGAACCTGATCACCAGCTTCCTGGAGGCCAAGTTTCGGCCAAATTCCGAGGAGGGCTCCGAGGAGCGACACGGAAGTGCGGAGCTGCCACGCCCCCGCAAAAAGAAGGAAGGCGGTGGATGGGCGGCGGCAGCGGCGAATAACTTTGATTCCGGTGGATTTGTGAAGCAGGTGGCCTCCCATCTCGTTAGCAATGCCCTCGGGTTGATTCTGAACGCCGGCTTGGGGGCGGCTGGTGGGGCTTCCAGTGCGGCCAAGAACATATTCGCCAGCAGCAGCATGGGCCATCACGCCAAGCCGGCGGATCACCATCGATCCTGGAACGACGCCTACGCCAATGAGCCATTCTAGCCAGCTTAGTCATCACATAATAGTTACGTTAATCGTTTGTGTTAATACCCCCGTGTTTTTTTTTTACTAGCTTGTAATCGAAATAAATAAAGAAGTGAGGAAGAAAAAGACTTGTTGGTCACTTGGGCAGCTAAGAAAGCGTAAAAGAGGAGCTCTAAATCAAATGGCGTAACCACTTGGACAGCGGCTGATGCAAGAGATCCGCTGAAATTCAGTGGGAGCCACTCCCCCAAGGATTCGGTGGGGCAAATCGGTGGGTGGAAAACAAAAACAACACCAGAAAAAACAAAAGCGAAAGCGGAAGTTGAAACTGAGCAAAGGTTGAGGGGTGAAACGACTCGGTTGGGTTAAGCTCATATAACTAAAAACTAAGGTTCAGAGAGGGTGGCACAGGGTAATGAACTTTGGAGTGGGACCTTTGTATGATTTACATAATACACGAAATTCTTGAATTTTTAATGTTTATTTAATGTTTATGCTTTAGCATTAATAAAAAAAATATTTATAATAATTTAAAAAAAATCGAAATCTAAAAAATCCTAAATTTATAAATATCTTTATAAAAATAACACATTTCCTTAATTACTTTTAATTTACATTTATTTTTTATTTATAACCTATTTCTCCATATATAACTTATTACCTACAAATTATTATTGAATTTTTTGTTTACATTTTTCTTTTTGCTTAATAAATATTTTTCCATGTCAATATTAAATAAGTTACCAAGTAAATAATAAAATTTAAAATATTTAATATTTTCATACTCAATAATATATTTTTTTTTGCATTTCCCTGGCTCTCTGGAGATTCTCTCTCTCTTTTTTTACCACTTTTCCCTGCACCTTTCTCCTTTGGGCCAACTACTTACTTTGGGTCTTGGCCATTCGAGCGCGCAATGTGTCACTTTCTACTGATTACTGGTTTCATTTAAGTGCTTTTACTTACTTCTGGTGCTTTCTCTGCCTCTCTCGCTCTCTCTTCCGCCTGCTCTTTCTCTCTCTGCGTCACCATGTCTTTCTCTGTTTTTGAAGTGGGCTCAATTTTTTTAGCGGCGAGTTTCAGTTTTCAGTTATGCGTGAATCTTTCACAAGACCAAGTGACATTTTGCGGGCCGTTTAGTTGTCGCGTTTTTAATTTGAAAAACCTACGTTTTTTGTTTATTGTTTATTGTCTTGTGTTTTCTTTTTTTTTTTCGTGTGTTTGTTTGTGCTGGTTTATTTGCATTTTGAAATTGTTAATGAACTCAATTAAATATTTGGGTGCTTCGGAGAGTTCGCATTGCAATTAAGTTTGGCAAGCCGCATCTTTATTTTATTATATTTCGGGTGAGTTCATGTGTATAAAGCGGTTGAAAGCCGAATAAAAAGCGGCGAAGAGAGCGAAAATCCCAGCTCAAAATGTGTGTCAAAACGAAAGACTTAGGCAACGAACTTGCTAACTGGGCTAAGCCTCAACTCGAAATGCTGGCATAGGTCAGGTCTATTCGAAAAACCAACAGCACCACGGGGGGTGGTTCACTACAGGGGGGAGGGGGAGGGGGTGCGCTATTGATTAGCGCTCGTCCATTAATCGCTGTGGCTACCGAAATTTGGCAACAACAGCGACGTCAACAATGCAAAAGTGAAGACTCAAATGCGTTAATTGCTTCATAAATCAATTAACAAAAGCCAGAGACTTAACCAACATTATGTGCAAGTGTTGAAAAAAGTGAGAGTTTTATTGTTCTCCAATGACGGAAGCTTTTGTTTTTAAGAGTGCATATTGATGTATGATTAAATTAAGCCAAGGAAAATATTTAGTGTAGTATATTGAGCAAACTGTTTGAATAATCAGTTAGGAAGATTTTTTATAATTTAATTTATTAATATATTTTTTTAATAAAATTATGTTTAAAAATATTTTATTTTATTAAAAAAAATTTATAATATAATTAATATAGGTTTGAATTTTCTAGAAGCCCTTTAGTTTCTTTGATTAATCTGTTATTCAGATTCTTTAAATAAGATTCAGATTCTGTTTAATAAAATTATGATTTGAAAATATTTAATTGCTTTCAATAAATATTTTTTTTTTTACATGTTAAATCTTTTAATTGGTTGAAAAATTCAAAAGTTAATCCAATTTTTGTATTTTATAAAAGTTTGTAATATTATTAATAGAGGATTATACCACTTAGTGAACTTTCTAGAAGCCCTTTTGTTTCTTTTTCCGCAAACTCTTTGAATTTTCGGGGTTAACTACCTGGTAACCTACTGGCGACTCTCGGCCTGACCCCTGACTGAGGATGAATGAGCCGTCTGGGCTAAAGGCACTCGGAAAGCCACAGAAACACCGACTGGTCTGGGCCATGCAAGAGTGGCCTGGCCCAAAGAAACCAAAGAAACCGGTAACGGTCTCAAGGTCGTTCGCCGAGTCGATGGCTCTGGCCAGATAAGCTGTAAGCCCCAAGCCCAAGATACAGCAGCCAGTTCAGCCATCAACGCGCTCTGGGGCTAAAAGCTAAAAGCCATCAGCTATAGGCAATAACAAAAGCCAGCGATGATAGCTGGGGCCACAACAAAAAATCGAAACCGAAATCGAAAATGAAAACGAAAACGAAAACGAGGGAAAAAGCGAAAGTAAACGCCATGAAAGTGGAGCAGTTGAGCTGGAAATCCGAAATCCGAAGACCGAAAGCCGAAATCCAAAATCCGCCGAAGGCAAACCGGCGAGGGGGCGTCTCCATATAAACAGCGAGATATATGTGCAGGTGTCATATCTAAGTCGGTCAATAAGTTTATTGACCAGAGACGACGCTCCAAATCGTGGGGTTATCTACGGGAGGGTTATGCAAATCGATTGGGGCAACCCGCGATATCGAAAAGCGTAGAAACTTATCATAAAACAATGCCCTCTATTTTGGCTTTTTCGGTTCGCTTATTATGTAAATCGTGAAACTTCCTACCCCCTTTTTGGGTTTTATGTTTCAATTATGAGCGTTAAAGTTCGTATTTTCACACATTTTTTACGATGATATTTTTCCGCTGGACAGTAAATCCAGTAAATTGATGCGGGTCTTGGCCTATGAATGGCCGATTATTGTTTAGAGATATGTTTTTCCTCCATCATAAAATACGTTAGTAATACTCGTGCATTGGATTTCATAAGCGGCTTGCATTTTTTCCATTTAGCTTAGAAGTGATTTCCAATTCACGGCTCATTTAACAGCACTAAGTTCTGCACGGCAATTAAGCAAAGTGATCAAAGATTCGAAATGCCTTTCAAAAAAAACACAGCCAAAATGATATTATTATGGGGCGACCTTCGCCGGCCGCCAGTGGCGAGATTTATTAATACTATAATTACATTAATGGCTGTGCAAACAAATAAACGCCACCTGACACGAGAATCACATTCTGATTCGGAGTCTGAATCTCCGGCAACCTTTGCGCCGAATCGAACGAATCATTTTGGCCTGGCCAAGAACAAAGTTCGCCCGTCTGAATCCGATTCTCAGTCGCGACTCTGAGTGGCCGGTGAATGGTCAACACTGGTAAAGTAGCCAACTGGCAACGCCTTTTCCAATTAAATTCGACCCGGCTATTGGGCACAAGACAAAAGCTCTTGATGTGAAGGATTGGCTTACACACGCTCTTAATATATAAACTAAATTAACTTTTTTCGATTAAGAGCATTACATTCGCGGGCCAATTAGGCTGGCTGATCTCCATGCTCATTGCCAATCTGCGGAGATTGTCTTTGACTAAAAACAGCAGTTTTTCATTAAACATTTTTAAGTAAATATTTAGGAAAATTCTAAAAAACACAGTACCTAATTTTTATATTTAAAAACTAATTAATAATTTCTTTTTACAAATTATTATAAAAATATTATACAAATATTATAAAAATATTTTGAAAATATTATACTAATATTAAAATCAGATTTTAGTTTAGGATACCTCCTAAAGTTTGTGGCTCTTTTCAAAATAAGATTTTTTATGCTGTTGAATTAAAATTAGTCAAAAATTTAATTCATAGGTATATAATTATTTTTTTTTTATAAAAAAGCATACTTAATTTTCCAATTCAAATTTTTTTTTCTTTTCCTAACTTAAGAGTTCATAATTTAAATAGTAATATTCAGATTATCAAGTTACAAACTTGTAAAAGAAAGTGTTTATATAAAACATCTCATATTTTTCACCCTGCAACATACTAAATTACAAGCAATTTAAATTTTTGTATTAAAATTTTGAAAGCTTCATCGTTAGTTTTTCCGAATCCTATGACTTTTCCTTCGTTTAAATCTCAAAAAGACTTGCGCAAAGTTCATTAGAGGCCCATTGCAGGCGGAGATGAATACATTAGATGGAATTGGATGCGGAATCGCGTGGTGACTGCTCCTCCGCCTGCCTAACGAGCCGCGCTCTTCGTCCAAATGAAATTGTTAATGGTTAATGGTTAATGGCTGTGGCCGGTGGCCTGTAACTCCCAGGTTTCCAGTCGTAAAGCTAGGGGCCTGTTTTCCATTTTTTCTATTTCCTTTTTTATTAACAGATATTTTTTTCATTTTTCCTGCGTGCACTTAGCGGAGTCATCGTGGCCAGAACAGCGATGAGCAGGTGACATTAATGCCGTGGCCCGAAACTGAAGCTGAAAGGTGGGCAAAAACAACTTGGCGCATAATGCATAATGACAAGCGTTGCATAACCGCCCGCCAGTTGGGCAATGCCAAATTATGTGGCGAAGGGTATTATGTTATATGGCCACAACTGTGTGTTTCCAGAGAACAAGTTGCCACCGGTTAGTACGGATTTAATGCGTCTGCCCCACTAGTTTTGGCCCCTGACATTTTCGCCGGCTAAAGCGGCTAAAATGGCTAACTGTAACCAAAAGGCGAAACTGGAAATGCAGTGATGATCTGGTTGTCGCCGCAAATAGAGTCACTCGGGTTCAGGGGGCAAGGATTTGGGGCGCTTTTTTGGGGTCTTGGCCAGGCCAAAACGGCATGTTTCTGCGCGATTGGCTTGGCTCAAAAAAACCAAGACAAAGTGCGCCCGTGTTTTTGCTGTCATAAACATTATGACACGCGCCGTAACACGCTGATGGACGGATTGACAGATTGACTTAGTGACAGAGTGAGTGACTGGAGGGGCTGGCCAGCAGCAATTATGGCGTTCTAATTGCGGCGCCTCAGCGGCAACGAGCTGTAATTGAATTTTCATGGATAATTTGCTAATTGAGCTGCCAAATTAGGCAGAACAACTGGCCGGATCTCTTTAAACGCTGATCTTTTTTGATCGATTTTTAATTTAGAACATAAAGGTGTTATAAAGGAGGGGCACTTCCCAAAAAAAGAAATAAATGAATATCTCTCATTTTTAATATTTTAAATAAATTCTGTGATTTTCCAAGCAAGATTTTTTTTAATTTAAATTTTTACATTTTTCGATTTCTATATATTTTTTTTAAATTCACTTTTTTAAATTGTTTTTTTAATTTCTTTAATTTTACAAATTATTTTAAAGGTATTTTTTTTAATTTTATTGAATTTTTTAATCAATAAAAATATAACGATTTATTTTTAATTTCAAATTTAAAAACTTTTTTTTAATCTAAAATATGACCTTATAACAAATTTTAAGATATCTGTGGTGTTCTATGTCTCTTTAACATGAGAAACTTATATGGCAACTTGTATTTGCCTGACTAAAATGGGTCAGAATGTGGCTTTAGCTCGCCGAAAAACATCTTCAAGGGCTTCGTGCGGCGACAAGAAAATTGAAAGTTAATTTAGCTAAGGCCACAAAGTAAGAGGCACTCGGGCATGCACTGGGCACAGGTTCTGCGATCTGTAAAACAGACGAGATATAAAAATACACAGATGTTGAGATGGAGATGGAGCTGCAGGTGGAGGATGGGGCCTCCGAAGAGACATCTCCCGACCTTGTGACCCACAAAAACGCTGACAGCCGAGCGTGCACTTTGCATTTTGTGCTTTTGGCTTTGGGTTTGTCGCTCATCTTCATTTTTTTTGCGGTTTCGTTGCTGAAATTTTTACATTTTTTATTTGTCATTTCAACGGATGCGCGCATTAATTTTGCTTTATCTGGGCCCCTCGCTCGGCTGTCGTCATGTGAAATAAGAAATAAAACTGAAAAAAACATGGCAAGGTGCGCCAGCACCTCTTCATGTCAATTAAGGATTATGCTTCGGTACCGTTCCGGCAAACGACCCAGATGACCTTGGGCCGAGGCGTTGATTGAGCCCGCACATTGATAAGCAAAGTGCCGCGAAAACGGGTTAAGTGAGTGGCGGCCAGGGGTTAAATAGAAAGGTTTCCCAAGTGCCCAGAAATTGGCAGTGACATGATGGGTTGATTACAGAGGATATCCTCAAGGATATCGAAATCAAAGTGTTCAGTTTTGATTAAAAACCTTCAATCTACAGGTTTATGTTTTTGTTTAACATTTTTTAGATATTAACAATTTCTAATATTTTGTAACAAAATTTATAAGAATTATTGGAACATAATAAATAAATATTAATTCGTCTTAAATATTATTAAATACAAATTTCTTTCTTAAACATTTCTTGCTAAAATAATTATTTAAAAATTTTATTCCCACCCATTTATGTCGTTATAATTTCCAATATTTTATGTCTTAAACAATTTACTCAACAAAAAGGCGAAAATTGGTCAATAAATCATGCAATTGCATGGGAAACATAATAAACATGCTAAAGTCGAGTGCAGATGATCTCATTCGGTTTCAGCCCAATTTAAATCTCAAAATTGACTTAATCAACTGCTTCAATTCGATTCGAATCGAAACGATTTGATTCTTTTCGATTGGAATTGCAGGCGATTTATTTAGTTAATTGTTACGAATTCAGAACTCGGCTCGCAGAATTGACTAATTATACATGCTGTTTTTCGGATCGGATCGGATTGAATCGGATCAGATCGGCTTGGATCATATCGTTTCGGATCGTATCAGATCCGATTGGATCGCATTGGAGTGCAGTCCATGCAGTCGACATGCAATGCCAGTTATTAAGTTTCGTCCGAATCCGATACGCGCACTTTGACTCCAATTTATCGGTCTCCCTCTGTTTTCCGAAGGCGAGCGACTTGATTACATTTTCTTTAGCTTGTATTCTTTTCGTTCGTTTTTTTTTTCGTTTTTTGTTCTCTAGCCGACGACATTTTACTTCTAGCCATAAATACGTATAATTTATGCTGATTATTAATCGTAAAAAGCGCATTAACATGCGATTTTACATAGGCATTTCATTTGGACTTAGGTTGGTTCGATCTACTAGCAAATCCAGCTGCTGCTAGATTCTGAGTCAATGTTAGGGTCAAGGAAGGCGGCTTTGGTTGCTTTGGTCGCCCTGGGGGAGGTTATCAATTTATTGCATGTTTTTAAATATATTTTTTATTTAATCGAAATTTTTGAAAGTAAGTTTGTTGAATTTTTTAGAGATTTTGGTACTTCCAATAAGAAAAATAAAAAGTTTTAAGAACCTTTTTTTAAGCAAAGGAATATAGTTACAAAATTCAATTAAAATATGTTATTATACTTTGAGGCTTTAGAATATTATATACAATAAAAATGGTATAAAAAACAAATGTGTAACGCATAAAAACAATTTTTTTTTTTAAATATTTATTTTTATTAATGTATATTTATATCAAAAAAAAAATGTGGAACGCATGAAAAATATTTATTTTTATTGGTATATATTTTCCAAGCCTTTTCCCTAGCCTAAAAGTTACATATGCATATTAAGAGAATGTCGATTCCTTAAGGACTTCAATCAAGACCCTTATATAACCACGGCAGACTGCCGAAAAAGTGCTTGAGAATGCACATTGCGCATACGCCGCGTATGACCGACTTGAGCCCCTGTTTTTGCGAGTGAGTGCGAGTGTGTGTGCCTTAATTGAAAGCCAAAGAGTACAAATTAAAAGCGCATTGCAGAAACACCATTAACAAGACAACAACACCGGTGACTTAACATCTCCGGCGTCGGTTTTGCACTTTATTGAGCGCTTTCCGCTCGGATTTGCGCTCAAAAACGTGTTTTTTGGCGCCGGCGTTCCGCTCGAATCGCTGCCGACGTCGCCGTCGACGTCTTGCATCCAAAAGGCAGCGAATCCATGAATCCACGAATCGGGCGGCAATAAAATTCAATTTGGCCGGATTGCGTTCGTCTGGGATTTTTCGGTGGATTCGGTGGATCGGCGAGCGCTGGATATTTTGAGTGGACTGCGCAGCGGCGCTAAACAAAAAGCTCTGCGCATGCGCCGTGGGCTGTGTAACCGATTTTTTGGCCACTGCTAAATCATTGAAGTAACTTTCGTCCGCAGTCATTTGCTTAAAGTTAGTGAACGTGCTAGTATCGCGTATCTGGCGGCGCGGCTTCCACACGACTGACAACAAAAACACACACACATATTTTCTGGCTAAAGTTTACCAAACTTTGTGTTTTTTCAAGAGCTTTAAGTGTTTTGTTTTTTGTTATTTTGCGGTACAGAAAAATATAAACATTTCTTATATAAAACAAAAAATTACGGAAAATTTTCCACAGCAAACATTTTTAACATGGTTATAATTTTTTTTTGCTTGCAGAAAGTAAATATGCAGTTCACCAGGAGCCGTTTGTTGTTATCGTTGGCCGTGCTATCGGCACTGCTATCGTTATCGCTGGGCCATCCCGCTCCGCAGCAGATCAACTCCGAACTGGAGCCGAACCTCCAGGATAACAGCGATCCCGACCTGAATCCCATCAATGCAGAGGTAACGAATCACAGAAAATCACTGAAAATTGCAAAGAAAACTCGAAAACCCTCCGAGAAAAATCCGAAAATCCAACAAGGAAGTCTGCGAAAAATCCAAGAGAGGGCGTTGCAAAAACTTGATTGTCTCCTGGCGTGAAAGTAACATTTTCCCGCTCTCTCCTTCGGTTTTCCTCTCTCTCGTTTATTTTTTGTTTTTGCCCGTTGTGCAAGCTGCTAATTTTATGGTGCATTGAACCGACTTCTGGCCAATTTTCTGGGCACTCCGCTCGTATGCAAATCAAGTAAAAAACTAAAAAAAAATGGTTTAAAACCAAATTCGATTTCAAATTCGTTGGCCATTCGACGACCAGACGACCTTGATGGCGACAAAACTTGTTAACGACCTACGTTAACATTTCAAAACCATTCCAAAAGCCAAAACCGAAAAATCAAAAAACCAAAATGAAACCAAAGCCAACGCCTTGGCCAAAAAGAGACGGGTAGATGCGGGTAGAAAGAGAGAGAGAGAGAGGGGGGCATACGGGAGCCTCTTCATGGCTCATCACCTCTTCTCCTCTCGCTTCCTCTTATTCGCACGGATTGTGAAACATTTCCGCGCCTCCAAAAGTTGGTTCATATATTTATTTCTTCGTCTTCGTGTTTATTGATTCAGCCATTCGCAGTGTAAAGCACTGAATTCGAGGTAATTGCTGGGGAAATGGGGGAAATTCGAAAAGAAAGGGCATTAAAAAGTAAAAGAAAAATGCAAAAAAAAACTTAGAAACACTTTTAGGGTATTAAAAATTTTAGAAAATATTTTTTAAAAATTATTCTTAATGGATTACCCTTAAAAACATTTAAAAATACCCACAACTCTGTTTTTTGTACTATCCAAAGTTTAACCAAAAAATGAAGCATTATCTCGGGCAACATTTTTCCACTTTTCCATTCGAGTAGTAGTTAAACTTGTTGTAAATCCCTTCGCTTAACTGCTCGTTCAGCTTTCAACAACTGACCTGATTTTGCTCTATATAAATCATAGCTCACGCTTTTTGTTTGTCACTTCAGCGGACAAAAACAAAAGGCGAGCGTAATGTGTTTAGCGTTTTGTTAAACCAATAAATCGCCTAGTTGTTTTAGCTTCTCGAAACCCAAAACTTAAAAAAAAGAAACAAAAAAATAGACCATGTGGGCTGCTCGAGGCGTTTTTCAGTTGGGCAACCTCTCGAAAAACTCTCAAGAGGGAGAATGGCAGAACAATGAACCGAAAACGCCAAAATGAATTGCATAATTTTCAAGATATTAGTTGTTATCAAAATCTGTGGGTTGAAGGCGATTTTTTGTTAAGCGCTTTCAAGCTGATTAACTGTCGTTGTCTGGTCTTTTTACCTTTAAAACCATTTTGTTCAACCTTTCAGTAACATGTTTAAAAATTATTTCGTTGACAGCTAACCTTAAAGAAATATTTTGTCTTAATTTTGCTTAGAAATAGCTATTTTTTGAAGATTATAAAATAATACATATTTTTATATATTTTTTTTAATATAGTTTATATAATTTTTATTTATATTTTTTTAATATATATTTTTTTTTATTTTTTGGTTATCAAATTTTTATATATATATTTTTTTCCTATGATATATTATGACTCATTTCCTAAATTTCGCTTAAAAAATTCCAATCACAGTCGGCCATTTCACAACATTATTAGGACTTAGAAGACGTCATTAAGTGAAATAAAAAGGTCGTATAATTGCAAGTACGGAGGGTAATGCACTAAAATCGCAGCTGCTACGGTTCGACTCGAAATTCGATTCCGAGGGTTTGGATTATGCGTTTGGCTTGGAAATGAGTTGATTTTGGCTTCGATATCGCGCTGCATACATATGGCCAGGTGACGAGGTGAATTTTAAGTGCCTTGGACCAGCAATCGATCGAGAAGCGGACCGAAAGTGCCAGATATACCAGATATATATCGTATATAGCGATAGACATCGGCTTAGAATGACTGAAGGTCCCCGAGTCCACAACTGATATAATTACTTATGTACGTACATGAGTGTTTTTATTATCTCTCTCTGTATTTTTTCTTTGACCAGCCCCGAAAATTGGGTCAAGTCTAACTGGCCCCCAGTTTGTGTCGAGTGCTTTTTTACCCGCTCTTTGGCAGCAATTAAACTTGAAGTCAGGTGTAATTAGGCAAAGAATCCAATCGATTAAAGCCGGACAAGTCCGAAAATGCCTGATCGGCAATTAGGCAAGATAAAAAACATGACTGGATAGAATTAATATATGTACTTAGAGGTCGTCAAAGAAGTCGGAATTTGCATGTCCCAAAAATACAGCCATAAATGGTTTAATCACTGATTAAATTGCTAGGTTTTGAAAGAAATATTTATAAAGTTAAACAGGTATTTTTATTAAAATTTTGTGAGGTGTGGAGATTTTTAGTAAAAATATTTCTGAATTCTTTGGAATTATTTGGGGATATAACTATCGATTTTTGCCAAAAAGAGAGATACAAAAAATAAAATAAATATATTTTTGTATCAAAAAGTCTTGCGTTAAATCCAACAGAGGACCATCATTGATCCTTCCCTTGTGGGTGATCCTGTATTTTCCACTTCGATTTCCCTTTCCAGGAGGTGTTAGGTGTCCAGGAGCGCAACAAAAGAAAACTGCCCGATGCCACATTCGAGGCCAAAAATGCAGTGCTTGGCTTTGTGTTTGGTGTGAGTATTAAAAAAAAGTTTTTAAATATTTTAAAAAAGTATATAAAAATATCAAATAAAAATTCCCCGAAAAATACCAATAGAAAATCGACAACTTCTTGGACACTAAGACCCGGGTGATCGAGCAGCTGGATCGTTCGAACATCGAGAAGAACAAGCAGTGGGACATCAAGTCGCCGGTGCCCATCAAGGACTTCCAGACCCTGATCACCGCCGTCGTCTCGCCGAAGATCCGATCGATTGGCAACATCGCCAACGACCTGACCACCGGTGTGCTGACCACCATCACCGCCTTCAGCGGCTCCTCGTCGGGCGGCGGCAATGCGAACGCCGGATTGGGCAATGTGGTGTCCAAGTTCCTCGGCTTCTCGGGACCCATCCTGCAGGGATCCTCCGGTGGCGTTAATGGCATTGCCGGTGTGACGTCACCAGCTCCCGATTCCGATGAGGCGGGCTACTAGGGGATACTATATACTATATATAGACACCAACGATCCAAGGCCAACCAATGAGAGCTGTAATTTATCGTTGATCCCTTATCCTTCCCTAATATCCACTCACCATCCATCAGAATCTTTGTTGAATTTCCAACTCGAATCGTTTTTAGGTTTTTTTTTGTTTACACCCCTAGTTAAGTTTCATGTTTGTAAATATTCGGCATAAACAAAAAAAAAATATATATATAATGTATGTAGAAAAATCCACGACACCACAAAAGCGAATAAAACCGAAAACAGAAAACCAATTTACTTCACACTCTAGTTTCAATGGCGGCCTTGGCCTTGGGTGTTTGGATTTCGGATTTTGGGTCTCGGATTTTTGATTTTGAATTTGAATTTTCGGCCATCTCTGCTCACTCACATCGCCCAACCGTACTCATCCATTTGTTTATCTGTATATTTGCCAGACCAAGAGGCGTCGTCGGGCGGGGGGCAAAGATCTGAGCGACGCCGCGGAGATTATGAGCGATGCCTCCCTGGAACTGCCCTCCGAGCTGCTGAACAAGTCCCTGCTGACGGTCACCAACATCTCCAAGTCGCTGTCCCGACTGATCCTGGTAAGTGGCGGGAATATCTGGATTCTTAAACTGGATTTGAATAAATAATTTAAAAAAAAGGGTAATTTAAGAAAAAAAACTTAATTTCAAAAATAAATATTTACCTTAAATTTATTTTTTATACGAGAAAGAGTCTTAGGGAAAATTGTTTTAGTAAAAAAAGTTCAATCGCAACTTGTTTTTTTTTAATAGTTTTTAAATAATATATACAATATTTATAGTAATAATATTTAATTTTATGGCATTATAGATGTAATAGTACTTTCACCAATATTTTAATTATTATATTTAATTTGTTTTTCCTAAAATCCTACCCAGAACTCCGCGCGTCGCTACTCCCGCTTCGTGCTCTTCTTCAAGCCAGTTTTCGGAGATGCCCTGGTCGTCAAGGGTTCCGAGGATCCCACCACAACCACCACTGTGCGCACCACCACAACCACCGAGGAGACTGACAAGCTCAACGAAGTCTAAATCGAATTTATTTTTATTTTTTATTTGTTTTTTTTTTCTAACTTTTTGGTGTTTTTTTGTTAAAGCGTGACTGGTGAAATATACTCTAAACCTATTTATGAAACAGCACGCGGTCGCACATAAAAGCGAACGATTTTCAGGGAGCCCTTGGGTCCATCGAGGAAACCGCGCCACAGAATGCCCTTAAAACCGTCGACATCTCGCTCGAGAAGCCGCTGATAGAGGCCAAAGGGGTTGCTGGGTGTTGAAGATAAGGGATATTATAATATTTTACTTTCCACAAAACCGAAAAACCCACCTGAGATTGCAGGAGGCGCCGTACCAGAACGCTCCCGACTGCTGGGCCGCGCAGTTCTGCTCACTTTCGTCGTTATCGCGATCATGGGTGCTGAACTTCTTGCCCGTGTGCTGACGCAGTGCATCGGCCCCTTCGCCCTGATACTTTCCCAGGACATTCAGGCGATACTGCTCCGACTCGCTGCCGATGCTGAAGTGATCGTAGAAGGCATATCTTAGTTCCTGCTTACGATTCTGCAACTGAACTAAAAGCTCGTAGTTATCGCTGCTGGTTATCTGATGCAGCTTGTCCAGTCCGATGAAGAGCTCGGTGGTCACTTGGCCGAAACCGATCTTATAGTCAGACCACTTGCGATTGAAGTCCTCGCTGCCGTCGTAACGATTGACCACCATGGTCCAGCCGCCGCCGCGAATCTTTTGTTCGCAGAAAACGAAGAAGGGCTCGACATTCGCGCGCGGTCGGATTAGAACCACGCCGTTCTGCTGCTTGAGGCAATTCTCGGGAGTTCCAGACCCACCACCACCCACTGCACCACCGGTGCCCAGGAGTTGCGGCTCAATGTCCAGGCTGTGTGGGTTCAGAGGGGATTTTTTGAATGTTATCTACATATATCGTTATGTTTATACCCACAATCGAGAGGCTAGGATTGGCGAGCCGAGTGCCGCCACCGGCGGACTTCCCGTCCTCCGCAGATCCACCAGCTGCTCCTGCAGACTCCCAATCTGCTCCTTCACGCTGGCTATCTCCCTGCTCAGCGACTGCATCCGGGTGGTCAGCCCGCTCAAGGATGAAACGGGACAGCTGCTGGAACTCTGAAGAGTCATATTAATGGGTAAAAATTAAACGAGGCATCAGCAGAGTGTGAAAATCCTATTAAGTGATCTTAATTATGATCAAATTGATACCAAATGTGTTACTTTTTACTTTGTAATGCTATTCCTTAACTAGTTTTCAAATGTGTACTATCCTATTTATGTTATATTTTACAAATAAAAATTAAATTTATATTAAAAAAATTAAAAAATAATTTTATTAGATTTATTTGTGTGTATAAAATGTTAAAAAAATATTATTTATTAATTTTTTACCTTCATAGATTTATTAGATCATTCAATTTTATTTTAATTTGTATACTAAGTTAAAACAACATTGTTTATTCATAGTTTAGGTGCACTTTAGCACTTTTGCAATACATTAAACTGGCTTTACTTTAGCTCTACGAGTACAGTTCAAAGTTGACTGATTTTTCGCGAGAGCCTCCCACAAACTCACCACATTTTCCAAGGAGGGCGGCACCATCAGACCGCCGCCTAGATCCGTTTGCGTGGTGGACAGACAGGCCATGGCCATGACCAAGGCGTCCAGCTGGAGCATCTGCGACATTTTCCTACTCTATATCACTGGCCAGCAACTGGCCACTAACGGCGTGACTAACTAACTAAGTAGCCAACTAGGCACTAACTACCGATCGGAGGCACAATGCGAGTGCGAATGGAAACAAAGGTCACTCGATTGATTGGCTTTACACGCTCTGTGTGCATCGCATTGAGAAACGAGTATGCTAAGCAGCATCGGATAGTGTTGGGCAGTGCTTTCTCATCCAGTGATCGTTCATCTAGTGATCGTTAACAACACTACAAAGTACACGGTTACAAGAAATTTGCTATGTTTAGTAGCCTAATGGTTCATGATTTATAAGATTTATGTGATAAAACAAAGTTTAAGGAGTGAAAAGAATATTGATAAATTCTACAAGTTTCTTACAAATTTAATTTAGTTTTTATTTATGATTTATGATTTTTGGATTCATTCAAATATTTATTATTTTTTTAGAAACACCTACAATTATTTCATAAAAAGAAAAAATATGTAAAATATTTATTTTAATAAATTACTTTAAATTATAAATAAATTAGAATAATGAAGAGTCACCACTGCAACCCAATTTCACAGCTCAGTGACCTCGACGTCACTGTGATCGCTTCACCTGTCGTGACTTTTGCGGCATCTCCAATCATCCAGCAGCTAGTAACTAATCCAGTGAGCTAGTGAGCCAGCTTACTTAGTCAGTTGCCCAGACGAGCAGTTGCAACTGCGTTGCAGTCGCTGGCACGAATTCAGGCTGGAATCGGATCGGATATATGCACATACATATATATCGGGGAATATATATATAATTAAATCGGAATGGCGCTGGAGGCGCTCGTCACGGCGTTGGCCTGCCTCAGCACCACCACAAATGCCACGAGCAACTTGCCAGGAAAACACTTTTCCGTGATAATGAGAAACTCCGCGGAGCCTTTTCTCCTCGCTGCAAATGTGAGCATGGCTAGAGTTTAAATATTATAAATATTTTAATTATTCTAAAATCTTTGTTTCCAGGACACCGCTAGCTGTCCTGTTAGCACTTTGGGTGGCCTAGCACTTCGGTGAGTTGCCTCTGAATATATTTTTTAAAATATTTCCCATTAATGTGAAATTAACTTTTTTAGCATACAATTCATGACGGATGAGCTGCAATCTCTCAAAAGTGAACTCAATGAATTGCAGGGACTTATTGAGGAATATAAAAATCAGGCCACTGGAGTGCCCATTGCAACCAGATTGTAAGTTAATAAGAGAGGAATGTAAATTAAAAGTATTAAGTTTTAATATGAGGTAAAGATAAATATTTCCTCATAATATTTTTTTTCAATAATTCATTTAATATTAATTTATTTTACTCATAAAAACAATGATAATAGACTCATTACTTTATTGTCTAGTATTTATAATTTTTTAAAAATGTATTTATTATATTTAAACACCTTCCAAATTGAAAAAATATTTAATTTAATTTATTTTATCCATAAAACAATGCAAATGCACTCATAACTTAGTTTTTAATTATTTAAAATTAAAAAAAATGTATTTATAATATTTAAACACCTTCCAAGATTAAAAAAATATTTAATTTAATTTATTTTACTCATTAAAAATACGCATTGAATATTTCCAAGTGCTACAAATCCCATTTCCCCCTTTTTCAGACTCCGCCCATTGCCGCCCAGCCTCCAGACATTTCCCCTGGTCCCGGCCCCGCCCACCGACGACACGCCCCGGAATTGCCACAACGAGAAGCACGGTGAGGTGAGGATTCGGATTGCTCCCGATGTGGAGCCCTTCTTCGCGAACTGCGACCAGAAGTTGAGGGGCGGCGGCTGGTTGGTAATCGCCTATCGGTACGACGGCAGCGAGGAGTTCAACAAGGACTGGCAGAACTACAAGTCCGGTTTCGGGGCCCTCAACGGGGAGTTCTTTATCGGACTGGACAAGCTGCATCGGCTGACGAACAGCGAGCACCAACAGCTGCTCATCGTGATGCGGAACAAGAATCGGGAGGAGCGCTTCGCCCTCTACGATCACTTTAGCATTGGCAGCGAGGCAGAGAAGTATCTGCTGTATGTCCTGGGCGTCTACCATGGAGATGCGGGCGATTCGTTGCGCTATCACGCCGGCAAGAAGTTCACCACCTACGATCAGGATAACGATGACAATGGCCAGAACTGCGCGAGGACACACGCGGGAGCCTGGTGGTACGGAAGGGAGTGCTTCGAAAGGTGAGTACTATTATTATAGTAAATATAACTATAGAAAATTATTAGGTAAATATTAAGTAAATTATGGAACTGCGTTAAAGAAATTAATTACTTAAAATGCAATGAAGTTTAATATTTTAAATGTTATTATTTAAATTTAAATAATTTTGTAATTAAATTAAAAAAATCACATATAATATTTTTGAGTAAAACGGCGCATATAAAAATATTTAAAATATGTAAACTGGTTTATTCAGGCAGATCAGCTTTCTGCTCTATTTAAATGAGATGTAATTCCCAATAACTAGATAATTGCTAAATGTTTTTAGTAGATACACATTTTAATCAGAAGCTAATTTAATTATGAAGTAATTATTTTTCTAAATAGTTATAATATGTATTTATAATATAAATATACTAATTTTTAAAATTCGTAATATATTCTTCCAGCAACCTCTTTGGCACCTTCCAGTCAAAGTATGGTCATGAGATTGGCTACTTCAAGGGCATCCTGTGGAAGACCTTCCTGCCGGGGCCCACCGGCTCCCTCAGCTACGTCCGCATGCTCATCCGCCCGCTCAAGAAGTCGTAAGGGCAACACTAACGCAACAAATCCAATCGCCAAGACTCCTTAGCCATATACATATATACGTACATAGACTACAATAAATGTCGATTATTTAGTAATTCAAGATGCCATTGCGAATAGTTGGGCAATTGTTTGTGCAAACATTTCTCCCTTTTGATCTGCTGGGCTGATTGCAAACGGGTTTTAATTATTGCAATTATTATATATATATTTAGCATTAAGCGATGTTCAATTAATTGGCGAACAATACGCAACGCACACACTCACACACAATCGCTGAGATGGGGAATATAATGCCGCTCATTAATGGCATATTATCATGAGAAATTTTCGCTCTGCTCATTTGCATACAAAGGGGATGAAAAGGGTGGAGAGGGGGGGCAAGGGGAGGCTTTTGCTAAGCAACGGAAATTGTTTTCTCTAAAAATAAGCATATGCATTCGGCAATGCTAATGATATCGAACGGCCCGCACTGCGTATACGTAATATCTGAGAGCAGAGCGGCGAGCACGGGGCGTATGCGTAATGCGACTGTTATTGGCACCTAACATCTCCTTCCTCTGCTTTTCCCAAGAAATACGAGTATGGGAAAACTTAGACACCGGAATAAATTTCATAAATTTCAGGCAGAGCAATTGAATGTGGCGGAGGAAGAGGACGAGGACGAGGACAACTTCCTGGAGGATAAAGACTGGGGGCAAATAAGCTCCTGTGCAATTGTGTGCCAAATTCAATAAATAACAAGAGAAACTTGAGAAGTCACGGGAACGCAGCGAACAGGAAATACTTTATAAATTCCAGGAAATTATGAAATAAATATTTAAACATTAAATTATCTAAAAGTTCTAAGAAATTATGAAATAAATATTTATAAATTTTAAAAAAGTAATATAATATTAATTAAATAATCAAAAAATTATAGGAAATTATGAAATAAATATTTATAAATTTTACCAAAGTTTAATTATAATATTTCATACTTTCCCAGAATCATATTTAATTTATGAGCTATTTTACATATTCATAAGTTCTTGGGGAAATTAGAAACAAAGTAGAAATTCTGAATAAATCAACGAGAAATTCGATAGAAAATTTGTTATCATTTTAAGCGTTTCTCAGAACTATTTTAAATATTTTTGAATAATAATTATAATTTGTCAGATAGCTGATATACCCGATTTATAGCCAGCTCATTGCCCGACATGATAGTAAATAAATTTGCTCACTCGAATTCCGTGAGCGCCGAACTTTTTGACAGAGTCTGAAAATATTAAACAAAGCGCACGATTCCGCAAAACTCGACTGACAATGAAATGTTGGCCGAGTTGAGGGTGCCGGAGCTACTTCATCAACTTCTTCTTCCACCTCAACTCCAACTTGCACTTGTTTGGCCTTTTGTTTCGATTGTGTGTGCTGTGTTTTTTCTGTGTGTTCTTGTGTTTTTTGAATTTTCATAAAACTTTTGCTCGTTTGCCGCTAATAAATTATTTTCGGGGCGCAAAAAGTTTCGGCCCGGGTGTCCCCGAGTCCTGGAGTCTCGGCCGCTCTAAGCTGTCCGCAGAAGGGACATTCCTCTGTCTGTCTGTCTGCTCCTCGGGGGGAAGGACTTCGATACCGATTCCACTTCTACATCCACAAACTGCATATTGTCCAGTGGACCCCGGGACATTACAATCCTCGTTTGCCGTCGCTTGTTGTTTTGTTATTCCTGTGTGTGCGCTTTGTTCATAAATAATTTGGCCCACAACTCAATTTCATGAGCGTAAATCACTGTGCGGTCACTTGGCACCACCATCCACCCACCCACCTCATTGTTTCACTTCTTCCTTTCAAATAATTCCCCCCATATCGTCTTGTTTCGGCTTTATTTCCACGTTGTTTTCCTTGCCGGCCATTTACCATACAATTCCTTATTTATATCCTGGCCAGCAAAGTTTGCTTCCTTTTTCCCACTTCATTGATGGAAGGACGAGCAGACGGACAGACAGCCTTGTGACTTCGTTGTCTTATGTGTGCTGGGGGGTGTTAAATCAACACAAAGTTGCCGCAAACTTTTCAATTGGCTTGACAAATATAAAGAAATTTACAATATCGCTTTCGGGGAGCACAAAAAAAGGAAAAAGACGAGCACAAAGGACAAAGGACAATCAAAATTCGAATGTCCAAGGCATATGGACTTTTCGGAGCCCATAATAGAAGTGATTTTTCTCTCTTTATCTGTCTTTATCTTGTTATTTGAATTGGGTTTTTTTTGGGGGGACATTTGAATTTTCCCAATTTAGTTTCAAGTTTTTCAGGAAAAAATGCTTAGATCTACGATGTAGTATTTCTTTCACATATATTTATAAATTTAAAAAAATAATAATAAAATAATTAATATTTAAATGTACAATTAATATTCAACTAAAGTACACAAAAATGTAGGTACCTATATATTTTAATATCATATCTAAAAGAAAAAATAATAATAATACAATAAATATTTAAATGTACTATTTATATTAAATCAAAGTACATTAAAATTCATATATTTTAATGGCATATCTATAAAATAAAAATAAAAACCCGGGAGAAAATCCAACAAGCTTCTGCAACACAAGACGGAAATCGTCACTTGATCGTCCTTCGGGGAAAGTTTACTTGGCTTTTCCGCCATTGTCAGCCCCGTCTCACCCCTAAACCCCTAACCCTTAACCCTTAGGGGGTGGCTAAGTGTATGCAACAACACTTTAATGCCCTGCTACGCATTCCGCACATGAAGTTGCAATAAAAACAACATTACACTAAATTCTCATATTTCTCTGGTCCTTTCCTCTCTCTCGCTCTTCCTTTTTTTCCCATTTTCCCCAGCTTGTTTATTCCCTGGCCCAAAAAAAGGGGCGGGGCACAAGGGCGTGCTGGCTGATTTTCCCCTTCAGAGCGGCAACGATAAATTGCAATTCCAAGTCACTTAAATTGCAACAAATAACAGGAGGCAGCTTGACAGCGAGAAAACGCAAACTGAGCAGCAGCCCCGTGAGATGTCAACGTGTTAAAGGCTGACAAAGGGGCGAATCGACCACGGAGGGGCGCTCGGGGGTTAAAGGAGTTCGCTCTTAGGGAATTTCGCAGGAGGCTTTCATCTTGTTTACCTTGGTTTCGCAATTATGTAGATTTCTTTTGGCGAGCATAAAGGAATGATTCTTGCTCGCAGAGTCTGCAGCTGGATTTTTAGTAAAAATGGGAAATTTTCGTATTGCTTCTTTTGCTGTAACTTTTGCAAAATGGGCCCAAAATTAAAACGGAAAACTGTTCTGAGCAGATAACAACCTGATAATTAATATTAGTGCACTCTCTAGCCGATTTGGGAAAATTAAAAAATTTTCAAATTTTCGATTTTTTTTAAGGGGTATCATCACAATTTTTTGCGAAAAATTTCAAAAAAATAAAATTTTTAACCTGAAATGCCAAGTTGTAGGGAATTTAACCACGAGTTCGGGAAGGTATGCCATTCCATGTTCGGACAATTAGTTTTGTTTTTATCGACAAAATACTGCGTTTTTTATTGGCGGAAAATCGCGATTTCGATTTTTGGCAAAAATTGGATTTTTCGTATGATTTGTTTTTGCTACAACTTTTGAAAAAATGGTCCAAAATTAAAACGGCGAACTGTTCTGAGCAGATAACAACCTAATAATTAATAAAAGTGCACTTTCCGGCTGATTTGAGAACTTTTTAAAATTTTCAATTTTTTGAATTCTTTTTAAGGGGTAGCATCACAATTTTTTGAAAAAAATTAAAAAAAAATCAAATTTTTAATCTGAAATGCCAAGTTGTAGGGAATTTAACTACGAGTTCGGGAAGCTATGCCATTCCATGTTCGGACAATTAGTTTTGTTTTTATCGACAAAATACTGCGTTTTTTATTGGCGGAAAATCGCGATTTAGATTTTTGGTAAAAATTGGATTTTTCGTATAATTTGTTTTTGCTACAACTTTTGCAAAAATTGTCCAAGATTAAAACGGCGAACTGTTCTGAGCAGATAACAACCTAATAATTAATAAAAGTAAACTTTGCGGCTGTTTTGAGAAATTTTAAAAATTTTCAAATGTGTGAATTTTTTTTAAGGGGTAGCATCACAATTTTTTGAAAAAATTTTCAAAAAAATAAACATTTTTCTGGAAATGCCAAGTTTTAGATAATTTAACTACGAGTTCAGGAAGGTATGCCGTTCCATATTTGGACAATTATTTTTAATATTATGGCGAAAATAGTGATTTTTTGGATCATCATTTCCATTGTTTCGCCAAGAAATAATTATTTTTTGCGGGTGGAAAATTTAAGAAATGCGTTTTTGGTCAGAATACGATTTATCTTTGTATTTCCTTTGCAGTATCTTGGTTCAAAACTGATTAAACTCTCTCTTAATTTGTATTTAAAAGAGTAACTAAAATTTTGTTGTTATCTACAAGTTCCTTGAAATATTCTCCTCACTTTCTTTCCCTATTTTCCTCTTCATCCTTTCTTTTTCTTTGCCATTCCCTTTGGTTTATGTTGTGCAATTGCTGTTGCCACTCAGAAAACAGGCAATAGCGAAATCCAACAGTCAACAGAAAGTGTCAACGCTGATGCATGGACCAGATTTGTTGGACATCGCCTTAGAAAACTTGGCTCTTATTGCATTTGGCCAAAAAGCGGACTTTTTATGAGCAGCTCGGACGCTGATTTATTTAGATTGAGAATTATGCTGGCCAACCAGCAGTCCCACGAACTGCAATATTTAAACAGACATAACTATAAAATTTTATTTAAATGTGCATTTGCTTTTAGCGACGGAAAGCAGGAGCGGAATGAAATGCATTAAAAATGCATTTACAGCAAACCGCAACTGGCGGCAGGTGTGGTCAGGTAGCCGGGGTCATTCGGGGTCACGGGGGCGTGGGGGCGTGGCTAAGCTAACATGCCACGTAAAAACGAGTGGGCAGATAAAAAAACCTTAGATAAATGCCAATGGCAAAAGCAAAAATGCTCGAAAGAGATTAGCATATGAAATAAGTAAATGCAGTTAGAGAAAAGGTTATGAGAATTCAGAAAAAAACACAAAAAACCAGTAAAATTATTTAATACTTATTTGTACAAATCATTATTAATTGTTTTTTGACTTTAATCCGTTTGATTTTGAATTTTAATTTATTTTATTTTAATTTAAATTAATAAATTTATTTTATATTAAATTAAATGTATTACATTTATTTCATTTTAGATAAGGTATATTAAATTTACTTTCTTTTTAAATTAAATCTATTAAGTTTATTTTATTTTAAATTACATTTACTAAAGTTATTTTATATAAATTAAATTTATTAAATTTATTTCCTTTTAAGCACATAATAAGATAGTCATTCTCATTGCAAGAAATATTATGTATATATTTTTTTTATTATAAATAATTTTCATATACCTATTGTTCAAATTAATTTACATAATTTAAATTTTCCTCTCAGTGAACCAGAGATTAATATGTTTTTGCCATAAACACTGTTTATTCAGGTATTTAATGAATTCGATTTAATTTGTTTTCCAGCTAAATATTGTCCATAAATAAATAAATGCCATTTTTTCGCCGGCTGCCGTTTCCATTTGGCCAGCGAAGCCTGAAAGTTGGCTTCAATTAGTTGACGGATCAACTGGAACTAACCCCCCACCCGACTTTTCCTCGCTTTTCTCCATTTTTTTTTTGTTTGTACATTTTCGTTTTCGCCTATTTCCCCTTGTGTTCGCTCTCTTTTGCCGGAGTGGCCTCTTAATTAAAACGAAATGTTCACAGCCGCTTGGGCAATTCAGTTAGTTTCAATCTTCCCGCTCACCTGGATATCCTCCTATATATCCCCACGTATCCCCCTCCCCCGTCCCTCGATCCAAGTGCCATATATAACTCATAACGATTCGGTCGGCAGAATGGCAGAAAAAAAAGCAAACTAAAACGAAAAATGGCAAACAGAAACCCGAAAAAAATTGGTCAGCCCAATGGCTAAGCAGTCTGTGCCAAAAAAAAAGAAATGCAACTTTATGCGTGTGCTCCAAACAAGAAAAAAAATATCGAGAAAAGGAAGCGGGGGATTCCCATTTTTTGTGAACTCGGCGAGGGCAAAAAGCTAAACAATGACAGCTGCAGCTGACGCGATGGGCGGTGGGTGTGTGGGTGGTGGCACAAAAAAGGGGGTTTCCCCGGCATTTACTTACGGTCGAACGCACTTCATCTGGAAACCATAAAATTGAAAAATGCTGCAGCGAACAAGGCAAAAGAGCGAGGCCATGGCAATGACGATGATGATGGCTCGCCAAAAGGGGGGCTGAACGGGTAGCTAAGGCGGGTTAAGGGGACTCAGTGGGTTAAGGCTGTCCCTATTCGTAGCCCCCTGACTGCTGAGGTTGGGGTTCCGACTCTGGGTTTGGTTTTAAACCACACAAAAGTCATTTGAGCGCCGTCGTTAACATGTCACACACACAGCCCCACACACATAGACACTCGCAAGCCGGCAAACAATGCACTTGTCTTAGTGATGGCACTGTGAGAGGTGAGAGTGTGTGTGAAGTGCGCTGGATATGGCGATTTCCTTAACAAATTTTTTGTTTTTATTTATTATATTTTTTGTATTTATTTATTGTTTATTTTAATTATTTAGAATTTCTAAAACTTTTTTTAAAAGCCCTTTAAAAGATTACAAAAATCCAACAATTTAACTTTGTAAAAAATAAATATTTTTTAAAATAAACAATATATGAAGATAAATTTAAATATTTTTTAAAATAAAAAATATTTTTGTTTGACAAAGTAAATTTTTTTTTAGTAAGACTTAATATTTTGATCAAACATTTTTTTAATGAACCTTTTTATTAGATCAGTAAGGAATATTTATTATGTTTTTTTCTTTACTATACAGAAAAGTTTTTAGTTAAGTTAAAATTTCTTTTTTTTTCCTTTTTTTGTCATCACTATAATCTATATATTCTATATTTCAGCGCTGGCCAACAATGCGGCCAACATCATGGCCATCATTGCCATCGCCATCGCCATCGCATCGCCATCGTCATCATCATCGCAATCATCAGCAGCAGTTGGCCTTTTCTTTTGGCTTAAACCGCTCCTTCTCCAGTGACTTTTAACCCCCTTCGGCCCCCTTTTCGAAAGGCAACCGCAAAATGCGCGGGCCACATGACCATTTGGCTCGCTTTTCATTTGGCGATCGCCCCGCCCACCAACCGCCCTCTTTTCTTTTTTTTAACCCCTCGCATTTGTTGGTTTGCATGTATGTATGTGTTCACATATGACTTTGTTCATTTCGTTTGTTTTACAATAACAACAAAGAGGGGCAAAGGGTTAAGGGGGAGGGGGAATGGTGCTGAAAAGTGCGCTCATAATTAAAATGTTTGGCAGAAAAAAAAAGCCAGAAAATGGGCAAGTAGAAGAATAAGCGGCTGCCAAATAGGAAATGAAAGAAAGAAAACGTTTGCCAGCTAAATGAAATGTTAACGGCAAATGTTAATGGCAGCCATTTCTCTCCCGCTCTATCATCATCTTTCCTTTGCACCCCTCTGCTTTCTACTTTCTCCCTTCTCCCAACCCTTTATCATTGTTTTTTCGTAATTTTTTGTGTGTGTTTTTTTTTAGCCCGCAGCGTTGGCGGACAATGAGGAATTCCAGTTTATTATCTACCGACAGGCGAAGTGACTTTGAAATAGCCATGAATATTGGGTAAGGGTTCCAAAAAAGGAGCTAAGAGAGTAATATTTTTAAAAGAGATTAGGGTTTTCTAATAATTTTCTAATAATTTTTAATTTAATTTTTTAATTATAATAATATATTTAAAAGTCCACAAATATTTTTTAAATCTCTAGAAACCTATAAATATTATTTTTAATATTTAAAAAACTAATATTCCATTCAATAGAAATATTACTGGAATTTTATATAATTTTCCAACTTGTATAATAAAAAATAATTTAACCAGTTTTATTATCTTTTCGGAAAAGATTTTCGACGTAATTTGAAACTGTAAACTCATAATAAATCACTGAAATAAAATTAATGACAAATCACAATTTTAGCTATAGAAAAATGTCCCCCGAGTGAATGTGAAAACTCACC
Source organism: Drosophila mimetica (assembly GCA_037075245.1). NCBI lineage: Eukaryota > Metazoa > Arthropoda > Insecta > Diptera > Drosophilidae > Drosophila > Drosophila mimetica. Next base: position 18,717,149 of record JBAMCH010000005.1, on the reverse strand, counting down.
TTAGATTTTCCCAGCAACCGAGAGTAAAACAATTGTCCCAGCGACCGCTGGAAAATACAATTGTATGTTCTATTTCGCTGGGATTTCGCTGGTTGTTGTTTCTTTGTGAGCATTTTTACATTTGTCGACTATGCGAGCGCGTAATTAATTTCCCGCTGCTATTATTTGCATTGCAATCACAGCAACAACAGCAACAGCCGAACAAAAAAACTAGCCACGACAATGCGAGCCGTTGGCATTTTTAATTACTTGCATGAGAATTAATTATGAAAATGGCGGCGAAGGGAAAGCGCGGAAAATGGCAGAGGAAATTGCTAAGCGGTGGAAAGCGTAGAGAATAAGCGAAGGACTGCGAAGCGAAGGGGTTATAAATGCCAATTCAAAGATCAGTTAATTGAAAGGCGGCCTTGAGATGAGGATACTTAATATTAGGTATTTAGGAAACTTAAACAATTAATTAGTTAAGAAGAAATCTCTAAAAAATATTGTTTTATTTAAAATATAATTTTTATAAAATTTTTAAAAGTATGCACCAATAAATTATTATTCCGAAAATCGTAGTATTTTTAATTGCTGCATACTTTTTGGCGCATTTATAGGAGATTTTTGGGTCAGTTTAGTTTTCAAAATTGTTTTTAAAAGGTATACTTTACATTAAAGATCATCTACTGCATTGGTTCCCTTTACTCCACCAACTTGCACCAATTCAGACATTTCAGCTTGACTTTCTCCCGGCTAATTGCTTGCTGGCAAATAAAAACGAGCCAAGCCGAGGCAAACAAAGCCAGTGAGAAAACAAATCGAGAGCTTTCACTTCACTCATTAGCATATCAATTAAACGCAACACGCACAGTGAAACGCACACCGGCACACCGTTCGGTTACCAGGACTAACTTTTCTTTGATGAAACTTTATCCAGACGCATGCACACACACACGCACACACACTCTAATAAACCAACACACATACGCACACATGTCGTTAAGGCCAAAGCTGTTTGTACACAGTTTGACTTTTATTATTTTAGTTAAACTTCTTTTGCTCGGCGAAGGTGGAAAGGGGAATGCGAGGCCGACGGATGAGAATGAGAGTGCTGAACCCAAATCAAAGGCAGGACATGTCAAGTGTGTGTGCGTGTGTGAGCATTGGGGTGGACCTTATAGGTTTCGCCGCATTTAAGATTTAGAAATCCTGACTTCAGAGTTTTCCCCTTAATTTTTCTGGGGTTTTTATTACCTTTGGAAATAATATTTGACATTTAAATTACCTAAATATTTATTTCTTTATGTATTAAAATTTAAAAATTATTTGATGTATTTTTTTTAGGACATTAAATATTATTTATATAAAAATTGGTATCTAGCCTGTAAGTATACTCTTGCATACTTTCATGCGTTTTATAAGTGATTTTAAAGCCTGAGAGAAAAAAGTCTTTTTTTAAATATTCAAGTTAATATTATTTGTAGGCCAAATCTAACCATTAAGGCCAATAAATATTTAGTTATATATCACGCTTCTTAGAAGGTCCACCCTAGACTACATATTTGTGTGTTCAGAGATGTCTTATGGGCTTTCGGTGGGCCCGGCTTTATTGATATCCACACGGACGCCCGGACACTGGCTGTCGTCAGCTGCCAGGCGAACTTAATGCCAGCTCCGTCTGTCTGAGCTGTCCATCCGTCCAGCTGGAGTCCAGCTCCTGGCCATCCTGTCCATCCTGTCAGCAGCCTCCGCTCGCATTCCCATTCAGCAGCCACATCCGCCTTGTTTTCGTCCGTCCATTGGCCACTAATTCATCAAATTTAGCTCAAAACTGAAGATTAATGACATACGTGTGGCATATTACGAAACTTGGTGACTTGATGAAATTTATTATTATGCCCCCGGGTTCAGGAGGTCCGCACTTTAATCCTGTCGCAGTCGTAAACCCGACTTTATGCCCGATTGTTGCAACTCCTTAGCTTTCGGGTCGTAAAGCTGCCAGCGACCAGCGGCCATCGGCCAGCGGAAGGTAATTAGTTTCGGAAACAATCAGCCCCGACACTCTGTGATTGGATTATATTGGAAGCTGCACTGCCAGTGGACTTAGTTCTGGTATTAGGTTGTAGGAATACGCCATTTAGTCGCCCGTTTAGCTCGGTCACTTGTCTAGGATGAATTAGAGGGAAAATTCTATTTTATAGGGTCTTTAAAGGAGTATTATTGTTATTTTTCAGATTTAATAAACTAGCAAAATATATGTAGCTATCTGAAATATTAAAAAAAAAAATAAAAAGAAAAATAAGAAACTAAATTTATACTATACTTTTTTTTAAATATATTTGTTTAAATAATTATATTATATATATTATAATAGTATTTTATCAAGATTTTTTTAAAACTTAAAAAAAAATTTAATAACATTTTATTTTACAATAAAGTATAAACTTAAAATATTCATTTAATGATTAAAAGGAAGACATTTTATTATATAATGTTTTTAATAATTCATTTATAGTTTTATAGTTTCTGTACCTATAAAAATATATTTCTAATATTATTTTATCCTTATTTTCTGTGCAACACAACGGGCAGAAGGCATCTTGAGGACATGAGGAGAGCTGCTCAAAGTTTTTACCCGCTATTTGGATACCTTAGCCTTGGAACAGACGGATATTTACCCACAATGGCTCTGGCTCACACACATATTTCACTTGTCTAACGATGTAACCAATAAAAAATGCATCGCCCTGGAAAAAATCAACCTGCCAAGCGGACAGGCAAACATGGAGACATGGAGACACCGAGACAGTTGGTCAGTGGTTGGAAAATGGCTGTGGAAAATGTGGAAAATGGTCTGGGAAAAGTGGGCCAGGCAGACCGTAGACCGTAGACCGGAGAGCCGAGTGACAGTTTGCCAAGTGGTCAGCAGAATGTCCTCGGTTGCATCTTAAAGATGCTTTTCAATGCTGTCACCGGGCATGTTGAGTGCCGGACTGTAGCTTTTCCGCCCATTTTCCCTACATTTTCCGACCCCCGGGGCGAGAGGGGATGAACGGCGGGGACAGCAGAGACAGGAGTGCCTCCTGACACGCTGCACTTTTGGCCATATTTTATTTTACCAACGTCAGAGTCGTCGTGGCCATGCTTGTTCCGATATTAATGATGGAATTCCTCGGGGGAGACAGCGACGCCAGACAGGATAATTCCAGCTGGAGAACATAACCAATTGATGGTGGGTCATCTGAATAAGGCGACATGCCGGACACGATGCAGTTTCGAGCGATAAACATTGCACGATTGCATGTTGAACATATTTAGAGGGGTGTGTGCTAGCTTTGTTCCTTTGGTAAACAGAAAGTCGAGTTAATAAATAATTAAAAAGTTTTCAAATAATAATGGAAATAATAAATATTAAATTTAATATTAAATTAGTCTTATTCTTACTTAATAAATATTATAATTAATAAATATATATATTTAGGTGAATTAAGAAATACCGTATGATATTTTTAATATATAAAATGATTTCTATATATTTTTTAGATATATATAATGCTTTTTTATTTTAAAAATATTAAAGATTTTTGTTAAGTTTATTATCAATTAACAGGCGTTTTAATCTAAATAAATATGATACAAAAAAGAAATAAATATAGGTAAATATACATTATGATATTTTTAATATCTGAAATATTTTTGTATACTTTTTAAATCTTAAAAAAATACATAGTGATATTTTTAATATCTGTAATATTTTTGTTATAAATATAGAAAAGCAGTTAAGCTTTTCAAATTAAACATGATACTTAATAACTCGTTTACAAACTCACAAATGTTTTCATCTCTACTTACTCACCCAATCCACTTTCATATCCGAAACTGCCCCGCCCCCTTCGGGTCCGATTTAGTTCTCCGCCTCCGCTTTTCCTAATGATGCGGCAATCTGTCCTTCGGTAGCTCATGAAATTAGGCACGAATGTCCGGTGAAGGTCGGTGGAGTGGGAGGCTGGGTGGCCACAGGTAGGCCTCGGCCTAATGCCAGGTGATTTGTTAGACTCCCTTCCTTCCGCTCCCCCTCCCCTTCCCCTTTTCCACCCCCTTTCGCGCGACCTTTGTCTCCCTGGAGCTTGTTTAGCCCGGCGCTGCTAAGGCATTCACCTGAAAAATTCCACAATGCCAGGGACACGACCCCAATGGCCATCTCCGGTTTTTCGGGGCCACCGGACTCTGCAGCCTCTTCCCAACCAAAAAACCCAGAGGAAAATTCAAACCCCAAACCCAAACACCGACAAATTTGCATGCCATTTGTCGTGAATTTCATTCAAGATTTATTTAAATTTCTTCCCTGCGTGCGAACTTTTGGCCGCATCATTTTCACATCTCTTAAAGGTTTTCCCTCCCCACTTTGCCTTTGTTTTGTTTTGTTTTACGGCGTTGATATGATAATTTGCTTACCGCTTTTGTTGTACTTTCAGCCGTCTGGCTAATGCTGTGGTCTGTTTTGGCCAACAGGGCACAGTGGATGTGGCTGAAATGCCAAATATTTTTGGTAAATATTTAACTAGATAGATTGCATAAAAATATACTTTTAACTGAATTTTAACTTAAATGGTATTGCCTAATTTTTTAAGTTTATTATATTTAAGTGAAAAAGATTAATTTTATTTTTCAAAGAAAAAAATTCTCTAGTTCGAAATTAAATTTTAAGTTCAAAATTATTTAAATATTTTTTATTTTTTATTACATTTTTAAATGTCCTTTACATTTTCAGAGTAGAATACTATTTATTAAGTTTATTTCTTTTTAATATATAATTAAAATAATTAAATATTATTTTTCAAAGAAAAAATTCAGTAGTTATAAATTGAGCACAAAATATTTTACAATGAAATTTGAAATATTTTTTTTAGATATTTAATGTTTTAGAGACATTACTGCAGTTACTCTTATCATTTTCTTTAATATATGAATGGTTTTTTACACTGCCGCCCAAAAGTAGGAAACACTTTGCCGTGCGACATAGATGAATCGAAATAAATTTAATGCTAATGCCGAGTCGAGGAGCAGCTTTTCCCGAAGGACGAAATAAAAAAATGAAGAAGAGAGGAGCGGAGGAAGTACAAACTGCAAACAGCTTATTTTGCATTTGAGTAATGTGCGTTAAATTATTTGAGTGTGTAGGCCACAGCGCAGTGTGTGTGTAATTAATGTGGTTGTCTGTCTGGCTTCGCAGGACCTTCCCAGGACCTCCCTTTGCTTACACTTTATTTCGAATTATTTGCACATTTGCTGCCTTGGCGCCTTGAAACAGGAGCACAAACACAAACACAAACACCGACATTATTTTCACATCATTTAATTTAATGCATGGCCAGGATGGGGGTGGCGCATTAAAAATATGGCCCGGCCTCTTGTTTGCCTTTGTTTTACATTTTATTTCACTTGTTGTTGGCTGTTCACCTTGTGACCCCCCGCCACCCACTGCCACCCACTCCATCAGCACCCCCCAAAACAGCTAATAAATGCCAAAGCAACGCGACGAACAAGGCACTAAAAATTTGTACACAACAAGCTCGCTGACAGGGGTGGTTAGGGGGGATTGGGGGGATTGGTGGGTTGGAAGCACCCCCCTAAAACAGTTTTGAAAACTGTAATTATTTTAAGGGATTCTTTATGCTAAACAGCAATGCCAGCCAACCTCAGTTCCCCCGAGAAGGCCAAATTGAAACGGCAGCCAAGGAGGGTGGCCCCAAAAGCACAGGGGCGTCGATTCAAGAGGGGGGTGGAAGGTACAGGTGTGTGTGTGTGTGCGGTCTGTCAGGTGCAAAGTGCCAACGGCCTAGCAATGAATAATTACATTTTAATAGAGTGTCCAGGGGAAGTGTTTTAAAAACACAACGCCCACAAAAAAAATAGAGAAAGAAGGAAAAACTGAGGGGGAAAAGCACCATATACAGATGGTGGAAATTTAAGGCTCTAACTTAAAGTTATGACTTTTGGGCGTAAGTTGAAGTTCCCTTTGTTTTTTGCACATTTTGCATATGTGCGCTATCTCTTTCCTTTTGCCTCCGCTGACATAATAAAATTTTAATACAATTTTCGTAGCACAGATTTGGGCGCCATAAAGCGGCAGCGCATAATGAGTGGCTGCCCCCCGCCCCTGGCTAAAAAAGAGGGATCCTTCTGGGTGTTTCTGCCCCTCTTCTTCAGCCGAAAAACCAACCCACTTTCACCTGTCCTGGCTGGCAAATCATTTTACGGTTATGGGGTCGCGTCGACTGGCCGCATTTGAATAACCATAAAACACTTTGTACAGGGGCGGGGGGTGTTTGGGTTTCAACGGGGGGGTCGCTGGTAGTCAGCATCAGGTGCGAATGGCCACCAAATCCAATGAATGTCAATGATGTCGATGTCGTTCGCACAAATGGCAGACGATGCGAATTTATGCCGCACATAATACAATTTTCCCACACACACACAGGCAAAGTTACACGCATACCGATACCTATATATGTATATATTTATAAATATGCGTGCTTGTTTGTTTCGGCCACCAAATTGTGTATTTGCCTACGGCTTTATGCTGGCGTTATCCCCGCCAAGATAAGCTCCATTATCGGCCAAAAGGCCTTTGTGTAATGCCCGCTCTTTGTCGCCATCTCCCTCTAATGCCGGACATCTGTCTCTTTCCCCCCTCTGTGTCCTGTATGTTTACATACATAGGTGCGGTATATATATGTGGCAGATGGGATTTGCGGAGTGCAGTGCAACCATTTCGATATCCACTTTGGGGATTCCCCGGCTAAGCCCAAAAAAGCAGCAAACATTTTCACCATGGAATCATGGCCATACGGAATAACAGAATAGTAGCAGAAACGCAGCACATTCTACGTGGAAATGTTTTAAGAGATTTAAATGCGAGAAACAGGAAATTCAAAGCAGAAAATGTGTGAGCAAAATGTGCAATATAATGATCATTTTGTAGATTATTAAACTAATATATTTTGTAGGTATATATTTATTTCTATTTAATATAAATTGCATAGCATATATTCAAATATATATAGGTATATTTTATAATAGCCAAGATTTAGTCTTTTTTAAGTATTAAAATTAGTAAGTACCAAATGTTTCCAAAGAAATGCAATATAATAATAACTTTGTATTTTAAACATGTATTGTATTTTTTCGATACAATATTTTATTTATTTATTATTATAAATAAAGAACTTTTTATATTTGAATATTACAAAAATACAAATTATATTTTTAATTAAATTATTTTTAGTATTAAAATTGGTAAACAACTCAAATTACGAAATGAGCTTTAATATAAAAATAATTTTGTACTTTATTAAACTTCTATATATTTTTAACCGATTTTTCCATATTTATATTATTATTAAAAATAAATTACTCAACATATTTCTTTATTAAAAACCCGATATTTAATTTTCAACAAAATTATTTTAAGTAATAAAATTGGTAGACAATTGGAAAACAACTTAAAACGGTTAACCCCCCCCTATTTTATAGCCATCGCAATTATTTTATTTTAGTCCACTCTTTACCAAACACCAATAAATGAATACGCAAAAAACCCGAGAAAAATGTATATTAAACGGTGACCGAATACAAATAAAATAATTATGCGTTTTGCTGGCCTCAATGGGTTGCCCTGCTGATTGTCGCCACCCTGTCGGAAAAGTCACCCCCCAATCCCCCATTCCCCTTTCCATTCACCGAAAATCACCCAACTTTCACCTGAGCGGCTCAAAAAGTTGCAAAAGTCTTGGCCGGCCACAGAAATCAAACTCATGAATAAACAAAAACCGGAAAAGCCAAGGAGAAAGTTATTAGTTTGCCCCACCAGACGGGGATCCTTTGGTTCCTTTGGATCCTTTGGCTGGGGGCCACCGACTCCTCGGCTCCTCGGCTCGCTCAAGTGTTGCACAAACAAGGGGCGGCCGAAATTAAATGAAAGCCACTGGAAAAAGGGTTGGGCGCCGGCGGTCGAGATGAAAGCGAGACAGATTCAAATGAAAATATTCTAATTTTTGTGTTACGTTTTGTTTTTTTTTTGTGCCGAATTTTGGGAATGAAATTGAAATTGTGGCCAGGCAGCGACGACGAATTAATTGAAAATATTTTACATTTTCCCGCTGGCCGGTGAAGTATGCAACACTTTTGCGCCACCTTCTTTTGGCTCCCAGAAAATGTATTTAGATTCCTCTGATTACAAACCGGTTTTTGGGGAAATGTTGGTGGTATTTTCTAACGGAGTATCAGAATTCTTGGTTATTTTTTTGGGAATACTTTTAAGCTTTTTAGAGGCTAATAAGAAACGGTTTTAAGAAAATTTCAGCGTAAGAAATTTTTTGAAGATTTTTGTATAATTATATAATATTTTTTAAAGAGTAATTAGCTAGCCCAATTTTTTATCTTATATCTAAAATATATTTGTTATATTTTTAAAAAATGATTTTTCAGATTTATATGCATTTAATTCATCTAACCCACATTTTTTGTGTATATCAGAAATATATGTGATATTTTTTTGAAATTATTTTTAAGGTTTCTATGCATTTTTTGTTAGGGTTACAAAATGAAATCTCCTATTAAATACCATGATTTATCCCAAACTTTTGGAGAATATCAGATATATTTGTTATACTTTTAAAAAATTATTCGAAAGGTTTTAACGAATTTATTCTTAGATTTCTTTTATATTATTATTAAATGCTATATAATTGCTGGGTAACTTTGGGTCGACCTAACACTCGCCATCGCCTTGACTTCGATTCTGGGCAGCCGCAAGCCGCCGAAAAGGAGGCCGAAGTCCAAGCCCAGGCAGTGGCTTCTCCTCCTGGAGGCCCCGATATTATGGCCAAATTCTTAGCATTTCCCCAAAATGCGCTTTGATTGCGTATTTGGATCTGGGCATTCCGCACCGCCCCCAGTTTGCTCAAAGAGCGGGGGGAGCAAAATTTATTGGTTAATTGGCATTTCAATCATGTTGATTGCGGGGCATCCAGCTTAGATCTGGTTTTGGCCCCGATTTTCGGGCTTAATTCCCATTCCTCTAAGCAAAAGGAAGCGGACACGGGCACAATGGCGAGATTAAAAATTGCAAATGCCCAAAAGCGGTACAAAAAAAAGCTGCCAACAGACGAGAAGCGAAAAAGTGTCACGTGAAAGTGCCCCCGGGGAAATCCCGAAAAACCATTAAGACTTTGCAGATACTCTTGCAAAAGATATTCCCATTGCATTTGGCAAGTTGAGAGCAGAAAATCATAACATGTACCTTGGTGAAGAGTAGAAAAATGCCGTCATTTCTGGTGGCTGAAATCAAATTAAAATGCTGCAAAGAGCGGAAAATTATAACAAACAGTGAGCAGAGGAGGGGGCGGTAAATGCAGGGGTTGAAAATGGCTGGGGGCCACAAGGGAAATTGTTGCAGTGCAGATAGAAAGAAAACACACTCGTACGCTGACAGGCCGCTGTTGGCAGCGCATTATGAAAGAATTTCACAGAAAAAAAAGGGAGGAAAATCTGGAGGCAGGACAAAAAATACGAGGGCTAAAAGGAGCAGGGAAATGGGGAACAGGAGCCGCAGGCTCATTGACAACATCTTGCAAACGGATTAAGAGCAAAAACTCATTAAAATTATGTTGGCCATGCATTAAATGCAATTCAATGCAGGCAGGCAGACTCGTTCGCCGCTCCTTTATCCTTCATCCTGCAGCCTTCGTCCTGCCTGCGGCTGCCAGGACACTTAATGCGGCCTTTGTTGGGCGTTAAATACAGTTTTGGGCAATGGCCATGGAAAATGGAGGAAATGCCCAAAAATGGCCAGGTATTTTGTCCCCCAGGCGAAGAACTACCAAGAAATGGGGACTCACTCTGGCCTACGATTGCGGTTGCTCATAACTGAAACTCATTGCAATAAGAGCCCAGAGCAATGACCAAGTTCTTAAATACAAAATTCATTTCAGCTCTTTATGTGAGCCACATTTGTTGTGGTAAGTTGGCTAATAACACGGAAGTATTGCATTTGGCGTGGTTAAAAATGTAGTATTTTTATGCATTCTAAAATGAAAAGATTGTTAAAGAAAGGAAAAAGGAAAGAAAAAATACATGAGGAGTTTTCTGCATTTTTATATCTCAATAAATCATGACGAATATTATCTATACTCATAAAATAGTCTTAAAAATAATAATGTTAATATTATTAATATAATATAAATAATATAATAATATTAATTGTCATAAATTTCTATAAAATAAACCACAATTTGTTAACAATTAATCAAAAATAAATAAATTAAAACCCTTTAGAAACGATATAATTCAATAAATTCCTCGAAAAGCGTTTAAAAGCACCAAATGCGGTGGTAAAAACAAGCATAAGTCCATTTCTACGACCGAATCGTAAATGTGGCTGGGGAAAATCGAATCAAATCAACGAGCCTGTGGATCACTGACGCAGTTTTAAAGCGAAATCAAAAGCCATAGACTCGGCAATCATCGATGGCCACTGGACCCCCCCGTTCAACCGACCGCAAATCCCTTAACACATTTGTCAACACTTCGTCATTGTCATACGGCCATCCCGACATCCTGGCTTTCTGGGCAAACATTTAATACACTCCACTGGACGGGACTCGGCTGCCTTTGGCCCCTTTTAACCCGAAAAGTGGGAACAGGACTCGCAAACGGGGGCCCCTTGAGGAGCCAAAACAAATCAACAGCGATGAGCACAAATGGCAGCAGCCATAACAACTCTATCAAGCTTATTTCGATGGCCAAACAAAACACCCAAGCAAATGGGACAAAGGAAAGGGGGAACTGGAGCCCCCAACCCCTGCTCCGCCCCTGGACAAACCCAAGCCCCCGAAGGACAAGGGACAAAGGACAGTTTGGCATTTTGACAAACTGTGTCAATAGCATTTTTATTTGTGTCCAATTTGTTGGTTGGGACAAACATTGGGAAGCTCTCGCATGGCGATGGCATCCTCTCAAGGGTCGTGAGTCACGAGGAGTCTTTAAAATATTTCAAAAAATATATGTATAATATTAAAATTAATCATATTTAGGATTAGAACAAAATTGAAACTAAAAAAGAAAAAATCGTTAAAGTAAATTTTGTAAAATTATTTTTAAAATTTAACAAGGCCTTAAAATTATTTATTTTTTATCGGTAAGCTGGGAATTTATATTATAAAACCCTTATTTTACTATATTTTTATTTTTAAAATTAGTATTATATTTCTTTTTAATTAGGTAAAGTCTCTCAAAATATTTGATCTATTTATATGTATCCAAAACTTTTCCCATCTCTAATTTCTCCAACTCATTGTCCCGTATCTTGAACTGTGTCCTGCCAGTTTTCAAAGCCATTTACAGCGTTTAAAGTTAACAAGCGAACAAATAACAAAAAGTCAACAACATTCACATAGAGCTCCTGCCACGCCCCCTTGGGGGGAAACCCACCGCTCACCGTCCACCGCCCACCGCAAGTGTCAAAAATGTGTCGTCTTGTCCCCAGAAGGATCATCGTTTCAATTTGTAAAGGTTCATTGCTGTCGAGGACTTTATTTGAATTGCTGGCTGAGACGTTGACCTGCCAGCGACCTTCACACAACCTCCCATCGCCCATCGCCCATCAGCCACATTTTCCCAATCCATTCGAGCAGCAATACAATCAAAGATACAAGAAGGAGTCGCCCGAGGAACTCAGTCCGTCCACATCCTGTTTAATGTCCATTTCTTACGGTTTGTTAAGTTCTTCAAATGTGTCAGCCCTTGGCCCAGAATCGTTTTGTCTTCGACTGCAAATACGCTCTCGAGCATTTGGTTCTGGCCCAAATGAATATTAATTCAGGGCTCGCAAAAAAAAGGAGAGCTAACTGGAATTAATTGCCAAGTGGCCGAGGCCAACGAGACAATGGCCATAGTTTATATAGCTACCTATAGAGTACATATATCCCTGTGCAGCGATGGCGAATGCAGCTGAAATCCATTGCCAATTCGATGTCGGTTTGCCTTTGCCTCCTTTTTTTCGTTTTGGCTCAAGTTCGAGATAATGCAGTGTTGTAGGTATAGATTAGCTGGAATTTGTGGGCTTCACTTCGTCTCCTGGCTAATTTTCACTGGCCCCTAAACCCACCCACTCAACCAACCAACTACTGACATTGTTCTCGTCCGGAAAAAGAAGCGAGAAACTTAATTGAAATTAATTAACCCGCCAACGGTGACCTAAGGAAAACTACAGGCCCCAGGCAGACGTCACTCAGAAACAGTGGCGAAGGGGGGTTAAGTCGGGGCGGGAGAGGGTTAAGGAAGTGCACTGGGAAAAATGATCATTTAAAATAATATTTGTAGTAAACAAAATGTAATATAAATAACTAAAAAAAATTTTAAACTTTATTATTTTGATATGAAAGAATAAATTTAAAATATTATATTAAAAATATTTTGTTTTTAAATTATAAATTTTAATTATAAATAAAATAGAAATATTATTTAAAATTATTTTTAGTATACAACAAATATATAAAAAACTAAAAATATTTAAAACTTTTTTATTTTGATATTAAAGAATAAATTTAAAATATTATATTAAAAATATATTCTTTGTATTATGAATTTTAATTAAAAATAAAATATAAATATTAATTAATCAAAAGAATTCACTAATTAAAACAAGTAAGCATATTTATACAATGATATATTTATTTAAGAGCTTAAAATATTTAATATTTAGAATATTTATTCAAATGTTTAATGATTGCTTAAAAAATTGTTGTTAATCCAACTGTTTGTAGTTTTTTTGGTAATAAAGTTTTTGAACTTCTGGCGTATCCCCCCTTGAATGGGTATATTTTTCCGCAGCGTAGAGAGTGAGAGTTGGCCTTGCTCTTCGGTGCGAAATATGGCAGAAGGAGTTCATCTTGGCTGAAAGTCTGCTCCGCTGCCCCTTGTTTACCCCACGAGATGGCAACCAAGCAGGCGGCAACCTCATATCATTTACAGTCAGTTTATTTAAGCGTTTGGCGTTTGGCAGGACCCAGGATGCCATATTTTGTCCCGAGTTCTGAGTCCTGAGTGCCGAGTCCTTCGCCAGAAGGAGTCCTCTGGCTCTGGCTGCTGATTTGTTGTCGATACTCCGACGAGTCGGTCGGTTGGTCGCTTGCTTTTTTGCCTAGTCCATTTCGATGCTGCCTGCGATGGCAAACGACGATAAATTCTCATCACGTTCGCAAAATATTTTTCTATCACCTATAAAACATTTGAAGCAGCCTTGCGGCAAAAAACTTTCCCTGCTCCTTGGACAATGGATCCTGGATCCGAGACTGTGCCACTCTGCCACTCCACATCCTGCATCCTGCAACATTCCCCCACATGAATGTTTATTTATTTGATTTTTCCCGTACCCAGGCTCCTCTCCACTCGTCTTGTTGCATTTTGTTCTTGCCACTGTTGGTTTTCGGTGTCTTGTGCTCGGGCGAGCCTGCATAATGCTGCCATCTAGCCAGCTAGCTACCAACAAACAGCCCCGGGCCAACAGCAGCAACAGCAGCAGCAGCAGCAACATCAGCACGCCAGCAACATCCAGCAGACACAGACAGTGTGGCACATTAGCCCAAGTTCGCTTGGCAAGTTGTTCTTTGCTCGTGGAACTTTTGGATTTGGATTGCAATTGCTATTGACTGTGGGTGTGGGCGGTAAAATGTATGGGGGCGTGGCTGGATAAATGGGAACATGACTGCCAGTTTGGCTAGAAAAACTCACAATACTCTAAATAACGAAAAGATATCTAAAGGAAACAATAAAAAAATTTAAGTAAATTTTTTTTTTAATTATAAGCTTAAAAAAAATACAATACTAATATTTATTGTATAAATTTATAAAAAAAAATAGAAGAAGTGGTTTTAACATATATTTAAAAATTTATTAAGGATAAAACATTATTTCTTTAGTTATCTAATATTTGTAAGGTACATAAAGAATTAAAAAAAGTGAGTTTAAAATAAATACATTAGCTTACAAATATCAAAAGTAAAATTTATGGTTTATCTATTTTTAAGCTTAAAATTAGAAGCTTAAACTCCAAATTGCCTGAACTGTTGAAGCGATTTTGCCTGGCGGCCATTTTCACTTCCACTTCCGATCTGCAGCCATTTGAAGCAATTTTCGCTTCCGTTACCCAAATGCAATTGTCCTGCGTAAGTGCCACAAACACACACACAAACAGGCATACACGCACACACCCGCACACATACACCCATGCTGTTTTGGCCGTGTTAAGTTGTTGGCCAAGTTTAAGTAAAATAGAAAGCGAAAGAGACGCCACAAAAAAATAGCCGGAGAAAAGAGAAGCAATGCAAGCGATAGATGTGAAAACTTGCTTTGTTTGCCATATAGTTGTTGTTGTTCTTCTGCTCTCAACTTTTCCAGCCATCATCATATATAACTTTACCGTTATTTACACTTGGACGTTCTGAGATTTTGTTGTTGTCTCTGCATGCGTCTAATCATTGACAATTTTATTTAGCTGATTTTCAGGGCTAAACAAAAAAAAAACGAAAACAAAATAAAACGAAAAGAGGCAGGGAAACTTTGCAGCGAGAACGCTAATTAAGTTTAACTTTTCCCATTTAGTGCAAAAAGAGAGAAAAGGAAAAGCCGCAAGGTGTGCGACTGCATATGATTTATGTCAGACAGTTTTCTAAGCAAATATGCGAAAAGTTTGCGAGTTGCCCGATATTTTTGGAGGATAGGCGTGCCAAGTTGACAAGCAGTGATGAGCCGGCGAACGCTGCGTATACGTACTGCGGTATCAAGAAATCGCGTATACGCAGTGTGAAATATTTAATTTGTGCACGAGATTACCGATTTTTTTCACTTCGTTCCGATTTGGAGAAAATATAAAATACTGAGTTTTTTATTGGTGGAAAATCGCGATTTCGATTTTTGGCAAAAATTAAATTTTTGGTATAATTTGTTTTTGCTAAAACTTTTGCAAAAATGGTCCAAAATTAAATCGGCGAACTGTTCTGAGCAGATAACAACCTAATAATTAATAAAAGTGCACTTTCCGGCTGATTTGAAAAATTTTAAAAATTTTCAAATTTTCGATTTTTTTTTAAGGGGTAGCATCACAATTTTTTGAGAAAATTGTCAAAAAAATAAAATTTTTACCCTGAAATGCCAAGTTGTAGGGAATTTAACCACGAGTTCGGGAAGGTATGCCGTTCCATGATCGGATAATTATTTTTGTTTTTATAGCAAAAAATCGGACTTTTTTATTGGCGGAAAATGAAGGTTTCAATGTTTGGCCAAAATCTGATTTTTCGTAAAACTTGTTTTTGCTCTAATTTTTGCAAAAATGCTCGGATATTAAAACGGCGAACTGTTCTGAGCAGATAACAACCTGATAATTAATATTAGTGCACTCTCCGGCTGATTTGGAAAAATTAAAAAATTTTCAAATTTTCGATTTTTTTTTAAGGGGTAGCATCACAATTTTTTGCGAAAATTGTCAAAAAAATAACGTTTTTACCCTGAAATGCCAAGTTGTAGGGAATTTAACCACGAGTTCGGGAAGGTATGCCGTTGCATGATCGGATAATTATTTTTGTTTTTATAGCAAAAAATCGGACTTTTTTATTGGCGGATAATGAAGGTTTTAATGTTTGGCCAAAATCAGATTTTTCGTAAAACTTGTTTTTGCTCTAATTTTTGCAAAAATGATCCGATATTAAAACGGCGAACTGTTCTGAGCAGATAACAACCTGATAATTCATATTAGTGCACTCTCCGGCTGATTTGGAAAAATTAAAAAATTTTCAAATTTTCGATTTTTTTTAAGGGGTAGCATCACAATTTTTTGAGAAAATTGTCAAAAAAATAAAATTTTTACCCTGAAATGCCAAGTTGTAGGGAATTTAACCACGAGTTCGGGAAGGTATGCCGTTCCATGATCGGATAATTATTTTTGTTTTTATAGCAAAAAATCGGACTTTTTTATTGGCCGAAAATGAAGGTTTCAATGTTTGGCCAAAATCAGATTTTTCGTAAAACTTGTTTTTGCTCTAATTTTTGCAAAAATGATCGGATATTAAAACGGCGAACTGTTCTGAGCAGATAACAACCTGATAATTAATATTAGTGCACTCTCCGGCTGATTTGGAAAAATTAAAAAATTTTCAAATTTTCGATTTTTTTTTAAGGGGTAGCATCACAATTTTTTGCGAAAAATTGCAAAAAAATAAAATTTTTACCCTGACATGCCAAGTTGTAGGAAATTTAACCACGAGTTCGGGAAGGTATGCCGTTGCATGATCGGATAATTATTTTTGTTTTTATAGCAAAAAATCGGACTTTTTTATTGGCGGATAATGAAGGTTTTAATGTTTGGCCAAAATCAGATTTTTCGTAAAACTTGTTTTTGCTCTAATTTTTGCAAAAATGATCCGATATTAAAACGGCGAACTGTTCTGAGCAGATAACAACCTGATAATTCATATTAGTGCACTCTCCGGCTGATTTGGAAAAATTAAAAAATTTTCAAATTTTCGATTTTTTTTAAGGGGTAGCATCACAATTTTTTGCGAAAAATTGCAAAAAAATAAAATTTTTACCCTGACATGCCAAGTTGTAGGAAATTTAACCACGAGTTCGGGAAGGTATGCCGTTCCATTATCGGATAATTATTTTTGTTTTTATAGCAAAAAATCGGACTTTTTTATTGGCCGAAAATGAAGGTTTCAATGTTTGGCCAAAATCAGATTTTTCGTAAAACTTGTTTTTGCTCTAATTTTTGCTAAAATGATCCGATATTAAAACGGCGAACTGTTCTGAGCAGATAACAACCTGGTAATTCATATTAGTGCACTCTCCGGCTGATTTGGAAAAATTAAAAAATTTTCAAATTTTCGTTTTTTTTTAAGGGGTAGCATCACAATTTTTTGCGAAAAATTGCAAAAAAATAAAATTTTTACCCTGACATGCCAAGTTGTAGGAAATTTAACCACGAGTTCGGGAAGGTATGCCGTTCCATGATCGGATAATTATTTTTGTTTTTATAGCAAAAAATCGGACTTTTTTATTGGCGGATAATGAAGGTTTTAATGTTTGGCCAAAATCAGATTTTTCGTAAAACTTGTTTTTGCTCTAATTTTTGCAAAAATGATCCGATATTAAAACGGCGAACTGTTCTGAGCAGATAACAACCTGATAATTCATATTAGTGCACTCTCCGGCTGATTTGGAAAAATTAAAAAATTTTCAAATTTTCGATTTTTTTTAAGGGGTAGCATCACAATTTTTTGAGAAAATTGTCAAAAAAATAAAATTTTTACCCTGAAATGCCAAGTTGTAGGGAATTTAACCACGAGTTCGGGAAGGTATGCCGTTCCATGATCGGATAATTATTTTTGTTTTTATAGCAAAAAATCGGACTTTTTTATTGGCCGAAAATGAAGGTTTCAATGTTTGGCCAAAATCAGATTTTTCGTAAAACTTGTTTTTGCTCTAATTTTTGCAAAAATGATCGGATATTAAAACGGCGAACTGTTCTGAGCAGATAACAACCTGATAATTAATATTAGTGCACTCTCCGGCTGATTTGGAAAAATTAAAAAATTTTCAAATTTTCGATTTTTTTTTAAGGGGTAGCATCACAATTTTTTGCGAAAAATTGCAAAAAAATAAAATTTTTACCCTGACATGCCAAGTTGTAGGAAATTTAACCACGAGTTCGGGAAGGTATGCCGTTGCATGATCGGATAATTATTTTTGTTTTTATAGCAAAAAATCGGACTTTTTTATTGGCGGATAATGAAGGTTTTAATGTTTGGCCAAAATCAGATTTTTCGTAAAACTTGTTTTTGCTCTAATTTTTGCAAAAATGATCCGATATTAAAACGGCGAACTGTTCTGAGCAGATAACAACCTGGTAATTCATATTAGTGCACTCTCCGGCTGATTTGGAAAAATTAAAAAATTTTCAAATTTTCGTTTTTTTTTAAGGGGTAGCATCACAATTTTTTGCGAAAAATTGCAAAAAATTAAAATTTTTACCCTGAAATGCCAAGTTGTAGGAAATTTAACCACGAGTTCGGGAAGGTATGCCGTTCCATTATCGGATAATTATTTTTGTTTTTATAGCAAAAAATCGGACTTTTTTATTGGCCGAAAATGAAGGTTTCAATGTTTGGCCAAAATCAGATTTTTCGTAAAACTTGTTTTTGCTCTAATTTTTGCAAAAATGCTCGGATATTAAAACGGCGAACTGTTCTGAGCAGATAACAACCTGATAATTAATATTAGTGCACTCTCCGGCTGATTTGGAAAAATTAAAAAATTTTCAAATTTTCGATTTTTTATAAGGGGTAGCATCACAATTTTTTGCGAAAAATTGCAAGAAAATAAAATTTTTACCCTGAAATGCCAAGTTGTAGGGAATTTAACCACGAGTTCGGGAAGGTATGCCGTTCCATGATCGGATAATTATTTTTGTTTTTATAGCAAAAAATCGGACTTTTTTATTGGCCGAAAATGAAGGTTTCAATGTTTGGCCAAAATCAGATTTTTCGTAAAACTTGTTTTTGCTCTAATTTTTGCAAAAATTATCGGATATTAAAACGGCGAACTGTTCTGAGCAGATAACAACCTGATAATTAATATTAGTGCACTCTCCGGCTGATTTGGAAAAATTAAAAAATTTTCAAATTTTCGATTTTTTTTTAAGGGGTAGCATCACAATTTTTTGCGAAAATTGTCAAAAAAATAACGTTTTTACCCTGAAATGCCAAGTTGTAGGGAATTTAACCACGAGTTCGGGAAGGTATGCCGTTGCATGATCGGATAATTATTTTTGTTTTTATAGCAAAAAATCGGACTTTTTTATTGGCCGAAAATGAAGGTTTCAATGTTTGGCCAAAATCAGATTTTTCGTAAAACTTGTTTTTGCTCTAATTTTTGCAAAAATGATCGGATATTAAAACGGCGAACTGTTCTGAGCAGATAACAACCTGATAATTAATATTAGTGCACTCTCCGGCTGATTTGGAAAAATTAAAAAATTTTCAAATTTTCGATTTTTTTTTAAGGGGTAGCATCACAATTTTTTGCGAAAAATTGCAAAAAAATAAAATTTTTACCCTGACATGCCAAGTTGTAGGAAATTTAACCACGAGTTCGGGAAGGTATGCCGTTGCATGATCGGATAATTATTTTTGTTTTTATAGCAAAAAATCGGACTTTTTTATTGGCGGATAATGAAGGTTTTAATGTTTGGCCAAAATCAGATTTTTCGTAAAACTTGTTTTTGCTCTAATTTTTGCAAAAATGATCCGATATTAAAACGGCGAACTGTTCTGAGCAGATAACAACCTGGTAATTCATATTAGTGCACTCTCCGGCTGATTTGGAAAAATTAAAAAATTTTCAAATTTTCGTTTTTTTTTAAGGGGTAGCATCACAATTTTTTGCGAAAAATTGCAAAAAATTAAAATTTTTACCCTGAAATGCCAAGTTGTAGGAAATTTAACCACGAGTTCGGGAAGGTATGCCGTTCCATTATCGGATAATTATTTTTGTTTTTATAGCAAAAAATCGGACTTTTTTATTGGCCGAAAATGAAGGTTTCAATGTTTGGCCAAAATCAGATTTTTCGTAAAACTTGTTTTTGCTCTAATTTTTGCAAAAATGATCGGATATTAAAACGGCGAACTGTTCTGAGCAGATAACAACCTGATAATTAATATTAGTGCACTCTCCGGCTGATTTGGAAAAATTAAAAAATTTTCAAATTTTCGATTTTTTATAAGGGGTAGCATCACAATTTTTTGCGAAAAATTGCAAGAAAATAAAATTTTTACCCTGAAATGCCAAGTTGTAGGGAATTTAACCACGAGTTCGGGAAGGTATGCCGTTCCATGATCGGATAATTATTTTTGTTTTTATAGCAAAAAATCGGACTTTTTTATTGGCCGAAAATGAAGGTTTCAATGTTTGGCCAAAATCAGATTTTTCGTAAAACTTGTTTTTGCTCTAATTTTTGCAAAAATTATCGGATATTAAAACGGCGAACTGTTCTGAGCAGATAACAACCTGATAATTAATATTAGTGCACTCTCCGGCTGATTTGGAAAAATTAAAAAATTTTCAAATTTTCGATTTTTTTTTAAGGGGTAGCATCACAATTTTTTGCGAAAATTGTCAAAAAAATAACGTTTTTACCCTGAAATGCCAAGTTGTAGGGAATTTAACCACGAGTTCGGGAAGGTATGCCGTTGCATGATCGGATAATTATTTTTGTTTTTATAGCAAAAAATCGGACTTTTTTATTGGCGGATAATGAAGGTTTTAATGTTAAACAGATAACAACCTGATAATTAATATTAGTGCACTCTCCGGCTGATTTGGAAAAATTAAAAAATTTTCAAATTTTCGATTTTTTTTTAAGGGGTAGCATCACAATTTTTTGAGAAAATTGTCAAAAAAATAAAATTTTTACCCTGAAATGCCAAGTTGTAGGGAATTTAACCACGAGTTCGGGAAGGTATGCCGTTCCATGATCGGATAATTATTTTTGTTTTTATAGCAAAAAATCGGACTTTTTTATTGGCGGAAAATGAAGGTTTCAATGTTTGGCCAAAATCTGATTTTTCGTTAAACTTGTTTTTGCTCTAATTTTTGCAAAAATGCTCGGATATTAAAACGACGAACTGTTCTGAGCAGATAACAACCTGATAATTAATATTAGTGCACTCTCCGGCTGATTTGGAAAAATTAAAAAATTTTCAAATTTTCGATTTTTTTTTAAGGGGTAGCATCACAATTTTTTGCGAAAATTGTCAAAAAAATAACGTTTTTACCCTGAAATGCCAAGTTGTAGGGAATTTAACCACGAGTTCGGGAAGGTATGCCGTTCCATGATCGGATAATTATTTTTGTTTTTATAGCAAAAAATCTGACTTTTTTATTGGCGGAAAATGAAGGTTTCAATGTTTGGCCAAAATCTGATTTTTCGTAAAACTTGTTTTTGCTCTAATTTTTGCAAAAATGCTCGGATATTAAAACGGCGAACTGTTCTGAGCAGATAACAACCTGATAATTAATATTAGTGCACTCTCCGGCTGATTTGGAAAAATTAAAAAATTTTCAAATTTTCGATTTTTTTTAAGGGGTAGCATCACAATTTTTTGGGAAAATTGTCAAAAAAATAAAATTTTTAACCTGAAATGCCAAGTTGTGGGGAATTTAACTAAGAGTTTAGAAAAGTAGGGCACTCTGAATTTAAACAAGGTTTGGCTTTGTTTTGAACAAAATACGGATATTTTTGGATGAAAATTAGATTGAAGGATTTATGGTTGAAGCTAAATAGTCTGCCGCATTTATCAAATAATTTGAGCCAGTAAAATATGTTTATTTATTTTTCATTTTAAATATGTTGTACATATTAAATCTTAAATTCCCATTTACTAATCACAAACTTAAGTCTCCACTAAATTGCAAGGATTAGATCTCTTCAACGCAATCTTCATATTGTCACCTCATCTGATCTCAAGTTTATTTTCCTTTTCAAGCACATTGTTTATCGTGTCACGCACTCAATTCCAACATACTTCGCAAGAAGAGCAGCAAAGCGGGTAAAAGTGATGAAAAATCGGTGCGAAATAGGGTCGAGGGGGGACGTGTGGCTGGGAAAGCGATGAAAAGTGGGGGAAAACATGGACAGGTGCAGTGACAAGGTGCGAAGAAGACTTTGCTTTGCGTGCGAGTTCTTTGCATGCGGCGCTTAAATTAATTTGCACAAGCTTCGCTTTAGTTCATGGCAAATATGTAAGCCCAAGTGAAAGAGATGGCAAGTGCTTAAGTGCGAAAGAGAGGGTTGCACAGAGATAAGACAGAGACGGCGAGATAGAACTGTCAACAGCAAAGTTGTTGCCAAAACAACCAAGAAACAACAAGCGGCACAACTTTTTGCCAAACCAAAAATATTTGCGCCTCTCCTCCAGAGAAAACTATTATACCTATCGTTGTTGTTGTTATTCTTGTTGTTGTTTTTGTGTGCGTTTGTTAATGATACACTTTCAAAAAGTGTAGCAAGGGGGGATGGGGTTGGTTGAGCTTGAGGTGTTTGCCTTGGCAGCTCTTTTCCGTCAGTCAGATCCAAAAATTTAATTGGCTAGGGAAAATTTTGCAGCTGAAATGAAGAGGCAAAGTTTTTGCGCCGAAAGTGCCAAAGGATGCGTAAAAGGATATGTGTCAAAAGTGAGGGATATATGAAAGTAACGCTTTAATTTATTTAAAGATACTTTAAAAATTTTAAAAATATTTAGGTGTTTACTTTGACATTATTATTATCCTTTTGACATTCTTGTTTTTCTATATTTATCATTTTTATTTATTACATATTTTTATTTTAAAGATTAATTTTACTAGAATTTTACCTTTTTTCTCCTTATAGTATCCTTTATTTTTTCCATATTTCCCAAACCTAACCTCACTCTTCCCCATCATCATTATCTGCCCCGTTTAAATGGCCTTCGCATTTGTCGCATTCAAATCACTTTTAACATAATTCGGCAATAAAAATTCATTGAATTATTTTTTGATTGGTTTATGACCGAAAATGGCGGTGGTGGCAAAAGGACGCAGGACATCCCTGCTTCTGTGTGTGTCTGTGTTTGTGTGTGTGGGCGGCATGTTTATGTTATTAGACAAAGTTGAGGCGACGACGAGGCCGGAAAAATGTCAATTTAAGACAAGGAATTGATATGCGCAGGACATAGGGCCAAAGTGGAAGAGGGCCAGATTAGGCAATGTCCTGCCGGCCGCCGGCCATAATCGGGGGTGAAATAAACACACAGGGTGCCGGGTTATGTCCTTCGACCCTCACAGCTGGCATATGCACCCTGGCACATCACTTTTGCCCACCTTCGCCATTAACAGTTTCCGGTGTCCCTTTTTATTTTGTTATTTATGCCATCAATAAAATTCACAGGCGTAAACGTTTCCCATTTTTTCCTTTTGCCGCCAGGTGATTTTCCCCTACCCGCACACTTTTCATGCTCCCTTAAACACACTCAGGTTGGCTAAATTATGCCGTGCCAAAAAGTCTGTTTATGGCATTAAATTTCTCACAGCTCTCTGCTCAATTTGATTAGAAATCGTTTGGCAATTTACATGAGTTATATGGTAACAGGCGTTTTGCATACAGTGGGGACTGGATTTAATGGATTTAAATCAATAAAAGTGGGAGTGGCGAAAGAATTGTAATACTCTAAAATATTTACTAAAATCATTTTTGTATATTTATAATTTAATTATAATTTAAGGATATATGCGGTTAAATTTAAACAAAAGGATTGGAATATTAATTAATAAATAATTTTGATCTTTTTCCACTATTTTTATTAAATTGAATTATTTATTATTTATTTTATATAAAGACTTGATAAATAAATAGGGAAACATAAAATTTAATTTATAATTTAATAATATATAGGGTTAAATTTAAACAATTTTTAGGTATTACAAAATGAAATTAAAATATTCTTATATTTTTAAAAAATATGTTCAAAACAAATAATAAATAGTTTTGATATTTTTTCCATATTTTTTATTCAATTTTATTATATTTGTTTATAAAGGCTTGATAAATAAATAGGAAAAGATAAAAGCATACAACCTAATAAACATTTTCCCCAACAAACTAAACAATTAAGAGGTAATTTAATGAAGATCTCCATACTTAACGCACTGGAAGAGCTTACTGTCCTTTGGCCCACACGAAACGAACTCAATTAGTTTTGGGCCTGGATTTGCGGGGGGCCTCCCTCCCCTCTGCCACGCCCCCTACATCGCCGCCGCCGCCGCCGCCGCCCCCTTCTTGAGCTGTCAACTAAAAACTCATCTGCTGAATTATGCGAACATTTGCAAGGAGGCAATAAATCGTCCTTTCTTTGGAGCCAACACAATTCTTCTTCTCTCCTCCGATATCCCATATCCTGACACTCCCCCCCTCCGAACTTCCTGTTGCCGCCCACTCAGGTGACTTTGTGGCCCACACACACACATGAACACATGAATCTGAGACCGAGACAACTGTCAACGGCAAGTCAACCGCCTGACAGCCACGCCCACCGCAGGCCACCGCCCATCGTCCTTGTGAGGATGTGGGTGGTATATGGTGGATGGATTCTGCGGTC
Organism: Drosophila mimetica; assembly: GCA_037075245.1. NCBI lineage: Eukaryota > Metazoa > Arthropoda > Insecta > Diptera > Drosophilidae > Drosophila > Drosophila mimetica. The sequence continues at coordinate 18,692,940 of JBAMCH010000005.1, read as the reverse complement.
GGCGGCGCATCGGTGGGTTCATCAAATCTCTGTAAGTGAAATTTCCCCCTTCCCGCCCTTCGAAATGGGGGAAAATGGGGGCGTGGCCAGCTGGCCTCGTATAATATTAATAAAGCAGAAATTGACAGATTCAGAATGACAAATTTGTCGTCGAGCCTGATAAATGATATGAAATCTCGAGGAGAAATATTGTGGCAAGGCAAAGGAAAACACAGGCTTTCATTTTTTTCTTTTTCTTCTGTTCTCGAGGAGAGCAAGATAAATATTGATAGCATCTGCGGCGAGCAGTTAAAAAACAAACCGAAAAATGAAATGAAAATTTGTGGAAAGTGGGGGGGAGAGAGTGGGGGGGACACAAAAGATCCTGGGACATCCTTCGCGCCTTGAACGGCATGTAATGCGAAGCAATTTGGAATGCCGGCCCCTCCCCGCCCCCGCTTCTCACCTGGACAGCCCGGCTAAGTGGTGTCCTGGCTGGAGTTCAGCTCCAGGTCCTTGGCTGCATGTTTGCATGTCAACCACGCCAATGCGGTGGGTGGTGGCAGGTGGCAGGTGGTGGGTGGTGCTTTTCCGGCCGCCGAGTCGAGTGGGTGGTGCAGTGGCCAAAAGAAGGTGCGGCATGTTGAACGCTTGCCAAGTGCAATTTCAAGATTTAACTGATAGTGTTCGTTAGTCAACGCCGCCCATGGCTTAGGGAGGGGGGGTTTTCAGCAGGGGCTCCATCATAAAGGGCGCCAGGGAATAGCCACAGAATTCCAGGTAGCTAGATTGAAAGCCCAAAGATATTTTATTCACTTACTTGATTATTTAGAAATATTTGGAACGTAAGTAAAATTTGTAATTTTACAAATTCTTATGCAAATAATAATTTTAAACCAAAACTAACTTTCAGTTATAACTAAAATGATTGATAAAATGTTTGTTTTACAATTCAAAGCACAAAAAAAAAGTTTTCTTCTTTTTATAAAATATAAAACGAGGGATAAATTTTATAATTTCTTATATTTTTTATTTTTTTTTCGCTATACATATTAAAATTATACAAAAATATTTAAAAAACTTAACCTTTATTTAACTTAACTTAACTTTCAGTTATAACTGAAATGATTGATAAAATATTTGTTTTACAATTCAAAGCACAAAAAAAAAGTTTTCTTCTTTTTATAAAATATAAAACGAGGGATACATTTTATAATTTCATATATTTTTAATTTTTTTTTTTTGCTGTGCATTTTAAAATTATACAAAAATATTTAAAAAACTTAACGTTTATTTAACTTAACCTCTACTTAACTTAACCTTTACCTAACTTAACATCTACTTAACTTAACCTCTATTAAACATAGCCTCTACTTTAGTTAACCTCTACTTAACTTAATATTAACTTAACTTAACCTCTAGTTAGCTAAAATCTTCTCATTTACTTACAGATATTTGTTTTTTTAATTTAGCTTAATTTTATATATAAAAAAAATAAAACTAAAAAAAATTTGTTAATAACTTAGTTACTATAATTTAGCTTTCACTTTTATTTACCTAATATATTACCCGCCCTTTCCGTAACCGCATCCCATTGTCGGCTGCTGACGCCTGTGCTCCTCGAAGCTGCATAATTTGTTCTATAATTTCACTTAGTCACCTGAACCAGCGTCAGAATCAGAGCCTCTTCCGGTTCGAGTTTGCTTCTTTGCATTTCAGCTTTCTTTTCTGGCTTCTGGGTCTTCGTTCCCCCCCTTGCCCCCTTGCCCCCTTGGCTTCCTGGTGTTTTTGCATAGCCAAGTGCTGCTCTTCCTGGCTTCTTCGAGGGGCTGCTTCTCTTACTTTTATTTCCACCTCTTTTTTTGTGTGTTGGCCAGCCGCTCGTTGGCCACCGACTGCAATTTCAAGTGTTGGCTGGCTGACATCAATCTGGCCAAAACACGTTGGCAAAAAGGGTGTGCTGGGTTGGGTTGGGCCTGCTGATGGCCGCATTGTTTGTCAGCCTAATGTCTGTTGTGGGTGGTGGTGGAGTGGGTCGGAAAAGTGGAGAGATTCTGCCTCAAAAATACAATAAGATGAAGATGAAGGACACCTGGGGGAGCGAGAAGGAGAAGGGAAGAGACTGCTTCGTCATTTTGGCAAGGACTCCCGCTTTTCCTGTTTCCCCCACCCGCTTTTCCCACCGCCCACCGCCACCCACTTTCGAGTGATTTCCCTCCCTGCAGAAGGCGGCTGCATTGCGGTTTTTCTATGGCCAACTTAAAATTCAATTTGTTTGGCTGTGATTTAGTGTAATTTAAGCGCCCAACAGCCTGAAAGATATATGGGCACTTGAGACGAAAGAGATGGCAACAGGCGGTGGAGAAAGAGAGGGGTGGAAGTGGTGGAAGGGAGACAGGAAGACATCACCTCAAAACCTCTAAAACAGGCTGAGGCGGTTTTGTGCGTGTGACAGTTCATTAGTATGCCAACGCCAAATGGCATTGGGAAAAGTGATTCCTGCAGCTCCCTTCACTGCATCTGCACCTGATTGAAGGACTCCAACCAACACCACACCCCCCCCCTTCCTTTGAAGGACCTCCCTCGAAGGACCCCCTTCAGCTGCAGCTCTCGACGCCGTTTGTCAGCGGTTGACATGAATAAGTCATAGCCCAAAGTCGTCTCAGAGTTGTCAATTCAGAAGGCAATCGCTGCGCGGAACAGAGAACGCAATAATGCGTGCGAGAGAGAGAGGGAGAGAGACGGAGTGAAAGAGAGAGAGCAAAGAACTGGGACTATCGGTAAATCTAGCTTGAAATATGCTTCTCCAGAAACAGATGCTCGTAATGGAAATTCCGCAAAGATTCTCCGGGATTCCCTGATTGTTTTTATACCCTGAAAAGTAAAGGCATTATAAATTGGTGTTCTCAAGTGTTTTTAAATGTATTTAGCTATAAAATTTAATTTTTAACAAGTAAAAGGTGCAAATTTTGTTTGGTGACCCCCAATTGATTATTTTTATTGTAATCCCTTTTCCTAAAATTTTTTTATAAATTTAAAAACTTATTTTTAAAATGCCTATAAAATTTAGAATGCATTTTTTATTGATATTTAAGTTTCTAAAGGCCTAACAACCAATGATCTGCTCCAAAACTCTATCTGAATTTGATTTAGAAATGGTTAGCATCTAAAAGTTAGTGTTTTTATTCCCTATAAGTCTTTATAATTATTTTTAATTTTTTAAAGGATCTTTTTTGTGGCCTTGCCAGGACACTTTGGTCCTGCTCATCGAGCTCATCATACTCGCTCACGTCGAATGACATGTGCAATATTTGTCTCTTCTTGTGCTGCCCCGAAATGGCAGCCAATACACTGGAGTTGTCAACTCATGTGCTCGCCTGTGCCTGCCAAGAGTAATGATGCACATGGTCCACCCTAGGTCCCCCCCCCCTGCAAGTTGCAGCTGCTTTGTCAGCGGCTAAGTGCAAGTTAAAGCAAAAGTAATGGCTCCGCCAAAGGAGCAGAGGAAGAAAAATAGTTGCTTGCCAGGGAAAAAATGAAGAAAAAAAAATCGGAAAAAAAAGAAAATAGAACGAATAAAAAGGAAACGAGAATAGAGAAACAATTGCAATGCATCTTTCGAGAGGAGGGCGCACTGTACAGTGAGTCAGTGCAGCAGAATGAATGGTCATTGCTTAAGTTTCCTCTGCTCCATTTGCCGCCCTTTTGCTTTTTGCTCTTGCCAGCGACTTGATTGCGCATACGCACAGTTGGCCGCACCGAAAATGCAGCTTGACTTTGACGAGGCGGCAAAAATGCCCCTCTGCATCTGAAATTAGATGAGCAAATCTCAAGATGGGCGATCAATCGTGTGGAATGAGGGGGCGGGGGGTTGCAAATTGAATTGATAGATGCACAAAAATCGTGGGAATCGAGGAACAAAGGAGTTGCCGGCGTCATGGGTTAATCGGCAGAGTGGCCAGCAACCGCAGAGGGCAAACTGTATCAGTGAGTGGGTTTACCTGCTGAGGGCAGCTGCAAATTGGCAAAGCTTTCACTTTGCTTACTAAACACGAAAAACGAGGAGAAGGTGGAAAGCCGGGCCTTGAATGCCAAAAACACAAGGCAAACACAGCAGCGGGTTAAGGGTGAGCAAATGAGTGAGGTGAGGTGAGGCAAAATATGCAGATCATAAGTTCTCATCATTAAAGTTCTCATTGAATCTAGAAAATATTTTAAAAATTTTACTAGCATGCTGAAAATAAATAAAGACATCAGTTCAATTTCGAATAAATAAAATAAAAAGAAATTTCTGGGGTTAAAGAGTTTTGAAAACCACCTTTAACAATGCCTAAAAGTATGCAACAATTTATATCAAATTTTAAAGAAATATAATAAAATCTCTACAATTTAAGGATTTTGAAAACCACTTTTCACGGAGCCTAAGAGTATGCAACAATTTAGTTTCAGTTAATTTAAAAAAAAATATAAAAATCTTTTGGACTTAAGGATTTTTGAAAACCATTTTTAAAGGTGCTTAAAAGTATGCACAATTTATTTTCTGTTAAATTTTAAATAAATATTATAAAAATCTCTTTAGCCTAAGCATTTTTGAAAACCACTTTTCACGGTGCCCAAAAGTATACAACAGTTTATTTTCAGTTAAATTTTAAACAAATTGCTTTTTAACTAGGCATTCTCACAAGTTCAGTGGCTTAACCCCTAACCGATCGGCGGTTTATCACCGGTTATAATTGGTTGTATTTGTATTTTCTCCCCCAATTTCGCTTCACAGCAGACGATTTTGGTTTTATTTCGATTTTTTTTGGCTGAGCGGGGGGCGGAAATGCAAATGGAAATTTATGCAGTGCGCCATTTTTTGAAGTGTTTTGCTGTTTGCTGGATGGGAAACTTTTGCTCCTGCGGTTGCCGATGTCGATTTGGTTGTGGATGGAAGGATGCAGGGATGGCTCGCCCCCTTAAGGATCTTGAGAACTGCAGCGTGAACTGAGTTGGGGCGAAATTTCTGGTTTCACGCTGACTGAATTTGATTGGAAATTTTCAATGCTGCCCTACTACGGACAGTGGAGTAGTGTAGCCCCCTCTGCTTCGAATTTCCCCCCTCCCTCTAAGCAGCAAGCAAATGAAATCGAGATGGAGATGTTTGCCTGGGTGTTTGGTTCTCTGTGTGTGTGTGTGTGTGGAACTGCAACAGGAGCAAACTGAAAACTCGCAGCCGGCAACAGGAAACAAGCCAAAGAAAAGCATACTTCCGCAGGCAGCTCCCCCCACTCGCTTTTCCCGCTTTTCCGCCCCGCAAATATGTCACGATAAACAACAACAACAGCAACTGAAACCGAGACTGCGAGCGAGGATTGCTGACTCGATATCCGGCTATGCTACACTCAAAACAATTAGATATTATTTAATATTATTTATATAAAGAAATTCTGTGTATTAAAAATGACAAGTTGATATTTATTATTAATATTTAAAATAATTTATTATTATAAATATTTTTTTTATTATTTTTTTCCATTGTAAAATTAGGCATTTCTTAGCATACAAAATACAATTTTATAAGATCACATTATAATATCAAATTGAAATTGATTTTATTTTTTTTTTGTGTGCTTTCCACCAACTTTCCATCGCTGATGAGCGGGGGGCTGCAGACAAAACCAATGGAAACTTTCATCCATCCACTGGCATTGCAGCCCTCCCTTTTACCCTCCCCCTTCTCATCCCCTGCAGAACATCGACAACTACACAACTATACAGCTACAGCGACAACGACAAAAAGAGGGAAAGAAAGCAATTCAGGCGTGCCAGGATATTTAGACTTTAGTTTAGATAGTCCATAGTCCAAAGGAAATGGAGGTGGCACCACCGTGGTTTGAGAGAGAAATAAATAAATAATAATATTTTCTATTTGCTATTTTGGAGTTTAATTTACTTACAAGACACTAAATAGTTTCTCTGATACTTATTAAACCACAAAAATTGTGATACATAAGACATCTTAGTTTTAAATATAAAAAATTTTTTTAGAATTATTTAGGTATTTTAGTCTTAACACAATTTTATAAAAATTATTCAAGGGAATTTCTTTAAAAAAAAGGTTAGAAATGATATATGATGTAAATAGGTCGTAAAATTTATATTAAAATTTAATGTATTTATTTTTCCATTTAATTTAAGCTTTTAACCAATGTGCCATGTGTCACAGGTGTTGCGAGGGGGGCTGGGGGAAGTTTGTGAAGGAGGACGAAATGGAGAGATGTATTGCTGGGCAACAGACTTGGCACAAATTGACAACTTCTGGCACTCGGAGACTGCAGATGGACGGACGAGGAGGGTGTGCGGGGCGATAAGCAGAAAGTGCCGCCTAAAATACCAATTGGAAATTATTAATTTCAATCAAAACTTTCGACATCGCTGCTTATCTATGCGTGCTATCCACTGACCCACTGCCCCACCCCCCGCTTTCTTGGGCCAAGGGTGAAGGCAAAGGCAATCTGGGCGAAAAACTTTTTCGCTCTTACCATAATTCAGTGGCTGTAGCTGAGATATGACCGAAGGAGCCAGGAGCCTTTGTCTTCGGTGCCGGGATGCCAACATCATTTGTTAGCCCTGCACTCGTCGGTCCATCAGTCAGTCAGTAAATCAGTCAGTCCGTCAGTCTGTCCCTCAGTCAGTCAGTCAGTCAGTCAATCGCTGCTGCAGGCAGTCAGTCAATCAGTTTAGTGCGTGAGCCACCGACCAAGTCATCGATCAAAATTGCTTAAGGACCAGGCATTGACATTCAGTGGGGGTTCCAGATTTCAGATTCCAGGCTCCGCATCCCGGCTAATCCATTATCCCACTCCCGATCCATTGAGCGCCCGGGACCGGGTATTAAACAATATTTTTCAGATATTTATACATATACATATATGTGATAAAGCAATTTCCCCCCTTTCGGTGCGATGGGGCGTATGCGCAATGTGCACGTGCCCAAAACATTCGGGAGAAACAGCCTCTGTTCGTTGTGCTCATATGCAGATGCCATATCCTTTGAGGCGATACTCTAGCTGAAGAGGTTAATGGATGTCGATCAGGGTTATTATAAAGATTAATTTCATTTAAATTTAGATTGGGGTTTTGGAATCTCTTATAAGGGAGCCTAAAAGTATGCAACACTTTATTTTTATTTTCGGTTTCATTTCTTTTACGGCATAGTTTTAAGCGCCTTTATAAAAGATTTTAAAACTCTTATTAAATATAGTTTTTAAAGGAAAATTTGAATAAATTCCTAAATATTCTTTAAAAATTATGTATTAGTAAAAAATCTTTAAAAAATTCCGCATAGAGTATTTTCACTTCGTGGTGCCCAGAAAAGAGGACTTCCTCCCGTTTTCATTGTTGCCACTGCTGGTGCTCGTAGTTTTGTGCATCATTGACTCCATGCCAGGCTCAACTTGTGCCGCCCACTGCCGCCCTTAACCCCTTGATCCCCCCTCCCCGCCTTAACCCTCGACCGCCTGCCTTTCAGCCATGCAATGATCCCGAAACGTCACAAAAAAGCGCACAAAAATAAGGCAAAAGAGGCGAAACAAACAAATATAAGTTAGACGACATGCAAAATACATAAACGTATATACACCCGATGTCCTGGATATATATATAATCGCATATATATATCTTTATATATGTGTTTTTCTGACTGCTGTCGCCATCGTCGTCGTCTGCGTCTGTTTCACGTAATTTTATTTGCAATTTTTTGTGTGTTTTCTTTGGCCCTCTCTCTCCTCATTTTTTCCGTATTCTTATTCCTTATGCAATTTTTATTTTGTCGTTGGATTTATGACAGAGCCAAGGCAACAACAACAACAACTAGGGCTGTAATTCCAAGTCGATATTTCTGTCGACTTCTGGAAATGGAAATAAAAGTAAAGCGCTGAAAAATCGCTGCGAAAATATAAATAATAATGCAACAAAAGGGGGGTAAGAAAACGATTAATTTCAATGCCAGAGCCGGACATTTCAAATATGCTGCACATTTAATTAGAGCAAATAAAAAGCAAACCGAAAAAAACACCGGCATAAAAAGCGCAAACAGGAAAAAAAGCGGGAAAATTAACAGCCACGAACAGAACATTAATTAATCGATTTATGACAAACCCACAAAAGCAAGCGAATTAAAAATGTAATATTTTTATTACTCAAATTAGGGGAAGGGGAGGGAAGTTAGGGCTTTACTAGTAAATAATGGTGACTGTGAAAAAATGATTAACCAAAGTTGTAGGTATAAAACACACATGAATCAACTGAAATCCGGGGATTTTAAATAGGATTTAGAAATAAAAATAAAATAAAAATATTATTTATTAATTTTAAATAAATTTTAAAAATAAAATTTAAATAAAAATATTTCTTTATTACTTTAAATAAATATTTGGCTTTTGCATTAATAAATTTTAATTTTTTTTAAGGTTTTAGAAATAAAAATAAAGTAAAAATATAATATTATTAATTTAAATAAATTACTGGATTTTGCTTTAACTAATTTTCATTAATTTTAAATAGGTTTTAGAAATAAAAATAAAATAAAAATATTATTTATTAATTTAAATAAATTTCTGGCTTTTGCTTTAACTGCTTTTCATTCAAGTCACAACCCTTTATTTTAGTGGCATTTTTCTACTTTATTTTTAAATCCCTTTGATTCAAAGGATTACATTGCTTCTGTTTTATAGAGTTTCGTGTTTCTTTTCTCAATTGTTGCTCGAGTTTCCTTTGTGGCTTTTCCCGTTCATTTTCCGCGGTATTTTTGTATTTTCGTATTTCTGTTTCATTTTTCATTTATCGCCGGTCATTGATTATCGTTTTCGCCCCTTTTATTTGTGTATTAAATTTATTTATGGTGCATTTTTTCGCCATTTCAGTTGGCTTTATTTCCCTGGCACCCGGCCATTTTGTAAATCATACTTAACATGCGCGAATCGGGTGGGAAAACGAGGGGGGGACTTTGTTGCTGCCTGTTTATTTGGTGAGTGTTTAATTGGTTTAAATTACACACACCCACAAACGCAGACATTTCACCCGCAAAAGTGCAAAAAAAGAGTGAGAGTGAGAAGTGGCGTGAAATAAAAATAAAATTCGAATTGCGAGCGCGTGAAATCAACATTTTTAATTGTTTACTTCTCACTGATTACACGTTTAATAATAAAAATAAATAAAATTCACCGAATCGCCGCGTCGCATTCCGTTTTATTGTTAAATCATTGCTCATTGTCATTCTTTTTTTTCCATTTTTTTCTCGTTATTTTTGGTATTTGCAGAATGCAGTATTTTTGTTACTTAATTATTGTTTGTTTGACCGGCCGGGCCACGCCCCTGCGCCCCTGGAGCACTTGATTAAGGTGGTTTTAATTACAATTTCAAATATGTGCACCAAATAGCGGGCTATGTAGCATGCCTCCGCACTTTTGTTTGCAAACAAATTGGTTTCCATGTGGGCTTGTTTTTGCCTAAGGATAACCAAAGTTTGGACAATTAATTGGTTTATTTACATGTTTATTTCTTGCTCTTTGCGAAAACATTTCACATACAGAACTACAGGGTATTTTAGTAATGTTTGCTAATTAATAAAAAAATAAAAAAAATAAATATTGCCCTTTTAAAGGGCATTACCTATTCTAACCTTTAAATCATTAACTACAGTATTTAATATAATTTTGCTAATTAACAAAAAAATAAGTATAATAAAAGTAATAGATTTCCCTTAAATAATTCCTTTTTTAGGGCATTCCTTAGTCGAAGGTTTTTAATCATTAAACTATAACCTTTGTTTCATATTTTCTGACAAATTCCGATGCAAAAATGCAGCATACTCTCGGGCCAGCAATGTAAATTGAGTAAATTAAATATATGAAATGAAATATTCCCCAAGGGGAGCATCCGTGCAGTGGGCCAACCGAACTGAAGTGCCCTTGATGGGTGTAAACTCAACACACAGTAAAAAATAACAGCGTTGAGTAACCGATCGCATCGCCGTTGACATTCAACCAGCCACTCAACCCATTAGCGGGCCCAACCCAAAAAGAGCCCAACCCAAACTAAAAACCCCGGCAAATCCCTTGAAATAAATCTAGAAAGAGCCGAAGGAGATGGGGCAGCAAATTAAAACTAAATATGAGACAACAGACGGGTCTATCTGTGTGTTTTTGACCTCCCTGGCCGCTGACATAAATTGATAAAGCCGCCCGATTGGCAATGCCATGGGTAAACATTTGAGAACCGTGCGACGACGACCAAAATCGACAGCGAAATCGAAACTGAAAACGACAAACGAAGCCGGCGAGTGTTTATTTATTAAAATCAATTTTTACACAAATTAATAGAGCAAAGGCCGAAGTCGAGTTTACTTTGTCCATTTGCGATTTATGTGCACGATATAATATTTTATTTCGCCGTTTTGGGTACCTATCCTCTCCTGAGAAATACGCAAATAAAGCCAAGCTGTCGCTTTAATGGGAATATATAGAGATACTTATACTCATAGGTATATAGCCATGCATATATGTGGGCTTAATAATGCCCGACGCGTTGGCCTGATTGTATAATTGCTCGAGCGATTCCCGGTAACGATGACATCACAAAACAGGCTCTGCCAGGGGAAAAAAACAAATTACAAAAAAGATACAAATAAAAATAAAAACAAACCCATTACAACAATGACACACACTTAATCACTTGATAGCGAAAATCAAAAACGAGAGCAGATCAACTAGGCGAAATTTTTGCAGCTCAGCTAGATTTAATTGCGGATTTTAGGAGAAGATAACGAGCTATTCAAACGGAACTTTCATATGTATACTTTTATATTTAGCAACAAAAAATATTTAAAATAGTGAAATATTACCTACTCTTTAGTATAAATAACTTGTAGAATATTTACCATTTTTTAAGGGCCTTAAAAATAATTATAATAAATAAGAAATATAATACTTACATATGTTCTGTTGTAAATACTTCCAAATTTTAAACATACTTGTCTGTACAGAATATTTTTCAATTTATTCTGGAAAAGCAATTATTAAGGTCTAGGAAAAAAGTCATGCTTAGTCTATAAATCTTGAGATCCTAAGTGATCTTCAAAAAGTTATTAACTAGAGAGCAACCAATAAGATAATTATGTAGGTATGTATGTATGTACTTATCCCTAAGAAGTGAAGGTTATTTACAATTCGCTTAAAGATTTTTTCCAAGTGCTTGAAATGCTTTAAAATTCAGCTGTCGTCGAGATAATTATCATTTATCACAATATGATTTTCTTGGTCGACCCTCGTTTCGCAGCTTTGCCAGGCTTGTTTTTGTTTTTATTTTTCCACACACACTTCTAATTTTGTTGTTTTTGCTCGCCAGTGCTCTCTATCTATATGTACATATATGTATACCCCTTGGTCCGATTTCATTTCCAAGCCGAGTTTTATTCTCGCTGCGTTCGCTCTCCGTCTCTCCATCCGCCATCTCCCCACCTTTATCGGCCTCTCCTCTCGCACGTCTTCCCCAGTTTCGTATTCTCAGCGAGTTCACTTAAAGTTTGGATCACCTCGACGGCCGGACAGTTTCAGTTTTACGTTTAATGCGAGCACAACAAGTCAGTGGAGTCGTAGTTCCCTCAATATTACGTATTTTTTTCTGTGATCCGATCTGTGGCTGTGATAATATTCCCATTTTAATGGCCCGAAACTGGAACTATAATCTCTTTGATTTACATTTTTAATATTCTCTCGATTTCTTGGAATTGTATACTAGAATTACCAACAAGTTTTCATTCCTAAAATATAATAATAATATTAAATATAAAAAAAAAATTTTTTTTAAATACATCAAGTATATATTTTCAGAAAATACCTCAAGAAATCTTAATATAATATTACAAGTTCTCTGATAATCTTGCCAAAACTAATTATTTTAGAATCATTAGAAAAATACCAACCAGTTTCCAGTCCTAAATTATAATAATAATAATAATAAATATAAAGAAAATAAAAAAAAATACATAAAGTATATATTTTTTGAGAAAATATATAGAAAATAATGTAATATTACAAGTTCTCTGATAATCTTGCCAAAATCGAAACCTACAAGAACTAGATCTCTCTGTACTCTTCCTACATTTTACAGTTACAGTTGGTTTACTAAATACCTATATACCCCTTCTCATTTACAGCTATGAAACTGTACGCCCTGTTCTCCCTTCTGGTGGGATCTTTGGCCATTGGCCAGATTTCCGCCGCCGGATCTCATCATCTACTTTGTTACTACGACGGCAACAGTTTCGTCCGCGAGGGTGAGTCCCACTTCCCATTTCGCTGATAAGAATCGGGGTTATCGGTGGTTAGAAAATATATAGTACTAGGTATATATATTTCATAGAAAGATGGAGAGCTCTGGGGCTAAAAAATTCAATTAGATGATTTTCACTTTTCATAGGCACTTGCTAAAAGCATAAAATTGTGTGTCTGATAATTGGCAGCGGGTCACAAGATCACCGGGGGGATGTTTTGCAACCAATTTGAGTAAATTGCCTATAGAGAGAGAGAGGGAGAGAGGAGAGCCCACACAAAACCCCAGACTTGGGCTAATTGAAATTGGCATCGGGTGTTCGACGGATGACTCATGTGTGTGGAGGTGCCACCTCCGAAGGCGCTAATTGATGATGCAAACCGGGTTTATTTTAGCACACCCAAGTTTGAAGGAAATTAAGTGTTTTTGGGGATATAAAATATATAAGTGCAGGTATTTCTGAGGAAACAATAAAATTTTCTGTTCCGTGGGATTTATTTTTATCTGAAATACTGTTTTTTAACTTCCTTAATGTAAAAATACCTCTACTCAGGCCTCTCCAAGCTGATCCTGACCGATCTGGAGCCCGCCCTGCAGTACTGCACCCACCTGATCTACGGCTATGCCGGCATCAATCCCTCGAGCAACAAGCTGGTTAGCAACAACGAGAAGCTGGACCTCGATCTCGGCAGCAGTCTGTTCCGCCAGGTGACGGGCCTGAAGCGCAAGTACCCCGCCCTCAAGGTCCTGCTCAGTGTGGGCGGCGACAAGGACACCGTGGACCCGGAGAACAACAAGTACTTGACCCTGCTGGAGAGCAGCAACGCTCGCATTCCGTTCATCAACAGCGCCCACTCGCTGGTGAAGACCTACGGCTTCGATGGCCTCGATCTCGGCTGGCAGTTCCCCAAGAACAAGCCGAAGAAGGTGCACGGCAGCATCGGCATGTTCTGGAAGGGCTTCAAGAAGATCTTCAGCGGCGACCATGTGGTCGACGAGAAGGCCGAGGAGCACAAGGAGGCCTTCACCGCCCTGGTGCGCGAGCTGAAGAACGCCTTCCGTCCCGACGGCTACGTCCTGGGCCTCAGCGTTCTGCCCAATGTCAACTCCTCGCGTGAGTTCAAGTCCTTTAAGTTTTGAGTTTTTAGGAAATTTAAAAAAATATCTACTAAAATTTATGTTAGGTCTGCGAACTTGGCTCTAAATTGGTTTAGTAATATCTGAAATATTTATATAAAATTATATAAATTTTTCAGATTATCTCCAAAAATTTCTATAATTCTTAATAACATCATGAGGTTTTCTAAACATTGCGTTTAAAATTTAAAAACCCAGAAAAATAATACTATTATATTACTTGAATTTGATATTATTATTTTTATTATATTATATAATTTTTTAGTAATCAGACTTAAACAATCGGAAAAATATTATTTAAAAATTAAAAAAAAATTAGTATTTCAATTTTAGAAAATTCCTTAATATATACCAAAGTGGTTATCTTTGGTTTGAAAATTTTTAAAAATTGGTAGAATAATCAAATTTTATTTTAATTACTTTATAAAATGTAATATTATTATTTTTATTATATTATTTATATAATTTTTTAGTTAAAAAAATTAACATTTTAATTTTAGAAATTCTTTAGTAGATACCCAAATCTTCGGTTTAAAATTTTTAAAAAATAGTTCGAATAATCAGAATGACTTTAATAACTAGTTTTTAAGTGCTGATATAAGTTAGATTGATTTAATAATTATCTTACCCTTATTTTCCATTCCCCATCTTCAGTTTTCTTTGATGTGCCCGCCATCATCAACAACCTGGACTATGTGAACCTGCACACCTACGACTTCCAGACGCCCGAGCGCAACAACGAGGTGGCCGACTTCCCGGCGCCCATCTACGAGCTGAACGAGCGCAACCCGGAGTTCAATGTGAACTACCAGGTGAAGTACTGGACCGGCAACCGTGCGCCGGCGGCCAAGATCAACGTGGGCATCGCCACCTACGGTCGCGCCTGGAAGCTGACCAAGGACTCGGGACTCACAGGACTGCCGCCCGTCGCGGAGGCCGATGGCGTGGCTCCCGCTGGCACTCAGACCCAGATTCCCGGACTTCTCAGCTGGCCGGAGGTGTGCGCCAAGTTGCCGAATCCCGCTAACCAGCATTTGAAGGGCGCCGACGGTCCGCTGCGCAAGGTGGGCGATCCGACCAAGCGTTTCGGCAGCTACGCCTACCGCTCCGCCGACGACAGCGGCGAGAACGGCGTGTGGGTGGGCTACGAGGATCCCGACACGGCGGCCATCAAGGCCGAGTACGTGAAGCGCGAGGGTCTCGGCGGCATCGCCGTCGTCGATCTGAGCTTCGACGACTTCCGTGGCGGCTGCACCGGCCACGATAAGTTCCCCATCCTGCGCAACATCAAGAGCAAGTTGTAGGGATCCGATCTGATATCCTCTTCGTCCTCGGAGAAGGACTAACAACACATGTTTACTCCCCCAAATTCCCCACTGTTTTGATTCTGTGTAATCGCGAAATGCAAATTAATGTAATATTGACACAAAAATACTGTGTTTTTATTGTGTTTGTTTGGTTTGTGGGTGTTGCTAGAACCTTGTGTTGTTCCATTTGAGTTCTTGGGATTTTCTGGTAATTTTTGGATGACATTTAATGGTATAATTGCTGTGGAAACTACAGAAAATAGCTTATTTATACCTATTGAAAATATTGAAGGTTACTCTGAAGAATTGCAAGTATTTTAATTTTTTTTAATAAAACTATTAATGTATATACTTTTTTAATTATTTAATTAAACTGCTTATAAATTTTTTCAACATATTTTAATAATTTTGCTTATTTTTTTATTTATCTTTCTTATTTATTTATTCTTCTTAATCAAAATTTTTTACATATTTTTTTTATTTATTTTTCTAATTTATTTATTCTTCTTAATCAACATTTTTTACATATTTTTTCAACATATTTTATTAATTTTGTTAATTTTTTTTATTTATTCTTCTTAATTTAAAAAACAATTTTAAAAAAACTTTTTAATAACAATTATTCGACATTAATAAATTCAACTAATTCATATTAATTAAAGTAAATTAAATATGCTTATTTTTTTTGGCATTTTCCAGTGCTGTCGATTGCCGCGTGAGTACAGTGAGCCCTCGCTGTGCGTGATTCGCCCGTCGCCCGTCACACATTAACTGTAATTGAGTGCAACAACTTCCAATTACTTTCCCCCGATGGCAAATAAACTGATTAGAAGGCCGGCAAATGAACGCACTCATGTATGAATTGTGTCCGCCGCTTTGTCCTTGTCCATGGGAGGAATCCTTCTCCTGCTCAGCATCCTCCTCCCCCTCCCCCTTTCCATTATCCTGCTGCTCCTTTCCCGATTCTCTGGACTCTGGACTCTGGACTC
This sequence comes from Drosophila mimetica, assembly GCA_037075245.1. Lineage (NCBI taxonomy): Eukaryota > Metazoa > Arthropoda > Insecta > Diptera > Drosophilidae > Drosophila > Drosophila mimetica. The sequence goes on along the minus strand of JBAMCH010000005.1, from coordinate 18,677,213 downwards.
GGTTCCTGGCTGCTGGTTCCTGGTGCTGTGACTTCATTTTGCTGCTCCTTCCGGCATTTCGTGTCAGCCTGTGGTCGCCGGCTGATTGTTTTATGTGCGGTGTTTGTGCTCTGCCTGCATCAGCCCCCCTCCCCTTTCACCCCCTCCTCTAACGGAAACGGAGCAGAAAAGACCCCGCACCCCCCCTCAATCCACGCCCCTGGAAAAGCAGCTACGGCTTCAACTGCAGTCGTGTAGCAACAGTTTCCATTGCATTGTGGCCAATGGCTCATTCATCTTTGGGCGGCGGTCATGCTGTGACCACTTGAACCATTGCCGCTGACACCCACGAAACTGGGGTGGTGGGGTGGTTCAGTGGGTGCTTCAGTGGGTGGTGCTGCCATGTTGCCTTCGCCTGGATCACTTTATCATTTGCAAAATTGCAAAATGCAACCGCAAAAACCATAACCCGGGCGCTGGCAAAGTATATTTTAGAGCCCCGGCCCGAGCATCACGCATACGCACTGTTGTCTGCTCACCGGCCAAACCAGGAAGTGCCACTCCCCTTCTCCCCCTTTCTAGCCCCCTCGCCCTGCCAGCGAATACGAGGCGGCACTGGGATGCCGTTGATTTAGTTCTCGGTTGCTGAAAAGCGCATTGGATTTTCGGAAAGCCCCTTAAAACCGGGGTGCACTGAGAGAAAATGCGTACTTTACTTTGGATTTTTATTTTATATGAATAAAATGTATATAAAATATTTGAAGGAGAAAATATATATATATATTGGAAGATTTTAAATATATACATATGTACCCTTTACTTTGCATTTAAAGCTCTCGATTTATTTTGTAAGAAATGTCCTTACTTAAAAATACATAAAATTTGAGTAATTATAAAAACAAAATGACGAAACAGCTTTAAAAAAAATATTGCCACTTTTTAAAATATATTATTTCGAAAAAAAAGGAATGATATATATTAAAAATTCAATATTAGATTAAATATTAAATAAAAAAAATATTTTAAAATATATTATTTCGAAAGGATAAGTTTAAAAAATTAAAAAAATATTAAATATTGAATGATATATGTATATTAAATATTATATTAAAAAATATTAAGATATTAGACTACATATTTTAAAGAACGGATTAATACTCCCCTTTTACTCTGCTTTTAATTTTCGAAAAATCTAGTTATTTAATCTAAGTTATTGCCTTGATTTTTCCAACCCCCTCCCCGTTTCTCGCAGTGCACATCCTGCCTGCTGTTTGGTCATATCACTGGCAGCATAAATCTCGTGTCGGCACTGAGCAAGTGGCTCCTGGTTTGGGGTCTGACTCTGATCCTGCTGCTCATGTTGCCATGTTCTGCAGTGACCAAGCCCCCACCCCTCTTATTTTCCGCCCCCTTGCCACCCCTTCTTAGCAGGAAGTATGATTTTGGGTGCTGGCACTCCTTTTGCGCACACATGCAATTAGTCAACCACAAAATAACAAGTTGCCGTGTAAAGTGCCACGCCCAGATTGCCACCACAGCCCCAAATGATGAGACGTAGTGTAGGGGGGGTGCTTTAACCCCCTGCCCCCCCAAAAAAGGGGCGACAGCTTAAGTTGCCGCGCATGAGATGTTAACAATTATCAAAGCGATTTGTTGAAAGGCCGCCTATCTGCCTTTTGGACACCAGGAGAACACCCCCCCAACCCCTTGGAAAACACCCACCCCCCCTTCGAAATCCAGACACGCACACACATGCCAACGATCCGGAATGAAGTTCATAACAATTACTGGGGGCATAAACGGGCACAAAAGATACATTCGCATCCGAAAGATACATTCTGCAATTGCTGCAAATGACACTCGCCCCCCAATCGGAGTTTCGTTTGCTGAATCAGCTGGAAAAGCGGAAAACGGAAAAACGGAAGGGGAGTGGGTTGGGGGGGCATCGAATTTTATGTCCAAGACACGTGCAAATGCAGGACTAAGGCATCGTCCAATGGGGATTCATTCGGTTAGGGGACTCCCCCGCCGGCACTCCATTCTCCAATTGGAATGTGAATGTGAATGGTGAATGTGAATGGTGAATGCGAATGTGAGTGCGTGTCTGAGCATATGCAAATTGCCGACAAACCCATGGGGCAATCATTCCGAATGGCCATTCACGTCAATCGCAATTGGCACACGTCTCCATGAGCGCAGCTCCCCATGCTTTGTTTTCGGCTGTTTAAAGTTAATGAATGCGGGGATTAGTGATTAAAAGGAGTGATATTTATGGCTTAGGGGATCAGTAAGTAAATATGTGAGCAGGTGGAAGGGTAAACTGGTAAAATTTACAGCTACAAAATTTAAATAGGATTTATTAGGTATTTTTCATGGCAGTTTAACTTACGAATAATATTAAAATAAAAAGAAAAACTTTATAAAACTAATTTTATTAAATTGAAATTTATTTTTAGGTTTATAGATTTATGTTATAAATTAAAATAAAATATTTTAGTCTCCCTTACATTTATTTATTAAATTTATTTATAAATGTAAACCAATTAAATCACTGTTTGCTTTTAATTGCATTGATTTAATTAATTTATTTAATTTAATGTTCATAAATTCAGTCTTCAATTTATATGAACAATTTAAATATTAAAGGTAAATTCCAGCATATTTAAATTTGAGTTAAGAAATAAATTTTTTAATTAATTAAAAATATCTTAGTCTCCCTTAAGTAAATTAATTAAATTTAATTTAAAATATATACCTCTTAAAAGAGACCTTTAAATAAATTAAATAACTTTATTCTTATGTTTGCTTCTAATTAAATTGATTTAATTTATTTATTATTATTTATTTAATTTATTTATTTATGTTGATAAATTCATTAATTTCATGAAGAACTTAAATATTCAAGGCAAACTCAAGCACATTTAAATTTCCCCCGTTGATTCGCAACTTATGTGGGTGCAGCCAAAACGACTATCTGTGAATGAATTCATAAGCAGCTCGTGCCAGGAGTTTTCCCTGCTTCCACTGGCAGTGTGAATGCACTCACGGTGCAGCTGAAATTCGGCCGCATTCATTTGCGAGTCGCCTGAATTATTCACTGTCAGCTTTATCGGGCATGGTGTCCTTTTCCTCCGAGAGCGTTTTGTCCTGCGGTTCCTTGGCCGGCAGACGCTGCTCCCGCTTTGCCCAGCATTTCCCAGCATTTCCCGCTTTTCCCGCTTTTCCCACACAAGTGTTACATTTCGCACATGCCACAGCCGGAGGGGGAAAAGCGGAAAAAGCCGAGCGGGGCGAGAAAAAATTATGCTGCGTGAAAAAGTTTTTGGCTCGACTCAAAAATGGGCGACACCTCACGTACTGTCTGCTGGTAGTGGTGTGTGTGCTCCCTGTGTGTGTGTGTTGGCCAGGACACGTTTGGAGTGTTGGCCATGTTTACGAGTCCTTGGGGCCCACTTGATCAGAAGGAGTTGCCTGGGAGTTGTAGCAGCATTTGTCCAGCTATCTCGGAGTGTCGTTTCCCCTGCTCCCTTCCCGTTTTATTTCCGGCTGAGCAAGCCATTTTCCTCAGTTCAAACCCCCCCCCCCCTTCCCCCTTCTAACCACTTAATTAATTAAAGGAAACGGAAAAGAAAAAGGAAAAACAGCGACTTCATCTCGAATCAATAGCTGGGTGAAGCTCATAACTTGGCTTTTCAGCAAAGGTGCGCTTATCGCAGCGCACAAATCATCGGAGGCCATAATGAAAATGTCCCCCGGAAAATGCGTATACACACTATTATTATAGCAACAACAACAACAACAGCAGAACAGCAGCTCATGTTAATTAGGAAAATGTGCGGGAATCTCGTTGGCCATGTGGAAAACTCTTTTTATCAAATTCATTAATCAGCGAGCCACGAAACGAAGCTCAAGTTCGAGACAAAGGCCCAGGAAAACACACCTACCCGGGAAATGGGAAATGGAAAATGGTTGGGGAATGGTAAGGAAAAGCTGTCCAATTGACCAAAGAGTTTTGGCTCAAAGCGAAGGAATACAGAAGTAACACAGCATAAAATGCCAGGCAAAAGGAGATACTTTAAGTCGAGTACCCTTTAAAAATATATATAATACTGTTTTTAAAAAATCTTAAAAAAATTAAAACGGCTTAAATAAAATACATATATTTAATTTAAAATAAATAAATTTAATATTTAGCATAAAGCACAGATGGTTTCTGTGAAGTATTGAAACACTTATGACTGTTCAAGTTCAAAGTCATCTTAATTCAGAAACATCTCCAAAGGTCGCTGACCGAGAAAGTTTGAAAAGGCCTAAACCAGAACTGAAAGTCATTTCAACACTTGGGGGAACTCAAGTGCTTAGGTGTACATTTTTCAGACTATAAAAACCCTTTTGCCAGCCAAATTGTTCATTAGAACCAAATTGTCTAGCGAACGGAGAGCATAACTGCAATTTTATTCGAATAAAGGTGATCTGTTTTGGCCAAAATGAAGCTTCTGTTCCTTGTGATCCTGCTCGTCTGCTGTCTCTGCACCCTGGTGGAGCCCAAGAACAACCAATTGAGCGGAAGGTTCTTCCTCAAGAAGCTGCGTACCTCCAGACACGTGTTCGTTCCAGAAACAACCGGACCAGGCTCACCCGCAACCACATCCCCAACCGCATCCCCAACCGCTTCGGCTGAGTCTGTACCCTTTTAAACCCTTTAAAATAATATAATATAATCATATTTATTCCGTAAATATTGTAAAAATATTTTATATAAATTATTATATTGCATTATATATTAATATGTATTATTGATTCTTTACATATTGTGAAAATAAATAAAATATTTTATTAATTAAACTAAAAAAGAAACCAATTTTATAGGGAATTTTTACTTAGAAGAACTTAAAAGAACTCCATAGCAGATTCTAAATAGTTGCTTTAAAAACAAGTAAAATACGGTGTTAAAAAATAAGAAAAAAATTAAAATGGCTTAAATAAAATATATTTAATTCAAAATAAATTAATTTAATATTTTGTATAAAACACAGAACGTTTTTTGTGAAGTTTTGGACCACTTATGAATGTCTGGCTTCAAGTTCAAAGTCTTTTTAGTTCAGAAACATCTCCAAAGGTCACTGGCCGAGAAAGTTTAAAAAGGCCTAAACCAGAATTGAAAGTCATTCCAGCACTTGGCGGAATAAAACCTAGCTGGGGGCTATGTGGGCCCTTAATGAGAATTCAATTTCAAGTGCTTAGGTGTACATTTTTAAGACTATAAAAACCCTTCTACCAGCCAAAAAGTTCATTAGAATCAAATTGTCTAGCAAACAGAGAGCATCAGTGCTATTTTATTCCCATAAAGGAGATCTGTTTTGGCCAAAATGAAGCTTTTGTTCTTTGTGATCCTGCTCGTCTGCTGCCTCTGCGTCCTGGCGGCGCCCAAGGAGAACCAATTGAGTGGAAAGTTCTTCGTAAAGAAGCTGCGTACTTCCAAAACTGTTATCATTCCAGTAGATGCTTCGGGTATCGATAATGGATCACCTACCTCACCCACATAAACTCAACACTCAAAACCCTTTAAAATAATATCGGAAGCAAAAAGAAAATGTTACTTCTAAATTATTTATTTTTAAATATTTAAAAATATTTCATATAAATTATTATAATAATTCTTTAAATATTTAAAAAAATAAATAAAATATTTTATTGAACCAAAAAAAAGAAACCAATATTTTAGGGAATTTATCTTTAAAAGAACTTGGTAAATCTCCATAGCAGCAAATTTTATCAGCTTAAAAATAGTTGATAAAACGCGATGGCAGCCCAAGATACCCAACTAATTAATTTTCCAGGGTGGTAAACAACCGAGAAATGAGAACCCTAAGAATTCACCGTCTGCGTAAATCATAAAGGCCAGAGAAGTATTCGCAGTCAAAGTGGCAAAGGGCGGAGGCCACGCCGCGAGTTCGAAGTTCAAGTGGTGGGCGTTCGCTTGCCGGGTGGGCGTGACCCAATAGGCTTAGGTCCTGACGTTTGATCAAAGCCCCGAAAACGGGGGAATTATGAAAGCGAGGCAACCGCAGCATTGAAATTATTTATCGCTGCCCTCCGCTACTGCCAATTGTCGACGGGCCGTGTAGTTTACGATTCGGCATTCGGAATACTCGCTGCCACGCCCCCACACAGCCTCCCTTCTCGGGGCGGGGAGTGGCCACCCATCTCATCAGCCAGCCAGGGAAATTGTTTACCATCCCCCCTTCCCAAAAGGCTTTTGTATCTAAATGCCGGGGCGCAAATAAATCAAAACTCTGTCGGTGGGCGGAAAAGTGGGTGTTTTTGCGAAAGGGGGCAACATTATGTTATGGCCCCGAATGTCGGCTGTCTTTAATGGTTATCTTGCGGAGCTGGGCGGAATGCCTGCAACCGGGCCCAAATTGATGAAGAGCCAACTAGGAGCTGCTGGCCATGAAAACTATGGATATTTTACTGGAATCTTTGAGAGCTCAACTTAAAGTTTAGTATCCACAATTTGTTCGGCTTAACGGGAATATTAAAGGAAAAATATTTAAGCAGCTCTAAGCTGATTAAGAACAATATTTGAAACCAATTTAAGTTGGAAATTTATCATTTATTTGTTTAAATATTTTATGCATTTAAAGCTAGCTAATTTTTAAAAATAAAAATTTATAATTAATTATACAAAAAAATTCAATGAATTTTAAATACCTTTTTTTATGAAATAATTGAAAAAAAATAATTTGGAAATATATCATTCACCTGATTCAAATATTTTTTGTATGTATTTGTTAAACATAAATAATTCATAATGAATTTTTAAAATAACTTCAATGAATTTTAATTCAATTAAATAATTGAAAAATAAATAAATTAATTTCAAATTCATCATTCACCTATTTTAAATATTTTTTGCATTAAAAACTATGTATTTTTAAAACACAAATAATATTTAAAAATTTATTTAAATTATTACAATGATATAAATTACTTTTATAAATCTAATATTTATTTTCTCCAAATTTTTTAAATTGCTAGCTTAATAAATTATTTCTTTAGGTACAAATACATTAAATTTAAAAAAGATAAAAAGAAAACCTAAAAAATGTGATTCACTTTTTCATGAATCACTGAAATTCAACCTTAATTTGAGTCTGAAAAGTAAATGAAATCAATTAGCTTTTCCACCTGCTTATTATTCGTGGGTACTTTTCACCCGTAGTATCAGCTCTTTTTAAGCACAACTTGTTACCCCTTTCCCGCTCCCTTTTCACCCCCTTTCCCACCCACTTGGCGCCTTCAGTTTCAGCCACCGCAAACTGTCGCGCTTTGTTTTGTTGGTCAGCAAAGCCGCTTAAGCGGCATTTAAGACCAGAGAACAGGGCCAATTTCCCAGCCCCCCTCTCCCCCCAGTCATTGGCTTTCCCAAACCCCACCCCCAACACCACCCACTGATTTTCGCAGTTCTGTTAGTTAGTTAATTTCGCTTTAAGCTCATGTACGGTCAATGTTTGGCCAACACCTTGTAATATCCGTTTAAGCTGCCCGCCGCCGTCTGACTGACAGTTGGACATTTTCACCAGGACAGGGCCAATTTAGCTACAGTTCATTTGAGTTTGAGTCTGAGGGGGGTGTGGAAAATGCGGGGTGGAAACTGGAGGAGGGGGGAGCAGCAGCAGTCAGTGCTCTAAACATGACTTATGACCAGTACGTGATGCAACATAAAAATGCCATTACATTGTGCGTGTTTCGTTGCTGCTCCGTTGAGTTGCCCCCTCTGCTTTTTCCCGCAGTTTTCCCCCGCAGTTTTCCATCTCTATCTATGCTACTCCCTCTCGCTTTCACTCACTCGCGTCTCAGTCTCGTCCAACATGACGTATGAGTGTTGCACGTTTGCCTCGCCATTTCAGGCGACTGCCACTGACAGAAGAAGACCCCTCTCCCCCTCCCTTTCAAAGGGAGACTCCTCCTAACAATTTCTCATCTGCCGTTCACCTAAGGCCCCACTCCTCCCCCTTCCCCCTGACTACGCCCCTGGATGCCACGCATTGTTTGCTTTATTAGTGAAATTTAATGTGAAGTCTATTGGCAAAAGAAAAACAGTGGCAGCAATCGAAACAACAGAGGGAAAATGAATGAAAGAGCACACTTAGAAAATTTTTAATTATTAAATATATTTTTAAAATAAATAAATAAAATTAATTTTTGAGTGCTTTTTAGTGGACTCGAGGTCATTTTTAGAAGTTGAGTTTGTTATTTCAACAGTCTAGCATTTCAACACACTTGCCCTCTCTGAGGAGTGAACCTCGGACTTTCTGGGATTTGCAAATTTCGGTAAATTAAATTAATTAATTTAAATAGAAAAAGGGGTAGTTCCTATTTTAATAGAAATAAGTATACAAATAGTTTATAAAATTTAACAGTTTACTTTTTTAAATATTTTTTTAAATCCACAAAATTATTAAAATAAAATTGGAATTAATTTAAAATTCCTATATTAATCTAAAATTTTAAAATATCCCTAATATTATATTTATTTTTCCAGTGCAACGACAGATAGATGGGCAATGGAGCCCCCATATCATTCGGCATTTCATTAAAAAAGTTCGTTTTTCTAGCGTTCTCGATTCGGCAAACTTCGAAGCATCGATAGGTGCAAATTACACAACAATCGGGGGAGAAAGACCATGGAGTTGTGGCAAAACAGGGAAATATAGGGGAAAAAAGAGGGATGGCTCCACTCGAAGAGCGGAAAGTTTGTTTGGTTTTTCCTACGAGGAGAAGAGGGAAAAATCCAGGGGAACAAAAAAAAACGGGAAGAGCCAACTTGTTGTTATTGCTGTTGTTGATTTGGTTCAGCAAAACGTTAGTTTTTTGTTGTCTAGACCTGAAAGAGGGGTGCTATAATATTTTGGGGTTATTTTATTACTAATTTTATTTTAAAAAAAAATTTTAAAAATAACTTTTTCGGCCATTCTAAAATCTAAAAAAGAAAACAAAAATCTATAAAAATTAAAATTCCTATTTAAAAATTTTTTTTTTAATTTAACTTTTTTGTATTTTACCTTTTTAAAATTAACAAAAAAATCTATAAAAATCAAAAATGGTTTTTACAGCTTTAGAAACCCATGAAACTGCCCTCGCTGTGTTGGTTACCTGCTGAAAACTTTGACGTTGCGGCAGAGTCAACGCTTAATGAGTTGCAATTGCTTGTTTAGAGTGGCCCCGCCCCCTTTCCCACCCTTTCCCGCATTTGGGTAAACTTTGCCTACGCAAAAGTTTGTTAAGTGCCTAAAGACACACACACACACAAGCCCATGGACACGGACATGGACACTCACACACACTCACGGGCAAACAAGCGATGAGAGGGGGTTACGCAGCATTTAGAATTTGGTTTATGCAGCTAATTTGTTGCTGCCGCAACTAAATAGCCAATAAATCATGCAGTCAATCAATCAATCAGTGCCCCAGCAATGTCTGCCATTCAAATGCAGATTCGCTTACAGATGCGCAGATACCGAGATGCGAAGATACACAGATACAGATACATGTGCAGAAACGCAGATACAGATGCACACACAGAATTTGGTGCAAGATACATTTTCTGTTTAATCACTTAAAGCAAATAAAAAATATTTTGATCTTCATATTTGATAGAAAAATATTATATATTAATTTTATATTATTATTTAGATTTTTAGATAAAGTTAAATATTATTTTTTAAGCCATCTCTAATTTTTTGTAGTGCCCAGAAACAGAACCCAGGATTTCAGGAATCCACAGAGTCCTTTTTTAAATGCCTGTCAATGGCGTTTGACGATATAATGGAAGACGGGGGGGTGTCGGTGGCAAAATGGCAAATGCCAAATAGCGGTGGCAAGTGGGCGGAAAATTGTGGGCGGTGCCGGCGAAAAGAGGCCTGCATTGTTGGCCCCTCCGACTTGCGTTTCGGTATGCCAATGTCGCCCCAAAGCGTCAATTGCAGAGTGACAAGAAAGGGTCAATTGGCCAATTGAGTGGTGAGGGCCGAGGGTCGATTGTCGCTGAATGGCAGCCAAGGACTCTGGGTGCCAGGACACTAAATGGCAGCTAATTGCTCGCTTGTCGACGCAACAACAACAGCAGCAGCGGCCAAAACTGAAAGAGAAAGGGACAGCCAATGGGCCAGAAAGAGAGAGAGAGAGAGAGAGCTAAATACCAGGGGTCCTAAAAGTAGACAACACTAGTGGTTTATCGGTGGTAAAAATGTGTAGAAAAATGGTATACATAAGATATGACATTTTTGTTATGTTAAAAATGTGAAAAAAAAAAAAATTTGACATTTTTTAGAATTTTGTTTCTAAATTAGAAATTATTTAAGTGAATTTTTATTTGGTTTTTTTATTTACCTGCTGAGATTTTTGTTTATAAATTATTTTTAAGATACATTTATGTGAAATTTAAGTTCCCAAATGATTTAATAAAATATTATAGATGATTTATTTGAAAGCCTCAATAAAAATAGTAAAAAATATGAATACATTTCCTTTAAAAAAGGGCGAAAAGAAAGCAGTTTCCATGACAGCTATCAGATGAAAGGCAAACCGATTCCACCTTAAAGACCTGGGCCTTTCTAACTGCAAAACTAAGGAAACTACAGCCCGAGATTACTAGATGTAGAGACAAAATGACCACTTCTCTGTCCTGGCAGGAGATACCCATAGATATAGAGAGCACAGAATCCCACACATCAGACGGCTCGTTAGACTTTTGGCCTGCGGTGTGGCTTTGGGCCATCAATGCGTCCGTAAAATTACACCCAATTAAAATAATTCCGCAACTAAGCAATGCAAATTGTATCAAATTACCAATTAATGTGCCACCCCCTTTGCTCCAATGTCCATGCCAATCCAGAATCCAGGCGCCAAAATGTGACAAATTAAATGCCAAAACATCAAAAGGCAAACAGAGCATGTGTGCTTGTGCTGTGTGCTGTGTGCTTTTGTCTGCCTGATTTATAAGCCTTATTATTAGGGACAACACGAGGAGCAGTCGGCAGTCTGGAGTCTGAAGGCTAATTTAAGTGATTTCGAGTGCCATTATGTATTGATAGAAGCACAGAAACAGAAGCAGAAACTGGCTACATAAATCGGTATTCACAGGCGTGTTTGCCTAATGCGTTCGCACATCTGTTTGTTTGCATTCGAGTGACTTTCGAATGGAAATGGGTAACAAGACGGGCTAAATGAGATAACAAAAGGCCTGGTGAAAATCCAAATTCGAAAACCCCTCAAGGAAATCATCCGATTGCCGCATGAATTAGCCATTAAAACCAGATTATAAGCGTATTAAATGAAATAATTAAGCATAAAAAGTCATCTAAGCTGCAGCATTTGTTTACTTTTGCTAACAAATATCCTTTAGTTTGATTTTAGCCTGGTTTTCTGGCGTAATAAAATCTGCATTTTAATATTACTATTTATTAGAAATAAATATTTTTGTTGGCTACCAAAAACACAACTCTCTCTTTTTTGTGTTGCCCCTTTTTCGGTGTGTGTTTACCTGTTTTTCTGTTGATTTTTCAAATTTCCAAATTTACCCAAGGTTGCTTTGGCAGGCATTAAAATTTACTCACTTGCTAAATATTTTGTTAAGAGCTGTCCAACATTGTCCGCATGTGTGTGTGTGTGTGCTTGCACTCCTTTGTGCCCGTGTGTGTGTGTGTGTGCTGTTTGTTTGTTTGCGTTTGTTTGGGTGTTTTGCGTGTGTCGCGTGTGAAATGCTTGGCAAACAACTACTAAACTAACAATAAGGACCTGCAGTAATTTCTGGCGACGCCTTTTTCACATACTCTGTAAATTGCTGAGCTTCCAGGAATGGGTAACTTAGGCTTTGGGGATAGCTTACATTTTTTAAAAATAAAAAAATTTAAAAAAAAATCAGTAAAAATAATTGAACAAATTTACTATTAAGTTTTCTATTTTCATTATTAAAATTACATCCAGTTGGAAAATATTCTTAACTTTTATAAAAAAAAAATATTTGTAAAATATCTAATACATTTTTGAGATTTTACCTGGAAACCTTAAATTTTTTTTAAACAAAGAAAAAAATTATACATTTTAAATTACAGTTAAAATAGTGTAATAAAAACATGAACAAATGTACTGTTCAGTTTCTTTATTCAAAATAAATATCAACGAATTACTCAAATTTTTGAAAAATTTTTTAATATATTTTAAAAATATTTTTAAACATATCAAAACTAAAAAATACTATTTTTAAAATATTTGAAAATATATTTAAGAGTTTTTAAACGTTATCCTGAAACTTTAGTTTAAGATTCTAAGTTTTGATTGATCAAAGGGTATCCTTTGATCCTTGCGTTTTCCCCCCGATTCTCCCTTTCTCCTTCTTACTCGTCTGCAAATTGCTTTGTTGCCTCCGATGCTGTCCTTTAACTGCACTTGTATGCGTGTGTGTATGTGCTGGTGTGTGTGAGGAAAATCCTTGCGTTAGCAGTAATCAGCACGTAGCGTTTAGTTCATTGTATGTGCGTGCTCATTCGCGTGCCGCTGTATGAGTGATTGTGCCTGTGTGTGTATGTGTATAGGTGTTGCCTGCTTTATGTGTAGGTGTGAGTTTGTTTAAACAAAACCCCAAAGCAGAAGTTGCCTTCTACTTCGGTTTGGGGTTTTTTTTGTTGTGTTCTTCCAACCGCTGATACTCCTCCGCCCTTCTTTTTCAGCTTGTAATTTTCACTCCCCATTTTCCCACCCCCTCCCCTGTTTTATACTAACCCCCCCACCACATTTTCCCACCGCATTTTCCCTCGTTTTTGCCAGGATTTTTTGGCCTCGGGCAGGTCGAGAGCTACTTTTACATAAACACCAACTAGCGTCCAAATAACTTTTAAATGACGTTTGTTTGGGCGAGTGTGTGTGTGTGTGGGGAGGGGGGTGGAGTGGGCGTGGCGCACGCCTTTGCGTGTGAACTTTGCGGTTGTTCGCCGGCTCCTTTAACCCCGCTTTCTTCCTCTTCTTCACTCGCACTTTATTTTAAACTTTATTTATGCGATAGAAAGCTGCAAATTTTTGTTTGCGTTTTTAGCGCTTTTGCTGCTGCGACCCGCGAGTGAATTTATTTGCCAAAAATCCCCCTTCACCCTCCCCCTCTTGGCTTATATAAGGGGTGGTGGAGGGGGGCATTGTTAACTTTATACCATTGTAATCTATTTTTAAGCATGTTATGTGTGCTTGTGCGCCGGAGTTTGTTTGTTATTTTGTGCAAATTATGCGAGCTTAGCGCGTGAGCTGCTTACTCGCTGTTGTTAATTTTTATTTGTACATGTAGTTGTTACTCGCATTTGTATTTGTATTTGTGAGCGCCCCCGACAAGCGGATTTGTCGCTAAGCTGCCACCAATCCCCGAAATCCCCTTTTCGAATTCTCCCCATTCCCGCGTGCAAAATACTCTCTATGATGTAAGCGATCATCATTTTTGGCTGCTACTTGAGTGGAAAAAAAATATTTCAATAATTTCGCCAGCTTTAAAAAATATATAGCAAAAATATATAAAGAGTAAGATGGCGAAGCTGAGACAAACTTCAATCAAGCACATAACGGGCAACGTGAAACGTGCGCATAAAAACAAATGCCAGCCGAAAAGTATGCAACACTCTCCTGCGTCAGCGTAAAAAAAGGATGAAGGGGAGGGGTGGCAGGATAAAGGACCTCTGGCAATTCAGACAATTCAGCGTAGGGAGCCGTGGCAATAACACCCGGCCCACAAAATGGCCAGCCATTGTATACCCTTTGAATAAATATCCATGTAAATAGGTGGGCTTACTTATCGCCAGGCAATTCAATTAAACTTGAGGGGTTTTTGGGTATTATAAATAAGAATAAAATATAAAAGAGTCATGTAAATACCTAAATATTTTACTAATAACAACTTTATTCCTAAAGTAATATAACTAAAATATAATATTATATTTTTAACATGAATTAATGGAACCAAAACTTTGAATAAATATCCATATCAATTAAACTTGAGGGGATTTTGGGTATTCTAAATAAGAATAAAATCTAAAAGGTTTTTGTAAATGCCTAAATATTTTACTAATAACAGCTTTATTCCTAAAATAATATATCCAAAATATAATATCAAACTTATAACATGAATTAATAGAATCAAAACTTGATAGTACCCCCTTTTAGAGTACCAAAAACTGATTTAACGTAATTCGTTGTTTTAGTTTTGTCTCCGAGTGCATGCCAGTCTGCATGTGTGTGTGTGTGCGTGTGTGAGGTGAATGGGTGAACATGGCGGAACAGAGCAGAATGAAATGGGGTGGCTGATAAAGGAGGAGAGGGGGAGCAGAGGAACTAGAGCAGAGTCAAGTATCAAGGCGTCGGGCATGGAAAATCGCAACACAGCAGCGGAATTTGACAACAGGCGAACAAAATGGTGGAAAACTATTTGAAATTCAAAAGAAAATATTTAAAGAAAAAACTAAGCTAAAAATTTAGTTTTTTTTTAATTAAAAAACTTCTTTAAAAAGTCTGCAAAAATAATCACCTTTATAGGTTACTTAAAAAAAAACATAAATCATTAAAAACTAAATTATTATAGATCAACATAATATACCATATTTCTAGAGGTTTTTGCCCTATAAACAGGCTAGTTTTGTCGCCTGAACTTCGGCATTTGTGATTACCGTACCGCTACGTTGTCTTTCATGTGCGTGGGTGTGTGTGTGTGTCGTTGGTGCTAACGGTAAAAGAGGGGAAGGTGGGAACTGCTGCGACTGGTGACTGCTGAATTGGTGACCCCGACACTACTTGTCCTCCAAGCCGCCGCCACTCCAGCAATTCAACAAACGCCAGCGACATGGCAACACAGCGACAACAACAATTACACTGGGAAAAAATCGAAAAAAGCTTATTTTCGGTAAAAAATATGATTTTTTTGCTGTTACTTTTGCCAAAATGGTTCCAAATTGAAACCGCGAACTGTTCTGAGCAGATAACAATATTATAATATTATAATAATTAATAAAACTGCTTTTTGCGGCTGTTTTGAAAAATTTTAAAAATTTTCAAATTTTTAAATTTTTTTAAGGGGTAGAATCACAATTTTTTGCGAAAAATTTCAAAAAAATAAAATTTTTAACTTGAAATGCCAAGTTGTAGGGAATTTAACCACGAGTTCGGGAAGGTATTGCATTCCATGATCGGACAATTAGTTTTGTTTTTATCGACAAAATACTGCGTTTTTTATTGGCGGAAAATCGCGATTTCGATTTTTGGCATAAATTGGATTTTTCGTATAATTTGTTTTTGCTACAACTTTTGCAAAAATGGTCCAAAATTAAAACGGCGAACTGTTCTGAGCAGATAACAACCCAATAATTAATAAAAACGCACTTTGCGGCTGTTTTGAGAAATTTTAAAAATTTTCAAATTTTTGAATTTTTTAAGGGGTAGAATCACAATTTTTTGCGAAAAATTTCAAAAAAATAAAATTTTTAACTTGAAATGCCAAGTTGTAGGGAATTTAACCACGAGTTCGGGAAGGTATGCCATTCCATGTTCGGACAATTAGTTTTGTTTTTATCGACAAAATACTGCGTTTTTTATTGGCGGAAAATCGCGATTTCGATTTTTGGCATAAATTGGATTTTTTGTGTAATTTGTTTTTGCTACAACTTTTGCAAAAATGGTCCAAACGGCGAACTGTTCTGAGCAGATAACAACCTAATAATTAATAAAAGTGCACTTTCCGGCTGTTTTGAGAAATTTAAAAAATTTTCAAATTTTTGAATTTTTTTTAAGGGGTAGCATTACAATTTTTTGCGAAAAATTTCAAAAAAATCAAATTTTTAACCGGAAATGCCAAGTTGTAGGGAATTTAACCACGAGTTCGGGAAGGTATGCCATTCCATGTTCGGACAATTAGTTTTGTTTTTATAGCAAAAAATCGGACTTTTTTATTGGCGGAAAATGAAGGTTTCAATGTTTGGC
Organism: Drosophila mimetica; assembly: GCA_037075245.1. Classification (NCBI taxonomy): domain Eukaryota; kingdom Metazoa; phylum Arthropoda; class Insecta; order Diptera; family Drosophilidae; genus Drosophila; species Drosophila mimetica. Next base: position 18,661,223 of record JBAMCH010000005.1, on the reverse strand, counting down.
CAAAATCTGATTTTTCGTAAAACTTGTTTTTGCTCTAATTTTTGCAAAAATGATCGGATATTAAAACGGCGAACTGTTCTGAGCAGATAACAACCTGATAATTAATATTAGTGCACTCTCCGGCTGATTTGGAAAAATTAAAAAATTTTCAAATTTTCGATTTTTTTTAAGGGGTAGCATCACAATTTTTTGCGAAAAATTTCAAAAAAATAAAATTTTTAACCTGAAATGCCAAGTTGTAGGGAATTTCACTACGAGTTCGGGAAGGTATTCCGTTCCATGTTCGGACAATTATTTCCATTATTATGGCTAAAATATAGATTTTTTTGTTGTGAAAATCGGAACTTGAGCTTTTGGTAAAACTATGACTTTTTGGTTATTTTTTTTTGGAACTTGGCCAAAAATTATGCTTAGAATAACAGAACGTAGCCCTTTTTTCTTGCTGTGTTTATAACGACAACTGTAAAAAAACGACAGGAGCGGGCAAAAAGAACTACGGCAACATGCTCACGTCGCTGACGACGTGTCTCAAGTGTGTCCCAATCCCCCATCTCCCTCCCACTCGCTAGCCCCCTCTCTTTTTCGCCACATACACCCCTCCCTCTCTCTACCACTCGGCCGTAGTGTTTGTCTGTTGTAATTCACGAAATTGCCAGCAATCGATATAAACATCAACTCTCGATGCGTTTCGTATCGCCCCCTCTCTTTCTCCATTCCGCCGGCTGTCTCTTTCTTTGGGCTTCATTGTTGTTGCTGTCGGCTTCTGCCAATGATCCTGTTGACGTTCTTGTTGTTGCCTCCACCGCTGCTGCTGCTGCCGCCAGCTAGTCAAGTATCGAGTATCGAGTACTCGAAAGGAAAACAAAAATTGTTTGCCTGGCTTGTTTTTATTTTCATTTTAGTGCTGGCGAAACTGACATTGATGATGATTATTGGAAGTAAATAGAATTGAAAATGCCACCAGTATCCTCGCCTCGTTTTCAAGGCCCAGGACACCTTTGAGTATCGCTCTATATAGAGCATACCCCCATCTCCATCTCCCATCTCCATTCCCATGCCAACCTCCTTCGCATAATGCGCGCAAATAAATTGCAAAATCAATTGAGCGGTAAAATAGTTTCCCTTCGCTGCAAGATAACAACAACAAATCGAAAGTCAATGCTGCTGCCACACCCACAACGCCGCGCCGCCCACGAAACAAGGGAAAATTGAAGCCGGGAAAATAGGAAAATATAGGAGTTTAACTCCTCTACCAGCGACATGGTAACGCCGGGAACTCTGAACTCGCTTTGTTTTGAAGGCAGAAAAAGCGGAAAATGTGGGCGTGGCTTTGCGAAAGTGGAACATCGAAGCTTTAGTAATCATAAGGAGTGGCTTTAAGAACTCTCAGGAACTTTAAAAATATACTTTAAGTTTATAAATATTTAATAACAGTATTTTTATTCAATAATACCATTAATACATTTTAAAAATAAAATAAAAAATTAAACATTTTAATAATTATTATTTAAAAATATATTAAAATCAAAGGGATTTTTTTTTATGTTTTTGGAGCTTTAAATATAAATATTATAAATATAATAAATATCATTAAAAGCAAAAGAACCTTTTTTTATGTTTTTAGAGGCTTAAATATAAATTTTATAAATATAAAAAATATTATTAAAATGAAAAGAATTTTTTTTTAGTGTTTTTGTTATAGATATAAATATTATTAAAATCAATGGGATTTTTTAAATTTAAATATAATATAAATATAAATATTGTAAATATAATAAATATTACCTATTAAAATCAAAAGGAATTTTATTTTAATGTTTTTAAGGTTTAAATATGACATACCGATGCAAATTAACTTCCGAATCTATTATTTATTGAGATAATTTTTTTATCATATTATAAGTTTTCAAGCTGATACATTTTTAATATTTCTCATTTCATTGTTGTAAAGTAACTATTCCCAACATTTTCTATATAATAACCTAACCCAATGAGGCATTTCAGAAATTAAATGCATTAAATTCTGAAATAATTTTCAACCCAGCCAAGCCTTACGTTTTGTAATCTAATTAAAATCCCGGCGAATACCCCTTAATTATCCCCACTCGTCGGCGACTTGTTGCATACTTTAAGGAGCCTTTAAGCTGTCGCATCGATGAGTGTCGCTCGCATTACGCATACGCCGCATTGTGCTGCTGCTGCTGCGGCGGTGGCTGTGGATTCATTAAATGTTATAAACTCATTACGCGTGTTGTCTGCCCGAATGGGTATTGGCTGTGTGTTGGTGTGAGTGTGTGTGAGTGAGGGGGGGTCTTGATAGAGGGGGCTATCTGGGGTGTTGAACGAGTGTTGTTGGTTTGCTGTAATAACCACAAAACATCTGCGAGGACCACACACACACACACAAATACAGTTGCAAATGAAAATCTTTGTGCAGAATTAATTAAGTAAACAATACGAAAATTGTGGAAATTGCTTTGAATGCGTCCCCAAACACTCACACACTCACGCTCGCACATGTATATGGGAACAAGTAAATACGTATGTATGTGCGCCAAAGTTATTGCCAGCAGCTGTTGTTGTTGCTCTTGTTGTTACACATTATTATTATGATGCTGCTTAATAGGCAACGCAACTGTGGGCCAAGGGGGGTGGTTGGGCTAGTCCCCTCCCCCTTCAACAAACCAGCCATTGTCTGCGGCAACAATTAAGCCGCACTCTGCCTTAATGATAGAGACACATGAAGAAAATGGCCAAAACAAAGGAGAGCCAAACTCCAGAGTGCATGAAAGGAAATTCGAGGAAAATGGCTGGGAAAATTCAGCGATTTTGGGGGTGGGCGAAAAAAACTTTTGATCATTCATGAATATTAAATCGGAATAAGCGATTGTCCCACTTTGCCAAGAATCAAATTAAATTCAGGGGCCCCAAGTGAACTAAGCATTATATATCTTAAGTTGTAATGTAAGAAGAATATCTTAGAAATATTTGTAAAATATTCACGACCCTAGAAAAAAATTAAAACATTCAAATATTTATGAAAATATCTTAGCTTATAAAGTGAGAAAAAAATCTTAGAAATATTTGTTATATATTCACGACTCTAGAAAAAATTTAAAACACTTAAATATTTATGAAAATATCTTAGCTTATAAAGTGCAAAAAAATCTTAGAAATATTTGAAAAATATTTACAACCCTAGAAAATATTTAAATATTTATAAAAATATCTTAACTTAAAAAGTATAAAAAAATCGTAGAAATATTTTTAAAATATTCCAGACCATAGAGAATTTTTTAAATATTTAAATATTTATGGAACTACCAAAATCATGCTTATCAACCACATCTTTTCAACATAAATGGCCATTAAAGCCCATTTTTCTCCAACTAATCTTCAATGTTCTCTTCTTCTCTACTATATTTTAGCATCGATCTTGGTCGAGCTTCTATCCCAAGCATTTATCATCCAGTTCCAACAAAAAACTCCGAGATACATTCCAATCTGCACGTCTTCAGATCTTGTTCTTTCTCCGGATTGATAGTGTCGAACATAAAGTTGACATTGAGGCCAGATAAACAGAAGTGGCCGGCAGAAAGAAGCCAGCGATGGATATGTAAATTGATCGAGCGACTGCCAAAAGCAGAAATCGCAAAAAACAAAGCCAGAAGAAAGACGGGGAAATGGAAGTAGAAACAGAGTTAGAAACAGAAATAGAAGACGAAGCTTTGTGGCTCTCCCAAAATGTAAACTATTTCTAAAAAACAATGGGGCGAAGACAACGAAATTCGTTTGGCACTTTACTTGCGCATCATTAGCGTTCTCCGCTCTTTGCTTTCGTTTAACACATATCGGTTAGAAAGCTCGGCCAAAAAGGCAGAATAATATGCGGGAAACACATGGGCGGCGGGGGGCGACAGGGGGCGGGATTATTTTATGGTTTATCTCTTGTAAGCCAAACATATTTTATGAGCGCGACATAAAAAAAATCGCCGTTTTGGGTCAAAGTTTGTAAGTTCTGCGCCATTTCGGCGGCCCCAAAAAGGCACTGGAAAAAATTAGATAGTGCTAGAAAATATAAATTGTTCGAAAATATATATTAAAAAAATTTAAAATTATTTGTCCATATATAAAAACCCAAATTAATTTTTTTAAGCCATGTAAGTATTAAAAGTATTAATTTTTTAAAATTATAAAAAATACTGTCAATTAATACTAGACAATTTTTTTAAAAATTATTTGTAGGGTGTTCCTCTGACCTTGTAAACAAGTTTGTTTTGAAATTGTTATCAAAACTCAACCCTTTCTCTCAGTGCATCGAGAAAGCGTGTCCCCAGATCGACTCCCTCTAAAGTTTATGACTGCACTAAAACTAACCTATTCGATCCGTGATGAGGCCTGAATGCTCCGCCTTGTCTCTCGGTTTTATTATCGATTTCCGTTCGCTGCGGTTTACTCAGCTGCCAAAGCAAACTATACGGGCCACAAACGGCAGCCATGACAAGCCAGAAAAATGCGTGGCTACCGTTTTGCTGGCTTCTATGTCAAGATCAGTGGAGTGCCGAGTACCGAATACCAGATACCGAAATACCGAAAACCCAAAAACCGAATTCCCCGGCCGAAAGAAATCGAAATCGAAGTCAAAAAGTCGTTACAAGCTTTTTTGTACTTTCACTTGTGCAAACACGCGGCCAAGAACGCCGGAGATGTTGAGAGCTAACGGAGAGCAGGGTCATCAGCATCCCATGCACTGTAAGAAAATGTAATAAAAAACATTTGTATTAAATCTATAAAAATTATCGATGTAATATTACTTTATCCTAAGTTTTGATCTTTGAAATTAAAGTTTTTTACCTGAAAATTAAAATTAAAAATTCTTAAATACATACTTAAAAATATTTATGGGATTATTTTTGATATAAAAAACTTTTACTGCAAGTCATTAGAAATTATTTTTTAATTTTTATTTTTATTCTATTTAGTAATTATTTTCTAGTTATTATCTACATTATTAATTCTACATTTTTTCGTTTTCACAACTTCCCTAAAATTTTCCCCAGTGCACTTCTGCATCACGATCATCGGCGGTGTGATGATCATCGTCTTCACGGGTCTGTTGGAGTTACAAGCGAGTCGGGTTCTTCAGTAGCCAGCCACGGGGCAAGCCAAGCGGTCCAGAAAAGCGAGTCTTCAGTCTTCAGATCTCGGATCACTCCCCCATTTCATCCCGCTTTCCGATTTCGCGACCGTTTTTCTTCTGTATTTTTTTCTGGTGGTGTTCGGACAGTGTGTGTGTGTGTGTGTGGTGCTTGTATCCGTGTGGTTTTTGGTGGTAAATGACCCATTGACCGCATGCCCGGTCACGTGACCCGCCGCCTCCTGCTTCTTGGCTGCCTGCTCTGTCTGCTCGGCGATGTGCCGCGGATCGAGGCCCTCCACCGCTGGAGTCCCATGATGAAGGCCTTCCGCTATCTGCAGGAGACGATGCTCCGGAACAGCCTGGAGAGGGCCCACCTGAACCATGGGATCGTCTTTGAGTGTCGCACCATGTGAGTGGGTGATTATATTCTGCAATGTCATTGTGATTTTTAGATATTATATTTGTCTTGATATAGAAAAACTTATGGTATAATATAGAGTACAAATATGGAATTTATAAAATTCTTCTAACATCTTTTTATATTTTCCAGTTCCGCTAAGGATTTTGGCAATGAAGTGCATTTCCATCTGCAACTTGGCGACCTGCGAGGATTCCGTCGGCTGGATCCCAACAAAAAGTTGGCTCTGTTCTTGCACGGATGGAATGATCAGGGCAGCAAAGACTGGGTGCAAGAACTATTGCTGAGTGAGTAAATAAGTATTTATTATATAATATTTATAAAATAAATATAGTAAATATAATAAATATAATATATATAGTAAATATAATAAATATAGTAAATATAATAAATATAGTAAATATAATAAATATAATAAATATAATAAATATAATAAATATAATAAATATAATAAATATAATAAATATAATAAATATAATAAATATAATAAATATAATAATAATAATATATATTTTATATTTCTTCAGCTTGGACCCTCTTCGACTCCAACTACAATGTGTGCGTGGTGGACTGGGGAAATCTCTCCCAGAACGACTACAAATCCGCCTCCATGTCCATTTTCGACGTGGGCCTCACGGTGGCCGGCATTATAATGGCGCTGGAGGAGCTACGTCCCGCCCACTTTCATCGCAGCAACGTGACCTTGGCGGGCTACAGCCTGGGAGCCCACGCGGCCGGCTATGCGGGCGCTGTGCTGGAGGGCCAGGTGGAGCAGATCATCGGGCTGGATCCCGCCGGACCCCTGTTCTCGCTGCCCGCCGAGGTGTCGCCCAAGTACCGCCTGGACCCCGACGACGCCCAGTTCGTCCAGGTGCTGCACACCTCCGGCGGATCCCTGGGCACGAGTCTCAAGTGCGGCCACGCCGACTTCTATCCCAACGGAGGCCGGGCGCCGCAGACGAACTGTAAGATGTTCGCCAACCTGCGAGATATGCAGAATACCAGTGAGTAAATGCCAGTAACTATTATAGAAAAGACCCAGGGGTTAAAGGCCTCATATATGGTATATATAATATATATAACTAATATATATAACTAAGTACAAGAGTGCAGTAAAAAACTATTATAAAGCACGAGGAGTTCCCTGAATCTATAGTATTGTCTAGTATAAGTTAGCACTGAAACCATACTAACATTTAGAGATCTGCTGAGCTCATACTTTGATGAATAAAGGTGATATATTATAGTTGTTCTTAAAGTTAAGACCAGAATATATTAAAAAAATCATCCATCCTAAAAATAACATTAATATAATAGCTGTTTTTAAAGTTAGGATCAGAATATTTTAAAAAAATCCGTAAATATCATAGCTACATATGATAGTTTCAAAGTTAAGATCAGTCTGTATATAATAATACTTACCTCTTCTGATTACCATCTTTCTGTAGATTCATCAATCATAAAAATACCATAAATATGATAGTTATTTTTAAAGTTAGGATCAGAATATCTATAAAAATTCCATAAATATCATAGTTATAATATTTTCAAAGTTAAGATCTGAATACATATGGTAATACCTCTTCTGATTACCATCTTTCTGTAGATCCCATCGCCTGCAGTCACTCGGCGGCTGCGATTTTTTTCCGCCAGTCGATGGACCCCGAGTACCCGTTCGTGGGCCACGAGTGCGGCAGCTGGCGGGAGTTCGCTGGCGGCTACTGCGATGGGAACCGGAGGGCGCGCTTCGGGATCCATTCGCAGAGGCGTGCGCAGGGGAGCTTCTACTTCCGCACCGCCCCCCAGCAGCCGTACGTGCAGAGGCGCACCACGAACTGGCTGAGCGGGGTGGGACGCATGGCGCAGGCGGACGGCGGAGGGGGAGCCCCTGCTAGGAGCCCCCTTGTGCTGCGCCTCTGGACCAACAGCTGGCGGCGGCGGGAGAGAGCGAGAGAGCGACAGCGGAGGGACAGAGACAGAGAGAGAGATCGCTGTGCGTGAATTAGTTCCTAGTGCTTTTTTTGTTAGTGTTATGCGGGCCGTCAAATAAACGCAGCCTAAATGTATGCTCTCTTTTTTTACTCCCAGCAAAAGGTTCATAAAAGGTAAAGTAGCTCTACAATCTAATAAATATTATATATTATATTAATTATTTTTATTAATTTGAAATAAGTTATACAATTTTAAAATATTTAATAAAAATATTAAAAATAGATCTTAGGTCAGAAAAAAGTAAGCTAAGGTTTCTTTAAGCTGAAAAAATCCCATGATTTTCCCAAAAGAATCAAAAGCTTAAAAGGCTATTATTATATTTTGTATTTTTAGCCAGCAACCTAGTAGTAAATATTTCCGTTCAATTTGGCAGCCAGCCGGTTTTCCCCATGTTCTTGTAAATTGCAGTAAAAAAAAAGCGATGAAAAGCCAGCACACATGGAAAAGTCGTTGACTTGCAGCCACAAAACGGCGAAAAGTCGGCTGCATTTAACAGTTAATCGTAAAGCAAAAATTGCGAAAAAAGAGGCGAACAAGAACGAGCAGCAGAAAACAATAAACTGAAATTCAATTTTCGCATTGTAAAACATAATTTTCTACAAAACTTGACGTCAGCTTGGCCCGCTTTTTGCTAAAAGGTAGTTAATATTTTTGCAGTCCATTGCGGCCGTGCCCCGCCCCCTCCCTTTCGCCTACTCTAACGCTACACTTGGAGAAAAGGAGGTGGTATTAAAAATCATTTTTAATATTTCTCAAAATTTATTTTCTCTATCAATTTAAATATTTTAAAAAATATTAAAAATATATATTAAATAAATTGATTTAAAAATATCAAAAATAATAAAAAATTCAAACAAAATAAATAAAGTGAAGTAAGAAATATATAAATTTTTGGTTTAATATTTTAAAAAATATTGATTTGATTATTCCTAGTTTATGAAAACCGAAAAATAATATTTAAAAATGTTCAGAAACGTATGGGTATTATATTTGAAAAATATTTTCTAAAGTTTAGATGCTATAATTCATTAGGTAAAAAATATTTTCTATATTTCCGAGTGCAGCTATCCCGTTGAACATTCCACTCGAGTTGTTCTTGCTTTTCCCATTGCTCCTTGCCACTGTTGTTGTTCCTCGCATTGTTGTTGTTGCTCCGCCTGCTGCTTCCTGTTTTGTAGCTGTTTTTGAAATTTATGGCGCCGTCGTCGCCTCTGCCGGCGCTCTGCCGCCGTCGACTTCTTCGCATGAGTTATGCGCTTTTTATTTCCAGCTCCTGGCCACGTTAAGTGTTAAATTGTTTTATGCATGCACGTGTGTGTGAGGTGGGGCATGGGAGCGAGCGAGAGGGCCGATGGGGAGGGACAGGGAGGGCGCATAGGAAGTTCGGACTTGCCATTTAATTATGAAAGTTGATTTCAAGGAAGAGCGAGGGAGATTGTAAGGGTGTGAAAGAGAGCGCCGATGGAATGTGTGTGGGCCCTTTGGACGAGTGCCCGAGCAGGACAACACTATTGGAAAGAATAACACTCTGTTATCCATCTAGATTCTACCACTTCAACGGCATCCCATATTTGGACTACATCCAATGTTTTGACAAAAATACTGTATGGATAATAGGAAGGTAAAAATTTGATTTTCCTTGTATTGTTTTTGCCATAATTTGGATAAAAATGGTCCCAAATTAAAACGGCAAACTGTTCTGAGCAGATAACAACCCAATAATTAATATAAGTGCACTCTCTGGCTAATTTGGGAAAATTAAAAAAAATTTCAAATTTTCGATTTTTTTGTAAGGGGTAGCATCACAATTTTTTGCGAAAAATTTCAAAAAAATAAAATTTTTACCCTGAAATGCCAAGTTGTAGGGAATTTAAGTACGAGTTCGGGACGGTATGCCGTTCCATGATCGGATAATTATTTTTGTTTTTATAGCAAAAAATCTGACTTTTTTATTGGCGGAAAATGAAGGTTTTAATGTTTGGCCAAAATCTGATTTTTCGTAGAACTTGTTTTTGCTCTAATTTTTGCAAAAATGATCCGATATTAAAACGGCGAACTGTTCTGAGCAGATAACAACCTGATAATTAATATTAGTGCACTCTCCGGCTGATTTGGGAAAATTAAAAAATTTTCAAATTTTCGATTTTTTTTTAAGGGGTAGCATCACAATTTTTTGCAAAAAATTGCAAATAAATAAAATTTTTACCCTGAAATGCCAAATTGTAGGAAATTTAACTACGAGTTCGGGAAGGTATGCCGTTCCATGATCGGACAATTATTTTTGTTTTTATAGCAAAAAATCGGACTTTTTTATTGGCTGAAAATGAAGGTTTTAATGTTTGGCCAAAATCTGATTTTTCGTAAAACTTGTTTTTGCTCTAATTTTTGCAAAAATGATCCGATATTAAAACGGCGAACTGTTCTGAGCAGATAACAACCTGATAATTAATATTAGTGCACTCTCCGGCTGATTTGGGAAAATTAAAAAATGTTCAAATTTTCGATTTTCTTTTAAGGGGTAGTATCACAATTTTTTGCGAAAAATTGCAAAAAAATAAAATTTTTACCCTGAAATGCCAAGTTGTAGGGAATTTAACTACGAGTGCGGGAAGGTATGCCGTTCCATGATCGGACAATTATTTTTGTTTTTATAGCAAAAAATCGGACTTTTTTATTGGCGGAAAATGAAGGTTTCAATGTTTGGCCAAAATCAGATTTTTCGTAAAACTTGTTTTTGCTCTAATTTTTGCAAAAATGATCCGATATTAAAACGGCGAACTGTTCTGAGCAGAAAACAACCTGATAATTAATATTAGTGCACTCTCCGGCAGATTTGGGAAAATTAAAAAATTTTCAAATTTTCAAATTTTTTGTAAGGGGTTGTATCACAAATATTTGAAAAAATTTTCAAAAAAATTAAATTTTTTGCCTGAAATGCCAAGTTGTAGGAAATTTAACTACGAGTTCGGGAAGGTATGCCATTCCATATTCTGACAAATAGTTTCATAACTATGGACAAAATACTGAGATTTTTATTGGCAGAAAATGACGACTTCGATTTTTGGAAAATCAGGATCTGTGTTTTTGGTAAAAATAGTATATTTCCTATTTCTTTTTTATTGTTCATTCTTCAAAGTATTTAAGGTTGGAGGTTTGAAACATTTTTTTAAAAGGCTAAATAAAGTTTGATAATCTTCTAGGCTTCATGGACCTGAAAACAATAAATTTACCGGTTAGTTAATTAGGTTCGCCTGTAATCCTTAATGTTGTGTGCATTTTTTGTGAGTATATGTGAGAAGTTTTATTTGTTTTTATTGTGCTTCGTTTCAGGGCAAGCAAGCAAAGGTGAAAAAATGTAGTGGTGAAAGGGGGAATGGAGCTGTTTTTTGTGCTCCGTTGACTCGAACCGCCAAAGTGGCAAGCGTTAATGCGAAAATCACTTACACACACACTCTCACACTCATACATACAGTGGGTTGAGGGAGAGGAGAAAGAAAATCCTGTAAAATCTAAAGCAAATTAACGTTTTAAACACCTCAAAAGTTTCGTGTATTCGCGTGGTCCCTAACTCTATGGCCCTCTCTTTTTTTGTATGCAACTCCACCTCTCTCTTTCTCTTCCCTATAGCCCTCTCTTTCTTCTTTTATCCAGCCCTCTCTATTCATTGCACCTGACGTCCTTGCTGATCCTGGCGCAAAGTTAAGTGTTTCTTTAGCTTAATAACGGAAACATTTTAGTTGCTGTTATGGAAAGGAGAGCCGGCGAAGGGATAATAGAAAGAGAGGGCCACAGGGCGAGCGAAAGAGACGGCCGGAGGGGTGAAGAAAGAGAGGGCAGCCGAGCAGAGCAACTTGAGCGATAGACGCTTACACATAAACACATTCAAATGCTTCCGGCAATGTGTAATAGCTGTACAAGGACGAGCTGCTCCTGCTCCTGTAAAGAATAAAAAAGAAGTGGAAAACTCAGGGGGGGTGAAGGGATTGCGGGGAGCGGGGAAGGAAAGGAATGCCCTCCAGTGGCTGTAAATAACTCGCAGCAGGTGCCGTCCTCATCCAACGGTAAACGTCCAAAGTCCAAAGTCCGACGGGCAACCTGCAACGTAGCGTCCAACTCCCCTATTCCTGAAGACATCGTCAATGGGAAAAACCTGCGAAATACCAGGCAGAGGCGGGCGCATAAGGGGGCGGGCAGACAGGAAGAAGCAGCCAAAGACACAGCCCGAAAAATAACAACAGGTAAGGGCGACAATATAAGTGCGACTTTAAGAATTCGCGGATTCTGGACTTAAATAATATTTATAATATTAAAGCACCAAAACCAGATATCTATACAGTTATTTATTCAAGTTATTAAAATATGTGTGCTTAATTTTTCCTAAGCTCTTTTATATAATATTTTAATTAATAAACTTTAATATACTTTATAATATTATAATATAATGATATTTTATTTGAGTTAAGAAAATTCAAACTCCATAATTGTTTTCCAGATTTTTTTACATATCTACAAATTATTTAATATTTTTTGTAGTGTGCCAAAAGAACATCGGCTAGCGGCAACGTTTTCTTTTGATTACACGCCGTGTGGCCTTACCATTGTTCTCCCGCCATCCCCTTCTCTCCACCTTCTCACCCCCCCCCCCCCTCTTCTACCACTCATTTCCCGACCCACCATTTCCCACAGAGGGGTCCCCGCATAAGTGCAAATGAGCATGAAAGATGAAATATTATGAGTCGTCTTGGACTTTGGTTTTTTTCGGTTCCTAACTCCTTGGGGCTTCCCACCCCCATTTCCCCTCCTCATATTGCTTCTTCTTCTTTGGACGCTCCACTCATTTGGCCAAATGCAATTTTCGCTAAGAGCGCATATCCGCCAAAACAGACAGGGAGTGCAAAAAAGGCGGCCAGCAGAAGCCAGAAAAAACTTGGTCAAGTCAGCAAGTCGGCCAGCTGAAAGGGCACTGCACGAAAAATGGGATGATTTAATAAATTAAAACTTGGGAAAAATAAAATTTAAAAAAATAAAAAATTTATAAACTCAAATATAATAAGAAAATAAAATTAAGTAAATAAAATTAAAATATTTTTGGTTTTTTTAACACATACTTTTAGGGGATATCTCTTAAGATTCTGTAGATAAAGGTTTTGATATATCTACATAGATGAAGATATGAATTTTAATGGATTTATTTAGCCCGCTGAAAAGCATGCTACAATTCTGTTCGCTTGATTCGACTAGCGAGTTTTCCCCGGAAGTTGCCAGTGCAGACTTTCCCCCACTATCCCAGCCCCCCCTCGCCACGGCGACTTCTTCCTCGCTTTGTGCATTCCCCAGCTGACCATCAGCAACATTTCTGAGTGCAACCCTCGCTGTGCGGCATGCTGCAACATGGCCGCGATGCTTGACAAAAGTTATGGGCCACCCCTCGAGAGGGGTCTCCAGTTTTCCGCGGGCCTCGGGACGAATGCGGGGAATGCGGGGGACCAGTGCCAGAGACCGTAATTGCAGAAGGAGGCCAAGCCATCGTGTGTCTTGTTTGTCGCTGCCCCAAAAAGTAGGCGCTGCCAAAGGATGCCAGGATGCCTCAAATGGAGAAGGAATGCCACTTGACACTGCCATCAAAGGATCGATTAGGCGATAAAAAGGACTGGACTAGGAATATGTGTTTACCAAACTTATTTCTGGGTGGAAAAACTCGAAAAAGTTTTCAAGTATATATTGCAATTAAATGGGGAATTATAATAGTGAGGTTAGAAAACCTTTGATTATATTTTTATTATTTTTAAAAAATTAAGAACTTATCTACGTTTCCAGAAGTATTTAATTTATAAAATATAAGTATTCAGTTCATGTTAATAAAATACAATACTTATTTAACCTCTTTTACTAAACCTTTTATTTTTAAACAAAAATACAAGCAGCCAACAATTTCTTTTCCTCTGTCACTCTGAAAAACTTTTAATAGATCTTAAGTATAATCTGGTATCCTCTTTCTCTCCCTAAATCTTTGCCTTTCTCATTAGGGACTCCTTTGTTGTGACACTAAAATATTGTGTTGCAACCTTTGCTGGATTATCATTTGCCTTTGCAGTTGCACTTTTGCGCTGACCATTTGCACACACACCACCTGACCGCCGCCCCGCTTCGCCCCGTGGAAATGCCGTTTTCCCAGGACTTTTTCCCCTGCACTTGAGGTGATTAAATTTCCGCGAGCGGCTGGCCAAAGGAAAATTCCAGCACCCAACCCCCCGACCCTCCGCCGGCATTCAATTTCAAGCGTACACAATTTAGTTAATAACTTTTAAGCGGAGCGCATCATAAACCCTATTTTCCCCTCGTTTCCCAGCATTTCCAGCTCTTGTTTTTGTTCTAACAAATGGCTAGCAATAAACTAAACGCAGCGGATTACGACTGGAAATGATTGTGGCAAGAGGGAGACGGCAGAGTGGCAGAGTGAGAGGCTCAAAGAGGAGGCGTGACCTCGGCCCAGAGTTGTGAGTGCAACTGGGTTTGCCGTCGAGGTGATTGCTGCTGATGAAAGCGTGATAAAAGGGAAATGTAATTTAAGTGGTAGGATTATTAAAAAATAAGAATAAAGTGTTTTTTATTGTAAAAAAATAAAACCAAAATATTTAAGTAGGTATTTTCCAATCCTTTATTTATAAAATCAAAATAATATATAAAAGTGATCCCTTAATAAAGGGAAGTAGACAAACTCAACCAGAACGGATTGACATAAAAATCTAAAAAAAAAGAAGGTAAATTCGGAAACATTATATTAAGAAATACAAGATCTTTCTTGGTTTCCGAACTGCCCTCATCCAACACGGAGCCATCTCCAATACATTTGGTCCTCTCATCCTGGCGCCCTTTGCATTGTCCTGCCAGTGGATATGGTTTTTCTGGATGCTTTTAACCAAACGGCAACAAGGCCAACACAAGCCCAACTGCTACAACTTAAGCTTAGCAATGACAGTGGCGTGAAAGTGGCCAAGGAAATGTGGAAAAGGGAAAGGGGTGCAGCTGGAGAGCGGAGAAGGAGGAAATGGATAAGCACAAAAACGGAGACAATGCGGAAAATTGTAAGACACTAAAATTGGCTAAAAGGACTCAACAGCCAACAGGCGAGTATGTTGATGCTGCCCCATCACCGCCGCCCTTCCCACCCCCTTTCCGCCCACTTTGCCTGGTGTTTGAGGGAAGGAACTCATAAAAGTGAGCAACAAATTTCATTGTTTATGGCCAAGCTCCGGCTACACGTGTGTGTGTGTTTGTGTGTGTGTCTCCCTTAGTTTTCCTCTTTGTGTTGGCAATTTGCTTTGGCATAATGCTGGGCAATTTTGTGTGAGGCCTCCCACCATCAATCCCCCGAAACACTTATCCCCTTTCGTCCTCGTGCCGCGCATAAATAAAAATTAGTTTCACTTTCAGCCGAAACTTTCGCCGAATTCCGTCAGCGAATGGCGGAGTATTCAAGGGCAAAAAACTATTGGAACTTTTATGTTATTTACTTTTTTTGGAATATTAAAAACAAAAAAAAACAATAAAAGAGCAGAAAAGCCCAACCTCAGAATTTTTAGTTTTATTTATAGAGAACTTTTGAAGCAAAATATTAAAACAACAATAATTTTATTACAAAAATCAAGTAAAATTACATTTTTTTACACACTCTTGTAACTTTCAGTTCCAAAATAAAGTAAATTATTTTGAGCAAACCATAAAGATATTGCATAAAAAAGAAAACTCCATAAAAATATGAAAAAAATCTGTTTTTGCCTCTCCTTTTTTCAACCACCAAACATTTCCCTAACATGGTTTATTAGAATTTCATTTTTATTAATACTTTTGAGAGGGTTAGAGCGAACTAGCAAAGCGTGAAATTAAATTTGACTTGCCCCAATATCATTCTCAGCTAAATTTTCATAGTTTTCCCAGCGCGGATTTTTCGTTTTCATAATAATCTTTTTTGGTTACATTTTTTGGCTCGTTTTTTATGTTCCCTGCGAAAAGGAAAAATAGGAAAAGGGAGAAGGGAAGACGGAGCGTAACGAACAGTTTTATACATGGCCATGGATTTTTACTAGGCAGTAAAATTATATTTTCATTGTTATGTGGAGGGGTTTTCGAAGGCAGGCGAATTTCCCAGTAGTGTTTCGCATTTTCGGAATAGAGGGAATCAATTGAGGGGGAAATCATAGGGAAACGATGAATGTTGCCGGTTTGAGAGGCCCAAAGCAACTGAGAACGAATGCCCAAGGAACCTACTTCGTGTGTCCTGTGGAATGTGGTGGAGTTGGGTTCGGTTGTGGTGAGTTTTCCCGAGGAGAGAGCGAGAGAGAGGGAATCAACAGGTGTATACTGGAAGTCCTGGAAGGAAAGCGGCTGAAATGCGAGCCGAAATATAAAGCATATGTAAATATAAATATTTAAATAAATAAAGTACAAATATTGAATATTTTAAAAAAATTACCACTGCAATTTACAAATTTTTTAAAAACTTTAAGATTATTTTTAGAGAGTTTAGTGAGAGAATTTACAAATTAATCTTTAAATAAATTCTAGAAAATATATTTCAATTATTTCCTTACTAATAAATTAGCAAAATTAGAAATACCAAAGTCAAAAGACCTTTTCATATGCCAACTTCCATAATTATTATTGATGGCCAGTGTGAAATGTCATTATTTACTTAAAATAAACACATTTGTGCCGCCTATAACCGAATCACCTTATAATTCACCCAATTAAAAGCAATTGCTCAAATATGAAATATGAAATTGGGGAATTTTCCCAGCTCTGGCAAAATCGTATTTATCAAAAATGTGGCAAATGGATGAAAAGCGACAGAAAAAAAATGTCGAGACTTAGGAATGAGAAATTTTTGTTCGACAATCAAATTGAAATCTAACGAAACGAGGCCAACAAAAAGTTGCAATCCAACTTGTCCAGTATTTGTTTTCCTGCATTCGTTGGCACACACACATACACTTCTTTTTGCTGTTGTTGCGAAATTAATATATTTTAAAAATGCAGAAACATTGAAGAATAAACCTTGCGAGGCGACAGAAGAGGGGTGGCTGGGTGGTGGATCGGATGCAAAAACAATAATATGAAAAGGCCGACAAAATACTTTAACAAATAACGAAAACCGACATTTTACCAACTGCATATTACGATATGCATATTTCATTTATGGCCAAAACAAATGCACAAACACAACTGCAAAATGCGAGGCCCACGGGGATCGGAAACAAATCCGAAACGATGGGCGGCGATGCTCTGAAAAGGATAAAGGATACTCTCAAATTGCTAAATTTAAATCGCATAAATATTTAATTGCAATTTGGCAGAAATGTTCTTGAAATCTTTCGGTTTTTAAATTTTCCTGACCTTAAAAAGTATTTTTACAAATGAAATAGTGTAAATAAAAATGATTAAAATTTAAAAAAAAGGTAAAAAATTGTCAAAAATTGTCAAGAAATGGTAAAAATTATTAATATTAATATTTAAACTATGTTTTTGTTTATTGAATATTTAAATAGATTTTCTTTATACATTTTATACACATATTTACCTGATAATAAATGCCTAAAACTGTCCATTGCTTTTTGGTAAATATCGCTAAGCCCTGTAGCCCAAATGGGCGTGGCATCTGCATCTGTCGGCATTTTGCATTTAATGCCATAAAAGTTTATCTGCAAATGTTTCGCTGGCTGTGTGGATTCTTACTTTTATTTTCAGTATTTTAATTAAACACAAATTTATTTGTTTGCACACAGGCAGCAGGCCTTAATTGAGACCATTTTGTGCAGTTCGGCTCTCTCGCTTACAATTATCCAACTCAACTTGAGTCTGTGTTTTACTTAATTAATCACACAAAAAAGTGAAATGAATGGTAAATGCGTACAGAGCTTTATTCAAAGTTTATGGAAGAATGGAATTTACATTTAGTAGGAATTTCTTTATTGTAATTGTCGAGTATTTTGATGATGTGTAAATTGAGGGGATAGCAATTATGTTTTAGAATAAAACAATCTACTAAAATGTATATTTCTGTAATAATTTGAATATGAATATTCAGCTCAATAGGTACTCCGTGGTCAGGAGGCCCTTGTTTTACCTTTTCGGCCAACTTTATTCGAATGAATTTCGGTGAATTTTTAGCATTTCGGTTCCGGTTTTTAAATGTCGGTGCCCAAACTTACATTGCGAGCGCATCCGGAGTGAAAATGTTTTTATTTTATTTTATTTAATTCCAGCTGTTTGCTTTTTGGTCTCGTTTCGGCTGCTGCTGCTGCCATTGTGATAAACATATCAAAAAAGTGTTTAGTTTTATCCGAAAAAGTAAAGTGCAAAAAATGTGTCGCTTTTCGAGCATTTCCTCTCTATTTTTTTTTGCACTACCATAAAAATGAAGGCAATTAAACAATTGTCTCTGTGTTTGATGGTGTTATCGCCATTGTCGCTATTGCCGTGTGGCTCCTGACAAAACGTTTCAATTAGTGCGATTATTGCATAAACAACAGAGGCAACAAAGGCGGCTAAAAACTGATGGCCTGTCCCTTACGATTTGGCCAACAAACAGCGAATATTGCTGGTTGGCTGGCTTCTTTCTTTATAAATTGCGGGGACGTTTTGTAAGTGTTTTGTTGAGTATTTTATTTAGTGGGTTAAATATATTTTTAATGGATTTTTAGTTTGCTTTAATGGCTCTTTAAAATGGTTTCTTGGGTCTGAAAAACTCTAGTTCTAACTAAGAGGTAAATTCAATTTTTCCAAGCCGCAGTTTCTGATCTCTGGCCAAGGCCCATGGTGCGATTGTCCATTACCCAGATATTATGCAATGCCAGCAGCATTTAGCCGCGTCAGCTGAGCTCTTAGCCTGGCTCTCTGTTGTCTTGGCCACCTTGTTGTTGTTGTGCTCCGCAGCATTTGCAGCTTGTGCCGTTTGCAGCGTTTACTTTACAGCTTCGTGCGGGCAGCGCTGCCTCTGCCGCAGCTACTGCCGGCTTCGACGTCGACGTCCAAGTCCACTTGACTGCACTTCTCAAGCCTGACTTACCACCGTGGTGCCAGTTGGCCAAAAAAGCGGTCAAAATAGTATTTTTAAAGATTTTTCCATTTATTAAAAATATTTATTAATTTACTAAACTTTTTAAAATCTTTTTTATTTTAAAATTTTTTATTTTAAAATATTTTATTTTGTTGGTTTTTTACCCAACCCTTAAAGGTTAAAGCTTAAATTTATTTTTTAAGTTAAAAAACTGGCCCAAAAAATTATTTTTAATATTTACTAGAATATTTTTATAATATTCTTTATTTATTTTAATATTTTCTAAAAGTTGTAATAACTGAAACTATGACGATACCTATTCTGCTTTGATATATTGATTTTATATATTATTTTTTAGCATACATATTTATAAATTTTTTGATGAAAATTTTCCTAAAAGTTGTATCTATATTTATTTATTAAAATTCAATTTATTTTAAATGAAAATTCATTCGAAAATGATTTATTTGATAAATCATATACATAATTAAAATACCTAAAAATTTCCTCAAATCTTCATTTTTCAATTAAGCTGATATTCTGGTCTGTGTTCACTGTGCCGGCGCCTCAGTTGGTTTCAGGTTTGCGGCTCTGTACCGCCTCGTTTGGCTCTTTGAAGTGCCCTCTGCCGCCGTCGACGGCGACGTCGGTTATATGTTTTTCTGTAGTTTTTTTTAGTTTTTGAGGCTGCATAAAGTTTAAACAATTTGGCCGTCGCTCGCGTTTAGTTCTCTTTCGCGTGCGCCAAAACCAAGTAACCAAGTTAACAAGTTGCCGGCCGAAATAAATTTCGTTTTCAGTTTTGGTCTCGGTTTCGATTTTTTTTTGGTTTTGTGCTCAAACGCACTTTAGTTTCGGTTTCGATTTTGATTGCTCTGCACTCGAGTGTTATAGATATATTTTCAAGTGTCCGATTGATTGGCCGATTGATTAGCGGGCCACGTGAAAGTGAGTTTCATTGTTTGTTTTTCACATTTTTCGATTTATTTTGTATTTTTGTTGCTGTTACTGCTGCTATTTCGGCCGCTGTGCTGCATTCCAAGTTACAAATAATTTTTTTGGAAATATTTTTGGCTGCGTGAGTTTGGCAAGCGGCGCAAACATTAACCCACGGCTGACCTCTGCCTTTTAACGCGTGTGTGTTGGGCAAGGATTTTAACGAGTGTGTGATGAAAAAGTATGCGAATACGTGTGCAATGAAAAGGGGTAAATTGGAAAACAAAGTGCGGGCCACATTGGCATTCAAAAAATTTAAAATAATAAAATATTTGTTTTTTTATGTGTTTATTGTGTGTGATAAATTTTTTAAAAAATATTTTGTGAATATTTTAGAACAAAAAGATTTTGTAAAAAAAAGGGTTTTGAAATGTTTCAGATTTTTTAGACATTTAGTTGAAGTTCTACCAATTATCTTTAAATTTAAAAAAATGATTTTAAATTTAATTACTGTGATTGAAATTCAAATGAGTCATAAAACCACCTTGAAAAATCTTGATGATTAAATTTATCAGCATTTTTTCAACCAATGCAACTCCATCATATTGCCACTAATAACCACTTTAAGCCGGTTTCCCTTGCTCCAGTTTTTTGTGGGTCTCGTGGAGTTCGACAGGTGAACATCGCACATCGCGCCCCGATAACAAGATAAAGTCAACAAATCCCACGAAATCTTCGACGGCCTTGAAGCCGCTCAAAAGCCGAAAGATCAACATAAACAAAATTCCATACCAAAATGCGAATAAATAAAAAATGGGTTGGGGCTGAGTTTTCGGTGAATTTTAAATCTTGTCTTGCTGCCACTCAAAGTCGAAGTCGAAGGCAGCCGAAAGGCAGCGACGCATGCGCAGCGGCGTGTAAACAATAGTGACCCAATTGCCTCATCTTTCAGCAATTTGCTGGCTGCATCGGCGAAACTGCAGCCGGTTATGCAATCTGCGAGGGAGATTAGCATGTCTCGGCAAAAATGTGTGCAATTTGTGCAAATTAATAGGCAAAAACAGGGGGCTTTTCCAGTTACGCAGCTCGAGGAAATGTGGCAGTGGGGAAAATCTGTGTGCCACATGAGACGGGAAATTTCCCGAAACTCGAAGAAAATCAATCAAATTGTTTAATAAATAAATAATAAATAAAAAAAAAACAAATAAATATATTTTTAAAATGAATTATTAAATAAATAAATATTAAAAAAAATGAATTAATTAATAAATATATATATAAATATATATATATATATAAATTAATTAATTAATAAAAAATAAATAATAAAATAACTAATGAATTAAATAAATATAAAAGAAATTAATTAACAAAATAAATATTCTGTTACTTTCATTCGATTTCAAATATTGCAAAACTTTAACAATTATTTTGTAGCAAAATGAGTCAACACTTGGGTAAACAATTTCCCAATAAATCCGCAAATACCCCCAAAATTCCAACACCTTAACGTGCAAATTAATCATACTTTCGAGAAACCGCCAACAAGCCCCCCAAAAAAAGCAACAAAAGTTTCAATTGGCTTGGCGGCCAATTGAATGTTAATCAAAAGGCCAAAAAGAGCGAAGAAATAACTCGGCCCTCGCCCATCAATTACCACTTGTCAATGTCGCCGCTTCTTTTCTTACCGGTTTCCCGTTGTGGCCAAAAGCCGCCGCATGGCAATTGGCCGAAAGAATCCGACTTCGAATCCAAATCCAAATCCAAAACACACCGAAATGATTGGAGAAAACCAGCTGAGTTTGGCAAGAGACGCGAGTGACCTTGGGGAGGCGGGGGAATCGCTGGGTTTTTGGTATGAAAGTCAAGGTTGGGCTTCGGTTGATAGTTGTTTCTTGATTAGCATTTGCCATTGTTGTTTGTTTGTGTTTTTTTTTCAATTCCACTTTGAGGGCTTATTTTTATTGTTTATAGTTTTTTATTCAAGCGCATTTTATGAGTGTCATCGGTGTGGCGGCAGATACAAATTGATTAGCCAAGGAAAACATATTCATACCGGGCAATTTAATCGTTTAGCAAATATTGAACATCTGAGAGCTATAAATAAATGCAATTAACCGATTGTTGCAATATGAATGATATGAATCATGCAATTTGAAGGGTACATTTTACTTCATTTTATTAACTTAAATGTGCTATTTTATTTTATTTAGTATTTTTATTTATTTTTATTAATTGAATCATATTATTTTACTTTGTTTAATTTTATATTTAATTTTTATATTTACTTTGTTTAAATATAAAAATATAAAATAAAATATTGATTAACTCAAAAATTAATGATATTAAATATATTTTTTATTTTATTTAGTATTTTTGTAATAAGTTTTAATAAATACATGAAAAGGTTATTATTTTTTATTTGATTAAGCACACATTATATTATACTTATTTGCCCAACAAATAAAGTGAAATAAACCCCCTCTCCAGGCACCCAAATCGAGTTGTTGCCAATCTTTATTGAGTGCATAACTTGACTGGGAATCTCAACTAATTTCGGTTTTCATTTGCCCTCCCTTTTGGCATTTCTTTGGCCTCGTTTATCGCCCATTTAGAGTGTGTGGGAATCCGGCAGCTGCAGGGGAAAACGCTGTAGAGCGATATGAAATCAAATGTGTTTATGCAGCTGCATTGGAAAATTAAGAGCAGCTACGGGTTTGGATTAAAAATTGCACCCCAAAGTTTCGTATATTTTTAGGGGCAGAGGATAACTTTAAGTGCGGCTGCTGCTGCTGCGCTGCCCTGGGAAAACATGGCCATATCAATATGTATGTTTTATTTATTGACTCTTCTCGGGGAAAGGAAAGCGGAAAAGGGAATGCCTCGCTGCAGGATGCCGCTTTTTGACAGTTGGCACGTAGCCGGGCCAAGACGATGGGGCGTATACGTATTATGAGTTATGAGCTCGCCTCGACGATCACGTATACGCCCCCTATGGCTGGCCGGGCACCCCGCTGTCCCCGCTGTCCCTTGCGCTGCCACCTAAAATAATGTTGATGCCGAACAATTAAATAGAATTGCGAATTTAATTACAACTGTAAACAGTTTTACTCTGAAAACTCCCCTTTTTTCCGGCAGAACAAAAATAGGAAGCAAAAGAAAACATTTTTGAATGCCATATTTTGTATTTTGCCCGTTGTTTTACTCACTTTTTTAGCCAGCCATTAGCAGCGGGAAAAACTAAAGGGAAAACTGGTGGAAAAAGGGTTTTCCACGCGGGAGGAGGGGGTGGGGGGCGTTGAAACACTACGCGCTGAGAAAAGCAATTTTCCGGTTGAGTTTACAAATGGCGGGCGCGGCCAGCGCTGAAAATAAATGACATATCACAGAGTCTGGTCACCTTTATGCGATGTCCAAAGTAAACACATGAAAGCAATGCGCCAGGGGCGTGCGAAAGGGGGGTGGCTGGTGTATCCTTGTTTGTTTATTTGTTTGCCTCCGTGGACTCCTTAGTTATGCATGTGTGTGTGTGTGTGGGGTGTGCGGCGTGTGCTGTGTGTATTTGGCTGTGGATGCGGTCCTGTTTTAGTGGTGGCCTGTGGTTTGCTCACTCGGTCTTCTCGGAATTCAGCTGAAGCCCTATTTAGCTTTGATTGTATTAAATGGAATCAAGATTCCTATCTGCGTGGGATTCCAGAGGGGAGCTCCGCCTTTGGCTCAGGCATTCATTATCAGTCGATTTCGGTCAGTGAGCAATATTTCCTCTGGAAATTCGGCTAATTTATGCAGATTTCTTTGGGAATTTTAATCCTTTATTTGGATTTTAGTCCTTATCAATGAAGGGAGATCTATTGAATGAGTTTAAAGTACCTATCGCACACATAATTTTGAAATTCTGCCAATTTATTTATATGTAAATTTAAAATATAAATAATCCTTATAAAATATATTTACAAATACAGCTTAGTTAAAAATATTTTAAATAATATCATTACGTAAAAAAACTTTAAGAAATTGCTCTACCTGTTTTAATTACTTACAAAATGGTCCCTATTTATATATATACCTATATAAAATATATTTACTAATAAAGCTTAGTTAAAAATATTTAAAATAATATCCCTGGTTATAATAACTTTTAGAAATTTTCCTACCTATTTTAAGCACATCAAACCTCCCCTTTTATTTATATTTCATCCCCCCTTACTGGCTATCAATAAATGGTTGCCATTCATTTTCGGGCCAACTTTTGTATGCCCTGGTAGTTGGTGTTGTTTACACGAACACACTCACGAATACACCCACGAATACTGAGACACCCACACACCCGCAGACAGACACACATTCCCGAGGACAGTTATGAATGGCAATCCATTCGCTTAATGGAATTTCGTGTTGTTTAACTTTTACGTGGCGCCCAACTAAAGGGAGGGGCGGCGGTTGTTTCGGGGGAACATATGTGTGTCCTTGGGTCAGCCGGGGTCGCCCTAAAACAAGCCACCCCCCATTCATTCCAACCCCCCTACCAAACCATCCAACCCATCATCGTAAAGCTTTATTAGCATTTATTATGCAAGACTTTGCCTCGGTCAAGTTTGTGTCTCTGTTTTAGTTTTATGATCGCTTCCGACTCGACACCTAACCCCTGGTAGCCCCCCCCCCCCCCCTTGCTCTTAGCCCCTCTTGGCCAGGTTTTAATTTCAATAAACGCACATTTTATGACTGCTCAGGTTTATGACCACGTAGGATTTATTTATTTTTCATTACATTATGCCAAGTGCGGGGGGCCAAACTTCAAAACTCAACGGGTTGAATCAATCGGTTGCTTTTCGGAGAGGGGGCTGTAATGGGTTAAGGGTGTGCGTGCGGTTCGTATGTGTAATCAACAAAAATTGCCAAAATGTAACTCGATAATTTCGCTAGCACACAGCAATGCACACGAAACCAAAACAGAAACAGAAATCGAAACTCTGAAACCGAAACTGAAATTGCCAAAATGGAAATCGAATTGCAGCACGGAAAATTCTGGATTCTCGATGGTTTCGGGTGGGTGAAGGGGGTGCTCTTGCTACTGCGATGGGGTGGAAATTGTGAAAAGGGGGGGAGGGCAAATGCATTTTGCAGGTGGACAAATGCGGCACTGTGTGCGTAGCCGGGCGCCAGTGTGCAGCAGTGACAAATGTTGATAAGATGCCATCGATTCGCATAATTTATGCTGCCACCATTGGGGCCACAGTGGGCTGCGAAAGTATGCCGACGGCCAGAAAGAAGAGTAGAGGAACTATGGGATCACACAAGTCTCTGTGTTTAGTAATCTGATGTACCTTAAAATGTGCGTGAATGTGCTATAAAAATTATATTATTATGTGCTTTTTTGCTGTACCTTGGCCAAATTTGGCCCTAAATCAAAACGGCTACTGTTCTGAGCAGATAACAACCTAATAAATACTATAAGTTAACTTTCCGGCCGTTTTGGGAAAATTTTAAAAATTTTCAAATTTTTGAATTTTTTTAAGGGGTAGCATCACAATTTTTTGCAAGAAATTTCAAAAAAATAAATTTTTAACCTGAAATGCCAAGTTGTAGGAAATTTAACTACGAGTTCGGGAAGGTATGCCGTTCCATGTTCGGGCAAGTATTTTTGTTTTTATGGACAAAATACTGCGTTTTTTTATGGGCGGAAAATCGCGATTTCGATTTTTGGCCAAAATCTGATTTTTCGTATAATTTGTTTTCGCTACAACTTTTGCAAAAATGGTCCCAAATTAAAACGGCGAACTGTTCTGAGCAGATAACAACCTAATAATTAATAAAAGTAAACTTTGCGGCTGTTTTGAGAAATTTGAAAAATTTTTAAATTTTTGAATTTTTTTTTAAGGGGTAGCATCACAATTTTTTGCGAAAAATTTCAAAAAAATAAAATTTTTAACCTGAAATGCCAAGTTGTAGGGAATTTAACCACGAGTTCGGGAAGGTATGCCATTCCATGTTCGGACAATTAGTTTTGTTTTTATCGACAAAATACTGCGTTTTTTATTGGCGGAAAATCGCGATTTCGATTTTTGGCAAAAATTCGATTTTTCGTATAATTTGTTTTTGCTACAACTTTTGCAAAAACGGTCCACAATTAAAACGGCGAACTGTTCTGAGCAGATAACAACCTAAAAATTAATAAAAGTGCACTTTGCGGCTGTTTTGAGAAATTTGAAATTTTTTTTAATTTTTTAATTTTTTTTAAGGGGTAGCATCACAATTTTTTGCGAAAAATTTCAAAAAAATAAAATTTTTAACCTGAAATGCCAAGTTGTAGGGAATTTAACTACGAGTTCGGGAAGGTATGCCGTTCCATGTTCGGACAATTATTTTCGTTACTATAGACAAAATACTGATATTTTAGAGTGAAAAAATCAAGATGTTCGTTTTTGGTAAAAATACAATTTTTACCAGTTTTCTGTACTGTAACTTTTCCCAAATAAATGAAAGAACTTGTTGGGATAGTTACATCTTTATAAAATGAATGAAATGTAAATGTTCGTATTTTACGTATGTCGTGTGAACTTTTGGGGTCCACTGTAGCCCCTTGGGGAATATTTCCTGGGACACCCACTCGGGCACACATGCACGCCCTGCACATCCACACAGGCGCACACGCACATACACAGACACCTTGGCACCCATACAGCGGTAAATCTCTGCTGGCGTCGCTGCCGGCGTCGGCAACATATCGAGGACATTTAAATCGCTCTTAAGTCTCGTTTAATTGGTACTTAGCATGCAAATGCAAAATGAGGCGAGATCCAAGGCAGCAATTGTCGCACTGTCTCTCTCGCTCTGTCCCTCTATGGCCCTCTCTTTCTGCAGGTCCTTGTGTGCCGGGTCCTTGTCTGCGTGTGCATATGTGTGTTTGAGTGTAGGTGTGTATCATTAGTTACATGGACAATATGCCAGGCACATCGTCAGTTTGAGTTGCTTTCGTTGTCTCAGGCGGAGAAACCCTTTCTCCTTAGTCCTTCGTCCTTTCTCCCCTTCTTCCCCGACATCTTTTCATCTGCTTTGTTCAAGTGTGTTTACCAACACACGCACACAAAGAGAGTTTTTGGCAACACAGAGAAAATCAAACAAGCTCATACTTTAAATCTCGAAATTGAGGAAAATCCTCACTAGAATGTGCTTCTTTTATATTATCCAAAATCAATAGAATCAAAAAGGGATTTTAAATATTAGTTCCTCCTTTCGTAGATTTTAATTTTAATATTTTTAAATCTAAAAAAGTGCATTTTAACATTTATAAAAAATGTTCAAATACTTTAATTATTAAAATTTATTATAAATTTCGCCACCTTTCAGTAAATATTTTTAAGGTATCTAAATTCTTCAATTTTTCTCTCAGTGTACTCCAACCAAAAGCTTGAGAGAGCGCTGAGAATCGAAACGAATCGAATCACATTGCATTGCATCAAATCAAATCAAATTTAATTGAAATGCCATGCAAAAATATTTTGAGAGCAGAGACGAAAATTGATTGATTTTTGGCTAGCCATCGAGAAGTCCGATTTAAATGCCACGCCCCCTCTTTCCCTTGGCCCCAATTTTCCCTGCGGCCAGCACTCATTGATATAATTACAAAGTTTTGTTGGCCAGTTGATGAGCCAGTTGGAAAACATAATCAAGAATGCGATTTTGCCGTTCGCCGTCTCGCTTCCGCAGCCGAAAAAGTTTTAATTTCAAATGAAGTTTGAACAGGGGCGTGGGCAAGGGGGCCAAGGGGGGTGGCTAAAGGGCAGGGGACGGGCAATAAAATAATCAAAGCGTGCACAAAAGTGCAACGAGAATTGCCGAAAAACTGGTAACAAAAGTAAGCGAAACGAAGAAGAAAGGCGGAAAGAAAGCGGGGTGGCGATGCCATCATCCAAATAGTGGAAAAAGCCAAAAGGCAGTGGACAAAAATGAAAGGGTATTTCGCTGGGTATTTAAAATCACTTCTAAAGAATCCTAAAAGTATGCAGCAATATTTTTTAAAACCAAAAACTTCCCGTAATTTTTGCATTACATACTTTTGGGTGCTTTTATAGGAGATTTCTGTGATTTCGCCTTTATTTTTCTGTAATAATATTTATTATCCTTCGTTTTCATAAGAAATATATACCCAACTTGTGGACCCAACTTACACAGTGTCGGGGCTCTGAAAAAAGGGTTTGCCCAGCTGCGGGCCAGTGCAAATTTACCTGAAGACAGGGCGAAATGGGGGCGGGAGAAAGCAGAGTGGGTTCTCCGCCCCGGACAAACTTAACTGAAAATCTAGTCGAAAAATGGGCAAAGTTGCCAAACGGAAGTGGGGCGCCCGAAAATGCCAATGCCGTTAGTCCAGGCGTAATGAAAGTCAGCCAGAAAGAGACAGCGGATCGGCGGTGGGAGAGGGACAGGGACAGCTATTATGCGCCATTAGGGCATAATTAAAATGCTCCAAGCAGCAGCAGCAGCAACAACAAGTGCCGCCAAGACGCTGATAATGACAACACGCTGAAGCAGAAGTATCAGGTGGAAAGTGGAAAAGGTGCAGGTGAGCGGAAGAAAGCGAAAGAAAGCGGCGACAAAGTTACCAGGGCAAATAGAAATGGTCCTGCAAATGGGCGGATCAACGGGAATTGTTTTTTGGGGTTTCTCATACCAATTTTATATATTTGGAAAATCCAAAAATAATCAAAAAAAAAAAAAAATCTCTATTCAAAACACCTAAAAGTGTGATACAGTATTTAAAAAAAATCAAAAAGATAATTAAATTTGAAAAATTCTGTACCAAATTTTTAGAGATGTGAAATTAAAAAAGAAATTAAACCTTTTAGTTAATTTAGTTTAATTTACCCCCCTTTACCGAGTTCTAAAAACCCCTGCTTAAAGGCGACAAAAGGAGTTGGCCAAAAATAGCCAGTGAGATAAGACAAAAGCAAAGAACAACAGTTACAGATAGCCCACTCAAGATGTTGTGAGCGTCTTTTTTTGGGGATCACTGTATTTGCATTTCCCAAAGCGAAACTAGGGTAAATGTTTTTTTTTGGTTAAGGATTCGTGAGATAGAAAAAATGCCAAAAAAAAAGAAAATATAAATTATTTTAAATTAAATTAAATTTGTTAGGAATACTTCTATGCATAAAATGGTAGTTTAGTTTCTTTTAAATCCTGATTCAATAATTTTGATGGCCACTGTATGCAACGTGCTGTCCATTTGGCTTGGAATTGGCAATAAGGACTTTGGAAAAGGACTTCACAGCTTCCCCTATGGCTCTTTATTTTCTCTCCCCTTTTTTTTCTGCCCATCCCCTTTATCAATCTGTGCAATGAATTTTGGCAATTAAGCAATCACTTCGCTCATATGCAAAGAAATTTCGGGATTCGGTTTTTTGGGGAGTGGAACGGGGAACTTGGGGCCCCAAAGACGCTGGCAGAGCTCAAGTGCACTACCCAGCCGAAAAACTAGTCTCAACTCGACTCAATGAAATGTTTGTCTGTTATATGTACCGTTTCGTTTCGTTTCGTCCTTTTTTTTGGGGGGGAGGAGGAGATCCTTCTGCTTTTTCTGCTGATTGCCTTACGCTACAACAGGCAATCTATGGGAATAAAGATATGCATATGTGTGCCGTGTGTGTGAGCCATGCATTTTTATGGCAGTGCTTTTTTGGGGCTAAGGGTGGAATGGGTGGGAGGGGGTGATGCAATGGGAGAGCATAGAACGCTCTCGAAAAAGCAAAAGTTTTCACTTCAAGTACTTTTTTCGCTCTGCTTCTTGGCTCTACTATTTTTTCCCTTCCTTTTCTTTTTTGGCAATTTGCTGTTGTTGTTGTTGCATCATCATTCGCCTGGCAAAAGAGTTTGAGCACTTGAGTAGCATTAAAGCATCAAACGATTGTCTACGGAGCCAAAGGCAATTGACTTCTCCGCTCAACGATACCGGAGAATATGTGCGGGGGGATGGGGTGTACGGCGGTGGGATGGGGTCCAAAATTGGTTGCCAAGGTAGCGAGAAAATCGGTGGAAAATATCAACAGTACAAGGTTTGATATACCCTTGGAAAATAAATATTAATTATAAATTAAAAGATTAAAGAAGTCTCTAAAAATTGAATAAATATTATAATAAATAATTTAAATTTTTAATTTATTTTTAATTTACCTTTTCTTTTATTTAATTTCTTATACCCTCCAACTAATAATCTTAGTGATAAAAATAAATATTTAATGATTAATAAATAAAATAATATTATCATTATAAATAAATAAAATAAATATTAATATTAAATGAAAAGAAGTCCCTAAAAAAATATATTATAATGAAGAATGTGAAGCTTTAATTTAAAATGTACCTTTTCTTTTATTTAAATTCCTATACTCAAACTAATAATCTCAGTGATATAAAAAAATAATAAATTAAATATTTTTACTGATATTATTGTCATCCAATAGACTTAAAAACCAACCAAATCCTTTAAGAGGGTATCAAAATTGGCTCATTTCCCATTTAATACGTGTGTTTTGCTGTAATTTTAGTGCCACAGATTTTGATTGGGAATTTCGTTTGGCTACTCAGCCGACTTGACCTCTTCGTCATCGACGGAAAATTGATACCAATACCGTAACCGATACCCCTTGCCGCCCCTCGCCTATCAATCAGATTTTCCTGCGTGATGGCGAAAATGAAGTGCCAACGTTTTCGGCAAATGGCCAACAATCCAATCTGCCGTCAGCTGTTCAATTAGTCACACTGAAAGAAAAGGATTATATGGAACTGAAATATTTATTTTTAAAATGTTTATTCCCTTGTTTGTTATTTAGTTTTAGTTTTTCGCTAATTCTATTTAATTTGATACAAATAATAGAAAAGTGGAAGGGAAAAAGGGGAGCAGCACACAAAGCCCTGCAATTGATTCAAATGATTTCAATAATATTTTTTCATATTTTGTGAAATTTATTCGGGCTATAATTTCATCAATGCTGCCAATACTCGCCCCCTCCTTCTGGCCAAAGAGGTCATTGCATTTTCAATTGCGGCATAATCGGACACAAAATGCTGCAAAATGTAGCAAATATAATATAATCATTGTTTTTTTTTTGTTGCTTAGTTGGGGCGGCATTGAAATAATTTAAATTATTTTCACATTGCATTGGAAATTATGGGCAAACAATTAAGCGGACAGTTTTTGGCCTTTGCCTGCGGCCAATTGCTGTTTTCTATTAACTCTTTTGGCCCAAAGGGGCTTAAATAACGCACAAAACACACACACGCACACGCACACATTGTGACATCCAAATGGCATTTGAATATTTTTGCGTATTGCATTCGCTGTGCAGAAATGCAATTAAAATGTAAAAATTTATTAAGCTACTTTGGCAATTTTCCTAATTACGCGCATTAAAAGCAAACAGTGAAAAAATTCGCATTTTACACAATTTGCAATGGGAGTCGCGAAAGCGGAAAAGTTGACTAAATATTGCAAATTTGATTGTCACACAATTTCGGTTGCATACTTTCAGGGGGCGCGCTGGAAATTCCCGACGCCATTATGCTAAGCGGAAAACAGTTTTCCCATTTTCCACCGGACGAGTTGGGCAATTACCATTTCTTTTGGTTCTCGAGATATTTCAATTAGTCGGCAAATTTGTCTGGGAGATTAAAAGTCTTGGGTGTAATTTATTTTCTAAAATTCATATATGAGTTTCCTTGTGTTAGGAATTTTTTTTAAATACCAAAAGAATAATAAATAATAAAAATATTAAAATATTTACAAATATATATATTTACTTTCGAATAATTCGCAGTTTTCATATACATTTTGTTAGTTGCTTCGGGCATTTAAAGTATTTCAAAAGTTATGGAAAATAATTTTATAACTCTTATTCGCAGCATTTTTTGGTGCTTATTTCGATCCATTTCGCTGACACCCGACGCCTTTTTTCTGCTGACCTCTGTTTTCGCGTATTCGCGTATTCCCCATTCCCATTCCAATTTCCCTCGCCAATTTCCATTTCAATTTCGCTTTCTGCCGTTGCTGTTTTCCTTTTTGAGCGCTGTCACCGAACATGATTTATGCACCGCCTCCGTAGGGGGCGTGTCACTTCTATTGCTGTCGTTATTTCGCTGGCCGCTGACAGAATCTGCCATTGATCGATGCAATTTGCAATGGATTAATCACGCAAAGAGCACTATAATAATAAAATATTTGTGTGTTTCGATGTTTTTAAGGATGCAATTCGGTGAAAAGAGGCAGTTAATATTGCTTGCTGGCATCCTGTTGATGGGGATGGTTCTGGTTGAGGGCGAGGATCTCGACTCCCATAATGCACCCCACATAAGGCACAAGCGCGGAATCTTCTGGGACTTTTTCCAGAAAATGGTCATCACCAAGAACCTCATTGTGGATGTAAGTTACAGTTACTAATATTACAAATATATCTTATCACATCTTTGATTCCTTTTTCCAGCAATACACGGACACTCGCAACACGCTGAATGATATATACAATACTGTGAATGAACAGTTCAGTGATCCGGGTCCCCAAAAACCCACAAATCGTCCTCGGGTGACGACCGAGAAAACTGTGAGCTTTCTATATTTTTTATAAGATTAAAATCTATATGATATTTGAATATTTTAACCATAGTCTATAAGCGGCGAGGAGAGCGGCAGTAATAGCGAGGAGCCCACCACCACGGAGGCTTTCCAGATCTCACGCTACGAACTGGGTCGCATCCTGGGCAGAAACTTCCGCGGTCTGCAGAAGCTGGCCATGACCGAGTTCAACACGGCCCTAAATGTAAGTACACACAGAAAAAAATCCATCCAGTAATAAAGAAATAGTTAAGGAATTCATAAATTATTAAATATATATTTGATTTTTGCTAATAAATTGGGTTCTAAATATAGATTTATAATTATTTTGGTGCTTTAAAGTTATACACACTAAAAATCAAATCAATATCGTTTTTATCATGCAAAAATGGTGAAATCGATATTGAAAAATGTCATTTCTTCGATTTCTCTCTCTCTTTCTATCTCGGAGATTCTCAGACTTCGAAAAAGAGAGGAAGAACCAATATGGCGGCATAAGTTGCGTGAGCGGGAGCGAGAAAGAAAGTATTCGAAATTTGAAGTGGTCGTATGCATTTCGAACATATCAAATTGAGATGTGTAATATCAAGTCAAAATAATCTCAAATCGATCTTCACTTCATTTCAAGTTTGTTTTTTTGGTTGTGGGTCTTAAATACTTTTTAATAAAATTTTATTTTTAAATATACCTCCTCTCTCTTATCCAGGCCACCAAATACAATCTGGCCGAGTACAAATCGGAGGCGGACAAGCAGTTTGCCAACAGCTTGGCGGTGGAGAAGAAGAACAAGCTGAAGAGTCTCAAGGGCTGAACCACGCCCACCCCCCACCCCCCAGTTCCAGTTGCCAGTGCCCGATGATAGTTGTCTCTGTGATAGGCTGATGACTGTATTCCCCATACTTTCTGGCTTATTTATTTGCTCATGCGACTGTGGGAAGTGTCCCCGAACGCATGCGGATTCGTGTCTACGACTATTGTGTGTCAAATTAAAAAGTTTTCTGTCATAATTTTATTGATAAACTTTTAAGTTAAAAAAGGAGCACCGAAAAAAAGTGGAAAACAAACACCGAAACGGAAGAGGGCGACCGAAAGAACGAGGATGAAAATGAAAACATTGTAAGACGGAAAAGCTGCTGGGAAAACTGTGCAGAAATTGAAGGTCTGCGGTGTTCTGGACATTTTTTTTACGGTTTCCATGGGTATATTTATTATTTTCCTACTACTAGTTTGTTAAATTAAAATATATAAAATTAAGTAGGACCTGAATTTGATCAAGTTTTGTTATTTTTAAGTGTTAAACTTAAGTTTCTGAGCTTCAATAAAATATAGAAAAAATCTTTTTGATATTTTTAATGGCGAAATATTCTTAGAAATATTGAGGAAAAAATTAAAAAGTAAATATATCTTTAATGTGCTATTATTTAGACTGTATTTTCCAGTGAATGCGAAACCTAAAAGGTCCCTGTATACTTCCTCGCCGCTTTCCCCGCCCACAAATGCTGCAAGTTTGTGTTGGCTGAAATCGAAGTAAAGTTGCAAACAAATCCAAAAGGCAAAACTTGGTAAAATACAAAGACAGTTTTGGGTCTCTGTCTGCCCTGACCTGCAGGATCCGCTTTCTCCGCCGCTCCTTTTGGCCGCCGCATAGTTAGCAGAAACCACTAAAAGTGTCATAATTCGATGCCCATGAGATGGCTGTCTCGAAAGTACGTTGGCCGACAAAACTTTGGCGGTAATGACTGTCGTTCTCGTTCTCGCAGCCCCCCGAAAAAGCCCCTCTTTCGCCTTGTGGTGCAACTGTGCGTATGAGCAACCTGCCTTGTCTGCAAAGTTCTGCCGGGGGAAAACAAGGGAAAAGCCAAAAAATACCAGGCGAATGTTTGCCAGCCGGAAACTTATCGAAAGCGAGGAGGGCGAGGAGGGCTGCAGCTGCATCTCAGATAAACAGATTCCCCTACACTTTAATATTTCTTCCGCCATTTGATTATCAAATCTATAGGGGGAACTGCAGTTTCTACACTTTCCCAAATAGATATTACCATTTTCCATTACTATTAGTTATTAAGTTTAGTAAAAACTATTTACATTTTCGCCTATAAATACTTTATGCGGCAGCTGGCTATTAAAAATAAATATCTTCAACTATCTACCGACTAAAATAAATACAGCGCTCGCATGGAACAAATTCCAAGTGAATAATTTATGGCGCTTTGTTTGCGAATTGCTATAAAAATATTGCTCTGTTCATTTTCCCTTCAACCAGCGGCACTCCATTCCATGGCGAACTCTGCTTTCAAAGCCCAAAGTGATAATCTGATTTATGTGAAGTGTTTATTTTCGTTGGCAGTTTTTATTTGTTGATTGTGACATGTGAGTCAGTTGTGTATGCTGATTGCCTTAATTGTTTCGGCTTTTGGCACTGCGACGCATGTGCAATTATGAGTGATTTGCACAATAGAACAATTAGTCTAACCAGTTTAAGTGTGGCCCATCCGGAAGTTTCGGATCATCGAGAACTACGTGCTAAAGTTCAGATGCCATGAGTAACTCACTTACGTAAGCAGCCGGCGATCTCATTCAATTAGCGGCGAAAACAAGCCGTAATTCGATCAATCGATCGGGAAATCCTACTTGGCATGCTGCAAATGTCATGACACTCATTGCTGTACAAATCTACAGTTGACATTGGGACATCCGCACTTAAAAAGTGAATAAGTAAACTAGCTTGGCGATCAGATACAAGCTGACCGAAATGTAAACAAGCTGCGAGTGACAAGACAAATGTCATAAGGCAATAAAAGTTATATACTATATATTATATAGCCGGGGAAATACCCTGGAAATATCACAGATTACAAGGGATTAAAGGGTGCGAACTTGGGACATTTAAAATCATTTTATGACGCAGTGCAACGTATGTGTAAATTAATTATTTTTATTTCTATGGATACTTCCCGGAGGTATACAATTTTTAAATATTATTTTTAAAGTGCTAAGAAAATATTTGAAAATATTTAAAATTAAAATCTTATTGGAATAATTTTTAGGGATTTTTAAAATTATTTTCTGATTAAAAATACAATAAGATATGATTAAAAATGTTCCACTTTAAAAGTATTCATTATCTTTGTATGTCAGTTGCTCTCCCTTCCAAAAATTATAATATTTAGCTAAAATTTAGCCTGCTCCATTTCTTTGTCTCCCACAAAAGAACCAACTAGATCACTTTAAAATACATGTATTAATGTCATATATTTGCATGGTTCCCCCATTCAAACCCAAACCCCAACAAATCGCCCATAAATTATAGAGCAAGCGAAATAAACGAACTGCTCGTCACGGTGACTGATCACCAGCATCTCGGCCATATAATTTTATAATTTCGATCTGGAGTGAGTGAAGGTTGATGGTTTAACGGGGGAGAGACGTTGATGTTTGTCTTTATGATCCCGAATGAGTGTTTCGAGTTCTCGGAAACGAATGTTTACAATGCGGTTTCGTTTTGAATAATTACGATTCAAATGTAAATCGCTGGCGGTTTCTCTCCACTTGTTTATTGCTTTAATGTCTCGCCTATTGTTCCCCTGTTTTTTTCAAACATTTTTTGTTCTCGAGGCAAAAGGCACATTGAACTGTCTATTGTTTAGTAAATAGTACATTTTATTTGAAGTTTTCTAATCTCTATTTATTGAAATTTGTTTTGTCTTTAAATTTTGAATATTTTCCTAAATAATTGGATTATATTATTCTCCTTGAATTGACGTAATTTCGAAACAAAGTTCAAAGATCTTTTCAAGTTAATTAGCTGCGAACTGATAATCCCCGCTTATCAGCACTCCCCTGAGTCGCAAAAGCACAGCTCACGATTCCAACATCACTGGATTTAGCTTTTATTTATTATATAGATCACAAGAAAAAAAAACAAAGAAATGTTATGCAACAGAAGAGGGGGACACCTCCATTCAGGCCTTGAGTCCCTGAAATCATAAGAAATCGGAGGTTAGTCAGTTGAAACTCGGGCGAGGGATCACAGGCGAGGGGCACACTCACTTTAGGGGGCTGGGGAGCTGGGTCCTCCGATGGGCGCCAGCAGGACCTTCTCGGTGGGCGCGTCGTAGGTCACCGGCACCTTGGGCGTGGTGGAGGCCTCGTCCGTGAGCTTGTGCTTCAGCTCGTCGTACTTCTGGGCCACCGAGCTGCCAAACTCCTTGGCGCCCTCGCCGATCTTGTCCGCATAGGGCTTGGCGGCCTCGGCCACCTCCTTGGCCCCCTGGTTGACCTTGCAGCCGAGGTTCTTGAAGAAGTGCTTGAAGTCGCTGTCCTCGGGCCGCTGCGCCTCGTCGCACTCGGCGCGCACTTGGCCGGCGGCCATCAGGAGGACCAATCCGATTAGGGAGCAAATCACGAGCGATTTCATCTCGACGCTTTCAGGCTGACAACGCAACTGATCATCGGTTGGTTTGCCGCCGAGACGCTGGTCTACGATCCATAGTCTCGGGTCTCTGGGCTCTCGGGCAACCGGTTGTGAACCCCCTCCCCCACCCATCTCTGGCCGCAGTCAGCCCCAATCAAGTTGCGTTCGTGCGCTCAATGCGAACTGCTCTAGCTTTGTTGTAACAGTAGCTCAAATGCACAGGGAAAAATTATATTGAAGTGTTAAAAAATTAATTTTTAATAAATCTAACACTTAGTTGGAACATTTAAGATTTTTTTTTTTAAATATCTAGCAGACTATTCTATACTTTTAAAATATAAATTTAAAAAAAAAATAAATATAAAAATAAAAAAAATTAATCTTTGAAATAAAACTTATATACACATTTTTTGTTCAATGTATTACCTAATTGCTTAGATTATAAAATAATGGTTTTCATTATTCTTAAAAAAATTGCTATAGCCGCAATTATTTTTTAAACCAGTTTCTAAATATTCAGTAAAAAAAAAGTGAAAAAGAATAGTTTTTTAAAAGAATAAATAAAAAACCTAAATGACTTTAATTCAACCAAAAGTAAATAAAATATTTACGATACACCTGTAATATGTGCCCGATTAAATATTTACTTATTGTCTAAACAAATTGTATACAAAATTGGTGGATAATCAACACAAAATTGGTCAAGTCACGAGGGTTCCATTATTTACCAAACAATTTCTAAACACTCAATTTTACCACTTAATAAAATATTATTTTCACCCATTTTTCGCTCTGTCAGCCCAAGTTGATAAGGTTTTAGCACTGAAAAGCAAGCATTTTTAGGTATTTAATAATTTTTTTATTCAAAGCTTTTTGGGGCTTAATAAATATTAAAATTTTGAAGCAATTTTTCACTCAAAAAAAAAATACTTAATTATAGAACTCATTGCACTTGTTGGCTTTCACTGTGAATCTGCAGAGCGTGGTGATGTTTCCTTTGTGATTTTGGTGGGTTTTTCGCCTTTTGGGAACTCAATTCCTCCCATTTTGGGGGGCACATGGGGGTCTAGGTCGCTTGGGATAAACCCAGTTGAAGCAGCAGCCCCGATGATCCCGTGCCGAGCACCCGAATCCCGACCAGACCATCGCCTCGATGAAGGGTAGCGCTGAGGCGGCAATGAGGATGATTATCAGCAGTGCGCAGGTGCTTAGAAGCTGCATCTTCGGCGACGACTGACAATTAATTGACTCAATTGAAGTGAGACCGAGATGGTCGAAGATGAGTCTCCTGTTGCGTCGGTGACTCAGCGAGTCCACTGATCCGTTGATGGGACACCAGAAACCGGCTCACAAGTTGTAAGTTACAGAATTGCAGGGCTTCGGCTGGCAGGCTGTTTGTTTATTTTTGTGGCCAGAAGAGAAAGTCGGGAAAGAACATCGACTGACTCACAAAGCGGAGGAAGCGTCTCATTAAGAACTTTAACCCAATTGGCGCGGCGAACAAGTTTCGGGCTTCCAGTTATGCTAAATGAAACAATTGATAAGTAAACAAGTCACTGAAATGATCTTAAATATTATAAAAATAAATTAAAATAAATAATAACACATCATATCATAAATAGGAAATGCTCGCTTTCAAGAGCAGTAAACTTTATTAAAATAAAATATAAATATTTTTAGCATATGGTTTTATCTATATAAGAACTACTGATTCTTCTCCGGGACATAGTCCACCTCATTGGCATGGTCCTCCAGCCAGTCCAAGTGAACGGGCGCCGAGGTGGTGAGCTCCTTAAGATCGTTTTTGGCCGAACTGGAGGCCTCCAAAGTGGAAGGTTCCTCTGTGGTGGTTGAGCTGCTGCTGGTGGTGGTGACCTGCTCCTCCTTCTCCTTATCCTTCTCCGAGTTACCAGCCGGCAGGGCCAGCACATTGACCAGCATGTTGATGCGCTGGAAGAGCGACCTGGTCACATCGCGCGCCTTCTCCTCCAGGATCTTGGCCTCCTTCTCGATGTTGGCTATCCAGGGCTTGGCCTTCTCCAGCGTGCACTGCAGGCTGTGGACGAACTTGTTGACCTCACTGGGACTGGGCGTGGTCACCGCCTCTGACGGCGAATCCTCTGCAGATTTGGCCTCCGAGCCGCAGACAATCGAGGCCGCCTGCAGTTGGCCAAAACAAAGGCACAGGCTGGCCAAAAGCAACACTGCGCTGGTCAGGGAGTTAGTCATCGCGTTTGTGGGATCTCGAATATCGTGAATATAGTGAATAGTGTATCGTGTATCGCCGCGGAGGCCCCAAACTCGACTGAAACCCGTTTGCAGCCGCAGTTGACCAAGTTCTTTGGGTATCTTGTGGCTTTTGGGCTGGGCCTTTGGCTTCGCCGAGTCTTCGAGACGGCGAAGCTCGGCGAGAAAGTCGTCGGGCAACTGAATTGCATTCGAGGCGAGCGAAAAAAGAGAGGCTCAGAGAAAGAGAGAAAGGCCCCGAGAGAATCGGCGAATTCTCCAGAAAGTGTCAAAGAGAGTAAGCTAAAAGCAGATAGAGAAAGATTTATGGGCACTTGAGCTAATGGCAAAGGTGACTAATCCATCAAGTTGATCTGTTTACGCGGCGTCTCAATTATCCTATTAGGTTTATCAAATCTTTGGAAGAATCTAGAACAGGTATTTCTCTATTAGTCACACGCCAGT
This sequence comes from Drosophila mimetica, assembly GCA_037075245.1. Lineage (NCBI taxonomy): Eukaryota > Metazoa > Arthropoda > Insecta > Diptera > Drosophilidae > Drosophila > Drosophila mimetica. The sequence continues at coordinate 18,621,975 of JBAMCH010000005.1, read as the reverse complement.
TAAAAATAAAATAACAAACGAATTTTAGGTTTAAAAGTGAAGAAATATATATTTTAAATGTCTATTTATTTTTAAAATTTTTAAATCTATGTTTAATAAATAAAATATTTTGTTTTAGCAATTTTATATCGATAATATTATCTAAAACACCAATCAAAAAATAAACAAATATAAATTTTATGTTTAGAAGTGAAGAAATATCTATATATTTAATTTTAAAATTTATAAATTTATGTTAAATAAATAGAATACTTATTTTTGCGATTTTATATCGAAAATATTTCTTTGTTAAAAATGTATTTTTTGGTGATTTTGTCGACTTTACCTATTTAATATCTTATATTTTTTAAAAATCTTTAACTAAATCAGATTGTTTTTTAGAAAAAATATTTAAATGCTATTCAAATATTATATATAAAAACAAAAATATAAATGCATAGATAACATGGAATAAAATCAATAAAACTAAACGATTTTCTCAGCTAGAATTTTTCGAAAAAAGAAACGACATTTGTATTTTACTTTCCATTTTTATTTACACAAAAAAAAAATCATAAAAAAAACTTAAACAAACTTAAGGGATCAAAGGGAAAGGTGCGCGAAGGACCCTCGAAGGACTCTGACTACTTCCTCAACTTGCTGCAGTTGCCCAAGGCGTCCAGGATGTGGCCGTGGCCGCACTGCTGCTCGCCCTTGAGGATGTCCGGATTGATGATCTCCACGTTGGCCAGGAAGCCGCGATCCTTGCTCATCTCCTCGGCGGAGTCCTTGGCCAGCTTGTCGCGCAGATCGTCGAAGCGGTCCTTGAGATCGCTTCCGAGGACCTTGGCCTTCTCGCCCAGCTTCTGGGCGCCCTCCTTGAGCTCGGTGCCCAGGTCCTTGGCCTTCTCGCCCAGCTTCTTGGCGCCCTCCTTGATGTGACAGCCCACGTTCTTGAAGAAGTCGCGCACCTCGTGCTCCGAACTGCTGCTGCTGCCGGTGATCTCCGAGATCTTGTCGCTCACATCGCCCAGTCCCGGAATCTTGTCCTCGCAGTCGAAGAGTCCCGCCTGGCTGGAGTGCAGGAATGCTCCGGCCAACAGCAGGACTACCAGGGATCCTTGCAAGCTATTCATCTCGATGGTGAGTTTATCGGTTATCGGTTCCTTTGGTTCCTTATCCACACAAAACCAGACTGAACGTCGACTTGACTGCCGTGAGACTGACCTGGGGCGCCTCGATTTCCACCCATTTTATTCGAATCGCCGTCGCCTTTGTGTGTCACTTGCCTCGCATTTTCCTTAATTCAATTGACGAACGGCCACAATCATCGCAATTGTGCGCTGATTTAAGCACAACACTCGACAAAGATACAAATACAGCAGGGATAGAGATAAAGATCAAGATATAGGGGGGATGATTCCCGATGATAAGGTTGCCCCTTCGAATATCTATGTATATCCCTGTTCCGTGTGTGACTTTGTTTTTTCGACATTTCCCCGCATGAAAAAGTAAATACGCACTTTTTTTGCTGGCTGAGCCGGAAGCTGTGACAAATATGGCATATAAATAGACTATAGACTATATAGTATATAGTGCGAGATGCGTTCAATTGGTATTCACACTCGACTCAGACGCACTGATCTCGAATTGACCCACAATGGCACGAGCTATAGCTGTAGTGATTACATAACAATTGGCGATGCCATAAGATTCTCGAAAGTCCGCGAATAAACTAGCGATAGGATGGGTTTCCATAACTGGAAAAAGAGCTTAAAGTAGTTCTGAATATTTTTAAGGAAGAAAAGTTCTTGAAAGGAAGGAAAATCTGGAAATCTTTGAATAATTTAAAAATCATTTTTTATTTTATTTTATTATAAGATATAACGAATCTGTTATTAAGATAAGATTTATTTAAAATAGTTATTTCTAATCAATACCAATAGATATTGGATAGACAGGATTGACATAAAAATCTTTAAAAAAAACCTAGGAATGTTATTATAAAAGTGTATGTTCTATACCCCAATCTAGATAATCTCAATCCACCCCCTTTATGTACAGAAAAAACACCGGTAGTTCCGTAATTGCCATTTTATTGATACCCAATTAAGTTTACAGATCAAATCCGCATCGTTTATACCTTTAATTTTGACTGTAGTTCCAGCTGCCGTCATCGTGAGCACCAATTGAGTGCGTTTCCCCCTCGTTGGGATTCGCATCGTACATATCCTCCAAGTCGGCATCGTCCTCTTGATCCTCTGGATCCTCTGTATCATCTGCATCGCCTTCGTCTTCTGCCAATGCGATGTCATCGTCGGGATTTGGTTCCTCGGTGATTTCTTCGGTGACTTCCACGGGAGTTTCCTCGGTGACTTTTTCCTTCTCGGTTTCTGAATCCAATTCGGGTTCTACGTAATCTTGTGGTTCATCTTGGGTTTCCTCTTCCTCTAGCTCAGGAAGTATAGGTTGCTCAGTGGTGGTGGTGGTGGTTGTTGTAGTGGAAGTGGTGGGTGGTGCACCTAAAAAACATTTACTTTTAAAGTCTTGATCATATATATTTATTTTTTAAAATATGAACTCACATTCCTCCGCTGTGGGATCGAACTCACAGCGGATCCTTCGCTCCATGGACTCATCCCTCAAGGGTTCCGGAGTGGTGGTGGTGGTGGTTGTTCTGCGAGTGGTGATAGTGGTGGTTGTAGGGGCCTCAGTGGTTGTGGTTGTAGTAGTTGTAGTAGTAGGTGGCCTTGTGGGTGCCACAGGTTTCTTAATCAAATCCCTGCCTGCAAATTATTAAGAAATATTTTGTATAATCTTATCTCATGATTTTATTCATGAAATAACCAGCTTACACTCTGCAAGATTTGGCTCAAAGTCGCAGCGAATGCGCCAGTCCAGTTCATCCTCGTCGAGTGGGATGACCACCTTCTTGGGCCGCCTCACATAGTACACCTCCTTGACCTCGATGATCTCGAGATCTGGATCATCTGGCGAGATGCGTCTTCGCACAAATCGGTGGCTCTGGCCCTCCGGCAGCGAGCGACCGTGGAGAGTCTCCAGGCAGAAGATTCCCAGGACGAGAAGAATTAGGAGCGGGGATCTGCTCATCGCGTAGTCTGCAGCTAAACTGTTCTTCTCTCGCGAGCTTGGCGCTTGGAACGGAATGGAAACTGTGCGGAAGCTTATCAAATTCGATAACCTTCTGACCTTGGTGTCTCCCGAAGAGAGAGGGTGGTGGGAGGGAGGGGGAAGAATCGGGTAGAAGCCACCCGTGTGTGTTGCATACTTTCGGACTGCCACGGTTAATTGCGGCTCACGACTCGTGACGATGCATCAATGTCCGCATAAATTAGATTTCCTCCACGGGCGCGTAACAAATTAGCCGCAAACATAATTGCCACGAGCTTGGCTAAATGCCCCGCCCCTCTTCTCCACCCCCGCCCCCTTCTAGAGAAGGAGGAAGGCGGCAGATGGCAAAAATTGGCAGCAGGGCATTCTGTTGCCCCGTTTTATTGGGCATTTCGGAATCGCCGAGGCGTAAAACAAATAAATAAGTACACAAATATTGAAAACACTGTTTAGTGAATATTGTAAATAAATGTTTTTATTTGTATTTATTTTTATTTAGAAGCTAAAATGTTAAAAAAAAATATTGCATATTTTTCATGCATATGAAAAAGTGTAAAAACAAAAATCCAAAAAATTTGTAAATTAAATCAATGTGTGAAATGAATAAATAAATAAACAAATAGTGAAAAATGTGTTTATTAAATATTCAAAATAAAAATGTATAATTCAATTTACTATTATTTAGAAACTAACATGCATACAAAAAAGTTTTCTATTTTTAATGCATGTGAAATAGTCTAAACAAAATATTTCTATAATAAAGTTATCCAAAAAAATATAGTAAATGAAAATAAAAAATCTGTTTAAAAATATGAAAAAATAATAAAATAAAAAAATAAACTATATATTTACCATTAAATGCAAACACAAACTTCTGCAGGCGTTATAAAGTATATTCAGCTATTATATCCCCACATGTAATCGATATGCTCTCGATCGGTTCTCTGGGGTCGCGAATCCGAATTTCCGAGCAGCTGACTCATCCGCCAGTTTAAGGACCTCGCCCATCGATGTTATGCTCCCCGGGTGCGATGAAAAATATGCGAAAAGTCATCTTCCCCATACATATTTCGCCTTACTTTCTCTGCGTTTCTTTCTTCCACATTCTTAATTCGTTCTTTTCGTTTTTCCCCCGTTTGTTTGTCATTTTTCAATGGCAAAATCATGTTGTGTGTGGCATTTTCGGGGGGTTGAAGGGGGTGCAAATTAGCCGAGCGACGGCGGCCACATATGTTTCAGTCATTTCCCAATAACATAACAGAAAACTGTGTATTTGCCTCGCTTTCGAAAAGTGGGCGGCCGCAGGGCGTGGCACGGGATAGATAAACAAAAATGTTGTGAGGAAACACACTGCGAGTATTTTCATACGCTTCGAGTGTGGGCATTATCACTTTGATCAGCGGTCAGTGGGGCTTTAAGAGGTGGGGACTTTAAAAGAAATATTTGCGAAATATTAATTAGTGACATGTTTTGGGGGATTACGCGGATTTGTGGTGTCAGCGGGAGGGAAAAGATTTTTTTTTGCTCTGTATAAAACGTATTTTTTTGAAATGCCTTTCCTATGATTTTTCATAATATTTAAATGGATAAATTCATTGGAAATTAGAAACGGATGTATTTAGATTTAGTTGAGTACTTGTTATAATTATAAAAATAATAAACAAAAAATAGTATAATCTACTATTACTATAAAAGGCGGCCTATTTAAAACAGGAGATCAAACAGCAACAAAAACTGTTTGACTTAGAAGTCTAGAAAAATAACCGAAATTCGAAATAATTCGAAACTGATTATTAAGATTCAATTGGTAAAATAATAAAATTCTGAATAAATTTAATCAGCTAGGGTATTCAAACTGAGCGATGAATGGCTGATCTGCTGCGAAGAAGTGTTCGTTGTGAGAGCGTGAAATATGCAAATTGCCAGTGGGTCGTCTTTTTCTGCCCCCCGAGTGTGTGTGGGGGGGGGGGGTTTAATGGGAGGGAGTGGGTGGCGCGGGGGGCGCCTCCTTTTTTTTGGGCCCGCGAGATGCGGCCAAGTCGAACAGTTGGCTACGAGGCACGTTGGCGGGCGGAACTCAAAGCGATCGCAGCTGATCGCCGATCACGGAAAAGAGCGAGACGGCAGACGCAATTCGGAGCGAGAGGGGCAGCTGGGAAAGCCCCAAAGTGCGAGCGAGATAGCGCCATAATATATGGAAAATACAATTATCTGCGGAAAATAGCGCTTTGTTTTTCCCCATCTCTGTTTTTGTTTGCCAGGCCATAAAACTCAGTTTTTGCGGGCTAGTTTTTATACTGTTTTTTCCCCTTTTTTTTTGCCCTAAAAAGTGGCACAGTGTGTCGCACACTCAAGTGTCACCAAAAAGTTGGGAAAAATTGGGAAACTGGGAAAGCGAACGGGAGCGGATCAACTAAAAATAGCGAAGCATAAAAGAGAGAGAATGCTGAAAAAAAGAAGCCAAAAATAATTGAAGCGTGGGCAGCATTGAAACAGGACAGTGAAGTCAGGCTACAGTGAATGTTAAAAAAAAATATTTTAAAAATAAAAAAAATATTAAAAATTATTATTCCATAGTTTAAATTCAGAAACCCAAGAAATAAATCACAAATAAATCAAAAAGACTTTTTAGACCAGTGCCGCCCGTAGAGACATAGTTGAGATAAACAATAAATTGGCCAAAGGCCAAAAGAGCAAGAAGCAGCAGAAGATCAGCCGCGAATGAAGAAGAAGCAGCAGCAGCAGCAGCAGATAAAGGCAGATCAAACAAGAGAACAACGGACAACCAACAGGTGGAAGGAAACGGAGACCCCAAAAGATCAAAAACCCATACAAGCTAGAGGAGATAGCAAACCCATCCTACGATATTGATGAGCTGCAATGTCCCAGGAGGGCCAGGAAGAAGATGACGGGGCTCTGCAGCAGGAGGAGGAGGAGGAGGAGCAAGAGGACGATCCCCTGGCCAACCTGCTCAGCCTGAAGCTGCGCAAGCCCTCCCACTGGAACTGGGAGCTGAGCACCTCGCGCAGCTGCAGCAACATTGCGCTGCCCAGGATCCTGCTCTACGATCACACCGGCAACCTCCTGGTGGACGCCGATGGCCACGGGGAGCAGACCTACACATCGCGGGACAGCCAGCGGCGTCGCAAGCGCTCGGCCACCGCTAATTTGGAGCGCCACCTCCATGGTCTGCGCATTGCGGAGGCCACGCCCACACCCACGACCACTCCCACTCCCACCCACTCGAACTCCAGTGGGCGGCGGAAAACGCACGGCAGCTGCATCGACTTTAGCACCCACGAACTGCCCAACTGGGAGCCCCTCACCTCGGTGAGTTCGCGGCGTTCCAGTTCGCTGCGCGGCGTGCGCTTCCAGGAGCCCGAGGAGCCCGAGGAGGTGGATCTGCTGCCCACATATCCCACGCCGCCATCCACCTCCACGCTGAACTCCTCGAGCTCGGGTCCGCGGGAGAAGCGACGCTACCGCCGCTCGCAGAGCTCCATCCTGGAGCGGTTCAGCCTGTCCAAGGGGCGGCACTCCTCGCCAGAGTTCGCCCAGGAGGAGGAGGTGGTGAGGGCGCCGCGCTACTACCTGCGAACCAGCAAGGCGGGCACCCTGGTCATCCGCGAGGAGAGCCTCAGTTCCCAGCGGATGCGCCATCGACGCCGTCGTCCACCGAAGCACTCGTCCAGCGAGAACATCCTGCAGGAGAAGGAGGGGGAGCGGGAGCGGGAACGAGAGCAGCTGATCCCAGTTAGTGTCGTGCAGGCCACGACCCGCAGGAGAGCGCTGGAGAGGACACTCTCGAGCTCGGAGGACGAGGGGCGGCAGCGGGAGCGGGAGCAGGAGCCACGGAGGTCCAGGGGCAGGCCCAGGAATCCAAGCCAGCGCAGCTGCGGCAAGGATGCGGCTCAAGGTAAATAATAAATAAGCTATATACTACTTAATCATAAGGATAATAACACTAGAAAATATTATAATATAATAAAAAAAAAATATTAGGATAATAACATTTTAAAATATAGCTTTATATTTATATAATTTAATATTTTAAATAATAAAATAATCATCTAACATTAGTAATATAATATTACTTATAAAAAGTATTGTTCTTTATTCATTTATCTAAAGGTATTTTTACATTTTCTTTTGTAATATTAAATAATATTAAAAAATTGAATACTATGAACTATGAACACTAATTTTTGGTTCAATTTCCAGAACTGATCACCGTGGATCCCGATAATTGTGTATATCGAGCAGCGCCGGGCGCCACCGCACGATAGAAGAGGAGGGATGGAAGTCCACCCCCCAGAAAACCCAGACCCCAGAAAAGAGAGAACCCAAGACGACGAGAATCTAGATCTAGAGGAATACGCAGAAAGCCAGAGAACAGACAAAACCAGAGTTCCTCATTGTGATGTAAGACGATAAACCATATGAAAATAAAACAAATACGTGAAACTTAAGGTCCAGTGGTGATTTTCATTTCAAGCTAAGGTGAACCTAATTAATTGAGGTGCAACTAGAATTACATTATTAAATGGGTTTGGCTGTGCCAAGAAATATTTTCATCAAGCCCATTTCGAGAAACCTCTTACATTGTCATAGTTTGACATTTGTCCCATTAAAATACAGAACATTTTGCAGATCAAGAGTACTTAAAGGTACTCAAAAATGTTTGCCAAAAAGGTCTGTCAACCTTTTCAATCGTAAAATACTTATTTATAGCTTATCATTGAGTTGGTAATGTTATAAGTAAAAGGGATCTTAAATATAAATATAATTTATATTATATTAATTTATATTATATTATATTATATTATTATATTACATTATATTATATTATATATTATATATATTATATTATTATATTACATTATATTATATTATATATTTTACAATATCATAATGTTAATCATTTAAAAGACCTTATCATATATTTCAAAATATTTCCCTTTTATATGGTATTTTACCAACTCAAAGAGGTGAAATACCCGAGTCAGCCTGAAAGTATGCAGGGCTCATCCCGCCAGGGGATCTAGATAGATCAGATCTGAGATTCTGGAGTGTCCGGCGCGACTCGTGGCTCTAGGTAAACAACGTAATCAGCTAGTGATAAGCTGGATCGTCGGGCCAGCGGCGATTCGGAATGACAGAAAACAGCTCAGTGCGAATAAAACCCTCGCAACGAGATGCGATCCGCCCTGCTGTCTGCCGGCTTCCTGCTGCTGCTCCTCGTCCTGCTGCTCGGCTCCTCGTGCAGCGGCGCGGGCAAGGTGATCTACTTCAACCAGCTGAACACCAGCCAGTCCCTGGAGGCGGCCAAGAACACCACCGATGCCCTGGGCAAGAGCATGCTCTTCGATACGCGCGGCAATCGCTGTCGCCACGGCTTCGTTCGCGATCACCATGGGCGCTGCAGAAGGGTGAGTGCTCTAGATATCCCACTGCCACTGCCATAAATCACCCTTACTTGTTTACCCCCTCTTAGCTGGTCTAAAAATACGGAATCTCCCACTCGGCTAAGTTAATTTTAAATGCGTGTTTACTCTAAGTCTGTGCGTCCACGGAGATTAAAGTGAAAGCCCCAGCGAACTGTCTACAGAACTTGTAAATACCATATGACAGATAGCGAAAATTAGAGTAAATATTTTTTAAGCTGGGCTGGCAACACAATCTTTAGTTTGCACTTATAAATACAAATATTTTTTTTGTGGAAATAAATTCAATTTTTTATAGTTTCGTATAAGTTTAAATATTTTTTAAATTGTTTTAAAAATTTTTAGGACCAAATACAAATAAAGTATACCATTTTATAAACAGTTTAAATGCCAGCTTTTATTTTTCCAGCTACTTAGTAAGTCCATTTAAAAAGTTATATATCATCAAACCGTAGAAAACCCCAGATACATCCAACCCAGTGGACGTTAACCCTTGCGCCTCGTCATGAAATCGAAACTACGTCACATCACGTGTCGCCGGTCGCGAAAAGTATGATGAAATACCGGGCTCCTTGGCTCTATTTCTGCAGATACCGCAGATACCCGTACCAGATACAAGATACCCGATACAGAGTGCCAGAGATAGCGATGAGTCGCGGAGCGGAGCTTCTGACTCAGCGCGATATTAATAATGGAGGAGCCTGGTTCCTCGATTCGGTCACATTTTCGGGAAATTTCAGCGGGTGTGCGGCGTGCGATAAGGAGGGTAAATATGCCCGATCTGTGACGTCCCTCGTTCCGTAATTGCCGTTAAATACTCAATGGGCCAGTGTCGCGTGGTCACCCCCCAAACGAACCACCCGCTTTTCCAGAAAGCCCCCCGATGATTGGCTAAAACGAAAGTTTTACACGGAATTTCGCATGGCTCACTCGGCGATCGTTACGAAGCGAAAAATATCATTTAGCCTGGATTTTTTTGTCAAAGTTCATAACGCTGTGGGAATCGGGAAGCGCTATCTACTCCCCATCAGATAGGCGCTGATTACTGAATAGTATGGCTAACTCACCGAAAATACGGGGAGCACAGGCCAATTAACCCACGTTCTTACTCAGGTCTAAAAATAAGGGTTATCTATTTCAGGTTGAGGAAAGTTTGCAGCTCAATTGGTGATAGGTTTTGCTCTGCTTTAATCTCGCTGGAAGGCGGGGCTTTTCTCTATTTAGATAAGATTGGCGACGCTTTAAATATATTATTTAACTATCAATATTATTTGTTCTTATTTTTCAAAAACCATATTTTTCACTTAAAAATTTGTATTTAACAGATAAATATTTTTAGTGAGTTATAATTTAATATTCTTAGAAATTGTAGTAATTTTTCAACTAAAATTTTTTAATTAATTTAAAATAAATAATTCTTTATAAAATATTTTAAATCATATACATCATATTTTAAGGAATTATTATAAAATTTGTAGGAATTTATAACAAAATAAATTTATAAAAAACTATAATATATTTTAAATAATTTTTATCATATTTTTAGGAATTATTATAAAAATCCTTCACTGTCGAAAATATCTTACCAAGGGAATAAATTGGGTTTCTGAAGTTTTTATTGTTGAATTTCCTAATTTATAGTTCTTAGTAACCATAGGTGATATTAAAGTTCTGGTAAAATCATTAAGACTTCTGAGAAGAGCGGCGAAAAATCCCCCGTTCTATCTCCCGCAGAGAACCCCATTCAAATCCACGTAAGTTTCCAAGATTTTCCCCCAAAGAGAGGGGTCCAAACTTGGGCCACGTCTTATGCAAATGCAATGGGCTCAACCATGATGATATTATCGGGTCCGGGTCTGGGTTCTTGGGTGCTTGGGTGCTTGGGTCCCCGTGCTGCTAGATACCGATACCGCTAGCGACACTCGGCAACCGCTCGACTTCGCATCGGGCGCGAATCGAAATCAGTGCTGGGCCAGCGAAGCACTCAATTACACAGATTGCAAATGGCATGGGGGACAAGATAAGATTTCCCCGTGTGCCCCTGGTGCGAAAGCGGGAAAACAGGGTGATGTGCCGCCCAGCCGGGAAAGCTACGGCTCTGCGAGGCCCCCGAGAGCGGGGGACACCCTGTTCGCGGTTTATCAAGTCAATGAAAAGACAAGCGGGCAGAGCACTTAAGAAGTGCTACCCCAAACTCGTATAAAATCAGTTAACTGCCGGCACCGGAGCAAGCCACTTCTTGGTTAGCTCACCCACTCTTTTTTTTTTTGGTTGTTGTTTATCGCGCCCTTCGGAGATAATATATATAGAACGCACCCACCCAGCCACCCAGCGAGAGATAGCAAAAAGATGTCGATGCACCAGCTGCTCCTGTACTCACTCTGCCTGTGGGCCGTGATCGTGTTCTGTGCCCCGCAGCCCAGTGAATCGCGTCGCGTGATCTTCCTCAAGCCGAACGGCATCCATCGCGGCCAGATCCTGGCCACCCACGGCATGGCCAAGTCGTGCCCCCAGTGCCACATGATCGACCATCGCGGCAACTGCCGGCGCATCATTGCCTACAATGCAGGTGGGTTTCGCTCTCGGCCTCGCGTTTTTCTGCGATATCACGTATACGCATTACGTATACGCCACTTAGTCACCTTAAGTAACACACACACAGTGCTAATCTATCCTCGTCTCTTGCAGATGGCGTGCGCTGCTGAAAGTGATCCGAAGTGTATCCAATCATCGAACGAATCTCGCACTCTCTCAACCTATTTATTTATCCTATTTATCTGCCTCGCACGCCATACATCTTAATAATATATATATGAGAAATCCACCATTCCAGTTAAAGTGTTTATTATTTTGGTTGCCAGCCATTGAAGGGATTTTGGCTTTTATTCTTATCACTTAAATATGCGTTATACGCAGGGGATTTCTAGAATGGCGTTGCTGTGATATCAGCCCATCGAGTGGAATCGGAAATATTTGATTTAACAATTATAATGCCGACTTGACGCAAAACGTAATTATCGGGGCATTAATCGGCATTAACCTCACCTGCAACAGGTGGGTTGCCAGTGACTCCATTCGCCATAATTTATATCGCCGTTATCGTGGCCAAGTATTTATTGTATCAGGTATCAGGTAGCGCCTGCCTAATTGTCTCCCCAGATTGTTAGAGGTTGTAAATTGCGTTTACTACTAATGATAGTCTTAGGTAATTAATGTTAATCTGATTGGAAGCGCTAATTTGTTTTCTAACTGATTTATTTTCTTAGTTTGCAAGTGCATTTAAGAAATAAATATTGTGAGAAAGGATAGCACTTAATACTGCAATCACTTTAATAGATAATCAAATATACGGAATATTTTTAAAATAATAAATATATATAAATAAAGATAAATAAAAATAATTATAAATAAAAAACCTTATATAATAAAAATAATTTTTTTTCTAATTAATTGCTATTATTATGATAATTTTAGAAATATGAATAATATTAAATATGAATAAATATGAAATATGAATAAATGATATTACTTTTTTTTCAAGTGGTTATCCCATATTTCTCTATCATTTTCCTCCTAAATTTCCAGCGGTACTCAAAAAGAGACCCATCAAGTCTCCTAATACCCTGAAATAATAGAAAATAAACGTACTTTTACATGCGTCAGAGCTGTCGACCATCTATCGATCACTCGAATGTGCCAAAAGGCTCGCAGAGATCGGGCATTATATTCGTATACTACTCATGTACACAAAATGGCGTTTTATCGGCCAGATCGGGAGGCAAGGGCCGCTGCTAAGACGTCCGCCAAACTTTGTACCGCTACGTCAGCTGGGGGAGGGGCCGGCACCCAATCAGCCATCCGTCCGCAGGTGATTCGGCTTCTATTCAGATTCATCAAGCGCCTTATCGACATGTCAGCTGAGTCGGAGTTAATTACTGAATGAAATTCCGATTTCACCAATGGCCAAGAGGTGTCGGATTAGGGGCGATAATTATTCAAGACTTGACTAGCACTAGAGAATGGGTTGTTTATGTTTAGTTAAATTAGGTGAAATGTAAAAAGAACACTTTCCGGATAAGAATCCACTAATATTCACATATTAATAAGCTAATAGATTTTTGCGGGATTTTCTTCCCCAAAAAATCTGTATTTTGGCCACAATAATATTAATAATAAAAATAATGGTCCAAATGTGTAATTACATACCTTCATGAACTCGAAGTTAAATTATCTAAAACTTGGCATTTAAAAAGAAAAAATTTACATTTTAAAATTTTTTTTCACAAAATTGATTTCCAAAAAAAATCAGTTTTTTTCGCATAAAACTTCACTATTTTTGCCACAGAAACGGAAATAATGGCCCAAATGGGGAATGAGATACCTTCCTGAACTCGTAGTTAAATTATCTAAAACTTGGCATTTAAAGAAAGTAAATTTAGATTTTTTGATTTTTTTTCAAAAAATTGCGACCCAACCCCTTAAAAAATTGATTTCCCAAAAAAATCAGTTTTTTTTCGCATAAGACTTCACTATTTTCGCCACAGAAACGGAAATAATGGCCCAAATGGGGAATGAGATACCTTCCTGAACTCGTAGTTAAATTATCTAAAACTTGGCATTTAAAGAAAGTAAATTTAGATTTTTTGATTTTTTTTCAAAAAATTGCGACCCAACCCCTTAAAAAATTGATTTCCCAAAAAAATCAGTTTTTTTCGCATAAGACTTCACTATTTTCGCCACAGAAACGGAAATAATGGCCCAAATGGGGAATGAGATACCTTCCTGAACTCGTAGTTAAATTATCTAAAACTTGGCATTTAAAGAAAGTAAATTTAGATTTTTTGATTTTTTTTCAAAAAATTGCGACCCAACCCCTTAAAAAATTGATTTCCCAAAAAAATCAGTTTTTTTCGCATAAGACTTCACTATTTTCGCCACAGAAACGGAAATAATGGCCCAAATGGGGAATGAGATACCTTCCTGAACTCGTAGTTAAATTATCTAAAACTTGGCATTTAAAGAAAGTAAATTTAGATTTTTTGATTTTTTTTTCAAAAAATTGCGACCCAACCCCTTAAAAAATTGATTTCCCAAAAAAATCAGTTTTTTTCGCATAAGACTTCACTATTTTCGCCACAGAAACGGAAATAATGGCCCAAATGGGGAATGAGATACCTTCCTGAACTCGTAGTTAAATTATCTAAAACTTGGCATTTAAAGAAAGTAAATTTAGATTTTTTTTTCAAAAAATTGCGACCCAACCCCTTAAAAAATTGATTTCCAAAAAAAATCAGTTTTTTTCGCATAAAACTTCACTATTTTCGCCACAGAAACGGAAATAATGGCCCAAATGAAGAATGAGATACCTTCCTGAACTCGTAGTTAAATTATCTTAAACTTGGCATTTAAAGAAAGTAAATTTAGATTTTTTGATTTTTTTTCAAAAAATTGCGACCCAACCCCTTAAAAAATTGATTTCCCAAAAAAATCAGTTTTTTTCGCATAAGACTTCACTATTTTCGCCACAGAAACGGAAATAATGGCCCAAATGGGGAATGAGATACCTTCCTGAACTCGTAGTTAAATTATCTTAAACTTGGCATTTAAAGAAAGTAAATTTAGATTTTTTGATTTTTTTTTCAAAAAATTGCGACCCAACCCCTTAAAAAATTGATTTCCCAAAAAAATCAGTTTTTTTCGCATAAGACTTCACTATTTTCGCCACAGAAACGGAAATAATGACCCAAATGGGGAATGAGATACCTTCCTGAACTCGTAGTTAAATTATCTAAAACTTGGCATTTAAAGAAAGTAAATTTAGATTTTTTGATTTTTTTTCAAAAAATTGCGACCCAACCCCTTAAAAAATTGATTTCCAAAAAAAATCAGTTTTTTTCGCATAAAACTTCACTATTTTTGCCACAGAAACGGAAATAATGGCCCAAATGGGGAATGAGATACCTTCCTGAACTCGTAGTTAAATTATCTAAAACTTGGCATTTAAAGAAAGTAAATTTAGATTTTTTGATTTTTTTTCAAAAAATTGCGACCCAACCCCTTAAAAAATTGATTTCCCAAAAAAATCAGTTTTTTTCGCATAAGACTTCACTATTTTCGCCACAGAAACGGAAATAATGGCCCAAATGGGGAATGAGATACCTTCCTGAACTCGTAGTTAAATTATCTAAAACTTGGCATTTAAAGAAAGTAAATTTAGATTTTTTGATTTTTTTTCAAAAAATTGCGACCCAACCCCTTAAAAAATTGATTTCCCAAAAAAATCAGTTTTTTTCGCATAAGACTTCACTATTTTCGCCACAGAAACGGAAATAATGGCCCAAATCGGGAATGAGATACCTTCCTGAACTCGTAGTTAAATTATCTAAAACTTGGCATTTAAAGAAAGTAAATTTAGATTTTTTGTTTTTTTTTTCAAAAAATTGCGACCCAACCCCTTAAAAAATTGATTTCCAAAAAAAAACAGTTTTTTTCGCATAAGACTTCACTATTTTCGCCACAGAAACGGAAATAATGGCCCAAATGGAGAATGAGATACCTTCCTGAACTCGTAGTTAAATTATCTAAAACTTGGCATTTAAAGAAAGTAAATTTAGATTTTTTTTTCAAAAAATTGCGACCCAACCCCTTAAAAAATTGATTTCCAAAAAAAATCAGTTTTTTTCGCATAAAACTTCACTATTTTCGCCACAGAAACGGAAATAATGGCCCAAATGAAGAATGAGATACCTTCCTGAACTCGTAGTTAAATTATCTTAAACTTGGCATTTAAAGAAAGTAAATTTAGATTTTTTGATTTTTTTTCAAAAAATTGCGACCCAACCCCTTAAAAAATTGATTTCCCAAAAAAATCAGTTTTTTTCGCATAAGACTTCACTATTTTCGCCACAGAAACGGAAATAATGTCCCAAATGGGGAATGAGATACCTTCCTGAACTCGTAGTTAAATTATCTTAAACTTGGCATTTAAAGAAAGTAAATTTAGATTTTTTGATTTTTTTTCAAAAAATTGCGACCCAACCCCTTAAAAAATTGATTTCCCAAAAAAATCAGTTTTTTTCGCATAAGACTTCACTATTTTCGCCACAGAAACGGAAATAATGACCCAAATGGGGAATGAGATACCTTCCTGAACTCGTAGTTAAATTATCTAAAACTTGGCATTTAAAGAAAGTAAATTTAGATTTTTTGATTTTTTTTCAAAAAATTGCGACCCAACCCCTTAAAAAATTGATTTCCAAAAAAAATCAGTTTTTTTTCGCATAAAACTTCACTATTTTTGCCACAGAAACGGAAATAATGGCCCAAATGGGGAATGAGATACCTTCCTGAACTCGTAGTTAAATTATCTAAAACTTGGCATTTAAAGAAAGTAAATTTAGATTTTTTGATTTTTTTTCAAAAAATTGCGACCCAACCCCTTAAAAAATTGATTTCCCAAAAAAATCAGTTTTTTTCGCATAAGACTTCACTATTTTCGCCACAGAAACGGAAATAATGGCCCAAATGGGGAATGAGATACCTTCCTGAACTCGTAGTTAAATTATCTAAAACTTGGCATTTAAAGAAAGTAAATTTAGATTTTTTGATTTTTTTTCAAAAAATTGCGACCCAACCCCTTAAAAAATTGATTTCCCAAAAAAATCAGTTTTTTTCGCATAAGACTTCACTATTTTCGCCACAGAAACGGAAATAATGGCCCAAATCGGGAATGAGATACCTTCCTGAACTCGTAGTTAAATTATCTAAAACTTGGCATTTAAAGAAAGTAAATTTAGATTTTTTGTTTTTTTTTCAAAAAATTGCGACCCAACCCCTTAAAAAATTGATTTCCAAAAAAAAACAGTTTTTTTCGCATAAGACTTCACTATTTTCGCCACAGAAACGGAAATAATGGCCCAAATGGAGAATGAGATACCTTCCTGAACTCGTAGTTAAATTATCTAAAACTTGGCATTTAAAGAAAGTAAATTTAGATTTTTTTTTCAAAAAATTGCGACCCAACCCCTTAAAAAATTGATTTCCAAAAAAAATCAGTTTTTTTCGCATAAAACTTCACTATTTTCGCCACAGAAACGGAAATAATGGCCCAAATGAAGAATGAGATACCTTCCTGAACTCGTAGTTAAATTATCTTAAACTTGGCATTTAAAGAAAGTAAATTTAGATTTTTTGATTTTTTTTCAAAAAATTGCGACCCAACCCCTTAAAAAATTGATTTCCCAAAAAAATCAGTTTTTTTCGCATAAGACTTCACTATTTTCGCCACAGAAACGGAAATAATGGCCCAAATGGGGAATGAGATACCTTCCTGAACTCGTAGTTAAATTATCTTAAACTTGGCATTTAAAGAAAGTAAATTTAGATTTTTTGATTTTTTTTCAAAAAATTGCGACCCAACCCCTTAAAAAATTGATTTCCCAAAAAAAACAGTTTTTTTCGCATAAGACTTCACTATTTTCGCCACAGAAACGGAAATAATGGCACAAATGAGGAATGAGATACCTTCCTGAACTCGTAGTTAAATTATCTAAAACTTGGCATTTAAAGAAAGTAAATTTAGATTTTTTGATTTTTTTTCAAAAAATTGCGACCCAACCCCTTAAAAAATTGATTTCCAAAAAAAATCAGTTTTTTTCGCATAAAACTTCACTATTTTCGCCACAGAAACGGAAATAATGGCCCAAATGGGGAATGAGATACCTTCCTGAACTCGTAGTTAAATTATCTAAAACTTGGCATTTAAAGAAAGTAAATTTAGATTTTTTGATTTTTTTTTCAAAAAATTGCGACCCAACCCCTTAAAAAATTGATTTCCCAAAAAAATCAGTTTTTTTCGCATAAGACTTCACTATTTTCGCCACAGAAACGGAAATAATGGCCCAAATGGGGAATGAGATACCTTCCTGAACTCGTAGTTAAATTATCTAAAACTTGGCATTTAAAGAAAGTAAATTTAGATTTTTTGATTTTTTTTCAAAAAATTGCGACCCAACCCCTTAAAAAATTGATTTCCCAAAAAAATCAGTTTTTTTCGCATAAGACTTCACTATTTTCGCCACAGAAACGGAAATAATGGCCCAAATGGGGAATGAGATACCTTCCTGAACTCGTAGTTAAATTATCTAAAACTTGGCATTTAAAGAAAGTAAATTTAGATTTTTTGATTTTTTTTTCAAAAAATTGCGACCCAACCCCTTAAAAAATTGATTTCCAAAAAAAATCAGTTTTTTTCGCATAAGACTTCACTATTTTCGCCACAGAAGCCGAAATAATGGCCCAAATGGGGAATGAGATACCTTCCTGAACTCGTAGTTAAATTATCTAAAACTTGGCATTTAAAGAAAGTAAATTTAGATTTTTTGATTTTTTTTCAAAAAATTGCGACCCAACCCCTTAAAAAATTGATTTCCCAAAAAAATCAGTTTTTTTCGCATAAGACTTCACTATTTTCGCCACAGAAACGGAAATAATGGCCCAAATGGGGAATGAGATACCTTCCTGAACTCGTAGTTAAATTATCTAAAACTTGGCATTTAAAGAAAGTAAATTTAGATTTTTTGATTTTTTTTCAAAAAATTGCGACCCAACCCCTTAAAAAATTGATTTCCCAAAAAAATCAGTTTTTTTCGCATAAGACTTCACTATTTTCGCCACAGAAACGGAAATAATGGCCCAAATGGGGAATGAGATACCTTCCTGAACTCGTAGTTAAATTATCTAAAACTTGGCATTTAAAGAAAGTAAATTTAGATTTTTTGATTTTTTTTCAAAAAATTGCGACCCAACCCCTTAAAAAATTGATTTCCAAAAAAAATCAGTTTTTTTCGCATAAGACTTCACTATTTTCGCCACAGAAGCCGAAATAATGGCCCAAATGGGGAATGAGATACCTTCCTGAACTCGTAGTTAAATTATCTAAAACTTGGCATTTAAAGAAAGTAAATTTAGATTTTTTGATTTTTTTTCAAAAAATTGCGACCCAACCCCTTAAAAAATTGATTTCCCAAAAAAATCAGTTTTTTTCGCATAAGACTTCACTATTTTCGCCACAGAAACGGAAATAATGGCCCAAATGGGGAATGAGATACCTTCCTGAACTCGTAGTTAAGTTATCTAAAACTTGGCATTTAAAGAAAGTAAATTTAGATTTTTTGATTTTTTTTCAAAAAATTGCGACCCAACCCCTTAAAAAATTGATTTCCAAAAAAAAACAGTTTTTTTCGCATAAAACTTCACTATTTTTGCCACAGAAACGGAAATAATGGCCCAAATGGGGAATGAGATACCTTCCTGAACTCGTAGTTAAATTATCTAAAACTTGGCATTTAAAGAAAGTAAATTTAGATTTTTTGCTTTTTTTTCAAAAAATTGCGATCCAACCCCTTAAAAAATTGATTTCCCAAAAAAATCAGTTTTTTTCGCATAAGACTTCACTATTTTCGCCACAGAAACGGAAATAATGGCCCAAATGGGGAATGAGATACCTTCCTGAACTCGTAGTTAAATTATCTAAAACTTGGCATTTAAAGAAAGTAAATTTAGATTTTTTGATTTTTTTTCAAAAAATTGCGACCCAACCCCTTAAAAAATTGATTTCCCAAAAAAATCAGTTTTTTTCGCTTAAGACTTCACTATTTTCGCCACATAAACAGAAATAATGGCCCAAATGGGGAATGAGATACCTTCCTGAACTCGTAGTTAAATTATCTAAAACTTGGCATTTAAAGAAAGTAAATTTAGATTTTTTGATTTTTTTTTTCAAAAAATTGCGACCCAACCCCTTAAAAAATTGATTTCCCAAAAAAATCAGTTTTTTTCGCATAAGACTTCACTATTTTCGCCACAGATGCCGAAATAATGGCCCAAATGGGGAATGAGATACCTTCCTGAACTCGTAGTTAAATTATCTAAAACTTGGCATTTAAAGAAAGTAAATTTAGATTTTTTGAATTTTTTTCAAAAAATTGCGACCCAACCCCTTAAAAAATTGATTTCCAATAAAAATCAGTTTTTTTCGCATAAAACTTCACTATTTTCGCCACAGAAACGGAAATATTGGCCCAAATGGGGAATGAGATACCTTCCTGAACTCGTAGTTAAACTATCTAAAACTTGGTATTTAAAAAAATAAAATTTAGATTTTGAAAATTTTTTTCAAAAAACTGCGATCTAACCTTACAAAATTTATTTCCAATAAAAATCACGTTTTTTTCCCATAAAACTTAATAATTAAAAAAATTGTGACCCAACACCTTAAAAAATAGAACTTGGCATTTAAATCATGAAAATTTTTATTTTTTTATTTTTTTACCAAGCATCTCGTTTAGAGTTCCTTGCTTTTTTCAGCTCCTTAATATATTTTTCTTTACCATCTTAGACCATCTTGTCGTTATCATCGATTTCGTATGGTTAGAAGTTTTGTATTCAAAATTAGTGTTACGGAATGTTATAAAATTGTTTGTATTCTGTTTGTGTTACTAAGCATCTCGTTGAGAGTTCCTTTCTTTTTTCAGCGCCACAACATATTTTTCTTTACCATCTTATACCGTTGACTCGTTGTCGCTATCATCGATTTCGGAATCGAATCTAATGTTGTTGGCCATCTCCGATTGGGGATAAATGGATTCTGGTTCGGATTCCTCGCCGGAACTTACTTCCATATCCGACTCTGATGGAATACTTTGTTCAATATTCCTTACGACTTTGCGTTCTCTTGATCTTCCGAGTCACTGTCCTCCTCTGAGCTTGTAAGCACCTTTGACTTGGCTTTTTTGGAAGAGCGCTTATATACTTCCTTGCTCCTATTTCCGTCTTCCTCTGACTCGGTGTCTTCATCTGTGCTTAGGAACTCCTTTGACTTGGCTTTCTTGGACAAATTGTTATCCAAATCCTGGGTTGAAGGTCTTTTGCGGGATTTTGAAGCGGTTCCCTTCTTGAAGTCCTCCTCTGAGCTTGTAAGCACCTTTGACTTGGCTTTTTTGGAAGAGCGGTTATATACTTCTTTGCTTTTATTTCCGTCTTCCTCTGACTCGGTGTCTTCATCTGTGCTTAGGAACTCCTTTGACTTGGCTTTCTTGGACAAATTGTTATCCAAATCCTGGGTTGAAGGTCTTTTGCGGGATTTTGAAGCGGTTCCCTTCTTGAAGTCCTCCTCTGAGCTTGTAAGCACCTTTGACTTGGCTTTTTTGGAAGAGCGCTTATATTCTTCTTTGCTTTTATTTCCGTCTTCCTCTGACTCGGTGTCTTCATCTGTGCTTAGGAACTCCTTTGACTTGGCTTTCTTGGACAAATTGTTATCCAAATCCTGGGTTGAAGCTCTTTTGCGGGATTTTGAAGCGGTTCCCTTCTTGAAGTGTTGACGAGGATCTTCGTCTTCTTCCATATACCCTTGATTTTTTCCCTTGGCAGAATCCTTATTTTTGGGCATTTCCGATTGTTGAGGGGCAATTATTATCTTCCTGGTGCGTTCCATGACTTCCTGCCGCTTGGCCATCTGGTTCTCGCGCAGGATGCGAGCGTCCTCCTGCCGCTGCTGACGCTGCTCCTCCAGCTGCCGCCGATGCTCCTGCATGCGGATGCGCAGCTCCTTGAAAAACTTCACGTTACGCATGCGCTGCAATTCATCTAGCACTTGGTTTATTACCCTTTTGCAATCGCTGAATCCCTTGGCAGTGGAACGCATCGCGATTTTGGTTTGAGTTTGATTGAGATGGTAAAAGTAGCTGAAGAGGAATATTATGTAGCATAGGATAAGGGGTAGAGCTGCTATTCTCACTCACTTGCAGGCCACTTTGAGCTCCAGTTCGGCTTTTTGGAGATCCTCCCGTTCGGGCTGTGGAAGTGCCAGGACTTGTTCGGCATCCTCTTTGATGACCAGGGCCAGATTGAACATCACCTGCTGGTCCTGTGGTGCCAGGTGACGGGCCTTGAGAAGCCACATCTTGGCTTCGCGGACCTCTCCCTCGCCATATAGAGATCTGGCCAGATAAACCATTACCTCCACACAGTTTACCGGCATTAGCTCCTGCAGGCAGAGTTTGTAAATCTGACTGGCCTGCTTGAATTGGCCCAGTTGCAGGGCTACGTGGGCCGAGTTCAGAATGGCGGGAATGCACTCACTCCCAGCCTCGACTATTTGTTTGAAGATGGCCGCAGCACCGGAGAGATTCCCACAGGTGCTCAGGGCAGCGCCAATTCCATTGGCAGCCCACTCGTTTCGCGGATTCTCCCGGAGGATCTAAAAAACGAAGAATCAAATATCAGTTACCTCTCAGTATAAAAATATCTGCAAAAGATACAAAAATAAAAAACATCATACAAGAAAATATATATGTAGAAAATCTTTGATAATAAATTATGCTTTTTTCTAATCTTACCCTCGAGTACAGGTGCACAGCTTTTTCCTGCTGTTTCTTGGCGGATGCAAAATCCCCTCTGACTACGAAACTCTGGCATTTTCGTAGACACGTATTTCCAAAAGCCATCAGGGCGTAGCTATCATAGGTATTGTCAGAGCTCTGCAATATCGCATTATAATGGCGGAAGGCATGCTTTCGAAGATTTAGCTTCGTAAAGCACTCGCCCAGATAGACCCTAAAACATTAGAATATTTTATTAAAAAAATCAAATCCAACTTTATGCTACAGAGGACCCACCTGGCGATCAAATTGTGGTTATCTGCGCCCAGAGCGTCCTTAAAATACTCAATCGCCATGCTGAGCTTGTTCTGCTGCTTTGCCATTATGCCCAATCGCATGTGGCAGTCGTGGTAGCTTGGATAATCTGCGATGATGGCCTTATACTGCTTCTCTGCCATGTCGGTTCTATTGAGATCCTCCAGGATGCGACCACGGTTGAATCGGAGGGTCAGCAGATCTGACATCCTGCTATTCGATCCGAGCTGAGAAAGGGCCTCGTCGACTGTATCGAGGGCCGCCTGCGGCATTTTGGCGAAACATTGGGTGGCTGCCAGGTTGTTGAGCCACTCGATCGGGATGCTGAGGTGACCCTGACTCAGGTGAATCCTTTTCGCCTCTTCGTAGCACCTTATGGCCAGGATCCAAAGGCTTCTCTGCTCGTAGGCCATTGCCAGACTCAGCCAGCTATCTATGTCCTGGCGAAACGACTTCTGCTTCAGGACCTTCACCAGCAGATTGCTGGCCTGTTTGATATGCTCTGGCGATGTTTCCTTGAGATATATCTTGGCCAACAGCCGCATTGCGTTGCCCTCGTTGGGCACGAACTTGAGGAATGTCTGCAAGCAGTTTATGGCCTTGTCGACTTCGCCGCCCCTCAGGTGCATTTGGCCCAGTCCCATTTGGGCCACCACATACCCCTCGGGTGCCCATCGCACCGAGAGCTGGTAGTATTGTCTGGCCGAATCGAATTGCCTGGTTGCATGCATGCTCCTGCCAATCTGGTAGCTAGCTTGCGATTTCAACTGCGGATCGTCGGTGAGACTGTAAGCGCTTGCAGCCAAAGTCCAGACACGGTCGTGATTACCGGTAAGATAGCAATGGCTTGCCAGAATGGTCAGCACTAGTGGTTGTCGCTTGTTTATTGCATAGGCTGCAGCTATCAGGTTCATACCCTCTATGTAGGAATTCTGCTCCCTTTCATTTAATTTGAGCAAAGCCATTCCCAGTAGCGCATGGTAACAGCGGCTGTTGTACTCCAGGGCCAACTCAAAGGCACGGCGGGCATTGGGCAGCTGCCCCATTCGCAGGAAACAGTGACCGACAGCAATGCGAATATCACCGGGTCCTTGAGGCTGACTCATCAGGGCACTCTTGAAATAGCCCAGCGATGCTACGTAATCCTGGCGGTTGAAGGCCAGGCAACCGCGACCAACCAGGGCCAGAAACTGGTCGGGTTCTTGCCGCAGCACGCTAACAAGCTGGGCGTCCGACTCTTGAGCTCGGCCCTCTGACAGCATCAGGGCGAATGCCTTGACTACTTGGTATCGCAGATCGCCAGATCGCTCAAAGCCATCAATGATAGCCAAGTAGTTCAAGACCTTGGCCTGTAGGGCCTGTCGGCGTTTGCCCGACGCTTTAAAGGCCAGGCTGGTGTAATAGGCCGCCAGCAGAACATACGCCTTGGCCAGATCGGCCTTGTAGTTATTGTAGGGTGTAGTGCATTTCGTTATGCCTGCCTCAAGGACCTCCGCAAAGAGACCTCGTTCGTCGAGATTGTAATAACGCTCCTAAGCAAATTATGATAGTAATTTAAGAAAATATTTTATTTCCGAGACTTACAGCTTGGTTTATGCAAGCGCGCAGAGACATTCCATCCATAGAAGGACACATTTCTTTTGCTTTACCAGTCGCTTCCATTTTTTGCTGAGAAATTTTTTGCTGAAAACTTTTGAAGTAGCAAATGATTTTCACTGACAAGTAATCCTAGGGTTGACTAATCCTCTGAAATATCAGATAACCTCATGAAATATCGATACATTTTTAGAGTCAAGAGCTCAATAAAAGTTTAAACTAATATAAGTGGGGTGACTACTCTGCTCAATGTTACCTCTACAGAGCCCTATACAAACGTCAAGTAATTTCTGGGGTGACATCCCTGCCTATGTTATTTCATGATTTCGTTTGTATCGCATAAACAGGGGTTATTTATATATATATTTATTTATATATATATATCACGCTTTAAAGAAATCATGAGTCCCATAGTATAAAAGTAGTATATATTAAAAGGATAATACATTTTTTATTTTGCTTCGACTATCAAATACCAGAATCCACCAACCGAATAAAATTATTATTTGCTCATAACGTTTTTATTCCCATTTTCCCATTTTGGTCAATCAATACGTTTTTTGCCATAAAACATCAGTATTTTGGGCACAGCAAAGGACCAAAATAATGGTCCAAATGTGGAATGACATACCTTCCTGAATTAGTAGTTAAATTACCTAAAACTTGGCATTTAAATCAAGAAAATGTAACTTTTTTATTAATTGTTTGCCATATATCTCCGATGCTAGGATGATTTATGCTTTCCACTGCTTGCGAAAGTCTCCACTGTCTGTAAACAACATTTGACAGGCCGAAAGGTCTCGAACTGTGAATTCTACACCCCTTTTCCGCTGCATAACTTCGGGCTGAAGTGCGGTGGGCCCATTAGATCACACCGGATGGGGATGGGGCGTCACCGATAAGAGGGCTGGTCAGTGATCCACCCGGTGACGAAGTGCCCCGGAGACCCTAGCTCCCGACTTGCCGACTTCCCGACTTCCCGACGCTTCTGGGGCGCCGACGCATGACGGTGGAATTTTACTACTCGCTCGTAAATTCCCCCGCGCTTTCGTCATTTCGTCATGGCGAGGATCGAAAATAGCACAGCCAATGGAAGTGGAGTGCCGTAGTATCGTAGTGCCGTACCATATGGCAACCCACACGAACCAAGACCGCAGACAATAGGTGTGTCTGTATGTATATACTCGCATTCAGATGGCACATATGCCCGCGGGCTGCGGCCCCAGAGAGCCAATATATCTTATCGCGTGCCAGCGCGGAATGCCTTTGGGGGGCTTATCTTATCGATACTGCGGGCCGGCGGTCGCCGTCGTTTGGCTATCGACGTTGAATATCGGCGCGCACAACACCGGAGAGCAGGCGCAGTCATAAAAGCGACTCCCAAGCGGATCGAACAACCACGAGAAAGTCCAGAAACGCGGCAAAAAACGTATCGGAATATATCAAACCCCTATATATAGAGATGCAAGTCCAACGCCTGCTGATCCTGACCTTTGTGGTCCTGGCCCTGATCTTGGCCCAGAGTCCGCGGATAACGGAGGCCCGCCGCCTGATCTTCTACAATCCGCACACGCGTCCGCTTACCAGCCAGCTGCTCGTCTCCCGGAGGATCACGAAACCCTGTCCCGCCGGCAAGATGCGGGACCACCGGGATCGCTGCCGCCGGGCCGTCATCTTCGGGCGCAGCCCCTGAGCCCTCGAAGGGCAACCCAATCTCCCCACTTAACAGCCATTACCTTGTTTGTTTTTTTTTTTTGACCTAGCCGTGTAAGCTAACTTATTTTAGTCGTAGTTGCGTCACAGTGTGACCGCCAAAAGTATTTATTACATTATTTATTTTGTAGCTGGTAATAGTGATAAGTAATAAAGTGATGTCGATAAAGATAAAAACCACGCTCAATGTTTACTTAAACCTATTATGGCCTGAAAGTTTGCCATGGCATGGAAATAGATTGTGGGGCTAATTGGAATATGGGCAAATATTCAAAGGAATAGGAGAAAAAATTACAAAATAAATTTTTAAAAATATTAAAAAAATATTAAAATATATTAAAAACTATTAAAAAATATTAAAAAAATATTAAACAATATTAAAAAATATTAAAAAAATATTACAAAGAAAAATGTATTCACTTAAATTCAAATAAAATGGTAAATAAATATGTCAGTATTACTATATATTTTTAAAAGGTTTATGATCTTATTATATTTTGTTTGAAAAAATAACTGCAAGCTTAAGAAATTGTTTTAAAATTTTTATTTTGAACCTAATTTAATTTTAATTTAATTTTAACCTTGACTGCAATCAGTTAGACTATGTCCAAGTTGTAATTTCAAGAAATTAGGTGACAGTCAGAATTGAAAGATAATTCCACAGATGACTGGTCTATTTCCTGTAAAATTTCCTTGTACCCCATGATTCACATAGAACTTTCAGTTTTACCTAGTAACAGTCAAAAAAAAGAGGATCGTTAGTTTTAAAAAAATTTACCATAGATTGGGATATTTATTTTCATATTTAAATATGTGATTTTTATACTTTATATATCCACAGATAGATAAAACTATATTTTACTGGGATCTATTATAATTTCTGGAACCCTAGAAAAACAGAAAGGGGTTGCTGGCCCACCATCATCATCATTTTAAGCCTTTCGGTGTCATGGGCAAACAGTTTAATCTTGGCAGAAATCGAGATTGCAGGCGATAGGCTGTGTGTGGACATGTTTTACCAAATTGCACGCCGGAAATCAGTGACGTCAGTGATATGACGACTTGACGGGCTAGACAAATAAAAAGAGAGGGAAAACCTCGATGGGGGAAATCCCTCAGGTAGCTGGTATATATCTCTTATAACTTTACGCAGATTCGGGATTATTTTTGAGAGGTATAATAAGGTTGTGAATATTTATTTGCACACTGCCAATCTATGTAAAAAAAAAAATATAATAAATATTAGACATATTTCAATTATTCCGTTTAATGTTTTCAAAGTTTCTGCGCGCGACTTGCATGCGGTTCAAACGCGATTCGCCCGAATGGTGCTCTCGATCCAGTCCATGTAGCTGCTGACGCGCGTGTAGACGCCCGAGATCTGCGCCTTGCCGCACTGCTGCCGCCCGATGGACACGATGCCCGCGAGGTAGACATGCCGATTGCCCTCCGGCGTGTTGGCCTCCACGGTCAGCGGGCCGCCGGAGTCGCCGCCGCAGGAGTCGACGCCGATCTCGCCGCCGGCGCACAGCTGGCTGTCGGTGAGCACGATGCTCGAGTCCTTGGCGAAGGCCTCCTGGCACTGATCCTGCGCCTGGATGGTCAGCATGGCCTTCTGCTTGATGCGACTGCTGCCGCTGGACTCCGTCTTGCCCCAGCCGGAGACGTCGGCCGCCGAGCCGGCCAGCTGATTGGCACTCGCGCCCCGCTGCGGCGGCAGGCACACCGGCTCCAGGCTCTTCATCTGCAGCCAGTTCACCGGGCGCGAGAGTCGCAGCAGCGCAATGTCATTGGCGAAGGTCAGATTGGAGTAGCGGGCGTGGGGCAGGACACGGTCGATGGTCACCCGGATGTGTGGGGGCGCGCAGTCGCGCTCGCCCTCGTAGGTCACGCAATCGGGATCCGTTTGCCGGTCCCACTCGCCCAGGATGGCGGCCGTCAGCTTGCGGCCGTACGTGTGGATGCAGTGCGCCGCCGTGACCAGCCACCGCTGGGCGATGAAGGAGGCCCCGCAGGCGTAGTCCTTGGAGTGATCCGCCAGGATCTCGTACTCGAGCAGCGTGGTCCAGGGGAACTCGTAGAGGCCGGTGTCCCCGCCGCCGAACACCCGGAAGCTGAAGGCGGAGCCGCAGTACGGATGCTGCGGCAGCTGATCGATCCCGGTGGGCGGCGCTGGCCGGCGGCGGGACAGCACCTCCAGGATAGCGCTGCTCCTGCTGTACTCAGGCGATGGGATGCTCGACACGTTGCCTATTCGGGGCCCAAAGGGCGGTATGATGTTCGTCTCGCGGGGACAGCAAACCTGGGAGGGAATAGGACAATAAAATAGTATGAATAAAGTTTAGAAAATTTTATCGAAGGTATAACTCTGTGCAAACTAAAATGGTAAGTGTCTTGGGCTATAAGTTTCGAAGTTAGTCATAATGTTCTACCGAATTCAAACAGCATAAAAATAAAAATTTAAAAAAGGTCAAATACCAAATGAATATTAAATATTTTCCAACTTAACTTAATTTTTAAATATGTATATATAGACCAGCAGCATAAAAATATATACTCCACTGGTATATGAAAAAAATGTTACTTTAATAAAAATAGAATTATAATTTTCTTAGTATTATTTTTATGTTATTTTTAAAGGTAACATATTTTTTTTAGGTAAAAAAAAAACAATAAATAATTTAAACTGATACAACAAAAATTTAAAATAGCATTATTTCCTTAACGAATATAATGTTTTTTTTCATTTTACAACAACTAAATTTATGTTTAATAAACATTTATGTTTAAATAACATATCTGACAAATTAGCAATACTTTCTTTATAAAGATTAGATTATTTTCAAATGTAACATATTTCTTTAAAGATAAAAAATATAATAAATAAATTAAACTGATGTAAAAATGTAGAATAATATTATTACCATAACGAATATATGTTTTTTAAACATTTTTCCAACATCTAATAAATTTATAATGAACATTTAAGAAATAACAGAAGTTATCATTACTTTCTTTATAAAAAGTATGAGCAAAGGGTGGCAAAATAATTTTAAGCACTTGAGAGCTGCACGATTATGTGGCGCCCGTGGAAAAGCCCGTGCAAAATGTTTGTTTTTCCACTAAGACGCAAATGAACGTGAGGCCCATAAATTATCAGCTAGCTGTGCGGCTAATAAACAACATTGGACGCGTGAAGAAGATCTCCACAGAGCGCGGAAACTTGAAACTGGTTAATGGTGGGAAACGTGTTTGCTGGCGGCATATACTATATACTATATACCATATATAGATGCATTCTTACCAGATCGGGTCGCTGGCGGGAGATGCACTGCTGCTTGCTGGCCAAATCCGTAAGCTTATCCACGGCGTAAAAGTCGCAGTCCTTCTTCTCGATGCAAGTGCCTTTGCCGAATTCCGGCGAGTTGCAGTTGCCGAAATGCATGATGGCTTCTGCAAGTAAGATAAGGAAAGTGCCTTGAAAATCTATGAAGGGGTTAAATAAATCCAGTAACTTACTGCCAGGTTGCTGGGCCACAGAAGCGCCCAAAAGGGCTAAAAGCCAGAAGATTGGTAGGTACATTTTTCCTCGAGACTTTCCCATGTTTTTCCCCCCAGGTGGCTATTTCTACTTTCCGCTCCGGTTGATTCTCGAGTCGCTTGGCGAAGCTGCGTCCCCAGTGGCTGGCAATCAACTACTGATCTCTGGCGATCGATCGGCAATTGGCAACCTCGGAAACGCGACCCTCGGAAGCTCGGAGTCGCGGAGCTTGGCTTTTCCAACCCCGCGGTTGCATTGATTAGCCGATCGATCGAATCGAATCGAATCGAAGCGAGTCTCAGGGAAAACCCGTTGCCGTTGCCATTGCCTTCCAGTCGCTCTTCCAGCCGCTCAATAAAAATACAAATATCAAATACTCGTAATTATTCGCCTACGTGTGCCATTTAATTTGCACCACCGCTCGCCGCAAAAATCCACTTGTTTGCGTTGCGATTTTTGCAGCTATCAGGTCATAAAGCTGGGAAAGTGCGAGCAATCGTTTTGGGAGAGTGACCGCCTCTCGTTGGAAGTAATATTAAAAATAATGCAACACAATCGCCTGATAAGAAGGTTAAATATAAGAAATATTTCAAGAATTTTTGAGAACATTTAATCAGTGATTATTAAATGTGATAATGATTTGAAGTGTAGTTGAACTTATAATTATTATAATTAATTGACTGATTTAAATAAATTTTTTTGTATATTTTATTTATATTTTTAGTTACTTTCTTTTCTCATTAACAAGTATTTTATCTTTAAATTAATGCACTAGAGTTTTTTAATTAATCGTTATAAAACAAAGATAAACATCTTAAATGGTATAGTGATTTATTATTTACAATTTAAATAAACATAGAGGCTGATTAATCGGCTCTGATAATATATTAGTTATCAAACAAAAACACCTCTTAACGAGGTATAAAAATAGTGACGATCGCACCTTCAACGTACAAAAGTTCTGATATCAAATTTTGTGACGAAAAATGATTTTAGATGCGACCAAATAAGTACGCTACCTAAAATTTACTCTTTCGGCCCGCTTTAACAAATATTTAATATCTACACGAAAGTTTTCTGTTGTAGCGTGCCGAATGAATAAATTTTAGGTAGCGTACTTATTTGGTCGCATCTAAAATCATTTTTCGTCACAAAATTTGATATCAGAACTTTTGTACGTTGAAGGTGCGATCGTCACTATTTTTATACCTCGTTAAGAGGTGTTTTTGTTTGATATCAGAAGTTTTTGTTTTGACCACAGTCGAAGTACCCCAATACCATGACTAGGAGTCGTCCCCATATGGCTTGGCTATTGAAAAAACGCGCATATATTAAAATAATAAAAACAATTTTTTTTGTGGGGGCAATGGTTAAACATTTTTTTTAAATCTTAATTTGTTTTTATTTTTAAGAAATTGAAACATTTTTTTTTAGAAATTTTTTTTGAAAGAAGAGGAATTAATGAAAAAGACATGAAGTTAATCAATTCATATAACCGGAGATACAGATTTTCAATGAGAGGGTACTTTTCCAAATTTGACGATTTTTGGCAACTTAAAAAAATTCTAACTAAAAAAATAATTTTTTTTCGGTCAAATCCTGATACGCGTGTTTACTTATTTTCAGAATAGTATACGTAAAAAAAGTTTCAGGCAAATCACAAATGTGACCCAATAAAAAGTGATCGGTTTGTAAAAGAACCGCCCATTTATGAATTTATTTATTTACTTATTTATTTATTAATTAATAATTTAATTTATTTTTTTATTTACTTAATTATTTATTTATTCATTTAATTTTTATTTACTTTTTTATTTATTTTTATTTATTTATTTATTTACTTATTTATTTATTTACTTATTTATTTATTTACTTATTTATTTATTTACTTATTTATTTATTTACTTATTTATTTATTTACTTATTTATTTATTTACTTATTTATTTATTTACTTATTTATTTATTTATTTATTAATTTTAAGAATTGTATAATGGAACGCTTTAAAACAATTTTAACGATTTCTTGACCCTAAAATACATTTTGGATACGCACATACTAAATTCAATGCTTTTAGGCAGCGTTAGTTGTTTTGGGCTAGCATAAGTGGCCATTTTCGTTTCTGAATAACTTTTAAACGTGACTTTTTACAGTAATGTGTTATATACCAAAATTTAAGGAATCTCAAGGGCTATACAGTTTAAAGTTTTAAAGAAAATCGTTAGAGCCGTTTTTGAGAAAAATAAAAAAAGCTAAAAAAAAGTTTAAAAAAATTTGTTTTGTGCATATCTTTTTAACTATTACATTTACACAAATTACATATAGGGGGCGCTTACAGCATTTCAAAATACCTTTCAAACGAGATACAGCACAAGTCTGTAGCTTCAGTAGTTTAGAAGTTACAGCCTTCCGTATTTTAGCTATTTTTAGCTGTTTTCCCGCTAAACTAGCGGGTTTTTCCAAAAGTGGTAGAACTAAAGTTTCTTATATCGAGCTGTTGAACATCATATCAAATTTTCAGGACTTTAAAACCATGTTTTGGGACACACAGACAAACTGACAAACTGACAAACAGAATTAAAATTTCATTTTGGGAAGAAGAAGAAAATCTTGTTTTCGGTATAACTTTTGAACGGAGCGTCCGATTTTCTGATATGACCCCTCATATTAAGCGCATTTTCAGTAGGAATACAACTAACATAGTGCGGGGGGCCGATTATCCCCACGGGCCCCAACAGATCCAAATTTCTAAATTTTCACTTCTACACTTTCACCGCTCTCTCTCCCAAACCAATTGATTTTCTTGAGGTCTTGGTATGCAATCCTTTAAGTTTTAGGAATACCTTTAATTTGGTGTATCACTCGCGAGGATCGGACCATTACAGCAGATTTTCAATTCTGCGGCTATATAATAGTAGTCGCCTTCGCACACTCTCCTGGTGCGCTTCGTCACTACATGGACTGCCGTCCATAGTGATATTAACCATTCATGACTTAGTGATAACTCTGGTTTTTCCAAGACGCGACCAGAAGATTTCCGGAGAAACCCCAGATTTGATGCAAAACCCAGAAAACGAATCACTGCAATGATTATCTGTCATTTGTTCGAAATGTATCAAAATGGGTAATTAATTTTGCTGTGGTTTTTCGTAGCAAACGAAAATATACCTACATGCCTACTCACAAAGACTTTCGCTTTTGGCCGATAGCGAATATTCATGTGTGCAGCGATTTGTGTGCCAAAAAGTAAATTCAACAAAAATGTATTTCTATATATTTTCCACGGCCAACTGTGGACTTTTTCCCCCGACTTTTCCGAGCATTTTCCCTAAAATGCCCGCAGTGAAATCTACGAAAATGTCACAGCAAAAACCGCATGCAGCGCAAAAGTTGCAACTTTTTGCCCACTGGGCGTGGCAGATGGCGCCTTCGCCTGCGTCTTCTGCTGCTTCTCCTTCAGCAAGCTGTGCTCCATTAGAATCTTCTTTCTGAGTGCTGCCTTTTGCATAAATGCAAAATATTCAAGGCTCAAACTGTGCCAGCTATGAAAATCTGTCTGGAAAAGCGGGAAAGGGGAAAGGGGAGGGGGGGAGGAAAACCGGGGCGATATGTCCGCACGCAGGATACGAAATTTGAAATGTTGCAGCTGCCTGGTCAACAGCAACAATAATTTCGAAAGCCACAAGGATCGCAGTCGTGTTACCCTCTAAAAAGTGAAACACACTTTGTTTTCTACTTTAAAATAAGCTCTTAATTTTTAAATGATTTAATTTAATATATAATTGATATTTTATTTTAAATTTAAATTTATTTATAATTTTGTTCTCTATTTAAAAATAATTTCCCAATTTTTACATAATTAAAATGAATATAAATATTTATTCATTTAATTTTTAAATGATTAAAATTAATATTTATTTTATATTTTATTTTAAAAAGCAGTTACATGTGTACGTTAGAAATTTATTTATTTGAAAATTATTTCCCAATTTTAAATGATTAAAATGAATATTAATATTTAATTAATATTTAATTTTAATTTGAATTTAATTAAGATATTTTGAACAAATTTTAAAATATTTATACTAATGAGATACTTTTTTTTACTTTCTCAAATATTTGTTATCTTGAATATTTTTCCAAAAAATTCAAAAATAAATTTTTCTAAAATACGTATTATTTTTTATGGGCTCTCTTTTGTGCCAACTTAAAGATAATCCAGTTTTGAATGCTATTTCCTGCTAATATTCAGCCCGATTAATTTCATATTTATTGGCCGGCTCTCGGAACCCACGGCCGTGTTCCATGGGATCCTTCCACTTGATTGCAGTTGCCAATTTCCAGGCCACAACTCGAAACGGAAGTTTTCCTGCCCACCGAGATGCGTCTGTGTGCCATGGCTTTTCTTTCCTGCGAACTGTTTTGTAGTCCTCGCTCTTTTATTATTATTTTTTCACAGCACGCAAAACTTTGTCCAGAGTTCTGACTTCCAAGTGGGCGGGTCGGCTTCATTGGGCACTACGTGAGATGCGGGTGGGCGTGGCAGGTTAGGGAGAGGGGGGGGGGGGTTTGGTTTCCAGGAGGCAGGAAGCCAAACTTGAGGCAGAGCAGAAGTATCTGTTGCAATGTCACCGACTTGAAATGGCCAAAAAGCGGCGGGGGGCGGTGGCGGGGGCGGGGCAGCTGGTAAACGATAATGAATAATGTTGCTGGCGATAATGTTGCCGCCTCCGTCAGCAACATGAAACTATTCGAGGAGCCAGGCGATGGCAACGTGCAACACGAAAAACACGAAGAAATTTTGGAAAAATAAATATTGGTATAAGAAAAGGAAAAACCATGATCATTTTAATATTTACATCATTTTAAAATACGTTAGATATTTTATTTTTGATTTTTTATGAATTTAATATTATATTCTTACTTTTCAAGGAGTTTTAAATATTTCTTTAGAATTTTCTCTTATACCATTATGATAATAAGAAAAATAATATACATATAAGGAAAGAAAAAACTAATATCATTTTAAAATTTACATCATTTTAAAATACAAATTTATTTTTGAATTTTTATATATCTTTTAAATATATCTTTACCATTTTCCCCTATACCATTAAAATAATTATTTAAAAAACGGTTTCAAAAACTGATGAAATATATTTTTAGATAGTTGACTCTTCTGGAAAATCCGCACTCACGCTCCTCTCTTCTCTTCTGCACCCCAAAACCCTAACCCTTGCGGAGCCAAAGTTCAAGAGAATACTGATAACATTTCAGTGGAATAATTTCAGCTACAATGACTGTCACTTGGCCAGACACCCACCACCCCCTCCCCCTGAAAACCTCTTCTGGACTTTGGACTTTCAGCATTGATTCATGGCCGGGCAGCGTGCTTATGAATAACCATTCAGAAATGCTCCCCCCTGCAACTCCCCATGCAAAGTTTTTTTAATTGAAAATTCAAGTCGTCATCGTTGTTGGAAATGGGCAACAAATACAACAAAAAAAAATACGAAAGGGGAAACACTTTTATCACCGCATAAACAAAAATCGAACAAAACGCTCCGAAATGCGACAAAATAAATAGAATAAAATAAGAATGCGAAAAGTAAATAAATAAAAGTTTCCAATTCAGTTGAAATCAACGTGTAATATTTATGCCCGAGTAAGCAGAGCGCAAGGGGGTTAAGGCGCTGGGTGCCCTGTGGGGTTAAGGTACGTCTGGGATATGCCTATATACCTACTTATAAAGCAACATAAAGAAAACGCACAAAGGAAGCAGGCGAATGTTTATCGCACGCTAATCACAAATCGCGAATCGGAAATGCGATTATTTTTGCACAGGCAAACACACCCATACAGCAATGGAACTGAGAAGGGGGAGGCTTCCTTCGGGAGGGGGTTGTGGGGGGGCAGGCAGAAGGTCACACACTTGCACAGGGGGAAAAGCTGGCGTAGGATCATCTACGCAAAAGAGGGGATGCTAGAAGAACAATGTTCAAATTTAAAATTGTTTGCTTAAAATTCTGGTTTTGTTTGGATGGAAAATTAAGATTTCGATTTTTTGAGAAATTTTGAGTTTTCTTATAATTGTTTTTTGCTCAAACTTTTGCAAAAATGGACCCAAATTAAAACGGCGAACTGTTCTGAGCAGATAACAACCTAATAATTAATAAAAGTGCACTTTGCGGCTGTTTTGAGAAATTTTAAAAATTTTCAAATTTTTGAATTTTTTTTAAGGGGTAGCATCACAATTTTTTGCAAAAAATTTCAAAAAAATAAAATTTTTAACCTGAAATGCCAAGTTGTAGGGGATTTAACTACGAGTTCCGGAAGGTATGCCGTTCCATTATCGGATAATTTTTTTTGTTTTTATGGATAAAATTCTGAGTGTTTTATTGGCGGAAAATCGCGTTTTCGATTTTTAGAAAATTTTTGAGTTTTCTTATAATTGTTTTTTGCTCTAACTTTTGCAAAAATGGTCCCAAATTAAAACGGCGAACTGTTCTGAGCAGATAACAACCTAATAATTAATAAAAGTGCACTTTGCGGCTGATTTGAGAAATTTTAAAAATTTTCAAATTTTTTTAAGGGGTAGCATCACAATTTTTTGCGAAAATTTTCCAAAAAATAAAATATGTAGCCTGAAATGCCAAGTTGTAGGGGATTTAACTACGAGTTCAGCAAGGTATGACACCCCATATTTAAATAATTCTTGGCTTTCTTTTGGACAAAATACTTATATTCTGGGGCTAAAAATTGGGGCTTTGGTCCCAAATCGTACGTTTTTTGTATAATTTTTAGAAAAGTTACTACTCTTTTACCAAATGGCATATTTTGTGGGTTTTGAAAGCTAAAATTTCTAATAAGTGGTTAAATTTTAAATTATGGCAAGCCACTACTTTCGCTATGAAAATCTGTGTAAGTAAATAAAAGGATAATCGAATCCCCCTGGAAACGACACCCCTGTCCGCCGTTAAGCAGTTCAAACACGAGCGCACACACAGAGCATTTCGATTGTCAACAATGTGCTCAAATGTGAATGCATCAGCTACTGAAACCACTTCAGCCTGCTGTTCCCGCACCACTTGCCGTTTAAGTGGGCGGAGGGGTGGAGGCTCCCCGGGGGGTGGGTGTAGAGGGGGTGGGTTTTCAGAGGGGACAGGTTAAGCTCTCTTCATGCGCGCATTTTATGTTTGCCTTGTGCATAAAACGCGAATACCGAAATTGATTTCGCTTCGATTTAAATAGACACGACTCCCCGCTGATTCTGGTTCAGATTTCCGCTGCGAGGATTCCGGGGGGCAAGTAAGCACCACTCCCTACTTGGTAAGGAGCTCCTGCACGACAGGCACACACACACACACACACACACATGGAGACACAAAGGCAATTGTTTGGGCCAAGTAAAAGTAAAAGTGTGCATAAAACGACGGCAGTCAAGGCGAAATAAATAAGCCAAATAAACAGGGGACCAAAAAAGACAGGGGGGTGGTGGCTAAGGGGGGTTCTAGGAAAAGGGGGGTTTTTTTGTTTGCTCGCCTGGGTTGTTGACAATCGAGGCGGAACGCAAAATGTCTCACGGAGCTCATTTAACGGCCTCCCATCCAAACAAACGAAATTTATGTGCTCTCCACGCGTGTGAGTGGGTGTCTTTAGCCCCTCGAAACCCCCGCAACCCCCTTAAGCCCCCTACACCTTTGTGCGAGGTGTGCGTGTGTAAAATAATGAGTCATAAAATTAAATTTCATTTTCAACGCAAACTTCGATTTTGGCCCCCGAGGCTTTTGGTTATTTTTCTTTTTGCCAGCGACAGACTTTTCTCCCGGGAAAAGATCTGCTGGGGAATACTCACACATCTTCTTCAGCGTTTTTCCTCTCCCTCACGGGGAAAATGCAATTTTTTTCTTTGTGCCAGGCCCTAATTGTCACACGCATCGATTATCGCTGCCTGGCCTGGCAAATAAACACATCAACCTATTGACACGCACCTTTAGCCAAGAAGCAGCTTTTCCCGGCTTTCCCCGGCTTTCCCCGGCTTTTCCTCGCTCAAAATTCGCCTTTGTCCTTTGTCTTTGCTCATATTTCGAGGTGTGACAAAATGAATATGTTAACTGCGCCGGCGAACGCATAACAACCAACACTCCCTTACGCCTGCAAAAGGAAAAGCGGGGAAATGGAAGGGAAAGCCAAGGAAAATCCCCCACCCCCCGAGGGCTGTTTGCGTGCTTTCCACTTGCGGGGGGGAAGTGTTTAGTAGGCCTTAAACTTTCGCCGTTTTTAATGAGCCGCCCCACGGGAAAAGCGGAAAGGCAAGTCAAAGCGACAATTGACATGCAACTCGGGGGGCAAACAGGAAAAGCAAATGGGGATGACAGTTTTGGGGTTTGAATAATTTATATAAATATGAATAAATTGGTAACTATAATCTAAATATTTTTTAAAAACTTATAAACTTTTCAAATATTTTAAAATGCACTTGAGGGTTAAATAAATTTATTACGTTAGTAGAAAAAATATAAAAATTTAATTAATTAATCTCTATATTTTTAAAAATTAAAAAAATATATATTTTTTGAAATTTTTAAAATAGTTTAGGCAGTTTTTAAAATTTTTCTTCCCTATTATCATTTTTGAATACTTTTGTGGTACAAATAAAAAATGAATAGATTTATAATTAACGATTTAATTTGATATTTTTGAGCCATTTCTAAACTTTTGAAAATTTACAAAAATATTTTCTTTAAATTATTTTAAGCAGCTTTTTGAAATGATTCTAAACACTTCTATTATTTTAAAATGCTTTAGTGGAATACAAAAATATATATAAATTTAATATTCAACAAATAAAATAAATATTTGGATAATAAATAAATAATTTATTATTATTTTTTTGCCATCCCTAACGTTGCATCGACTTAGCCAGTTTATGCCCTCTTCGCTCCATTTCCTGTGTCAATTTGCGTATGACTGAGTGGCCGGGGGTTCCGGGGTCTGCCGGTTATTCAGGACTCAGGATACAGCTAGCTAGCAAAGGTCATAATCAAATTTTATGGCAAGCACTTGAACCAAAATTGAGTGGAACGGGCTGAGAATTGTGGGAGGAGACAAGTGACTTTGGCCTTTGCATACTTTGTGGCATCGAGGCGATTGCCAATTGCATAAAAGCCAATTTGCCATGGCTGCAAAATAGCTGCAAGTGGCAATTTATTAACACATTCAACACAAGCACCGGCACACACACAGGTACACACAGTTACACACCAATGCAGAAGAGGCTGCACACACACACACAGAGATTCAAAGGATTTTTGCATCAATTGCAAGATGGCAACGCAGCTCGATCGAAACAATTTCATAGAAGAGAACGCAGAGCGGAGAACCGCAGCCCGAGCTGACTTCTCCAGGTGGCAGGCAGCATGTGGCAGGCTTTTCCTTGCCCCTGCCCCTCCCCATTGTGCATTTTCCCACCCCCCAGAAAACCCCTCCGATTATTATAAACGCCCACCTGCCGCACACACAAAATGAGCTATGCAACTCAGACGTGGCTGCTGCTGCTGCTGCTTCTGCTGCTCCTTCACTTGCCACCTGAACCCCCGGGGATGCAAGGGGTTAGGGCGGGGGCGTGGCACCCAAAGACTGGCCCCTCGTCTATATGAAATAAGCAAAACTAATATTTCAGCGCCATAAATCATAAAAAGAAATAGAAATTGCTGCAGCCATGGACTGCTTCTCGATGGAATCAGTGGTGGCAACGGCGAAGGGAAGGGGAGCAGTGAGGGGGCGGTGCTGCCAAAGGGGCGGGGCCCCTCACCTGAAAACAGTTGCAGAGCCACCAAAGTGAGACACTGGCTCTAGGTCACCACAAATTGGTTTGAAACATTTTAGCCAAGTTAAAGAATTATTTCTCTAAAACGGAAACAAAAAGAAAATTATATTTTTACACTTGCAAAAATTATTATATTGCTTTTTTTAAATATTTTAATAAAGATTTTATTAGCAGAAAAAATACTGAAAAATATCTTTAAATATTTTCCCTTTTGAATTGACAGAGATTATTTAAAATTTAATTTTGCAAAAAAAAACTAAAAATTATATTTTGCCACCAACAAAATGTATTATTTAGATTTTTTATTTAAAAAAATAATTTGATTGTCATGAAATATACATTAAAATGTCTTCAACGATTTATTTAGCCAATTAAATATTAGATAATAATAAATTATAGCAAAAAAAACTAAAAATTATATTAAAAATGTATTATTACATTTTTTTTATTTAAAAATAGATTTTATTAGCATGTAAAATACTGATCTATTTACATAATTTATATTTTTTAACCTTTTAGATATCACTACGATTTTTGAAAATTTATTTTAAACTTGATTTGTTAACATTTTAATTTTTTTTATTCACTTGTTTTATATTTTCTGATTTAAACAGAGAACACACAAATATATTCCGTATTCCCCTTTAAATACAGTTGACTTCCATCACCCACTTAGTTCTTTACATTTCCTTTTCCTCCTTCGAATAACCACTGTACCATGGCACGCAGGATCTGAACCTGAACCTTTCCTTGCTCGACTTTTGCCTCTCGGCATTCCAGGTGGGCAGGTGGCTGGTGGCAGGGGGCAGGGGGGCGACCGGGTCACTTGTTCATTGTCATAAGTGCAGTTTACATTCAATCTAAACACTCACCACTCCGCACTCCACCCACCCACATAGTTCAATCGATTTCTATCTGGCAGCGCATAAATCGCTTTGCCACATGCCCCTGGTCGCATCGCCTT
Organism: Drosophila mimetica; assembly: GCA_037075245.1. Lineage (NCBI taxonomy): Eukaryota > Metazoa > Arthropoda > Insecta > Diptera > Drosophilidae > Drosophila > Drosophila mimetica. The sequence goes on along the minus strand of JBAMCH010000005.1, from coordinate 18,582,084 downwards.
AACCCTTGGCCGGCCCACTGTATCGAAGCGACCGTGCTGCACCCCGAACATCGGAGCATCGGAACATCGAGCACCGAACATGTGCATAAATCGTGGCGGAATCTGGAATCCATATATATGTATGCCGTGTGTATGGCAACGGACTGTGAGGAAATTGTATTTGTGGTTAAATTTAATGCCACTGCCTCAAAAGCGGAAAATATCAAGAGTTTGGCGGGGGAATTACATAATATAGAAAAGAGGTAATTTATAATATTTATTTTATGGCTGTGATTACAAAATAAATTCATCATTTGTTTTCCCTTTGAATTTTTTTTTTATTTTATAATATAATTTATTTTGAATTTTTAATTTTGGGTGTTATTAAAAAATAAAGAAAATATTTTTAATAAAATATAAAATCCTACAAAATAAAGTAATTACTTTTAAAGTTCTAAAAAAGTAAATTCATAATTTGTTTCCCTGGAATTTTATAATTTTTGTTTTATAAAATCATTTTTTTTAGCAATTTTAATTATTGGGTGCTAAAAAATAAACAAGTAAATATTTTTATTAAAATACAAAATACTACAAAATTTACAAATTCCTTTAAAAATCTTAAAAGTCAACTAATATTTTTTTTACCTCTCAATTTTTTTTTTTATTTTATAATATCTTTTATTCCGAACTTTTAAGAATTTGCAAGCCATTTGGCGTTTTTAGGCCAACGTTTCAGTGGTTAATTTGGCCTTCCCCCTCGCAGTTTGACATACTGGGAATATCTGCAGTTGTTCCAATACGCTGCGCGGATGTACCTGCCCCCTCACCCTCAACCCCCCTTACCCCCTTTTAGCGACCGACACAACGCCACTGATTAGCCGGGAACGTGACCGATTGGCGGAGTGGGTTCGAGTTCGGTTCAGTTTGGTTTTCGTGCTGTTTGGAGGAACATGCATAAGTATAAATTCCAGCAGCCCCAGGCAATGACTTTTGGGCCAACCGGCACACCCCCTTGCGAACCGACGGCATTATTTACTGCTGCCAGTTCCCCGGGGGGTTGCAGGAGCCAAAACAGCAAACGGGGAACGGCTAACAGCAACCGTGACCCCTGACCCGTGACTCCTGTAACCTATAGCCTGCAGTCCATAACCGATTCGGGCGTGGGGCGAAGCCAAAATCCGAAATCCGAATGTCCGAATGTCCCAGATTTGCATATTTTGATGATACATGGCTCTCTCGCTCCGCTGATGCTACCAAAATGCACCGCACCCCCCTGAATTTATGCAAAGGCGCGTGGCCCCAAAAAACGCGCGAAAATTCAAAACGCGCGGTTTTCGGTCTGCATATTTTAATTTCCTCTTTTGTTTGGCCGGCCCCCTTTTGATTTTTTGGCCACTTCCGGCTGCAGCTGCTGGCCGTTAACATCCGGCTTCCGAGGCACAGGAGCTTCCAGTTCGGGATTGGGAATGGGATTGGTATTGGGATTTTGATTCTGATTCTGATGCTGACTGCACCTGAGTTCGATCGGTTTGTTGATTCGCCACAGCACCTCTTGCATTTCCCCCCCCCTGGAACCCGAACCCGGTTTGCAGTTTTCATATTTCCAATTTGCCGGCCACGCGTTTGACAGCCCTGCGGAGCTCGAACTCGAAACCGGGGTCCATTTGCTTTGTGGTCCCGCTGCCGGGCGGAGCAGAGGAAGTCCGCCGTAATCGAAAGTGCCGTCCAGGGGAAAATTGCAATACCACAAACTAATCACCCAAGAAAAACCAAATCAGGCCTGCGAAAACTAGTTACTACTCGCAATTGCATATTGCAAATTGTGCGCACATGTGGTCAGCTTATTAACAGGTTTTCATTTATTTTCCATTTCCTTGCGGCCCAAGAGCTTTTTGAGGTTTTCGTTTGTGCTCTTGGATGGGTTTTGGAAATTTTTAATTACTTTCCAAAGGCTTGGGAAAATATTGTTTGCATTGTTAATGGTTTTACAGATTTTTCGAGGGGAAATAAAATACTAAAGGAATTTAAAAAAAATATTTTTAAGGAATAATTAAGCAGATAAAATATTATATACTATTACTATTAAAGGCAAAAATAAAATACGTAATAATTAAATTCTCTTAATTTAATTAAAATAGAAAAAAATTTTTGATCAATCCAATTTAATAAATATTTTTTTTAGAATAATTCAGTCAGATAAAATATTTATGAAATATTTTAAAATTTTTAAATTATATTTAAGGCCAAGAAATGGTTGAGAAATCTTATTTCATAATTATTTTTTAAGAATTAGGGAGGCAGATAAAATATTTATAAAGTAAATATTACTTTTATATTCTGTTTAAAGCAAAAAACATAATATTTTAAATTATTATACTTCAATTAAAATAGAAAGAAATTGTTGATAAATCTTAGATAAAATACATATAAAATATTTTTAATTTTTATTTTCGATTTTAGGCAAAAAACGGGATAATTATATTATTTTACTTCAATTAAAATAAAAAGAAATTATTGATAGATATTTAAAAATGGCTTAAACTTAATTATCTCATCTAATTTCAAACCATTATTTTCCATTTAATTTAATTACCAAATTTTAACATTTAAAGCTGTAAAACCGTAACCTTATCCTGTTGATACATTATACCAAAATCCGTAAGGATTTTCGCCTACCTATTTTCCGCTTTTCCCAGCGACTGAAAGTCGACCGCTGAGAGCTTCGCTACGTCATATAGGTAATCCGATCCAAGTGCATCCACTAGTTTGGCTGCCCCGAAACTTTTCCGCAGGTTTCGATTTGATTCTGTGGCGCTTTTTAGTATCGAAATTGAAAATGCAGCTGGCCGGGACTCGTTTGTGTTTGTTTTTCCAGGGGAGTTGGGCAAAAGGGGGGTTTTTCCTTTGCTGTCCTGCCTGCTCCTTTTTGTTTTTCCATTTTTTTTGTTTTGCATGTGTAATCCGATTGCAGGCGAGGAAAAGTGAAATGTCTGGGAACGTCATCATCAAGCGAAGAGCAGTTTTTCCTCCTTCTTTTTTTTTGGCTTTTGTGTTTGCCCGTGAAATTGAAAACGGCAGCCGCAAATTAGAGGGAGAAATCGGGGAGAGCGGGAGGCCGGGAAATAATCGATAGGCCGCCGAAATGGCCATTGAACCTGGGACCAAAAAAAAAATCCAGGCAAATCTATTAAAGCCAAGACTCGGGATCTCGAGGACTTAGGGGGCGTTTGTTTAACAAATTTGCCGCTGCCCATTAACGCGGCTGTTGCTGTCGCATCCTGGGGGCCAGAAAAAAAGGGAAGGAGGAAGCTGCGCAACAGAGCCAGGATATCCGGCATTTATTTCGTCCTCGTCGCTCTTCCGTTTTTTATGCCCTGATAAGACAAGCCTCCCCGCGGAATCCCCCTCCCGAAACCAGAAACCAGAAAAAAAACATATGCCAGCAAATTCAAATGGGAAATGAAAGAGATTTTTATCGTCCAACAGCATAACGCATAAACTCGGCCAACACGAAAATCCATTTTATCATCTTATTATTATTATATTTATTTTTTTGTCCAAGGCAAACTATTAAATAAAATGTTGTTTGGCCTGCGCATCTCTTTTGATTACACGCCAGAGTCCTGGGATTTCAATGGATTTCTGGTAGTCGTGCAGTTTAATCCGATTACTAAATACTGTTTTATGATATGGAAAAGATGTCTGTAGTTTTTGGGATTTTTTGTTTTTGTATAGAATTAGAAATTGGAACTTAAAAATTAGATTTTTTAATTGTTTTAAAATAAAATAAAATAAAATACTTACCATTTAACTTAGTTATATCATTAAAAAAATTGCAAATATATTTTTAAAATTTTTTTAGCATTTTTCCAGAGTACTTAGAACTTTTCTTCCATTTTTCCGATTTTTTTTCTTATCAAATAAAATACTTACATACATTTCAACTTAATTTTATCATCAAAAAAGGGTTTTTATATTTTTAAGATTTTTTTTTACCATTTCTCCAGAGTATTTACCAGTGTCCTTTCATTTTTCCAATAGCATTTTTAATTCGTACCTCTTATGGGGACGACAACAGCGTCGCTTTATTGTTGTTCGGTGGGCGTGGCGGAAATTAGTTTTTTTTACGGGACAGCGTGTGGCACGCCCCCTCGCCGCCATTATCCTGCGCCTCCTTGGGCCTTTGTCGTTAAAGCGAAAGGTGAAAGCGAGCGTTGAAGGCTTTCGGAAATAAGTAATTGTTGTGCTGTTACAGGTAATTTCCTCCCAGGATCTCGGGGATTAGCCCCCCAGAAAGCAGAGACAGCGAGCGCTACGCTTCTATATATACTCGTATATTTGTTGTCCTCATATACACATACATATATATACTCATAGATATATATATATATATAGCTTTACGGATGTATGTATATAATTATATATAATTTGTGGCCTGCAAATCTTTTTACACATGTCAGTATATATATAGCACTATATTCGAGGGATTTCAACACACAACAATTGGGGGCAAGCTGATTTCGGGGCGAGTTACATATATAATATATATCATTTTTAGCTATAATATTTACACACTTGGTGTTCGCCTTGGTTTCGCTACTTAACTCGTTAAACATACAAAGCATTTAGTTGGTTTTCACTATGTGATGAATATATGCATATATTCGTATTGGTTTAATTACGCTATATGGTACTATATATAGGATTATTCGGTGGAGTTGCTGTTGCTCCAAAAAAATGTACATATGCCTTTTTCTCTACGCTGCTAAGTGAACTTGTATTTCTTTTTTGTTTTTATCATATATAAACCTTAGAGAGAGTGTGTGTGTGCTTTTCCGCCTAGTTACATTAGGATATTCGTCTAGTTCGATAGGTTATCATTGGTTATCGGGTGCTTGACCCAAAGGTTTACTCTTTTCCGGCTCGTTTGTGTGTGCGTGTATGCGAGTGTTTGTGTTTCGGGGTCTATGAGCAAACAAGAAATCAACTGAATTTACCCAACAATCAGCGAATTGTGAGCACAGTTCGGCCCAAAATTTGTTTGTGCGAATTAAACAATTTTTGCCAAATTGAAATCCAAAAATATAGCACCCCTCGCTCCGTTTTGGAAGTCTATTATTTATTTACGTGTGAAATGGAAGCCAAACTCTTCGGCTGTCCTGAACCCTAGGCCAAAAGTACACAGAGAAAAATAAGTGGGTAAAAATCAGTATAAAATAATAATAATAATATTACATTTTTATAAGCAATTTTTCGATAATATTTTTTGGATAAAAATAAGCTTTTATAACAATATTTTATTATATATAATTTTGTGTGTTATTTTTTTTTATATTTTTATAACTAAAAATAAACTTTTAACCTATAGATTTAAATTAAAAATTTAAAAATATATCAATTAAAATTCAAGCAGTATTTCCTCGTTGGTGTTCGATTTTTTTTTAGCTCTGTGGTCCAAATATTTGATTTGGCAATCAGACGCAAATACAACAAATTTGCCACAAGAGTGGGCGGGCTGGGTGGTCGACGGTGGGCGGCGGTTCCTGGGCAATTGCCTTGTCCAGTTCCTGTGTCAAATGCATGTCACACACACAAATGGACACACGCCCAAAGTGTGAAATGAAAACACGGCAGCAACCGAAACGCGTTACAAAATGTTAATTTGCAGTGACATTGGCGGGGTGGCGGGGTGTTGGGTGGCGGTAATGGGGTGGTCAGTGGGTGGTGAGGTTTCTGCGGCAGGTGCCTCACTTGACCACAAGGCAGCAGCTTTGTGCTCTACAGGCATTAACAAACAGCAGCAGCAGCAGCAACAACAACATTTGCAATCAGTCGACAACCGGCAGTAGCAACAACAGCAACATGCAGCTTGATGATGACGATGACGAGCAACCGCTAACACCAACCGAGCTGCAACCAAATGACCAATGAGCCAACCACTGCCAACACACACACCAACACACCCAGGCAGCCACCCACACACACACAGTCTCGTGATGGAGAGACAGATAGACAGACAGACAGAGAGGCAGAGATAGAGAGTCGACCATGTGTCAGGGCAAGCTTGTCGCTCGTTATACCCCTTGAAATGGCGAAAATAAGGGTTTAATCGAATAGAGAAAATTTTAAGAATACTTCTTTATGTTCAGACGAATTTCGGATTTTTTTTCATATTAAAAAAATTTATATTTTAGCACTGAAAAATTTTTAAGTATAATGAACTCAAAATAAAATAGTTTAAAAAATCATTGCATACTTCTAGGCCACTTAGAAAAACGTAAAAAATACTTAATGACCATCCAAATATAATAATAATACTCTGTAATAATAAATAATTAAATATTTTTATAGCTTAAATTTTAAAAAATATTTTATTTTTTTTTTAAATTTTTTTTTTGGCAAACAATAAACCTTGAAATAAATGGTAAATAAAAATCCTATAAATTTCCTCACATTTAGGCAGTACACATATCCCTACTGCACTTGCAGAGTATCAACGAGTGCCATTCGAATTCGCAGCAATCGCCGCTGGATGTTGCTGTCGTTGGGTCAATGTTGATGCTGATAAGTAGCAAAACATGAGGTCGCCTGTAATTATGCGAGTGTTGCAAGTTAATTGCAATTGTGTGCAACTGACGGTAGCGAGATTAATTAAATTCATCCCATGCACGCCGTACGCAATAGCAATTGCAGTTGCAGCTGCAGCCGCTGCCCCGCAGCAATATCGCTGCCCGGCAGCAACATCGCCGCCCCAGCGGCAACATCCTCCGTGTTGGCTGCCATCACTCAATGCCAGGACAAGGCAATGGGGACAGTCAATCTGTTTATTTGCTTATCCAACCCATTTTAACCCACTGATGCCCCCTTAACACCCTTAAACACACACACACACACACGCAGCCGCATTGTTTAAAGTTTACTAATTTCATGCATATTGCCGGTTGGGCGCATTTGTGTTAGTTAAGTGATTTATTGTCGCAAAATTGTCATTATTAAAAATTAATGATGTCATAATTAAGTGTGTTGCTGCCGTTCATGTTGCTGCTGCCGCTGTGCTGCTGCGTTTTATTGTGAAATGATTTACATGGCGGAACATTAGCTGCTCCGGACATTTTAGCAGCGCAAATTTATGAACTGCAAACAACAAATATGCTCGATTCAATTTAATTTCCATAATTTAATTAGTCTTGTGTGTGGACAGCAGCGATAGCCCCAAAGGGGGTTGATACGCCTGCATGGGTGTGTTGTTTAAGTGCGGCAAAGGGGGGAGGGGGGTTCTGGCCATCCCCTGTTCCTCGGGCCATTTGCATAACCAGTCGTTGCAGCGACTTGGCCTTGCTCATCTGCCGGCTGTTCCGGTTCGATTCGGGTTTTGAAAACAAGAACAAGATATGATAATAACAATGCCTCGAGGAAGTCGGCTCAACTAACTGATTACCCAACTATTCTCCTGGAATTCAGTTGCATCACAAGCTCACTTTCCCCATTCGTCCATTAGACCGCTGACACTGCACTTTTGCGGCGTTTGATGGGCTGCTCATAAAAATATTGCAACATTTTACACACACACTTTTTTGTGCCCATCATGGGAAGGGTAAAATAGAAAAAAAAATGGGAGAAATGCATATTCATCAAAATATGCACTCTTTTTTATACCACTAGTAGGTATTAGAGAATTTCAAATATTATAAAGGAATTAATGGATACAAAATACATATAATGTTGAAAGGGCTACACAGAAAAAAATTTGACAACAGACAGATTGATATATGCTGGTCAATTTGATATTTTGTAAAGATCAATTCATCTACATCAATTTAATATGAATAAAGATTATGTTTAACTTATTTTTAATTATATGTTTAAAAAATACTAAATTTGGTATTTTAAAATAAAATAACTAATATAATATAATATCAAGTTGATATGTTTAAATCATAAATTTACCATAAATCATATCGGCTATTTATTGTTATGAAATAAAGTTAAATTAATTCTATTTCATGTCGGTTTTGTTTTCTGTGTATCAAATTTGTTTAAATAAAATATTATTTTTAATAGTAAAAATATTTTGTCGTGCATAAAATTAATTTTTTTAATATATTAATAAACAAAATAATTATTACATTTCACAGAAAAATCTCCAGTCGACTCTTTGCTCCCACACAGAAAAAATAAATGGCAGGGAATTTGTCACTTTGTCAAATTACAATATTTGCCAGTCTGTTCCGAATGGGTTTTTGCCGCCACTCCGACTGTCATGATCGATGTTGTCTTTTATCTGCGTCTGGAATGCCCACCCACAACTTCAATGTATTAAAAATAATCACCGAAATGGCCAATAGCCGAAATGGCCAACTGCAATCGCCATGCAGCACATATGCATGAAAGCGAAATGATGTAAAAAAGAAATACCCATTCATATACTATATATAAATCTTCTCGCCGCAACTTTTATGACGTCGATAAAATGGTATTTTCCACTGAAAGATGAACCAAGCGATACCCTGTTATCCCCTTTTAAAGACAGAAAATAAATCTGCGAAAGAAGCTTACCCTTAAAATAAGTTAATTGGGAAGCTACTGAGGCCACCTGCACTTTGCAGCCATTCGGAGTCTGCGGTTCCCTCTGCCTGACAATATATGTGTCGGGTTAGCCCCGTCCGGTCAGATCCGGTGGTCGGTCATGCTGTGCCACCCCCACACCCCCCCGCAACATAACTTCGTGCAGAACTCACCGCAAATCAGTTTGGCCAGAGTTGCCTCGCCCGGGTCACCCGAACCATTTGATTGATTGAAAGTCAGCCAAAGTTGGAATTGAGTTTGCTGCAAATAAACTGATGGACCGTTCTATTCCCTAGCCGGGCTAATTAGGTCAACAGGCCAGCCAACTTTCGGCCCCTTCAGATACCCTGCAAGTGGGGGATAGCAAAGGATTTTTGGGTTTTGCTTTGAATTTTATTTTAAGATTATTTTTATCATGTTTTATTTTAATATTTTTTACGTTTTTTATGGATTTTAAAATTAAAATAAATTTATTAAAATTAAGATTAACTGTTTTTACTATTAAAAAGAATTATTATTATTATTATTATTAGGTATAAAACCAAAAAAAAAATTAATAACCCATTTTAGTTACCCCAAACAGTTGGCAACCAAAAATGTATAGGGTATTTTAAAATAATTTTTATCTTTTTAAATGTTAATATTTATTTAATTTAATTAATTTTTATAGTTTTTAAAATTAAGATAAATTTTTAAAAATTATGATTAAGAGTTTTTACAATAAAAAATAATTATTTATTGGGTATAAAACCGAAATAAAAAAATAATAACCCATTTTAGTAGCCCAAAATCATCCATTTGGAATCCCCAAAATTTACAGGGTATTAACAAGCGGCAGCAGCTGCCGCTTGATTCGCTCGAATAAATTACACTTGCCATGTATTAATTTAAGTCATAATTTCGCATTGGCAAATCCCTCGCTGCACAACCGAAAACAATGCAACAACTGAAAGGCAACTAAATGAAACAAAGAGCTCGACAAAGTTTCACTCGAATGCCGGCGCACACAAAACAACTGCAAAAATGTCAACTTGTGCAGAAATAATGCAAATGTTTATACAAATTATTATGTGATTTTGCAATGGGGATATTTTCGGGGGGAAAAAAAGTTATTTGGCCAGTTCTCGACCATGTCCCTCGCCACGCGGCGTATACGTAATCATTTTCCTTTCGGCCATTAAAAAGTTGATTTTTATGCTGGCCCGAAAAACCGAAAACCCGAAGCGAGAGACAGCCAGCACTTTCGTATTTAAACGTGATTTTAAATAACCGCAACAGATTTTGTGGTTTCATGTTGCATTTGCCGTTCGATAAGCGACAGCTCGACATTCCCGGGTGTATCAGGGTGGTTTAGGGTGGCCCAGGGTGGTCGCAGGATGCCGGGTGAGTTGGTTTGATAAGGTCCCCCCGGTTACACAAACCGGTGGGGAACTGGCGGCACAGCACTGGATGCTGCGGTCAAGTGCATTTAAAATGCAAAATGCACGCATTTGCGGCGACACTGCAACGTTGGCGGGGCCTCCGCATCGGGATTACGTATTAAAAATGCCCAAATTCATAATTTTAAAATTGCAATTAAATGTGCAAGTATTTTAAGCCCTCGCCGGCTGGCTTTACGGGTTATGAAAGGGCCAATAAATTGGTAGTTCGTCACGCTTTGGCCTGATAACATTTCAAAACAAATATGTGTATTTGCTAATAGAGACTGTAATTAATAGCTTAACGATAATTGTAATTTAATGTGGGGCAAATAGGTAAGCCTCTTCATGATATTTTAGAGCAACGCAAATATTTGTTTGTTCAGGGAAAATTTAAAGTTTTTTATAATATAAATATATATTTTTGTATAAGATTTTTTTCAAGATTAAATTTTGAAAACATGAAGAACAACAGAGAGCGCTATCGACTATTAAATACCCGTTACTCAGCTTATGCAAGCAGTCGCAAGCAGGGCAAACCAAGCAGTCGCTTAAAAGTGGCGCCATCTACCGGACATTTCATTATTTGCTTATAACTTTTTACTGAGTGGTCTGATTTTAAAAATATCTTCTTCTATAACTCTACGAGTAACGGGTATAAATATATATGTCTGATTTTTTTGCACTGCCTGTAATTAATATTTATAATCAGTTTTTTACATCCCTGTGCTCATAGAGATTAACACTTGATTATTGTTAATGGTATTACCTAATGTCCACACACAGAAACACTCACACACACACGCACACAAAGAGGCCGCTCTATACACATTCAGGGGGCGCATAAACAAACTGTTTTTATATATCCACCGATATGGGTGTGGATTTGAAGTCTGTTCGCCTGGGTGGGTTTTGCATAATGCTATCGATACTCGCACTCTGTATTCTGTATATTATTTTGATCTTTTCACGTTGTCGGGCCTAACATAAAATATACAATAGTGTGTTTGGTTTTTGTGGATTACGTTAATGGTTATGTCGGTAATTATGATTACTAGTCATCGCTATTTTTTTTGTTTGTTTTTTATTTATAGTTATTGTACTTACGCTACGCACACACGGAAAAAAAAATATTTAACCTCTGACTGCATTCGAGGTCCGATTGATTTTTTGTTGGGGGAGACAAAAAAATGCACATTTAATGCTAATTATCGTTATCGTAATCGTAATCGCTATCCATATTATTCCTTTGTTTATTCTCTGCCTATTTTATATATATGTGCTTTGTATATGTGTGTGTATTTCCAATGGCCATTTTGCTGCACTGATTTCCTTGTGATCATTTCCTTTTTCCCATCTTAACCTCTTGTCCTTCTCCTTCTTCTCAATCCTTCCTTTTCCCTCGGCATCGCCTTGTTTATATGTATGTTTAGTGGAAGCTCCTGTTGCACGCCGCTCGCTACTTACGTCATACGCTTACGATACGTTACGTTACGCCATCACCTCGCTCACTTTTAGTTCTGTTTCCAACTGGTCGCTGCAAAAATAGCAATATTTTATTAATTAAAAAGTTAGGATAATTAACAATAAATAAGAAATAAATATAATGCAATATTGTATTCGATTCCTAGGTTACAGGGTAAGTTAAAATGGTTTTACCATCGCAATAAAAATATTAAAATACAAATTTGATTTTTTAAAAAGGTATATTTTGGAAATTTAATAATAACAAAATCCATTCATTTGTAAAAATTAGTATTATTTAAATAAATAGTTTTAGATTGATTAATTAGTTTGAAAATTCCAAAAAATATTAGGAAATGTTTAAAATATATCTGCGTTTAAATTTCGTAGAAGAATTTGTTTAAGTCGGACCACTCAGTTAAAAGTTATAAGCAAATAATAAAATGTCCGGTAGATGGTGCCACTTTCAAGCTATTGCTGTGTTTGCCCTGCTTGAGACTGCTTGCTTTAGCTGAGTAACGAGTATTTGATAGTTTATAAACTACTTAGTACCTTTGTAGTAGACCTCGCGGTACATGGTGGGGCAGGCGGCCTTGCCGTTCGTCTTCGTCGTCTTGAAGTCAATGTTGGTGCGGATGGGCCGGTGCAGCAGCGGCTGGGGCGGCCTATAATTGTTGCCCAGGGGCGCTTTCGGGTGGTCGGGGCTGCCCTGCATCAGGCGGCGCAGGGCGTGCAACTGCAAAAAAATAATTATATAAATCCATTAAAAATCTCGCCTTGTATGAATAATTATTGTAAATTTAATTAAATTTTTTAAGTCTTTTAAAACTGCTTAAAAATATAAATATAAAATAATCAATAAGAATAAATATGTGAAGACCTTAAAAAGTTTTCCAAAAACAAATATTACTCATACGACACGTATGCAATGTGGGTGGGCAACAGTGCGTATGAGTAATGAGCTTTCCAAGAAGTTATTTTTGTGAAGCAGGAAGTACAAAAATTATTAAAATTTTAAACATTATCCTAAGAATAATTAATTATTTTTCCATTCGCTTTAAGGATAATCATAATTTCCCACCATAAACCGCCCACCATCATCGAGACACGGAAGTAGATCAACAATGGCTCGACAATAAGCCAATCCGGCGATGAAGATAAGCCGTAGAGCCCATCCATCCATTCGATTTTAGCCACTCTGTCAAGCGTTTAACGTGCATAATTATAAACTTTTGCGCAAACACACAACATCATCGATCCGCACTTGGCAAAAAATCTTGAAGCTTGACACAAATTGCTAATCCTAAAAATAAGCGCTCGCTGAACACAAAAAAAAACTCAAAAAAGAAGAAAAAAAACTCTTGGGATACACATACATACACACACACACACACACAGGGGAAAGCATCGATGAGACGACGGCAACAGCAGCAACAACAACGAGTCAATAACACTTAATCTACTCAATCTGTTTATCAATTGACTTCCGTCAAAATCGCTTTTCACGACAACGTGGCCGATGGTTGATGTTGATTGAGGAGAGCGGGGGGCCTCAGTGGGTTAAGGGTTCGGCTCGGTTCGGTTATGCAGCAGGGGAGGTGGAGGTGCCCGTTCAAGTGTGAATTAAGTTGGGTATATGTATGGGTATTTGCGTGTGTGTGTGTGTGTGTGGATGTCCCGAAAGTATGCAACACTAAATGGCACTCAAGGATTAAAGCCCGTTTCTGGCTGAATTGTGGTTTTAAAATGAAGAGGTTTTGTGATAAACATGGAATTTAAGCTCAAAGTGTAAGATATTTTAGGTCTGAATTTAAAAAATTTAAAATTGTAAAATAGAAATATCTCTAAAGGTTTTAAGATCTCTTAAAAAGAAACCTAAGAGTATGGTGTAAAAATTATTATTTTTAGACGGTTCTATAAACGATTTGAAATCACTTTTTTGTAGAAACACCCCATAATTATCACCATTTCAGTTTAAGAACCGGTGTGAAAACTCTTAACCCCTTGGACGCTATCATCTTGCAGGTTTTCCGACTGCCAGGGAGGGCACGTTAATGGGTTAATTGCAATTTCAGCTCATGTCGCGCACCTTCCTGCGCTTTCACTCCCCGCAACTCGCCCCTCTTTGGCCCACTGGTGTTACTTTAATTTGGTAAATTATGTTTTGCCAGCAAGGTGCTGTCGCCCTCTGCTGTCTCTCTCTCTCTCTCTCTGCCTGTCTCTTTCTGCCACTCCTTTGCCGTCTCTTTCGCCATGTGAGTGTGTGCAATGCAGCCAGTAAATTACGTTGCCGGAGAATCGTGGACCAGAGTCCTCCGTGGCTGCCACAAGTTGTAATCATGTGCCCATGGGTGCCATTGAGCTTGTTGAAGTTTTTATGAGTCTGCCTGCTGCAGTCGCGCGTGTGTGTGTGTGCGAGTGTGTTGGTGTCCCTTTTCCGCTTTTCCTCCCTGTTTACATTGTTTACACGTATGCGGCTGCTGGCCACCATTCAACCGCTCGAGCAAAACCACCCACCGCCCACTGGCGTCTTTATTACAGCGCTGCACTTAATAAACATTTGTGTTAAATTTTTTCTCCTCCTTTTTTTTGCTGCGCGCTGAATGTGTGTGTGCTCCTCGCTTTCAGCTTTCCACTTTCCACTTTCCGCTTTCCGCCGCTCGCCATTCCTTTGAGTTATGGACACTATCCACTTTGTTGCTCCTCCAGCAGCAGCAACTCAATTTAAAACTTAAATGAAATTAGCTAATAAAACAGAAGAAGCCGGGGAGCAGCGGACATCGGACATCGGAGCACTGTATACTAATTAACAAACATTAAGGTGCTCATCACTCAAAATGTTTGTGTTTTTTTTCCTGCTGCTCTTTTGGGGCGGAGCGACTTGATAAATTCGGTAGGAAAAAATTATTTCGTTGACTGTTTTACTTTGTGGTAGAAAAGTCAACGAAAAAGATAATATTTATGTGGTGTAACTGTTTAATTTTTGGTAGCTACGTTATGTGATATGATATATGATTTCAATTTTTGTAGCATACTTTTTGTCACTTTTTCCATATTCTACAAAAACTGTATATAAATACTTAAAAATTATATTTTTAATACCTGTTGCTTTGTGATATAAATGGGCTTGTTGAGCACCACCCAAGTGACTGTTTCGTGGCAGGCTGGTGCCGTTGTTGATCCATCGTAGGTCATATAGTGATCCGTTTCCGGAAGCAATCCGCGTATTGAGAGCCGTTTGACAAACGCCTCGTCGCCGCCATAGCGAATGCGCTCCAGCTGATCGGTGAGCATGCGCAGCTCCGCATTCGAGAGATCTCCAAGCTGCAGAATACAAGAGGAGGTTTTTAATTTTTGTCAAATATGGGATTTCCCCTACAGATTGTTTTTGCCATAATTTGAACAAAAATTGTCCTACATCAAAAGGGCGAACTGTTCTGAGCAGGTTAGGTTGTTAACCTAACAATTAATAAAAGTGCACTTTGCGGCTGTTTTGAGACATTATAAAAATTTTCAAATTTTTTGCGAAAAATTGCAAAAAAATAAAATTTTTACCCTGAAATGCCAAGTTGTAGGGAATTTAACTACGAGTTCGGGAAGGTTTATAGCAGAAATCGGACTTTTTTATTGGCGGAAAATGACGGTTTAAATGTTTGGCCAAAATCTGATTTTTCGTAAAACTTGTTTTTGCTCTAATTTTTGCAAAAATGATCCGATATTAAAACGGCGAACTGTTCTGAGCAGATAACAAACTGATAATTAATATTAGTGCACTCTCCGGCTGATTTGGGAAAATTAAAAAATTTTCAAATTTTCGATTTTTTTTTAAGGGGTAGCATCACAATTTTTTGCGAAAAATTGCAAAAAAATAAAATTTTTACCCTGAAATGCCAAGTTGTAGGGAATTTAACTACGAGTTCGGGAAGGTATGCCGTTCCATGATCGGACAATTATTTTTGTTTTTATAGCAAAAAATCGGACTTTTTTATTGGCGGAAAATGAAGGTTTCAATGTTTGGCCAAAATCTGATTTTTCGTAAAACTTGTTTTTGCTCTAATTTTTGCAAAAATGATCCGATATTAAAACGGCGAACTGTTCTGAGCAGATAACAAACTGATAATTAATATTAGTGCACTCTCCGGCTGATTTGGGAAAATTAAAAAATGTTCAAATTTTCGATTTTTTTTTAAGGGGTAGCATCACAATTTTTTGCGAAAAATTTCAAAAAAATAAAATTTCTACCCTGAAATGCCAAGTTGTAGGGAATTTAACTACGAGTTCGGGAAGGTATGCCGTTCCATGATCGGATACTTATTTTCATTATTAAAGCCAAAATACTGACATTTGTGTGGCGGAAAATAAAGGCTTCAATTTTTGGCCAAAATTCTGATTCTTCGTAAAACTTGTTTTTGCTCTCATTTTTGCAAAAATGATCCGATACTAAAACGGCGAACTGTTCTGAGCAGATAACAAACTGATAATTAATATTAGTGCACTCTCCGGCTGATTTGGGAAAATTAAAAAATTTTCAAACTTTCGATTTTTTTTTAAGGGGTAGCATCACAATTTTTTGCGAAAAATTGCAAAAAAATAAAATTTTTACCCTGAAATGCCAAGTTGTAGGGAATTTAACTACGAGTTCGGGAAGGTATGCCGTTCCATGATCGGACAATTATTTTTGTTTTTATAGCAAAAAATCGGACTTTTTTATTGGCGGAAAATGAAGGTTTCAATGTTTGGCCAAAATCTGATTTTTCGTAAAACTTGTTTTTGCTCTAATTTTTGCAAAAATGATCCGATATTAAAACGGCGAACTGTTCTGAGCAGATAACAACCTGATAATTAATATTAGTGCACTCTCCGGCTGATTTGGGAAAATTAAAAAATTTTGGAATTTTTTTTAAGGGGTAGCATCACAATTTTTTGCGAAAAATTTCAAAAAAATAAAATTTTTACCCTGAAATGCCAAGTTGTAGGGAATTTAACTACGAGTTCGGGAAGGTATGTCATTCCATGTTATTTTCATTATAATGGCCAAAAGACGGATAAGTTTGGTGGAAAATTGGGTTCTGAGTTTTTGTCAATCATATATTTTTTTTTAGTTTTTTTTCTGCAACGCCAATAAGAATCGCCTTAATCGCTTACTGTAGACATTGTTTATTTATCGCTCATAATTCCTGAGCACCCTGGGGGATAACTTACCTGCAGCAGAATGGAGACGCCCACGATGCCCTGGGCGCGATTGAGGGCATCTGAGAAATTTGCATACAGCTGGGAATTGTAGCCGAATATTTGGATCTGGGAGAAACAGAAGGGAAATGAAGAGTCAGCAGGAGAAATATATGTGGAGAAAGGAGAGAGAGAGCCAGAGTGAGATATATGGTTAAGGGCTAGAGAATGCTCACTTTTTTTATGTGTCTGTCCTGCCTCCATTCTTTATTTCTTGTGTGTGCTGTGGCCAAAACTTTATTGTTGCTCAATTTAAGCCCAAATGCATACAAAGGCGGTGACAACCAACACACAACTGGTGGGCGTGGCTGGGGGTCAACGAAAGCTTTCGCCTTGTTTCGCATAAATTGCCCCGAAATAATCCCAACTATCAACAAAATGCACACAAATACAAATACAAACACAAACATTAGAGCACGTGGGCAAAAGCACACACACACACATTTGTGGAGAAGATCAAGCAACAAAATCAGCAAATATTTTGCTTTTAGCCAAGACACCAAAAGGGCCAAGATTTTTCCTACCCATTGCCACCCACAGAAACACACAGACACGTGTGCATTTGCACTTTTGTTTCATGTCGGCAGCAAAACGCCTACAGATGAAGAAGAACAAAGCGATGGTGGAGAAAGGAGAGGAGAAAGTGGAAAAAGGGGGGAAAGCAGGAGACGACACCACAAAATGTATCCTAAAGCAGATGCTTAAAGCGAGGGTTGCACCACGGATTTACCGGTTATCGAGAATCTTGGAAAAACAATCGCCGATTTTTGCCGATCGTTTCTTTGTAACTAGGGTTTTAAATAATTATTTGCATTTTGGGTATCATTTTTAAAGGCTTCGTTTTCTAAATTTGGCTTTAAAATAAATATTTTATCGATATAATGTATATATTTAAGGAAATTTATCTTTCAAAAAATCATAATTATTTCCTACTTTAATTTTGTAATAGATAACATTTAAATTATTAACTATTTATTATTATTTTTCCTTGAATCCTTTAGCAAATCCTGCAATCTTTCGTTCTAAAGATTCCCTTTGAGTTTACTTTTCAGGCATCCCCTGAAATTGTTTGTGAGCTTGCGTAACATGTGTACATGGATTTTCGGGGGGATTTGGGCATTGGGCTATGTTTGTTTCTCGACCAGAGTGTATGTGTGTGTGTGGGTGTCTTTATGTGTGCGTGTGTGAGCAGTGTTGGTGTGAGTGCATTCGCTGGTTGACCAGACCAGACGCACCGAGCGGAAGGAAATGCTGCAGACAATAGTAAAAATAATAATAATAATAGCAGAGGGCCCATACTGATGGCCAGTGGGCATGGCCGTAGGTGCTGGGCAGTTAATAGTAGTAGCCCTGGAACCCACCCTTCCTCCTCTTCCCCCCTGCCCCCCAAGGACCAGGCCACATGTCCTGTCCCGACTTTTAACTCTTATTTCTCCCTGGGAACTGGGAATTGCACATACCGAAAGGAGAAACGGCTGAAAAGGGCAAGGAAATGCGAGGAAATGAAGGGCGGCAGGCGGAGAGGCGGCGAGGCGTGCATTTAAATATTAAAAAACTACATGCTGCAATTTTAATGTGTGCCCAGCAAGGCAAATAAAAATTAAATTAAATTAAAATTTCCCCAAAAGTTCCTTTTTGCCCGAGTGTTTTTGGTGAAGTTGCAATTGCCGGGGAGCAGCGCAAAAAAGGGGTGGCAAAAATGGCAACTAATGCAAATAGAAGAGAAGTTTCTATCAAAAATGAAGAGCTCGGTGGGTACAGTGCATTTCGCAAGTATACAACTAACTTTATAAACGGCTGTTCCCAAAAATAAAATTTAAATACGGTCTACAAGATTTTGAAATCACTTACAAAAGCGCCTAAAAGTAGGCTACAAAATATGTATATAAATTTTAATACGTGTTTAACTAATTATATTTTTGTAAATATAAAATATTTATATTATTTTTCAATTAATAATATTTATTATTTTCGATACGCACTGTCCCTGCATATATGTACATATACTTAAGTATATGTATATATATTAAGAATGCAGAAGCAAATGAAATTTTGACGAGACCATGGCAAACTGAAGATGGGAAGGTCCTAGTTACCATCCTTAAGGACCACAGTCCGAGCATAAGCTATGTTCATTCACACAAAAAAGCTTCCTGCTCAGACACCCAAAAATAGTAGCAGATTTTGGGCGTTAACTGCATGAGAAAACTGAACAACTAAACAACTAAACAACCAAGCAGCTTTGCCACTTGAACAACAGATGCTGCACATTTTGTTGTTAATTAAAAATTTAGAAGAAAAAACTAGTTGCGAAACTATAAAAGTTTGAGTAGACGATTTAAGTTGAGTCACCCTTGAATACGCAAGTATTTAATAATATATTTTTTGACAAAAAACAAAACCACTACGATTTTGAAATCGCTTAGAGAGATGTCTGAAAAATAGGCAGAGAAAAAATATAACTAGGAATTAGTAATTTTTGTTGCATACTTTTAGGTATTTTTAAAAGTGCATTTAAAACACCCCTGAATTGATTATAAATAGGATTATAAATAGAAGTAACTAATTTCTGAAATTTTATCCTCATACCATACAGTTTTTGCTCCAATGCTCTTTAAATCAAATTAAACTCCTCCCTTTCACAGTCGATAAATAGAATTTCGCAGCACATAAACCAGCTCAATTCCTTACGCCTTCTCACCTTGGGCCTAAATATCTATGAAATTGAATCATAGAGGCAATGAACCCCCCACCACCTTTTCTTTTTGTGTGCTTAGTGGCAACAACAACAACAACAATGGAGGTGGGAGGAAAATTATACAATATTTGACCGCAAACTAAAATGTTATATTTCCGTTTCATTAAACAGCCAAAGCCTGTGGCAAAGCAAATAAATACAAGCAGTGTGTCTGGGCAGCAGCAACAACAGCAACAAACACGAAATAGGGATAAAGACAGCAGCAACAATAATAGCAATAACAACAACAAGGGCAAATAGTGTAAGTACCAGCAAATAGCCGGACAACAAGCCGGCCAAAACGCAAAGAGCCAAAAGCCTAAGCGGTGTTAGGGGATGCCCCCCGTGCCGTTCCCTTCAGTGTTTGTTTGAACAAAGCCAGCTCCTCTGGCATATTTCTTGGCCAACACACACACACACACACCCGTACAGATACAGCTACATATACAGAGGAAAAGCTGGCCAACACACACAGACACAGATAGACACACGCAGAGGCAAAGGCAACTTAATCAGATCAATTACACATGTTTTCACTGCATGGATTCCACAGACCGGAGAGCCCAGAGCCCCAGACTCAGGCCTAGTCCGTAGTTCGTAGTCCTGTGTAGTCCCGTAACACCACCCGTTGTCCATAGTCCTGCCCCCCCCTCCCCCTCGTTAACCCCACAGCAGGAGCAGTAGCAGTAGCAGGAGTCAAAGCGACCAACGCGAAGCCAGCTGCTGAAACTTCGCCTGGCCAGCACAGTGGGTCCTTCTGCCCCACAGACGCCACCATACACAGTCAATAAGCTGGGCCTTACAGTGGGATAATTCAGAGAAAATATGGGTAAAAAAAGGGTAATAGAAAATTAAGACAGGTAAACCAAAATAGAATTATTATAGAATGTATTTTTCCTAAAAACTAACTTAATATTCAAATGTATATTAGTAAAAAAAAATGTTTAAGGTGTAAAAAAAAAAAAAATTTTAAGGTTTCCAAAAAAAAACTTTTTTTAAGGTTTACCAAAAAAAAATAATTTGTTAAAATATAAATAAAATTTATCAAAAGTAAAGAAAAAATTTAAAAGAAGGGAAATCTAAAAAAATACTGCATTAAAACACAATTCTTGCATAGAAAACAAATAAGTTAGTTAAATTTGTTCCTATAAATAACATAGTTAAACATAACACCATTAAGTTTCCACAATGAATAACATAGTATAAATTATTTCTAATTATACTCACAATGAAATCAGTTTTTAATCAGTCATTAAAGCAATAAACCAATACAAATATACTGTAATCTATGCAGATAACCGATTTCATGGCTCATTTGTAGGCCACAGATAAGTTTCCTATGATTTGTGGCTTGTTCTTAAACATTACGTTGTCTGTGATTTGTAATAACACCAGATAACCAAATAGTTTGCAAAATTTTCCCTTATTAGTGGTATATAATTTATGGGAACTGATAAATGGCTACAGCTGAGATTTAAAAATAATCACTAAGCGACAGGGGAGTTCAAAATTACATTTTAGATATTTTTAAATTTATATTTTAAATATAGGTTTCTTGAATTATTATTAGGGGTGCTCAAAATTTAATATGATATTTTGGTAATTATGTTTTTCAATTATACGTTTCCAGGATTTTCTGGAATTTTTTCCATAGATTCCTTTGAAATCACCCACTGTGCACAAATATTTTTCGTAGCAGAGGTAACAGTGGGCTTATTGGTTTGGCTGGGGGGATGTTGATGAAGGTGGCTAGTGGAGGGACAAAGTAGCAGCATTCTTGGCCCTTCAGCCGCTTGACTTGGCTTTCGTGCTGCACTGACCGGGCACGATAATATTGGCCATGGCCAGCAGGAGCAGGAAAGGAGCAGGAGCAGACAGAGGCAGTGGTTTAGGCCGAGAACATGGCCTCATGTCAACACTTTGCCGCCCATGTCTGGTCTGCCCCCCATCCTCCCCCTCCTCGCCACCCTTTGGTCTGTGTCAGTTTTCTAGACAAATGAAGCAAATTAGCTTAACAACGCACTGGGGACATTGTCAAACACGCACACACACACACACACAGAGAAGAGGAGAAGGCTGGGAAAAACAAGAGGAAGGAGCCGATTTACCGGACCTAGATCGCTCCATTTCTGGCCGCAGTTTGTCATGGTTGTCTGGTTGTCTGTTTTGGCCCCCTTTCCTGAAGCACTTTTCCCGCTGCACTTGTAGCACTTTCGGCTAATTATGCCCAGCACCGAAAGCGGAAGATAAAGGAGAGCGACTGAAAAACAGCACAGGGAAATGCGCAGGGCGATGCGATTTGCTGGCGTTTTGAAAACGCGACCATTTGGAAACGCTGAGAGTGCAGAGGTGGCCCTTTGGGATAACAAAGGAGCTCGAGATGACTGGCCATGAAGAGCACATTGATTTAAATCGCGAAAGAACACAAATTACACAAAAATCACCAGGTGCCTAAAAGTAGGCAACGAATGTATTTTATATTGCATTCTTTTAGGCGCCTTGTTGGAGTTTTTAAAATAATTTAAATCAACTCTAAACGAAATTCCAGCTAAGAACACCTTTTTTATTATAATATTTTTTATGCATAATAAAAATCTAAAATTAAATATTAATTTTATATTAAGTAAATAAATTAAAAATACGTACATTTTCCATTGCATACTTTTTGGTACTTTTATGGAGTTTTTAAAATTATTTATCTCAACAAATTAACGAAATTCTAATTAAAAACTCTTTTTTTGATATTATAATAATATCCAGTTATAATAACTTAAATTTGATGCACAAAAAACCCGAGAGAAAACTAACCGCCTTATTAGTCGCAGCCAGACGTTTAAGCCACTTGCAAATTGCTCTCAGCCAGACGCTTTAAACGCCGTCTTGGCACCTGGCTATAGAGCAACCTGACTTACCTGGCATCATAATCCAATCAAGAACTTCACCGAACTCATTACCCGCCCGCTGAAAATCCACTCAGGCCCCCCATTAACGACTTAGTAGCGTTTTAAAAGGTGGAAAAAAACGTGCTTTAATCGCTGCCTTCCTGCTGCTGCTGGTTATCCTTTAAACGGATTTTACCGAAAGGGGTTGTGTACGAGGACATTTTCCGGGTGGGGAGGGGGAGGCCGCTAAAATTACAGCACGACCTCATTAGCAGCAAATATTTTGGCGTTCGTTCGTGCTCAGTCACTCAGGCACACAGATAGAGATACAGATACATTTGTATATTTAAGTACTTCATGGTTAGCGCGTAAATTAATGGTTAAGCCATTGCCGGTTGTTGGTCGTTTCGGGTTGTGTTGTTGCCCGTGGTTGCCAACCGCAGCATGGGGGGGGTTTGAATCTGACCATAACGAAGGGGGTCAAGTGGGTTAAAGGGGGTGAAGGGGGGTTTTCGCTTTAGTCCATTAGATCACCGATGGGCACGTGACTACCGGATGGCAGCTCATCCGTTCATCCGCAAAGTGCGGTGAAAATCGTCCCCCCTGCCAAATCACCTACGCCCTTGGCGATAGTTGGCCTCACGCAGACATCGCTGATTCACAGTAACCCCCCTAAAAACACCCCCTGGTGATTAAATTTTAGCCACAAGACAAGTGCTAAATTACCGCGGCCCAAAACAAATCAAAATCAGGCAACTGTGCATTGCAAATAGAAATAACGGGGGGGTAAGCACCCTGCCCCCTGGAAAATCACCCCCCTTTCCAGGTGTGTGGGTGCGCCACTGGCATCCAATGACAACAGGCTACCGAAATCCAAGACACGGCTGCAATCTTGTGCGGATTTCATGGGGATTAATTAAAATTGCCAATTACGAATTCATTAAGGCAGATCAAATTCCGAGGCGGGGCCCATTAAGGCGGCTTTCGTTACGACCGGAAAATGCCTTACATTGGCCGGAGACTGTCGGCTTCCGGAAAGCTGGTAACGGGAAGCGGGAACTGGAAACGGGATCCCCTGGTGGTTCTGGCCATATTTCGTCGATAAGTTAATTGGGCCATTTTCGAATATTGTTTATATTTTCGGAAAGGGGTTTTCGAACTTAAATTACTTTAAACTTTAGTTAGGAGTTCTTAAAAAATAATTAAAAGAATTTAACAAATGTAGAAAGAATAAGGTTATTTTAAAAAATAATAAAAAATTATGTATATTTAATAAAATTAAATTTAATAATTTATTTTCAAAATTAAAAAGTGATATTTTATTAACAATAGTACATGTAATATTTTATTGTTAAAATGGAAACGGTATGTTTGTATTTAATAATATTTAATTTCATTATTTTTTTTTTTTTGGGAATTGTTAAAAACTGTCTATACTTTTTTGGCTTATATACAATATAAAATAAAAAATATAATATAATATAAAATAATTAAAATCTTTTATTTTATCACAGCAGTTGAAAATGCAATTAAATAAAAATATTAAAAAATATTATATAATTCAACTCCTTGTTATTTTATATACTTTATATTTACAAAGTGCCTTCTCACTCTCTCAATTTTGCAGACCCATTAAATATGATTTTTCACTGTAGTCAGAAATCAGCATTGATGGTTTATTCTTAGATTTTTGTTTTTTTTTTTTCAGATCTGCTGCCACGTTTAAAAATAGTTTTTAAGTGGCTTCCAGACTCCGTCTCAGTTTCAATCTGAGATACCGAATGAGTTTCCCATTTCCCATTTTGTTTCCCAATTGTTTGTCACTTTGGGCTTAAAGCGAGAAGGCAGACGAGCGGCAGAATGCGTTTTAATCACCCGATTGTTGGCACAAGCGAAATAAATCGGGGAATTGTCGGCTTGTTGTTCTCGAGACCCCGAGGCGGGGAAATTGGTGTCTGTGATTCCCAGAGAGTCCCAGAGTCGAAGTAATTTAACCCAAAATACACGGCATACTTTGTCATTCGCGAAAGAGAGAGCAGAGATGGGAGGCGGGGTTTCTAATTAATTTGGGTTGACATTGGCGAGGAGACGTCAGGCAGTCGGCAGTCGGCAGTCGGGGGTTAAAGGTTGCCGGTTGCGAGCCACCAACTGCTGACATGCAACAGATTTATAACGTTATTTGTTTGTCGTCTGCAGTCGGCAGTCTGCAGTTTGTTGTGGCAGCTGCGGCTCACTTTTTGATTGCCTGGCAGCAAAGAGGAGAAAGGAAAGCCAGTGGAAAGGCAGACAAAAGCGCCGCACGAGCCAAGCGACAAATGGAAATGGAAATGGAAATGCGACTGCGAATGAAAATGAAAACTGTGTCGCACATCACTCAGGGAAACTCAACTCAACCCGTCGTCTCCAAGCGAACTCAACTCGAGTCGAGTCGAGTCGAGTCAAGTCAAGTGGCCTAGGACCCAGCAGCAGCAGACAGACGCACGACAGGATTAACCCTCGGGGATCGAGGAGGACCCTTCGCCTCTGAGAGCTTCTTAAAAAAGCGCCAAGGAGTGCGCTTGATTTCGGGCATTTGCTTTGTGGATGGTGGGCCAAGAAAAGGCTAAAAAAATCTATTATTAGTCCTTAGAGAAATATCAAAAATGTCAGTTTATTTTTGTGTACCTTCAAGCCAAACAACTCATTAATCCCCAGAGAAACTAAACCAACTAAAATTCCCAAGTTTAAAAAACTAGCTAAGATGTGACCTAGAAAATCTCAAAAGGAAATTTTTCAACTATCATCAATATTATTTAATAATTTTTAATATTTATTAATTCATTTTTGATCGTCGCTTGATGGTCGCTTTCTTAGTCTTTTATTTTTAATTTTTTTTTTTTTTTAATTTTAGCTTTTTTAAAAATCTTATTTAGATTTAAGTTTATATAATGTGCCCCAAACCATCTCTTAGAATTTATTTACTATTATTAATCTTATTTCATATCCTTTTTAAATTTTTTTTTTTTTTTATTCTAGCTTTTCAAAAGTCTTGTTTAGAGTTAGGTTTATATAAGATGACCCAAAACTATACTTCTTGAACACATAAATTTGTTTATTTAGAAGTAACATTTTTAGTAAATTTTTTCTTTAAATCAGCTTCAAAATTGTTCAAATTCTTAGATGTTTGCTTCTTCTAAAATAAAAATAACTTCAGATTAAACTCCAAGCCCGTTTCTGATATCCCATAAAAGTACAAAACGAGTTTACAGTATTTCAACCCATAAATGGGCCAATGAAGTTTCTCAATCTGTTGGCCAACATAAAAGTTATGGGTTCATTAACACTAGACAATAACCAATTTGTAACGGCAGCAGCTGGTCCTCCCGCAAGAAATGTGTGTGTTCTAATTAATGAACATCTGGCCGGTGAAATTTGTCAGAGATTAGGGATTCCCGCCGCATCCTCAGAAGTCATTGAGTCAGTTGGCCATAAATCTCGAGCCATAAATAACCAGCTAAGATGGCCAAGAAGAAGAAGACGGCAAACAGAGAAGCCTTTGTTTGGAGTCGCGGGTATTTACATATTTTTAATAACGTGCTCGCAAATCAACTCAGGCGAAGTCTGTGTGTGAACTTGACATCAAAATGAACAAAACACGGACTCCGGCGAGGTTAAATCATATTTGACAAACAGCAAGCAAACACAAGGGGGCGAGAGCACGCATGTGTACATTCCGGAAAATGCAGGGGGAAAACTCCAGAGGGGGAGGGGGGAGGCAGAAACAGACAAGGTGTCTGAGCGAGTCGCAACAACGCCTGCCATATGACACATAAATATGTCCCTCCTGCTTCCCGAAAACAATGTACAAATAAAACAATACAAAATCATCATCATCAGCCATCAGGAGCAGGCTGTGTGAAAAACCAGGAGGAAAACGCTTTGGCAAATCATTCACCCTAAAATTAAATGGTAGCTGATTTTAATGGGAAATATGTACCATAATATAAAATAAAGAAAATTGTTAAAAATGCCTCTGAGTTTCTAAAATTCTTTTAAAAATCTAGTACTGCTTAAACAAATTTTATTGAACTTTGTTCTTCTTATTAGCATTTAAAATTAATCAAAAAATAACCAAGACTACTAAAAATACTATTAAATATTTAAAATTGAAATAGATTTAGTGTGCAGCAATGAAAAACATATACTATTAAAATCATTTGATTTAATTAAATTCCTTTAATCATTTTTTCTGTAATAATTTTATTTAATTAGTTTTTTCTTCTTACTAGCATTTAAAATGAATTAGAAAATACATAAAAATAATATTTAATATTTAAAATTTAAATAAATTAAGTGTGGAGCTTTAAAAAAAAATATAATTAAATTCCTATAAACATTTTTTCTTGGAAATTCAACAATTTCCTTCACTTCCCTCGCTCTCATTGGCTATTTTCCGCCTCGGAAAAGTGTGAATGATGCGCCTGAGGGGGCGGAAAAGTGGGGTGGCAAATCAAAGCGGCAGACAAGTGGGCCGAATCTCCAACATGTTGAACCTGGCGACGACGTCGTCGCGTTGATGATAACGTCAAGGACTCCAGACAAAGACGTCGAGCTCTTGACTTTTTTGACTTTGTTATTTATTTTACTTGCCACCCCCTTTGTTCCTCCCTTCCACTTCCATGTTTTTTTGTCAGCGACAAATCGACATTTGCTGCATTAAATGCTGATCAAATACACTTCCGCTCGTTTATCTGTGTAAATATTTGAGCGGGCGGGCTAACAAGTTTACAGCCACCGGCTGGATGGCAATGAAATGACGCAAGAAAAGTTGGAAAACTCCCTCCCCATCCCCTACTCCCCCCGTATTTTTGCCATCCATTCATCCCATCGCATACCATTCCATTTCAAAGGAACAGACACAGAAGCAGAAACAGAAACCGAAACAGACACAATTGAATTGTTAAAGAGGGAAATCTGTTGACAGGCAAAGAACCGAACCGAAATAGCATCCATTGGAGGCCTTGAGGCCCAGCAAGTGTCAAAGTGTCCCATGCTAAATTTAGGCCTCCACCCAATGGGCCGGAAATTGAGAGTGACACCCGTACGTATACGTAATATAGAACTCACCTCCGCCGGGAACGTGTAGCCCTCGACACTGTGCTCCGATCCGAACTGGTCGTTCAGGCCGTAGTGCATGTGGATCTCGTGGAAGCGGTAGCGGTACGACAGCGGTCCGCCCGAGATGTTTACCGGCGTCTGCATGCCATCGTAGTTGGCCACCGTGTCATTGCCGGCCGTGAAGATGACGCTGTGGCCCGTATTAGTGATCAGTCCGGATATCTGGGGGGACATATTTGTGAATTAGTAGGCTATAGGAACTTTTTATATATATAAATATATATATAAAAATAAAAATTAATCATAAAACAGAATTAAATGATTAATTAATCATAATGATAATAACTAAACATAAAAATCAAAAGAGTTACAAAATAAATAAAATATCTTAAAATAAAACCTACTTTTAAAACAGAATGAAAGAAATAATTACCATATAAATAAATTATCCAGTAATGTAATTACAATATTTAAATTTTTTAAACTCTTAAAAAAATAAAAATATAAAAAAATTAATATCAATAAATAAATATACAAATATAATATACAATATTAAAATATTATTTAAATATTAAAAAAATATACAAATAACAAGAGGGAACGCTATAGTCGAGTGCCTCGACTATCAAATACCCGTTACTCAGCTAAAGTCAGCAGTCTCAAGCAGGGCAAACCAAGCAGCCGCTTCAAAAAATTTAAAAAATTTCTTCTACATTTCGGTAGGCGTTAATAACCCAAACAAAATTGCGTTTACACTTTTGCTCTAGCTTTAAAACTATGGGCGCCACAGCTTTTCGCGGTTTGTGGGCGTTAGGGGGGAGGGGGTTTCCAACTTTGGTATATCAATATGTATTGATGAAACGAATACACATTGCTTTTCCCGTTAATATAGCTTCAAAACTGTGGGTGCCACAGTTTTTCGCGGTTTGTGGGCGTTAGAGGAGGCGTGGCATATCGGCGTGAAAAACTTGCGCTGCGTATTAACCCCTAGAATCTGCATGCCAAATCCCAATCTTCTAGCTTTTATAGTTTCCGAGATCTCAGCGTTCATATAGACGGGTGCCACTGTTTTTCGCGGTTTGTGGGCGTTAGAGGGGAGGGGGGTTTCCCATTTTGGTCTATCAATATGTATTGATAAACCAAATACACAATTTTTTCCCGTTAATATAGCTTCAAAACTGTGGGTGCCACAGTTTTTCGCGGTTTGTGGGCGTTAGAGGGGGCGTGGCACATCGGCGTGAAAAACTTGCGCTGCGTATTAACCCCTAGAATCTGCATGCCAAATCCCAATCTTCTAGCTTTTATAGTTTCCGAGATCTCAGCGTTCATACTGAACGGGTCACAGTTTTTCGCGGTTTGTGGGCGTTAGAGAGGGCGTGGCACATCGGCGTGAAAAACTTGCGCTGCGTATTAACCCCCAGAATCTGCATGCCAAATCTCAATCTTCTAGCTTTTATAGTTTCCGAGATCTCAGCGTTCATACAGACGGACAGACAGACGGACAGACGGACAGACGGACAGACGGACATGGCTAGATCGACTCGGCTAGTGATCCTGATCAAGAATATATATACTTTATATGGTCGGAAACGCTTCCTTCTGCCTGTTACATACTTTTGCACGAATCTAATATACCCTTTTACTCTACGAGTAACGGGTATAAAAATATAGCTAACACATGAGTAATTTTTTAGCAAAACTAAAAATAAAAAAAAATATTATATGAAAAGTGATAACCCTTATAATCTTAATATATTCACATATAAATTCACATATTCCCAAAGCGACCCCCCTGACTCACCCTGTGCTTGTCTATGTGCATGGGCCTCAAGTTGGGATCGAAGAGCAGACGCTGGGGCTCCAGATTGACCGGCGACTGGCGACGACCCTTGTTGCAGAGCGACCACTCCGGATTGATGAGGCCCCAGAAGGCAGGACCTGAAACGGGTATGTGCCGCATATATATAGTACACCCTATTAGACAGGCCATTCGAATCGATCCCAGTGCTGGGGGATCCGAAGGGTGGCAGGAAGATTTATGAACACAGTTCGCCTCAAACTGTTTCCAAAGTTTCCTTGCCGACCACAATTGTGGGTTGTGTTGGCTGGTTGTGCTGTGCAAAAACCTGCCACAAATTGCATAATGGCAAAGGGGGGTGGGGTGGGCCAAAAGTCATGGAGGCCAGGGGCCATTACAATATTTGTCTGCATCTGCATAGGTGTTGGCCTGCGTTGGTTTTAGTTTTTTTGGTTGGTTTTGCGTCTCTTTGATTCTGGCCACACAACTAAGCCATCTAGCTATGCAACCCCCCCGCCTCGCCAAAAACCCCCTGACTTGTTTAATTTCGTGCGGTTTGCTTAGTTTTCCTCCCAATCACAGTACCACTTCCCATTTCCCTGGGAAAACCCCACTGTAACAGTAAAATTGCAGCTTTATCTCTCTCTTTCTCTCTCCCGCTATCTACTGCCATCTCTTTCGCTCGGCTTTGGCCAACTTTATCTGGGCAAACCGGCAGCTTAATTTATGGCAATATGAAATCAAGCTGAGCTGAACCCAAAAAACAATAGGCCGCCTTTTTTATTGCCAGCTAGGAATTCCTTCAGCCAGTTTTTTGTTGCTATTGTGTTGAGTTCGTATAATCTATGGTCCTTGTATTTTCAGCAATTGAAAGTGTTTCATTGAGGTTATGGGTTGCGAATCGTACGTCTTACTCAGTTTTGTGATAGTTCATTCCTATTTTTCGTTCTATATATATTTTATCAGTTTGAAATCCAGTGGTTACAGGTGTTGCCCTCCATTTTCCACCATTTAGTTACATTTCTTAATTGAGTTTATGGTTTTTATTTATACTCCTGGCTTATCCTCGCTTGCTTGCTCAAGGATCAACCCATTATTAAAACCTCTTCGAGTCCGTTCCGTTCCAGCCACTTGTAATCCCATTTATGGCACACATTCCATGCCCCGCTCCACCATAAAAATGCTTCGCCTGCAGTCGCATTGCGTATACGACACGTAGTCCGGGTTGGATGGAACAGAAACAGAAGCAGGAGAAAGGGGAAAGGGGAATCCTGGGAATCAACACGTTCGCTGCGAGGCCGCAATCAGGAGCTTCAATCATAGATATGCCACGTACTCGCGTTTAAGCGATTGTTGACCTCAACGACGCCATCGCATTAGCCAAAAAGAAAAGCCAAAGGAAAAGCGGATGAAAATAGAGGATGCGGAGCTCCTAAGAGTGGGAAAATAACCAGTGTGGCTGATGAAAAACCGGTGATGCCACGGGCCTTAAATGGGTTAAGCAATTAACCCGCTGAAGCGTGGCGATCTTATGCGTTTCGTTGGCTTTAAACGATTAGTTGAAATGTGAAAAGGTTTGCTAAGTTACAAACCAATAATTTTAATTATTTTAAAGGCCTGTTTATTAGCCAGATTTAAATTAGGAGTTAATCTTGAAGGGTTCTATGTTTAATATTTATCCTCTTATCATGGCTTTTCCATTGCCGATTTAAACTAAAAGGACTTTAAATATTTTAGCAAGTAAAAAATAAATAAAAAAAAAAATATTTAATAAAATTCTTTATGATCTATTTATTTAAAAATAATTTAATGGATTATATGAAATCCTGATAAAAATAATGTGTGGAAAGCGCTTTCATGAAAATTTTAAAATTCAATATTTCCGCTTATAAAATGTTCTAATAAATATGTGCATATTGAATCCAAGAATTTCCAAGGATTCCCGACGCGTGTCACGTGCTCATCACCGCTGCATTCGGCGGAGCGGGAAAAGTAGGATAATCGGGGGCTACGAGTTCGAGTAGCAGTCTTCAGATAACGCCGAACCGAGGAGTAGGATGTTGCAGTCTCGAGTCTATTAAATTGCGGTCTGGAGTCGAGTCAATGAGGCAATTGCCAAACGATTTTAGCAGCCATTAACAACATTAGTGGCTTGGCTGACTGGCTGTGTGGATCTGTGGATGTTGCCTCGCCGGGTTGGTGGCTTGAGTTTGATGTGATGGTGTTTGGGTTTCCTTTTTCGCTTTTTGCCCAGATAGTTTCTCGACTGAAGGCGGTGGTGGCATGAAGCACGCCTCGTTTGATTCCGTTTGGCCGCTTTTATTTGGCTCGTTGGGAGTGCAAATCACGTTAAACAAGTGGCACGTTGCAGCTGCAACTGCAGCTGAGGCTTAGCCGTCTTTTTCGGGGCCAACCTTTTGGGTATTTGGATCCCGTGTACCACCCCCTTAACCACCCCACACACTCAGTGGCTCAGTGGCGCCCCCTGACGAGGGATTTGGAGTCCTCGTCCTACGGCCAACATGCATGCAATGCTTATGTAAATTTATTTATGCCAAAAGAGACACAAAGTTCGCCTCGGATTTCGGTTGCAATTTGTTGACAACACGTGTTACAAGATACCCCTGTTTCCAGGCTTTTACACGGCAAGAAAAGCCCTAGTTATAGCTATCAAATATCAAAATCATTCGAAGGAAACCTTTTTCTTCATAGCAAATAATGGTAAATTAAAAAAAAATGTTTAAATAGTTTTTAACTTAATAAAAATTGTGTAGTATTTTTTTGACTTTGGAAAACATTTTTAAAATATTTTTTTACTTTGAAAAATATTTTATAAAATATTTTTTTACTTTTAAAAAAGTTTCTTAAAATTTAAAAACATTTAAAATATTTATTTATTTAACTAAAATCAAATTATTAATTTCCTATTTGCATTTTGGCAAACAAAACTAATATTTTCATATCCCAATACATTTTTTTCTATCTATTTACCCTCTGGTTATTTTTGAACTCCTGCAGAATTTCGGCTTTCTGCACTTTAAGCTCGATTCGTGCAGCATCCAGTCTTATTTTCCCTGTTCGCCAAAATCCAATTCAAAATTCAAAGCACTTGAACTTATTTATGCATTTGTCTTGTGCAAATGGCGTCGCCGTTGTGTCTCTAATAAGATTAAGAAAGATGCTTTCACTGCAAAGTGCGAGAAGGAGAGAGAGGGAGAAGGGTGAGTGAGAGGGAGAGGGAGCAACGCTTATCGGCTGTCTGCTGTCCTGTCTGGACATAATCTCCACGGACCTTTGCCCCGATTCCGCCGCCAGTAGTGACACATGGCGAACTGTTCTCCATTTCTCCAAAGGCGATGGCGATGGCAATTCGGCTCTCCCATCTCTTTCTACTCCCTATAGCCCCCTCTCTCTCTCTCAGTCGCCGTCTGGGCCTCTGCTTATCACGTTTCAACGCCAGACAATGGTGAAAAAAGGAAAGTTCGCTTCTCCTCCGCCGGGCTCTTTGAATACTTTGTCCGCCTTTCCATTTGACAGCTGCAAATCGGCTTCGTCTCTGCTTTTCCACCTCCCATTTTCCAAGATCCCCCCACTCCCCTCCGCTCACCCCACCACTCGCAGCCATTTTCCTTTTGGCTCCTTTTACATGCATTTCACGCGTGCAGCTTCAGTCGCTGAGAAAATCGTTTTACACCGGCAACAACACAAGAATCGTCCTGGCTTTTCCGCGACCCCCGGGAAAGCAGGTGGAAAGCAGCTCTACAATTTTCCCCCACCCATTTTCCCTTCAACTTTGTTGCTGTAGCGACGCGTGCTGCTCGTTGGCTGAAATTTTACTTTCCGCTTCCGTCCGTGGTTATTGTTGAGCTTTGATTAAAATTTACTTTGTTGTTGGTATTTATGAAAACGTTAACGGAGGCGGGGCGGCACAAAAAGGGGGCGGGGCGGCGGAAAAGCTTACCGGAGATGCCATCGTATGTCCACCAATCCTCCCAGCTGACGGCGAGCAGAACTGCAAAGAGAGAGAGAGAAGAGCGAGGAAAGTGCATCAGATTTCGATTTTCGTTTCGAGTTGATGAATATAAGCCGCGAACATGTCAAAGATCTGATTGGGTCAATATATATACCCAGCTTTAATACCTTATAATGTTTATGTGGGCGGGGGGACTTAAATGTGCCGGGAAAATACCTGCGAGATTGCAAGGGATTTTGCATTTTAATGGCTTTCAAACAGTCAGCATGCCCTCGCATTGCAATTTGAATTTTTATTTTAATGGTATATTTGGAACATTTGAAAGAAAAATATTTATAATTAAAATTTTTATGATTTAAAAACTACATTAAAATTTTTTTATATTATATTTTTATTTTTCTAATTTAAATACAACAATAAAAATATTTAAACATTTTTTAAAAAGCCCTTTAAAACCCTTTTTTTATACAAAATAAATATTATAAATTTTAATACCACAAAAAAAATATTTAAAATTTGTTTATCCTTTTATTTTTATAATAAAAAAGGAATAAAAAATATTTAAATTTTTTTATTTTATTTCTATAGCTTAAATACTACAATAAATATATTAAAGTTGCAATTTTTAATTTTTATCAACGCAAATATTTTTAAAAATATTTTTAAACCTCTTTAAAATCCTTTATTTCGTACTGAAATAATTATTATTTTGTATAAAATATTTTTCACCAAATTAAAAAAAAACTTATTGTTTTCTGAACATTACAAATAACCCATTTATTTGTCTCGTATTTTTCCATTACATACATTAATGATAGGGCATCAACTGGCTGTGTATCGAAACTTTTTCGGGCGGTCCTTCGTGTCCTGCACTTTGTGAAAATGATTTTTGCTTACTTGCCTTTTAATTTTTTCGTGTTCGAGTTGGTTTTCGCCTTTTTGTTCGCCGGTTCGTTGGCTCGTTTTTGTTTTGCGGCTGCTTTGCTCTTTTTGCTCGCCCCGTAAATTCACTTCCGTCACTTGTTAACTTTAACATTCATCGACACTTTTTGCCTTTTGGCCCTTTTTTTGTTTGCACCTCACTTTTTGCTGGCTTGGCTTGGCTTCGTTTGGCTTGCGAATGCAGCTGAGAAGCACTTTGTTATTTTGACAGCCGACAAAAAGCGGGCCAATGCCTTTTGGCCAGAAGCAACCCCTCTTTGGACCAGCAACCTGCACTCTTTCTTTCCTTCCGCGACTCGAATCAAAGTCAAGAAATGTTGAGTCATTAAAACGCGTTACCAACCCACACCCCTCCCGCCTCCATTCTATGGGGCTCCCCACAAAGTGCAGTGCGAAATGCACTGTAGTTTCCGGCAAGGAGTTCCACGGTCTCAGGGAAAAACCTCAACGAACTCGAGTTCCACTCCAGATATTCTTGTGAAACTTTCTGAGGGCTGTTATTAGGTAAAAAGAGGTATATTTACTGAGAAATCTTTGGGGAGGTATAAAGATTTTCGGCAGGACTGGGGTAATATTGCTTTGGAGAAGGGTTTCTTAACTTAAAAAATTAGTCTTTTAATAAATATAAAATTATATAATATATTTTTTACTATTTATATGTTAGAGAAAACGTATTAGCAATAAAAGTTCTAGTGACAAAATTTTATTTGTTATACCTTTTTTAAAAATTTAAAAATAAAAACTTCTCTTGCGAATTCCCCTTTACAACTATTTCGCCAAGCCAAACTTTGGGTCAAAACAACCCAGAGTTCTCTGCCTTTTTTCTACCCCTTTTGAAATATTTTGTAAAAAGCGCAAAAAGTCAGGACTAAAAAAACCTTGAAAATTTTGTGACGAGGGAAGGGAAAAAGGGAAAAGTAAAAGGCAGCGACAAGAGCAACATCAACGAGAGTAATAACAATAATAATAATAATAATGCAAAGTCATGGGCAATGATTGAAATTAATGGATTTCTAAATGCTCAGCGTCATTGCAGTCCCCTCCCCCTCTCCCTCTTAACCCTTTGGCAACTGAAAGGGGTTCGAAGGAAATGCGGAGAGTTAACCCGCTGTCGACAAATTGTGGCTTTGCGCAGTGCAATTCATAAAATCTCTTCATGATTTGTAATTTGTGTGGCGCACTTGAAGATTTATTCTGTTTTAAAAAAAATATTTAACAAGAAATAATGTTTAGTAAGAAGAAAAAGATAAATTCTTTAAGATGATTTATTGGGATTTTGGCACTAAAAAGATTTCTAATATCTAGAAATCCGATAAAACCAAAAGGTAAGTTTATTTAAACACTCAAAACTCCAGGTTTCCAATTTCCCATTAAGCTCTAGGTGTTTTTATTCCTTCAAATTTACACACTTTACGAAAAGTTTTTAAGCTTTCTTTTTTTTGGGGGGTACAAAAAAAAAAACATTTCAAATAATTTCTATTCAATTCGCTGGTTCTCCTGCTCTCCTTTGGGTTTGTTTGTTCATTGAATTCTATTTATAAATTTTCACCTGGCTGCACGTTCCCTTCCCTCCTCTCCTTACACTCTTGATCCTTCTGTTGGCTTCTTCTTGGCCTTCTTCCATTCCTCCTTGGTCTCGCATTCGCAATCATAAAAGGCAACAAAATGTTGAACAAATTTTTATGGCTGCACAAAGCAACAGAAAGTGACAAAGCGAGAGAGCAGGGCAAAAAGTCACTAGTCTAGGATACACTGAGAAAATCTAGTTGTAATTAAAGTTTGAAATGTTTATTAAAAATATATGTGCTAGTTTACTTAATCTCTACTTTTTTTAATTTCAATTTATTTAAT
Source organism: Drosophila mimetica (assembly GCA_037075245.1). Taxonomy (NCBI): domain Eukaryota; kingdom Metazoa; phylum Arthropoda; class Insecta; order Diptera; family Drosophilidae; genus Drosophila; species Drosophila mimetica. Next base: position 18,546,149 of record JBAMCH010000005.1, on the reverse strand, counting down.
AAAATATTTTATTTTATCTAGAAAAAATAGTTAACAAAACATTCTGTTTTTAGTCTGGGAAATATTTGAAAAATTAATTTTATTATTTATTTTTTAATTTAATAAACAATTTATATATTAGGTTTTAATCTCGGAAACCTTAATAAAAACTTCTCAAAAAAATCCCTAGCTTGCCCATACTTTTCTCTCAGTGCAGGCAATGCCATGGCAGCACAGCCGTCTGAACTTCCCCTTCCCCACCCTCGCCCATCGCTTTTGGCTTGTGGTTGTCGCTTTTGTGGCTGCCTCGCATTTTCCGCCCCGCCTGAATTTTCTCTCTCTGTTTTTCGCCGTCGCGCCTTTTAGTATTAATTACAAATGAAATTTTCTTATCATTCCTGTTGCCGTTGACAACTTTCTGTCTGCCGGTCCGTCTGGGTCACCACCCCTCCCCCTCTGTAAGCCAGGGAGCTCCTCTAGTTTAGGGCCAATAAGCAAAAATAGTTGCTGCTAATTGTTGTTTGCCGTTTATGGTTATGGCCAATGCGTGCTAATTGTCAGCAGCCATCTTCTTGGGGCTTCCTTTTCGGGCTTTTCAATTTCAGCTCCCCGATGCTGAGTTTTATTTCGTATTGTGTTTCCTGCAGGAAATTAATGGCGACACTTTAGTTGCGCTCAATATTGTTTGGCTCGCCTGTCACTCGGTTTTATTCACGCTATTTCTGATACTCTAGGAGTGATATGGTTGGAATTCGATACAAAAATTCTTCAAGTTGAATATTTATTTTTAAAAAATAATATCCCTAAGGATTTTAATTAAATAATTAATATGATTCGGATATTATTTTAAAAGATTTAACTATTTCTCCTATTGCCTAGCCAATTATCATTTTTAACTGAATATATATTTTAATATTTCACATTTTCGCATTTTAAAATTTTTTAAAATGCTGAGTTTCTTATTGGCGGAAAAACGCGATTTCGATTTTTGGGAAAAATTGGATTTTTCGTATAATTTGTTTTTGCTACAACTTTTGCAAAAATGGTCCCAAATTAAAACGGCGAACTGTTCTGAGCAGATAACAACCTAATAATAATTAAAAGTGCACTTTGCGGCTGATTTGGGAAATTTTAAAAATTTTCAATTTTTTAAATTTTTTTAAGGGGTAGCATCAAGATTTTTTGAAAAAAATTTCGAAAAACTTAAATTTTTAACCTGAAATGCCAAGTTGTAGGAAATTTAACTACGAGTTCGGGAAGGTATGCCATTCCATATTCGGACAAATAGTTTCAATACTATGGAAAAAATACTGGGTTTCTTGGCGGAAAATCGCGATTTCGATTTTTGGCAAAAATTGGATTTTTCGTATAATTTGTTTTTGCTACAACTTTTGCAAAAATGGTCCAAGATTAAAACGGAGACCTGTTCTGAGCAGATAACAACCTAATAATTAATAAAAGTAAACTTTGCGGCTGTTTTGAGAAATTTTAAAAATTTTCAAATTTTTGAATTTTTTTTAAGGGGTAGCATCACAATTTTTTGCAAAAAATTTCAAAAAAATAAAATTTATAACCTGAAATGCCAAGTTGTAGGGAATTTCACTACGAGTTCGGGAAGGTATGCCATTCCATGATCGTTTTTTATTGGCGGAAAACCGCGATTTCGATTTTTGGCAAAAATTGGATTTAAAAGGTGATTTAAATATATAAAAGTATTCAAGATTGGTTTTTAGAAATTTTTAAAAATTTTCCAGTTGGGTCAAAGAGCATTAAACACTTCGATCTATGGCAATATATCCCTTATTTTCCGGTTCTTTATTTCCTATGTTTTCTTTTGCTCTGTGTTGTGTTCGGTTTTCGTTGGGTTCGCTTGCTTTTTTGCCATTTTCTATTTGTTTGCTGTCGTCGTAGTTGCTTGTCTATTTAAAAAGCACGTAAACATGGCCGACTTCTGGCGCGCCCAAATCAACAACAACAACAAAAGTATAAACAATAAGAACAACAATACTGGCAGGACAAAAGGAGTGGGATAATAGGTGAAGGGGGAAGTGGAAAACAAAAAGAAAACCAAAAAAAAAATAGGGGAAAAAAGGATTGACGTGCGCATTTTAGTCACGCTGTCGCGGGTTTTTTGCCTTTTTGCCATTTTAGCTGATTGTTTTTGTTGTTGTTGTTGTCAGGCGGAGTAGTTGTTGTTGTTGTAGCTGTGAGCAAAAGGATATATACACGACATGTGTGAGGGACACGAGAATATCAGGACATCAGGACATCGAGACATCGGGCTTCAGTGTTCAGTGCCCGCGGGTAACTTAATATTTTGTTGATGTTTGCCCAACTTGATTATATCTATCACTATCATAATATGGAACACACCCCCCGCCAAGTTGCTAGCACACCCACGCGCTTTCAAGCCATATGCAAATTTCCCCTGCCTTCAGAGAGCCCAAAAAAGCCCAAGTGTCAACACACAACAACAGATTGGACCGAAAAAGGGATATGTTCTCTGAAAACTGAATTATATGGCGAGTGAGATAATGAAAATGTGTAGGGGGTGTCGAGGTTTTCGTAAATTATCCACATGTTTACATGGGGCCTGTGATTCATGGCGATCATTTTGGTCGCCAGACTTTTTAGAAATTTTGTAAGTATTAGGGATTTATAAGGTATTTATATTTACATATATTCTCTTATATTACGTATACGCAACGTTAACCATTCTACGAAATATATGATATTTATATTATAACTTTTAAAACATTATTATTTCTGCTAATATTATTTATAAAATGTTTTTTGATTATTTTACAGAATTAATTTATGTACATTTACACGAAAACTATTTCGAAAATTCAGGAAACCCATAAAAAATGTTATAAAATACATGTAGGTTGGTTTATATATTCCTCGATTAAATCAAGCTGACTAATCAGGATATGCAGGACTTGCTTGAATTTTAAAAGGAATAGTTTATTGGTGTTTTAATTGATTGCGTTAACGGTCCTCCTGTCTTCCGCACACTTTCCTCCTCTGAACCGCTTTTAATTCATTTGATTTTTATGAACGATGGTAAAGCGGACGTTGGAGGGGGGTAGCATAGTAATATGCAAATAGCCGAAGGCGTGTTCGCCTGAAATCAAGAGCAAAAAGTCGAAGGATATGGGGTTGTGGGGGTGGGGGAAAGAGGAGAGAGATCTGGAGGAACAAGGCGGTGGTTCCGTTTTTAAAAGCGCAAGCAAGTGAAAGCTTTCAATCAATGTCGCTCGCTCGTCAGGCGCCCCTTTCACCACCACCCCCTGACCATTGAATACCCCTCCTTTAACTGGGCTTACACGCCTCTGTTTTTGTGGCCAGCTTTGGCTTTTAATTTCTATCGCTACGATTTCATTTTTTAGTTCCGTTCGGTTTGGTTTGGTTTGGTTTTGGCCTGGTTCAAGTAACCATTTCCATTTTCCACCAACCACCCCTTTTGCTACACCCACCCACCCCCTCACCACCCCCCCGTAAGCCAGCATGAAAGAGCCACACCTCGTTCTTTGATTTTTATTAAGTTTTGTCGACTCGGTTTTTGCTTTGTGTGTGCCCGCGTGTCCGTTTGTCCGCTTGTCCGTATCCTGTCCGCCGCCACGCCTTGGTCCGCCCCCTAACCCCTGCCTCCCCTCCACCCCCCTGGGCTGCCACTCCCTTTGCCCTTCGCCTGGCTAATGGTAAATGCCATTTCAATTACGTACACAGTACTAAAATTTTATGCGGCCAGTCAACGTGGCCTCCCCCTGTTTTTTTTTTTTGCTTTTTACTTTGTCGATTTCCATTTGCGCTTTAAGTGCATTTGCACAATACCATGGGGGAGTTCTTTTTTGGGGGTGGGGGAGGAGGGTATATGGGAAATGGTATTTGGGGTGTGGCCATAATCAAACATCAATCGGATGCTATGGAGGCCGTTTTTCTCAACGCATTTTTGGTTTTTCTGGGGAACAACTACCTGAAGTGGTAGAAAAAATGCAAAAAAAGTGAGGAGTAGTTTATGATATAAGATAACTGGTGGTTAAATCTAACTTTAAAGAAATGTTTCAACATAATTTTTAAACTATAATATTTTTTTTTTACATTTTTAATCTAAGCATTTCTTATTTAATCTATACGTATTAAAAAATACATACATTTTATATTAGAACTTTCCTTTGTTTTTTTTTCTATTGACTGCGTATCAAAATGTTTAAGTTTCTCAAAAAAAATCTACATGCTTAAAACGGTATCGAAAAACCTTGGTAAAAAGCAGAGGCAAACAGTGAAAAAGAAAACGCATCTACGCCAAAGTAAACAAATCGAAAATCATCTCCTTTACCGAGATTTTTTTTGTGGGCCTCATGAAATCCTGTTTTGTTTATTTTCATCCTTTTTTTGCTCTCCCAAGTGACACCTGCAGCTTTGGTGAGTGTGTGTCGGAAACAAATGGCACGCAAAACACCTGTCAAAAAAACAAAAACAAGACTGGCAACAAAACGATGGCCATGCCAGGTGGAAAAAAAACGCAAAACTTTGTGAGCTCATTTCGTTACCCGTTGTTTTCACCACTGTTGTTGCTTTTGTCACTATTCCAACTGCCAATAGGGGCGTCAGAAAGTCAGAAAGTCACCAGCGACGACAACGGCAATAGTAACAATAACCGAACACGAAAGGAACCTCAACGAAAAAAAGGATTACTTATAGGTAGTAAACGGAGGAAATACCCTATAGAAAATATTAAAAATAAATTTTTTATTAATCGGAAAAGAAGTATAAGGAAAAAGTATCTTAACGTTTAAAAAAATATACATTTTATACAAAATTAAAAAAAAAAAACAAAAAAATAATTTCTTTACAAAAATTAAAACAAAATCCCAAGACAGGGAAAAGTATCTTCACTTTAATTTTAACTTTAAATTTAACTTCGAAAATAAATAGTAACGAAGATGGTATAAATTTTATATAAAATAAATCTCTAAAATAATTTATTTTAAAAAAATGTAGACAAAAAAATGTTTAATCTTCTTAAAAATCCATAACCTATTTAAAAAAACCCCTACATTTTTTTGGATTTCGGGGGGAAATAAAATTAATATTTTAAAATCCATAAAACGGATGATCATTTTTCTGAAACACCCTCTAAAGAATGGTATCAAAAAGGGAACTGACTGAGCTAAATCGTGCTGGGCTGAGCTTTCCGTGCACTCAGCTGGTACATACATTTGCAACCCTAGTCCCCTCATCCTCTCCCCTCATCCCAGTCCGATTTTCCTGCAGTTTTCCGAGGGAAAGCAAGAATTGCAAAGAGGAACCGCAGTCACTTTGGCTTTGCATTTTTTGTGAGCTCGGCTTGCCCGGCTGTGTGTTTGGTGATGGAAGAAAGTTATACTTGCAACGGAAACTGGGAGAAATCGGGAGGCGTGGAGCCTGACATTTGGCAACAGGTGGTGAGGCTTAGTCCACGGTGATCTGTTCCATGGGAAGAGTTTCCCATTCGCTAAGCCCACAAATAAACAAAACAAACGCACGAGAATGGAGAGCGGAATGGCAGCAAAAGAAAACGGACTTCAAAACGAAGAAAAGCTCGGGGAAAATGGAAAAAGCAGAAGAGGTTGCACTTAAATATTAGCAAAAGTTTTTGGCTGTCGCCACTAGAAGAGCGAATCGAGACGAGCAGAGAAAGAGAGAGGGAGATGGAAATGCTTAAGCGTAAATTTTCCACTGACACTGATTTGTTGCTTTTGGGTGTAGAGAAAGAATGTTTTTTAAGAAAAATTCAGGTGAGAAGAAAGGACAGCTGCACTAACTAAAAAATATTGATAAAATAAGCATATAATATTTAACAATAAGAATTATGAGTTATTTAATGAGAAAGTTAAATTTCTTATAAAGTTAATTCGCTTAAAAAGTACACTTTTTTTAATAAATAATTTAACTGCAATTTTAACAAAATGGTAACTGAGTATTATTTAAGTGAAATTTTTTAAAATAAAAATTTTAGGTACTTTTCATGTAACTTTTCCTTCCAACTTTCGTCTTAACTTTTTTTAAAGGCCTGTAATTTGTAGTTAAATTTTCGCAGTGCCCAAAAATAGCTGAACAACTGACTGACATTGCTTGTTTGCTTCCGAGAGCAGTAACTTGGCTTCCCTTTTTGCCCCAGGACCGCTGTTTTCCCCACCTTTCTTGCACTTAAACTTTGGCAACTTGTTGTTGTTGTGTTTCTGCTGCTGCTGCTGCTGCTGCTGCTGCACTCATTATTGTCAAGTTGCCTCTTACACATTCTACTCATTTGGGTTACACAAGACACAGACACAACCGCATACACCACAATGGAAATCCCCGGGAAAATGAAGGTTTTCCTGCTCTACTCTCAGCTCTGCCTGCCTAAAAATTTGTGCTGCATACTTCGGGGCGCCTGCATCCATAGATGTGCGCCCGGAAAACTGTGGATATAGCAGTTACAGTTGTTACTCCCCGAACGATCCCATCCAGGTGTCTAACCATCATAGAAAGGGGAAGTAGTAGTTGCACTCAAATTGCCACTGCCAAATGGCCAGCAAAAGAGCAAACAGTGGAAAAGTTAAGCGGGCCCATTTCTGGTGTCATTTTCCCAACATCCCCCCTTCTTTCCACTTTCCACTTTCCCGGAGTTTTAATGATGTTGCTCGACTGTCTCCGGCTTCACTTGCAGCTGCACCGCTGAGTGACCGGATGACCGCAACATCGGCAGTGGGGACATCCAAGTGGATGTGGGGAGAAAGTACCAGGAGAAAGCGGCCGAGGCCAAATGAAGAGCATCCGCCGTGCTCCCATTTTCGTTCATTTAAGAGATTTGGGAAATTAATCCAAAAACTCCTTTGATTTGTATCAGTAATACATATTAATTGGTTCAATTTTTTTTTAAATCATTTTAGAAGGTGTCTAAAAGTAGGCAATATTTATTTATTTTACGATACCTTTTAAAAAATAGTTTTTAATAAGATTAAAATGTAAAAATAATTATTGATAAGATTTAATGAGCTTTTTAAAAATAAAAATATATTTTTTTAAATTTTTTCAAATTTTTTTTTAGTAATTTAGAATTTTGTTATCCAAATCGCCAAAAACCCAGAGATAAGGCAACTGAGAGCTATGCCTAACCAGAATTTTTGACCAGGGGCACTTTGGCATGTCGACGATATGAAGCAGGAGGACATCCGGGCGGTTGAACGGACGGACAGAAGAACAAACGGACAAGCGGACAAACGGACAAGCGGACGGACAGGCAGCCAAGCATCGCAGCAGCCAAGTGACGGCGCAGTTAATTAGTCTAAGTGGAACTGGGTGCACAAACTTCAAGCACTCCCCACTCTCCATTGTTGCCCCCAATTGCTACTTTCACTAGCTGCACTTCTCCTTTCTCCTCCACCTTTCACTGCGCCGCCCTTCTGTTTCTATTTTGTGAAGCCTTCTCCTGGTTTTGGTTGCTGCTGCTGCTGCTGCCAATTGCTGTTCACTTTTCGGCTGCTGCCATTTAAAATGGGCAGTGAGCGTGATGCGGCTTCAAATTTTTACAGGGTAGCACAGGATTGGTAGAGTGTTCACAATATTTAAGAAAAAATACTTTCCTGTAGAAATTCCTAAAATATTGAATTCCTGAATTATTGAAAATTAAAGCCACTTAATACACAAGCTTAAGAAAATTTTAATAGGTATCATCAAGGCAAGTTATAGGCTCTATAAATAAAAATAAGTAAAAATATTATTATATTTATATTTATATATTATTATTAATCTCTGAAATGGATTTTTAGGACATCTTCTGTTCGAGTACTTCTCCTTTTTTTCTTCTCCTTAGCTTTGATTCAGCCAGGCGAGCGAACTGAAGAAGGACTCTCGAGGACTCGACCGCTGAAGGATCCCGGCTGGGTGTATTCATTTGTATTCATTAGACTCGCTCCGCAAGTGACTGACCATAAAGGCGAAAAGAAAACCCGCAAAAAGGAGCGCTCATGAATTCACTTTTACATTTCCCACATTCAATTGCATATTATTTTCGAAATTTTAAGCTGGTCCTTTGGCTTTTTCTCTCAGTGTCCTGGAATTATTATTCACTTGCTCATACACACACACATTCATTTCGCCGTTTCGATTTAAGCTAATGTTTTCCGAATGAATTTTCACTTTGCACTGCAATTGGATTTCCCTTTCACCTGGGGGGGACACTCATAATGCAGTTAACCCCCCGAAAAAAAACGAATGTGAGTGGGTTAAGGGGCTGGCGGGGGTTAAGGGAGACCTTGAATATCTCCAGCCGAAAGACCCGCAAAATGTTGGCCAAACATTTGCAATTCTTTTGAAATCATCATTACGCCTGGTCGGCGCGCGGGGGTCTTAAATGGGTTAAGGCAGGGGTTAAGGGTGGCCTTTTGTGGCTTAGTGGGTGGAGTGGGTGGTGTCAGGGTGGTTGGGTGATTGGGTGGTGCAAAGTTTCCCGCAGCGTCGTCGAAGAACACACATTCTTCATTAGCCGCGTGCCACATTTTTCTCCGAGGTTTTCCTCCTGCGGCTGCAAAGTATGCTACCATTTTCAAGGGCCTAAAGGGGGCACACTATGCACATGTGTGTGTGTGTGTGTTAGCCAGAAGCGTGCTTGTGCATGTGTTGGCCATGATAAATGAGCCATTGGCATTTATTTTCGTTTCAGTTTCATTTCGTTTGGCGAGCGAACCCAAGAAATCGATGTCTGCTGATTTTTCAGCCAGCCCACTGAAAATTACATTTCGCATTTTCCGGAAAAAAAAAGCAGAAAAGGTAAAGGAAAAGCGGCTGCTAGTTCATCTAAGCGCACACAGGTGGCGCTAATGTGGCCGCAGCACCTTGAATGCTCTTGATTTGTTGCCGAGCCAAAGGAAATTATGCCAATTTTTTGCATGTGATTGTGTGTGTGCGCTTTTCCACGACCTTGTGGCTTATTTATTTTCGCAAGTGGGTGGTTGGTATGTCTTTATAAATAACCGATGAGTTGCTTAAAGTTTTTGGCTTGAAAGTTGTGATAAATTATATGGGGGAAAAATGGGTTTAAAATGTTTAAGCAGAGTTAAGAAGGCTATAAAATTTAAAAAAAATATTTCATATAAATTTCAAAATAAATAATTAAATTATAACTTAAAAATAAACTATATCATCTATAATTTTTAAGATTTACTACAGATTTGCTAAATTTTCCGAAATAATTTATTGACACTTTATAAATCATAAATAATTTAATTTTAAAATTAATTATTAAATTATAATTTAAAGTTATATCATCTATAATTTCCAAGATTTACTGCGTATTTTTTAATACTATTTGTATATAACAGGGATTTTTTATTTGGAAGGTGTTAATAAATGTACTAAATATTTCAATAGAACACTTTCCCACTTTATAAATCATAAATAAATATTTAAATAAATCTAATCTCCAAGCTGTGCCAATTATAGCCCGGGGATCATTCAGCTTTTAATTCTGTTTTGTTTGGGGACTTGCTTGTCATCACTTTTTATGTGCATTTACAGCAGAATCGCAATCGCAATCGCATTCGCAATCGGAATCAGAATCCAGGAATCAGAGGCACCGAAGACACTTGGAAATCAAATCGCATTGCTATTAAATTTGCCCAGCCAAGCATATCTTGGCCAGCAGGGAAGTAGAAAGGCAGCAAGTCTTGACCAAAGTGGCCAATGACGATGACGTTGGCACGTCCACACTCGGCCCAAAAGGAAAGCCAAAGGCAAAAGCTGCACTCTCCTCCTGCTTTTCTGACCAGTCGATGCTTCAATTTTACACATGTTTTGCATGCAAATCTCGCCAAACAAACACGGCAACTACTACAAATACTACAACATCTCGACTTGTTCGTGCCGGAAGTTGGAAATTTTCTCAAGCAAATTTTTGGCATTTTTACAAAACGTACTTGGGCCAATTTTATTAGGCAGCCTTTCGCCTGCTTTCCATTTTTTTTTTCTTTTTTTTATTTAGCTTTCTTTAGTCTTCTTTTTTTTTGTTTTTGGGGCACACGCAAAGCGGCAACATCGTCGTCAACATCGTGCAGTCGAAAAGTTGTAATTTTAATTTAGCCTCTAACTGCCTCAAAGACACACACTCACTCACACACACACACACACGCTGGCAGTGGGAAAATTGGAAAATGGGCGGCAGATTCAAAAGTCCAAGGCGTTGAAAAGCCACAAAGTTGCACGTTCGGTTGGGCAAAAAGGGGGAAAACTTTGACTCCTGCCCTCGTCACGCATGCCAATGCACCTGAAAACTGAGTTGTGTGAGTTGCATGGCCAAAAGGAAAAGCCAGTTTTCTCTCTCTTCTCTCTTTTTTTTTGTCAAACGGGGTGGCGGAATTAGGTAGCCCAAATTAAATAAACGAATTTCATTTGCATTTTGCCTTCGCTTATGCTCGCCAACCCGAGGGAAATTAAATTCAAGGAATCCAATGAAAAGTGCAGAAACACACAAAGATAAGCCTTTGATAAGAAGGTTCTGCGACCTGTGAACTTTCACAGAAATATATAGAGAATTTTTGGTAGAGAAAAATGTAGTTTTGAGTTGCAATTATGTGGCCTAAAAATTCCCTGAAAAGAAAGTTTGTTGCAAACAAATGGGGGGACTTAATGAAAGCGGGAAGAAAACGGTCTTGAAAATCGACATGTTTATCCAATTTGGTAACCGAACCCACAGAAAACTGAAACTTGAAGCGCTTTAAATATTTTAGAAATAGTTTTTCCCCATCCCCAAGTTTTTCCCACCTCACTTTCGGCCAATCTGGAAACCCAAAGAGAGATTGAGCAAACTTTGTTTTCCTGTTTTTTTGTTTTTTTTTTTGAGGGCTGTCCGACTTCTTTCAATCGCCTGCCAATCTCAGCCGCCCTGCTCCCGAGTTTTCCGGATTTTTCCAAGCTTTTCCACCCCCCCTTTCCCCTTCGGCAGCGGCTGTCTGCTCAATAATTTGTTGGGTCTGAAAATCAAAGCGAGCCTTTGCTGATCCTCTTTGAGTGATTTGCTTGCTCGCCTCACGGACATTTGAAATGGAGCGCAGGGAAAGCTGGGGGCGGCGGGAAAAGCGTCGACAGGTGAGGAAAAGCGAGTGAAACTCAGCCGGCAATTAAGGCGCAAATCGTTTTTGTTTCCACACACCACGAATAATTAATGGCCCGGCCATTGCAATGGATGGCCCGACTGCAGTTCGGCTCACTTAATAATTGAATCGGTTAATAATGCAGCATAATGCTGCATAAATGATGGCCCTAACAAATCGTAATTGGCCTGCAAATGAAAACCAACTGGCCGGTCGGCCGAGAGCAGCGAGCAATCAGGCTCAGATAAAATTGCATAAATACAGAATTCAAATGAACATGCATTTTTTAGGCCCGCCGTAAATGGCATGAAATTTTTGCATTTGCAGTTTCTCCTTTTTTGTGTCGTATTCCTGCGGGATTTTTGTACTTAAAGAGTTTAATTGATTTGGCTAGAATTTATTTTAAATTATTTTTTTTTTTGCTTTAATCTTTTTCAAATAATAAATATTTAATTTATAAATATTTTAATTACTTTCTGAGGTATTGACTTTTTTATTGACCAAAAATGACAATTTCGATTTTTGGCAAAATTTTGATTTTTTGTATAATTTGGTTTTATCTAACTTTTGCAGAAATGGTCTAAAATTAAAACGGCGAACTGTTCTGAACAGATAACAACCTCATAATTAACATAAGTGCACTTTCCGGCTGATCTGACAAAATTTAATTTTTTTAATTTTTTCAATTTTTTTTAAGGGGTAGCATTACAATTTTTTGCGAAAAATTTCAAAAAAATTTAATTTTTACCCTGAAATGCCAAGTTGTAGGGAATTTAACTACGAGTTCGGGAAGGTATGCCGTTCCATGATCGGACAATTATTTTCATTATTATAGCCAAAATACTGGCATTTTGATTGGTGGAAAATGAAGGTTTCAATTTTTGGCCAAAATCTGATTTTTCGTAAAACTTGTTTTTGCTCTAATTTTTGCAAAAATGATCCGATAATAAAACGGCGAACTGTTCTGAGCAGATAACAACCTGATAATTAATATTAGTGCACTCTTCGGCTGATTTGGGAAAATTAAAAAATTTTCAAATTTTCGATTTTTTTTTAATGGGTAGCATCACAATGTTTCTCCGAAAAATTGCAAAAAAATTAAATTTTTACCCTGAAATGCCAAGTTGTAGGAAATTTAACTACGACTTCGTGAAGGTATGATATTCCATAGTAGGACAATTATTTTTATTTTTATAGCCAACATACTTACTTTTTTATTGACGAAAAATAACAATTAAGATTTTTGGCAAATTTTCGATTTTTTGTATGATTTGGTTTTGCGCTAACTTTTTCAAAAATGATCCAAAATTAAAACGGCGAACTGTTCTGAACAGATAACAACCTCATAATTAACATAAGTGCACTTTTCGGCTGATCTGACAAAATTTAATTTTTTTCAATTTTTTGAATTTTTTGTAAGGGGTTGCATCACAAATTTTTGAAAAAAATTTAAAAAAAAATAAATTTTTTATCCTGAACTGCCAAGTTGTAGGAAATTTAACTACGAGTTCGGGAAGGTATGTCATTCCATTCTAGGACAATTATTTTCATTTTTATAGCCAAAATACTGACTTTTTTATTGACAAAAAAGGACAATTTTTTGTTACTTATTTTTTCGATTTTATTTAAAATTGTTTACCATCTTTTTCCATTATTTCTTCTTGAAATAATAAAAATTTATTTCATATTTAATTTATAGATATTTTTTATTTTTGTTACTTTAATTCTTGAAGAATTCTGGCAAACACACTGGCTAATAAAATGCTGTAATTATATTTACTTTTCCCTACTTGGCTTAATGTTGTTTGGTTTTTAGCCACTCCATGGGTGCACTAATTTTTCCGGTCAGTCTGCGGTTTTTCCAGCTTGCTGTGTGGTATATTTTTATGGGCGGCACTCTTATTTAATGCTCGGTTTAAATGCTTACTTCATGGCAAGCACCGCTGAAATTTGTCCCCTTGAGTTAGCTTGGCTCTCGTGTTTGACCTGCCAGGACTCTAGCTTTTCCTCTAGCTATTCCTTTAGCTTTTCCTTCAGCCTTTCCTCTCACTTCACCCCATTGTGAGCCATTGTGCCGTGTCAAAGTCACACATTCCCTTGCCCAAAACACACACAATCACACATATATGGGATGCAAGTGCATTTGCTGGGGTGCAGAGGGCGCAGAGGGGGGTATTGCCCATGGGCAAGGTCAAAGGGCCAATGGGTGGGCGTGGCACAGTGTGTAGATGGACCGCCATGTGTGCGTGCGAGCGTATTGTCAGGTTAATCACTCGTTTTGTTGGCAATTACCGTTATGACCCCAACGAGAGCACAACAATAAAGGCGCAGGGGGTTGTAAGCGGGGGGAAGGGGGGCTTCCCAGTTTAAGGGCGGCGTTGTAATGGGCGGGGTCGCCGGCAAAGCCACTTGACCTTTTGTTGTTGCCAGCGAATATCAATGAGTCCATTATGTATGAATGTCAATGATTATGGCCGCCTGACATGACACAGTGGAAATTCCGAAGGGGACGTCGATAAGGGAGGCCCCCAAATGACAGTTGACAGCGTTTGGCATTTTGGCACTTTAGCCCCCCGCCCCCCTCTAAGGAGACGAAGGACGAGCGACGAAGGAGACGACGCCCGTTGACAATAACAGCATCAATTTGCCGTCACCTGGGCAGCCCATTTCCCGGGGGAAAGCTTCACGGGCGGTGGGGTGTGGAAAAATCCAGCAAAAATTCAGGCAAATTCCAGGGGGCGGGGGCCACATCATAAAATTTTAGCAGCACGCACCGGCGACGTATCAATGTCAGCATGCCAGATTCCTTTTCCCACGCACAGTGGGACCAGGAGATTGGAAAATGTTTGAATATATAAAACACAGAGGGTACAGGATGATTTCAGTTCTGAATTTTAAATATTGTTGCATACTTTTATACACCTTTTTTAAGTGATTTTAAGGTGTACGACATTTAAACTAATAATTAGGGGGTAAATAAAAATAATTTATAGCTTTTACATTGCGTTTTAAAATATTCATTAATAATTAAATGAATAATTAAAACAAAATAGTAAAAAAAAAATATTAAAAAAATCTGTTGCATACTTTTAGACATCCTAAACCTCTTTAAACTTTTAAATCAGAAGTAAAGAAAAAATTATAATTACTTTTTTATTATGTTAAAACATTCAACACTAAAAATAAAAATATATAATAGCTAAACAAATGTATTTTAAAAAAATAAAATATATATTCTTTAAATTATTAAATCGATTTAAAATATTCTCAAAATATTCAAAGTACTTTCGCTCAGCTTTTAGCCACCGTGCTTCGTTTCCCTAACTTGTTTAGGGTCGTTAAACGGCGAGGGGTTCACTGTACAGGGGAGCCACTTCAGACTGTCTCTCGCATTTTGTTATGATTATTGTTATGATTGTTGCTGCTTTTTTTTTTGCTGCCGAAGTGCTTTTCTGCTTGGCTGTGAGTTGAAAAATGTGTAGGCCTCTTTTAGGGTCACAAACTCATACTAATGTATAAAAACCCACACACAGACACACACACATACATTGGCACCCTCTCACACACTCACAACAGGTGTCTTGGGCGAAATGTTATCAATGCCAAATTAAGCGTAAAATGCTGTCGCACTTTTAAAGGCAAATTAGCCCCAAAGCCCAAGGCAAAAGCCAAATGAGGCGTGAATAATGCACATGTGTGTGTGTCGTGTGTATGTGACCCACACACACACACGGAGGCCACTGGGGGAGTTGGGAAAATTATTATGTCTGGCCGGGATCATTTATTAGCCAAGTTTTTCAGCGCACCCCCTCCTCCCCCCACCACACTCTTTTGCACATCGATGAGGCGTAAAAGAATTATGCAGGCACCATTGCCACGCCCCCCTTCCACCACCACCACCACCGCCGCCCACTTCCGGCGGCCATTGTTGCCATGCCATTGTTCCAACCATTGGGAACAATTAAGCGAGCTTAGAACTCAACTGGAAACTCTCGGCCAGCAAACTGCCAACTGCCAATTGCAGCTGCCATTCAATAAAATTTAAACGTCAAAGCGGCATCGGGCCAATTATTTGTGACCGCACTGGACCCAAAACACAGAGAGAGAGAGATGCACGGAGAAAAAATCAGCAAAATTGTGGGGTTAAAAAGGAGAGGAGGCAAAAAAAAAACAAGAAAAGCGGAATGAAAGCGCCAAGGAGAGAAAGAAAAGAAAGAAAGAAGCGTCCTGGCGGGCCTTTGTCTCTGCGATTCCTTTGTTTCAAAACCCGGGAGAAGAGAAGACGGTTCCGCGGGGGAAAAACTACGAGAAAACCCAAAGGGGGGAGGGGGTAGAATGGCGAAATGGCGGAGAAAGGCCCAAGGGGAGAGTTGGAAAGGCAGCGAAGCTGGGGCATTGTGCAAATTAAAACTGCACTTGATTATTTCTCCTGCTAATTTTCATTGTTCAAGCCGAAAAAAAAAATGCCAAATGATGAAGAAACTGAACAAAACGAAGGAATGGAGTGGGAGAATCTCTAATAAAGAAAAGTCGGGGCGAAGATATCTTCTTTTGGAGGACTATATGCTTGATCTAAAGGCTCTATGCTTAAGGTGATCGTAGATCTAATAAATAATTTGCAAAATTATAACTAAATTTATTAATATAAATTTAAATCTTTCAAAATCATATAGATAAGAGATATATATCAAATAAGCTCTCTGAGGAAAACTATTCATAATATTTAACAAATCTTAAAAAAAAAAAATTAATGAGTCTATAAATTCAAAATATGTTTAAGGTGATCGTACCCTATTGAATAAATAACAAAAATTATAACTTAATTTTTTAATGTAAATTAAACCTTTAAAAATAATATAGATAAGAAATACATATATATAAAATATATTTTTCAGCTCTCTGTAGAAAACTAGCCATAATATTCAAATATTAAAAAAAAAATAATAAGTAAGTCATTTAAATAAAAATGGGGTATTAAATTAAAATGTTTGAAATGTAAACCTTTTAAATTAAATGTTTTAACGATATTTTCGTTGATTTAAATATGGTTAAGAAAATATTAGGGTATTTTTTATATTTTTTCAAAAATATAAAATATTTTTAGGGAATTTAAGTGCAAAGAATTTATTGTTTTGGATTAACAAAATTCGCAATTTAAGTTTAGTATTATAATTCTTAATTTTTACACTGTAAAATATTTCTTTAGAATTTACAAGGTAGTGTATCCTTAGCAGTTCTTTGAAAAGCAAAGCGAAAAATCATTTGTGGACAACAACTGGCAGTAGCTTTTCATTAGCGCGCGAGGCGTGGCAACTTAAGCGATTTGAGGACAGCAATGAGGAGAGAAAGGGGGGTTAAAGGGTCAGAGGTCAGCGGGCAAAGGGCGGTCTCGTCTTGAAGGGTTGTTTTCTCTTTCAATTCTGGCCACAAATTGAAAGCAAAATGCCAACGATGAGGCTGATGATGATGATGACCGGCAGGCCAAGCGACAGTAACAACAGAAACAGCTAAAAAAAAAAAACAACGACTTTTGGCAACAATGAAACAAAAGGCCAAAGGGGCCAGCAAAGGGGGGTGTGGTCACAGTGGGTGGGAGGTCATGGTGAAAAGTCGGAAGGAAGGAAGATCGAAAGACAGCAGAAACAGATTGAAATCAGTTTGAAAACAAGCGAAGCGGAAAAATGCATGACCCGCTTCGACTTCGAGCGAGGCCAAAAACCGGATGAGAGGACAAAAGGGGCGGGCGGAAAAGTGGGTGGCAAGTGTCACCAAATGGCGGAGGGGGGGTGGTTGCGGGGCGGTTGGTTCAACAGTTCAGCAGTTGGCCATGGTTAAGTGCTGGAAATTATGTTATGCTCGTCGGCCATTGTTTTATGTCTCCATTCGAGGATTATTGGTCATGCATGAGGAGTCAGCGCCACCCACTCAACCTTCACCCCGCTCCCTCCTCCCTCCACTCAACAACCCCCCTGAACTCCCTGATTAACTCAATAAATAAACAATTTCAGCAGTGAAGAGGAATTTCTGGACATTGTTTGGCCAGCAATTCAATTGCTGCCACATTGAGACAAACTTTTCGGGTGTCCTAAAATACTAGTTTGCAAAAAAAATAGAAAAAAAATATCACTTCATTTAATAATGAATTTCGAGCATATACGTACTTTTGAACGTATACGCAATATTTTTCTGTACAGTAATTTAGTCCATAGAAAAATATTACGTATACGCAATGTAGACCCAAACAGATTTCTATAAAGCAATTTAATCGATTTATTAAAGAAAAGAAAGTTTACTGGAGCTGAATAACTTAAAAGTTGTGTGAATAACCCATTTTTAGAAGAAATACATTTGAAATATTTCATTTCATTCCATATTCATATATTATAAAAAAAACATAGCATACTTTTTTGCTAAATTTATTTTGAAGGCTTTAAATTCCTAAAGAAAATCAAGAAAAATGTTTGTATGTTATATTTTTTAATCTTTATCTTTAGTTTCAAGTTTCTACGAAAAATGTTGAACATTTTTGGGTCGTGTACATCAGCTTGCAATCATATTTCCATCTGATTTTTTGAAGCCTGTCCAACACACACACACACACACACCAAATCGAAACGATTTTCAAATGCAACACACATTCGCAGAGCAGAGAAAATCTAAAGTAAGGCGAAAAACAAAAGCAAAAAAAAAACAGAATCTGGGAGAGAATAACAAACAAACAGGCAACAACAAGTACAACAATGCGAAAATAAGTGAAGAAAAAGTATAATTTCCATTTCAAATTGAATTTTCATTTGCACAAAATCAGAATGGAGATGGGAGAAGAAGCAGCAGCAGCAGCATACGAATGCTACATATATATAGCTGTACATATATACATAAGAGGGGGGGTGGGGGGCTTAGCATGCACAGATAAGGAGCAGAGCTGGCTAAATATTGGGCAAAAGCGAAAATCAATGTCCTGACGCGGCCAGTTTAATGTTTTTGGGATTACAGCCTGCCGGCGGTTGAGCATACAAGCCAGAGCCACCCACCACCCACCGATTTTCCCATTTTCCTCCGGAAAAACCACCCACACAGACATACACACACACACATGCCGTATATGCTACGACGTGCAGCAACTTAATTTAGCATTAACACACACACTCGCAGAGACACAACACACACACACTCACACAGACAGATATGTTGTTGTTATGGCCATTGCACAGGAGCTAACAAACTTTGGAAACCCCACCCCCTCCCTCAACAACCACCTTTTCGGTGTCCGAAGATCCATTCCCCTGCTAGCTACGTGCCACATTACGTAGCCGACTAGTGGGCCCAGCCCCCGACTACAAAAATAACCAGGTAAGCTGCACTAAAAGAAGCCACTACACTTTTTTTCCTGTGTATATTTATAGTTCGGAACCAAAGAGTTATGCTAAGCGAAGGCGGCTAAAAGTCATAATTTTCTGGGCAATATCAAAAGCACTCTACAGTTTGAAAAAGGTCTAAAAATCCCATGAAATGAAAACTTAGGCTTATATTTCAAGAATTTCCTGTCAGATAAAAAAAACAAATACATTTTATATATTTAATAGATAAATTATTTTTTAAGCTATTTAATTGGGTTTTAATAAGGAATATATAAAAAATATATTTAGGTTGAAATCTATAAAGAAAGTTAAGAAAAATTATTAATAATTAATATAAAATATTAAGAATCAAGGCAGATCCATTGAAATTATAATATTTATTATATTTATATTATTAAAATATATATAGGATCTACTAAAAGCAGCTCTATACCAAAATTGGTAGTTTCAAAATATAGTTAAAATATTATTAACTCAAAACTAAAGGTATAAAACCACCAAAGAAAATGTGTTTAATAATATTTAAATGATCGCCATTTTGAAAAGTACAGCCTTACACTGACGTAACGCACTGTAGGCCACTCAACTTTCATTTGGCAGCTTGTTGCCACTTTGGAATTTTGTTTATTTCCGACACGAACCGACAACGGCAGCTGCGACCCAGCCGAAAATCATTTCAGAAATTGTTCTTTCAATTTCGCGTTGCCATTTGATTTTTTTAAGGGTGGCCCAAAAACCAGGGGCGTTGGAAAAGGGGGTAGGGATATCAATGAAGGGTATTATTTAATGCATTTCACTGAGAGCGAATTAATTTATTAAGCCTTAAGAGGATGCGCTCCTTACTCGGAGGCAAGCGCTCCACTCTTTTGATTTCCCACACGTGCCCAGGGGGGGTGGCGGGAATCCCCTTCCACGCCCCCCCGCCCCCCCCTTGCAGGGGGGCAGCTGCAGGTGCAACTGTCCCAACGCTCACGGCTGATTTATCGTCCATGAAATTTATGTTTAGTTTAATCGAATGGGGCAAACAAAAATTGTGCAGAGAGCGGCCTGCTTATCGCTGGCCACCCGAGTCTCCTCCCCCCCCCCTCTCTTCAGGCCACCACCCACACCCATGGAAAAGTTTACTTAAGCACAGGAGGTGCTGCAAAATTAAGCAGCAGCAGGAACCACTCAACTCAAAGTGGGTTGGGTTTTCCTATTTTTTTTTTAAGGGGGTAACTTTGGCCAGCCTTTCTATCCCAGGCCCCCTTTTATTTCTTCAAGCCGTCCGCCGCCCCTGTCCCCCCCCCCTTCCTACCCCTCGAGCGTTTACTGCTGCAACTCGCAGACGCAACTATTGCAAAATTTCAACGTGAATTTATTGCATGAACATTTCTTTTTCCCTGCTGCTTTTTGCATTTTTTGTTCGTCTTCCTCATCTTCGTGATATTTTCGTTTTTCCTATATATACCTTCATATATACTTAAACTATACATAGTTTTATTTTTTTTTTCGGGGGCTATCCTAGTCGCCGGCTATATATTTGTCTATATATATTAGCAGGACTATGAAATGCAGCGCGCACCTATATAATACAGTATATGTCTGTGGCGGAGGCCTTAAAGTCGGCGTTCGTAGTTATAGCGGCCGCGGGAAGTAAATATTTAGCAGTTGCAACTTTTATGAGTGCCGCTTGGAGCCGGGAGTCTGTAGGTCATAGCCGCGGGGTCAAATTTCGAGTCGCCTTTGAGCCGATAGAAGGCGATATTTATTGGAAATGTGGTTTCAAGAAAGTTAAATAAATTTATTTGAATTTTTTCCCTTGTTCCTTGTTCTTGAATTGAGATCATTCGGTCTTAAAAACACATTTGTTCTTAAATTGAGAATATTCTTTCTTCAATTGAGAACATTCGTTTTTCAATTGAAAACATTGGTTCTAAAAAGCACATTTGATTTCAAGAACGAAGAAAACCTTGTAACTCTCGTTCTACTTTTAAGAACATTTTCCACTCAAATAAATTATTGGCTTCAAGAAAATGCATTAAAAGGTAAAAAAAATTATTTTAAATTATTCTAAGCTTTCTCTGATTAAATTGTATTATTTAACTTGTGATTGGCATTCATTGCCTTCGATTTAAAATTTGATCAAATTTGAAATAAAATTACTGGGCCTGAAAACTTTTACGCATTTGCATCTATCGATTTGAGTTTTCATTCGCTTTCCCCCGAATCGCAATGCAAATGAAGATGGCCAAAAAGTCTTTTCCTCCCCCCTGCAACTTGGCCTAAGTAGCCTCGATTAATGTGCAAACTTTTTGGCCACTTGCATCCGTTTCTGGTAATTTGGGCCCGACTTGGGGGGGAAAGGGGGAGAAGAGGGTTTCCAACCCGTTTTAGCTGCAATTTATTTATTTATTCTGTTGCTCATTATCTGTGCCATGGGGCTGCTGGCTGCAACCGCTTCGCAATTAATGTTGAATTTACGATGACAGATCTGTGGCATTGATAAGACAGCAGGCGGCGCTCCCAGGCCCCAGAAAGCGACCTCAAGTGCACAGGAAGCTTATCGGAGGACGTGACTGCCAGCAGCTGCACTGCTGCAAAAACCTATGCTGCCGATTTAGATTTAAGTATGCTAATTGAAAAAAGGGGCCACTGAATTGCGCCTAAATCAATATGAAACACTGGGGAGTTTTGGAGTTAGATTATAATGGATTAATATTCATAGATCATCTTTAAAATGGCTAATTTACTGAGTAAATTATTACCAAAAAATTTTTTATATTTAAGGAAAGGTATAGAACATTTTAAATAATAATACAAAATGCTTATTCCTTTAAATAGTAAATATAAAAAAACAAGGCTAATAAATGCACAAACTATTTACCATAAATTGTTTAATTAAAAATATTTAAAAATATTATATTAACAAAAATTATATATCATAATTAAGCAAATTTATAGAGCATTGAAATACAAACTTTTAAATATTTGTACAAAATTAAATATTAAAGCATTGATTATTTTTCAATACGTTTAATATCTAAAATGAGAAATAAATAATTTAAAAATACAACTTTCGTCAAAAGAAAATTATATTAAATGTTTTTACTACCAGAATACTTATTAAATTAATAATAAATAAATAAAAGTAGCAAAACATTAAATATAATATTCTTTGCATTTTTTTCACCAATTCAAATACTTTATAGTATTTGTTTTTGACAGTGCATTAAAGTTGTTATTGCTGCTGCTCATGTTGATGTTGCTCTACTTGTTGTTTGCCCAACTTGCAGTGTTGCAAGTTATGCAAGCTCGTGTCAGGTTGATGTGGAAAATTTGCATATCGCATATCGTTGACACGGTTGACACTGACCCCAAAGGGGCGTGCCCAGCTAGCGAGGGGTGGGGGGGGCGTGGCAGAGAAGGGGGCTGTGTTACTGACGAGTACGAATTATTCAATTTTTGACTAGATCAAAGCGGATGCGCTGACAGCGGGCAAATATTAACCAAATGGCGGTGGGTCGAACAGGACGAGAAACTAAGGGGACTACGGGACTCGGCAGGACTCACCTTGCATCCGGGCCAAAAGCAGGAGCAGCGTACAGCAGAGGGCCTGCAGCAGCTCCATATTTCATCAGCTCTGAGTTATGCCAGTTGCGCCAGCGACAAGGCGACTCCGGCGAAACTTGGCCCGTAACTTACTGCCACTGTCAGTGGCACTTCACTCCTCCACTCTGCTCCACTCCTCTGCTCTCCACTTCACCTCACTAACGTCCGTTTTTCCGCGCTTTTCCGCTTTTCCAGCTCCTGCTCCTGCTCGACCTCCTCCTCCTCCTCCTCCTTCTCCGCCGATCGCCAAACAATATGCAACTTAAAAGGCAAACGGCATTCTGCGTAATTGCACGGCCAAGTACTGCAAAGAAAACCAGAAGAGCGGTAGAAAATGAGTGAGCGGTGCATAGATTGCGGGGTGGGACTTAAATTAATTAGGACAACATGGCCACAGCGATTTTCGAGTGGCCTCCCAACGCAGGAAATACCCTAGAAAAATTATGATTGGGATGAAAATTGTAAATATTTATTGCAAAAAAAAATAAGTTAGCCAAGAAAATATATGAAATTCTTAAAAAAATAATATTTAAATATTTTAAAAAAATTCCTCAATGTTTCGCCTAAGGGTCTAAAACATCATCCACCCTTAAATTTAAATATAAATATAAATTAAATCCAAGAAAAATAATATTCACATTTTCAATAAATTCTAAAGGTTCTCCTAACAATCAGGTTCATTTTCAATCCTCAAAAAATCACTTGCTAAATACATTTATAAAGTGTATAATTAATACAATTGTTAAAAAAATAAATTGTTTCTACATTTTGTAGTTTAATACATTTTTTAAAGTTTATTGAATATTTGATTTCACTTGAGAAGTTATCAAAAATTTTAAAAATATTTAAAACAAGAGATTTACCTTCAAAATAAAATGTTTATGATTAGCTTACAGAAATGGATGTTAAAAAATTTTAAAAAATATTTTATAATTGTTTTTTTCAATCCATTTATCCACCCTTCCTTTACAGGGTATGCGGCCGCACTTGTATTGGCCATAAATGGTGCAGGGTGTGCAGTGGGGAGGGGGCGTTTCGGCCCTTCGAGGGCATTACGTCAGAGATGGAATGCACTTGCTGCAAATGTTATTAACAAACACAATGCCATAAATACAGCCACACACAAGCACACACACACATACACACGTGAGTGGGTGGTGGTGCACCCAAATGGGTGGTGTTCGGCAGCAAGGACACGGCGAACAACGGCAACAACAATGGCCACGGCTGAGTGACCTTTCTGGTCGTCAAGTAATCGCATTCGCAACGGTAGCCCCGACAACTTCGCATTTTTATGGCAACAAACGTCAGCCATAAACATTTTTATAACGCTGCAAGGCGGCGCGGGGCGGCCGAGGGGGGCGGAAAATGCGGAAAAGTGGGCGGGGCGGAGTAAAGAAAACGCATAAACCACAAGCAAAATGAATTGTGTTTTCACTTTTTGTAATTAGCCTGCACTAAAGTGCTCGAGAGAGAGAGAAAGGGAATGGGAAGGAGAAAAAAGTACCATCCCTACTCCTGAAAAACCCTCCGAAGTTCCTGCATACCTATACCACCAACGGATCTAAATCATGATAAATACACTTGAGTTGGGTGGTTGGTACGTACGACCCTAGAAACTTGGTCAGGGAAAACTTTACAGCAGCTGCTAATCGAAGTGGGAAAAGGTGAGCGCTTTCAATCGATCTGCGATTAAGAATTTCCGCAAAAGAAGCGAGAATTTTTCAAAGAGCTTGCGGAATAACAAAAGAAGTTCTTCAGTTTCTCAGCCAGATTTAACAATCATAAATAGCCAGAAGAATAATAAGTTGAATAGGAATAATTGGTTTTATTATAATATTTATATTAATATTAAATTAACACATCTTAGCTAAAGATCAGTAAGATGATATGTTAGTTAACAAAATATTGTACCTTTTTTTGCTTGCTTAAAAATATAAATACAGTGTTCTTTACATCATAAATATATGTTGTTCATATAAATAATTTTTGTTATTATAGAGAAAAATGTCAAAAAATATAAACAAATTATCTTTTCCATTAAAATATATATTTTTTTAATTTTTAATAATGTGAATTTTGAATAAAATCTAATAAAATAAAAATAAATAATCCTTTACATACAAATATTTTGTTTAATATTTTTAATAATAAAAAAAATCTAACAAAGTTATACAAATTATTCTTTTCCATTATGAATCCTAGAAATTTCCTACACAAAAATACTTTAAAATGTTAAAAACCTTTTCTGAAAGTTAAGTTCTGGTTATGTTCACCCACCATCGCAGTAAATTTTAAATGTCGGTTAGCTTTATTAGCATGTGCTCAACTCGTTCTCCCTGCTGAATGTGAATGTGTAAAATGCAGACACTTTAATTAAGCTTAGACTGAGCGGCCAAAAACACAGAACCTCAATTTTGGTTGGCTTGAAGT